>CM023835.1:3051693-5514193 GCA_013266295.2 Branchiostoma floridae x Branchiostoma japonicum | reverse complement strand
TATCGTACTGCTACCCATACTGATCATAATCTGTGTCATGGTTCGTCACAAGAAACGGCCTGCTCGCCGACAAAACACCCACACAGCACGAGCAACCTCCCATATCACACTGACTACCATGTCGACCAGTATCCCCAAACTCACTGTTGCTGTAGCTAACCGTTTGAATAACACTACTACAGAGAGCTTACAGGCGTTACCACTGCGAGCCCTGAACAGATTCCCTGTCGATTCTGAAACGGGAAAAGTCGCCACTCATAATTGTATGTACGAATCTACCAACACTCGTCGCAATAGTCAAGAGAATGGCAACACAACACAAGAAGTTGTGACACATTCAGTAGACACTAACCCAACGCAGACAGAGCCTCCGCAATCCACTTCTAGCGAGGAAGAGACCGAAGATACAGCGCCATACGGAGTAGCAGTGACCAACCCACTGTATGCTGAATCAAACCGTAACAGCGCCACAGGCATGACAGCAAACTGCAGTACTGAACATTCTTACCGAGTCCAAACGGACGACAATATCTCAACATCTATTCTGTACGAAAGAGAACCTGTGTAAACGTCCACTCAGGTGAGACTCACACTAGTGAAAAATTGAAAACACCAGTATCGACTATAGAGTCAAAAGTAGAAGTACAGTCGACAGATGGGAATCCTAGTAGATATGGGAATTCTGGTACAGATGGGAATCCTATAGCTAGTACAGATAGTACGGATGGGAATCCTAGTACAGATGGGAATCCTAGTACAGATGGGAATCCTAGTACAGATGGGAATCCTAGTACAGATGGGAATCCTAGTACAGATGGGAATCCTAGTACAGATAGGAATCCTAGTGCAGATGGGAATCCTAGTACAGATGGGAATCCTAATACAGATGGGAATCCTAGTACAGATGGGAATCCTAATACAGATGGGAATCCTAGTACAGATGGGAATCCTAGCACAGATGGGAATCCTAGTGCAGAATTAACCAGACTACATGTATCATTTGGTTTTGACTGATTTAAGTGATTGACTGTTTGTTTGTTTGTTTGTTTGTTTGTTGTTTGATAGCTGTGAGTTTATTTTCTGTAAACATACTTCATGTATGATTAAGTAAAATCTAGTCAGTGAATACCATTCATCAATAAATGAATGAATGAATGAATGATGTATGGCACAATTATCTATTTCATTTTGTATGTAACTGATATTAATTACGACTTAATATGCATGTTAGTGACGGAAGTAGTCGTTACGATTCAAATTGTTTATCAATTTTTTGGCAATAATGTATTGATAGGATTTACCTCTATCTATCTATCTATCTATCTATCTATTATTTTGTAAATACAGTAATCAATATTTTATAAATCTGACATTTACGATAAGATTCGACGATTCTACTTAATGATGATGATGTCGTGTGTCATTTTTAATATTTTGCTTGTCACTTACTAAACACAAATATTGTAAATATTTTGTGAAGTTATGACAGTAAAATAAATCCATGATTACGAATAAATGCTCATTTGTTTTTCTAAGCAACTATTAAGCAATCGGTATATTATGACTCTAGCATGTTTAGAACATGAGATACGACAACCGAAAGTTATGCTGCAGTGTTATAGAAAACCGCTAGGGGATTCATTATAAAATTCATCCTTTCTTTTTCCGACACCCCCCTACATATATCATAAAGATCAGTCCACAACTTCTCGAGTTATGCTTATATTCTCCAAGCAAAGGTTTAGGCTTCGGATAATTTTGACGTGTTTTAGGCGTTTTTATCGGGCTTTCTTTTTTTTAGACTGGTATCTTTTTTTTACACCAGCCCAACTTCAAGTGGCAAATGGTAACTGTCTGGCAAATGGATACTGCCTGGCCAATTTGATACTAGTACTGTCTTGCGGCCACCGAAAAATCTGCTTGGATATTAGTTATACTGTCCACAGGCAAAACCACAACAAAACGGCACCGAAAATATAACCGTCTTGGCAAAGGCAATGGCTCAACGAGAATTTTCCTGTTTGAAATAATCCGTTAGACTGTTTACTGCGGTAACTCCTGTACACCTACTGACAGTGACTTAGGGCATCTGCTTTGAAGGTCATGTTAAAATACGATTGAATCTGAAGTTTCATTTTCGTGCTCGATGCGTTTGAAGTAATGCTGAAAGGAAAATGTGAATCGTATCTCGGTTCCTCACTATAGCTTGATTAATGAACACCCTAAAGCTGAACTACATGATAGGTATCACGACTAGACACTGACGAAGTTATTACTACATTATCATGCAGTGGCTTTGACATCGTTTGGTTGTACGTGAATACAGATGGCCCCTGTCACACATAGCCAAATATGGCCTCCCTAAAACTGCCGAACTCCCCCCAACCATGGTTAAGAGTAGGTCGTGAGTATGGTCGGCTGTAGTTGGCTGGTGTTCAGTGAGGTCGGCTACTGTTCGGCTGCGCCAGCAGAATGTTTCGACATGTTTAAAACATTCATGTTTAAAACATTCGCATTCGAGTGTGGAGGGGAGGTTCGGCCATGGTTGGCTAGTGGTTAGCTAGTGTTCGGGAGTAGGTCAGCAGTGTTCGGGGGCCAAATTGGACTCAAATTTAACCCAAATTCGATTCGATTCGTATAGAAAGGGAGACGCGGCCTAAATCTGGTCAGACTGCTCCCAAACTTCAGCCAACTTTGGTTGGTTGGCGGTCAGGGGGAAGGTTCTGAATGTGTGACAGGGGCTTTAGACTGCGCCGTAGGCAAAAGACCTTCAAATGTATCCTTAGATCCTGTTATCTGGGATACAGACACATTGTTACCCCTGCCAAAACTCTCGCTCTATTCCGTAATAACATGCCAAGATTGATTTGAAGTTGGGCCATATTGATTCAATGGATGACATCCTCTAGGCACCCCAAAACTGATGCGAGCGTGCCAAAAAAAGTTGAGCAAAAAAAGATGCCTTCATTATGAAATATAAGTGGTCAGGAAGGTTAAAAAAAACTCCTAAACACACAGAGCATGGTATAGCAAAGAGTAAATTCTTTATTTTTGTTCCTTCACATCTTCCTTGGCTGTAGAAGACATAGTGGTGCAAGTAATTCGAACCCTGCTTCCCTTCCTCTGGCTCCCTTATTCTTATGCTTTCGACCTCTGGCATCGTTTAAGTACCTAAAGAAACAGTATAGTTACTATCGCAAACCTTCTTTTGGGGTGGGGGGAGGGGGCAGACGAAAATTGCTGCGCGCGCGAATGTTATCCATATATTAAATCAAGCCAGTGTGGCCTTAGATATCACTCTGGACATTGACGTACATAGGCCGAGAAGCGGACAATATCTAGTTTCCTCCCATGAGTTTTCAGCGGAAATTGCATTCGCCAAAAAAAACTTGGTGGGCGTATTGACGTGATTCGTTTGAAATATTCCCTGTAGAATCTCTCACGGTGAGTTGGATTTCGTACCAACAGTGATATACTAAGTCTTGTCAGCAGCATTGTAAAGAAAAAAAAAACACTGCACGAAAAGTTGGATTTACCAACGGTAGTAAATGCCAATAAAGTCGGGTAATGTTTACTTTCAGTACCGTGCTTGGCAATGGTAGTAAATCAAAGTCAAGTCCGGTAATTTAATTTACTACCATTGTTCAATCCGAAATTACCGGACTTGACTTTTAACTACTACCATTGTAAAGTCCGGTACTGTTTACAAAGTAAACATTACCCGGCTTTACTGGTATTTACTACCATTAGTTTCAAAATAGACTCCATTTACTCGATTGATATGTGTGTCAGGGATTCCAAAGCAGCTTTCTGGTAGTTCAAAGCAGGTCGGCGAACGGATTTCAAACAATTTGCAAGGTGCTAATCATCAAGGGATAAAGACCACACAACCGCCGAGTCACCGTGTAATAATAGCTATCCCCTCCTTTCCAGCGCAACTATCTGACGCGATGTGCTCTGCCAATTTTACTTCAATTTCAAGGTGAACGTCAGACATGGCCTTTCGTTGATGGACTGTGGATCATTAAAGTCAGTGAGTCAGAATAACTCAGTCACGTTGCCACGTAGTGGCGGCTTCAATGGAATGGCAATGACTTGGGCTCCACTAGCACGTCGGCAGAACGTACTGCGCCTGCGCAAAACCCCGATTTTTCACGTTTTTCGTTGGATGTTTGGTCAACGTTGCATCAAAATTTTGCCTGTTGCAGACGATATCTTTTCCTACACAATATCTGAAAACTACAGACAGGCTGTCAACCTTATGTGCTCAAATACAACCTTATATGAGACGTTCTGCCAAAGTACTATGCACGATACATTGCGGGTTTCGCGCAGGTGCAGTACGTTCTGCCGACGTGCTGGCTCCACTGCACAAATTCCATTCTTTACGGACGCCTTAAAGCATACGTAAAGGTTCCGTTTATTCACTTGCGTGTACCTTTACGTATGCTTTAAGTAGAGAAGATTTCGTGCAGTACTCCTCACAATTTCAGGGCGACAAAACACAAGAATATTCTGGATGAGGAAATCTGTCTTAGCACATTTTCATCATCATTTCATACTTGAAGCGTTTGAAATAGCACCAAAACAAGCTACGTGAGGGGTCACTTTATTTTTTGGTACCACCACTAAATAGTCAGAACCAGCCTACGATGCGAAACAAGCAACCGTTTTCTGTCAGCGACATCGCAATTTTGCCTCACAGATATCAATATGCTATTGGATAGGGTTGATTCAACTTATTACGTTTAAAAAATAACCAGAAAATTGACTTTGAAAATTTGTTTTACTGCCCTGATATCGCTTTGGGTGCCTTTTACTGCTAATCTTTCTTACAATCTTCAAAAACAAAAAAATCTCCCAAGGGGCCCAAAACTATATCAATTTTTCATGTGGCCAAGAGCTACCTGCCATTCAAAAACAAAAAAAATATATGAACGCGAGATATCAAAACTGGAAGTTCTGCTGCAGTACCAAGGAAAGCCGACAGGGGGTCCAAGATTAAATGATTTATTTGATAGGTCAAGACCTACCCACCTACCAAATTTCATGACAATCCATTTATAGCTTCTTGAGTTATCTTACTAAACCACATACATCCAAGCATACATCCAAACATACATCCAAATAAACAATCGCCACCAAAAAAACATAACCTTCTAGGCGAAGGTAAATCCTAAGCTCCCCGTTGTTACTGATTCACGTTTACGATCGATGTTAAAACGCCACTTTTTTTTTAATGGGGAGGGGGGGGCAGATTTGAATGACGTTTATTGGAATACAGCAGATTCAATGATAGGTGTCCATGCTAGCCTCGCGAGGCGTGCTTTGAGAGCGATACAGGCTCCAGGGAGTTTTCTGGCAGCTTGCCTATTTCTACTGCACCACCTTTCGTGGATTGAATGTCAGTGAATGTCATGTGTATCGTTGAATGCCGTGCTATCTTCCCAAAGGCTCTCTCCTACTGATTCTAAAACCTGTTCTGATGCTTCTATGAGAAGCCATGTCATAGCCACTTTGGTCACAGCAAAAGAAAAACGTAGATGGCACCTTAGCTTTCTAAGCCAAGATATACATGTCAAGGTAGAGATTGCAATCTAAATCACCGATTCTACCGGGAGAGATCACGATCTATGTCGGTAAATTTTAAACATGTTTTCCTAAAAGACATTCGTAACTTTTCAACTTCGATTCATGTCACTTTACATGACTGGGTTGACTTGAATTTTAGGATGTATAAATGGAAGACAACCCTAACACATTGACACGACGTGACAAAATGCAAGCGTTACACCAAGATTATTCCAATGACAATCTTACGTCGTTCTTGATAACGCGCTTTACACTTATATGTATATTGAGTGCTAATGTTATGGATATTGCGTGACCTTGCTGAATTTTTTACCAAAAAAAAATAAATGTCTTCTTGAAATAAAAAGGAATGCATCTATAGCGAACACGCGTATGAATGGATACATCTACACATACATAGCGGTAACAATCGCAGGATTACACAAGTACTTCCTTCTTGATTAAATTACATTAACTGTTTACCACATTCGGTAACCATATCCGAATTCGGACACTTTTTTTCACTCGCTATCTGTGTAGTCAAAATCTTTTTCCCCTCTGTAATTAAATGTAGAAACTGTCTTTTCTAAGACGTTATAAGGCATTTTTTTCTGAAAGCTTAAAACCTACTATTGCTGGACCAATGATGCGGTCAGTTGCAGATACATCATCTGTACGTAATGAGATGTAAGTTATACACTCACATACCTATAGCAGGTGTACATATTTTCACCAAAATGTCTACTCAAAACAAACCAATCTTGAACCAGGCACATAATAATATCTTAAAACCTACATGTACTATTGCTGGGCCAATGATGCGGTGAAAATATGTACACCTTCATTGGCCCAGCAATAGTAGGTTTTAAGCTTTCAGAACAAAATGCCTTATACCGTCTTAGAAACCACAGTTCCTACATTGTTTACAGAAAGAAAAGAGATTTTGACTACACAGGTGGCGAGTGAAAAAAGTGTCCGAATTCGGATACGGTTACCGAATATGGTAAACGGTTAACTAATGCCTAAATATTATCCTACATTTTCAAGCTGAGTTGCAACATTGTAGCTGAGTTGTTGCTTGTCAGAAATTGCTCACACCCAGAAAAGACGAACAGAACAACAAAGAGAAACTAGGAATAGGTCACACTACCTCTGAGACATATAGGCTCTCTAGATCTGGTCACTCACTTCCTGGATGCTTCTATTCCAACGAACGTGTTCCAACCGGGCGACAAACTGTTTTCTGGTCACACGCAGAGAGCACGGTTGCCGGATCCGGAAGGCCAACGGGGAAAAGACTCCGTTACAGTCTGCGCTCGCTAGGCGTCTGGGAGTAAAGCTGATCACTGCTACACATATATGTACCACGTGAGGCTATGGAGATTCTTTATACAGTTTCCCGTCACTTCTTAGGAACGTGTACGGTTCGCATCTAGTTACCTTCGCAAGGAACTTCCGGTTTTGATATCTCGTGATCTGGACATGCTAGAATGTGGGGAAAATTTTGAGATTCTTATAGACTATTTATTGTTTCTTTATTGTACCATTACGTTGTATATAGAGTTGGCCAGGGGTTGAATTGTGGGGGGCCTCCAATAGCTAGAATGACTCAAAAACGTCAAAAGAGCAGAAACTCTGTATTACCTTTTGCAACCGGTTTGAAATTGACCCTTTTTTAACGACAACTGCTAAGGAGAGATTGTATGGCGTCTTTTAGACTTGCACAACATCAGTCTGAGGTGCTGCAGTTTCATTTATAATCGCCAGGGGTACCAATTGTGACGAGTTCGTAGACGACACAGTGCCATGTCAAAGGTGACATTCTTTTTTAAAGGTCATCCGCAGATATTACATTACAATCAAACACGCCCCCTTTGTGAAGGTCGGAACAAAACATCCTGGAGGATGACGATTTCCTTGCAAAATCACCCTGTAGAGTGGTAAAGTACAGATTATAACAGAGACTACAATGACCGTTGAGGGACAAAAAAATGAATTCTATTGATAAAGAAGTTTCGTTGTCAAATTATATTCTTACATCATGAATTAAAAAGTTTACAGTCATAGGTCATACAGATCCAATGTTGGTCACACAACGGTCTCGGCATCCAGTGGAAAGAGGGTCTCAAAGACCATATTGTGGTGTGAAAGCTGCATTATGTAACAATATAATATAATACAATACAAAAAGTCAATTTTCTGGTCATTTCTTTACAAAGCAAGTTGAATCAACCATACTCCATTGCAAGTAGGTCCTATTCAGGAAGTGGAAGTACACAAAATATTACACCATACGGGTGTGTTTAAAAGCTGGAAACACAGCTGTCAGCTATGGCCTATGTTCGTTTACATTCTGGTATTTTGTGGTGGTGCCACAAAAAGAGTGTTATAGCGCCAACCATAAAAGTCAGAAATGTGAGATAACTGCACAAACACATGTTGAAAAGTGGAAGTAAATGACAATCACATGAATATTTTTTTTCAATTAAAACATTTCATAAAACATTTCAATTTTTGATGCAAAAATGTTACATCATGCCCCTTTAAGTGTTGTGTGTATTTTCTTTTTACATATCTTATTCTGTATTTAATCAGGATTCCGATAAGAGTATTTTGAGATCAAAGGGTGACTTGTAAGCAAACACGTTTGTACAGTTGTACGCAGTTGTTATGTCAGACGTGTGTATATAGCTGTTGATCTCTGACCAGTAAAAATCGGTCTATGGGTCAGCTTTTGTGACCCAATTCAAAGTCCATACGCTAAAAGAGACACCTTCGTCATTCTAGAATAGCACTGAGTTTTGTATAGCCCAAGTGGAGGTTTGAAGTCGTTGCCTTCTCAGGCATGTCAGGTTTCTTTGGTACATGTATATCAGATTTTTGACGGCGGAATTCTCTGGTTCCCGTGTTATTTACTAACCCTAAGTTATCAGTGTTTATTTGAAGCTCGTGTTTTCGTATCAAAGGCTATACTAATAAACAAATATTATATAAAGTTTACCTGTTTGTACAAAACCTGCGCAATCTTTACCAAATATGCATTAGGAGCTGTTTATATCTGTGACTACACAAATGCGGTCTAGCGTTCAGTTCTTTTTAGCGGGGCAGGGGGGCGGGGCAGTAAAGCCCCTGTCACACATTCAGAACCTTCCCCCGAACACCAGCCAACCTTGCTCCCGACCTCTTGAAAACTATGGTTATATAAGTTAGGCTAGTGTTCGGGAGGCTATATTCGGCTATGTGTGACAGGGGCTTAAGAAATTAACTTAATTGCATGATAGTTGTACATGGTACAATGTATGGCAAAGACTATAATAGTCCAGAAATAAAGAAAAGGGAATTAATATCTTAATTACTAAATAACAAGGGCTAATACAGTATTCAGTAGGGCTAATCGTGAGTTTCGGCATTTTTCCTAATAAAAAAACAGTCTTTTATGTATTTACCTATTTTTGCATTGTAAGAGTTGTTGCATTTGAATATATATATAAATCTGTCCATAACATCGAGTCTGTTGAAATCCATTGTACTAGATTCGATAAATGTGAATAGCTTATTACGTAGAACATCATATTTAGGGCTTAAGAATATGAGATTGTGTTGGATGTTGGAAAAATTGCCGAGGGAAATTATTAATCGGATTGAATCGTGCGGTTTGGTTGGTTGGTTATCGCCCCCAATCGAGGCCTGCGGAGGTAGACGCCTCACCTCCCGAGCAGTCTCTGGTGGCGGAACGGTACCAGACCGTGCGACTCAGGCGCCTGGTGTTTATCTATCTCTTCTTTTCTTTCTAATAATGGCAAGCAGACGAAAAGTTGACCTTGAATTTGAGGTTTCGGGCGAGAATTTGGAGCGAACAGAATTAATGGAATGGAAAATATCTTGCTATTAAACTTGAAAACATAAAAGGACCCGGAGCAAGTGTGTGTCAAAATTCGTGTCTTTGCTTTTTTTGGGTACGGTTGTAATGATTTGGGTGGCTGAGCTGTGTTTGTCCGGTCGGACAGAGTAGGTTGACAGCACATGGGTGGGGGGATGACAGGCAGAATGACAAGAGGTCAAAAGGTCACAGGAAATGGTTCTGGCTGGGAAGTCTGAAACCTGTAAAACTCTCACATTAAAGCCCCTGTCACACAATGGCCGAATATGGCCTCCCGAATACTTCCGAACTCCCCCCAACCATGGTTAGGAGTAGGTCGGGAGCAAGGTCGGCTGTGGTTGGCTGGTGTTCGGCGAGGTCGGCTACTGTTCGGCTTCGCCAGCCGAATGTTTCAAAATGTTTAAAACAGACGGGTGTGAACGGGAGGTTCGACCATGGTTGGATGGTGGTTGGCTGGTGTTCGAGAGTAGGTCGGGGCATGGTTGGCAATCAAATTTGACTCAAATTTAACTCAAATTTGATTCGATTCGTATCAAAAAGTAGGCGTGGTCTAAATCTAGTCAGACTGCTCCCGAACTTCAGCCGACCTTGGTTGGCTGGTGTGTCTTCGGGGGAAGGTTCTGAATGTGTGACGGCGGTTTTACTCAACAAAACGGATTGTACGTGAAAGTTTTTTTGACAGCTGCCTTCCTGTAAACAAACCGGTATCTGCGTCATGGTGACGTCACAGAGCAGGCCAAGCAGGCTATTTTCAGCAACAGATAGCCAGAGATACGATCTAGCCTTCCTCTAAATGTTGGAACGTTACAAGACTGATTCAGTGCTTTCAACACAGGTTAATAAACATTGACCTTTTCTTCTGATGTATCCTGTGCTATAATTGTGGTTAGGATTAAGGGGATTGATGTTATACATGCCCGTTGTATGACATTGATAATGAAAAAAGGGAACTGCATACACAACTCTGGTTAAAGGCACCCAACGTGATTTCAGGGCAGAAAACTGCATGGATTTTCAAAGTTAATTTTCTTGTCATTTTTTTAAATGTAGTAAGTTGAATCAAGCCTAACCCATAGCATACTGATATCTGTGAGGCAAAAATGTCGCTGATTGAAAACGGTTGCTTGTTTCGTATCGTAGGCTGGTTCTAGCTATTTATTGGTGGCACCACAAAATAAAGGGACTCCTCATGTAGCTTGTTTTGGGGCTATTTCAAACGCTTCAAGTATATAAAATGATGATGAAAATGTGCTAAGAAATGGCAGTAAATGTCAATATCAGCAGATTTCCTCATCCAGAATATCTTTTGTTTTGCCTCTATGAAATTGCATCGGATGCCTTTAAGTCTGATCTGTTTATTTCAATATCTTAATTTAATTTTTCTAATTATGAATGCATTATGTAAAATGTTTATACCATTCTGACATGACAGTGTTGACCTAATACTTGTGTAGGAGGTGAAAATAAGGTCACAACTGTAAAATTCAGGCCAGCGAGAAAAAAATCAATTTTCTCCTCTTCCCTTTCAAGTTATGGCGAACATAACTATGCCTCTATATCATTTATAATATCATGTTCCATTTTATTAGGATGTAAAAGGATATCATATCTGGATAGACATGGCATTTTCATGAGATTGACATGAGGCGAGGGTAACACTACCATGCAGGGTATAAATGTAACTTTATGTGAATTTGGCGGAGCAACTTCAAAAAATGTGAAATAATAATGTGCCTATACATACAACATGTGAAAGGGAGAATTTGGGGGGAATGTGGATTGTAAAATGGGGAGAAACAGACACCCTTGACGCTAAACGCTGTTAATTTTGGAATGTTTGTATATTTGTCTTTGCACTATTTGCTCATTGTCCAATTTAACTGTGGAAGTAAATTACAATCACACGGAGATTTTTTTCAATTAAAATATTTCAATTTTTGATGCAAAAATGTTACATAATGCCCCTTTAACAGAATGGTGGTTTGTGAAATAACGTTTTTAATAGGTTGTCTCCATCAGACTAACAACGTGGGTTCATAAAAAGTAAAATTTAACCAATAGGGAGAATAACTGACTAGGGGAGTTTAATAGCCACCGTAGAATTCATTTTCCCGCCCGTGGACCGACTCTCCTGGCAAACTCTTTCCCTTTTTTACCAAATTCTACGATACGTACCCCGTAGGAAGGCCTGGTGGAGGCTATTTAATAGGCACATCTGAATTACCGTGTATCACCAGATCCAAATGCAACGACATTACTCCCACGACATTACTCCCAGTTCCAATTTGACTAACCGAACTTACCACCAACTGAAGTGCCTTCTATCGTCCAAATCACAAAGGTGTCTCTCACAAAACACCCCATCTCGAAACGAATCCATATCTTTCTACGAGGATTTGAAAACGAACTGAAGACCTATTTTTATGACAAATAGTTTGGCGGACGGCCATACTCGGAAGGTGGTAAAGTCTATAGCTGGGAAACTATTTCCCAGCGCAATTTGCACGGCGTGTTTGGTCGTCCTTGAGAAGATTCGAGTCATATTTTCCCTCGTTCTAAGTAACCTTGAAATGACACGACAGCCTACTATGACACCGCGTATCTACTAATGTTGTTTAAGTGAATAAGGCCACAGCAAGTCATTTTTATGGATAACATCAGGTGTGCATTAATTTTCGTCTGAAATTTTGTTGCCCTCCGACGGTGGTCAACATGGCGAAAATTAGCAAATTTTGTAAATGTTTATCGATTCAAAAACCATCATCAGGGATCCAGCAAACTTCAGGCACAATTGCTCGCGCTTGATGGCAAGTGTTGACAGTCTAAGGTGTTCCATCGCATATGAATACCCGGTGTAGTAGCTGCCCATGATGGTACAACAAGCTCTTTACTACAAATGTTCTAGTTAATCGAGATGTATACACATCTACAAGGACAGGTAATACTGTTGAATACAGGAACAAAAAATCTGTTGGTTGTGGTTCCATGTTTTCCCGCCTCAATTTTTGTTTAACAAGGTTTATATAGTAAAAATTTGAAAATGTAGAAATCTAATTTTTCGCCCTATCACATGAAATATGGAGTCTGTGGAGGATGACATTCATAAGATTTACTTTCTGTGGCGTAATGATACATGTAGTCGTGCTAATAGAGACGTGCAGCGTCCCTTAGCAGTTCTGAGTATCGTTACGCAAGAGCTCTGAGGTTACGAATTTTCTCTTCTATTCAAGGGACAGTTTCAACAGTTCAATATCAATGATGTTGGGGAAATTATATTACGCTACCTGTCTATATTCAACTTTCGACACGTGCCCTTCTTTGCCCCCCTCCCCCCAAAAAAACAGTACACCTTTTTTAGCAGATTGCACCCATCACAATTCTGTAGCAAAATTTCCAGGTACATGTTGCGGCTTCCCTTTCGCCCTGTCACTGCACGAAATCCTCTCTTTAAGCACAGCTTAAAGCATACGTAAAGGTACACACGCGAGTGAAGAAACGGAACCTTTACACATGCTTTACGATGTCCGTAAAGAAAGGATTTTGTGCAGTGTTTTCGTACCTCACAATACGCACGATGCGACCTTCAGAATATCTTACTTCGCACACCAGTCCTAGGGGGATAGTTAAAGCCGTGAAAATGACGGCGTAGTTCCTTGCAGATTGCTACAGCCACTATTAAAGCCGGGGTGGTAATGTGTAGGCTGATGTGACTACATTCATGGGACCACATTAATACTCTCCTAGTGGCCCTTCATGGAACGATGGCTGTTGTTTTGCGACGTTTCCTCTCCTGTTTTTGATCCAAGTCCCCTAGTACAGCTGTTCTATGGGACTTTGATCAAATATTTTCGTCACAATGAAAGTTGGTAAAGTGTTTCTAATGCAACCAAGCTCATGCTAGATTATGTTTAAAAGCTTTTGTGAGTAGTTTTGACAAACTTAGCAGGTTGAACTGTAGAAGGGACAATTTATGCCTCAGTTTTGCTCAGGATCTTGTAAAATCACAGACATACAGTACACCCCCCCCCCCATGGGGCGACGCCCATCACAAGTCACTGTGTAATAATGACAAGCTAAACCAGTACTGTCCGGTTTAGGAATAGTACGCTACCACACTGCGTAAAACTATTGAACGATGGAGTTTAAAGGAGCTTTATGTAACACAAACTTTTTGCACACAAAAAATGAAATACTTTAATTGAAAAAATATTCCTGTGATTGTAATTTACTTCCACTTTTTACAACATATTTGTGCAATCATCTCACATTTATGACATTTATGGGTGGCGCTAAAACAGCCCACACGAGGCACACTCAGTTTAGTTACCAGAACAAACATGGCTGACAGCTGTGTTTCCAACTTTTCGACACATTCGTAAGGCGTCATATTTTGGCACCTCCACTTTCTGAATGGCACTGTACTTATATCTTTATGATGATAAGTTGCCTAACCAAGAAATTGCCATCACTGTCCCTGACAGATATCATTTCCCTGAACCCTAGGTATACTCATTCTACTAGTCTCTTTCCCTGATGTTATACTGCATGTTGACCAAAGGTGGCGTTCTTGTGTGGTAATCGTTCAAAGACTCATAGTTAGCAAGCTTGCTTTTGGAGAAGATATACAATGTGGCCCCGAGTACTTCGACATTACATTCTGATACGGTAGATTTTTCCTGTGAAAACCTAAGTAAACACTTAATATGTTTGACTGAAAACCATCAACATTATGAGGCCTTCAAATAGGTTGGCAAAAAAGATAAGGGTACGCATCTGAATTAAGTACCTCGTTCAAATGTTAGACCGTCAAGTAAGCATTGACACTTGATTAAAGCCTCTGTCACACATTCAGAACCTTCCACCAACCAACCAACCAACCAAGATTGGCTGAAGTTCGGGAGCAGTCTGACCAGATTAAGCTGTGGCCTGAGGTGGGGGGGGGCAGCCTTCAGGAGTCTAGTACCTGCTCCGCTTAGAATCAGACACCCACTTCTTTCCAGTTGAAATCATGTGACGATGCATTTTTTTAATGTCTTCTTATGGCATGAGGAGCATCAGAAACGACCCACACAGCTCTGTTCACAGCTCTAGCTCTTCCCTATCTGTGTTTTCTCGCTCCTTTCCTACTGATTTTCAAAAGGGTGTCGCCTGCAAAGAAATGATCACAGCGATTTGAATTTTGGTAGACATTGATAGAAGGTTTCATAGTTGCTAGTTATGCCCCGTGATCTTGAGTTATGTTCCTTTTGGGGGGGGGGACGTCCTTAGTATCTTCTTCAAAGGGTGCCCTAATGACCTCAGCGGAGGTCACAAGGTGGGGTGATCTTCAGTGATCTGGTTTTATCCAGTTAAGTGATCTGGATTTATCTAGTTCCAACGTGGGGGGGAGGTTATCTGGAGGGGATCTTTAGACACTCCTCAAACTGTAACATTTGCTAAGCTTTATCTTATCTAGTACGTAAATAGCCTCACGTGAGATAAAGGAGGCAGTAAATAAAGAACATCTCTTCTGACCGTTGCACTCCTTCAGTTTTGCTGACAGTGTTATTTGTATCTTTGGTGGCTGACAACTAACTTCTTTTTTTTTCGAAACCACACGCCGTATAGCTAATTCATCTTGAATATTTCTTTTCTGGAGTTTCATCTGAAAGATTTCTAAGGGAATTTTCGGCTGTATTTAGGCCAGAATATCAAGAAAGGGTTTCTGTTTTGAATGTTTCTAAAGAAGACTACGCCACAGTATTTTGAAGTTGTAAAAGATATCGTCTTGCCATTCTTCGGCAAATTTGATCAATTTTCGTTCGTTTCCAAAAAAATGTTTTCAACCATATCGTAAATCATACAACGAAGCTGCAAAATGAGGAAATAATTGCCCCAAAAAGTCGGAAAACGGATACTAATGTCGTAGAATGCCAAAGTCAATACCAAAGTCTAAGAAGAAGATGTGAAAGAACGAAAATGAAAAATCTATTGCTCGGTATACCATACTCTGTGTGTTTAGTCATTTGTTCCACCTTCCTGACCACTTAGATTTCATAATGAAGACAACTTTTTTTGTTTAATACATGCCCTTATCGGGTATCTGACAGGTCTTGTCAATATTTTCGAATGGCGTACCGGACTACCGTATCTTGTCAGAAAAAACGCTGATATTGTAAAGAAGCATTTGGGCCACTTAAAATTTCTAATAGTCCATTAACAGACGACAACTCTCATCAGCATCAATACACGATGTACCCCTTAATATATGTTTCACTTATCATCGCTGAGAAAGTATAACTTTTTAATCTTTCCTTTAATTAAAGAAAACTCCGCCCACTTTTCCAACTCACGTGATCTGAAGTGTCAGATTTATATGATGTTCGTTATGTCAACTGATGTAAACAAGTGCTAAACAATGGTCGGAACCAACTATTATTCATTAGGGGGTGTCGACTCATTTTTGCCAATGCCTTGAAAAGTTTTTCATAAAAGAATCATACGCAAACAACACTTGCTACCACGAAGTATAACATGTGCGACACCCAATGCTACTAAACAATATGCATAATCAGAAAGTCGTTCTGTACAAGTTGATATTACGGAGAGAAAATTAACACATATTACCTGCATCTTAGTCACAAATGGTTTGATCTAACATCTAAAAAAAGGGTAGCATCCACCTCTCTCCAGGCCCAGTTCGCGCTCTGACTCAGACGGCGAACCCAACACGACACTTGCTTCGGGTGATCTCAGACAGGTAAGTGTGATTGTCAAGTCTGATTGTCAGGCTACGATTCTAGTGAAATGCCAGTTCAGAACTGATTTAATTATTTATTTATTTTCCGTCATTTTTATACAGGATGGCCCATTAAGTGATTGCACTTCTTTTCAATGGGGCCCTGTTTTACACAACAAAAACACAACAGTCACATACAAACAGTAAAAGACTTTTTTCTATCAGGCAATATACCTTCATAACAAGAACCTGTAACCATCTTGACTCTGACATTTGGAACCTTTTATGAGGATTACTGTTTCTGCGTGGCTTTTTGTAAAATAAGTACTTGTAATAGGTAGTGTATATTGTTTTAGATGCATTTGTTTCTGTTCGCATTCTTTTAAACAAGTAAGACAAGGACTGTTTTAAACTAGTTTTGTGCCACGTAAGTTTTGACACGCAATTTGTAACAAAGGATTGTAATTCAGCACGTACAAATGTGGTTGTGATGTACCTTTGATAATAAATCAATTCAATTCATAGTGTACAGTATATTTATGCCTTGGTCACAAATGCATGCAAAGGGGCTCAAGATTTAAGTTTTTTTCAACTTGTTTTGTGTTTTGTTGTCTTTTATATCATACTTTTCGTTCCCGCAAACTGCTAGCCTGGAGTCCAGGCTTGTTAGCTTTGGTCCGCTCCCCAACAAGGTAGCGTGGTAGCGGATCTTGGGGAGCGGACCAAAGCTAACAAGGCTGGACTCCAGGCTAGCAAACTGCCCGGCCGGGCCCCGGTGGAGAATTGTGACCTTGCGATATCTCTATACATTATTATGAGTCGTTGTTCTGTTCACATTTCCAAACCGGGGCCCGGCCGGGCAGTCTTCTGGAACGAAAAGTATGATATAAAAGACAACAAAGCACAAAAAAAGTTAAAAATTAAAAAAAGTTAAGTTAAAAAAAATTAATAATGGGAACTAGTTGCGTATATTCTTGATATAAATTGTTGATTTTTCGTTAATCGAAACAGCCCGGCCGGGCCCCGGTGAGCTCATCTCAGCATTATGTTTTTCCTCCATCCCAAATTTAAAGGTTGACCTGACTGTTGCCTTTCCCCTCCCAACATCAGCTAAAGCTTCACCACCATGAGACTTTTGGTTTTCATGCTTGTGGGGATGGTTGTCATGGCAACGCTCATCGACGACTCAGAGGGCCGGTGGCGCAGGCGCAGGCGACGTTCGGTTCTCGATAACGACGGTACGTTTGGTCATCACAAGCATTTTTAAATAACTGACAACTGACCACTAGTATGATGATTATCCACCAGTTGTCACACTTTCTATGACGCTATGGCGTCATAACCAATATGAAATGGGGACTTTTTACTTATTGGTCACCGACATCTGGCTATATGATAATGTACAGTAAAGATTATTGTTTCTAATGCACCTGTTACATTCAATTTGATGTGGAGTCGGTCATATTCTCATACCTGGCATTCTGTTTCTTCTTGAAGAGAACCAGTGGGCCAAGCACGTGGATCTGCCCCACATAAGTCAGGAGGGGGGAGAAGGTAAGAACTCCGACTCGCTAAAAGTATGTTGTATCGCGTGTAACAGTGCTATGTCTGACTGTACAGGGCACAGGGCACAGGACTGTAATTCGTGCAGGCACACAGAGAGCCCATTTTGAATAACCAAGCATTGATGATTGCATCCAAACCAACTATAAACAGTCTTTTTCTTGGTATATGTTGATGATTATTGGCACTGTCCAGCTTTTTTTTATTTTGTTGAAAAAAATGGCTTAAAAGGCTGCCCTGTAAATCTCTAGAAGTTGTTCTGTTTGGCTGTAGACTAAGGTTATTGGAGGGGTCATAGGTCTCGAAGAGTTTGTTTTGGGCGGGCACACACGTTCTGCCGTATAAAATTCTGGAATTTTGGAGGAGGAAAAAAACAGAGAAGTTTTGCCAAAGTGCTATGCACAATACATTACGGGCTTCGCACAGGCAAAGTACGTTCTGCCGACGTGCTCTCTGGGCAGGGGTACATTCTGCATATTCTGGACTGCTACACCGGAGAACCCCGGGTTCGCACTGGCAGCCAGGGACTCCCAAAAGCGCCAGGTCAAGCCCCTTCACACATTCACGACCTCCCCCCGAATCTGTTCCCGAACACCAGCCAACCAGGTTCGACTGACGTTAGGGAGCACTCTGACCAGATTTAGGCCACGTCTACCTTGCTATGAGAATCGAAACGAATTAGAGTTAAATTGAAGTCAAATTTGTTCCCTGATTACGCCCCGAACACTGCTGATTTACTCCCGGATGGTTGGTTGGTGTTTTGCTGACTTTTCAACATTTTGAAACATTCGGCTGGCGCAGCCGAACGCCAGCCGACTCTGCGCCGACCCACTCCTAACCACGGTCGGCGGGCGTTCGGCTAGCGTTCGGGAGGCCAAATTCGTGAATGTGTTACAGGGGCTTCAGGGACAAACGGTCATAACGGACCGACTGATTCAGCAGAATGGGACGAGCGCGATCAAAAGTCCGTGTACATGTCTGATAACGGTTGGTCTTAAAGACACACAGGCATGTTTACTCACAAACAAACCATCCCAAACCCGTCTATCTCATAGCCACGCTGACCAAAGTACAGAAAGAACATCCCGGTCAGCAAAAACATGTTTGTTCGCATACACGCCCTATATATGGGTGAGTACCTATGACACCAAGTAGTGCCACAATAGATACAGTTCATCTTATCTGTGCCCCGTACTCTTTGTATGAAGAAATCGTCAACATGCGTCAGTGCAAGAGATAGGGATTTTGAAGAGAAATGAACGATCGTTATCTTGGCCCTCGAGGAATTCTTTACCCCGGCCTTGTTGAAAAATAGACGTGTTGTCATACGTGATATCACTGCACTGTTAGTAGGGGTCCTGTGGTTGTGTTAGGGTGGTTAAAACCCATAATGTATTGTGCATAGCACTTCGGTAGAGCGTCTCGTTTAAGATTGTATTCTTATATATTTAGGAATGACATCCCGTCTATAGTTTTGAAATGTTGTGTCCTATAAGAATATCGCCTGCAACGGGCAAAACTCACGTTGATCAAACATCCAACGAAAACCGTGAAAAATTCAATTTTCACGCAGGCGCAGTACGTTCTGCTGACGTGCTGGTGGTTGATCCATTGGTGAAACATAAACTTTATTAGAAGGCTTTCAAATCCATACTTACTGTATTCAATAGCTAACTATAAATTTTATTCTATCAGATCTTTGCTTTCTTTTATGAAAGTTGGAATATATTCATTACAGTCTACTCAGCATATCAAGTGATTGCCAAAATCGTAAACATACATTTCTCAACTTCTTGGAATAAGCCTTAGGAACACTGTTAAGATTAAAGGATTTAGAAAATTTATAAGAGGCAGTAAATTGCCTGTGAGATCGGATTCTTAAGCTAGTGTCCAGAGTTGTTGTTTTTTTTTTATTCCAACATTTCATGACAAGACATGGTGACGGCAAACTTATTTTATGCCGCCACCAACACAGGGGACAAATACAGGACAGAACAATGCCCATTGTTACCTAAGCTAAGTGACACAAGGTCGGTGGCATGGCAGGACTCGAACCCGGGACCTCTAGATCTTGGTTCTGAGTCGAGCGCTCTGCCATTGCGCCACACGACCCCACACAAATCCAGAGTTTGTAATGAGAGTTTATTTTGGGTTGGGTGTTTTACCTTCTGCAGTAAGCCAAGTCGCGACTCACAAGAATGGCCTACCCTACAATCCGATGGGTTCGCCCATGTTCGTGGCGCCACGTCCTACCGACCAGAAGGCCATCGACCTCATGTGCAGCTTCATCCGGAAAGTACCCAGCGTACGTACCATGTCCATTCTTACCAATCCTACCACTGCACGAAAAGTTAGGTTAAAGGAGGTTAAAAATCTCCTTGGTTGGTCTTACCAATGGTAGTAAATGCCAGTAAAGTCGGGTAATGTTTACTTTGTACGCAGTACCGGACTTTACAATATGGTATTAAATAAAAGTAATTTCATTTACTACCATTGTTAAGTCCAAAATTACCGGACTTGACTTTTATTTACTACCATTGTAAAGTCAGATTCTGTTTAGAAGGTAAACATTACCCGACTTTACTGGCATTTACTGCCATTGGTAAATTCAATTTTTCGTGCAGTGTACGGGGCTGGAACCTTGCAAAAGATGTATCGTTAGATGGTATCCTCTACATTTGAACATCTATTCAAGTAGATTTTTCCAGAGTTTGAAAGCTAAGAAAACTGTCAGTGATTCTCCAGTGCACACTTGAAAGATGCTCACCACAAGTGTAATTCTTTGCAACTAACCAGCACATCATTTTCTGTAGAAACCCATACTGGATCATACAGGTTTAAGTGTCGAAGAGGGTTAGAAATTTATCACAGTTAGTTCCTCACAGCTTTCGCGACCGATGAATTTGTTTAACATGGAGCAGAGATAGCTAGTTAGTTAGTTAGTTAGTTAGTTAGTTAGTTAGTTAGTTAGTTAGTTAGTTAGTTCTGACAGACGATCGATGGACTGATTTTGATCATACCCTTTGCTTGTGAGAATCTTACTTCATCTTCTGCCTTTTGCCCTTTCTCAATTGTGTGCATTTTACCATAGGCCGCCATGCACCTTGGTGGATGGGTCGCAAGAAGTTGCGCAATGTCTAACCGCACGTTACGCAATGCCAAGCCAGACCTTGAAATTAACATTGTCCCGATGTCAAAATGACGCTAAATTTCAGCTCGGGACAATTCAAATTACGTCTCGGCAATTTCGGGACAATTGGACAATTCTGACGTCCACGTCATTTAGGAACGCGATCCATCCGTGGGAAGGAAAGGGAAGCAACACTGTCTATTTTTCAGGTCTTTCAATTCACTCTTTTTAGCATTGCTACAATTCGAGCAAGGTGAGCAAGTCATTAATAGTTCACACCCATGCCACCCAACCAGCTATTCTTATTTTGGCCTATGGCCAGCTTTTTTTAAAAGCTTTCTTGTTTCCATTGTGTGTATCAGCTGCCAAATGTCGAGCATAAGGAAGAGGACGTGACCACGCCCAACTGGGACCTTCTCTACGCTGACCGCTCAGAGGACGTTGCCGAGTGTTGTGGGAAGGCAGGAGACGAACAGGTCGGCGCCATTGCTGATTGACCATCTCCTAAGTTTTGTAGGACCTCTGTACAGTTGTACTACGGAATATGTTAATAAGCCTCCTTTGCAGGCGTTCTAGGTGCGGTCGGCGTTTGGGGGGGGGGGGGGGGAGGGGCGCTGATTTCCACTCTTTTTTAATTTACACTATTTGCACTGTTGTTTGATTGGCCAAGGAAGACGGTCAGAGAAGCGCATGCGATCAGAAAACGTGGCCAATCAGAAAATAGTGCAAATGAGAAAAGGGCTGAAATCAGCGAGGCTACTAAATGTACTAAAAAAAACATTTCGTGGTAACAATGTACTAAAAAAAAATTTCGTACTAACAATGTTCTAAAAACATTTCGTTCTTAAAAATGTACTAAAACATTTCGTACTAAAAATGTACTAAAAAAACATGGGATTGTTTCGTCTTTAATAGGAGCTGTGCATTGAGACCCTGCGACAGAAGAACGTTGACCAGTACTGTTACTTCTGGGCCCACTCCATGGAGAATGGGCTAGGCGTCAACCATCCGTGCTGTGATGAAACTGGAGAAGGACGAGTCCTGTGCATGGACCAGGCTCG
Source organism: Branchiostoma floridae x Branchiostoma japonicum (assembly GCA_013266295.2). Lineage (NCBI taxonomy): Eukaryota > Metazoa > Chordata > Leptocardii > Amphioxiformes > Branchiostomatidae > Branchiostoma > Branchiostoma floridae x Branchiostoma japonicum. The sequence goes on along the minus strand of CM023835.1, from coordinate 5,492,270 downwards.
CTACGGCTTCGACAACGATGTAAGTGTAGTGGCTAAATAGTTAAATAGATCATGGACGTACCAACAACTAAGCATCTAATATATGCCCAGAAAAGAACAACAAACAGTCATGCCTTCAAGTAACGTTACCAGAGTTATCAACCTAGGATTGAGGTGTTCAAAAAAAATGTAGAATTTAGATTGTTCTCCTAGGCCCCCGGATTTACTTCTATTTTCTGTCTTTTCAGATTCACGAAACAGACAGGTCCATTGAGTTGCTGCAGGTCGGTATGATACAACGTATCAAACAACTGCTGGATAAAACCACGAGTCCCCCTGCCTTCGACCACAGGTTCTGCGATTGGGCAAAGTAAGACATGTGTCATGTATACCATTGCCTTTATTGATCTAACAAAATATTATACGTCCTATTGTGTTAGCTAACATGTGATGATCACGTGTATCTACCACCAGGTATTCAGAACAAAAGACATTATTGGACGTTTTCGAACATTTAATTTTAAAGTTTATAGAAATGATTCATATTTTGACCTCCATGACAAAGGAGGTATTGTTTTTGGTATGTCTGTGTGTGTGTGTGTATGTGTGTGTGTGTGTGTGTGTGTGTGTGTGTGTGTGTGTGTGTGTGTGTGTGTTTCCGCATGGCCCTTAGGTTAGGTTGTAATGGATATGGTTGGGTTGAGTCTGTCTGACTGAGATCATTAATCACTTCTACATCTGGTAGCGCTCGCTCGTAGGTGCTTTTCATTACATGACTTCCTTGAAACCTGTCAGCTGGTCTTTTTCGTTACATGATCATCTGACAGCTGCTTCCCTTGCACGATAATAGAAGAGAATTGCAAAAGGAGATGGCAAACGGGCTACGTTGCATCAGCAATTGTCTAGTCAAATCATTTGCACAAGATCTAAATATTTCATGGAGGTCTAAGGTCTTTGAATTCTTGTTGTGGTTTATTTTTCCTCCAGGCAGCAAGACTACCTAGACACCACGTTTGAGGAGGCTGCCTCCCAGAGGATGGACCCTATGCAGAAGAACAGTGAGGTGACCCGTAAATTCATCAGCTGCTGTGACATCAACGCCGATGAGGCAACCATCGACCAGTGCATGGCCAGCGTGAGGGATGCGTCACTCGACAAGCTGTGTTCTGAGGAGAAGGCCCTGGTCAGTAGAACACACACGAAAAGTTAAATTTACCAATGGTAGCAAGTGCCAGTAAAGTTGGGTAATGTTTACTTTGTAAACAGTGCCGGACTTTACAATGGTGTGGGGAAGGGAGAGTATCATATAGGTAGGAAGTAGGAAGGTGATTTGAGGCTGGTTGGTAGAACATAGGATATTGAGATTTTCTTATAGTTATATACAAGCAGTATATTCTCTCAAATTGCTTACGTTTCGATGTCTATCAGAGCTTCAGAGCCTTTGACTGGAGTACTGCTTCTCGCCGCTATATGTAGCCAATGTAGGTGGCGCTTTTGCGGCAAGAACACAATCCCAAACGTGTATTCCCCCTCGTCCTGGTTCATCACCGGGACTAACTTTCTTATCCAGGCGGCCTCCTTGATCCAGATCCACCTGATTCAATTCATTTCTTGTTCTTGCAGGAAGTCGCCTTTTCCCTCATCGATCCGGCATACATCAGTAACTTCCCAGCTGGCCTGGAGGCCATCATGTCCTACAAGTATTACCTGCCGGCCCATCCCTGCTGCCAGAAGAGCCACACCAACCGTTACTCCTGCTTCTCCCAAGAGTGGTCCGGGTTCAAGGCAGCCAGGGACCCGTATGACCACACGGACGAGATTGCGGAGTACAAGGAAAAGTATTTCCAGTTGAAATCCAAGATTGCAGTAAGTTCAAATTGACCTACTGAAGTAAGCAATGGCGTCGTGGGGTCGTGTGGCGCAACAGTAGAGTGTTCGACTTGGAACCAAGAGGTCCCGGGTTCGAACCCTGCCATGCCACCGATCTTGTGTCCTTGGGAAAGGCACTTTACACGACTTTCCTCACTTCGCTCAGGTGAAAATGTGATTACTTGTTGGAATAAAAAAAAAGCAATGGCAAGAAGTAGCAAGCATATTTCTGGAAAACAGTTAGGTCATTTAATGTACAGAATAGAGTTAAAGAGATGTCAAGACGACATTGTACTCGAACACGGTACAACCATCTGCAAGACAGTCATCAGAAAAAGTTAATTACTGTTGGTTAGTATTGATCTGGTTAAGATATGATATCTAAAGGCTTAAGATATGATATCTAAAGGCGATGATAACTAAAGGTAGCAATATGCCTGGGGCACTGCACCAAAAGTCAGATTTACCAATGGTAGTAAATGCCAGTAAAGTCGGGTAATGTTTACTTTGCAAACAGTACCGGACTTGACAATGGCAGTAAATAAGATTTAATTTCATTTACTACCATTGTTATGTCTGGTTGTGTAGTGTAGAGGTTAAAAAGTCAAAGGAAGTTATTATATGGAGAAAACGAAGCTCAAGTAAAAAAATCTGTTACACTGGTCGACTGTTACGTTGTCTTAAAATTGGTTTATATCACCATGTCCTTAAACACTAATCTCTGCAATTTCGCTGGTATAATGTCTCAAAATACTTCTTTCACTTTTTTCTAGATGAAACTGGATTCTTCAGTCAAGGCATGCGACCACTGGTATGGAGGTGAAGGTGAGGTTCATTTCTGTTGTCGCGTTTAAGATCATCGTCATTTTTAAAAACGTCGACAGTATCACCAATACTGCAATGTGGCGTATTCTTCAGAAAACTTGAACAGCCCGGATCCGTGTACAAAGAAATGAATGATAATGTTTGAAATGTTTCACTTCTTATTTGTGACAGTTTTTAGTTTGTGGCATCTTTTAAATCAAAATTGACCATACATGTATGCCTGAATAGCAAAAATTAAAAATCATGTTTCTGTTTGATCTATGTTAGATTTTTACTTATAGGACATTATCTGATTTTAACGGAATTAAATAGTACCAAGAGCATGCTAGTACAAGAACCTTTACATTTGCCCAGTCAATATCATCTCGATTGCTTTTAAAAAGCACACCTTAATGCGTCAAAGAAAATAATGGTCGCCCTTGTTTTTTTTTCTCAAAAAATTCTTGTAACCTGTCAGACACTGCTTTGGATTCTTGTCTCGTAAGTAGGTCTGTATGTACTGTAGATCTGTATGTATATACTGTGTTAAAATGAGTAGAAATTGACCATAAGTAATTAGACAATTATCGCATTTAAGGGGAAACCTAGATAGACCTTTTGGGTTCCTGGTTTTTCCGGCACATTTTTCCTATCATCTACTATAAATTGACTTGATTTGTTTTTATGTTCAAATAATCAATAAACAAACAAATAAACAAAAAAGCCTCAATGAATGCAGTAGCTGCTGTGTAATTTTGTGTTTGTTTTAATTTTTTTTCTTACTTAGTTCTGCCGGAGCCAGTCAAGGTGATGGAACCTGTGTCCCAGGAGGTAGGCAACATTAGATTACACCTGGGTAGACATGATCACCTGTTTCTAGAACCTGTCTCGTTGTAAATTATGATTTTCCAATCATCATATTTTTAGAAATCCACCACATGCTCCTTTTTTTGGTTTTAATCCGTCTTTTCCCGTTGTCAATTTTATTTTTATTTGGGTCTTAATCATTCCAGTATCTCACTGGAGAGATTGATTTCATGTACAGGTTATATACAAGTGGATGTAAATTTATAATGCCAAACTAAAAATTCAAATTGTAAGTTCCAAAGAGCATAATTATATCCAGTTTGATCCACACATGAAATAGATCCTAAAGTTGCTACAACGACCGTCTTTCTATGCTAGTAGAATCCAGTTTTATATACAGCTGATGATACATAACTACAGTCTAGGAATGATACACGAACCGCCTTCAAAACACTGTTTATGGTGGACTAAAGGGGGGGGGGGCAAAAATGAGTACATGGTGCATCCTTTCTCATCTCATCTATCACTTAGTCTTAATTATTCGACCGTTGGGGCAACGCAGATGATTGGACAACTAGTTTCCCCCACCCTTCTCGGCTTTCTGTTCCTCTTAATGTTCCACTTAGTGTCGTGCAGGTGCAGGTTTACCTATTATAGATATACCACTGTTGCAGGTAACTTTGAATGGTTGAATATGTCGGAAAAACACTTGGAACCTGTGCTTTGAGTATTATCTATATAATAACTATTGAATGATAGAAATAATAAGCAGTTAAGGATTGGTAGAAATCTACCATGGTTATCATTCCTATTACTTGTAGGCAAATATTGTTTTAAACCGTCATTCGTGAAGATAGTGATTTCTAAAGAAAGTATAAGAGGGTATAGAATAATGGATTATAACTGTGAGAAATTTAACAGTCGTATTGAAAATCTTGTTTATGACATCTTTCCATACAGATGGAAGATCAGGATCCATGCGCATGTGCAGAGTGCAAAGCATTCACTGACAATCTGGGCAAAGTGAGTAACTCTGTTAAGCCATGTTTTCCCACTGCCAAAATAATGCTGCAAATTCCCACAGACTTTTCAGACTTATTTACCAGGTACAAAAATACTGCCCCGGCTGCCAATAGCCTTACTTGTGCCACTAAAACATTAATCATGAATGGACAACTTCAGGAATTAAGTTGGGTCTCATCTTGACTAGCCTGGGTGCCATCCGTTTTGTAACGGGGCTCTTTCGCACTCGCTACCCCGAAAAAATTCGGGGTAGCCGTTACAAATCGGATGGCATCCAGGCTACATCTTGACCCTGTTCTAGCTGTAACGTTGCATCATGCTAATTTCAACTTTTACATAGGCCAATTTCAACTTTTACACAAATTCCTACTTTTACAATTAGATCCCAAATACAAAATTGTACACTTATGACTTTTGCTCTTTGTAGTAAAACATTCAAGGAATTACATCTAGTTTAAACAAACCCCTGATTTCTTCCATTGGCAAACCCTTGATAGATTTGTACATTATTTTTGTTTGTCCTGATAAATTACAGTCATTTTAGTTATTGCAATATAATTGTTGTGCTTTATTTGCATGCAGGACAGAACAGCTGTTGGAATTATATGCGGCGCTCTCGAAGATCAAAAGGAGAAAGAAGCTTGCCTAAAACTCACAAGCAATGCCTATAGCTTCTCTCCTTTCTGTCCACTCGTCTTTAATTGCTCTGGCCAAACGCCTGACCCTAAGAATTGTCCAACCGGTAAGATCTAGAAGATTAGTCTTTACCACAGTATTGCAATACATGTACAAACATTTTAATTAAACAAATAGCTCAGTTATAAACATTGTATGACATAGACATTGTATGACTGTGTAGTAACATTGTATGACATGTGTAGTAACAGTTCATTTGTTCATTGTGTGAGAAATATTGCCGTATTTCATTTACAAAATTGATAATCATGCATTTGTACTTTTTTCTAGTTTTGTAACTATTGTAAATATTTTTAAACCTTATTCAGCTGAGGGTGATACCTGCCAGACCTGCAGGGATTCTGTAGAATGGGCACGTGATCAGTCTGCGGTAAGTCAGATTTCTACTCCAACAAATGCCATTTGGAGTGTTACATCACATCCTTTTTGTCAATGTAACGTTACTATATCCTTGGCATTTCATTTTTGATTGTAGATTGCTTTGAAGGGTCACTCTTGGCTGAATGTATTTGAGAGTCATCCACCTTCCCCCTCGTATACAGTAACACTTGAGATATGCAGGAGTGCATTGTACCGGGAGATGCTGCATTAGAGTACAAAATATGTGACCTAGCTGGCGTATAAATGTGAATAGAGGTCAGGACACCACGTAATGTACTATATCTCCCTCACACACATACAAGTGTCACCCAGATCAAATCAGGGCAAACGCTGTTAGTTCAAACTCTGCACATACAGTGTGTTGCAGGAGTCATATCATATCTTTCATTTCATAATTCTACATCCTTCATATTCACTTGCAGGATGCCTTGAAAGGCATTAGCCCAACCCTCTGCAAAAACGCATTCCCAGAGGACCACAATGCCGCACGAGAATGTGGGAAACTTTTGGAGGAACACGCTGAAGGTCTCCTGGCGTTTTTGTCTGGAAAAGGCCTACCGGACATCTGTGGACCTGACGGAATGAAGATGTGCCCACCACCATGCGCATGTGCAGATTGCAAAGCATTCACTGAGATTCTGAACGATGTAAGTAACTCTGTTAAGCCATGTTTTCCAAATGCCAAAATAATGCTGCAAAATGTAGACTGATATGATAGATTTCTATATTAATTTCGTTTGTCCTGATAAATTACAGTCATTTTAGTTATTGAAATATAATTGTTGTGTTTTATGTGCATGCAGAACAAAGAAGCTACAAGGCCAGTATGCGACGCTCTCAAAGATGAGGAGCGAGAAGCTTGCCATAAACTCATAAATGATGTCAAAAGCTTCTCTCCTTTCTGTTCACTCGCATTTAAATGCTCTGGCCAAACGCCTGACCCTAGGACTTGTCCAATCGGTAAGATCTAGATTAGCTTTACCACAATATTGCAATACATGTATTAACATTTAGTTAAATAAATAGCTCAGTTATAAACATTGTCTGACATAGACATTGTATGACTGTGTAGTAACATTGTATGACATGTGTAGTAACAGTTCATTTGTTCATTGTGCGAGAAATATTGCTGTATTTCATTTACAAAATTGATAATCATGCATTTGTACTTTTTTCTAGTTTTGTAACTATTGTAAATATTTTTTAAACCTTATTCAGCTCAGGGTGATACCTGTCAGACCTGCAGGGATTCTGTAGAATGGGCACGTAAACAGTCTGCGGTAAGTCAGATTTCTACTCCAACCAATGCCAGTTGGATTGTTACATTAAATCCTTTTTTCAATGTAACGTTACTATCCTTGGCATTTCATTTTTATTTGTAGATTGCTTTGGAGGGTCACTTTTTGCTGGTTGTATTTGAGAGTCTATCTCTATTGCAGACCTACAACACCCACCCACCCACCCTAACCCCTCGTATGCAGTACCACTTGAGATATGCAGGATCGGAGTGCATTGTACCGGGAGATGCTGCATTAGAGATCACTTTAGACACTTTTTTTTCAGGGTGGTGGATGTGCAAAATATGTGACCTAGCTGGCGTATGTGAATAGAGGTTAGAACACCACGTAATGTACTATATCTAGCGCTGTTAGTTCAAACTTTGCACATACAGTGTGTTGCAGGAGTCATATCATATCATTCATTTCATAATTCTACATCCTTCATATTCACTTGCAGGATGCCTTGAAAGGCATTAGCCCAACCCTCTGCAATGAAGCATTCCCAAAGGACCCCAACGCCGCAGGAGAATGTGGGAAACTTTTTGGGGAACACGCTGAAGGTCTCTTGGCGTTTTTGTCTGGAGAAGGCCCAACAAATATCTGTGGACTCAGAGGAATGAATATGTGCACTTGAAGTAAGTTATATTTGCTCTGTGCGTATTCTATATCATTATTAGTGTTTTTAAGTTGGACAGAGGCTTCGTGAAAAGACCTGTCCTGTTGTGTCGAGATCTGTCCAATTTGCAAGCTTATTGTTTTGTAACAATTTCTAACAAAACTGAAATGAATAAATAAATAGATACTATTAGATAAAAGCATTAGACCACATGGCAGTCTTATTGTCTTACCGCTCTTTAGGTCACATACACAAACTGTATGTGTATTTGGCGAATACTAGTACGCTCAATCTAATATCCACTGAGTGGACTCTTAGGTAACAATGTCAAAAGAAAGAGGCTTTTTGATATAACTGTGATGTGAGATACAATGCTCGTACTAATGTAAAAATCATATAAACCAATCAAATATTTTGGAAAGTTGTGTAACACAAAACATACATTTATATTGTACCCAATGTGTTTCAGAAAAAAACGCAAAAATTCTAAAACAGAACTTGTTCCTGACAAAGAAATCAATGTATCAATTCTATGCTTTTGGATGATTATATGCCAAAGACCGTGACTGATTTTATTGATAGCCCTGTATATTATATGTAGATAATACCAAAAAAGGTTGAAAACCACCGGATTTGGTCAATTATATCTCCATTGTAATACCAGGTATTGTATCTTACTATCTATACTAAGAGTCGTCTGTAAATGTTTGTAAGTTTTGGAAAGAGAAGTAACCATTGTTTTGTTTGTTTGTTCATGATTACTACAGGCTGAACCGAGGGGGCGGTAATCTTGCGGGACCAACCATGCGGTTACACCCGTGATAGTCTCGTACAGCCAACCGCCGTCAACCGACTTCTTGTATCCAGAACCGTGCTTTATCCACAACCATGCTCAGGTACGGTTCTGGGTGGACTACGCGTATCCAGAACCGTGCCTGGGGCAAACCTACGTTCTTGGATACGCGGAGACTATCCAGAACCGTGCCTGATCCTAACCTTAACACATTCCCATTAGACTCCAGGAAGAATAGTGTGAATGTCAGAAAACACTAATGGAGATCCTACTAAAACAAACAAGCAAACAAACAAACAAACAAACACACAAACAAACATTCAAGCATAGAACTGTATAGGTACAGTTTTGGATACATCAGAACTACCACCCGCTTGTAGCTTAAAAGTATGTGATACTAGTACTATAACCAAAACAAATTTACGAATATCATATCACATCATTCTAATATAATTTTAGTATCTTCCGATGCATATGGTATATAATCATTATGGTATACTGTCATTTAACAGTCCGACTTTATACTATGAAGTAAAATTTTTGGCATGATTTGGGCATGTAAGTTAAGTACGGCACAGTTTCCCATCTGTTATACTGCAGGCTGGCAGAAGTTTTCCTTCAGTTTGGGAACATTATGTGCAATGAACCAACATTATTAACAACATGCAGTTATCATAATTCTTTATTAAGCATTTAATTCACAGTTAAACAATGCATGTCAACAATTGTAGGTTTTGAAACGATTAAAGAGCATTAAAAAACACTTTCTAGTATGGATGAGTCTTCATAACGTAAGCTTCCAAGTCAAGGTTGCTTTTTGGCCTGGTAACCATACCATCGGGACTTCCCCGGTATCTCTACGGTGCTGGGTGTGTTGCTTACCCGTCCAGATCTGTTAGTGCATGCCGAGGAATTTTTACGGTGTTGGTTTCGATTACTTAGCTCCCGAACGGCAGTAATTAGAAAGGTATGCTGGAAAGATACGCTGTCAAAAAAGGTATGCGACTGGGACCGGTCCCCTTTGCCGGCCCTTGAGGAATGGTTACCAGGCTAGGTTGTTTTGACACAGTAGCTATAGGTATGTAATGTATGAGGAACTTTGATTTCAAACACTCCTTACCTTTCAGACGTGGCGACTCCTGGCTCCGGCGTTTTTGCTTCCCGGTAATTTTACCTCACCGTTCGCGGGTTGGCGATGTGCAGGTCCCCCTAAATACTCCATAACGCGACCAATTCTGCCGTATGACGCTCTAAATACAGCCGGGTCGCCATGTTGTTTACTACTACTAGAGTAAAACTAGCGTCTCCTTTGTAGCAAAATTACCGAAAACGGTCATTTTCGTGGCGTTTACGGTAATTTTGTTCTGGTAGGGCATATAAATATATACTGCCAACAAAAACGTGTGTGTGTCTAACTAAAACTATGTAGTTAGTTGAATCAACCCTATCCCATAACATAATGATGTTTGTAAGGCAAAAATGCGATGTCCCTGACGGAAAACGGTTGCTTGTTTGGTATCGTAGCCTGGTTCCAGATATTTATTGGCGGTACCAAAAAATAAAGCGACCTCTCACGTAGATTGTTTCGGGGCTATTTCGAACGCTTTCAAGTATGAAATGATGACGAAAATGTCCTAGAAAATGGCAGTTAATATCAATATAAGACAGATTTCCTCCTAATTTACATGATGAAGGAAGCAGTAAAAACAAATGTGCAATTCCCTAAAAGTTATTTGCCCTCAAAAGACATGTAACCCTGCCAATTCCACCCACCCCCCAACAGGCGCAGATCATACTAAACTACATTTTGCTTTGAATGTGTGGAAAAAAGAACAGAAAATGAAACACAATCTGATCTCTCCAGAGTCAAAAGTTTATTTGTCAAAACAACAGGAATAGTTTTGCTCTGTCTGGTTCCATTTGACATATTGTTTGGGATAGTCTAATAACAAACATGAGGTACTAGTACTTTATGTTTGTCACTGTCATGCGTTTCCCAACGCAAATGTGAAATGAATTCAAAGAGGAAACTGAAATTCCCATAGATTAATGCAGTTACAGCTTTACTGGATGAAAACAGAAAAACACACAGACATTACCATCTTTCATTTTCCTGTGCCAGTACTAAGTTTGTGCATGCATTACTTTAACAAAAGCGCTAGAGGGCGTTAGGGGGTGGACGTTAGAGCTAGTAATTATAAGGGCATCTCTCTCCGTTAGAAAATGTGCAGTTTCTTGACAAGCATTGCCGTTAGACCTCATCTCATCTCCTGTTACAGCATTACTGGATAAAAACAGGAAAACACACAGACAATACTATCTTTCATTTTCCTGTGTCAGTATTTGTGCATGCATTACTAAACAATGGTGCTAGAAGTTAGAGCTAATAGCATCTGTCTCCATTAGAAAATGTGCAGTTTCTCGACCAGCATTGCTGTAAGGGCGGCGGTGAGGGCCAGTGCAATGTTGGGCAGGTTACAGAGTCCACCGCAGGTTGTAGGAATGGTGATGCTGTCAAACCTCTTCACAACGTCCGGGATGTTCTTGCACACTGGGGACCGTGCAGCGTTTTCAAAACACTTGGCCTTGCCAGCTAGTTCACTAGAATTGAGAAATACAAACGGAAGGCGGTGAGATTATCAAAAGGGTCTGACATATCCTTATATGTAAAGCCCCTGTCATATATAGCCGAATATGGCCTACCGAACACTACCGAACTCCCCCCAACCATGGTTGGGAGTAGGTCGGGAGCAAGGTCGGCTGGGGTTGGCTATTGATCTGCTTTGAGATAAACCATAGCACACTCACCTGCAGAAGGCTTTGACTTGGGCCTTGATGCCACCCTGGAAAATTTTCGGCACCAGCGCAGTGATGTTGGCGAGGATGGCGTTAGCCTGACGCTTACAGGCATCAGTTAGACCTGTGCAAGCTGTGCTGTTCGTCGTTGATGTCGTTGTCGTTGGTACCACGGTTGTGTTAGTCGCGGACTGAGCTTGTGCCATTTGGGCCACGGCTGGAATGAAACAACAGAACCTAAGGCTTGACTTTCACAAAGTAAGACTTAACAAAATACATATATCATGTGAATACATACATATGGCAGGGTAGAAATCGCAATTTGGGTACGGATCGGAGAACTTTGACAAAACAATGGAAGAAAAAATGGCCGGGAGAGTCAGTCCGCGGGAAGCTAATTCAACTGCGCGGGCAAATGAACTCTACGGTAAACTCCCCTGGCCAATTATTCTCCCTATTTGTCTCAATTTTACAGTTTTTGAACCCGCGTTGTTAGTCTGGTGGAGACTAGCATGGGGACGCCCAGGTGACTCATCACATTACCAACTGCCACGTAACGTAATGAACTCGAAAAAAAAGAGTTCGAATGTTTTTAAACATTTTTTGTCTCACTGTAAGATGGTCCTGCCTTCAGATGTTTCTTCGCGTTCCAACGTGCAAACATCTAGCCTCCTGCACAGACTTTCTGGCGGGCAGTGTTTGTACCGTGTTCATAACCCAAACACCGCTGGTTTTTGGTCAAATCGTTTGTTTTTTTAGTGATTACGTAGGGCTTCACTACCTTACTTACGAAAGCGGCATTTTACACCGAAGAACGGTTATTCTTAACCTCTACCAGGCTTCGGGAAGCGACTGGAAAGAGTGGAAATTAGCCAAATGGACAGATATCATAACAAGGGAGTGGCAAACTGTACTCTTTAGCAGACCAACTCCCCTGGCATGTTACCCGTCTATTTGGCCAATTTCTACTCTTTCCAGCCGCTTCCTGAAGCCTGGTAGAGGCTAGAATATACTGGCTAAATCAGCAATGTATATGCATATTCAAATACATGATATTCTTTCCGCTGCTTTTTTTAAACTCGAGCTTCCAGTACGTTAAACTAGAAGGAACGAAACGCTACAACCGAACGTCATGATACATCAAAACTTTGAACCTACCCGCCAAAAACAGCCCACAGAACACTGCCTTCATCAACATGTCGTTGTCAGTAGGTTATTCCAAGCAAATGTAGAGACTGGGCTAGAGAAAGAACTCTGGACTTTCTTTAGTATGCTGGTATGCCTGTCACGCACGGCAAAGGCGTGAAACCTGTCGGGCAACTTATTAAGGCGTCAACTCTGTCGTCCAATTTTTTAGAGGTCAACAAGCGTCTGACAACTGTGTCTATATGTATGTCTACGTCTTGCTATAGCCCGTCGGTGGCAAGAAATACACTATAAATACACTAACGAATTCTATATAAGAATTACGTGTAATAATATATTAAAATGTGTGAAACGTGTTCGCATTGCATATGTAGAGTTTAACGTGGTCTTGCTTGTTTTACTGATAAGTCAGATGGTGGGAAAATGTTTAGTGACATTTTGGTCAGACGCAATTTTTAACGGTTCGTTTACTTCGCACCTCACTTCACTAGAGGGCTGACGTCAATTTCAACCAATCGTTACGATCGTAGCATATCAGGCAGGCACGACACAGATGGCCAATAGCAGAAAGCGTTGCAAAATGTGGAAGGTAAGTAGACTACCTGTCGCTTGTAAGATCCTTATACAAAGAAAGACACAGATAAACTGGAAATGGTACCGTATAACTGTAAACTATGAAAGCTGCAAACTATGAAAGGGGTGCCAGTGTCACGGAAATGAAAAGAAACCTACAGTGGCCTGGAAGACAGACGAAAAATGTCCAGACTATGCACGATGCACAAAAAGACTAATAAACTGGTGGATGTACCAACTACTAAGTATCTAATACCAGCTCGGAAAAGAACCAGAAATAATCATGCCTTCAAATACCAGAGTTATCAACTAAGGATTGAGGTGTTCCAAACCTTCCTAGAACTATCGTAGAGTGAAGCTCGCTGCCACCAAGTACAGTAGGGGCATAATAACTAGATAGCTTTAAACAATATTTAGAGTTGGATGTGCGAATGTTGGGTGTAACATGTCGTTCGGTGTAATATAGCCAGCTGCCGCCGCGCCGCGTGCCTGCGAAGCTGGTGTGTTACGCGGTTGTACCAGCTATACAGTATTAGCAACAGATACAGATACAGAAATGCCATGAACCTAGCTTTAAAACCGTGTTACAGGCACTGTTGTGAATGATTCACGCCATTTGCCTAAAGGTCTGACCTATTTTTAAAAAAATCACAAGACCCAACCGATTACTCTCCAAGCACATGTAAGGAAACAACTCTGTCTTTTACGCATGTTTTGGGGCATTCAGTACATCTTTCTTATATATATGCCCCAAGAATAATGTTTAGGGGATCTTTCTTATAACAGTTAAAGTATATGTGCGTCTGTAATTACTTTTAATGACATATGATATTCATTTCCCATTGGGACTACTGAAACCGACACCGCCACAATATGTGTGATTTTGCTTGAGGGTATTGTTGTCTTAATAGTCCCAAATTAAAAGGGACAGAGACTGTTTGAGGGGAGGGGTTGAGCAGGCTAGTTAGATGGTAGGTTGCAGGCGTGATTTGCACCTAACTGGTGCAACCACTTTACGTCATGTGATCTGGTATATCAGGAGGAAGGGGGAGGGGGGCATCATAGGCAACTTAGCAATTATCGTGTCGAGATATGTGCTTTACATTATTGAGGTATCCTTTTTCACAATCGATTTCTTTCCATTATAGCTGTATTATATGGCATGTCCAACAAACACTTACCTATGCTTCAAGAAAGTACATGTCCGCCTAGGTAGTACATTTGATCTTAAACATAAAGCATGAAAAGCATATTTCTGAGATAGAAGTACAACGGAAAGCATCTGACCAAAGACATACACCAAGAATACATATACTTTGCGATAAAAACCATGTCACCAAGTAGATTTCACCAGTGCTAAAAGTTTATTTGCAAAAGCACCAACAAGTGACTGTTAATAAGGTTACAGTATACTGCAAGATTTGATTTATAACAAAACCCAGAACTTTCCGATGACACGGCAAAGCCAGTCATCATCATACGTTCTGACATAATAATCAAAATATGCCTTTATAAATGGTTAAGTCCGTAACTGAAAATGTTCATGCAATTTTTTTGCTAATGCTTATATTAGTTACACACCAGCAAGCCTCATTACAATTTGTACCAATTTGATAATCATAACAACATGTCTGTTAATAACAAGTGGTCAATTTCATGACAAGAAGATAAGTGAAAATTGAGAGAAAAATCTTTCTGAGTTATGATACTCCGAGGATTGAAAGTAAGATCCTCATCACATTTTTGCAAATCGTTGAAATACATATACACAACAGTAGTGTATTGGTAACTGGTTAAATCTACTTTGCTGGTACAGTATTTACTACCGTGAGTGGAATTACACATGTTGGTCAATTTAGACTAACATATTTCTTAGAAAAGTATGGAATCAACTGTTTCTTCATATCTTGTGCAAGGGAGAGAGAGAAAGACGTGTTGTTTTTTTTGATAAGGCAAAGACGTCAAGCATCCGCCAATTTTAGAAAAGTTTCCCGACGAGCATTGCGCTCAGGATCGAGGCCAGGACGACCGCCATGTTGGGGAGGGCGTGCCCAGATGCACTGATGTACTGGTTGCAGAGGCTTGGGACACTGATGCTCTTCTTGTAGTCGTTCAGTGTGTTGGGGAGACCGCTGCAATCCTTGGAGTCAGCAGCCGTCTTCACACACTTCTCCACAGCGACGAACTTCCTGAAATTGAATAAAAAAAGAAACGAGATTAAATCTGTGCACAGATTATCCTTTAGTTCGCGCAATTCGGTTGATGCAAGGAGTTTTCTCTTTAACCTCATCGGTAGATGGGATGCAATGATGATTTACATACTGCACAAGGAATAGTTCTGTCATATTCAACGTAATATGGAAGACTTTGCTGAAAATTCAAATTGTTTTGACTTTCAACAACTTTCGAGAAGAAAATTTTGAATCTCATTCGCTCATGAAATGCCTTTATGTATTTTTGGCCACAACTACCATGTTGCCCTCTGTAAATTGTGGCATCCATGCGGCCCATGGGTCGTTTTATTTTTATGAAGAGGTTTTATTTTGTTTCACACATGTCTGTCAAAAACTTACAGGCACAATGTCTTCAGGGTGGTGGTGATCGAAGCTCCGCCGGTCAGGATTTGGCCCGCCAGGGAAGTGACGTTGGCGATGATAGCCGACACCTGGCTGGAACAGGCCGTCACTTTTGCGGTACAGGCGGTGTTGTTCCCGCTGGAACCGCTAGATGTCGCGTTCCCTCCAGACGGCGCTGCGGTGGCATTACCAGCCGCCGAAGCCAAAGTAAGGAAACCTGTGGAAAAAAGGAAGGAGGCCGAGGGTTAAAACTGGCAACACCGATATATACTGATGCTTTGAGAATTTTATTTGTAAAAACCATGCAAGTACTGCAACTCCACTACATGTCGCAAGAGAGCATCACTAACTAACGACACGGTGTAACGCGGATGATCATGCTAACAGGTCATGTGGGTGATAGATTGGCAGTTTGACTTCTAAATTGTAAATAAAAGACCGCCTGTCAGCTAGTTGATCGATCACTATCTACAGGAATTTGACACCGTTTCAGTTCACGCTTCAGTTCCTCCTTTCAATCGCCCCTCCGCGCCGCCATTTTGTAACACATCTGAACGGTAAAACTGGATGGGTCGGTTTTTAACAGCTTGCCAATCATTCTCGTATCATATGCATTGTTTCACATCTGTCACACATATAGCCGAATATGGCCTCCCGAACACTGCCGAACTCCCCCCAACCATGGTTAGGAGTAGGTCGGGAGCAAGGTCGGCTGTGGTTGGTTGGCTGGTGTTCGGCCAAGTTGGCTACTTTTCGGCTGCGCCAGCCAAATGTTTCAAAATATTTAAAACATTCGGGTGTGGACAGGAGGTTCGGCTATGGTTGGCTGGTGTTTGGGAGAAGTTCAGTTGTAGTGTTCGGGGTGTGTTTGGGAGTCAAATTTGACTCAAATTTAACTCAAATTCGAGCTCGTGAGTTTTTAGGAACGGACTTTACCCATTTGTAACGACAATCTTTGACTTAGGTGAAAAAACACCTGTTTTAGTAGGACAAAAACGCCTCAGGTGCCATTATCACAATTCATTGCATCATCCCAGTGCAACCATGCATTAGAATCAAAATTGTACAATTTTGATTCTAATGCATGGTTGCACTGGGATGATGCAATGAATTGTGATAATGGCACCTGAGGCGTTTTTGTCATTTATCCAGCTTATTTATTTGCACTTATGTTTTTTTTTTAAATATTCTGTATACATTTATTTTATAGTATATGACTTTTGATATGGGTTGTGCACTTGAAATAAATATCAAAACAATGACTGATAGATTTAACATAATGAACTACGATGTCTTATTTTATGACGGAGTGTTTTTCATTTCGGTAATTGCAAACAACAATAGACTACTCTTCTGAAACATTGCGCCCTGTATTTATAAATTATTCAGACGTTGCTACAAAGCCACGCCCCGGTCAGTAACCCGGTATTTTACGTATACACCCGATGCTTTAAAGAATGAGAATCATCCAACCAGAGGACCTGTTACTTCTTTATACGGGAAAGAAGTGTCGAAGCTACTTCGCAATAGCAACGCACGAGTCGTTTCTAGATCTGCATTTACTGATTTAGCAATCAATTGCATGACCGCATGGTGAAAATGTATGGGTCAATCTCCAAACAGATGTGCGTTTTTTCCTTTTCTTGTCACTTCATCACACATTAGATGAGCAGTAAAACATTACCACTGACTAAAGGCGTGCACACAAAAAAACGGCCAAAATGTTATACAGGTGTTTAAAACAATGGTATAAAACTGTACACTCGAAAGATAGAAAGACTGCTTTGTTGTATGGAACTGTCTGGATCTTTTGTATGAATTCATCAAAAACCGGTCTATTGCGTCTAATTGTAATGACGCCATTTCTCCCGCGGCTTTTTTTTTTTTTTTTTTTTTGTTCATTCTTTACATCCTGGTCGGAGCAACGTTGTAAACACCCGGTCACGAAAAAACGCCCATTTCTACCTACCAATCGCCGTCTAACCCTGATTTTATAGACCATGCAAGGAACGAAAGCTGGAAAAAATACAGTAAGTGTTCTGACAAAAGCTTCTCCACTGACTTAGCCTGGAAGAAACGTACTGTCTTAGATCGTTGTAAGAAGTGAACACCTGACTACTCACCTGCACAGAGGAGTACCCCAAGTATCATCGATGAACTCGCCATCCTTCTGTTTTCTTAAGACGGTGATTTATAGGAATGAAAGTCTCAAGAAGTTAACCAAGTGACGGTTGTCTTTCTCCTGACCACGAGTTGTCGACACGACGTCTACACCTTAATTTGAAGTTATCTGTTATCGCAATGGCATTTTGACAGGTGCAATTATGACCGTACCACTTCCAAACGGGGGTGTACAGCACTAACCTTCTCTTAAACCACATTCACAGACAACGATTCAGATATTTGAAATATACCCATACTACGTTACGCCACATGTCCTTGCAGCGTGTTTCAGTATTTTATTTAAATACTTCGCTGAGAGCCCTGACAAACTTCAAAACATTTCGGCCACTCCTTTCGCTTATACCAAATGGACTGGTCTTATTGAATACAAGAAATTTACAGGCCAACGGCCAATAGCCGGTTTTTCCACCTTTAACTTAGGAACAAAATCCCTCTACAACTATATTAAAAGTTTTTGAATAAGATTGGACTGACAATGAGCTAAAAAATACAATAAGAATTTACCCACATTGCCTGATGTGCTAATACGTGACCTTACCTAATATTTTAGAAGCACTTCTTGGGTGTGTAAGGGTGTGTCTATCTATATTCAGTCGAATTGACCGAATAAAAACCGATTTTTCATATGAATAGGTCTTAGTCGATGAAGAAAGAAATGTGCACAACATTAAGACTTTTGCATCATAAGAATTCCCAACAGATAAATGTGGAACAAATTCTGTATGTTTTTTTTTGTTTATATATCATTTATCAAAATACCCCATACTTCTGATCATGAGACATACACACAAAACACACTGGACTATTTCAGAAATTTTACGAAGCGAAAGTAGTTTTCATAAAGGGACGAAACAGAAGTTTAAATTCCCAGGCTAAAAAACACCGTAATGTACACAAAACAGGGCGACCGAATGTCTTTTTGAATTCACACAAAAACACAACCATATTTGTCTTGTAAGTTGTCTGTTTTCGTGACATCATTTTGGCGGGATTCAATTAGACTATACCAAAATATACGAAGGGGGTGCATTCAAGTAAAAAAGGAAGCCAGGACACATACTGGCGGCCAAACAAATGGTCACTACCCTCCAACAAGACCTTATATCACTTGTTTCCTATTCTAAATACAAATATCTACATCTACAGAGGCATGGTCTTGCTTCAGTTACGTTTCTGGACCATAGAATGTTACATACCATAGAGAATTAATTACAGGTCAGAAGAGGACATAATTGCTGTAGGTTTCCTCCACTTTAACCTACATCTAAATCCTCGGACCTTTTTCTGGGACCTTTGACCTAACTTCCTGTCAGTGTCCCTGCCGTGCAGATAATGCGGAAACAACTATATACGGAGACACAAGCAAACACACAAACCGACACATCGAAAACAAAACCTCCGAACATGTACGGAGGTAATAAGTATGGTGTCCATAAAAACCCAATCTATATATAGCCTTATGTGTGCCTGGTGATGCTAGTATGATGCACATGGTATGATTTAAAGGCATCCAAAGTAATTTCAGGGCGGTAAAACAAATTTTCAAAGTCAATTTTCTGGTCATTTTTTTTATTGTAGTAAGTTGAATTAACCCTATCCCACAGCATACTGATATCTGTGAGGCAAAAATGCGATGTCGCTGACGGAAAACGGTTTCTAGTTTCGTATTGTAGGCTGGTTCTTGCTATTTATTGGTGGTACCCAAAATAAAGGGACTGCTCACATAGCTTGTTTTTGAGCTATTGTAAACGCTTCAAGTATGAAATGATGACAAAAATGCGCTAAGAAACGGCAGTCAATGTCAATATCAGACAGATTTCCTCATCCAGAATATTTTTGTTTGGCTGCCCTGAAATTGCATTGGATGCCTTTAAAATTTCTCTAGACTAAAGTTCTAGTTCTCTCATTCAGTTGGTAAACCGAAATTCTACACATACAGGGTGCTTCTGAAACCTATACAGATTGTAACAAGCTGTTAACGTTAACGTTGTCCTATGGACCTTTCCTATAGCCCCGCCTGCCTCGGTCAAAACTTTAAAATGCAAATATTTGACCGACATGCAGCAACTCTCTCATCCGACATTGGTCGAACCGCTAATTGTCATGTTATCATTGGTTGAACTGTGATGGACAGTCAGGAAATGTTCTTTTTTGTGACCAAATAAGGTTACTTTTTCTTAAGAAGTTTCTTCATCTTCTTCCCAAGCGAGCTCTTCGACTCTATCCTCCCCTCCGTATCGTCTGTGGTCCAGTCAGAATCACTCTTCTCTTCCGTCAAATCCGTCCGCTGGCCCTGTGTTTTTCTTTTCCTTTGCAAAATGGCTTTGAACTTTTTCATCTTCTTGAGGGCTTTACTTTTGGAACCGTCCTCTGGGTCCGATGACGTCAGTGACGAGGTGGTCACGTGACTCAGGTTGCTGCTTGTGCTGAGAATACTTGCAATGCTGGTTTTTCGTCGGGGGTGCACGTGGTTGTCCATAGACCGATCGTTAACGTTGTTGCCATGACGATCACCCTGAGCGTCTTTTGGCGCCAAAAAGTCGTCTGTGGTCTTGTCATCCTGTCCGTTCTCTGTGGAAGTTATATCAGGGTTGCTCTGTCCAAGAAAAGTGAGGCTCAACGCAGTTTTGATTCGGTCTGCCAGTGAAACTACTTCGTGTTGGTCTTGCGGACTGGTTTCTGGTGGTTCATTGCCGTTCTGCTGGGTGGCGCTATTTTTGTCGTCTTCATTTTTACCCTCAACTCTGACATCTGGGACGCGATGTTTCAACCAACCAGAGCGCGCGGATTCTTCTTGATCTGACGGCCCATCCTCCTCTTCCAAGTTCCCAGCATGCACCTCGGCGATAGTTTCATGTACTCCATTCTCTTCTGCCCACATAGTGCGCAGGCGCGTGCGTGCCACCTCTCTGTCACGTTTGAACTTTTCCATCTCACCTTTCTTGTCGTCTGACATGAGACCCAACCACTTTTCTGAGACGCTACGCCTCCTTTTCTTCAGGTCAGCAAACTCCTTATCTTTTAAAGTGTCAACCGAGGGTTTGTTTTTCGATTTGTTTCTCTCAGAATCGTTACGACCAGTTTCCGTTGATTTGTGTGCATTTGTGGTATTCATATGATTGTGACTCTCTTTTTCTTTCGAAGCCAGTGTCTCCCTGGTACGTGTCTTCCCTTCCTGTAAGTCTTCACATGCCTCGCTGGATACCACCAATCCATCGACAGGAGATTTCTTCTCATCTTCTTCTCTTAACACCGTGAAAATTGACCTATGGCGTTTCTTTTCACCATTCTCGTCTTGAGATGCTTGCTTAGCGGTTTCATCCACACTAAGCTTACGTTCAGTGCGTTTAGGTTTCTCGGGGACCTGCACACTTGGAGTTTCTTGCACACTCTGCGCGCTATGCTGAGGGAGTTTGACTTTGTTGACGAAAGACATCCACAGCTTCTCTTTCCCGTTGTTTCCCGGCTTATCTGTTGTTGGTTTCTCGTGTTTCTCAGAGTCGGTGGCTGGAATTTTCACTCCTTTCCCTACTTTGAGCTTGGTAACCGCATCTTTCCATTTGCGGTGGCTTTTGGCGCCACTGTCGTGTTCCTTGGGTGATGCTTTTTCGGCGGAAGTCGTCGCTTTATCTGCGGACGTAGACGTTGGTGACGCCGCCGAGAACGCCGAAGGATGTCCCTTGGCCCATGTTCCGTCCAGGCTCCCTATGAAATCATGGCTCAAGTCTGGATTGTTTGCCGGAGTAAACACAATGTTTCTCTGACTGTTGACTGGACTTTCCGTTGGTGTTGGTTCTGGCAAAACTTCAGCCAGGTACCTTATCATTTCTGGGTAGAGCTCCACAATCTCGCGTTCCGTCCCGCATTCGATCAGATTCTCGAAAAGAGCCAAGGTGTCTCGCCTACTGGTCCCGAATCCGCCGTGAGCCGACATGTAGGCCGCTTTTTCCGCTTCTATGTCCCTGCGAATTTCAGTCGCCATCTTGTCCACCTGATCCTCCAGCAGCCTCCGCCGGCGTGCAACCTGCATAGCAACGTCGTGGAGGTGCCTTTCGGTTTGTTCTCTTATCATTTGGCGGATGGTTTCGATGTATTCTTCCGCTGATCGAATTTGGTCGAATTTGGTCGCACGCTCGGTTGCCTTTGCCAAGTCCTTTCGGCGGGACTGCGCCAAGGTCGCGATTTCCTTGACTTCATGCCGTCGATGGACATCGCTAACGCATGCCCTGCAGATCTCAGCATCACAAGTCTCGCAGTAAATCTCGCGAGACAGTCCGTGAAAATGGCAGGTGGTAGAATCCCCCGGATGTCTCTCCCGCATGTGGTGAGAGGTGCATCTGTGGCACAGTAACTCCTCACACTCCTCACAACGACGGTTTACCGGAGCGGTCAGTCGGTCAGGGGCGGGGACCTCGAACTCCCGGTCCCGACAATAATGCCGCAGGTAGCCGTTCTCCTCCTGCGCTCTGATAGAAGAGCTTCCCTCCGCGATCCTTTTCAAGAAGTCGTAACTCGTGCTCTTAAGTCCGTCCAAGCCGTCTTCGGGAAGGGAGAAGGTTTGTTGACAAGACGGACAGACGACAATGTTGACGTGGTACCGGTGGTTGCTATAGGCAACCAAACAAGGCAGACAGAAGACATGCCAACAGGGAAGAACGCACGGGTCATCCAGCGGTTCGTCGCACAGGTCGCAGACGATAAAGTCAAACTCTTCACCGCGCTCTTCCACAGGACCGGTCGCCATAGCAACGTTAACGGTCAAATGTGTCGGTACCACTCATTGGTAGAATTATACTAGTGTCACGTGTTACACTAGTGTCCCATTCATTATAATATTTCCGATGTAAACATGCCTTTGTCGGTGTGTTTTCTCTTTCCGGATTTGCTGTCTTTTGCAGAGGCTCTCAAAGTGATGACGTTCTAGTCATTCGAAAGGAAAGAAAAAAAGCTGTTAATTATTTTTCCAACTGCAATAACAAGTGTATAAATGTGAAATTTATTTGATTTTGATTTAAAAAATGAAAATAATGTAACATAATGTGACTGCAGTAAAAATTGGAGAAGCGCTATTGTCAAATTTGTCGAAAATGTAAAAAAAATGACATTCCTGTGTTCCTGTGTTGTGTAATTATCTGAAAACTGGAGCGGAATGATTTTGATTGACAGAAAAGGGGGCGTTAATTGTCCGAGACAGAGTACCAAGATTTGATGGACAGTGAGCAGAAAGGGCAAGGACACATATATAAAGAAGCCAAAATGGCGGCGTTTCCTTATCTATTGGACCCTCTAGCCGGCTAACTCCTCTGGTATGCTATTAAGTTTATTTGGCCCATTTCTGCTATTTTTTTCCGACAGGAGCCTGTTAGAGGCTAGATATCAGGCAGGTCTTCGACAAGGGGGAGGGGGGTGACCCTGACACAAGGTCAACAAACTGTCCCGGATGAGGCGGGATTGTTTATAAACCATAAATGTAAACGTAAACAAGGGTGATGACGGATATTGTACTCATGGTCGGATCTATTTCTGACACGTGTGGTAGATCGTAGTCTCGTCAGCCCATGTCGAGCAAAAATCAACATGGTACAGCTAGTGCAAATTACATTTGCAGGGGTTTGCCTAAGTATACTTTGAAATTTTACCGAAAACATTGCGATTTAATTTGTATGCTTCGCCATTTTGTTTATGTACTTAGCCATTTTGTTCGTATACCTTACTAGTAAGATTGCAATTGTATACCCGTAAATGTGCTAAGTATACCCATAAAAGTACTAAGTATATAATAAACTTGCACTGTATATTCGGTAAAATTGCTACAAGTATACGAACAAATGCACTGTATTCAGTAAAATCACTAAGTATATTTAAGCCCCGTTATTTGGCATATAATCATGGTGTACAATCCGTTCGTAAGCAAATTTGCATGGTTTACGTCTGAGAATAGGAGCTACACATAAGTTTACGTTTGTAATGGGACATGCAAATAACCAGGTTTGACATTCCAGACTTCAATTAGGGGATATACCCGATGAAAAGCTATTCAAGCAATTGTCCCTTTTTCCTCATTATTCTTTCCCCAGTAATTGTGACAACACACGATGTACAGGTACAGAATTTAGTCTCCGTAAGCCCTGCCAAAAGCTACTACTGCACGCTATCTTGTCTTTACAAACAGCTTAAAGCATACGTAAAGGTACACGCGAGGGAAGAAACGTAACCTTTACGCATTAATTAAGGTGTCCGTACCCGAGCGTTCTAATCTGCAATTGTGAATGGTAGAAATAGCAGGGCGTACAACTCGACGCACAGGGAGACTATTTTGAGTATGCTGTCGACATGTCAGCATCATACAGTTCAAAAACTGGCCGCAGTGCCCTCAAATAACATCATGATATATATCAGAACAAGCTGCGACATTGTAATCAAGCTTGCAGTTTGACATTTAATACACGAGGAAAGTTCTAAGCCTAAGACAGTTTACCTTCACCCAATTTTCTCTCTCGTAAGTAGTACATGTAGGGACCTAAATACTCGCTCCCCTCCCCACAACTTGACTGTACTATTTTTGTCTCAGTATTGTCCTGTTCTTAGTCTGTCATCAATTCATTACCTTCTAAAACATGTATTTCGTGTAAGATCAAGATGATTCCAATAGCCAAAAACATGTAGTAGACGACCGACAGCTAAAAGATAAAATAAAGTCTTACCTTTTCCATATATTTGTTTGAAGCAACGTATACAGTTCACCTGAAATGTCCGACTTAAACGGTGGTATCAGTTTTTGCTCAAACCCGACGTCTAAGCACAGTAATTTTTCGTCACACAGTCGATCTAAAGCTCGATCCAGATCTCTTAAGATCGTCTATTTGTTCTGGAAGCCTTCACACGTCACAATGTTGCGTCCAGCACACAAAAAACAACGTGGTTAGGGGACACTCCGTTGTGGTTGACCCTGACTACCGAAATGCCCACCGTTTTGAAACCGATCACAATCTTCTACTAGTATTTACGTTACCAACATTATTGAGTTACTGCGCACCCATCATTTTAATAAAAATCTGAGTTTCCTGGCTGAAATAAAACTTTATCAAAAGTGAATTACGAATTTGTGACGTATGGAACAGCTGCATGAAGTTGCCCTAACGTAATATCGAGACTTGTTGACGCACAGAGGGACGTTTAATCAATCGTGTTTTGTTCTAGAGAATATTGAGTTAGGCGCTCTGGGAAAAATACGAACCCTCCCTTAGATTTAGAACCATGTTACGTGGCATATGACGTGTGATATCCCGACCCTCCCCGGGGCTTGTACGTTAAATATGTTAAAGGGGCATTTTGTAACATTTTGTGCACCAAAAGTTGAAATATTTTAATTGAAAAAATCTTCGTATGATGTCATTAACTTCCACTGTTCAACATATTTATTTAATTGTGCAATTATCTCACATTTCTGACATTTATGGTGGCGCTAAAACAGCCCACACGAGGCACACTCAGTATGTGGTACCACCACAAACTACCAGAATGTAAACAAACATGGCTAACAGCTATGTTTCCAGCTTTTAAACACACTTGTAAGGCGTCATATTTTGGCACCTCCACTTTCTGAATGGCACTTATTTGCAATGGAGTAGGGTTGATTCAACTTACTTTGTAAAGAAATGACCAGAAAATTGGCTTTTTGTATCGTCCTAATGTTACATAATGCAGCTTTAAGCCTGGTTTGCAGCGGCGAAAGAAAGAGACTAAAAGGTTGACCAAAGGCGCTAACATGTAACGTAATGTTAGTTAATTAAATTGGGTGGCTGTGACCTCAAGTGACTGTCGCCAAGGTCAAAGAGGAATAGGTAACAAGCTTTTAGGATTCCTCGGCGATCATGAAATTATCTCCCAAAGAAACTGTAGAGAGAACTACGGTAATCTTATTTCCATTTGCCTTCCTGCACTTTGTTTGAAAATAATCGACTTGGCTGTTGTTAAGGACATTTAATAAAGGCAGACATAAGAAGACAGAAATGAAAGAAAAGCGCATTGTTAACATGATTATTTGGCAGAGACATGGTTATTTTAGGCAGTGGCGACGACTTGGCTTGTTGTTGACGCAATTCTGTATACACGTAGACGTAGCAAAGAAAACTTTGCTGCGGTGTTTCAGAGAACCGTTTCATGTTCCGTCGCCGCGGCTAATTTCCGTCTCGTATAAGGTCGTTGGCATTTGAAACGGTCGATGCCATATCGCAGAACGTGAGGTAAACTCAACACCGTGATGTTTCGTGGTGTGAATTAGGCTTTTTTTTTACCCGGGTTCGAATCCGAACTTGTGCTCTGTCTTTTTTCACTAATATCTTTACTATTTTTCAGGATGCTGTCGTACATTTGCAATTGAAATGTTGCTTTTTATAATTAAATGTTTTTTGCCCCTCAAAAAAGTTTTGTTACACTAGGATATGGCATCGACCGTTTTAAATGCCAACGACCGTTTACGAGAAGGTTCGCAATTTTGGTCTGTACTTGTCACGTTTTGTGAAGAAGCCCCCCTCCCCCTCCTATCCTTGAAGACAGCAGTACACATTTTTCGCCCTATGGGGATTTCTATAGATAAGAAGCCCAAAGTGAGAAGGTTCGATGCTGCAAAATTTATAGTAGGGTGCACAAGCAAGCTACAAAAATTGAATATGTTTGTGTTGAGGCTAGCATTCAGCGCAGTTTTCACCTCACTGTCGTATACAGAAGAATCTCGGCAGCTTTCTCTAGTATTGTGCTGCACTACTTTGTGCCCGTACTACTTTTTAAAGTAGTATTTAGTATTTTACTATTTAAAAATACTGTGCACTGCGACCTTTGACCGCCTTTTTGAGACCAGTTATACAGGATTATGTGACCCCTTATATCTAGGCCATATATCTAGGTTACAACGCTGACTTAATTTTAAGTTCCGAGAAGGCCTCTCAAGAAAACATGCAGAGGTAGTGTTGACTATTAAGCGAAAAAACTACCCTCCCATCTCAAAATAGTTTCGACTCCTCCTACCTACCTTGCTGAAGCGTTGAGGACGGTTCCATTCGTAAATTTGGGGTAAATTCGGTATTTTTTTGGACAGCGTCACTTATCACCACCAGTACTATCTCTGGACATGATAGCGTAAGTGCAGCAAAGGGTTACAAAGGAATGTAAATAAACAGCCTAAAAATAGTGTTAGCTTTTGGATGCTATCACTGCGTGCATGTGCGGTTTGCCACATCGTTGGAGAGTGCCGACTGCGGTCGGAGCTAAGAGGGTGAGTACGTGTTTCTTTAACTTTAAAAGATTTTGTAACTTCGAAATTCTGATTTATTTTTCATTGGAAGTATTAAAACAGCAATGAGCCTTCCAAACACAGAAAATATCTAAAAAAATATAAATATCAAGATAGTCCACGAACAATTAATTGGGGATTTTGTCGGTACAATATTCTTTCAGTAAGTATATGTGCATTTATTTCTCCTTATGTCGACGTAGTACATTTTTTCCGTCAACTTTCTTGTTCAGGGCAGCAAAACTGGATTTTCAAAGTCAATATTCTGGTCAATAATCTTTTAAACCAATGTAGTAAGTCGAATCAAACCATAGCATACTAATCATCTTTGGGGTAAAAATGTCGCTGACGGAAAACGGCTTCTTGTTTCGTATCGTAGGCTGGTTCTAGCTATTTATTGGTGGGGCCAAAAAATAAAGGGACTCCTCACGTAGCTTGTTTTGGTGCTATTTCAAACGCTTCAAGTATAAAATGATGACGAAAATGTGCTAAGAAATGGCAGTAAATGTTAATACCAAAAAGATTAGTGGTGGTGCCAAAAAAATAAAGGGACTCCTCACGTAGATTATTTTGGGGCTATTTCAAATGCTTCAAGTATAAAATGATGACGAAAATGTGCTAAGGAATGGCAGTAAATGTTAATACCAGAAAGATTTCCTCATCCAGAAATGTTTTTGTTTTGCCGCCCTGAAATTGCATTGGATGTCTTTAAGACCATGCAGTCCGCAGTACTGTTGCTGCTGGTGTCGGCCCTTGCCGTGGGGAACGCCGCCCCGTCTACCGGTGGCTGCCCGGCGCCGTGTGAGTGCCGCGGCAGTTCGGTGTACTGCATGTGGGCGGGGCTAACCTCCGTCCCGAGCGGCATTCCACCTGGAACCACCATCCTCAGGCTCAACAATAACCAGGTACGGCCAGTCTCAACCAGACTAAAGGCCCTGTCACACATATGGCCTCCTGAACACTGCCGAACTCCCCCCAACTATGGTTAGGAGTAGGTCGGGAGCAAGGTCGGCTGTGGTTGGCTGGTGTTCGGCGAGGCCAGCTACTGTTCGGCTGTGCCATCCGAATGTTTTGAAATGTTGAAAACTTACGGATGTGGACGGGAGGTTCGAACATTGTTGGCAGGTGGTTGGGGGGCTGGTGTTCGGAAGTAGGTCAGCAGTGCTAGTGGTCGTAGCTTGGCTGGCAGTCAAATTTGACTCAAATGTGATTCGATTCGTATCGAAAGGTAGGCGTCGCCTACATCTGGTCAGACTGCTCCCGAACTTCAGTTGGCTGGTATTCGGGGGAAGGTTCTGAATGTGTGACAGGGGCGTTACAGATCTAATCATAGTCTGTAATTTTACCCAACGCTGTGCCGTTTGCAGGGACTACATATACATGCCCGTACCCCCGTGATTTGGGAAAGACACGTTTTATCTATTTGTCTGTGACTGTTGTTATGTCACCTCTGAAGCAGCCCTATTCAACTATTTTAAAAGTGCCCCCCCCCCCCAAAAAAAATAAAAGATAAAGATGCCATGTAGGTTAACACTACGAAAGTATAATGCCAAGGGGCTATGTTTATCTGCCTGAAGTTGGTTCTTATTTCTCGCACCTACAGATCTCAAACCTCCCTCAAAACGCCTTTGCCAACTTGAAAAATCTCCGTGGGCTCGACCTGTCCAGGAACAAGTTAACAAACGTGTCTGCTGAGGTCTTCCAGCCGCTAGCCAACTTAGAATGGCTCTACCTCTCCAACAATGAGATACAACACATCGCTCCAAACGCCCTCCAGAAACAAAAGCATCTCAAAGATCTTTTTCTTCAAACCAACAACTTAATGGAAATCCCCGATGGAGCTCTTCAATCCTTGGGGAGTTTAACGTTGTTGGATTTAAGCGAGAACGGAATTAAAAATCTGACAGACAACGCTTTTTCGGGACTAGTTCGCTTGCAAACTTTATACTTGAGCGCTAACTGTTTCTCCCATATCGAGAACGACGCTTTCGCTAGCGTGGCAAATTTGGAAAAGCTCTACATCAACAAGGGCTGCCTTATGTCCGTCCCAACCCAAGCATTCAGGAATCTGAAAACTCTACTGATACTTGAACTGGGTGTGAACGACATAAGAGTTATTGGCGAGAAGTCCTTCTTTGGTATGGGGAGGTTGAAGAGGCTGAGACTTAGTAACAACAAGATAACACAGATATCGTCAGCGGCGTTTGAAGGTCTTGAAGAGCTGCGATATCTAGACTTGAAAGCGAACCGTTTGAGTGAGCTACTTGAGGGAACATTCAGAGCCACTCCAAATCTTGAGGAACTTTATCTCTGTATGAATAACATCACAGTGGTAAAGGAGAACGCTTTTGAGAATTCGCCACGTCTGCAGATGCTCAAGTTGGACGATAATGCCATAGAAACATTCCCCGCGTCCGCAGTCGCACCGCTATCTAATCTGCAGTCTTTGGACATCTCCGGAAACCCACTCAAGTGCGATTGTTTCTTGCGACCGTTGCGAAAATGGCTGGAGGAGGGCGGGTCCGCTAAACTCGCTACGAGGGAACAGACTCTCTGCACCGCTCCGGATAAATTCCTCGGCGCCAGGGTAGACGTGATCCCGCCGGTAAACTTCACGTGCCCCGGAGGAGACCCTCCGGGCTACCGTCTCGGGGACAACATTCCTCCAAAAGGGTATTCGACTCCACCCACACGGATGACGTCATTTCCGCCCCGTGACGTCATTTCCGCCCAGCGGAAAACCATGTTCAGGTTCTCCCATTCATCGCATGGCTCTACGGAGATAGACAACCTCTCAGGCATACAGGCAGAGGAGAGCAAAGAGCTCGGGCTGGAACTGAGAGAAGAAATGAAGGGACATATGGATGAGATGAAGAGGGTGCTAGACGCTGTGCTTGAGCAGGTGTCCGCCCTGGAAAACACCGTCGCCGCCTGTGCCCACACCAGCAGGACCTTGGTGCTGAAGGGCCTTCGGATCGAGTTCGACGGAGAAGTCCCAGAAAACTGATTCTAAATTAATCTCTAAGCAGATCTTTTGGTGGTTGCAAGACAGTATCAAATTAGCCAGGCAGTATCTGCACGCCAACGTTCTCCAATTTGATACTGTCTTGCCAATTTGATAGTCTGTCTTCTTGAAGATTAATTCAAAATCACTACGGCCAAGACGGTTAAAAACGGCTGTTTCTGGCAACTTCTCCCAAAATGCATTACAATGGTAAGATGGAAAATCTAAAATTCATGTATCAAAAACACGGTAACTTTTTTTTATATTTTGTGGTCGATTAAAGACCCTTAGCTAACACATGTAAGGGACAGTGTCCCTACTTTCTTTACCAGTTTATTCTGAACAACTTCAAAGGATATATTAACTGTGCCAATCCCTTTTGGCCTACCCTGTCACTTATCCGTATCTGAAAAATCCGTTATAAAATCTGTAAGGCCTACGATTACTTGTGTTGCCAATGCCAACACCAAATGAAATGTTTTTAAAAAGTCATCTATTCACATTATAAAGATTTCAATTTTTTAAACTCGGCTCATTTTGGGAGCTATGAAATGTTATCCCATATTCTCTTTGTAACCATGCACTTGCGAACCCATATACTAGTATGTTATACTACACCTCATTGCTGCTACTTCAAGACTGGTGAGTTTTTAAATAACAACCTGAAGCATGATGGGATTGTTTGATGACGTACGCTTCATTTCATTATTAGGAAATACCAGTACATATACATTTCCTAATACTAGTATGGTCAAAGGCTGAAAGCTTGAGCGGGAGAGCAGGAGTATAAAAACGTATGCTTCATTTCCTAATAAGGTCAAAGCGGGAAAACACTTCAGTGACAACCTTGAATGGATGTCCCCAAATTGTACCTTCCTAAAAATAGATAAGAATAAAATGCAGTTGTGAATCACAGTTTCAGTGTGTGGAGCCATCCTTGTGTGCTTGACTATGGGACAACTCCTGGCAAATCTTATGAAGAAATGCTATCCCACAAAGGTTACACATATACCCTCCCCCCCAATTAAACACACACCACTACCAGTGGACTAACCCCCTACTGTAGTTGTGCAGTTGTGCAATGTAACCAGAGTATTTTTCTAAAAATAACAATGAAAATGTTTGTATTACATGAAAACCAAAAAAAAAAGGCAAAATTCAAGAAACATACAGAAACAATGTTTCCTGTACAAAGGTAAATTGGACAACACTTGAACATTAACATATATCCAAACGTCTTCTAGGTAGGAACCTGAGGACTTCTTGCCAGCGGTGATGTTAAAAAAATCTTTAAGATAATGAAATCACCAAATAGTAGTCAATCACAAATTTGGATAAGTAACAGGTACATGTAGTATAAACACTCATGAGTTATTTTGAGGTGTTATAGTTGATGATATACCATGAGAAAACAAAACATTATGAAACTAAAGAGCAGACAACTATAATCATAATCATGTCAGAAAAAGACAAAAATATGAAGCCAACGTGAGTATTTAAATAAGAAATAGAAAACTGTGACAAAACTTTTCCTGCATAAATTTCTGGGAAGAATACTTGGAACACTTATTAGAACTTTCTTGGAGCTGCTATGGGAAAGTACACTTGATTAATGGTATCTGGTTAAAACGTTTATTGTTCGGTTAAAACAAACAATCAAAAATATCCCTGTTGACTTTTCTTTTATCAGAAATAATGACAACAGCTCATGTCAAAAATGATTTCTTCCTCCCAAATCCAAAAGTTCCTCTATTTAGATATAGAGGATCAAAACATATCCATTCAGAAAAGATCCTACAATACACACATTTTTCAAACAAGTCCATGGTCTCCATTTAAAGTGCCCACCCATCCAAAACTGTTTGACTGATACTGACAGCTGCCAATCACATAAACTGTTTGATTGATACTGACAGCTGTCAATCACATCAACTGTTTGATGTTGACAGCTGTCAATCATATCAACTGTTTGATTGATGATGACAGCTGTCAATCACATCCACCTTAAGGTCTGCCCTTGTCCTTCTCTATTAAGTACTATAATTATAACATTGACCTATGTTTGATGAAAAGCTAGTAGTGTGTCCCTATATTTTATTTTTGGTTTCTGGTTCATCTTTATACCTTAATCAAAGTGGTACAGCCCTACTGACTATAAACACCCCTGTATCTTAAATGGACTGCTCCAAGTTCAGACAACAGCCATCTATCCCAAGCCCGCCCGCCCACCTGTCAAAATGTTGAAATGCAAAATAAAAATGCAAATATCTAACAGACATGTAGCCACTTTCTCATTGGTTGAACCGCTAGTTGTCATTCTCTTATTGGTTGAACTGCTAATAGTGATTGACAGTCAGGATCGGTCTATTGTTTAGTTAGAAATGATAGAGCCCTGTCCCTCCCTTACTACTATTATAGGTACGTTTCAAACGTTGTTAAACTGTCAGCCCGAACCTCTCGGCTCTCTTCTTCTTCTTTGCCTGAAACAAAAAAAAACAAAATCAATGACAGAGTCTACATTATACTTCACCGAGTCAATAGGTCCTTTTCAGACTGTTGTGAAAGATTATTTCATTTAAAAATGAAAGATTTCATTTAAAAATTAAATAAATCTTTCACAACAATCATCAACGTAATGATGGCAACCAATTACAATATATTTTCAAACACTATGCTTGATACCATGTCTACACAAGTTTTGTTTACGTCTCGGGTGCCTTCAAATTTGACTTATTACGCATATTGTATCACACTGCACATGCACAGTTCTAACTATGAATTAGCTTATACTCTTAAGTCCATAATGAACAATGTATCACACTGCACATGTGCAGCTCTAACTATGAACTAGCTTATACTCATTAGTCAATAATGAACAATGTATCACACTGCACATGTGCAGCTCTAACTATGAACTAGCTTATACTCTCAAGTCGATAATGACCACATACATGTGGACAAAGAACACCTACTTCAACCTCATCAGAGGAGACCTGAGTGCCCGCTGCTCCTGCCGTCACCGCACCAAACCTCTGTTTCCTCTTCAACAGTTTCTCCTTCTCCTCAGCCTGAAGACATAGGCAAACACACAAGTTACATCCCACACAAAGGTACATGTAGATGTGTTCACAAATATGATCCAAAATTACACATTGCTGTAAGGCTCTTTCTTGAATTTCTAACTCCCCAAAAGCCACATTTTGAGAGGCAAATTTCAGCTCAATATTATGGAACTACAAACCATATACATCATCTTATGCACTTTTAGAGATTGTTTTGAGGCAATGTTAATTTTTTACAAAAATATATTAAACACCGCTAAAAAGTATATCCAAAGACATGTGAACACCAATCTGGTGGGAATACTGATTTAATAAGCACATCGGCAGAACATACTGCACCGCGTGAAACCCAGACTTTTCATGGTTTTCGTTGGATGTTTAGTCAATGTTGCGTCAGAATTTTGCTCAGCTGTTGAAGTGCTATGCACAATACATTACAGGTTCCGCACAGATACAGTATGTTCTACCAACGTGCTGATCTAACGTATGCTCAACTAACCGACCTGCTGTGTTACAGTCGACACGTTCATCCCAAACCTCTCGGCCCGCTTTTGCAACTTCTCCATTTCAGGACCCTGTCAACAAGACAACACAAGTCATTCCCTTGTTGAAGTAACTAGTAAAAGGGAATACAGGAATATTTCATTCAGTCTAACAAGTTGGTTTCTCTTTAAACACATTTCATTCAAAACTACTACTACTAGTAGTAAAAAAGATAATCTTTGACACAATCCCTGGCTACATAGCTAAACATAACCAGAAAGGGAGAGATTGCACCTATGTTTGTATGTAGATGACAAGACATGCTAATTCGACACAACACCAAAAAATGGGGGCAAGTAATCAGCTTTTTTGTAAAATGTCCATCATCCTGGTCAGTGAAGTTTGTCTACCTTGACATCCAACTGAGATGCAACGCTTTCTTTTCTTAAATAACTGTAATTTCGTGCACAGGATCACTTGAAAACAGCTAAAATTTATGAACTTGGGTCATACAACATCCTCTAGTTTTGCTAAACTGATCTCAAGCCGTGGAAAGTCAATTGTCATCACCGTTTCTTCTGGGCTGATAGCAGAGTTGTCTCCCAGAGGCTACAGGGTTTGGCAGCAGGAAGAAGAATTTACAAAGTAAGAGGTTATATTAAAACACTTAGAGAAGAAAAGACGAAAGAGGAAGCTTGTCTATCACACAGCAGAACTCCTGTTGATAATTATAATTAAATTAACTACCTAGTAGACAAAAGCACAGGGATCTTTTGTGGGATGTAATTCCTTCTAACTAAAATCTAAGACAAAGAAGCAGTCCAAAACTGACAGTAACTCATCACAGCTTTCTATAGATGAAGTTTCAATGCACATGTACTAAAACATCAGAAACAATGTTATGCATGCATCCTTAGTGTTAAATAACATGCCTTGCGAGAATGAGCTACAATCAAGAAAGTAGTCATGCATGCAACTGTAAGATCATCACACAATGCACACATTCCTTGAAAGATTTCTTCCTATGGGAAAATGAGCTTCGTACATACAAACATCAGCAATTTTAGAAGAAATACATGTACGTACAGAGAGAGTTGTGGCCCCTTTCGCTGGTGCAGCGGCCCCTGAAATGTGGAGAGGAAAGTTAATCAAAATCAATGATATCCAGTGTCAAGACCTGCATAGCTGAATCTTTTCACAATTTTTACCCTTAAATACAATATCATTTCCTGCAACAGATACTACCAAAAGCAGAATTTGATTTTCAATGTTCTATTTACTCTAGTCTACTTGCCTGTTTTTGTTGGTCCTGTGACAGCAGTTCCAAACCTGGAAAACACACAGATACACCTGTCACACCTGTCTTCTTTCAGATTAAAATACAGCATACCAGTTTTAGAAATTCAATGTTTTCAATGACAATTACACAATAGACTTCTCTCACCTGGCTGCACGAGCTGCTTTCTTGGCGACCTCGGATGAATGGCCTCCAAACTTCTTGGCCCTCAACTCTAACCTCTGCAACAGAGAGTACAGATTAAATTTTCTTTCACAAAACCAGGGCTTCCGAACATGGGAAAAGAAATAGAATTAGAAATTAACATTAACAGGTGACTGTCACCTTTTCAAGATGTCTACCCTAAGACCAGACTGTAAGGTTTGAACCACTCACACTGGGAAGGACCCCTACTCTTTTTCGATAAGTGTGGTGGGATCTTTAACATGCTTGAGGTGTGGCTCTCCTCAAACATGGGACCTCCGCTTTAGGTCCTATCCAAGAGGACATCCCTAACTGAAGCTAGGTACTCATTTTCACCTGAGTCGAGTGAGGAAATAGGTGTAAAGTACCAAGGGCACAACACTAGGGCCTGCCAGGGATTCGAACCCAGAACCTTCAGATTCTGAGTCAACAGCCCTAATCACATGACCACCTTGCCACCTACTAAAAGCTTTAAAAGGCTGGCATCCAAACTAGCAGAACTGTCCTTACCTCAGCTTCTGTCAGTGGTGGTTTGACAGGGACTTTTGTATCGTCAGAGCTGACACTGGTGACAACTGTGGGTTTTGCTGTGTTTGTAGTTTCTGTGTTCTCCTGATTGTCCTGAGTTGTGGTCTGCTCCTGAAAAAGGTTGACAGGGTCAGGAACACCCAAGACCTTCAAACTATTAACAGCTGTTGAAATCTTTTATTTTCATATCTATCAAATGTACTTGTGAACTACTATAATTCATACAAAGGCTTGGGAGAAGATATCAGAGACTGACAATCTTAGTTGTTTGTTTGTTTGTTTGTTTTTTTGTTTCCGATTGAAATCTGCAGTTGTGTGTTGGGTTTTCTGGTTTAACATATGGAAGGCATTAATAGGGATTACGGAAAAACCACATCATTTAAAGGCAAACGAAAAGGAGTTTGCAAACATTCAGACACACTCCTGTGATCATTCCAGGTCAGCCACAAGACACAAGGGGCTTAAAAATAAAATACTGTAAATCTGTTCATTTTCACTTCCCCTAATAGAAGGGGAAAAGAGGGTTTTGCAAAGTTTTAAGTTCACGGTTGAAACAATTCTGTAGTACAGTAGTGATATTTGCTGTATCATGAATTCACTGTGGTCAGGCCTACAGTACCATTACTAGTTTTACCTCTTCTTCTTCCTCCTCCTCCTCTTCTTCTTCTTCTCCAGCCAGGATGCTGTCATCAGCCTCATCTCCTGTGGGGACAATACATGTACATGTATTAACTTTCCCATCTGTTACTACATGTATTGACAAACACCTCAGCAGT
This sequence comes from Branchiostoma floridae x Branchiostoma japonicum, assembly GCA_013266295.2. NCBI lineage: Eukaryota > Metazoa > Chordata > Leptocardii > Amphioxiformes > Branchiostomatidae > Branchiostoma > Branchiostoma floridae x Branchiostoma japonicum. Next base: position 5,456,122 of record CM023835.1, on the reverse strand, counting down.
ATAATTTCTTGGATCTCTGACTTTTGCAAGAAAATAATGGAATAGGCAAGCATAATAAAAGAAAGTGCAGCAAATTTTGACATTTTCAGCATTGTGCAGTTTTGACGTTCATCTGCAAAATCGAAGACACTGAATGAATTTTGCAGTATCCTTACCTTCTCCTGATGCAAATGAGGTGTCCTTTGAAAACAGCTCAGCCTCTGTAGAGAGAAATATTGTGTTTGTAAAAGACTTTGTAAAAGAATTTTAACTTCTCAAGCTACAGTAGGACTTGTTGACAACAAGGAAGAGGTGGAATACATGTAAATCTGGACAAGGAAAGGGTTTAGTGGAATGAAAATGTTCATTATAAATAGCAAACCCACACTACACTACTACTAGCTACATAAAAAGAGTCATGCTTCACCTCAAGCCTGTCACACATAGCCGAATGTGACCTCACGAACACTAGCCAAACTCCCCCCAACTATGAACCAAAGTAGGTCAGGAGCAAGGTCGGCTGGTGTTTGGTGAGGTTGGCTACTGTTTTGCTGTGCCAGCCGAATGTTTCAAAATGGTTAAAACATTCTGGTGTGGGCGGGAGGTTTGGCCATGGTTGGCTGGTCCTTTGGGAGTAGGTCAGAGGTGGTCGTGTTTGGCAGTCAAATTTGACTCAAATTTAAGTCAAATTTGATTTGTATCGTAAGGTAGGCGTGGTCTAATTCTGGTCAGACTGCTCCCAAACTTCAGCCAACCTTAGTTAGTTAGTGTTTGGGGGAAGGTTCTGAATGTGTGACTGGGCTGAGAATGACTGCTTTTCCCTTTTACTGTAAGTATAAAGTCAAACCAAAAAAATGTGAGTTTTAGTAGAAAAATGGCGAGATGGAACAAGTGAAACAGAACAGTACCTGGTAAATGTGGGGCAGTGGGATCTAGAGGAAATAGGAACACTTTGGTAAGTACAATAAGTGGATAAAAGGTGACAGAGAAACAATAGCTCACACTACTGACAGTCTAAAAGCCATACAAGTCTTTGTGAAGTGGGTAGTATTGATGTACAGAAGTGAACAGGATAGTGGCTATCTACAACTTCAAGGATAGGGTGCTGGAAACACACAGGACAGAAAGGAGCCACACAATCACCTTCCAGTGACAGTCCTGGTGGGAGGGTAGCACGTGGGGCGGCATGCACTCCTTAACAAACATGCAAACTACTGTTACTAGTGATCTACAGTACTACTGTTATTAGTGTATACATGTACTAGTAATTAAACTATAGTTACCTTCTACAGTTACTTGTGATCTACAAACTACACAGTTACATTCAGTACTTCTGATCTATAAATTAAAGCTAACAAATGGGACAGACACAGTGACAGAAAATGACTGTGTAAAGCTGTCATCTACATATGATTAATATCTATATTTCTGATGACAACACCATATACATATCAAAAGAACAAATATATGTATATAATAAAGATCACTCTCTATCTGGTCTAAGGTCTGTTGCTCCCCATCTTGGGTTAGACATGATTGCACTAGTTCAGATTGATCAACTGAATACAAGTAAAGAAAGACTGATATCATCATCATAACTGAGTTATCAGTGTTATGTTCCAAATAGATGTTTGTACATACAAGAAATCAGAGATTTCAGACTTCCAGTTCCAGGAAGTATCTTGGGACTTGGGTTTTTGTGACCTTCAATTTCACCCCATTTCCTGTGTCTGACCTATACAAAAGTACATGACACTATAGACATGAAACCAGCCAGCTGACCTCCTGCGGTCTCGATGTGCTGCTGCAGCCGGTCCAGGAGCTCCTGTTTGTTCCCCGTCACCGTCAGGCCGCGTGCACGCAGCTCGTTCTTCAGGTCAGCAACCTGGCAACATGGGGAGTTTACCGTAACTATCATTAGGATATAAAAATGTGTTCTCTTTTCTCTAAATAAAGATCAGGAGACATTTTCATTTCTTTATTTTCTACAGGACAAAATGACATGTTAGGTCTCCGAAGAAAACATCACTGTTGTTGTTCCACATGCTTGTCCTATATTGCTTTAAATGCGTATAACGTTTAGGTACAACTTAGTATTACAAGGTTTGTAATACTTGACTGATATGTGCATCACATCAAAAAACATAATTACCCTGGAAAATGATAATTGAAATTCGATATTTGACTGAAGGTATGTGCATCATGCATAACTTTTTGTACTTTTGGTTCTTTACTGTAATCCCCAAAACAAAAGAAAGATCCTGGTGTTCTACAGATATTTGTTGATATAAACTTACTATAGATGTACTGATTAGAATATGTATGCCCTTTCTCATAAACCATGCCCCCCTCCCCACGCTGTAACATAAACTTGATCCAAACGGCCATCCCAAACGATCAGTGCGTGTTAAAAACCATACATAGCGATGAACTGAGGAGACAGCCCAGATTAGTGGGCTGGGCTAACGCAGATCCGGGTTGTTGACGCCCGTTGACAAAAGCCCGCCCTCGGCTTGGACACTCCTCCGAAAATCACAAAAGCGAGAGAGCAGCTGTTTTTGTCTGCACGTGTGGTCTTTCCTCGACCATAACTGTAAAACTATAGCAACCCTGGCACCATACATGCATTCAAACTTCTCACTAGTTTATACTCTTTCCTATGCACCGCTTCGTACGTCCTAAAGGCATGAGAAAAGTACAAAATTTGATAAAAACTGCGAGTTTTCGTACCTTCAGCTTCTTCAGCGCCTCCATCTTGGAAAAGTTGTGATGCGGAGTGTCATTTCTGTACATGCGCACTAGTCAATATCTGATTTTACGACTGAATTTTACAGCAGTGTAACCAGTTTGCGGTAGGTCACAGGAGGGGGAGCATGCTACACTTCTTCACGAGATACCCAAAGTTTACAAGCCAATTTTCGCCTTTAGAAAGGAGACAGGACATTTAAATTCACCATGAGGCTATCTTTAATGCTGTTGATCACCCATGGCAAGAGACAGCGAAAACTTGGCGGCGGAAAGCCACAAAGACTGAACATATTGAGGAAGGTTGTGACTGGTTTGGTTCGACATGAGCGAATCGAGTCCACATATGCCCAATGTGATGAGGTACAATTCTATGCCGAACGGGTGAGTGGATATTTTCCCTGTATCTGGTTGCTTACTTGTACGGCTGTATTGTTTTCGGTGTGTTTGTGAATGTTTGCTTGTGTGTCCGTAGGTATTGTAACGCAGTAAAGTACTGGAAGGGAGGGGGAGATTTTGTAACCGCAGATTGACAGGAAGGTCAGGTTTGATTAGTGATGGCTCCACCCACACGGTTACTACAGGATGATCCTGTCAATAGTGGAAAATTTTGCGCAATTGACAGGATCATCCTGTCAATAACAGAAAAAATGCACTATTGACAGGATCAATTTTCTGTTAGTGACAGGATCATCCTGTCAATAGTGCAAAATTTTTTGTTATTGACAGCATGATCCTGTCAATAGCCATTCCCTACTGGGGCAAGTCACTAGAAATACCCACTTAAGGCTTGTCACGACAGTTTCCTCCAACCACACTCTAAGTCTGCAAGGTTTCTGTTCTAGGCACATCAAAACTATGTCAGACCAAAGATCTTTGGTTGTGCCAATAAAATAATTTCACGTTACACAAAAATACCTTTCCAAGGTTTGAAACGTCACATTTCTTGTTTTGTCAGTTTTGATCTTGTAGTTCGTCTGTACACGTTTGAAAAGATCCAACCCCATTTGTTCCTTCCATCCAGTTGATTGACTATGCTAAACTTGGGAACACCAATGCAGGAGCCATGCGCATTGCTGACTACTGGATCACGGTGAGTTTTGGGAGAAAAAAAAAAATTTAAAGTTCTCAAAACTGCCTTTAATACAAATGCTGTGTAGCACAGATCTCACTATATTTAATGACATTGTCAACATTTCATATACTCAAATATATTTCTCGTTGCTTCTAAATATTAGCTATAAACTTTATGTTCATACTTCATTAAAAATGCCAATGTACACTTCCACCTTTTTTATTCAATTTTTACATCTGTGATATGCATTTTACATCATAAAGAATCTTATATTTCTTGCGCATTGACTTCGTGTATGAATCCTGACATTCTTGGTTATGTTTCTCAACAGGAAAAGGACCTGATCCCCAAGTTGTTCGAGACTCTCGCGCCGCGTTTTGCCGACTACGACGGACGGTACTGCAGGTTGTACCGTCTCCCCTTAAGCACGCAGAACACCATGGACATGGCCGTGTTAGAGTACAAGGGGAACCCCTACCCTTCCCTCAGACCCACACCTAAGAACCACCCCAACTCTATAGCAAATATTCTGGTGGAAGGCTTGCAGCAAGACTATGAGAAGAAGAAGATGGAGATAGACTTGAAGGATGAGTCTACCGCATGATCTGGACTTCTTAAGAAATAGTAGACAAGGCAAAACGATTGGGGGGGGGGGAGAAGTGACTATTTTTTTCAGCTATTTGTTCATGTTTCATCTTCCATATCAACTGACTTTTTTTGCAGTCAGCATTCTCATACAAGTTTTTTCCTCTCGAAAACCTAGACATAGAATTTAACGCTATAGGGATCTGCAATAATGCCTTTAACTGCTAGAGGTCCCCACTGCGTGGTCGATTGATACGTACGGTAAACAGGTGAGCAATAGGGTCTACTATGAATGCTGTAACTTGTGTAAACGTTACACTTTTCGTTCGAAGTTATGGGACCCACCGTTATACCATTAAAAAAATCTAAGCGTATTTCCCTGTGCTGTGATATTTACTTCTTGTTCACAGCTAACGTTTAGAATTATGGAGGGGAATCAGAACTTGAAAAGAACAAAAGAGTTTTATCATACAACATGTTACTAGAAAACACTCTGAAACAAGGTCAGCCACCAGGAGGTCAACATTTGACCTTGACCTTTGTCTTCCTGAGACCCACCCACATACGAAATATCATCACAATCCATAAAGGCCTTCTTTTTTATGACCAAAAATATGCGGAAACACAGACATTACATACACACAGACAGGCCAAAAACAATACCTCCATTTTTCATGGACGTAACAACACCCTGAGGTAACCATTACCATTTTAGTCTGCTCAAACGTTTCAAAAATCCGTTTGATGAAATATATCCAAACCATGAGCTCTAGTTCCTAGTGGCTCCGCCATGTCATCTGTTCATACACTAGTAGTACCGCCAGACAAGGATCTCACAGGATATCTTACAACACGCTCAACACAGACAGCTGTGGCGGTTAGATTGATCTGGAAACAAACCAACAACATCTGCTGATTCACTCTCGTGTCGATATTGAGTTGCAACACTTAACACATGTCAAGTAGAACGACCCAGACAGACCCTATTGGCAGCTGCGCCGTTGGCAAGTGGGAATTCTCTCCAAGCAGAGGTTTAGACTTCGGCTTGTTTTTGAAGTATTTTTAGTCATTTTTATCTGGCTTTCTTTTTGTACTGGTATCTTTATTTACGCCAGCCAATTTGATACTCTCTTGCAGCCACCAAAAGATCTGCTTGGAGATTATATAGGACAAAGAATGTCATCTCCAAGCAGATACCGGGAGCGGCGATCGTAACGTTAACATCCGGACATCCTTGGCTGTCAGAAAACAAAATTTTAAACGCTTTTCTGAAAAAAAGAACTCGAAAGGACTAGAAAGACAACAGAAATGAACACAACTTGACGAGGAAAAAGTTCAACGACATTTTCACCATTTTCCTGTTCCACCCGGACCCTTTAAGTATCCAAATTGCCTTCAAATGACAACCTGGTCAATCAGTCCAGTTAATTTCACACCAGGCCGAAAAGAAACCGATATGTGAACCGATATATGATATCAATTAAAGCCTAGAAAACAGACACCGATTTTGCAAGACATCAAAGAGCCAACAATGATAAGTAACAGCGCAAATCAACGAGTTGCAGACATCTTTTGAAATAGGTTTAGCCCGTATTATAGGCGATAACATCTTGAGGATCGCTTTTCAGTAACTCTTAGATCATAATAACAAGATGTGTAACTTTTCCACGGCTTCCCTTGCACTTATACATGTCGGATATGTCAGGGCCGAGACTCCGATCTGGTAGAATCGGTGATTCTAGATCTACCGGTAGAGATCCCGATCGGAGTCTTTGTCGACAGAGACTCTGATCAGGATGCTGTTACTAGATCTTACTAGTGTGCTAGGGTGGTTTCCCATTTACTAATCCTAAATTTCAAGTCCATCCATTGATCTAAAAGTGACATAAACAAAAGTGGAAAAGTTCTAACTGTCGTTAAAATTTACAGACTCCAATCGGGATCTCTGCCGGTAAAATCGCTGATTCTAACAGATCGGAGTCTCTACCCTCATATGTATATGACAACTTTTCTATTGATAGCATGTTGTAAGTTTTTCCACTTGATGGTATTTTCGTATTAGTTGAGATTTGTATATATGCCCTGTTTCCTTTCAGTACACATGATTCTTATTTGAATTTGACAACTTTCTCACAAAATAAATTGGGTTATACTTATAACATAAACAGTATACAAAGGCCACTACGTTTCGATAGTTCCCACATGTGACCTACTTTTCTGTGTATTTCCTATAAATTTGTCTTCAACGGCATAGATTTTTGTATATACATGTTATTTGTCAGTATGACCAATGAACCATCACGTGCCCCCCTCCCCCTCCAGAAGTTCAGTAGACTGTCTAGACACATCCATCTTAGTTCTTTCATATTTCAGGAATTCCGTTTAATATACCGCAAAATTCCATCTAGTCTGAAAAAAGGATTCCATCTCTGTTTCATCTACCATGTGGTTGTGATTAAATCATCTGTACACGGCATATGGTGAACAATTTTCTGCAGGTCCAGACGGTGTCCAGACGGATGATGCCGCTAACCTTGTACCTGCTCTTGACCCCCCTCCCCACACACATATACCCTTCAGAAAATGGGTTAACGGCTCTCCTTTCAAAATAATTGTTTTTAATGTGACCTTGAGGAAATCTCTTGTGACATAACCCAGAAACAAGCTACGTGAGGAGTCCCTTTATTTTTTTATGGTACCACCAATAAATAGCTAGAACCAGCCTACGATACGAAACAAGCAACCGTTTTACATTACATTAGCGACATCGATTTTTGCCTCACAGACATCAGTATGCTATGGGATAGGGTTGATTTAGGTTACTACATTAAGAAATGACCAGAAAATTAACTTGGAAAATCTTGTTTTACTGCCCTCAAATCACTTTGGTGATAATTCTGAATTGAACCACCTGTTTAAAACAGCACATACCACCTGTAGCTTATTTATCACTAAAACCTTGAAAGGGCAGAGAACAAAAATCTAATTTCCAGCCAACAGAACACCTTCAACGACTCCTACAGTGATTCCAAAACTGTTCTGACCATGGGCGATAGGCCACCGAGTTTTTGTTGAGATCGTTGTTGCCTTATTTACATCGTACTTGAGTAACTGAACACACCACACGTACACTGTGCACTCCGTACAAGATTCCAGAGAATCATACACTGAACACAATGAACCCGGTCCGTTGAAAGACTCCCGAGAATCATAACGTTACACTCAACCAAGGAGCTCAGTCTACAACACATAATACCGTGAACTCGGTCCGTTGAAAGATTCCCGGACAAAGAACCATACATAATATATATATATAAACATAATGTCCGGTACTTGGTCCGCTGAATCATACAATAAAAAGCACACTGATTACTCGGGACGCTTTAGTGTTTCTTCCGAATCGGCGGTCTGGTTACAGAGATAGATGGCGCAAAGGCTCACGGGTGTAGAACAGGTTTCGCAATAGTCGAACGCGTTCGCGTACCCGCTGCTCAGTCGATAGAACTGCAAGGCTTTTTAGGGGGCTAACTTAAAAAGATGACAGGGTAGGAAACACCTATCCTTGGACTGCGTTACCACTTGGGGTGGACAGCTGCGGATGTGACTTAGAATCACGATTCGGTTGCGCTTTCCCAGACTCAGAAGACAACAATATCGTACATTTTAGAGATATTGGGCACAACTATATTTTCCAGGACTCGTACCTGGGAGACATAGAAAGGAAAACATGTCGGTGGGGTTTGTGGACGTGTTTAGAGTAGCCTGGCAGTACATGTACACATAGCATGTCGGGTGATGTAGCCCTTGTGTACGCCGTGTATTGCGTTTCCATTTTTTAGAACCGCGCGGGAAATGTACGCCTATCGCGCGTCTGATTGGCTAGCGGTGATGTCATTGCCTTGTGCAGCAGCGACCTTAGCGGCCAGTAATGGTACTGCTGGTAACGCAGTTCACCGGAAATTGGATTTTACAAAATGCCTCATATCTTCTTTAAAATACGGTATCATACCCGACGAACTTTTATGCAGCTAGTTAGTAACGTCTAGATAATAGATAGTATCAAGATTTTTATTTTCCTTGTGGTATTTCGCAGAAAATAGGGGCTTTAGAAATGGCATTTCGCACCTAGTTATTATAGTGTACTTAGCGCTCGGAAGTCGTTGTTCGGCTCTCGGCAATCTTCGGGATACTTCGGTATCTGTTCTTTGGAATCCTCGACAGGTTGTGAATCGAGTTCGCAGTGTGTGTTGAGTGTATGATTCTCGGGAATCTTTCAACGGACCGAGTTCACGGTGTTATGTGTTGACTGTACGATTCTCGGGAATCTTTCAACGGACCGAGTTCACGATGTTATGTGTTGAGTGTATGATTCTCGGGAATCTTTCAACGAACCAACTTCACGGTGTTATATGTTGAGTGTATGATTCTCGGGAATCTTTCAACAGACCGAGTTCACGGTGTATTGTGATGGCAACGGAGTGAGTAGACGGTGTATGTTATAACATACGCAAGACAGTCATGTTGTAAAATATATTTAATGGTTTACAAAACAATGTAGATTTCAACAAAAACTCGATGGCCTACCGCCTGTGTTCTGACAAGCTAATCTCTAGTTTAAAGCCTCTTTCAAGCTTCAACAATGCTTCAACGCATCTCTGACCCTTTCTCCACCATAACCCCATGTCATAGTCACTTCCTTACATCAGACACATCTGTAACAAGACGCCTACTATTAGACCATATCGCTTGTTCCCATTAACTTCTACTAGGCCTTGTATATTTAGAATCTGCCTAATATGTTTCACACGTGAAGGTCTCGGGATCCCGGGACCCAAATTAAAACCGCAGGAAACCGAAGGTCAACGACTTCGTCTCGGCATGGCTTTTGTCTTGGTTCAAGTGAAGGATGAACTTCTTAGGGCGTCCATATATTATAAGATCGTTATTTGCCAAATAGGTTGGAGGTAGCTCAGCACGATGGCGCAAGAGTCTTGTATAAGAAATGACTGACGACCCTATAAAATGCAGTTTACAGACCTGCACGATTCCCAAAAAAAGATGAAGTTCAAAGCTATCCTGGTATCCATCCCATTTTAGCTCTGGTAGGCTTATCGTCCCTTTCCTACCGGGTGGATATTAGGATAGTTTAATCAGGGTTTCTGTGCATTCTTCTCTTCTTTCGGTAGTTTTTTCAGGCCAGGGTTTCGGTGAAATTTTGTCTTCTTTTGTAAAATATATATCAGGTCAGAAAAATGACAGAAATAAGTCTGTGTGCTTCTTTGTCTCTGCCTATATTGTCGCTATTGCAATTCTGTTCTTTCTCGTATTTCTCATTCTGCATGCAAGCTTTTGTTGTCCGTCTCTGTCTAGTGTCAAAATGCGAAACGTTATACTACATTATAATAGAAGTATAATATATAGCACTATTTACACAGTCTCCCTCATCTCCCTCATTCGTGAACTGATCTCCCCTGTCACGCCCCCATGCGGCCCGCCGATGTCACTTCAGGGACACAACTCCAGTGGTTGTCTCCCCATCCCGACAGAGATTTGTTGTGAGGCTGTAAGCGGCTGTCTGCCCTGCTTTGCTCGGTAGGCCCAGTCTAATCTTCCGCCACCGTGTGACCTACTCCCGCAGAGGCCTGACCCTTGACGCCACAAGTGCGGCGAGCTCCCGCCAGTACGAAAAGTGCCGCACTGGCATCGTGTTCTCAGCCCCAGATCTCTCACACCAACCATTGATAAACGACATAAACGGTGGACAGTTGAATGCCCTCTGCTTGTATCCATTCTGGGGAGTCTCTAGGCTGCGGTTCTGAACGGGAGAGCCTTTCAGAGAAGAGTGGACTGAGGGCTCCATAGATCGACTAGCCCGGTAAGTTGACGTTCTCGTTGAAACTTATACTATATATCTAGAATTCTCTTGTACTGACAATATTGAAAAGTGCGCACAAAGAGGAGATCTATATATCGGAAATTAAATGCATATTTGTATGGATGGATGGATATATGAAAATATACACAGAGAACAGTATATTCTACCCCAGATATATCTTGTGCTGTGTCCAAGAGACACGGCCAATGTTCGAGGAGTGTCAAACAACAATGTTGTGTTCACGGCATTTCAATACGTTGTTCTGGGGTAGACATCTGTTTTTTCTTCTTCAGCGCGGCAAGGGCGGTATTTGAGAAGACATAGAGTCAAACTAAATCCATACCCCAACTGTGACTGTGAGCCCAAAGAAACAATTTTCCTACACGGGAGACAAGTTAAAAACATATACTGAGAGATTTTAGTGATAATTCCGCTAAAAATCTTCAGTTTGACCTAAACGCCTCTGTCGCCGAAGTTGTTTATTTGACAAGCACGTTGTTGAATTTGATCCAGCTTTGAGCACAGTGGATCTGGTTGTTCTGCCCATGGACGCCGAGCCAAGTCTTCCTGTGCCCTGTGGTTGTGCCTGTGGAGGCAAGCTGGGGGAACGATAAAGAATACACGGAGTTGTCAGCACGTGTTGTTTTAGAGTACAATAACAAGGAAATCTTTTTGGTGATGTTTGTGCTTTTGCGTCAGACGGCTTCGAACTCTCCGACTCTCGAACTCGAACTCGAACTCTCTCTCTCTCTCTCTCTCTCTCTCTCTCTCTCTCCTTTAGTCTTAGTCTTTAGACAAGGGGACATGAGTTGACTAAAAAATCTCCAAGCAGAGGTTCAGGCTTCGGAGTATTTTTGACGTGTTTCTAGGCGTTTTTTAAGGGGCTTTCTTTTTTGAACTGGTAGTGGTGTCTTTTTTTCGGGTGGCGTATAGGATGCTGCCTCAGGCTAATTTGATACTGTCTTGCCAATTTGATACTGTATTGCGGCCACCAAATATCTGCTTGGCCAGACGCGTGAAATATGATGACCATAGTGTTGGTAGAGTTGGCAGCAGAGCCTCTGAGTTGGCAGTATAGACAGAATTGTATCTTATCTTTGTGTGCAAAGACTGGGTGTTCTGGCACTGTTATGTCTTAGTACAGATCTCTGATGCCTTAGACATCTTTCTGAGGGACTATTCAGTTACATCCATATTCTAGACTCAAACGCTGAGTATACATGGAAAATGTCATTTAAAGTACTTCCTGACGCTACCTCCTAAAACTTTGTAAATGCCAGGTTGTGAAAGACGAATAGTCTTTAAGCGATGTTTTCCTGTTGCACAAAGTAGTTATTTGAAAAACAACCGTTTACCGACATTTTAACGGACTCGGTTACAACCCCTCTGGGTCCTTCCCTTCATCGGAACGTTTATGTTCAACCTGAGTGGCGATTAAGCAGCAGGGCGATTTGTACTGATGAACCCCTCGCTCTTGAGTATATTGTAAAGCGGCTGTTACACGTAGCCGAATATGGCTTCCCGAACAATGCAGAACTCCCCTGGTTGGCTGGCCATGGTGTCCGGCCAGGTCGGCTACTGTTCGGCTGCGCCAGGCAAATGTTTCAAAATGTTTAAAACATTCGGGTGTGGACAGGAGGTTCGGCCATGGTTGGCTGGTATTAGGGAGTAGTTCAGGGCGAATTTAACTCAAATTCGATTCGATCCGTATAGAAAGGTAGACGTAATCTGAATCTGGTCAGACTGCTCTCGAACTTGGTTAGCTGGTGTTCGGGGAGGGTCCTGACTGTGACACACAGGGCGATTTTTTTACTGATTGACCCCAATTGAGTATAAGTGTAAGAGCTCTGTTGTGAACACTGTGCACAGATTACCTACTGATTGAAAATCGCTCATAGTTGAATACCCAAAGCGTTTCCTCCCGTTGTGCCCAGCAAAACGTGCTTCATATCACAACACACACCTCCGGATAACTACTGCTTATTGTTTTACCTGGAGGCAACGGATAGCTTTTCCTATATTGCACGAACCCTGCTGCAGAAAGGCCGGGTCTCCTGGGCCCCACCGCCAACTCTACTTTCCTTTCTGAAGTTTAGGTAGCAAAGCTGTCAGACAAATTGGTAGACCGGCAAATTGAACCATTTGCGTCTATTAGGAATAATCCTATAATCATTGCTTACCTCCAACCATGTTTACGCTGTGTGGTCGACTGCCAATAAGAAAGTAGTGTGTGTGTGTGTGTGTGTGTGTGTGTGTGTGTGTGTGTGTGTGTGTGTGTGTGTGTGTGTGTGTGTGTGTGTGTGTGTGTGTGTGTGTGTGTGTGTGTGTGTGTGTGTGTGTGTGTGTGTGTGTGTGTGTGTCGGTGTGCGTGTGTGTACGTGTGTGCATGTGTGTGCACGTGTGTCGGTGTGTGCGTGCGTATGTGTGACGTGAACTGAGGATAATATTACTTGTGCCTATCAGGCATGCATATGGCTTCGACCACAAGTACTTTTGTACACTAGACAACTGCACTAACGCCTGATAAGCGAGATCTTCCCATCTCTTTGAAGTTTGAACCTTTGCGACGAGGCCGTGTCTGTATATACACCGGTAAGCCTCCTAAAACCTCGCCACTCTACCTATTACAACTGCGAAAGAAAACAACGCGGTTCACATCTGCGACGTCCTGCCAAAGGACGCATGCTGAACCTGTTTCTAGTTTGAGAACAGGGTTTCTTAAACAGCAGTTGTTCTTTAAAGAATGTCATAGACTAAAAATAGTGAACTTTTTTTTTATTTCATGATTTTCAGAGTTCCAAAACATATTTCACATATGTTTGCGATGTCACATATTAATCTATTTTTATATTCAATTCAAAGCCTTTGTTTATTCTATTACTCTGATACACCATGTTTGTTATGTCTTCCATGCAATTGCGGGTTCCATTTTATTTCAGGTGAAATTGCAAAGATCTCTGATGTCGCTTCATAGGCATGCCTGTCAAAGTTTTAGTCGCGAAATAAGCAACTGTTTTCCTTCAGCGACATTGCATTTTTGCCTCACAGATATCACTTACTACATTAAAAATTGACCACAAAATTGACTTTAAAAATCCAGTTTTACTGCCCTGAAATCGCTTTGGGTGCCTTTAAAACCCGCCGTTGTTTCTCACAGTCTGGGACTTCAAAGCTCTATCTTATCCAGACAAGGAAATAAAGAACATCAGCACAGATAGCTAGACAGCCCGACGACAATCTAAGTGCTAATTGGAACACAGATTTAATTGTGAGCAGGCACAGATGAGCCCTATATTCACTCTGCGCCTGGCAGTGTTTAGGATAACACAATCGAAGGCAATTATCGCAGCTAGCTCCTGTTCCACGGAATGCATGCTGCTCTGTTGTACACCGTAATAGTTTTCTTGATATCCTTCCGATAAGAACCAAATTAAGAGCATCGTTAGTGGATAATGAACAACTTAAGCTCCCTCGAACAACAGCGTTGACGATCAAAGTACACCCAATTGAACAAGAACGACCATTTTAGCCAAGGCGTCAAAACAGTTAACGATCAATGTCGTTTGTAAAAGTGAAGAGTGTCATGTCTAGATCGTCACTTTTAACTTGTATTTGTTTAATTTCCATATGGCAGGGGTAAAATAAAAATGTAAATAAATCATTTTAATCTCCAACACCTGATTTATTTGCATTTCTCGCCGACACCAATGACTGTGACCTCTTACTTACATCATGCTTATTCCGGTTGTATGTTGTTGAGTTAATTTGAAAACCGTGTTTCCGTCCTAGATATCGATTAATTTCATACATTCACACATGTCGGTCACGGATGAGTCCGCCATTTTGGTTGAACAGGTGTCCCACCATGCTGTGCGCGGCGGCCATTTTAATGGCCAAGGTTAAGGCCAGGTCACACAATTGATAGGGTCAGCAAAACGACTGAAAATAGCCGTGACAGCACTTTATGTGACTATCAAACCATAGGAGAAAACCGTGTAAGGTCGTTTTGGGTCACAACTTACCTGACAAAATCAGGGTGGGCCCCGTGTCTGAATCCGTCACACAGTTAGCTCCTATCAGCTCTGATTACCCTGAAGCTTCATTGATGTGTTTTCTTGAACCTGTGGCAATTTTAAACCTTCTCTATAAATGTGACAAGTCTCTCAGTAAGAGCAGCATCGATCGTTCCCGTTTAGAACTTTTATTCAGCCTGTCACACTATCATCATGAATATTGTTGAAGACAACACGACCTGTATCAAAGTACTTAATGTCTTATCGCGTAAGTTCAACTAAGGTAACTTTCAATGATAAAGTATAGGGGGGGGCAATGGCAGGTTCTTGCAGAAAGGTAAGGGTGAACTAGCCACGTGTACAGAGCTAAGTAAACGCTATACGACGAAATACGAAGCCATGTGTGCAAAACTGTTCTCTCAAGGTCGATCTGGACGATCTGTTGTCTCTTGGGGTCGTGCTAGAGGTCACAAATCGCGTTTAGAGGTCATTGCAAATATTCGTCTGATCCATGACATCTAAGCCATTGTGATGTGTCAACATGACAGACCTAGCCATCTCCTTTGAACCCTTCATTTATAATTTGCTCTTGAAGATTGACGGCTTTCGGGAAGCTTGTCTTTTTGCATCCTCATGCTAGCTTTCAAGTGCGGTAGGCTTGTTTGGTCTACGGTAGATGTAGGCGTGCTTCATGTGTCCGCCATGTTTGCTTCTTCTTCTTCTCCTCTTGCGCCTCCGTCCTAGTTATAGACCATCAAAGTCGTTGGGAGGGAGAGGGGTCTTGAATGAAACAATATGCGGCTTTAGCGTCTTTCTTTAAAGTTGTCTTTTGGACGTATTCCAAGTCTTGAACAAGTCTTCAAATTTATTCCACTCCTTTTAGTTTTAGGTGACCTTGTCGCCCGTGTCTCAAGGTGACATAACTGGGTCACGTGTGTCAGAGAGGTCACGACTTGACCTTCATAACGTCAACTTGAACAGATGTCAGAAAAATCAGAACAACCTGCTGCTTTCCATGTCAAATCTTAAAACTATAAACAGTTAAAACTTGAATTTGCGTTTGCTGATTACAATAATTAGCATATTCAGACGTAAAATTCCTCTCATCAACTACTAGTAAGCTAACTGAGCAAGCAACTGAATTCGTATTCTAGACATAAGCTTTTCTCCACTACCGCACATCACTGCTGTTTGCAATGATAAGTAACTTTGATGCGGTGGCGAGAATGAGTCAGTACAAATGCTTCACCGGTCAGTAGTTGTGCTACAAATCCACCAAATCGGATTCGCAAACATCTCTCTACTGCTTTGGCTTTTCCATCGACTTGTTTCCCGTCCCTTTCGACACCTGTCTCCGCGGATGATTTAGAAGTTTAACGTTGGCTAGTGAAAGAGCAGTAATGTCACAGTTGACCGTGAGAGTAAATGACTAGATCGGGGGCAGAGCCGGTATGCCACAGGTCAGTCACTCCAGTCTGATCATTTTCCCCCAAGGATATCTGTCAAGGCGGAAGACGTAGGGTGGTGGGCGCATGTCTGGCTACTAGAATGTCAGCCTGGGGCCTGCACGTGTCCATAGACTCCATACCGGTATAGTAAGACAAGAGCAACCTCGCAAACTTCAAAGCCAGAATAAGAATGAAGTCAGTCTGTTATAAACAGGGGCACAATCGTGCATATTTTAAGCCTAGATTTTTTGCAGATGATCTGAAATAAGATAGACTCCTATAGCAAAATATATCGTGATGCTCAGTCATATTTACTCCAGGTATGTTAGTTTTGTCTCTCTTTAAGGCGCAGATGAGCTGAATTTGTTGTCATTTGCAAAAAACGATGTACCCCCGTCTTGAAATGAAGAAGGATGAAAAAAATTCGCTTGATATCAGGAACTCCAAATTGTGGTTTACCGGTCGCTGGTACAGTGGTATCAGCGTCCTTGGTTCCTTTTTCGAGGCGTCATTCATGACATCTCAGATGACAGGCGCTTTGCGGTTTGCTGCGAACGTCAGACTTTTGGCGTTGACAAATATCGGACCTAACTATCACCAAACCAACGCTTTCAACAAAACGGCGCCACTTGTTGGAAACCAGGACTCAAGTTCTTACATTGAGGGACGAACCACGTCTCAAAACCCTGGGTGACACCTATTCGTGTGACAATGATAGACATGTCTTTAATGTCGCCTAACTGTAAAATGATCTTCGAGTAGGAAGGTACGTGTCTGTGTGTCCGCACGAAGAAAAGGTAATGTTTCACTGTCTCACCCCTCTGGTAACAATGGTTTGTCCCTGCAGGTAGAAAGGCAGTGCAGAAGACTGGTGCAGGCAGGAGCATTGCAGTAGTACGGGTCTGCAGAGGACTTCCCAACCGTCACTAGCTGTTCTCAGGAGCTTGTAAGTCGTCTAAACATCTTTTCGTTCTTATTTGAGAAAAACACATACCGTTTACAGTAACTATTGACTAATGGTGAATAGATAGAAACGGAATCTGCAAAAACATTTTAAGATACTTCCAACTATTTTAACAGGACTGCGGACTTGTGTGATTACCGACATTTGAGGTAGAAGATGTTAACAGCCACTCAACATCAACAGAGTATAGCGAGTCTACTCGTGCATTCCGTCCTTTTGTTGGCGAGCTTTCCTTGCCCTTCTCTTTGCCTCAGCAGCAGCTATCCTCTCAGTTTCAAATGATAGACAGGAGATAGACAAAAGATAGGGCAGAAGATAGGACAGAAGATAGGGCACCACAGGATAGCTTAGTCAGGTAGATTGTACGTTTATTCTTCAGCACCCAAACTCTCCATAGCGTCGTGAGACACAGGTGTAGACTCAAGAAGGTTAAGACATTGTATTTCCAAATGATAGTAAATCATTTGCACAAAGCTGTTAAACATCTTGAAGAAATAGCAACTGTTTCTTGGACTACGGACAGTTCTTATATGTCACAATCTCATCAGAGAATGCTGAACATTTTTCACGCTAGGACGTCATATTACACTGTAAATTTGAACAGTTTCAAATCATTACAGCATAAAACCATTCCAACCTTAAAAGATTTGGACAAACGAGTTTGATACAAACTATAGCTTTAGAAGTATTCGACTTTTTTTTTTACTATTCTTGGATATGCTGGCCCTCACTTCGCAGCTGTAACATGTGTGTCTCGTATAGCTGAAAATGAAAACGACAAATTCAGTTACCTGAAAAGCGATTTGTTTCAGTAAGCTTAGGAATTGAGACTGAACTCCTGGGTTTGCTTTGATTTGCTTTATTAGCGATTATCGCGCGCCCTAGGGTGGGGGGAGTTATATCTGAAACGGCCGCTAAATGTGAACCAGACGTGTTGACCTGGTCAAATCACTGTTTACCTCCGGCTTAGAGGGCGTGTGGTCAGCCGTCGTCTGGCCGGATTCATGAGAGTGTAGGGTAACCCCTGGAGCATATGTACAGGGAAGGTGGGAGAGAGGTAGCCTGGATGCCCTGGATGCCATTTTCTCGGCTCCAGGGCCGGGCCAACATGATCCCAAGGAAATTTTACCACAGCCCTCCCTGAGTTAGACCCTGATCCCTTGGGGCCATGTTGGCCCTGGAGCCGAGGAGCTGGCCTGTGCAGACCCTGGAAACAGTCTGGCATCCAGGCTAGCAGGGGGGGGGGGGGGCAATTTGTCGACAGACTGAAAGAGAGGGAGAGAGATTGATAGAGAGAGAAAAAGAGAGACAGACAAACAGACAGACAGATAGATAGACAAACAGACAGACATACATACAGAGACAGAGGTGTCTATTTTGCCTCCAAGCATCTGCACAGACATGTGTGCCTTAGACTTCTATTCTAAGTAATTAACACTTCAGTTGATGTTAAACGAACATGAGTGAGTGAAACAGTTATATACTCCAGTCCGTAAACATACCTGTTCCATCGGTGTAACGTCCCGGCCTCTAGAACCCTCAGGCACCGGTCCTCTCACAGTTACAAACAGTAGCTTGATCTCATTCGATTCTGTGACCTTTCAATCATGTTGTGATTGGGTACTCGTGCAGGTGGAAGTATGTGTCTAGTGAGAAGTTTAAGTCACGGATGTGACTGCGTAGGCATGAACACAATGGATGCGTTAGTGTGTTCCTTGTGTGATTACCAATAACGCAACGTTATCACCTCCATGGAAAATTGAAGTATTGTTTTTGGTCTGTGTGTGTGTGTGTGTGTGTGTGTGTGTGTGTGTGTGTGTGTGTGTGTGTGTGTGTGTGTGTGTGTCTCACAGTGTGCGCTTCCGCATAATTGTGGCCAGCATACCTTAAGAAGCCCTTTGGATTGTGATGATATTTGGTATGTGGGTAGGTGTTAGGAAGACAAAGGTCAAGTTCAAATGTTCCATAATCAATGAGACAAATATTTAAAAAAACATTCACAACAGCTCTAAATATCCCATGGAGGTATGAGGTCTCCGAATTCTTGCTGGATTTGTAAATCTATACCTGACACCAGTAACAGCCGTGAAACACTTGTAAACTGTCATAAGTCAGGAAACGTCTTTTTTTCGATCATTTGCTGTGTGCATTATATTTTCCAATTGACCGTGGTAACCCCATAAAACATAGTGTAACGTTACATACAATCTATTACAATCTATCGTCTATAATTTCTCAATTTACCCTAGTTCTTGGCAACGTTACGCCCTCTGGTCGTGATTTGCCCTAGTTTCCTTCTATTTATTGAAAGCCAGCTGCTTCGAGTTTGTGTGCTCTGACTTGTACAACTATACTAGAAGTAGCATTTATATAGTTGAGGATTCTAAATTTATTACTCCGTGAAGGAGGTCAGGACCTCCGGACGGAGTGTTGTAATCGGCTGATTTTTCATGTTCGCAGTCAAAACACTGGGTTCTCTTTGTGTAATCGGCACGCAATTTTATACGCCGTCTGCGGGCATGCCCGTGTTGATGCACGAATGTGTATTTTTGCCGTTGCTGCTTTCGCGGTCAATGTAATATTGCAAACGCACCCCTACAATTACGAGGCGAATTGGAATGGTCCAGAAAAACGCGTTGTTTGGAATAGCATTGGGGGGATGGAACTTCATGCAGATACGGGGTGGTTTTTATAAGTGGTTCCAGATGTTTTTGCCCATGGTTAAGAGATGCCAAGTTTTTTGGAAGATGTTCGCAGCCAAAACGCATTCTTCCGTACGTCGCATTTCTGTGTAATTTCGCATGTGGTGTTGCATTATGTCCGGGATGATGCACGTCTTTTTATTTTTACCGTAGCTGTTTTGATATTGGAGTAAATGGTTATTTTCGAAACATCCCCATGTCGTTGAAATGTTGTCGTCCGTTTATGTCACCGGTAGTAAGTCGGGGCGGGGCTGATGGGGACAGATATGTGGGGTGGTCAGAGGTCAACATTAGGAAAAATTTAATGTTAATACCGATGACCGAGTCCAAAAAACTGAAACGTGAAAATCGGATGATTGGACCTGATGTACATTTCTGTAGATTGTACACAGAATACACACATCTTTAGATAATCTGGCCATGGCAGGTATACTAGATTAGCGTACATCTATGTTTATGCGTTCAAAACAAGAAAAGTAATCGTTTCCCGGTATTATTCTCTCGAAACACGGCGCTGAATATAGGAAGAAGTAGCCTGTGTTACGCAATGCTTTCGGCCGGATTGATGTGCAACTGTTACTAATTGCAGGGTCTGGGCTTGGCCAGTCACGGTGTATGGCCAGTCGCGCTAATATGCGAGTGTTCCCTGTAGACAGTCCTGGAGTCATTTTTTCGCACATTCGCACATTCCAGGAGCCTGATGTGCATCTAAGGGTGGGTACTGGTTCAGTCGGACCGGTTTGGACTGGAACAACGGACGGAGTGTTGTAATCGGCTGATTTTTTATATTGTGGTGATTGCCATATTTGTGACTCCCCCCAATTTTTCCTGTTGTGTATGAAATGTTGTCGCCCGGCCGGTGAGCGGCAAGTGTTAAAATTGTTGACGTGGTTTTAGACTGACCGCCAGTTGCGCAGTTAACTTTGTGCACGTGTCTTTGTTTTTACCGTAGCGGTTATGTAGGGCGGTGTTTTCCGTGTGCAACGTTGCTGTTGTGATCATGTTGTTTCGTTAAGCAGTTGACTTGAGCGGTACCCGTTTTTCCGTGTTCGCAGCTAAAACCCACGGTCCCCTTTGTTCAATCGGCATGTAATTTTATACGTCGTCTGCAGGCATGCCAGTGCCAATACCACCTCCCAATCTGCAAATTATAAAATTTCACGGAGAATTGTCGCCTATGGCTTCTTGTTTCATATTCATATTCATAAACGTTGATCAGCGTTACGCAAGCAACGCAGTTGGAGGTGCAACATGCGCGTCAAAGAGGAGAATTTAGCATATTTAATCGATATTTATGACTTTGTCATACTTTAAGTTGAAAGGTTTTCTTCCTGGGAATAAAACCGCGCATCAAATACTGAAGAACATTCCAAATATTTGTTACATACGGTCCAGTTCACAAAAGAAGAACAGATGTTGGAGTACGATCGACAGATGTGCTGTCCCAGAGTCTAGGTTACACAATGTACTTGAAACAGCCGTGCCTGTTGTGATAGTGCCTCTCCCCGAGAGACCGAATAGTCCGCCTAGGGGGTCTTGTCGTCTGTCAGAAGTCACACTTGCATGAGATCTCAAACTTGACGTAGTCTCCAAGCAGATGTTGCGGATAGTTTTATTAGCGCAATGCTTGCTGGTTCTACTTGCCACTGCTAGATGGCGCTGCAGTGGGAAGCATGCGGTCCCAAACGTGACTAAGCTTGTATCCCCCCTCATCACCGTTTATGACTGTACATTTTCTGATCCATACAGCCTCGTAGCTAGACACTAATCAGTATTTAATATGCAATGTTTTTATAACAATGATGTCTTAGTCGATTTACATAATGTTGTCTTATTCAAATTTTTCCACAGGTTTTCTAAACAACGTCCAATCCGCCATGATGTCACGTGCAACACTGTTGTTCCTGTTATCGTTGGTGACGACATTGAGCCTGGCGCATGCGT
Source organism: Branchiostoma floridae x Branchiostoma japonicum (assembly GCA_013266295.2). Classification (NCBI taxonomy): domain Eukaryota; kingdom Metazoa; phylum Chordata; class Leptocardii; order Amphioxiformes; family Branchiostomatidae; genus Branchiostoma; species Branchiostoma floridae x Branchiostoma japonicum. The sequence goes on along the minus strand of CM023835.1, from coordinate 5,434,792 downwards.
GTCCAGACGCGTGTTACTGCGTCGTACGTCACGTGTGGTGTCACGAGGCCAGACTCACCGAACTGCCTGCTGGGATTGAGCAAACAGTTCACTATCTCGATATAGGTATGGGCGCTTTTCACGGCTCAGTTTCTCTTCAGATAGGAAAAAATATTCAAAAGGATAAAAAAATGTATCCACCTTTACACATAAATGACTGACTATTGACACAGAAACAGAACACAAATGAATCAACTAATTCGTACATTCTCCCATGTCTACCTTCTTCAGGCGGGAATGATATTTCTAGGCTGCCGCCCATGTCTCTCATGCCTTACCCGAACCTGCGCTCGGTAATCCTCGGCAAGAATCGGCTCTCGTACATTCCCGACTACACCTTCGGAAACATGACCTTCATGGAGACGCTCCACTTGGACAACAACAACATCACCAAGGTAGGGCATTGAAATCGCAATTTAGAAATTCTCAAGTTTGTTGGAAGTCGGTATCGTCCCCCGTACGGCGACGGTGAACGATACCGACTTTCAACAACCTTTGACCCATAACTGACGTTACACGTGCATAAAGTCACGTGTCCTGAGCGATTGGATCAGGTAACTGAAGAAGCCCGAGTGTGTCAGTCGAGAATTCCATTTTTAGTTGTAGAACAGTTTGATTTGTTCCGTGATGTTTTCACCCTTGCAGGTTGCTGAAAACGGCTTCAAGGGACTCGGCTTACTTCGGTCACTGGGCCTCTCCGGAAACCGACTGACGGAAGTCCCTTCGATGGCTTTACGGCAGGTCCGGAACTTACGTCACCTGGATCTATCAAACAACAACATCCACAACCTCGTACAGCATTCTTTTGCCGACGTGCCTTACTTAGGTGGATATCATTTTCACTGATATTGGCTTATTATTCTCTTCCTCTTCAGCTTTTATTATTTGAGTTCATACTAACAAGTTGAAAAATAAACGATTATTGCCATCATCGTTAAGTGAACATATAACTTATGTTTGTTTATACCTCGTTTGTCTTTTTCAGAAACCTTGAATCTGAGCTCCAACTGTATTGAGAAGATAGACAAAGAATCTATCTGCTCGCTACGCAGGATGAAGCACCTGGACCTCTCTAACGCCTGCCTGTACCAGGTAAAGCTAAAATGCAATCAATTGTTTCACCGTTAAGCAACCATTATCGAACTTGACCTTCCTCTTTACGACCCCTACCCATCCACTAAATATCATGCACAGCCATCGACAGCTTCTCGAGTTATGTTGTACACATACTAGACACACATACATACATAGCCCGCTGCAGTACCGTAGGAAAACGCCAGGTGAACTATTTTCGAACTTGACCTTCGTTTTCACAACAGCTTATACTCACCTACCAAACATCATTAATATCTATCCACAGCTTCTCTAGTCATGCTGCTGACATACATACAGATCAACCCTCCACCATGACAAAACCGAAAACATAGCCTTCTTGTCGAATGTAATGAAAAGTTCCTGTAACCGCTAAGCCTGCTGAAAAGGCCGAACAAGAAGTGAAGGTTACGTCACTGCACAAAATCCATTCTTTAAAGACACCTTAAAGCAGGTGTAAAGGTTCTGTTTATTTCCTTGCGTGTACCTTTACGTATGCTTTAAGCTGTGGTTAAAGAGAGGATTTCGTGCAGTGCGTAATTTTTGTTGTCAGTATGTGGTCAAAATGTGGTCAATAGTCTTAAAACTATACCGTAAGGCAGTTATTACACCAGCCTGACTGTTACAGGTTCCAAGACAAGCCCTCGTCCGTCTGGACCAGCTCCAGACCCTGAACCTGGCGGGAAATAACCTCAAACGCGTCTCCGTCTTCGCCTTCGGCGCCCAGACCTACCTGAAGAATCTTGACCTGAGCTTGAACAAGATCACTTACGTCTCACCTGATGCCTTCATCAACGGCTGCAGCCTGCAGAAACTCAACCTCCAAGGGAACTCTCTGTCCGCCGTGCCGGCTAGAGCCTTCAAACCGATGAAGAACTTGGAAAACGTGCAGCTAGGTAAGATGGGGATGTAAAATCAAGAATGGTCAAAGCTTCCCACGACTTTGCCCCCGTTCAATCCAAGCAGTATATATGATGACCTTCCCCACTTTGGTCTTTCCAAAGGCTAGCAGGCAACGTATCTCGCCGACCGACTCCAAACCACAGATGACTTTATTCACGGCTAACTCCCAACCATTTTCTGGAGATGGTCGGGAACCCATGGTTGGATATGTGTGCCAGGGGCTTTAAAAATATCAATGTAATAGATGCTTGTGGCAATGCATCAAACAAACGAATGTGTGAGGCATACATGTTGTATCAAATGCCTTTGAATTATGTCCAGCAGATACAGAAACACTGTTTAGACGAACGTTTCTCTCGCTTTCTAGGACACAACCGCATCCGGAGGGTAGCTCCTGGGGAACTGGACGGTCTGCCCACCGTGAAAGTTCTGGGACTGGACGGGAACCAGATCAGGTCCGTCTCGAGCCGGCTCCTCACACGGCTGCCGAAGTTCCAGGCGCTCGACATCTCAGACAACCCGCTGTCGTGCGACTGCAACCTCGATACGTTCCTACGGGTACTGCGCCTAGACTTCATTCGCAGCTGTAACTCACGATTTGTTTTCTGCATTGGTGTGTAGTTTGTTATGTCGTACGCGTCTGCTAGTATGCGCGGGATGATGCACGTTGTTTTTTGCACGTTGATTTTATTATTTATTTTTGAGTCAATTGATGATAAATGCATCTGTTCACAGTGGGCCGACCGGAAGTTTGTCATGCCGTCTGCTAGTATGCACGGGATGATGCACGTTTTTTTTTTTTTTTTTTGAGTCAGTTGACGATAAATGCATCTGTTCATAGTGGGCCGACCGGAAGTTTGTCATGTCGTCTGCTAGTATGCGCGGGATGATGCACGTTTTTTTTTTTGAGTCAGTTGAGGATAGATACATCTGTTCACAGTGGGCCGACCGGAAGCTGATCTCCGTGACGCACTCAGAAGCCGGTTGGAGACCGTACCGTCAGACGTGTGACGCCGCGGCCACCGCCGCACCCGTACCCGAACAGGAGCCGTGCCCTGCCCAGTGCCGCTGCCTGCGGGGCCCCTTCTCCTTCTGCGGATCCTCCGACTCAGCCGCGCAGTACGTCTCCGTCACGTGTAGCCGCCAAGGCCCGTGGGAGCTGGCGTCCGTGCCGTCCCCGCTCCCGACCAGGACGAAGAACTTGTACCTGGATGGAAATAAGATCGCCGTGGTAAGAGAAGAGCAGCTTCTGGGCGTGCCTGAGTTGGAGGCCTTGTCGTTACAGAACAACCAGCTGACTGAGGTGCCTGTGGACGCCTTGCGGGCCGTGCCTGAACTGAAGGTGAGTCATTACGGGAAGGATAAAAACAAAACAAAAGCAAGAAAAAGGGAAAGAAACAGGACAACAGATAAGACCATAGTGATTTTTGGACAGCTGATTAGTTTCATGAGCTATATGTAGAATCATATCGAATTTGAGTTAACTTTGAGTCAAATTTAACGTAACTGCCAACCACGCTACGACCACCAGCCAACCATGGCCGAACCTCCCGTCCAAACCCTGCAGCCGAACAGTAGCCGACCTCGCCGAACACCAGCCAACCACAGCCGACCTTGCTCCAGACCTACTCCTAACCATGATTGGGGAGAGTTCGGCAGTGTTTGGGAGACCATATTCGGCTATGTGTGACAGGGGCTTGAGCTATAACTGTACTTAGCTATTTTCTCTTCCACGTCACCACAGTACCTTCTCCTGGCCAACAACCCGATCTCGGACATCCCAGCCTTCGCGTTTGCCTGGGTTCCCGGTCTGACCGCGCTGAACCTGGCTAACACCTCCCTGACCGCCGTGCCGTCCAAGGCGCTCCGTCTGCCGCAGAACCTCACCACCCTACAGATCAGCGGATACATCAAGCGACTCACAGCGGTCACATTCGTCGGTTTGTTTCTTTGCATGGTTGTTTTTGATAGTCCAGTGGCATAGCTGGAGAAAATCAGTCCAAAATTGTGATGTCTCTATATCCATTATGAAAATTAAACTGTTCTTCGACTAGCTATAGGTCAAAAACAAATAAACTCACCGGAATTTTCGACCGAATCTCTCGGTCTTCATCAGGTATCTGACCCAAGTGCTCGTAGACACGTGATTTGTCCACACGTGTGACGTCAGCGCTGGGTCAAAGTTCGTCGGAAGTCGGTACCGCCACCCGTCCCGATTGAAAGAAGGTCGAAAATTCCGATGAGTCAATTTCTTTGAGGGGGAGAACCGTTCATTTCTCATTATGTAATTTACCACCTCAGATGAACTTTTATGCTATGTTGTTGATTCCCATAGGCATGAGCTCCCTAGAGAACCTAGTCATGGACCACAACTGCTTCAAGTCCATAGATGACGTCACGTTCGAGCCCCTGGTGAGACTGGTGCGGTTAGGTCTCAGTAACGCCTGCCTTCGGGACATTCCGGTATTTCAGCTGGAGAGGCTTCCCGGGCTACTCTACCTCGATCTAAGGTGAGTTGGCTAATTCAAACATTTTCGACGGCCCAACCGTCTCCTCTACGTTTAGACCGAAGAAAGTTTAACCATTAAAATCATGGTATATATGAATAAAGTAACAAACATCAGCCAGTTTCGCTAGGAATTGATATGAACCACCATTCACTTAATGTAATAGTTCAACGACTGTAGATAGGAGATGTCCCTTAGAAATATAGAGTGAATCTATGTTGAAACGGACGTGAGTAAGCAACTGTCATTACGGCAATTTTATGGAGATTTGATCTTGGCCACTAGCACAGTAACGTCCCACGTATTGGTCTGTCCTTGGTGCTGAACTAGATATTCTAACTTCGCGTCATAATGAAAAAAGTGAATGGTTGTAACTGACAGTTAAGTCGGGTAATGTTTCCTTTGTAAACAGTACCGAACTTAACAATGGTAGTAAATAAAAGTCAAGTCCGGTAATTTCATTTACTACCATTTAAGTCCGGTACTGTTACCAAAGTAAACATTACCCGACTTTACTGGCATTTACTATCATTGGTAAATCCAATATTTGTTACAGTGTAGAATACGTAAAAGGGCTTTAGTATTATCATTTGCGTTGTTTATGTTTCTGTGACCTTCAGCAAAAACACCATCTCCCAAGTCTCGGATGGCGCCTTCATCGGCAATCCGCGCCTGCGCGAACTAAATCTCGCCAACAACGAGATCTCGCGGATCTCGCCCTCCGCGTTCGTCGGTCTGGCGGAGCTGCAGAAGCTGGACATGCGCCACAACCGGCTGCCGAGCGTGCACATCGACGCACTCCTGGCCATGGCTGGGAACCTGGAGATCCTAGACTACAGCTTCAACAGGTACGCAACAAGGGACTACTGGGTGGGTCGAGTACTTTCTCTTCGCAGCCAGGGGCTGAATTGCGAGGATCTTGCAAGTTGCGAGGCTGAATCGCAAGGGTCTGAGGCGGCTGCCATTCGGTGCCAACTCTGGTGACATCCATAGAATCTAGGACATTTACTGTCCCAAACTAAGTAGTAACGCAAGGAATGTACTAGTTTAACGGACTAGATTAGAAACATAGTAGGACAGAGCCAATAGCCAACCGTTGTCACCGTGATATCTATTTCAGAATAGCTTGCCTTGACCACTATAACGTCCCGCGTATTGGTCTGTCCTTGGTACTGAACTAGATGTGTATTATGATGTACGTGAACATTTCGGTTGCACGTTTATAATAACGATGTGCACGTCGTGTTACACTTTTCTTTTACCGTCTCTATAAAGATCTTCATCTTTCCATTTCGTTCTTTTCATAGTCCTAGTCTTTTTTTAAATCGATTCCAGACACCATTCTTTATTGCTCTTATTTTCCTTTCTTTTCCTTATCTTCTTGAATATTTTTTCTCATCTTTCTATTTCTTTTCATCATTTATAACTCTCTGTGGTATTGTCCACTCTTACTGCACTTTGTGTAGGATCCGCCAGGTGCCCGACCTGTCCGTGATGCCCCAGCTAACGGAAGTGTACCTGGACCACAACGAGCTGGGCTACCTCAACACCAGTTACGGCCGGGAGAAAGACATCCTGTACCATCCTGTAGAACTCCTCAGTCTGGACTTCAACCCGTTAATCTGTGACTGCAGGTCGGTGGAACCAACTTTGTTACTTCTGGGACGGAAGTATTGTTTTGGGTTGCTCTAATAGGGGAGTTGTGTGTTTGTGTCGAATCCGCGCTGGGACCTGGGGTATTTAAGAATGGGTTTAGCAGATTACGATACTGGCATACTAAAAATCATGTAAGTTAAGCCCGTGTCACACATTCCGAACCTTCCCCAGAAAAGTTCGGGATTTAGGCCATGCCTACCTTTCTATACGAATCAAATTTGAGTTAAATGTGAGTCAAATTTGACTGCCGAACACGCACCAAACACTGCTGACCTACTCCCGAAAACCAGCCAACCATGGCCGAACCTTCCGTCCACACGCAAATGTTTCAAACATTTTTAAACATTCGGCTGGCACAGCCGAACAGTAGCCAACCTCGCTGCACACCAGCCAACCAAAGCCGACCTTGCTCCCGACCTATTCCTAACCATGATTGGGGGGAGTTCGGTAGTGTTCGGTTATGTGTGACAGGGGCTTCAGCAAGGCAACATTACTTAATAATTCTGTACGGTCAACCGGTCAGCCATATGCAGCTGCTGCATGGTACGTATGGTACAATTTCTCACTTCTATATATGACGTAGGGCCAGGGACCTCCGCCGCTGGATGGACTCCAAGCAGATCGACCTGTCCCCGTTGCGGGGGTTCCAGGGCACGTGGTGCGCGGCTCCGGAGCGCCTGTACGGGAGAAGTCTCAAGTCCGTGTTCCCGGCCGAGCTGTGCCTTAATCAACAGTCGGAGAGCAAAAGGACCAGGTACCAAACGGTAAGTTGTCCATCCAACTTTTGAAATATTTTTATAGGAAAAGTGTCCTTTTAGACACAAACAATGCAAGTAATCTTTAAAAAATTCTAGAAAAATGCAACTTAACTTCATGAACTTTTCAGTCATCCGATGCCCAGGATAACTTACACACACTTTTTACCCATTATTAAAGTGGCGTGTTCACACATTTCAGGAACCGAGGCCCTTCTTTCCAACCAGCGGCATCCAGGATGAGATCAGTACCTTATTGGATCAGGTCCTGGGGCGTGGCAAAGATGACGAACCTGAACCTGACCAATCGGAAGTCAGCACCCCTGTTAACAGCCAATCAGAAGACAGCAAGGTAATTAAATTACGTAAGATAAATGATAGTGTTGCCCGTTCAAAGTTATGACTTTTGCTGCCTGTGATGTGATCAAAGTTATACATTCTGGCATTTTAGAACCATTTTTGTTGCTTTTTTTCCTATAGGGCACCCCTCAATCCTCTGTGGACAAGGTTCTGTCCCGTCTGAGCGTTCTTTCCTCGCGGATGTCGAAGATTGACGACCTGCTCGCGCGCCTGAGAAAGAAACCGCAACAACGCAGCGGCCGCTAGGTGGCACCACAGCACGGTGCAAGCTAGAGCCAACGCCAGCAAATGAGGCAATACTACGTCATCTGAAAGCCTTGTTCTATCATACACAAGATTTTCAAGGAATCTTTGTAAACTTCAATGCCTACTGTAGGCTGTAAGGGCTGTATACCAAGTGTGATTCTTTTGACATAACATGAGGTTTGAGTCCTTCTATTACTGGTGCTATCTCATCAGACTTGTAGTAAGTTGTAAAACTTGTATTACCTTCAATGGCAGAGCCATGGATGTATTTAGACCACTTCTGCTCTGTGCCGAACATTCTTACGCAAGGTAAATTATACCAAGGAGGTTATAGTGGAGAAAAGTAAACTTTTCATTTCTCTTTGCAATCATGTATAAATGTTGCCCGTTTACTTAAAAATCATAAAATGTGGAGAAATTACTAATATGCCTTTAATGCTGTTGCTGTAGAATGCAGGATGTAGTATGTATGATGTGTTAACAGTAACTCATTTTCATTCTGAGAGATGTTTTTCCCATATGGGCCTAGCATTAGTGCTATTCTATGTGGCATACTGTGGCTTAGTCACCAAAAGAATGGGCCTAGCATTATGGACCTAGCAATAGTGCTATTCTAAGTGGCATGTAGTGGCTCTGCCACCAAAGAATGCCTTTTCTTGATACAAGTTAAGAATCGTACTGTTCTGTGCTCTTTTAAGAATGTTGAAATATATTCTGTCATTAACTGGATTGTTACTAGGATAATTGTTGTTAAACAGGTGTTTTCAATAAATATAACAGCTCGAGTGGCAGGATATAGACTTAAATGTCACAGTTAATATGCCCAAATCTAATCAGAGTTTACGTGATTGTGACTGTGTTAGACAATTAACACTATATGATGTAAACGTCAATTGTTATCTGCATATTTGTTGATATGTAAGCAATAAAACGTAGGCTGACTTTAGGTTGTGTAAAACGACTTTTTATAAGAAAGAAGGTAACATAACCTTGTGGATGTTGATTGTAGTGTATTGTTAATTGTTGTTAAAACATAATAGCACCATTCTAATATAAGTGTTCATCTCTGAGCTCAATCTGTATCTGTATAGCCAGTATTACCGCCCCTTGGTGTAACACACCAGCTTTGCAGGCACGCAACCATACCGAACGACTTATTACACATGGCCTTGCACATCTAACTCTAAACATTGTTTAAAACTATCTAGTGACGTTGCCACTACTGTACTTGGTGGCAGCGAGTTCCACTCTACGATAGTTCTAGGAAAAAATGAGTTTTTGAATAACTCAATCCTTGGTTGATAACTCTGGTACTTGAAGGCATGACTATTCATGTTCTATAACATAACAGCTTCAACAAGATAACTTGGATCTATTCAATCAGTCAGATCATTGCTGAAACTGGCAGAACGTTTTATTTGCTATCCAGAGTCTGATTCTAAGCATTTAAAGGGTTGTTTGATATCACAAGAAACTATAAATCTAATTGTTTACATGAGGACATTATTTCGCAGTGGAAGTGGAAAAGGAGGTTTTTGTGGTATTTTAAGTTCACAGAAATAATTCTGTAGTACAGTAATAATACATTGGAAATGCATATTGGATTTCAATTGGCACTTTTTCATGTTTAAGTCATTCTTTGTACTTTTGTCATGATCTTTTACAAGTCCAGAATTTTTTGTAAGTTTGCATTTAGATCTAAAGCAATCAAAGGTCTAACCTTAAAGGACACAGAAGTAACATAATGTTACTTTGTGTAAAGCAGGTGATGGTATACAACTGCCTTTTCCACCAATCACGTGGCTGGATCAATGCTTTTGAGCCAATCATTTGGCAGGCCTGATGCATTCAAACCAATCACATGACTCTTTTTACTTCTTTTAGTAGTACTGCTCAGAAGTGATTGGTTGAGTCAACCAATCATGATGCAGCTTTCAACTTGGCTAGGAGTATCTCATTCTTGCGGCATTCCTGAAACAACATCAAAAGAACAAGATTAACTTTTAAACAAACCAAACTGATCATATTAGTAGACATTCAATCAATCCATTTCCCACAGCAAGACAGAGCTGACAATTCAAAAGCTCATTTTATTCATAAATACTGAATATCTACCATACTACAGCACCAGTATAAGTCCACAACAGTCAGCTGAATTGTACTGTAGGTCAGCATTATTCGTGAGCATACCTCCTGAAAGTCCTTGACCGTCTTGAAGTAGACTCGTTGCTTGTCTACCAGGTCCAGGAAGGTGTCATTCAGCTGGTCCCTCCTCATCTTCTCCTCCTGCTTCTTCTTCTCAACCTGAAGGAAGGAACGAAAGAGCCAGAAGTGAACAAGTGAAAATACTCGAGTCATGTTTGAATGACAAATGATGATAACCAGTACCTTGTTTTTGTTCTGTTTGATGCCATCCACAATCTGCTCCAGCTGCTTCAGGAACTGCTCCTTATTGGCAGATGAGGACATCGCCCTGGCAACCAAGTGAAAGCACAACCAATCAGCATCAAGTATCAACCAGCCAATCAGAACTGCCCACCACAGTCAAGCTTTACAGCCAATCATAGCTCTCCTATCTGCCATTTCAACAACTGCACAGCCAACCAGAACCATTTGAACTTCAAACAAAATGAACTTCTAAACAAAAAATGCAAACAAAGAATTTTTACTTGACCTACTGTTCAAAGTTGTCATGGATGGAGTTCAAAAGGTTGACTTCCTTATTTAGGTACAACTTGGTGTCATCCAGTGTGTTGTACAGGGTGATAAACTGCTTGGTTTCCTTATGGGTGGCAGCAACTACAAAATGATGAAGACAAAGACGAGACATTGCAATGATTAAAAGCATAGGTCATGTTATGTAGGTGTGAAGTATTTGGAAGAATTTGCAGGAACTTCTGAAGTTTAGGCCACATCAATTTAATCAATTGGTACTTGGATTTGCCCTTTTAATTTTTTTTATTTGCAAAAAAAAAATTCAGGTTCTGAATCAACTTCAAAATGCTCATATTTTGCCTCCAACAGTTGAAGAAAGTCCTTTTCTTCCTAGTTATTACAGTTGAATGCAGCATTTTGATCAAAAGTATAAAATTCATTGTTTGAGTTACAAACCTATCGTAGCATTTGGGGCTATCATAGGATGCCTAGGCCTGTTGTTTTTTTCCCTGTCACTTCAGGTTTTTTTTAATTCGAGAACCAACAAATAAAATTGGTGCACTGTAAATTTGAGAATGAGTTGGAAGGAAAACACTATTGACTTAAACCTTAGATTTGTTACAAAAGTCTTTTTTGAAGGATTGTAAGTCTAGTTAGTAGTGCTAGATGTCACTACGAGTGGATGGCAGTTTTGGGCTGACCTTGGTTGTACAACTCCACAAACCGACGCTGGTACTGCGAGAGTTCTGCACGAGACGGCACCTCGTCAATCTTACGCTGCAGCTGGGCGATCTCACGGTTCTTTCTCGCCTGATGGAGAAAAATAATACAAATTTATAATTTTGTAAAAGAGACAAAAATTACTTCATACAAGTAGCACTTACAGTGTACCAAAAAAAATTTTTTTATAAGATGTTTTTCCTGAATTTGCAAGCTTTTAGCTACACAATGGCAAGTATTCTAAAATCATTGAATTTTATGTTTCTTGCTATCCTACAACAAGGGCTTCTACAAATGCTGGCATATCTATAACCTGTTTGAGGACATGTTTCAATACATGAATTATGAATTAAGGGCTATAAACGTTCTTACCAACAACAGGCGTATTTTGTGTAGTTTCTCCTTGTCTGCCTGGTACTGTTTCTCAATCAGTCGGCTTCTCTCCTGAAACAGAGAGAATGGTCTGAATGGAAGATTCTTGTCACCGTATACAATACTAGTAATATACACATAGTTACAATGTAAAGATATGTGTATGACGTATCTATTCCATAGGACCATTTTAAAAAAGAACTGACTAAACTGGCTGTGAAATTAAGACATTTAAAAAGATATTTGACAACAACTTGTATCTTATAGTCTAACTGTCTCACTCCTGGACTCAGCTGCCTGTCAAACCCTGCCATGGTAAATCTAGTGCTAAAAAGGTAGCCTTTTTGAGGCTGTAGGGACAGTGGGTTGTTGATTCACTGTGTCTAGGGCATGGTATTGGAAGGTGAAGCCCATCCCTCTCCTTCCACCACCTTTTACCTGAGCCCCAACCAAAGTTAGGAACCCATTTTACACCTGGGTGGAGTGAGGAAAATCGTGTAAAGTGCCTTACCAAGGACACAACGTCTTACCAGGAATGCCAGGAATCAAACCCATGACCTGATCAACAAGCCTAGCCACTCAGCCATTTGACACTACTATTCTAGTGCTACTGATGAGGAAAAACCCTTACCTGGTCCTCCCCCTCCCCCTCATCTCCCTCCAGTTTGAGCTGGTCGATGGCTGCCTGTAGTCGTGCCATCTCCTCCTTACAGTGGGCGCGGAACCCTTACCTGGTCCTCCCCCTCCCCCTCATCTCCCTCCAGTTTGAGCTGGTCGATGGCGGCCTGTAGCCGTGCCATCTCCTCCTTACAGTGGGCGCGAAACTCTTACCTGGTCCTCCCCCTCGCCCTCATCTCCCTCCAGTTTGAGCTGGTCGATGGCGGCCTGTAGCCGTGCCATCTCCTCCTTACAGTGGGCGCGGAACCCTTACCTGGTCCTCCCCCTCGCCCTCATCTCCCTCCAGTTTGAGCTGGTTGATGGCGGCCTGTAGCCGTGCCATCTCCTCCTTACAGTGGGCGCGGAACCCTTACCTGGTCCTCCCCCTCGCCCTCATCTCCCTCCAGTTTGAGCTGGTCGATGGCGGCCTGTAGCCGTGCCATCTCCTCCTTAAAGTGGGCGCGGAACCCTTACCTGGTCCTCCCCCTCGCCCTCATCTCCCTCCAGTTTGAGCTGGTTGATGGCGGCCTGTAGCCGTGCCATCTCCTCCTTACAGTGGGCGCGGAACTCCTGCTCCTGCTTCTTCAGATTCTCATTCATCGCAACAAGGCCCCTCAGCTGCTGCAGCACACTGCCGGATGAGAGAAACATGATGAACTACAAACCTGACAGACTTCTGGTTCCGGGTCAGAGTTCAAATCTGACCTGAGTTTGAGCAAGTGTGCAGAAATACGCCGGAATTGCGTGGTTGTCATGGTAAGTTTCGCTCCCCATTGCTTGGTCATTGTTATAGATGTGCAGAGTTTTTGAGAGGGTTCTTTATTCAACAACCAGTTGTTGAGAGGGTTCTTTATTCAACAACCAGTTGGTTTTCACATCCGACGTTTCGGTGACCGTCTGTCACCTTCTTCAGGGCAACAAGGACTGGTTCTGATTTGTACTGCAGCTACATGTAGGTGTCGCTGGTTGTTGAATAAAACACCTTCTTATACAGTCTCTTACCAACCTGATGAAATCATTCACGAGTGAAAGACTTCTTCCTCTGATAATAAACTAACAAAATCTAACATTATCTAATAATAATGTGTGTTGTTCATTTAGATTTTCTAAGAAACCCTTCCAGACCCTTTTAGGTTTTATAAGAAACCCTTCCAGACCCACCTAGAGTTGGCTTCATCTTTCTCCTGTTCTGACAGCTTTTCCATCTCTTCATCTAGTCTGGCACTGAATTCTTGCACCTGATAAACAAATAAACAAACAATCAAGCAAACAAGTTTGATTTACAAGCAAACATTTGCATTCGACTTGTCATAATCTTTCACAATACATGTACCTTGAAATAACAATCCTAAAGACTTACATTTAAAAAAATTATTGCTTCTCCCATAGTTTGACTACACAAAACATTTAAAAAAATTATTGCTTCTCCCATAGTTTGACTACACAAATATTTCAAATTAGAAAACAGACTGATTACCAAGACCCAGTCTTTTAGCTAGTCTGAAATTTTTTTTTCCATCATCTCAATTTTGTTTGAAGTAACATAATGTTGAGCAACAATCCTAGGGGGGTCGGGGGACCTGCTCCCCCAGGAAAATTTTGAAATCTTGACCCTCTGAAATGCTATTTCCTGCATTTTGAGGGGAAAATTTTGCTGGTAGACTAAGCTTCGTTTAATGAAATCTCTTTAAATATCTTTACACGCCGATTTTTGTCCGTTAAAGATAACAGATTGGGCAAAATTTTTGTCAATCATGAGCGGCAAAATTCTGTCAAATGACAGAAAGACAGACGATGACTAAAACACTGTCTGGTCCTACCTCCTGTAGTTTTTCCTGTGTAGAAGTGTAGGCAGTGTGGAGTTCCTCGTGTTTAGCCCGGACCTCCTCCAGCTTTTTCTCCTGCGCTGCGATCTGCTTGTTCAGTGAGGCCACGGTCCGTTTGTGCTGCTGTGCACCGCTGAGCCGCTCTGGACGGTCTTCAGCTGCCAGTTCAGCTTGCTGCAAAGACATTTAACTTTTAAAGGCATCCAATGCAATTTCAGGACGGCAAAACAAAACATATTCTAAATGAGGAAATCTGTCTGATATTGACATTTACTGCCATTTCTTAGCACATTTTTATCATCATTTCATACTTGAAGTGTTTGAAATAGCCCAAAAGCAAGCTATAAAGGCAATGGGTTGTTAGTCCACTGTGTCTAGGCATGGTTTTGGAAGACAGAGCCCATCCCTCTCCTTCCACCCCCTTTTACCTCCCCAACCAAAGTCAGGTACCCATTTTACATCTGGGTGGAATGAGAAAAGTCCTGCAAAGTGCCTTTCCCAAGGACACAATGTCTAGTCAAGAATGCAAGGAATCGAACCCATGACCTCTCAATCTCGTGTCTGCCCACCTTAGCCACTTGACGCCACATCAACTAACTGCCTGAAGAAAATACCAAACAACGAAACTAAAACAAGACTTGAGAGTGTTTCTCTCCACCCACCTTTCCAGCGTACTCAGAAGCGATCTGCTGGATCTCGGCGGACTGCATCCCGACGATCGAGCCCACGGCGCTGGCCGTCAGTTTCCCGTCCGCCGCTCCCGTAGCCTGCATTCCGCTCATCAGGGCCTTGATGCGTTGCTACAGTAAAAGTAACCAAAAGTCATATACTTTATTACAACTTATTGCGGATGATGTTCAGTAGCACAATTTGAAAATGAACTACATAAACTAGTTCAGTAGCACAATTTGAAAATGAACAACATAAAGCTAACCAACTTCATTTCATGTAAGTCACCTCTACCAAAGCACCAAAGACACTGCATTTCCAGCTGCACTTGTTGTTTTGTTTATTTGTTTGTATTGCAAAACTGTGGTGTAATACACCAGTAGTGCACCACATTGAGTACAATGTTGTTGTTGTTTTTTTGTTTGAGAGGACAGGTTTTTTTCCCCGATGTTTTTTGTGGTGGAACTGCTCACCTCTTCCAGAGCCTGGGCTTCTTCCTCGTCCATCTCTTCCGTCTTCCCTCCCAGAGCGGCTGCCACCGCAGACTTAGCCGAGTCCTTCCCCTCCGCCTACAGTTGTCATGGCAACACCATATATGAAGTATAGAATAAATGAGAAACATTTGATAATATATACTAGTACCTCAGTTATAAAAGTTAACATCATGTGGCAAAGGTATGAGGTCGTGAAAATCTAGTTGAAAATGTATTCCAAGCATCACACAAGGTCCTTGCCTCATGTACACTGCATATTAGACCCACTTGTGGTCGGTTCTGGTTGGTTCTGGTCGGTTCTGGTGTTTAGACATACCGACATTCTAAAGCTTCAAACCTCATACTCAACAGAACACACATAAAAGTCCTAAAACAACCATTTTCCAATTATCAAAAGTAGACATTGCTAAACACTGATATATAGAACAATTTCAACAGAAAGACAGGATAAAGAGGGGATGTGTAGACATACCTTTACGTCTTTGGGAATAGGGAAGAGGGGGACCTGGGGGGAGGGGGGAGTAGAGTGAGGGGGTGGGGATAGCTGGGGGTGGGGCATTAGAGCAGGAAACATGATTTATATCAGAACAAAAACAATAAAGAAACATCATTATTTTCATAATTCTAATTTCAAGACAGCCAGGGCTATGCGAATGCTATACTGGTATATCAAACCAATGAGATGATTATGAGATATCATAAAAATGATAACAAATCGATCAAGATTGAAAAGCAATAAAGAAAAGAATGGACTTACTTTATCTCCCTTGTCTGGTCTATAGCCATACCTCCTGAAAACACAACAATTGTACAAATAGTTTATACAAGTGTTTTATACCTGACAAAGACACAGATATAGCATGATTTCAATAGCACAATACTCAAAACTATAACACTATCAGGCATCATCCATATAGTGATTGTGATGCTGAATATATAACCAAAATAAAGTTACATGTACTGTAGAAGAATGACCAAGTATATAAAGATCATAACACAAGATTAGAAGTTTTCACAAAACACAAAATAACATGCAGACAAAACAAAACCTGTGTACTATTTCAATTATGAACAAAGCATCCTGTTAATGATATATGATACAACATGAGGAAAAACTTTAAATAAAACTTTGAAAACACAACAAGGAAGATGAAATTACAATTCCCATCATTGAGTGATGTCCAAATGTATCTAACTCTAAGTTTCCAATGTTGGTGTACCAAGTACATGTACTACAGTAGTAGTGATGCCTACATGACGCCATGTTCTATGAAATGTGAATATCCTTCTCTTCATGACCTTACCAAACAATAGACAAACATAGAAACAGAGTGTAAGATACCAGGGTTCAAACGTGAGGGTTTCCCCTAGAATAGCAGAAATGCTGGAGGAAGCCATGACTCTTTTGGAGACAGAACTGAGAGAAACAGAACACAGGAGGAAGACAGCAACATACTGAATGATACAAGGACAAGGGATACGACTTTATATCATATAAAACATTATACATAAGCAAACAACAGAAACATGAAATGACAGAACCATTCCACAATTGCCATTGTTCCCTTCATTCAACAGAACAGAAAAAGAGAAACATAGAAAACGGTGATACCATAGCAATAGTGGAGACAATGAATAGACCTGAACTCACAAACATAAACTTTAAGGTACATAAACATGCATGTATGTAATATACATTATCATGATACAGCATACAAATGTATGTATACGCATAATATATATACAACATGTAGGAACTGACCTTCCATACTCCAGTAGAGTAGAATGCACCCGAGATTCTTCATCTAACAACTCAGAAACATCCTGTCGTTTGTACTGTCGGCGGGGCTGGTAACCAGTCTAGGAGACAACAACAGAATGGCAATGAAAAGAGTTACAGGTGAGGTCTGCAGTTTAAAGATAGATTGCTAGAGAGAGCTACTAACTGGTGAACAAATGATGGCTTTTATGGAAACATTTCTGAGCAAATACCAACTGCCATGTGTACCCACCTTGACAGAGTTACAGGTGAAGTTTATTGTTGCAGTTTGGAAATAAATTGCTAGAGAGAGCTACTGCACTGTCTTGTGTACCCACCTTGACTGTGGCCAGTGTGGACATGGACTGTTCCTTGCGAGAGTCGAACTCCTGGTCTTCTGGTGTGCGGTGGTTCTTGTGGAACTGAGAGACCGAAAAGGCTCTGATCTGATCTCCCATTTCTTCTCGGGTCTCTATGGCCCTCTTCACCAGCCACTGAGCATCAATACATGGAAATGAACTTTTAACATAAGTTGTAACCGTAAACGTAACAATACATTCTTCTTTCTTTACTGATTAGGCCACAAAAATTCAATTTGTCGATTCTGGGAGTTAAAAAATACTCCTGATCTAGAAGTTTCAGGGAGTGAATAAAGTCATGTCCAGGACAAATGATACAAAAAAACAGAAGTTCTTCTGCAGTACCAGGTCAGCCACCAGGAGGCCCACATTTGACCTTGACCTTTAAAACAATACCTTCATTTTTCATGGAGGTAAGAAACGTGAATGGACAAACCTGCACCACTGGGTAGATGTGAATGAAGTCCAGTCCCTGAATCTGATGTGGTTCAATTCTGTGTGGACACTTCATCTTGGGTAGCACTGCCACAATCTTCTCTGTTAGAGCACTAGGACAAGATATGGGGCAATGTCAGATCTCACAATCTCATACAATCATTTCTGAATGTTTTCTACACTTAAAGGGTGAATTTGTTTCTAACTTGCTTAAGGTTTGGAAAGGCCATCAACAGATTTTTGCCAAAATGAACTGGGGAACATATTCCAATTGTGAGAAAAATTATATGCAGACGAGGTAGAAAGTTCTATTGCTTAGACAGAAACCCAGTATAAAAGGTTTGTTTGTTTGAGCCTTTGTTTATTCATGAAATATTAACTTAGTCTGCTGGCCGCTTTTCATTGAGGTAGTACAAAAAATTTGGTCATATACCTTTAGATTACCCTGGCCTTATTCTAAGCTAGAGTTTTAATACATTGAAAATGTGGTTTGTACAACTACAAATTTTTTCCAATTCAAATTTAGTGCTACACTTTGAATGATAGTTACAATAAACCATATCTCTTCAAGTCAAGCCTCGCACTGTGCTGTGTTTTTTTATTTCTAACTTACATTTTCTGACCAATCGTTGAGTTCTCCTGGAACAGTAGGTCCACATCAAGGTCAAAGTTACAGGTCGTGATACACCAGGTCATGCCCCCAACAACCTGGGCACAGAGGTCAAAAGGCAAATGTCAAAGTTCAACACAATGTATTTTTATCTGTTCCTGTATAGCACTGTTACTAGTAAGCCTTCATTTGGCATCTCAGTTTTGGCAGTCCCACTCAGCAGAAACATTGGGACTGTTACATCCTGGTTTTGACTTGTTAACATCCTGTTTAATTTATCGACTTCCTGTTGCGTTGATTAATTGACATTGATTTACAGGACAAGTTATGTGGAGGGTACTTGGTGGGTTACCAGAATACTGTTGCCGTATAATATAACTGCTGCCTATTCCAATCTCACAGTCAAGTTGCCAATACAATTACTTCTGGGGATTCAGAAAAATAGTACTGGATCTACAGAACCAGAATATTTGTTTTTGTTCTTAAGTATGCCTTTGATTCTGCATTAGGAGGGAATTATCATGAGTTTGTGGTTGAAACAATACTAACTGTTACAGCGTACGAAATACTAGGTTGCCCAGTTGTGCTGTGCAACCATATTTTGCTTGGTGCAACCAATTGCTACATCAAGGTAGCCCAGTGCACTACTCAGTACCTAAATTTTGTAGTAAGGATGCCCCTTTCTTCCATTGGGAACTGTTTATTGAGAAGTTCCCATGGAAGAGCTCATCACTTCAGGTAAGGGGAAACAACTCTGTGTCAGAAATGTATAAATGCACATTGCATTCTAACAAAGTTAATCATAATGTAAAAGAGTTTAAATTCGGGGCAATCTGGAATTTGGATGGGCAACCTAGCTTTCATCCTAGGTTGCCACTGGGCAACCTGGCTCAAAAAAGTATTTCGTACACTGTGACAGTAATACAGCAAGTAGTAAGCTTGCACCTCACTGCAGACAAAATTCTACCCTGGTGGCCAGACTCGCCGAGCGGCGTACCTAGGGGGTCTGCGGGCCTAGAGGGTTTGTGCATAGTGGAGCGGGCGTGAATCGGGGACCGTGCGGGCTTAAACTCTCAATAAGCTGCTCGACGAGTCTGGCCACCAGGGTAACAAAATTCAAAATATTTGAAACCCCGTACCTTGTCAAAGGGAGACAGGCCCTTGATCCTGGCCCTGAAGTACCCAGCCGCCAGCAGCAGCTCAATGGTCTGGTCCAACTTCACCTGTTGTTCCTCATCCTCACGGGTTTCCACCTGTAAACAACAACAATAAACATCAACAACAACAACTACAATAGCTGTACTACACACATTTGTCAAATGACAAAATTATTACTACTTTTTTGTGCAATTTGCATGATACAACTGTCCAAAATTTATGACCCTGGCCTAGCATATCCAGATCACAACATATCAAAACCAGAAGTTCTGTTGCAGTACCATGACAAGCCGCCTGGTGGCCCAAAATCTAGTAACACACACACACACACACGTACACACACACACACACACACACACACACACACACACACGCACACACGCACACACGCACACACGCACGCACGCACGCACGCACGCACGCACACACACACACACACACACACATACAAACGCTACGAAAAACATAACCTTCTTGCAAAGGTAAATATTTGAGCACTAAAGTTTATCATCAAAGAATTCTATGCAGCAGGACCAGTGGGATCCGGAAGGAAGTACCACATCTGCCCCCCACCCCCCAAGAAAAAAGCTTTTTTTGCACAAAGCTGTGCAGGATCTGCGTGAAACATGGTACTGCCTGAACGATTTGGCCTTCATTTAATTCAGTCTTTACACAAACCTGGATCTCATTGCCCTCTTGGTCGTACTGAGGAGCTAGAACCTTGCTCCCCGCCCGGACTCTCCCACCAAGTACTGCCGACATCTTCCAAGTCTTATGACTCCACCGCGAGCAAACCTAAAACCATTCTTATAGCATCTTATAGAAAAGCAAAAATATACAAAGCAAATACTAAAGACTAAAGAAATTATACTAATAATTGCGAGTCTTGATATTTTTCTTGTTTCTGAAAAAAGCTGTGATTTCTGATTTTGAGTGAAAAATGTTTAGCATTTGTATGCTGTATGTTTGGACAAGTTTATTAAGTAGAGGGGGAGATGTAGGTAGGAAAAGTGCACTAAAATTTGCTTAATCCGCGCAAATTATTCATAAAAACAAGTGTATGTCATTCAATTTGAATACTATATAATCATTTATGTTCATTTATCGTCATTTCAAGTTGAGTTTACGTATTCTTACACAAAATGCTAGAGAAGAGGTTGAATGGAATGTGCAAGGGGAGTGTTTATAGTGTCAAAGGTCAGTCCTTACGTAGAAAAGCAGACGTCCCTTCCGGTTTCCAGTCATCAAGCAAAACCCCGCCGCAAAAGCACCACGTTTCCAACTTTTCTCACCAAAGGACAGAAATATGACGACTATACACAAGATTTGCTGCATCGGAGCTGGGTACGTCGGAGGGCCGACTTGTTCTGTGATCGCCTACAAATGTCCGGATATCCAGGTACCAAGCACATGTTACTTCACTCAACATATTTCAACTTTTTGATGCCTTTGTGAATTTACAAACAAAACTGTGGCCTATTTTAGTTAATCGTGTGGACTTGATTATTACGTGAAGACTAGTAGCTTACATTACAAGCTAAAAAAAACCTCACAAAGTACTAGAAACCAACAAGAAAACAGAGAAGTCATTAATCAAAATTTATTTGATACTATTAGTCCCGCCAAGGACGTTCAACAGAACGTCCTTGGTCCCGCTGTGCGTTTCAAATTGAATCACCCGCAACCACTAACGCAATTGCAGCCAAGTCTTCAATCTGATTACATTTTAATTAAATAAAGTACTAAATATTTGGTGTTCTTGAATAGTAGAAAGAGACATCGCACCAAAAGCTGACAAAGGCGAAACATTTTCCAACTACTTTGTTATATAATTAAGTTCCCGAATGACGTATAGTCAAGGAGTGTTTAACTCTCTTGAAAGTGTTACGCTTGGTTGAATGCACGTCACCGAAATTATGCGGACTTACATACGCAATTTCTTTATCTAATTGAGACGCCACACTGAACAATCTTTCTCTTTTTCAAACTCTTATTTTTTCCTTTCAACTCTATAATAAAAGATATTGAAAATCATGCAATCAATTGGTTATGATTTGGGTTATTCCTTGAAAAGTGCAAAGATTTTTAATAGTTACAAACAGTTTATAGTTTTGGTAGTGCCTGTCTTGCCTAGCCTTGCTCCCCTGACAGACCTTATTTGTTCACACCTCTCTTGAAAACCTGTTTTTAATTCTTTCCACTCCAGGAGTTTGTCTAAGACCTAACTTGGGTTTCACCATATGGAAGAATTGGCTGACTGTTTCTTGATCAAACAGAATCCAAACTGGAAAAGTATTTTTGAACCTAATTGAAAAGCCTTCAAAACTGTGTTCTGTCCTTCATAATGAAAAACTCTTTTCATTGGTCGAAATTTATAACTTGATTTGTCGTGAACTAAGGCTAAAAAAGACGTGTCTATCACAGTATTCCAGTCAGCCTTAAATTTTTTTCTGTCATCTCCATTTTGTTTGACATCATTTCGAGCGCCAAAGACACGACAATCCTAGGAGGGTCCAGGGGCATGCTTTTTGAAATCCTGACCCTCTGAAATGCTATTTGCTGCATTTTGAGGGGCAAATTTTGCTGTCATGAGCGGCAAAATTCATCAAACGACGGAAAGACTACCCGCTAGCTAGAACACTGGTTTGTCACCATAGCAATAGTGGAAATATTTGCTTCTCTGCCCTAGGTGTGGTCAGAAAGTGAAAAGCCATGGAATGTCTGTATGATGAGTCAGACTTGGGTTTGGGCTGTCCCACCCACTAGAAATATTGGGACTATTACATCCTGGTTTTGACTTGTTAACATCCTGTTTAGCCTGACAACTTCCTGTTGCCTTGACTAATTGACATTGATTTACCCAAGGTTATATTTGCTGGGACAAGTTAACTGAAAACACTTTAAACAGCTTATCTCAGAATTCATAACAGGTTTATAATTTTTGATTTTTTAATTTTTGAAATTTCAGAGCTGTAATAAATACAATTCTACTCAGGACTCATACTATGATAACTATCAGTAATAAATCTTCAAAAAAGAAAAACATGTTAATAGGTATTGAAGAGGGTCTGCATGGGGGATCCCGGCAATGCTTATGATTTTTTGGCAATCTGGCTTTCAAATTTTGTGATACAAAATAATTTTTTAATAACGCTCAACAATGGATAGCAAATAACGTGCTACGTGGAATCAAAGCAACCAATTACACTACCCAAAGAATCTCCCGACATCGCATAAAACGTTGAATTAAAGGCAGTCTTCTACAATCTCGCTACACCTCACAGAAAAAAGCATGCAGACCCTCATCAAATGTAATGTAGCAATATTTAATGTCGATTCCATAGATATCTAATCCTGGTGTTTTTCTCCTTAGTTATTTCTGACTGCATACATGTCCCTAACAGTTTTACAGTAAAAGATGACACAGTTTTGGGGACTGACCTTTCTAACCAGTATTCAAATATGTACAAAATACAAGCCTGAATGGACTTACTGTAGCGGAAAGGCTTATTTGTTTAGAACACAAACTCTAGTAACAAACAAGTAAAATCGGCGATTTTGTACCTCCGGGTTTGTTGTAATTTCTTTTTGTATATGTTGTTTGTTATATATAGTTGATGAACTTGATAGTGTTAATGAAAGGTGTGTCGGGTAATGGTTGGGCGTTGGCATTGTAACTGGTAGTAAATGCAAGAGTTTCTGATGTAGCATGGTGAGATATGGAACATAACTGTTGATCGGTTTGTGTTATTTTGTAGTGTGAGTAGCTTGTTATGTTATGCGTCCTTCATCAACGAACATAATTTTCTTCTAACCTATACTTAATAACGTGACGGTCTAAACTATGCCTAATCCACTATAGCGATATTACTTATGTTAACAACATATGCGGTATCTGTCTTAAATTTGAAAAACTAGCTATAAACTTTAAAGGCCATATCGTGGTAAACCTTGTAACTGATGGCCACAAAACCTCCGTCTGACGGCGGTGTTATGTTACAGTTGTTGCTATAACTGGCAACGTCCGACTGACGCTAGACTGACTGCTAATTACATCTAAGCTGAATGACGGCTAATTACATATGAGCTGACTGACGGCTAATTACATCTAAACTGACGATGTTGTGTATATAACGGTCATGATGGTGTAAATATAACAGATGACTGTCTATAACATTCAACTCACATCATACCGCGATAAAAAAAACTAACGGAATACTATACCTACCGAAACCCTTTTTAAACACGAAAAATAAAAATGTATAGCATAACGTTAACTTTAATAAACAAAAACCAAACCACATTACATACAAAAAAATTAAAACAACATTTGGTTACAGAATGCGCTATATTCGATAACTACTAACGATACAACGCAACCATTAAAAATAACGTTAACTACATGTAGTCCACACTTCTGACAGCTCCGCACGATAGTGTTTCAAAACTAACATTTGAAACAACAAACCACCAACCCATTTTCATCTGCAACTTAAAACATAAATCTACAAACGTATGAAAGCCGCAAGGAACACGGAACGAAACACAGAATGACAACCAGAACAGTAAAATCAAACGTTAAAAATAACGTGTAATACAGTAGCTAACCACTGCCGTCAACTGCACCAAGTTGCATCTGATCGCCTACATCTGAAACAACTAATCTCCGACCCCGTCCCGCGCCTACGATCTGACTAAAACCTAATTTCTTTTTATCGGAACCACACACCCCTCTGTCAGACGCCTGATAAAAATGGACGCACCCGGCTATACCTTGACAACAGCCAAGTAATTTATTCATAACCATTTTCAGACAAAAAGGGGTGTCCAGGGGCCTCCAAAAGGTTTCATTTCCACGCCCGAAAACACACATACAACGAAAAAAAAGGAACGTGCCACAACTGCAGCCTAACAGCAAAACGTATACCGAGTCCCACAAAAATCCGCCCACCCAACTGCGAGATATAGCTGCGAACATAAAAATGCAGACCAGTCGCCCTACCCTTCCGCGGAAGGATACCTCCTTCCCCGGAGGTAAAAAGTGACTGAAAAGTACACACCCCTTCTTACAGACTCAGCCAACTGGTTCCTTGTCCCTTTGGGCTTGTTCAAGCAGTTTGTTTATTATTTACTGGCGCCCTCATTTCATTCTGATGATCCCACTTTTTCCCTTCTTTCTTTTTAATTCTTTAGTATGTGAACTGTGTGACCATTTTTTTTGGTGTGTGCCTGTCCAGGTGACAGTAGTGGACCTGAGCCAGTCTCGTATCGACGCCTGGAACTCCGACCAGCTGCCCATCTTTGAGCCGGGCCTGCAGGACCTGGTGGAAAACTGCAGGGGACGGAACCTCTTCTTCTCCACGGATGTGGATAAAGCTATTAAGGTAATATCTTGAAAGTTTCATCTGTCTTGATAGAAGTCATAAGATCATGAAGCAGGTTTAAACTGTAATTACCAACACAAGAAATTGGACTTATCCAGATTTTTGACTGTACAACTCCAGTCTTTGTCAAGGAATGAGAGATCCACTGCTACTTGATGCCACAGAAGCAGTGGATTGCTCATTCCTTGACAAACACAGGACTTGTATAGTCCAAAATTTGGGTAAGTCCAATTCCTTGTGTGTGGAAATTACAGTTTAAACTTGCTTCCATAAAGGTAATGACCTTATGTCAAGGGAGGGCCTTGGAAAGGAGGCCATGTTGTGACAGTGTTAGTCTGTTTATGAACAGCACAGCTCAGAAACGTAGAAATAATCCTTGGTGGGAAACATTCCACTAAGGACAAGGTAATAATATTTTGTAGAAATATAGATGCAGATGTAAAATATGTCTTTCACAGCAGAACAAATACACTTTAAAAGTTTTTAAGAAAAGATTCTTTATATTATTTATGTTTGGATAATACATACATTTGTTTATGTATGTTCTTGTAATTAGCCTTTGGTAAGCTCAGTTGATAGTGCTAAGCTCTATATCAGTTGATTCATTTTTACACATCTTTTTAAGAACATTTTTGAAATCATAGCAACCAACTTGTCTACTGAACTTTTGTTATTGGTCTTTTTTCTTCCAAATTTTTGTGGGGAACATTATGAGGTTATGACAGTTAAGTGACTTTACAGTACTTGATTCAGAGAGCCACTCTTGTAATTCCCTATCTTGAGATTCCCCACATGTCTAAACCAGCTTGTCACATGATCCCGCCTAATCTGTGCTTACAGGAGGCAGATCTTATCTTCATCTGTGTGAACACACCAACCAAGACATTTGGTGTGGGAAAGGGCAGAGCAGCAGACCTCAAGTACATCGAATCAGCAGCCAGGAAGATTGCAGACGTAGCAACAGGTGATAGTTTTGTACTCACTTTAAACTCAGTCTCAGGAAAAGTTTTACTCATAGGTAACATTACCGATAGCTTTTTTGAGAAAAGAAATAAACAAGCAGGCTAAATTTGAATGATGGTAAAGATATTTAACTTTTTCCTAAAATAACTGATAGGATTTGCTGAAACACGTCTTCATGCTATTACATGTACATTTGTTGTAGCCTCCTGTGCAGACTCCGTGAGCGGGTGGCTATTTTGTAATGCGTTTTGAAGTTCTTTTGCCGGCCAAAGAAGGTTTCAGACACGAGAGAAGGTTCGCCACGGGAGAAGGTTCATTCCCGCCACGGAAATGAACCTTCTCCCGTGGCGAACCTTCTCTCGTGTCTGAAACCTTCTTTGGCCGGCAAAAGAACTTCAAAACGCATTAGCCACCCGCTCACGGAGTCTGCACAGGAGGCTACATTTGTTGTGTAATTACAGTAAAATTAGCAGTATAGCTGGCAATGTGTTGCAGTTTTGTATAAATCAGCTAGGTGGCGTCACTGCACCATGATATTGCAAAACATCAGTCTAACGTAGAGATGGTGTTTGTAAATGCCTCCAGGTACCAAGATGGTAGTAGAGAAGAGCACAGTGCCAGTCCGTGCTGCAGAGAGCATCAGCAGGATTCTTGCTGCTAACACAAGGGAAGATATGAACATTCAGGTGAGCTTTAAATTTTGAAATGTACTCTATTTTGAGGTGATACTGTTTGTTGTTTGGGTATTGGTATTTTGTAGTCTTTCACTGACTCAATCTTCTGTAAAAACAAGAAATTTCAATCCATTTTTTTCTAGGTCATGTCCAACCCAGAATTCCTTGCAGAAGGCACAGCAGTGAAGGATCTGCTGAATCCAGACAGGGTGCTGATTGGTGGAGAGGACACAGAGGAGGGGCACAAGGCAGTGCAGGTAGCTCTCTGATTGGTGCATCATGTTTGATTGACAAGCCATCTGTTATAACAAATGTCAATCAACAAATGTTTCCTTGCCAGATTGGTGCCCAATAATGTCCAAGCTCATGTCTAAGAGAAGAAAAAGGATATGCTTGCTTCATATGTTTTCTTTATCACATTTTAAGCAATGTAAGATTCATAATTTTTGTATTGTAAGGTCAAGGACATTTGTAGGAAGTATAATGTCCAAATCTGATAATGTACTTGTAATTGGTGTCAAACGTGGGATTTTGATGAATGAAGTAATCTACAGTAGCGTGTGAGGGTTAACAATCATGTTTCCGCCCAGGCCCTTGCAGATGTGTACGCCAACTGGGTTCCACGTGAAAAGATCCTCACCACCAACACGTGGTCCTCCGAACTCTCCAAGCTGGCAGCCAACGCCTTCCTGGCTCAGCGAATCAGCAGCATCAACTCTATCTCGGCTGTGTGTGAGGCAACGGGGGCCAATGTCTCAGAGGTGGCACATGCCATAGGTGGGTAATGCTTAGACTGTTGTTCACACTCACTCAGTCCCGTAGCTGGAAGCCGTGGGGGCAGTCTGACAGTCTGACCGTTCTTACAACAGATTAAAATCTTTAGCCCCTGTCACACATTCAGAACCTTCCCCCAACGTTAGCCAACCAAGGTTGGCTGAAGTTCGGGAGCAGTCTGATCAGATTTAGATCACGCCTACCATTTGATGGAAATCAAATCAAATTTGAGTTAAATTTGAGTCATATTTGACTGCCAACAATGCCCCGACCACTGCTGACCCAGTCCCGAACACCAACCATCCATGGCCGAACCTCCTGTCCACACTGAATGTTTTTAACATTTTGAAACATTCAGCTGGCGCAGCTGAACAGTAGCCGATCTCGCCGAACACCAGCCAACCACAGCCGACCTTGCTCCCGACCTTCTCCTAACCATGGTTGGGGGGAGTTTCGCTAATGTTCGGGATGCCATTTTCAGTGTGTCAGGGGCTTTACTAGAACATTTTGAACCATTCTGTACAATTTTGTGGCAGAACGATTATGACTAACTCATGATTTTTCCCTCTCAGGCATGGACAGCAGGATAGGAAACAAGTTTCTGAAGGCCAGCGTAGGTTTTGGTGGAAGCTGTTTCCAGAAGGACGTGTTAAACCTGGTGTACTTGTGTGAGGCTCTCAACCTACCTGAGGTGGCAGCATACTGGCAGGAGGTAGGAGGATAAACATGGGGGTTTTACTGAATCCTGTAGAAAACCTAGGAGGGTAGACATGGGTTTTGGTACACACCGCTGCCACCAATGTAAGGTACGACAGATGAGAGATGATAGAGGAGACGATGTTCACTCTCTCGTTGCCTGCTACAACTGTGTTCTCAAACACTGTGATCTGGATCCTTTTTCAGATATGATCAGTAACAGATGTGGCCTGTGTGGTGGCTATGATAACTTCCTGTCCTCTAAAAACACTTTTCTACACTATTCCTGCAGAATTACTAACTCACTAAACTATGATACCTTCCGTACAGGTGATCAACATGAATGACTACCAAAGGAGGCGTTTCACCAACAGAATCATTGAGTGCCTCTTCAACACTGTCACTGGCAAGAAAATTGCCATCCTGGGCTTTGCCTTCAAAAAAGATACAGGTAGATAAACTTTTTGCCTTACACAAATGTGAGGAATGCATGATTTAAATTTCAATACAAATGCATGTAGTTTTGGTTTTTCTTATTCATGTTAGTACTAAAATTTCAGAAGGAAAATTTTTTTGTTTTACATACTCATGTTAGTAGTGATGTGGTGCGATGGTACTGGAGAATAGGATAATAATAGTGTTTGCAAAATTATTTGTGTAGGAATTTTAAATCATCTTCATTTATGGATAACACAAGAATTTCAGGCAAACAGTTTTTCTAAATCTATCTTTACATCCATTTGTTAAAGATCTTGCAAGTTGTTGCCTATTCACACAAGAAGTGTCTTCATAGAGAAAAAAAAGGCATTTAAACCAGGTGTGGTAATATTACATGTTTTATTCTTTGCTGACAGGTGACACGAGAGAGTCGTCTTCTATCTATGTGTGCAAGTACCTGATGGACGAGGGAGCACACCTGCACATCTACGATCCACAGGTAGGAACACTGTCCTCTGCATGAACTATCCTACCGTAATATACGCTACTTCTTTGGTTCAACTCTGCTAATTCAAGATGACATTTTCTCTCTTGGGGGAGTGGCCACTAACTAGCTGTTAGCCAATCAGAGCATTGCCTATCTGGGCCATTTTTCAGCATTCGAACTTGTTTATCAGGGACATTAGGGACAAAATCTAAAATCTGTTGCATCGGTGGGTAAAGGCTGCCCTGATCTGAATGTCTACATGTCATGTTGTAGTTCACTATGCACTAGATAGTTTAGCTAGTAGTTAGCAACTACGTAGGTTAGGTTGCTCTGTTGTCCTGATGTTAGTTGACCAACAGCATGACTTCATCTATATTGTGCATATAGTTTTCTTTTGTTTTGCATGTAAGATATTTACTTTGTTCCACGTTCTTTTTGTTTGTTGCTAACAAGGCTTACGACAAGGTATGTCTGAAAAGAAGGCTTGCAATAAAGTGCTGCATATGCCTTAGCAATCAAAAGCAAATTTTGCTCTAATCATAATGAACTAGTTTACTATGGCTACTGTTACAAAGAGCTAATTGTTAATAAATGCATGTTTAATTTGCAGGAAAAAGTATCAAATACTTCATTCGCTTTGTATATGTGGCACTTATATTTGCATGCGCTGTATATTTATTAAATTTTCCAGTCAAGAAATTCACTAAGGTGTTCGTGTTCACTAAATGTTTCTTTCCTTCATGCAGGTGAAGAAAGAACAGATCCTCTACGATCTGAAGCAGCCAATCATATCCGACGATCCAGACCGCGTGGAAAAGTTGGTTACCATAGAAACCGACCCGTACAAGGCTCTGGAAGGGACGCACGCGCTCGTCGTGTGCACGGAGTGGGACGAGTTTGTGGCGTACGATTACCAGCGTATTTATCGCAATATGCTGAAGCCAGCGTTCGTTTTCGATGGCCGGATGATCTTGAATCATTCTGCTCTGACAGAAATGGGCTTCCAAGTGGAGGTTATTGGGAAGAAAATAAGAAAGCCCTTCTCAAATGGTAACCTGAACGGGAATGAATGCTAAGGTCTAAATGAACAGCCAACAGCAATTTCAATCAATACGTCAGGGTAGAGACTCCGATCTGGTAGAATCATCTGGTAGAATCGGCAATTCTACCGGTAGAGATCCTGAACGGAGACTCTGTCAACAGAAACTCCGATCGGAGTCTCTGCCAGTACAATCTGTGATTCATGTACAGTATCATACACGTATACGTACAACATTAAAAGATATTTAGGTTTTATGGCAAGCACAGACTGATTAAATGATATCAGTAGCTACCAGTAATGTGACTGAATGTTTGACTTTTAGGATATGTTGGGCAATGTTAAGTTATAGCAATAGACCTCATCCTCTCTGCCGGTTCCAATTGAAGTTTCTGTTGACAGAGACTCCGATCGGGATTTTTACCAATAGAATCGCCAATTCTACCAGATCGGAGTCTCTACCCTGACTGATACATGAAGCTCACAAACATTGCATCAATTACACACTATACAGTCTGTACAGAAAGTGGAAACTATTTTTGTAAACTGGGTTCACAGGGTTTTTATAAACTACACTATACATGTAACATCTTTGCAACAGTATTTTTCAGAATCCATTTCTCAATTGTTGGAAAGTATTTAGATCCAGTTAGGTGAGTAAAACTGCCAAACCTGAAAATGTATAAGTAGAATTGTGTACAACATTGTTTGAATTTTGCATCATTGTTTTGGTGCCCATTAATTTTCTGTTTGTTAGAAATAATGCAGTGTAGTGAAAGTTAGGGGATACCGGTAGTACACGGCTCTCATCACTATAAATTAAGAAGCTGTTAAGTATAGATAGTAGCAAGAAATCATGGATAGTCAGAAATATTTGCTACTTATGATGACATGAAAAGTTACTGTAAAAGGACCAAAGCTCTTGTTTTCAAAACATTCCACTTTAATCAAAGCACACAGTAATGTCCATTGACATGGTGTGGGGTCCTGGTTTATTCACCAGAGTACCGGACTAGTTTTTCCACCAACCCAATAGAGTAAGTTTCTATTATGCCACATATAAGAATTCCTGTGAAAGACCCAACTTCTCTGTTCAGACTTTCTCACTTAGACCTTCAGATGAGAATGCCATACATGAAACTCAATTTGATCCTAGAAGGTCAATTAAAGACAGTCTGATTGGTCCAAAAAATTAACAAGGTTACAAACACTATACAAAGCAATACAGTGAATATTTCTTTTTAGATACTATATGTTCAGTGTCAACATCTAGTAGCATAACTGACTTAAAAGTAACTATTTTAAGTTTGTAAAAGGCAATTGGCATATCTAAGACAGCTATGGCTCATGTTAGTTATCTATTTAGTAGAATACTTATATTACTTGTTTGATATATTTTATTTTTCCTATATTTTATTCTGGTGTAGGTGCATACTAATATATTATTTTATTGCACATTTGTGTAAGAAACCTATGCTTACAGTAACATTTTGCAAAGTATTGTTTGCATTGTATTTATGCAGAACCTTATATTTTTTGTTTTACAGGTATCTTATTTCTTTCGAAATTGATCATTTATTTGGCTTCCATATGATAAGATTATCATAATTTCAAATAGGGAAAACCTCTGTCATGTTTCCATGCAAAGTTTTCATTTCAAAACTTGTGGAAGTATATGCCATTTCGACTTAATAGCAAAAGTATGTTGTATGAAAATTTTGATTTGCTGGTTTCATATGATATGAATTCTTGCCCCTAAGATTCTGTGATTCTGTATACTGAAAGTTCTAGTCACAAAATGTAGCATAGCATAGCATTTGGAGTAGTAGGCTATGGAAATGGTGCTTTGAGTGTAGAATATTAAAGCAAGTATGTTTAGCTCATATATCATGCAATTATGATAATAAAAGAAGCATACAATATATACATGTACTAAATCCATGTACATTGTACTTCTGTTTGCAATAAAGAAATTCTTTTTACATGTTTGAAGGGTTGTTTTTACTCAGAGAAATTCTTAATCTATTTTATAAATTGATATAACTAGGCCTGCAAACAAATACACCCACAGCCATTGGCAATTTTCCTTAATTCTTAAGACCTATGATATAGATAGCTATGCACCTTAAGAATGTGCTGTGTGTGGTGCGTTCCTGTGCCCAGAGCAATCGTTTCTGCAGTTATTTAAAAGTTGACATTTAAAAGTTCAAACTTTCGCGCCAAAACCGTCCCCACCTCTTCAGCCCACGTGGCCACGCCCCCACCCGGAAGTGATCCCCGGTCTGCCCATGGCGTGATGTCATCACACCGCGCGCTGATTGGTCAGCCGGCATCACACCAGTCTGACGCGCCGCCGGGCCGCAATGTTTACGTGCAACACCGTGTGATGTCCACACTCAGCTCCGGCATTTCCCAACTTTCCAGCCCGCTTTCTTCTAACCTATCGCCTGTAAGGTAAGTCTTAACACTCATTGAAGTAGATACAATGTAGCTTTAGTTACCAAGGTCCATAGAACCTTACGAGGGACGCTTAACCGTGTTTTTTTTCAGGAGATATCAGTGCGACAACACTCAGCAGTGTCCACCATTTTAGTTTCTGTTCGTCAGATAATATTTGAAGACGAAAGTCCGACGAGTTATGTAACTTCTTACGTATGTGTACAGTTGTCCATGCGTGAAGACATCTTCTAGACAGGCTTAGTGTCTTCGTAGAAGTAGTAAGCTGAAGAAGGGCTGTGAGCAAAGTGTGATTTTTAGAGGAATTTTTTTGAGGAACATCTTGGAGAGAATCTTGGCCAGCTTGTTTTTTTTCCTTACAAAGATCTGTAATACAGTCTTGATGGTTGTAGTAGATTCAAAGTTCTGGTGTTATAAGAAAGCATTGAGAGAGTACAAACCTCCAAATATATATGATTTGTGTACATCTAATACATAGCCATCAACACCAGCTGATCAACACCTAGCCTGGATGCCAGACTGTTCTCAGGGCCAAATACAAACCCTAGTCCCCAGTTTAGACCCTGTGAAGACTAACGTTAAGGGGGTCTATGGTAAAATTTCCTTGGGGCCCCTGGAGCCGAGGAGCTAGCCTGTATATTGGCCTTGGCAACAGTCTGGCACCCAGTCTAATCAACACTTCTCTAGACTCCAGTCAAAATCCTTGGGTAGGTACGCAATGTTGTACCGTGTAGTCCTAGCCTAGATATCCCTATCATGATGCCAATGTTCGATCGGTCAAGATCGGATAACAGTGTGCTAGTTATCACTATGAAGTCATTGTCCAATCGGTCAATATCTCTCATGTTAGGTATCATAGTGTGGTGCTTACTATGTCGTTCTGTTGGTCAAGATTCATAAATATATAGGTACAAGAAGTTTCAACTTCTTAAAAGTTAAGGTAGATGTATAACTATAAGAGACTGAACTAGCATGCTCCTACCCCTATAGGGCCACAGCAAGTAAATTTTATGGATGACATCCTCTCCAGACTCCAAATCTAATGCGAGAGGGCGAAAAAAAAACAAGGCAGGCAAAAAAAACAAGATTTCTACATTTTTAAATTTTGAGATCGTTAACCTTGTTAAACAAGAATTGTGGCAACAAAACATGATATCACAAACCAACAGGTCTTTTATACCTGTATCTAACAGTATTACCGTCCTTGTACATGTGTATAAATCTCAATTAACAAGAACAATTGTAGAAAAGTGCCTGTACCATCATAGGTAGCTACTACATGGTAGTAGCTACTGGGTATTTGTTTGCAATGCAACAACTTAAACTGTCAACGGTTGCCATCAAACGTAAGTAATTGTGCCCCATTCAGTTTGTTGGATCCCTGATCATGACGGTCTCTGAGATTAGACACTGCCTATCGGAAATTGGGGCTCAATAACTGACAGAGTTCATTTATAATCTGAACTGTCCAGAAAGCCATACTCTACTTATACTGTGCCAACTATTACAACATCAATTTGTCTGACTCTGAAACAACTTTGAAAAAAAATGAATTACTAAATAAAAGCTTTCAATCTTTGTATAAATGGTTTTGATTCATTGGCAACATCACTTATAACACTGTATCAAAGTAAAAATGAAATACTTAACAATAAATCAGAGCCTTGCCTTGCCCATGGCCGTTTATGACATATTTTTGGCATGTTGACCACAGTTGGTTGGCATCAAAATTTCTTGTTTTTTTTTCCGAAATCGAGCGAAAATCAATGCGCGCGCGGATGTCATCCATAAAAATTACTTGCTGTGGCCTAGTGTCGTTTCAACAAGACCCAAACTTAATGTCCGGTCCTACCCCTATGCTATATCGTATATGGTGTCATTGTCCGATCAGTCAAGATACATTTAGTAACATACCCCAATCACACGTGACAGTTGAACACGTGTAGTACCGTTAGCGGCGACTGTCCCATGACCCAGTAACAGTTCACTTATACGCAGGTTTATTTACCTCCACAAATAACTAAGGATGTGCAAAGGTCTATCCTGATAACCCCACCACATCACCCCACATCACCTGATAACAAGAGGCCACTTGGGGACAAGGTTCAGCAACTGTTGTATTCTCTTGTGTCACCCAACTATTCATTGGAGTCTCCTTCTCAAAAACTTCAATGCAAGAGCTGAACTTGCATATTTTCAAAGACGGTTAGACATTTTCTATCAAAGCTGAACAGTTTGTTTTGTTTCGCATCACCGGTAAACTGCCTTTGGGCATAACACACCAGTTTTGTACAGGAAGTACAAGCTGCATAAGAACAGACTCTGACTGTAAGGTTTGAGCCACTCACACCAGGAAGGACCCCTACTCTTTTTGATAAGTGCGGTGGGATCTTCAATGTACTCGAGGTGTGGCTGTCCTCAAACACGGGATCTCCAGCTTTACGTCCCATCCAAGAGGACATCCCTAACTGAAGCTAGATACATGTACTCATTTTCACCTGAGTCGAGTAAGGAAATAGGTGTAAAATGCCTTTCCCAAGGACACAACATTGGGGCCTGCCAGAGATTCAAACCCAGAACCTTCAGATTCTGAGTCAACAGCCCTAAGCACAAGACTACCTTGCCACCTCTTGCACCTAGAAAGTTTGAAAATTGCTCAGAAGTTCTTTCAACAATTGACTGTGCCTTTCTTCCTTCTCAAACGCCTGGTTTTATCCCTGTGGGAATCTTTCAATTTGCATATCTTATGCAGCTGTTTCACACACAGGTTATCTAGGTGCAAGTTTTTTCAGAAGCAGAAATCCGCAACGAACATCTGCTTCTACCCTTTTTACAAACAAGGGTTCATTTAAAGTTTAAATCTCCAACTGTTTGTTATAGTTGTTGGACTTTGATGCAAGTTGTACATGGACTTTGGCATTTCCAAGGTTTTGACCTGATATTTTTACCCAAGAGGCCGATGACCCATGAGCAGCTGACATCACATGATCTTGGCTAACCAATCAGAGGGCTCACTTCTCTCACCATCACCTTGTTGTCATGGCAACAGTTGGCATGTTTGGTCCATTTGATTGGCTGATTTCACTTTTCTATAGTTTATGGCATCTACGCTATCCTTGAACGCAGAGTGGTACCACCTTTCACATGATTATAATTTATATGACCTCATACAGCCAACCAATCAGAACACGGCAACACCTATAATCCAATTAAAGTTACCCTTTAAACTGAATTTGGAGGCAAGTTAGTTTGGCAAGGCCTGCGTTCAGGAGCCTAACAAGGTATGGTCTTTTCTTCGTTTTGATCAAAACTTTTCTCAAGTTCACATGTTGAAAGGTTTTTGACTGGAAGAAATTTTAGAAGTTAATTTTAACTGTTGTTGTTGTTGAGGCATTCTTTTCTAGGGGCAGGCAAGAAATGACAGCTATATCATAATACATGTCTTCTCTATGCATATGTGTGCCTATACAAAAAGGCCATGTAGTGCATAGAGTCAGAAAGTTGTAGCTCTATCTATAGCTAGTAACAGTTAAAAATAACGTATTTCAGAGCATAGTTAAGAGTATCAGTAGTGATGATGGTGTGATCAGTTAGTGTGCTATTGAAGTAATTTTGCTAGTGAAAGAAAAATGCTGTTTCATGTAGAACATATAGGTCACAGTGACCAAAGTCACATGTTTCCACCAACTGCCTGTTTGTCTCAAAATGCGGGCCACTTCTGATAAGCAAGAGTCATCCCATGTTACTTAGCAACAACTTGTTATTGACATGAAATGCTACCTTGTCAAGTTGTCATGTAATGTTTTATGACTCTTGACTTTGAAAATTTTTTAATCTTACTCACATTTGATGGTTGGATTTTTGGTTATTTGGTTTACATGTTAATTTATGAGGATATTTACGGTATTATTTTGTTGTATGCTGTCGCAGTTAAAAATTTACCTTACTGATACAGGTCATGGTGACCTAAGTCACATGTTTTCACCAATGCCTACCTGTTTGTTTACTTAATGCGACTTGTTTGTCTCCAAATGACAGGCACTTCTGATAAACAAGTCAGTCACCCCATATTACCCAATTGATTGCAATTGGTTGGTTGGCAAGTTGGTTAGTTGGTTAACGGGTTAATGAACATTTTGTATAAAGTACGAGTGGATTCATTCCTCAAGCTAACCGACATTTCGCATACGCAGTCGTTCCTCAGTAAGACATCTGGAGCCGCATAGTTCCCGTTTAGAACTTTTCTTCAGCCTGTCACACTGAATATTTTGTTATTTATGGTGGCCAGGTCTGAATGATTAAATTTTTTCGCAATTGCAGAATTAAATTTCAATCCATTTTTGTCCTAAGTTATCAAGAGTACTGTTCTTGCATGTTGAGTTACTGCAGTCTAGATGTGAAATAGCATTGCTGTATGCCATCCAGAACATCCCACATACGGTAGACAACTGTGTAACATCTCTAATACTGGTATCTCAGTGTCTTAGACAGCTTGGGTCAAGTGTTGCCAACCTTAGCCTACCAGTAGCAGACATGTCTGGCACCAATTGGGTTTTGGCATGGTATCAATGATTATACTGCCAACGTGGCACAACCAGGTTTGAAACAGATGTCCCCAGTGTTTACCTCCTTAACGGTTTTACAAAAGTACATACTCGTAGTGTTGTAGACTGAAAAGGAATTTTAACATAGGTACTGTTAATTTATATATTTCTCATATTGCTAAATTTTTCAGTGTTGATTTAGATTAGGCCACACCAAGTAAATTTTATGGATGACGTCCTTTGGAGACCCTAAATCTAATGCGAGAGGGCGAAAAAAAAACAAGAAGGGCCCTAAAAAACAAGATGTCTGGATTAGAAATATACTAAAAGACGACAAATGTTAGGACACAAATTGAATGAGGTGACACAGTGTAACAAGCAAGAAGTCTTTTATTCATCATTAAAACAGCAATAAATCAGGTGGAACAGCAGTTGGCGTCCTGTCCTGTTTCGCGTTACGGGTTTCACGTCAATCTGACAATTTGCGGCACTGTCGTGACTCTTTGGTCTCATAGTTAGAGGAAGCGGAATTTCTTGTTTTTTTTCTAGGAACAGGCCAAAATCAATGCGCGCGCGGACGTCATCCATAAAATTTACTTGGTGTGGCCTTAGGAGTAAATTACCTGGCTGTTACATTGTACCTGTCTAAAATCAGTTTCAACCACCTCTTGTCTATAGAATCAAAATAAATTTCTATCCCTTGACAGTTATAGAATTCTAAGACTTTCTCCCATATAGCATACCGGTTTAACTAGTGTAACATTTGTTGTATTCAGATTTTGGTATGTTCGGCATTACATTACATTGTAATTTTATATATTTCTTTATCTTTTTCCAGATCTGCCTGCACCAAAGCTGCTGATCCAGCCTTTGCTAGATACTTCTAGCCTTGGTTATTCCTGCCAAGTGTACATATAACAACTGGCCAAGATGGTGGCTGCTAGGGTGCTGAAAGGGTTACACATCCTGATGCGAGGATCAGTGCTCTTCATGGTGGGAGGGCTCCTGACCATAGTGCTCAACCTACTCCAGGTATGTAGACAGTTTTCTACTCACTTATGTTGTATTTATTCATTGCAACAGACAAATCATGTCAATTTTAAAATAAGCAAACAAACTGGCAGTATATGAAAGCCAATTTTTGGGGAGAAATATGTCTAAATGTCAAATTTTCTGTCATTTTGTATTGTTTTCATTTTATGCT
This sequence comes from Branchiostoma floridae x Branchiostoma japonicum, assembly GCA_013266295.2. Classification (NCBI taxonomy): domain Eukaryota; kingdom Metazoa; phylum Chordata; class Leptocardii; order Amphioxiformes; family Branchiostomatidae; genus Branchiostoma; species Branchiostoma floridae x Branchiostoma japonicum. The sequence goes on along the minus strand of CM023835.1, from coordinate 5,396,860 downwards.
TAAAACATACTAACATAAATACTTAAATACTTATGAAGGCACTTACCAAATGCATACCTCTGTTTACCTACGCAGGTTCAAAGAAAAGTGACCCTGTTCCCCCCTGAGGTAATGATTACAATGTTCCAGTCTGCCTGGTGGGTACCTCCAGCCTGTGGAGCAGGAGCAGGTAAGGAACAATCCATTTTAAAATAGGGGTGTCTTTCCTACAAAATTGAATTCTTATCACCAGTCAAATCTTCAAATATGTTGAAAATTCTTAAAACTCGTTTGCTACTTTTCACTGAAAATGAGTGATCTTGGCAGTCTTGGTTGGGTTTTTATAAGAAATATTCAACAAACATTTAGCACCTGTGAAATATACGGTACAATACCCACTTGACAAACATTTGATGTTTTTTGTTTTTCCAGCCATTATAGGTCTGATGTACCCGTGTTTGGACAACAAGTTGGGAGAACCCCACAGGTTCCAGAGGGAGTGGTCCAGCGTCATGAGATGTGTGGCCGTCTTTGTAGGAATCAACCATGCTAGTGCTGTATCCTTTTTAAAAAAAGCCGTACATTTACAGTACTAAAGTCTGTAAAAATCTACATACATGTATATCATGCTAGCTGCAGGTCACATGTTCAGCAGATATGAGATAATAAAGTGCTTTGATTTTTTATGGCTAAGAGCAGAAACCATGTAATTAGGTTAACATTAGAAATTTTAGCATAAAAAGGAAAGATTCTTGACTGTACTACCAGAAAATCAATTTCGACAACAACGTGCAGTTGTCATTGACGCTGGCGGCCATGTCTATCGGGATGTGGTGGTTGTTTGACAGGTCGCGGAGTGGATTCGGACTTGGAGTTCTGATCTCGGTGCTGGCTACATTTGTTACACAGCTGCTGGTCTACCATGGAGTCTATAGGTAAGAGCAAATTTTTGCAGTATAACATAATTATGTTTACCTTCACAGAAGGAAAACATACTGTTTTTGCTCTGTTTCCTCTTCTTCCGTTCCAAACAAATAAAGTCAATGACCTGGACCAGACAGCTGTCACCATGGTAACTAGTGCTGTAGCATATGCCCTGTGGTGTTGGGTTACATTATGTAGCAAGTGGCAGGACAAAGTTGGAGAGGCTGGTCAGTATATATGTGTATATTAATATGTTTGAATTAGAACAAACAGAGCAGTATTCTGTTAGGCTAGACCATGTGAAGGTAAACATTTTGCATTTGCCTTTTCTAGTTACTATTACTTACCTGTCATTTTGTTACATTGAAAATCTTATGGCAATGAAAATAATAAAAATATGTGACTTTGTTTCTCCAGATATACAGAACCAGACTTCCTGTACGTTCGTTCCTGGCTACCTTGCATCTTCTTTTCCGGAGGCGTCACGATGGGCAACATAGGCAGACAACTGGCCTTGGTGAGTTGAATGACACAACAAATGTGTTTGTCACACTCAGTAGTTTCTTAAAACCCCTGTCACACATTCATGAATATGGCCTCCCGAACACTAGCCAAACTCCCCCCAACCATTGTTAGGAGTAGGTCTGGAGCAAGGTCAGCTGGTGTTCAGCAAGGATGGCCAGCTGCACCAGCCGAATGTTTCAAAATGTGTTCAGGGCATGTTCGGGGGTCAAACTTGACTCAACTTAAACTCAAATTCGTTTGATTCGTATAAAAAGGTAGGCGTGGCTTAAATCTGGTCAGACTGCTCCCGACCTTGCTTTGTCAGCTGGTGTTCGTTGGCAAGGTCGAGGGAAGGTCCTGAATGTGTGACAGGAGCTTAACTCAGACACACCCTCCTTGTATCAAAAATATTTGCTGACTACCCCTCCTACACACACAATGGAATAGCCCACAGGTTCTTTGTGCTTAATTTTTTTTTCTGAAAAGCGTTATACTTAGAATTAATTATAGCCCAAATAGTGCCAGAGGTTAGAAAACTTGTAAGAGTTCGTCAATATTTCATTCACACACCAGTATACACGTACTCAAAACTATTCTCTCACCACCGCTGCCTATTTTGAGAGAACAATTTTGGGACATCCGAAGCTCCTTATGGCAAGGGTGTATCCATATTTGACCTTCAAATATTTGGGACAGTTACATGAAAGACCCGTTTAACCTTCAACATTCTAGAGGTCACTCAGCTGGTGTATGGATATTTCAGCAGAATGAAAGTTAATTTGCTAACTTATCTTCACATAAAAGTAGATAAGTTACAAAATGGAATCACTGGGTTCCTGTTATAAGACTTTGCCTACTTGTAGGACATGTAAAATGAATCAGCAGTCTTTATAAAGAGGTGCACGTGGGAATCATGTGATGCCTGTAATGTGATCGGGAAGCTGTCAGCTTGTTTGAAAACCAAGGCCATCAAAGATAGCCAGAACACAGGAAACAAGAAAGCTTTTAAAAAAAGCTGACCATAGGCCAAAATGGGAATAGCTGGTTGGGTGGCATGGGTGTGCACTATTAATGACTTGCTCACCTTGCTCGAATTGTAGCAATGCTAAAAAGAGTGAATTTAGATGCACTTTGCTTATAACATTAGCTTGGTATTGCGTAACGTGCGGTTAGACATTACGTAACTTCTTGTGACCCATCCACCATGGTGATTCCGGGCACAATACCATAGCGGCCTATGGCAAAAAAAGACTGTGTTACAAGCAATGTGAAACATAAAAGTGCTTTAGGTACTTTTTTAGACCAATCTCGGTAGACCAAAACATTTGGCAATATCAGAATTTTGACAGTAAAATTGTCTCAGAGTTTACATGATTCTGACTATATACAGTATGTTAATTCACTTTCTTTCCAATTCTCAAGGCTAGTCAATATGGAGAAAAAATAGCATTGTTAGGATATATTTGATGACTGTCATTTCTGCAGTTTTTGTCACCAGCTCTAATTCCATGTTCCCCTTCTTGCAGTATGATCCAACCATCAAGGAGAAGGTCGAGTGAAGGACAACCAAGACTACGTCACGGATCAAGTTTTCAGCCATGAGCTCTTCCATTTTAAGTGAAAAAAAAGGTTTTATTTAGCCAAACTTGTGTTACCACAAATTTCAGGGATCCATATAGTAGGACATCTTTATGTGAAGAATATTAATTATGGAACATTGATGCTCAGGAAGCACCAGTACATTACAGAAATATTAAAAAGGCTGCCATATGTAAGTATAGAGGGGATGCAGTATCTTGTGAAAATAGTTCTGTCATCTTCGAATTCGTAGGCCAGTGTTGCAGTTTTTCCACTACATCTTTTACCTTGCTTTTGTTTTTCCATGCATTTCCACTTTGTAAAGGCACAAGACTTGTGGTAAATTCCTTCTAATAGTGCATCATTTTGTAAAAAGCTGTACATTGCTGTGTAGCAACAGCCAACATGTATATTTGACTGTACAAAACCTAAAAAGTTTGTCACGCAAACAAAAAGAACAATGAAAATTTGTCATAAGGTCTTTCCCAGTCCTTGTGAAAGGTCTAAAAGTAAGTTTAGAGTATGGATTCTAAGAATACATATCAACTTTTCATCATGTAATAAAAATATAAAAATGTTTCAGCATATTCTTTACTAGCCTGGGTACCATCCGGATTTTCGCATTGCGCAGCGAAAATCCGGATGGTACCCAGGCTAATTCTTTACAGCTGAAAGAGAACTTTGCAAAAACATTTCAGATTTCTTTTCAATTATAATCATGATAGTCAGACCAAGGTATACACGGAGCTATTTTGGTAAATTTGCTGCTCGAACTAATGAAACAATTCCATGCAAGAAGCCGTTGTTTTTTTTCCAAATTGTGTACTAGCATGGTTGATGAAATTTCTGAATTGTTTAGAATATGTAGTGGTTATTTTTGACTTTTAATCATAAATGTTGTGTTTTTTTTGTTTTTATTTTGCTTGCTATGGAGTGACAGTCACATTATTTGTGTAAGAAGCAATGGAAACAAAGTTATGAGCCGTTACTAGTGTTAGTTCTGTAGTTATGTTGGGTATAGTTTTCGCTGATTAGAAAATTAGAATTACATGTATCTGTTGCATCGATGTATAACTTAATTATAGTACACATTGAACCTTCAGCTCTGTCATCAAAGTATTTTATTGTTTACGTTTTTGGTTCAGTTTTATCAAATAAGGAGCATCACATGACATGTTTATAAAAAAAAAGGTGCATGTTCTATACTGTATTCTGTTCTTATAGAAAAAAAGTTACAATTGTGAAAAAGTCCAACATTTGGATAGGCTTAAATTATGGAAAGTACATGTACAAATAAATCTACACTTGTACATGTAGATGAAACTTGGACATTAAAAACAAGTTGGAGTTAATTTTTCCGCTCGGAATCTGTATATGTTTGACACTGTTACAGTACAATTTACAGGAAGTTAGCAAAACATTTGTATATGTACATGTGTAGAAAATAAAAAAGTACACCTATATGCAACTGTGATGGCAGTCTTTGTGTCCATTTCACTTCCAAGTGATTTATAATAGAACAAGTTTATATGGCAGGGCCGAAAGTTACATACATGTACAACGTACTATATAAACTTGTTCTGTTGTGCAATATTCTTAGGTCAAAAAAATTCTCAAAATTTTCTGTATCTCAATATTTTCAGTATTTCAATAACAGAACAGGTGGGCTATGTCTTTTTGCTTTTCTTCTTTTTCTTGCCCTTCGTCTTTCCAGCCTGTGGCTGCCATTTTTTGCCATGGTGAGGATTCGGGGGTCGAGGTTCGAAGGTTGCTGGAACTCGCCCGTTCTGCCAGTGCTGCGGAAACAACGAGAAATAGCCATTGAAGGAATTACTATTCCTGGATTACTACTACATTCTACACAAACATAATTAAGTATAACAACAAGGCAAGGAGAGATCATAGCTGGGCCACGATCGATAACATTCGATATGAGTGTACATGTACTCACACTACTGCTTTGTAACACTTCTAGTCCCACACACAAAAATAGCAGCACTAAGTATGTTAAGCCCCTGTCACACATTCTGGACCTTCCGACAACTTTGCTCCAGACCACACCCCAAACAAGGTCGGCACTGGGTTGGGAGTGGCCTGGAATCCATCCTATTCTAGCTCCAGTTCGCTCCTCTGATCACATCCAAGTAGAATATGACTTTCCCAACATTGATGTTTCAAAATTTATGGTTGGCTGACTTTCAAAGACTAGTAGGCAAACTCGGTGACCAACTGGCCAACCACAGATGAGCTTGCTCACAACTAACCCCCAAATATGGTCAGGAGGCCATGGTCTGCCATGTGTGACATTGTAAAACACACAGACAGGCCAAAACAACACTTCCCTCCCTTGCAAAACTTAAACAGTTAATCTCTGATGTGTGTGCTATCTGCCAATCCTTGTTGCCGGGTGTCGGCCTGTTGCTAGGCCCTACCTGAGGCAGTATGATGCTGGGGTCCAGGGGTACCCAGGGTGGGCGTGTCTCTGTGGTGGGCGTGGCTGCTGCCTGCTGATGGGCACCGTGCAGGTCATAGGCTCCTCTGGGGTGGGGAGAGATGCAAGATGTACAAAATGACAAGATTGTAGACATACCATCTCAAGAAAAGGACATAAAAAGCAGCCACGACTAGTTCCAGAAATCAAGCATCTGAGAAGTGGAAGCAAACCGGTTGACCCTTTAACAATAGACCATGCCATCAAAACATATAACTGCAAAATAAAAACATAAAGATGCAAATATTTCATGGACATGGTCTCATTGGTTGAACAGCTAATTGCCATGCTATCATTGGTTGAACAGCTAATTGACATGTTATCATTGGTTGAAAACAGATAATTGCCATGCTCTCATTTGTTGAACAGATAATTGCCATGTCATCATTGGTTGAATCATTGGTTGAACTGCCAATTGCCATGCTATCATTGGTTGAACAGTCAGGATGGTTCAGCACCCATACATTTTTACAAAAGAATGATTTCCAGGAGTTTAAGGCTTACTTCTTTGAGGCCAAAGAATCCAGTCCTTGGTAGATACAGATGTGAACATCTCCAGGGTTGTGGGTGAGGAGAAAGTCTCCAGGTGGAAGACTCTGTACCTTCTCAAGAACACTCAGTAACATCTTCATGGCTGTCCCTGGGCTAAGAAACCACCGCACAGAAAATTCAGTGAAACATCAAGATTGAGATATTTTTTTGTTTCTTATCCTCTGTTACTCAAGTTACTCAAGCAACTGGATATGACTTTGGAAATGGTCAGACGTTCCAGGTAGCATCCACTACCTTTTGTCAGTGACACTTGAGAATTCTTAGGACCTGCAGGTTTATAACTACCAACTGTGGTAAAGTGAAGACAAATTTTTGATAGTCCAATAGGAAACAAAAGTTAGACAAAGTAAAGACAAGTACGACCATATCCCTGACCTGTAGTGAACTCTGTGGTCCAAGATCTGGTTGTGCTTCAGCTGTTCAACCAGCATCACCTCCGAGTTGAAGGCATTTATCCTCACTGCCAAGCAATACATTGCAAAACAAATTACTATTATAGAAAAGCCAACACAAATAACAAACAACGATGGTATAAGATCTTTGACCTCTAGTTGTCTATGTACTTTAATTTGCTCACAAACATACACACCCACTGACCTCTGATGAGCCGTGAGTCCGGAGGCATGATGTAGGTGCTGATCCACTCCCTGCACATCTCACCAGGAGTCAGCTGTTCCACCCCAAAGTCAGGCTGATACTCCAACTTGGACCGGACATGAGCAAACCACTGAAGCACAGGATGACAGTTTGATAAAAACAGTTTCTTTGATGTAGATGCAAACCTGCTGTAGGTCCAAAATATCTATTTTCTCAGTCTGAAAACTAGCAGGTTGCTGATGTTTTTACAATTAATTATCTGCAAGAACCTAACAGTAGTCAGTACACTATCAAAATCATTAAATTTAGTGGAGGCAAATTCAAAGGTAACTGGAAAAGACTAGTACTTCATCTTTATTAAACTTTTTTTGTCCTAATAGTGATTCATGACACTGGCTTTGGGTCTCTTTTGCCTACTTAGTTGCTGCTTTGTAAATTTTGTCAGCAACTTTGTCTCTTTCTTCCAAATTTCAGACAGGTGTTTTCTAACCTCTGCCAGTACCGTACTTAAGTACTGATTCTCACCTTGAAATGCCCCCCAGCTGTCCTACTGACAGCTGGAAGGTCGGATCTAACCAGCAGTAACAGCTTGCCAAAGCTCATGAGACTGTACACCACGTTGTGCTTGTCCGGCCTGGTGTAGTCTCGAAGGTTTTCCTGGCACAGCTTTAGATCAGCAGGTAAGCAATATTCCAGCTGCTCACGCGAATGTGGTGCTGGTTTCACTCCCGATGGTGCAGGTTGTGGGCAGGAGGTAGGTTGCCGTGGTAATGCCACGCCTTGTGGAACACTAGGTCTTACTTGACCTAAAGGTAAAAAAAATAAAAATATGAACTTCAAGGTAATTCTGGGCAAAAATTAGATGAAAAACAAAAGTGGCGTATTTAGTTTAAAACAAAAAGTCTCACCTTGTTTTTCCTCTGCCTGGAACTTTTGCAGATTCTCCTGTAGCTGCATGATCTGTCCCACAGTGTCTAAAACTCCTCCCTTTCCTTCTGGTTTAGACGTTGCTTTGGTAGCAGCGCCCACTTCCTCTGGACTTTGTACTGCAGGACCTGCTGCAACAGTCTTTCCATCTGATGTGTCCATTTTGTCTTCAGGTTTGCTGTCTTTGATCATTTGTGGTGCTTTTGCCTGAACAGTGCAGTCTGAGGAATCATCCGAATCTGTTGCTTTTTTCTGTGAAATTGACCTATCTTCTATCTTTGACAGGCTTCCTTTATCTACTTTATCCTTGTCAGTGCTAGTTTCTGAATCAGTTCTCTGTCTTTTGACAGGAGGTGGTGACATCTCGCTACTTTTGGCCTGTCCTGTTGACCTTCTACTCCTCAAGGTCATACCTGTCATGGCTGACTCAATAACTTTGCTGTCACCTTCCCCTTCAGTTAGTTCTTCATCTTTCTTCTCTGTGGATTCTTGCTCTGTTTCTTTGAACTGCAACTTGTCTTCTTTGTTATCCCGAGACTCTGTTGTTTCTGAAACCTGCTTTTGGCTTCCTCTCATTTTCCCAGGTGATCCCTCCCCTTGAGAGTCTGAGTCAGTCACAATCATCAATCCAAGGTCACTGTCACTGTCCTGACTGGAATATCCTCTTGTGGTACACTTCTTTGTCTCCTCTTTCTTTCTAATATCACTCCTGCCCTCTTCCTCTTCTACTTCTTCTTCCTCTTTTTTCTGAGACTTTACATCACTATCTAAAGCTACTTGTGTGCTGGCTGTGACTCCATTCTTGGTACTTTCAAGTTTCTCTAAAGGATCTTCATCATCTACATGTGGCTTGACTTCGTTTTCTGTTACCTCCATCTTTGAGGGTGTGTTACCCAGCTCAAATTCTCTACTCTGATCCTCTACATCTCTGGGCTTACTAGTAATTTCTTTTTCATCTACAGAGTGGGTTTGATGCTGACTTCTGACCAGACTGTCTTCTTTTTCTTGTGACATCTTTGTGGTCTGGACTGTGTGCATCTTAGCCGACGTTTTATTGGGAATTCTTCTTCTGCTTCCCTCTCCAAAGGTTTCCAAGTCTGCCAAGTCCTGATTGTTTCCAAGCAGGTCTTCTTCCTCCCTTCCTTGGCACATCCTCCTCCCCATTTTCTCTTTGGTATCATCCTGTTGTGTGTCCTTTTCAATGGAATTGGAAGGGTCCACTTCTTCACTGGGGGCATGTAAGTTATGAATGTCTGTGTACCTATCTGATCTTAGTTTTTCCAGTACAGTACTGGTACTCTTGTCCGTCAGAAACAGCTCTAAGGCAATACTGTGGAACAGTGTGTTCTTTTCCCTTGCAGTTATGTTTTTCTTTGGTAGGGGTTTGTCAATGATAACAGTCTTCATTGTACTTGTACCATCTCCTGAAGAATAGTGAAAAAAGACACTGAATATCTGAGAACATGCAACTCTGAGTAATCTTGACACTAAGATCATTCATGGCAAGACAAAGTACTACAAAAAGGCTCTCAATCATAGTTATATCTTTTCTATTCAATAACTAATAACTTGAATTGCTTTCCTTTACACTTGTATTCAAACAAATCATATTAGATATTTATAAGCAAAGTATGTGGAAATAAATTAACAAAAGTCAGTCTGTATCCTCACAGTCAAGGCCCCAAAGCTACATCTTTTACAAACCTGTTGATGTTGACTCCTTAACAGTGACAAGGCCCCAAAGCTACAATGTATTACAAACCTGTTGATGTTGACTCCTTGACAGTGACAGGTAGCTCCCACTGCTCCTGGTAGTGGGGTGCATGGTTGTCCAGAAGGGTGCACAGAGCGCTGGTAGACAGGACTATGTGAGCTCCATATTTAGCTGCTAGTTTCTCAGCATTCTCATCTTCACTCAACACCTACAGAATAGATGTCTGAGTTAAAAATGATTCATTTGTTTTTTTGGAAAGATTGTTCTCTACTAAAATATTGGCAAATGTTCTTATATTGCAAAATATTGTCTATCATACATGTATCACAATATAATAGATATCTTTTTGCAACCAAAACCTTTTGTGTGGTGTTTTTGTCAACTTTTGGTGCGCTGTCAACTGGTTTGTGATCCACAATCTCTTCATATAAAGGCAAGACATTAGCTGTCTCATTGGCTTTGGGAAGCTTCAGTCCAGGAACAGAGCCCTATAGATGAGAAAACAGTTTTGGGTGAGAGAATAAAAAACATTACTAGTACCTGTTCATGAAAGCAACATTATGATAAGGTGATGATAGCAGTGTCAGCAAAGTTTTCTTTTTCTATCCTACAAACTTAAAGATGGCAGAGATTTAAGCTACAAGTAGTAATCAAACAAACCATGCGATTGCCTTGTTATCTCCATGAAAAATGGAGATATTGTTTTGGGTCTGTCTGTCTGTGTGTGTGTCTGTGTGTGTGTCTGTGTGTGTTTCCGCCAATTACTGGTGAGCATAACTTAAGAACGCCTTTATGGATGGTGATGATATTTGGTACATGGTATGTAGGACTAGCTTTTCCTGTCAGGAATAAGTGGTGTGGGTTTGGTCCCCCTAGCAGCTTGTTCTGGAACTGCAGGGGGGCGGCTGGCGAAATCTTTAAGAGCAGATAAGTCCAGAAAGCAGCAACGTATTATCATGATTTTTGGCATGTAGGTAGCTTACACAGAGATGTACATAATTAGATGTAAATTATGCAAATGAGGACTTAATTTGCATAATTAATGAGGAAATTATGAAATTTCAGTGTTTTACATAATAGGACTTTCATACATGTAATGTGTATAATCTATCGCAGGTAGAATGTCAACAGTTACCAATTATGGAAATACGGACCTCATTTGCATAATTAATCTAAAAATTCTGATTCCTTAGTGCAATGATGGGAATTTCATACTTGTGACATGTGTAAGTTAGTTAATAGTTTACAACACCATGCTTATATTATGTTAATGTGGAGGTCATTTGCATAATTGAAATGAAACATTGCCAAAGGATTGGACTTTCACATCAAATATGTTATTTGTCTTGAGGAAACCATATTTCATGGAGATATGAGGTCTCCGAATTCTTGTTATCCTTGTCAAGAAAGTAATGTTACATGTATTGTTTTTGGTGTGTATGTGTGCGTATTTGTGTGTATGTCTGTTTCTGTGTGTGTTTTTCTGTGTTAAGCTGACCTACTTCAGCGAGCACAACTTAAGAAGAAATAGATGGATTGTGATGATATCTAGTATAGGTCTTAAGAAGATGAAGGTCATCTAAGGTCAGTGTTGGGCCTCCTAGCGGCTTTCCTTTGTACTGTAAAACTTCTATCACAAAAGAGAAAACTCACCATTTCCAGCAGTGTTTTGACATGTCTCATGACAGGGTCAGTTTTGAAGCCCACAGTAGAGATGCCCACTGTCTGGTAAACCTTGTAAAACTGAGGGTAGCCCATCATTGGTATGCTTCTGTTGTTTGCACTAAGTACTTCCTGCAAAATTAAAAAAAATGGTGACCAGCCCCTCCATCTGTCTTCACAGCGATCAATTGCTACATAATGTAACCCAACACCACAGGGTGTCTGCTACAGCACCAGTTACCATGATGACAGCTGTCTGGTCCAAGTCCTTATATGTTTGGAGAAGAAGAAGAAACAGAGCAAAAACAAAGTGTTTTCCTTCTGCGACGGTAAACATAATATCCTCAAACCAATCTCTCTGCTTGTAGATTGTTGAGCAAAGTCTAAACCAATTCCAATTATTATGGCTCACCTGCACATATTTTTTAGCCTGTGGCTGCATGAAGCTGTAGTCTTGGGGACTCTGTGTAGCTACAAACTCCAGATACCGCATGAATTCCTCCTGTTCTGGACCTACCTTCATCTGCAAGTCCTGAAAAAACAATTGGGATAAACTCCATTTTGAGTCACTCACACCATGTAGAAGAATCAAGAAATATTAATCTTATGTGTAAGGAGAAAGAAAGACACAAGACTACTTCAAGTGTAGCCTTATAATTAACGATAAGTAAGAAAAAGTTTCCATGTGAAGTGAATGTAAATTTTAAAGGGTCACAATCCTTACAGGAAGAAACAAAATCAGGACTTGTTAACTTTCAAAAGAAATCTTCAATATGTCCGCGAACCAAAGAGGTAAAAAATCATTGATTTTTAACCTCCTTCTTCAAAATTAGCCCCTTTTCAAATCAAACAAACAAAACAACCTTTGAATAAGTCACCTTTATGCTAGCCATGGTGACTCTTGAAGAAGGTCTAGAAGTAGAAGATCTGTTGTAAGGACTATATATGAGGCTACAAGCAAAAGATGCCATCCAAGAGTTGCCATGGCTACCCTTACCCGAAATTGTTGTATTTCTCTCATTTCTAGTGGTCCTGGCGGTCGTGCTGGGTTGTAGAACTGATATTTCCTGAACAGCTCCATGTAGGTCTTCTGTTCTACATGCAGCAGGGTCGACAGCCGAGGAAACCGGATACGCGGAGCAGGGTACGTGGTCGGAGGTTTCGCGGCACCACTGGTGGTCGGAGGTTTTGCGGCACCACTGGTGGTCAGAGGTTTGACAGCAGCTCTCTTGGTTGGAGTTTTCGTAGCGGCACTTGGCTGCTGAATTGTAGTCGCCTGCACATTCTGAAGTTCTGCTCGTGTTGGAATCTTCTCGGAAGTTTCTGCAGCCAGGCTTTGGAATCTACAATTATAAATCATAAAAGAAGTACAGTTGAAAAAAAATTTAGTCATAATTGAGTGACTACATACACTATTGCAATTGGAAGCATAAGGATGGATGCTTTACAAGTAAGCATACTCAGTTACACATACAGGAGACTCCAAAAATAAATGGAAAAAGTTAATTTAGTGTTAGTCCAACTGTTTCCTCGTAACAGATCTTCTAGACCTCCTGGGTCGCTTTCTGCGAGTCTTCTCACCTTTCCTTCACCTCAGGAGGGAGCGAATCCTCCAGTACCTCAGTAAACGTAGGAGCGATGGAGAACTGGTTATATCTGTTCTCCGTGAAGAAAGACTGCTGTCCATTGAGCAGGGGGGCGTCCCTGGAAAAAAAATCAAGAATGCTGAATGTTATATAACCTCCTTGGTTATATGAACTTGAAAGCATAGATGGTAAAGAACAGGCTCAGACAATCACAGATGAGTTACCGTAACTCACTTTGTCTTCACGGTAGCAAAATTTTACGGTCTCTGTGGCAAATGCAGGGGGAGGGGGGCGAAAGACAAATGATTTGATAACGGTAATGATGAGTTCACGGTACAGATTGAGAAGTGACCGTGAAAACAGTAAACATAAAAGTACCATGAAAAATCAGGAATTACAGTATGTGTCTGTCCTTTAACTGTGGTGGTGATAAAGTTAACTTACCGCTTACTAACGTTAGTACCTAAATATGGATCATCTGATTGATGATTTTGTGATGCTTTACTATGATCTGATCTTATTAATAACGTTAGATGAGATTATTTTCAGTCTTTGATCTATTACTTACCAGTTGAGTTCCATGACAGAGGCTGAGAGTATACTTTAAAACAGTATCTTCAGGACTCACACCTTGACCATCAACAAAACATGATCACACATGTGTTACTCCTCAAATCAGGAATATTCCACTCCAGACTAGGGATGACATTGTGTTAAGAAGAAAGTATGCAGTATTGACCAGCAATGCAGAAAAAAAAAATAACTTTTACGACTTAAAAATAGTTAATCGTTAATAGTACGTATCATGGATATGATAATTTAGGATCTATATTTCTTATAATACCAAAATCAATCCCCCTATTAGTTGTGTATTATGAACTATTCCACTTTCATTTCCCTTCATGCATTGCGGTAGAGAAGGCGGTCGCCATTTTGTGGAGGGCTGAGGGCTGAACAAATCTCCAAAATTGGGAGAAAATTCCGTCAAAAACAGCCAACATGAGCGACACCAACGGCGAATACGAAGAGCGGAGGGTAAGATCCAGCGCTTCTGTTCATTTTATGATGATGCTGTTGTTCTTGACGTGAAATTTCTTGCCTCAAACTGACCCACCATAACACTCGCTAAGAAAGACGCTTGATTTTTTTTACGTGCTCGTACGTGCATAGATTGTTTGACAGTTTTGCTCTCATCCTGAATTTACCTGAATTTACCTGAATTGCAGAGACTTACGCCTCTGCAAAACAGGAGCAAGAAGGCGGATAGCCCTTAGTAGCTCCTATGGTCATCTTCTTCTGTATGTATTCGTCGATTCTGCTCTTAAATCCGTTTATTGTCGTCTGATTCACCGTCTCCGGTGGCAACTTGTTCCATTCCTGAATAACTCTGATACTGAAGAATTTTTTCCTGATATTCAACTTAGCAAGTGGCAATTCCAATTTGAGGTGATGGCCCCTTGTGGCATAGGGGTTACTTGCTAGTGTGAATAGATCCTCCAAGTGAATTCCCTCCTTTCCTTTGAGAATCTTGAAAACTTCCAACATATCCCCACGGAAGCGCCTTACAGCCAGAGTTGTCAACCTCATTTTTCTCAGCCGTTGCTCGTATGACAAGCCCCGCAGGCTGGGGACGAGCCTACTCGCCCTTCTTTGCACAGCTTCTAGACTGTCAATATCCTTTTGCAGCCATGGGGACCACACCTGAACGCAGTATTCCAGGTGTGGCCTCACCATCTGTTTGTACAGCCTGGTGACAACTTCCACCGTCTTGTTGTTTATATTCCTCTTAATCAATCCCAACATTCGGTTGGCTTTTTTCACTGAGCTTGCCACATGTAGTGAAGGTTTCAATGAATTACAAACAAAAATTCCCAAGTCTTTCTCTTCAGTTGATTCTTCTAACAACTGCCCATTCATGTAGTATTCATATTTTGGATTTGCATTCCCCAAGTGAAGTATACAGCACTTACTAACATTATACTGCATTTGCCATTCCTTTTCCCATACACATGCTGTTGTAATATCCTGTTGCAAAGATTCCCTATCCCCTTCATTTCTAATCTCATGCCATACTTTTGTGTCATCTGCAAATTTTAAAAGATTGGAACTTATGCCCTGATCTAAATCATTGATAAATATGAGGAAAAGAATCGGTCCTAATACAGACCCTTGTGGTACTCCACTACTAACTGCTCTCTCCCCTGAGGATATTCCATTTATAACCACTTTCTGAGTTCTCCCAGTCAGCCATGCTCTTATCCAACCTTCTACTTCCCCCCTTATGCCATGTGCTCTTAGCTTCATTATTAACCTCTCATGCGGCACCTTATCGAAAGCCTTAGCGAAGTCTAGGTACAGTACATCAACTGGGATACCTTTATCCAGACTAGCAGTGACTGCATCAAAGTACTGAAGCAAATTTGTTAGGCAGGATTTCCCTGGCAAAAAGCCATGCTGGCTAGGAAGGATTAGAGAATACATGTTCAAATGCTGAAGAATACTATCCCTTATGATTGATTCCAACGTTTTGCAGACTACAGAAGTTAAACTCACTGGTCTATAGTTTGCTGGTTGTGACTTGTCACCTTTTTTGTATATACTCGTGACATTAGCTTCCCTCCAGTCTTTTGGGACACATGATTCCTTAAGGGATTTATCAAAGATGATAGCCAGTGGCTTACAGCTCGGAATGTAGGCAGATTTGCCTATGTCCAAGGCGCCAGTATTTAGCCAATCACAACGTCCGCTCGGCTATGACGTCATTTTACCGCCAGAGCCTGGGCTGTGTTCAGCTCACTCGATTTCCACTGAATTTTCTTCTTCTGTCCCCTATAATTCACTGGTATAGCCCAGTTCAGAGGTCAAAAATACGTCATAGCTCTAATAGAAGCTTCTACAACAGAGGGACAAGTCTGCACGTGTGTTTTTCGCCCAAGAAACCTCACCGAATTCGCTCTTTCGGGCGGCAATGTCGGGCGAAACTTCAGGTAAGGCTTCCATTTACACATTTTCTTGGTCATTTTGCTGGTCTAACTGCAATTTTTTCTGGAAGTTTAGGTGATTCAAATCAGTTTTTTGGGCTTGTTTACGTGGCCAACATTCGCCAGCGCCATTTTGTTCGGTACAGCGATGTCTTGAAAAAATTGTTCACGGCTTTGAAGTTAGGACGTTTCCTGCCTCGAGTCGCTTGGCCAATATGTATTTGTATGGAAATTGGGTCGATGGTGCGCCGGTTCCGTCGGGGAAAAATCCTTCTAGTTGCCATACGCAATGTTTTTAAGAAAAATGAATAGTTTTCCTGAATTCTATAGAGCCTCTGTCATCTTTCTGCATTGGTTTCAGCCATAAATATTTCTGTAGAAAAATTGTTCATGTTTTTGAAGTGAGCGATGTCACTGTTTTCAACTATTTTATCGGGGGTGGGAGGGGGGCCGGAAACTGCGCGTGTCCACTGGAAAATACATTCTCGTGTTTTATACGCCGTAGTTCGAAGATTGACGCGGAGTTGAATGTCTTGAATATTTATAACTTAATTATTGTGCATTCGAAGAAAAATTCAGGATGATGAAATTGCAGATTTTGCAGTTATTTTGACATTTTTGGAATCAATCTGTCAGATTTATATTATGGGTTCTTGGGTGAATAACTTAACGTTACATCCTGAATTTAATATGTACACTTCCAGACGTTCCTATCATATCAATAACAAATTTCAATATCATATCTATATTGTATCACCCATTGCCACCAGTAGGCTTTATTTTTATCAGTGAAGTTTAAGCTAGGGCATGCATATTCATAGCCTTTGCAAACAAAGATGCACTTTTGTTTGATTTCCAATTTTCTGAGTATAATTTGTGGTTGGGTTGGACTGTATTCTTTCAATGTTGTTTTTTGGGGGGTCTTAAGAAAGTCAACAAGTGCGCTGATTAACTGGTTTTGTAATGATTGGTTGATTTTTTCTTGGTTTACGGTAACCTACAATTCAACATAGTTGATTTTTATTTATTTTACCTGTTTCTTGTATTTGTAGATGAAGAGCTGGAGGATGGCCACACAGATTTGTTGAGAGGAAAGTGTCGTCTATGTGGACAAGATGTCAGTGACAGAAAATATCCGTGTTCGTCCTACAAGGAGGAGTTTGTAAACATCTTTGGCATTGACCTCACCTCAGATGTGCCGAGTATTCATCCACCAGACATCTGCCACAAATGTAGGTGTATCTTTGACAGGTACCGCAAAGCCCCCAGTAAAGATGGTTTCAAAACCTTCACTACACCTTACCTGTTTGTAGCACATAGTGATGCATGTCAGTTGTGCTATGACAAAACCGCGGCCGACCACAACTACGTTGCTGAAAAACAGGCCAACAAGGGGGGACGAAAGAGGAAAGTCGTCAGGAACTCTGGGCCAGGACGTGGCGGGAAAAGGCTTGCAGAACATGACCAGAGGGGAACGACAGAAAGTGGCATCCAGACAGACCCAGCAGAAGTTGCAGGTGTCAGCACGCAGACAGACAGCAACGTGTGTGGATACATCATCAACCCCCTCCAACCAAACCTGGATGAAGTACCCGTTCCCGTCCTCTGCACACTTGTCTCTGAAGCTGCATCCTCACAGAGAGAAGCCATCCTGCGAGACATAAGTGACATCGGAGGCCTGTACAGAAAACCAGAGGCACTTGTGAACACAGATCCCAACAAGTATTTTGCCAGCAGGAATGCAGTTTGCCAAAGCTTTCTAAACGGACTGGCAGATAAGAGAGCTTCCATTGCATCTAAAGTCATGAGCCTTGAGCAGCTGTACCATCTTGCATCCCCAGCATTAGTTGCTCCATTTTCTTTCAGTAGGAACTTGCTGTCATATGCCATCACCAACAGTAAGCTTGTCGTGAACATGCTGGGGAAAGTGTCTGCTGGTGGCATGATTGATACAGTAAAGTCCTACCTGCAAAACATCGCATCTAAGCCACTGCCCTTCCCTAATGGAGACTGTGAAGTTGCTATCGATAATGACCAGAAGTTGAAGAAACAGTGGTCAGTGCGGGCCCAGGGAAAGATGACCTGTAGCGTTGTGACAAGTGTGTGTCAAGTGCAACATTCAGACAGAATGGAGGTGCAGGGACGGGGAGACTTGTCTCCAGCATGCTGGGGTAACTACCTTGAAAGGGCTCAAGAAGAGGAGGAAACCAAAGAACGGCTGAGAGGCTGCATCAAGACATCTAAAACGTCCCAAACAATCCACAGAGCAGAAGTAAGAAAGTTGGTCCACGAGAGACTGGGAAAAGTCCTAAACGAACAACAATTAGAAGAGGACACCTACGTTGACTATGTGGACAAACAAGTAGAAGAACAGGAGAAGAGTAAGACAGTCAAGAAATGTGCTGCTTGTGGGACAGAAGTGCCCAGAGCAAAACGTATCTGTCCCAACCAGGAGTGTCAAGCCAACCTCAAACAGGTAGAAGAAGCTGCCTCAGGGAGAGACATGTTTGGGACCATGCTACTGCAAGAAGTAAGGAAGTATTCCTACCGGCCGAAAGAAAGGGAGATTCAAATCAGCACCGATAACGACAAGACAACAACTTCACAAGACATCACAATCATCACAGCTGAAGAAAACTCAGACATACCATCTCTCCACCCTGACAGTCCTCCACCCATCACAATGTCCGACCCCGTGTTTGTTAACCCGAACTCAGCCTCGGCCATGAGGAAGGTTCTGCGACATGTTGGGAAAATTGCCAACATAGCCAGGTATTGTGACGACGATGACCATACAAAGACAAGACATTGGCTAGTTGTGGCAATGGACGGGCTGCCACTGGGGATAACCCGAACTGTCATCTCGCAGACCATGTACTGTACATCCTGCAAACAGTCTTTCGACACTGTCAAGCTCTTCCACGATCACATATCCACCAATCACCCCCACGATCAGACCATCCCACTTTGCAGAGAGTTTGACTGGGTCATTCTGAGAGTTGGCAAGCTGCACATGGAAATGAATGCCCTGAAGTCATATGTTGATCTGAACTGGAATGTATGGTTTGCCGAACTTGCTCAAGAAATGGGTTTCAAATCAGAAGGGGCACAGCGTGTCGCAAAGAACTGTGCAGATCACCACAAGAGCATGCAAATGCTCCAAATTGCCATCAAAGGGTGCACAGACGAAATGCTGCTACCGTATGTACGTCAAAAACTGGAAAGGGGGGAGAAGAACACCATCACAGCGGACGACTTCCTATACCACTGGCTTCCACACATCAGAAACCCTAACTTCATTTTCCTACAGCAACAGATCAATCTGTATGGGCTTGCCATTCAAAACTTTCGGGTGGGGACCAGGCGCAACAACACTGGATATGTTCAGGCAGGGATGGAAGTATTCTCACCTCTATTCAGTGGAAGAAACCATCCCAAGTACCAGGCGATCGACTTGTTGGAGTCCATGGATAGAACTATGTACCCACCAGATCTGCGCAACTTCATGGAGAAGACTGAGTCTGTCAGCAGCGGGGGCAAGTCTGTGGGGCAGGGGATGGATGCGAAACTGGAGGAGAAGAATAAAGCTTCCAAGGCGTGGCACAAGGGGGCCCCACTTGCAGCCGATTGGATAAGGGTGTTCCGAAACTTGGATGTATTGGAAAAGGTGTGTTGTCATTTTTACAAAGTATAATAGTGAAGTGTGTAACAGTTGCATAACTTGCATACCATGTGTAAGACTGGCCCTGCTGTGATGAATTATGTGCATGTATGAATTAGAATAAAGGAAAGCCAATGATGTACACACCATATGCAGTGTGATTTCTTAAGTTTGATTTCTTAGTATATGTACTATTAAACTACACTGAACTTGCATTGGCTTACATATAATCAATACCACAAAAAACTACAAACTATTTTTTTTCTTGTTTCCAACAGTTGAGGGCCCATTTCTTTGAAGTGATAAGCGTGCCAGACAGCTCTTCCTCACACAGTCAACGGTACAACCTGGAACCTGAGGTGGATGCGTGGAGGACAAGACTTCGTGCAGAGAAGTATCTGAGGGACCCATTCCAAGCAGGTGCAGCCCACACTTCCATCTCAGGCAAGCAGCTCACATCAGACCTTCTGGACTTCGAGAAGATAGCTCGTAACAATAAGTCTAAGATATTTGAGGAGGTGTTTCTGAATGGAAAGCAAAAGTCAGAAGTAAAACAAACTTGTGTATATGTGACTGAGGAGGAAAAATCTAGAGAGGAGAACATCACTAGGCAGACGAAAGTCACTATTGTGGAGAAGACAAAAGACCTCTTATCACAGTTTGTAGTTGAAGATGTTAAGATGTACTATGCAGATAGGTTGTCTGGTATGGAGAAAAGGATCGGAGCAACAAAGAAAGAGGATCTGTTGGAGCTGTACTTTGAGGTAGAGAATGAAGCCACTGAACAAGACAACATACAGTGTGCATTACAGCTAGATATGTTAGCTGATGCTGGTCAGACCGAGTTGTGATTCTATTGTTTCCATTGAACTTCCTCGTGTATTTATTTGTGATATGATATGGTACTTGTATGTTGTGCATATTTCATTGATATGCTTCACTTTCTCAGGGCTCTCCCCAAGCACTGAAGCAAGGGTGCTACCCCTTCCCCAAAATCCTAGCACTTTTCCCAGTACAATGTATTTCCAATAAAATTTGCTGATTTTTTTTTTCTTAGTGAAATTAACTGATTTTGAAGCACCTCTCTCCCCTTTCTGGGCGAGACCCCTATTTTCGTCAAGAGATGTTTGCTCCAACAATGCTTGTCAACCTTGATGTTTCAATGTTACCGTACAAAATGTATTCTGAGCTTCATATACAACATATGTCATATAATTACTTTGTACATCTGTTCTCAGGTTATTATGCAGCTTATGTGTTGGTTGTAAATATGGTTGAACTCTGTGTCATTGCAACAAGCAAGTTGATAGAATTTTCAGCAAACGTCTGTTGTCATGTAGGGATGTACATGCATGTATATGGATAAGACACATGGAGTACTGCATTGGTGATGTGGTTAACTGATTAGAAATCACCTCTCTACCCTGCTTTCGTCAAGAGATGTTAAATTCTACAATGCTTGCCAACCTTGAAGTTTCAGTGTTTTCATGCAAAATGTATTCTGAACTTAACGTACAACATTTGTCATATAATTACATCTGTTGTCATGTTATCTTGCAAACTCTTGTGTTGGTTGTAAATATGATTGAACTCTGTGTCATTGCAACAAGCAAGGTGATATAATGTTCAGCAAACTACTGTTATATGTAAATATGTATATTATAGATGGATAAGACACGTAGAGTACTGCATTTGTGATGTGATATGTTATGTATATTTCATTTGGAATCGTACACTGTAACAATTAACTATGGTAACTTTCAAGTTTCAAGTTTACCTAGATCCGTTGATCTGAACAATATACGAATAATGTTACAAACATGTGCATGTACAAAAAAGTCAATGTAAAGTAGTCAAGGTAAACAATTTCCATCCAGACGAGCTAGACAGATAACATCATGTTCTGTACTGGTATCATGGGTACATAAATATATTTTCCTTCCATGCACTTAACCTGTTGTGTTGTCACATGTGTATCAGAAAACCTGAAGTTAATCACTACCCTTTCCACGCCCCCTGCCACGCCCCCTTCCACGCCCCTTTCCATGGGTAGATTTTTTAGTTGTCTGGCTGCTAGCTGCTCTCCCTTTTCCACTGCCTTTCCTCGTCTGCGTGGGGACAGGCGCTGATGTCTTTGCCACCTTTTCAGGGGACACTCCATCCGCGAACATGAATGACCGAAACTGGTTTGCTACAGGCGTCCCCGAAGGAAAAGTTTTTGGGGGGGTGTTTGGTAGAGGGGGTAGTACCATCTTGTTGGATGCTGTGATAGTGTCTGATGATTCGTTGTTATCACTGGCCAGTGAGCGAAAGGTTCCAGCTTTGTACATCTCCTGTAGCGCCCCCGTCCCAAACACTGTCCTCCCGCACTTGGGCTCGTTGAGGACCAGATGAATGTCACACCCAGTTAGAATGTGAAACTCCAGTGCCTAATTAGAAACCCATAGTTTAAACAAAGTTACGATCTGTGATGAATAAATGAATGGCCAAATTGACAAGAGTGTTTCACGACTGAACAACACAATTATAGTTGTAAAGACTGTAATACGTGCACTTTTCATGGTAACTAGGTAAGATAAAGACATCGCCCATGACAAACATACAATGCCGCTAAAATATGCAGAGAGGGAAATTCGGCGTGGTTGTGTTATTTAGTATGAATGAGAACTTTATTGTCTACGAAAATAAACCACTTACAGCTTTTAGAAGCCCTTTCTTCCTTTTGTATTGCGACTGTCGCCGCTTGTCAGAATCTGCGATGTACTGAAGGCGAATTGGCCCACGTCTTGGTGTAGCTTCCGTCCTGATACACATCGATCGCAAATACAATGCTTTTAAAGACCGCACAACGATAGTTCTTCAATAATGTCAGTCGGGAAAAGATTACTAAAAGTTACCAATGTACATCCTATTTACATTAAGTGCATATGCAAGCCAAGACCGATACTGAAAATTACATACCGTGATGTCAGACTACCGGTAGGATCTTCAGGTGTAGACGAGGACGTGGATGGTACCGGTGTCTCTAGAGCGACGCTATTCTCCCTTGTGACGACGGGCACGCCAGCATTGTCAGACATTTTGTAGAGACACTTTTCTTTGTGCGTAGAAATATAATCGCAAGGCTGACAAACTAGTATGCTCCGTGACGGTGCGTAGTTGAAAAGTGAAGAAACATCTGAGCCCGAATGCACTTACACCAGGGCGTTTCATAATTATCGTACATATGTTACATACAGATCGCCAGGGCCAGACGGATACCATATGGACTTCCTGATATACAAAAACACCTTGCATGTATTTTCTAGCTTTCTGTCCTCTTGTTTATTCATATTGTGACATGGTGCAACAAAACGATGCCGTATTCTGCACGTCCTTAGCTTATGTACTGATATCATGAGGACGGTTGTGTACCGTTTAGCTGATTTTGATGTGACTGGGAATCTCCTTTCCCCATAGCAACAACAGACAAAAAAAGTTCCAGCAAGGACAATACACACCTTGGTTCCAGTATCCATGGCAATATCGCAGGTCATAAATTGCAAAGCATTCGCACTTCCTCAGGCATGTCAGGAAGAATCCATTTGTATTGTGTCGCCCGTTCAAGTCGGTCGGATTTTTACAGTGTACATGGTGTAAGGAGCCGGTTATAATTTTTTTTGCAAAGTTTTAACCAGGTCGGCGTGCAGACTTGCCAACATGGACAAGAACATGAAGAAGCGTAAGTAGACGCATTTATTTTTAATGCAGTGTACGTACGTGTATGGTGATAAACGAGCAACGTGATAACATTTTTTTTCTGGCGCTTACTCAAACCATGGAGTTAACTCCATGCCAAACCAGTAACTAACCGTATAAAGCAATGTAAGAGGACAACGTCTCAATGTGTCTGGTATCGATGTCAAATAAGTAAAGACGCTCGAATTGACACTACAAATTAATTTCCCGTCAATATTTAGATCATGGAGTAAGAAAGAAGGACTCCAGTCCATGGATAGATTTGACGCCTTTCCAGAATCTTGTGGTCGCATGCGCAAGAATGTGTATTCAAAAATGGCGACCTGTCTTTCACCTTCTCAGGAAAGGCACCTCGGGACACAGGTATGGCCAGTGGGTCATGCGAGAAGCGCAAGAAAAGTTCTTCTTCTTCCTCTCCGCCTCACATGCCTGACCCAAGCGCGGCCCAGTGCGCCATTGACGAGGTCACAGTGGACGGCGTGGTAATCAAGGGGTAAGGTGTGATTTTGCAGACTTTCCGTAACAATAGCGTGTACTTTCTTTTTGTCTTTTTGTCTTGTAGTGTATGGAATATTAATGTTTTGCGAGGGTGGGTAACAATGACCACAAAAAAGTGACATTTTAAAACTGCAAATAAAATCAAAACTTGGCACTTCACGACAGCTATCACATCTTCCGACGAAGGCCCTTGTTGGGTCTCCGGATGAAGGTTGTACCGGAGCCGGACAACCCGCTCGACAAGGACGCCATGGTGGTGGCGATGCCACCTCTGGACAGCATCCCGACGGCGTACCACGACGTCGTGACCGACACCAAGCGCTCAACGATGGTCCGCCACATCGCTGGAAAGTGGATTGGCCGTCTGCCAGCCGGCCTGTCCACCATACTCCAAAGGATGAAAGCAGAGGGCGAGGTGGCAGAACTGACATGGTAAGCATTAGTTCATTATGACGGATGTGTGACAAAAACATGTTTATGTATTCTGACTTGAAGACACATGAACTGTATCATGTGTATTGTTTCCTACATTTGATGTATAAGCAATGTGATTAATTTTCTAATAGCAACTCACACGCATGACGGTGGTGAGATGTTGATGTACTTTCTCATTTCTTTCTTTGTTTGTACTCCACAAAACAGCGTGGCCACCGGGGAACCCCGCCAGTCTTTCGCACCTTGGCCCATGCCAGGACAGAAAGGTGGAGGTGCGGTTATCCCCTGCAAGCTGCACGTGCAGGTGACCAACAGGGAGCGGGCGATTGCAACACTGAAGTCGGCGTTTGAGAGCGACCTCGGACCAGAGAAGGCCGCCCTGGTCATCGTTTAAGGAGCTTCAACGGATACAACGTCCTTGTTTTTGTTGAGTAAAGTCAAAGATTAAAGACATGACATCAAAGAAATACATGTTTGGAGTGAATTCTTTCGTTCCAGAGATATGTAACTGAAACAAAGGCTGAAACGTTGTCTTGTGTATAAAAAGTCCTGACACCGCTATCTATTGCTGATTACAAATATAGTGATTGCTACGCAAACATCGTGCACCAAATTATTTAAACTTTAATAGGAGCAAACGTGATCCGAAAAGGTTTAATTCAGATACTCTAATTAGTGCAGCGAACGCCCTCCCCCAGAGACAAACCAAAGCAGTTCTTACGTCCGTTCAGACAGTAAAAATCTGTCCTAAAATTACTTTTACGTTATCAGACTGTTACGACAAAAGTTGTAGGCTATGAACTGGAAACGTTCCAATTCCCGACAACGGTCAGAAATCCGTTGTCCTGTCTGTATACTTGATAAACCTGGCTAAATTTGCGAGAATCGTCCGCAGCCGCTCTCCTTTCTGTCCGCCATCTTGGATTTCGGGTCAAATTCTCGGGTCACGAGAAATACGCCTGCGCAGTACCGCTGACGGCGAGATTAATGACATAGGCAAATCTGCCTACATTCCGAGCTGGCTTAGCTATTGTGTTACTGGTTTCTTTTAGCAATGTTGAGTACATTTTATCAGGGCCTGGTGCCTTCCCTGGTTTTAGATTGCTGAGTTTCTCTCTAACCTTATCCTCCAGAATGACAATGTTTATTAAACCCCCCTCCTCCTCCCCTTTGTAGGTATCCTGTATTACTGGAAGTTGGTCTTTGTCTTCCAGTGTAAAAACTGAAGCAAAGTATTCATTCAGTAATTCTGCAGTTTCGAGGTCTGATGTGACTACTTTCCCTTGTCTGTCCTTCAGTGGACCCACTGTGTCTTTAGTCACCTTCTTTTCTCTTATATAAGCAAAAAAAGATTTGGAGTCCTCTTTTATATTCTTTGCTAGTTTCTCCTCAAACTTCTTCTTAGTTTTCTTCACTAGCTTCTTTGTTCTTCGTTCCATTTCTTTGTACTTAAGATAATTTCTGTATTCTTTTGTGTCTTTGTATACTCGCCACAGTTTTCTTTTCTTTCTGATTTTCCTCAAAAGGTTTTTGGTCATCCATATAGGTGTTTTTTGCGGTGGTCTTCTTGGTTTCATTGGAACAAATTTCTGTATTCCTTCTTTTATCACAGACTTAAAGTAGTTCCAGCTTGTATCAGTATCACACTCCTCTATCTCAGACCAATTCACCTCATTCAACCATTGGTTCAAACCATCAATGTCTGCCTTTCTAAAATTTGGAATCATTTCCTTGTTCTCCTTTATATTTATTGTTGTAATTAATTCAAATAAAATTGTACTATGATCACTACTGCCAAGCTTCCCAATGTCCTCCACCCCTGAGACCATGCCATCCTCACTGGTTAATATCAGGTCTAGTATGTTCTCACCCCTAGTGGGCATGGGGACTTTTTGATGGAGAAAACAGTCATTAGATAACTCAAGAAACTTAGTGCCCTCGACATCTGCAGTCATTGTTTGCCAATCAATTCCAGGGTAGTTAAAGTCTCCAAATATTACACATTTCCTATCCGCAACTGCTTCGATCATTTCATACAAGGCATCATTATTTTCCTCTTTTGAGTTGGGGGACCTATAGACTAGTCCTAGTAGTATTTTATTCTTCATACACATAATCTCTGACCAGACACTATTGGTAAAATTGTATTCTGTCAAATCTACTGCTACGGGATTGTAAATGTCTTTGACGTACAAAATGACTCCTCCCCCCCTACCCTTCTTGGTATCTTTCCTATCTTCCCTAAAGTGCTTATATCCCTTTATGGCAATTTCTGCATCTGTGATATCCTCGTAAGCCCATGTCTCTGTTATTCCTACTATATCAGGATTTTTGTCTTCAATGACCACTTGCAATTCATCCCTCTTGTTCATCAGACTCTGAGCATTCAACATAATACATTTAAGCTTGTTTACTTGTCTGTCTTTGGAAGATTTGTTTTTGATGGGATCCTGATGATCTCCATCCGGGGATACGTGCCCCGTACTACATGGATCCAACCACTTGCCACATCTTTTTCTGTCCTGTTTTTTGCTTCCTGTACTAATGTTCTAACCTCTTCACGCTCCTCCTTACTTAAGTCGGATGTTACACTGATCTTTCTAAACCTTGCTTCAGCACCTTTTAATTTCGTTAGTTTACTTAGGATGACAATCCTGTCTTCTTTCTTATCTAGTATTACTTTTAGTGGTCTACTCCTTCTATCTGTACTTCTCTTTCCGATTCTGTGAACACCTTTGATCTCAACTTCCACCTCTAGGTGCTCCTGAAACAAAGTTTTCACAAACTTCTCATCGTGTTCTTTCCTGTCGACCACTTGCTCTGAGGAACTTTCTTCGACGTTATGGATAATGAGGTTATGTTTCCTTAGCTCTTTTTCATTCTCTTCCTTCTTCTGCTCTAGCAGTGCCTCTTTGAGGATACTTGCAAAATCTGGTGCTATTTTCTTAGCCTTCTGTTTCTTTTTTGATACTAACTTCCAAGGTCCATCATGTGATCCTACATCTTCCTCACTTTCCTCCTCCTTGTCATCCTCTAACTCTCCTTCCCCTCCCCAGATATCTAGATGCAGTTTTCTGCACTTCCTAAGCTTATGCACAAATGTACTTGTAGCAATCTTAGCGAGCACAGTATTGCACGTAGCTTGTTCAGCCTGCAAAATTGTGTATTCATGTTCAGAGTGCTGTGATTTTTCTGGAGTGTTCTACATGTATTTAGCAGACTGAGGCGGGGCTCATTGTTGTATCTCACGTACTCTAATCCATGCTCTACTTCTTGCACCGACTGGTTAGTCCACTTATGGTAATGCTGCGTGATCTTGCATGTCGCCCAGATATTTTGTCTGCGCATTTTTTTGAGCTGACCCAATGGCCCAGTTTAAAATGTAGGGCGATACCTTGATGGGGTCCTTGATAATCATAAAGATATGTTACACGCGATACAAAATTATTCATGCATCAATAATAAATATGCTAAAATCTGGAAGACTGCACAATTTCTACATCACAGAAAGGTGAAAATGACTAGAAATGAAAATATGATTTGCTTTCTTGCCTCCATAATTTTACAGGCAATGACTTATTGATTCAGGGTAATTAAAAGAGAAAATTTCTATGTACCATTTCAGTCAGATTTAGTTAGATAACGTTACTAATTATCTGAAACATTAGCTTCCATTAGCCAGCAGTACCAACACTATAGACCTAGGCTGGTGCATGTTGATCACACAAAGGGATATGTATAGAACTTGTAAGGAATGTTTGCTGACTCTAATAGTCCAGAACTGTTCTGTCCTCATTTTGGGTGGCAACCTACTTACTGAAATGTAGGTCATGTCTCTCAAACGAGGTTGTTGGACTGACTATAGACAAAAACGTCTAAATCTACTTCTACTCTATCATTGAGCAAAGTACCTCTCAGGACATAACATCAAGGAAAATGACTGTCGATATCATACCTAACAGTTAGAATGACAGGTGGCTCTAGATAAAATTGGTTCAGTGTGCAGAACTTCAATAGCCTGAATGGCAAGGAGCGACTTTTTGGGGGCAGACCTATAGCTAACAAGACTGGATTTCAGGCTAGTATTTCAAACGCCACACTGAAGATTTATGGCCCTTGCTCTACAACTGGGAATGAATGGGGTTGGGCAGTTTTACTGGTCAAACATTCGTATATAAGATAGTTGAAGATACATTTTTTTCTATATCTGAAAATATCAAAACAATGAATGTCCCCCCTTGTCAAGTTACAATTTCAGTTTGTTGTTGACAGAGATGTCAATAAGACTATAGGACAGTATCACAAAAATAATATTCAGGCTGTTCTGTCATGTATTTCTTGAGTCCAAGAAACAAAAAAATAAATGTGTTTTCAGTGAAAAATCTCTTGTGACTGTAGGCTATTCTTTATTGGTCAAAGTCTATTTATAGATGTTTTTCTGATGTGCTTTCTTATCTTACACAGGAGAGCACTGGGAGACGATCCAAGGGTTCTGCACCAAGGTCAGCGTCCCGGTCAGCCTCGCGATCCAGGTCGCCCAGTGGATCCAACCGCTCGTACTCCCGCTCTCCATCTGCTCGTGCCGCGTCACGGTCCCCCTCAAGATCACGGTCGCGATCAGCCTCCAGGTCTCCGAGGTGGGTGAAAATAAATTGTAATAGAAGTGTATAAATATGAAATGAGATTAGCCAGACTGCTAGATAGATCAATAATGGTTTGAGGGGGGGTTGGCCCCTCCCCTATGATCATTACTGGTCTATCCCTTTGATATTGACTGAGAACATAGTGGTTTTGTGAAAAACACAAATGTAATGCGTGAAACTTTGTACAAGGCTTCAAATACTTTTTTCTCCTTTCTAGCCAACGCAAGCATTCCAGGGCCTCCCGATCCCGTTCTCGCTCGCGCTCGTATGACCGGCGACGGCGCTACAGTCGTTCTCGCTCCAGGTCCAGGTCTCGTAGGAGATACAGGTACGCCATGTTACCTCTTCTTACGTTCTACTATCTTGTATACCTGTGCTTTCTGCTAAGAAACCATAGACAAAGTTGTAATTACTAGCTTAGAAACTTTTAGTGAAAGCTCTGGTGGAATTTATAACACCGTTTTTTAGTTTTGACATTTTCATCATTGCTTATTATCAAATAGATGATTACCTAGAGTGCATTTAAACTACCCTGTATTTCTTTCATCATATCATTATTAAAACTGACATGCTTTTTTTTCCTTGCGTTTTGGACAACAGGTCTCGCAGCAGAAGGTTAGTACTGTTTGCTTTTTTTGTCCTAATCATTTTTACTGAAGAATTACAATGAACAATTGCCATTCACTGTATAATGCTCCACAATTGCATAATTGATACCATGTCCAAATATGTTTTGTTTATGTCTCAGCAGCCTTCAACTTTGACATATTATCCCACAATGCACACATTGCACATGCACAGTTCAAACCATAAACCAGCTTATATTATGTGCTATAGAGTGTTTAGTCATGCCTAGTCCATGTTGGATTGTAACCTGTTTGACTTCCACTCCTACAGTCCACGCCGCAGTAGTTACTATGGCAGCAGCTACGGAGGCAGCCGTTACCGCAGGAGCCACAGCCGATCCCCCATGTCCAACCGCCGCAGACATGTCGGCAGCAGGGTAAGTCACATGGCTGCTGATTCGTTCTTCTGTAGTGTGGGGCGTGGTCTAGCGGTTTGCAATTCTCAATGCTCAAAATAAACCAGCTTCAATACTGTGCTTGCACAACTAACACTATTTCACAACCAGAAAGATTTACTTGCCAATATTTCAGTAGTTCTTCTGCTACTTTTGTCAGGACCATACTGACTGGTTGGACTTCCTATGAGTATTGCTAGGTGGCGCTGCAGTGTGGTCCCAAACTAAGCTTGTAATCCCCCTCATCACAGTTCATGACTAGAGTAGTACCACAAAGTACTCTGTTGTCCATTTATGTACACAAACTTTGCAGGATTTTGTTTGGTGTGGAATGTTGATAGGAAAGCTGCATTGAACCCATTTTCCTTTATCTCTTACGCCTTTATGTTAATCAGAACTTGTGTGATCCCACAGGAAAACCCCACCACTGGCGCCTGCCTGGGTGTCTTCGGACTGAGTCTGTACACATCAGAGCGGGATCTCCGCGAGGTCTTCTCCCGCTATGGGCCACTACAAGAAGTACAAGTTGTCTACGACCAAAAGGTATCCTTTGTCTTCATTTTTTTCCTATTGAAGGAAAGGTTGATGTGATTTTTAACAGGTCTTATTTTTTGGTGGTAAAAATAGCATTTGTTCAAAGCCCTTTCCAGACAATAATGTCAAAGGCCTTATATAATGAGTAGAAGCCTGTTCTTAATTTGTATGAATACTAGTACATGCCACTTTGCTAGCATAGTAAGGACCAATTGTAGCCAGAAAGATACTGCGTAGATGCAGATGATTAGAGGTTTGTTCTGTTCTAGACTGGCCGCTCTCGAGGATTTGCCTTCGTGTACTTCCAAACTACTGAAGATGCAGTTGAGGTGAGTTAAGATCTGTTAATAGACATTTCTGTTACCAATTTAAAAGGGCACTATGTAACATTTTTGCACCAAAAATTGAACTATCTTAATTGAAAAAAATCTTCGTGTGATTGTAATTTACTTCTACTTTTCAACATATTTGTGCAATTATCTCACATTTCTGACATCTATGGTTGGTGCTAAAACAGCCTACACGTGGCATACTCATTTTGTGGCACCACCACAAACTACCAGAATGTAAACAAACATGGCTAACAGCTGTGTTTCCAGAATTATTGTACTTAGCAGCCTGAACTACTTACATGTATAGTATTGCAAGTGAATGGTCTTCACCGAAACTGTAGGCCAAGGATCGTACCAATGGAATGGAGGTGGATGGACGTCGCATCCGAGTGGACTACTCCATCACAGAGAGAGCTCACACCCCTACACCAGGCATCTACATGGGACGACCCACGTAGTGAGTGTTTAAAGATGTTTTGATCATGGATGCAATTTGCACTATAAATATAGTGCTAGATTTAGATGAATGATAGACTGTATCTTTCGTTGAATAGTGGTTGTATCTTTTTTAACATTTTTTAGTCGATCTTATACTGTATTAAAGTATTCAATATTGTAGATTTTTGCATGAAACATGGTAAAGCATAGAGGTATACAATATTGTTGGTATTGACATGTTCTAAATGTTATTCATATATTGTGTTGTCTTTCTTGAGAACTTGTACTTACCAAATACCTGCCATGTATCGGGAAATGTTGTACAGAGTTGCACATATATTTTATTCTGAAATTCAGAGAAATAGCTGAAAAAAAGGCATCAACTTGATCAAGCTCAAAACCTAAATCATAGCACAAATACTATAAAGTTTCCCCAAGCGTCCTACTATTTTGATTGCTTATATAGAATTGTGACACAGACTTGTTCCTTTTTAATATAAAATTATAAATCATGTAAAGTGCCCAAAGATTCTATCATTTTCAAAAGTTTATTAGCAATCTGTTGTGTACAAAAGTATAACCAAGACAAATCACACTGTCTTATATTGAACAAAATGTAAGGATATTTCAACTTTTTTTAGTCTCCTTTTTTATATTCCAATAGATTGTGAAAGATAGCTTTACAAAAATATCAAAATTGTTGAATCTAGCACAAATTTTGGCATCTAGAATTCACAAAGTAGTATTCAAATTTTAGCATCTAGCATTCGTACAGTATTCAAATTTTAGCGTCTAGCATTCGCACAGTAACATCCAAATTTTAGCATCTAGCACATTACACTAGTTGACATTCATTGTCAAGTTAGACCCAAATTCAGCAGAGGCTTATGACAGGCTTCCCGATACACGGCATTTCTCCACAGCACCGGTGGCGACCGGGGAGATCGCAGCGACCGGGGAGATCGCAGCGACCGGGGAGATCGCAGCGACCGGGGAGATCGTGGTGACCGAGGAGATCGTGGTGACCGAGGCGATCGTGGCGATCGCTATGACCGCGGGGATCGTTACGATCGTGGTGGCGGTGGCGGCGGCGGCTACAGAGACCGCGACAGGGACTACTACCGGAGGTCGCCCTCGCCGTACTACCGTGGTTCCAGGCGCTACTATTCTCGCTCTCGGTCCCGCTCATACTCGCGCTCACCACGTAAGTAATCATAGACCTCGGTGTGCTTTTCTGCTCTCTCCTATTTTTCTTCTCGTTTACTTCAACAGATAAAATTTAGTTGTCCTTTTTATCCTTCACTTCCGTCTCCTTTATCAATGTCTTTAATGTTCTGTCCCTCCAAAGTTTTTACTCTCTTGTCTTCAGCACTTTCTCATTTAGAAACATTTAATGCAGCTCTGTAACAGTACATGTAGATCTATAAGGCTGGAACAACAAAGTGAAGAAAATTTGCTAGCTTGCTTAAAGGGGCATTTCGTAACGTTTTTGCACCCAAAATTGAAATATTTTAATTAAAGAAATCTTTGTATGATTGTTATTTACTGTGGTACCACCACAAACTACCAGAATGTAAACAAACATGGCTAACAGCTGTGTTTCCAACTTTTAAACACACTCGTAAGGCATCATATTTTGGCACCTCCACTTCCTGAATGACACTTAGTTGCAATGGAGTAGGGTTGATTCAACTTACTTTGTAAAGAAAATTGACTTTTTGTATCGTCTTAATGTTACATAATACAGCTTTGAATTCCAGCAATGGAAAAGATTCCAGCTAAATTATATACCTATTTGTGAAGATTAATTAGAATGTAACTTGACGAGCTGCATCAGAATGTTTCTAAACAATGCAAACATGACATGCTTTCTCTGAATCAAATCATTATCTGTTTTTATTTTCCTCGATTGAGAGTATCTCCTTCCACCAGGTATTGCTTATATTTTAATGCACTTGTGTTTCCTTTTGTTTTGTTTGTAGGTCGCTACTAAAAACACAATATCACGCTGAAAAGCAAAAATCAGTCGCAATAGACTTAAGGCATTTTCTGAGCATGTGGCATTTTGTATCACATCGTGCGGACACCTGAAGTGGTTAATGATGTACAGGGACTGAGACAATTGTGTACCAGCTGTAGTGTTCAAATGCTTTTTCTTAGTCAGTGTTTTCTCCATTGCCCACCCTCAAAAAGTGGAGACAAAACAAATTCTAGCATTTAAAGATCTTACATGTGATTGGAATATCGTAAGCTTCAAAAAGATCTGTTACTGTATAGTCCTGGAGATTTGTGCGATGTTAAGTAGAATTTGTGGGCTTGAAATGTTGAGATGGCATTTGAAGGTCCTGAAAGACTTCAAGAGTTCTTAAAAGTGTGCTGGTTCTTTGGGACAGTATTAAACCTGTAATATTCCGCTCTTTTGTTATGGGCTGAATGATCGATATGATTTCAATTTGTGGTCGAAGAAAGTATGATTAAGAAATGTTGGATTTTTTTAAAATCTAGGGGTGGTGGGCATTTGGGGGTTAGCACTGGCTATATCAAAGATCATGCAAGGCTTTTTTGATGTAGATGCTTTATAACAGTGTGCAAGACGTTATGACGTGTTGTTTGAAAAATTGTAAACTCTCAATGTAGATGCACAGTTTGCAAGAGCAAAAAGTATTCCAAAAAGGGCATTGTACGTTTACTAGTGTCGTAGATACATTCCATTTTTAACCCTTTTTTTAAATCGAGATAAAGGATTTCGGATAAAGCATTTCTTTTCCATTGCCAAGTGTTTGGTGTGTTTGTGAAATGCAAAGATCGAGTTGTTCCTGTTTTCACAATGTGACTAATGTATCAAGAAAAGATGTTTTGCCACATGGCATTAGAAAGAAGGTTGGTGGGCCTTGCTGGAAAAATTGAGCACCACCTAATGTAGCTGTTATATCCTTGAGACGGATTCTTGTAGCTGCTTTTATTGTTTTTTCTAGTAAACTATTTGTGAACCTAGTTCCCAACAAGTGACACTACTATTGCAACTCTAGAAAATGTTGGTGGACATACCACAAACTCAAGTCGATCTACTCTCAATTTTGAATCAGAAGTAACATAACAGGGGAGGAATAGATGTAGTGAAAAATTCAGAAAGTTATAACTATAGAGGCAGTTTTGCAGATCAGATAGGCACCACAATGCAGTGTTAGTTGAATTTTGACGTCTAGATGCTGCCGTTTCCAAATTTTCCAGCATTCATGGCGTAATCATTGAATTTTGTTTTAAAAATGCGTTCCTGTTGCAGTTTGAGCAAGATTTAGAAAGGCTGCTTAACTACAATATAAATGAAACGTTTCTGGAAAGTCTGGAAAATGTAGCTACAACGGATAAAAAGTAATGAACCAATTATGTAAGGGTGTAAACTGTCATACCAGCGTTTGGACATATCTAGACCAGTCCTTTGGCACTTTGGCAATACACGTTTGTTTTCGAGGTGTTGCTTCATAAATTTTAAGAGAGAATAATTATCTGAAAAAAGGAATAGCGTTTTCTGTTCCTTTTCAACAATCCTTTGAAGGAACAATATGATGCCGCTACTTGGATGCAGTAAGTAAACAAAATGTTGCGATATGTCCAAATGCCTGGTACAAACTTACAGCAGAGAAAGTACTGTGCAGCTATTGTAGATAGTTGAGACTATTGTAATCAAGTTATCCAAGTTGTAAATGACAGCGTTTCTGTCAGAAAACTGTGTGTCATGATGCTTTTTCTGGTATTTTTGGAGAAATTTGAATTTTTTTAATGTTTCAAACTAGAAGCTTGTTTTCTATGAGAGGTCGTCTCAATTAAGTACCTCTTTTGTATTATGCAAAGCAAAAAGTCCAGAAAAACAATTGATTTGTTGCAAATCTGACACATGTACTGACAGAAATGCTGCTCACTCTCAGACAAGCATGGGAAGGCCTGTGGTATAATGTATGTGGTGGTCATGTACACAATACTAACATGTACCCAGTTAAATAAACCGACGGTTCCATGAAACATGATATTAACGTCTTGTCTTCCTCTTACTTACAAAGGTGGGTGAATGAAGAAAGAAAAAACAGAAGAAAGAAAAATGAAGAAGCCCAACTTGAAGTGAAGACTCAAGAAATTGGGGAAGACATATACCCGCTAGGAAGAAATTGCGTTGAGAAGAATGGGTGTTTCTCTAAGTTGTATACCCCATGGCCTTACAAGAGAGAAGAAAGAAGCTGCTGAAAAAGGCGGCTCTCAGTAGCGCAAATCCAAAAAATCCAGTCTTCCATTTCTTCGAAAAAGAAGTTGGTGTGAAAAGGGGCGTAGATGAAGAATTGAGAAGAACAGAAAGTAGAAGACCCAACGAAATGAAGAGCGAAGAAAGTGGGGAAGAGTCGTAGCAACGGGTAACGCAAAACGTCTTTTGACTTCCTTTCCGACATTTTTCTTGCTTCAACCTTGCCATGTATGCAGTATATCTACTTGCATGCTCTGGTGACGTTATTTATTATAAAGTCAGTTTTCTTGAGCATTTCACATCTCGCTGTCTTCCAAAGTTCTTAAAGAACTTGGAATGACAGTAGAATTGAAATGTTCTGTGGCTTTTGGGCAATTTACTTTTTAGTAGTCTTGTAGAAGTTCACATACATGTACACCGTAAGTCAGAATAATTTTCATTCCAGTTTTGTCAGTCTTTTTTTTTTTTGGCTTAGTAACCCCCAAATTTGTAGTTACGATGTGGAAAAGATTCAGGCAGTAACTACAAAGAATTAAAGACTTAGTAGACATATATTACTCTGCATACAAAAACACTCTAGCAGTTTTCAATCAAGATTTCAATAAATGAAAAGTTTTTCATAATCAAATTTCAAACACTGAAATATGCCCAAGTCTTAGAGCCATATGAAATTTCACTGACTTTCCATGTAAAACAATGCCAGGTGAGCACTAACACTGTTGACTTGGTTTCAGTAATACACTGAGCAAAGTTGTCAGAGAAAAACACTGTATTCTCGGACAACTCTTGCAATGTAGTCTGATGAGATCTCTATTGAATACCATGTTCTATTTTTCTATCATTTTGTGTTATTCATTGATATGCATACCCACTTTTCAGAAGAAAAAGCAATTCTTCACAAAAAAGACGTATAACAACATGGATCAAATTTTCTTTTCTAGATTACAAATCTGATGCAGGATTGTGAAAAAAATGTTTTTTATTTTTGTTATTTTGCAGTAAGTCACTCGATGATTAATTTTTCAACAGTTTCATTCATGTTTGTGGACTTGAGTGTTGTTCTCTTGAAAGAAGTGAACACATGCTATCTCAAACAAGTCAAGTTTGTGTGGCATTTACTTACAGGAAACATTCTTCCAACTTCCAGACTGAATGGCTCCACTCTTCAACAGTTCTGCTAACCAGGTATCCATCCCTATATTAGCTGCAGACACAGACAAGGACACCAGCCTGAAACTTAATTTACAGTACATCCAACATCTCCTGGGGGATTACAATAACCAACTCTCAGCAAAACAGATCTCTGACCTTGCTAACAACAGGGGGAAAGGAGGGAACTTGCAAGTGACTGATAATGATGATTACCTACAATCTGTCAGCCTACCCACAGTACCACCACCATCAGACTAGAGCTTAAGTACGGGCAGATATCGGACTACAGTTATGCATTGGTGCCATACGATACAGTATTGTCAGGTTTCTTTGTTTGCAACCAAAGAAAAGTTGAAACAGGTTCCAGTTTAAAGATTAGGACAATCATTTTATTGTGGAAAAGACCATGAGATTACTAACAGACATGTTTGCTATAAAGGTGATCTGGTAGCCCAACAAAGAGCTAACAATCCATACTGTTTTATACCAAGTGTGCCTGATTGCTAGGCTGGAGTTTGATTAGATAATGCTAATGTCATGGACACGACAGAGCACTTCAGATCTGCAAGACCCATTTCTACAGCAGAAGCATCCCACCTTTGTTGATTTCTTCCTCACTGCATGTTTTTCCCTGGAACAGCATCCTTATTTCTGAACAAGGGGCAAGAAAAACGCATGAGATCTTTCAGGAAAATATAGACTGATCAGCTAACCAAGAATGTTTTTCACTTATCACGAAAATATTGAATGTAATGGGGTTTTTTTTCCACAGGTGTATTTGTGAGAAGTAGACAATTACAAAGAAGTGTTATATCAATCCAAGGGGCACCAGACTGCTACTCTAATCACAGAATCTCCATGTCTGTAAGTTTGTGTTTGTACTGTGTCAGTGGTTTTCATCCCAAACCAGGGATGCAACCAAGTGGGGGAAGAATAGGAACTGATTTAACTTGTTTTTTTCTGATTTTTTAAACAGTCTTCCAGAGACAACAAACATTGAAGCACAGGATGTGCAATGAAAAATCAACTGACAAACTTTCTTTCACAGAAACCTGCTATTCCAGGGATAATCATTCGATTGTACTCCTTTCCTTCTGTAGGTTGTATGAGCTTAGTGTTGGACTGATAATCACTTGATATGTATTATTATACTGTCACAAGTGATCATTGATTGCAATTGTTTACCTTGCATCAGATGGAAGGTCTTTTACAGGACATATGACTGACATATGACTTGTTGATGCCGAGAGGGTTTCTTCAACACAACTGTGGGGCTTCTAGTTGCAAATGTATGTGGAAACCATGACATTGACTATCAAGCAGTAACACCGACAACTTCCACAGCAGTGAACCGATTTTACAGCAATAAAAGTCAGAAGATCATATTAACTGTCTCTATTGTCTTGTGTTCATGCATACCGTAGTACCTTATGAAATAGCCATCGATTTCCATAACGTTATATAGTACAGAAAAGTATACTGTTACTCACTTTGTCTTCATGGTAGCAAAATTCAGCATCTGAGGAAGATGGACATGTTCACGGAACTTAATCTTCATGGGAGAGGGAGAGGGGGGGTGAAAGACAAATGATTTGATAACGGTAATGAGAAGTTCACGCTACAGAAGTGACCGTGAAAAAAATTATAAAAATGGGGAATTACAATACTGTAGTATGGAAAAGTAGTATACATGTATGCCATACAAACATGGGAAGTCCTATGTAACATAAAATGTCATCCTTCAAAAGAAAAGAAAATATTGAAAGGCAATAGTAGTATGTGAAACCTTTAGTGTTCTGGTTTCTAAGTTTATCAGTGAACCCATGGCCAGAGCTGACATCGTCCTCATGCAGGGGGAGAGGTGCATGCACAAGTCCAAGTTCAGTCTACCTGAGGGGCCACCCGACTTCACCCCAGATCCTGCCGGCTCAGACCAGTGTATGGCTCTTCCCTGTATACAGGTTATACAAGTTGGTGAAGACTTACATGAGATGCCCCATGTTTTTAAAGTAAAATATTCATAGAGCTTAGAAAGTACTGTCGAGTCTTCAGCCAGGGTTGGATTTATTTCGATATGTTTGCCTTCGTCCAACTTGATTTCTCTCAATAGGACAAGAATTGAACATTATTTGTTGGCGTTCAGCACCAAGGACAGGCGTGAGACTACAGACTACATTTTACTTGGGT
Source organism: Branchiostoma floridae x Branchiostoma japonicum (assembly GCA_013266295.2). Classification (NCBI taxonomy): domain Eukaryota; kingdom Metazoa; phylum Chordata; class Leptocardii; order Amphioxiformes; family Branchiostomatidae; genus Branchiostoma; species Branchiostoma floridae x Branchiostoma japonicum. Next base: position 5,358,492 of record CM023835.1, on the reverse strand, counting down.
ACACAAGTTTTGTTTTGGGTGGCTGCATGGATCATTACTTTACAGACAAGAGATATAGACTTCCTGGAACTAGATATAGTTGCATTTAAGTTATAATCATTACCAAAAAAAACGCCACACACATTGTTTGGTAGTAAAATATGTATTGATTTCGGATTACATTTATTTACATGTATGAAAATATACATTATAATCATTATCACACCTTTAACAATAAAGGTGCTAAACCTAACACTGCTGGACTAAAGATAACCAAACCTGAATGTATGAGTAAAATATGGATGAATAAACTTGGGAATGTGAATACAGCACATGCTACCTGAGTTTAGAACTAGGCACGTTTTTTATCCTCCAGAGCATTATACCTTATTCTTATGAAATACATCCATTCCCACACATCCTTTCATAAGAGGACCATGTAAACTAACATTATAGCACATAATTCCTGGTTTCTTTGAAGTATTGACAACTTTTTCCTGTCTTCTTGCATGGAAATCGGTACCAGAAAGGATGTTATTCATACTACTGATGCTGTTAAAAGTACAACTGAACATGGTAACTATACAATCTACCAGCATTTCATAAATAAAACATACATAATGTCAGTACATATGCAGTTCAGCACATATCTTGTACTGTATATGTGGTCCCCATGCTGTATACGTATTATCACATATCACTTCTTTTACTTATATTTTACGCATCATACAAATATACAGGATAACATCAACAACATGATCATCATTGGAACTTTTGATAATACTGGTATTTCATCAAGTACTGAAAAAACTTAAGTACGTACAACAAATTTGGCTGAAAAGCGTAGCCTTTTCCTGACGTGAAGAAGCGAGCATAAATACCAGTACTGTATAATTTACAGACTACAAAATACATGATGCTCTCTACACAAAAATAGTTACGTACATGTATATCGAAGGAAAAGGTAAGGGTTTACAACTTGAGACGAAAGGAAACAGTACAGTCACTCGATCAAATGCTATGTTTTTTTGTGGTAAAAATTACGTGAATATCAAAATACGTTGTCATGGCAATGTTATGAATTTCAAAACTAAAAGTTGGGACTAGAGGTGTTTACTATGTACAATACCATTGGCTCTATGTAACACACAATGTTATTGCATCCAGTATGGTAAAAATCAAGCCTAGACAAGAGCAATACATAAAATTGCAACAATCTCCTCTCAAAGATAAATTTAACAAATATAAGTTATTATGTAATTACAAAATGGCTGATTTAAAAAGTTTAACTGCAATACCATTTCTAAATGTGTGATAAAAAAGACATTGCCACATGAGTATTCTTCAATGCTAAAAGCAATGTCATCAAATTTTACAAAATGAACAAGTTTTAACAAAATAAAACTGGCAGTTTCCACAGTAAGCATGAAACAACTTCTTTGTTTCATATTAATCTCAGTTTCTACAACTATAAAAATAATCATAACTATGCAGTATTAAAACATACTTTTTTCTAAAACAGCAACAACATAAAATATAAGAACAGTCTTTACGCTTGAGATAGAAAAATTCTATTTTTGTACCATCCTCTATGGAATGTAACTGCATTTTTCAAGCATCACTACAAAACTACATTTACAGAAGGAAAACACAAGCTGTGCTAGACAATACTTCTCGACAAGGCACACAGACACAGAAAACCACAGTAGCTGCCTCCAACTTCACAGACTTTACCTGCAGAAATCAAACTTTTGATACGAGACTCACTTGCCATCATTCTCTCATATCAAAAATAAGTACTTACGAGACTCAAAAACACCCCTACAAACTCTGTGGAACAATCCTAAGATGTCAGTACCACAACAGACATCAAGCTGGTCTCACTTGTGGAACAGGGGTGTGCAAGCTACCATGCTGCCTTTTTCCCCTCCCATCTTTCCTCTTCAAACTCAGACTCGTTGTCAGAGCTGTACCCCTCGTTGTAGTGTCCGTAGTCCCTCCCCCCAGAACGTCCCTTTCCTTTCCCCTTTCCTTTCCCCTTCCCCTTGCCTTTCGTCCTGGTTTTCCGCAGGATGTGTCCGGTTTTAACCAGTCCCTTTCTCTCCCCTTCCGTTTCCACATAGTGTAAAGTGTAGCTTCCCAGTTCGTACTCCTCAGAGCAACTCTCCGGAACGTTACCGGGTAACGGGGGGAAACAGTCGCCCGGTCTGAACGTCTCCGTGGGCTCGCTGTCCGTCACTATGGAGGAAGGCGGGAGTTTTTGAGGTAGATCGCGAGAGGAATTTGCGCTGCTGGAGGTGGTGTGTGTGCTGTCTACGTCCACACTACTGTCACTGAAAGTTCTCCTAGGTAGGGGTCTACGACTGCTGGATAAGTGGGGAGGGGTTCTTTGAGAGGGGCTGTCTTGGAGGTTGCCACCCCGCTCAAACTGCAATGCACCTGCAAAAATGAAAAAGATATTCATGAAACGACAACCCTGTGCACTTCCTTTCCTGCTTTCCTCTCAACTTTTGACATAAATTGGTATTGTATTTCACCTAAATCAGTTGAAAACATGAAGTCAGCACAATTCTAATGAATTCTCATGAATTTTATCTTCTAGTGGTTTAGGAGTATATATCATACGAAACATGTCAAGCCCAAATGAATTGAAATCACAAAGCTTACAGGGAAGCTGATATGTTGATTCCATCACACAACATAAACATGAAGTAACAGTGAGTAAGTATGTAGTACCTGTTGGCTCAAGTGGCCGAGGGAAGCTGATCTTTCCCTTCTTGGTGTCGAGCTGCGGAAGCTTGGCTGCAGCGTGCTGCCTGTACAACTCCTGCCGCAGCAGCGCAGTCGCAGAATCCCCGCTCAGACTTCCGTCCTGCAGCTGCGAACTGGTGTACGACCCCTGCAGGTCAAACTGGGAATCCCCATTGCTGGCCTGCAGGTCAGGGTGGGACATGGTGGTTCCCTGCAGGTCAGACTGGGAATCCCCGTAGCTGCTGGGGAGGGTTTCCGACAGGCACTGGCTCGAGCTGACGGAGACGACTTGTTCCGGACGCTGGAGCTGCAACTGGCGGAATATCTCAAGTTCCAACTGAGATCTGAAAAAAAGAACAACAAAACATAAAGTTAACAAAACAGTTGGTAGAAACAACTGGGTTGTCTGACTCTCTCATCATATGCTGTGATTAATGATAAGTTAACCAGTTAACTAGATAACCAATGTGTTAACCTGAGCTGTTTTTCCTTGGCTGAGAAGGCAGGGTTGTCCGACTCCTTTCTCTGCTGCATCAGGGTGGACATATCCGGTTCTGTCTGGTACAAACCAGCTTCGATCTTCTCACAGCGTTCCTGCAGCCGCTGGTCCTCGTAGGGCCGGATCTGTAACCATGACAACAGGCATGTTTCCATGGGAACCACATAAGTCACTTTTGTACATCAGTCTCATAAAAGAGACAAAGGCACAGCTTTTGTGCAGCAAATCAGAGGGTCATGCCAACATAAACATAATTTGCTAATAATACATTATTATACAGGATTTGGTATAAACTAGAGTGGATTCATTCCTCAAGCTAACTGACATCTCGCACAGGAGAGTCGTCCCTCAGTAATACATCTGGAGCCGCATAGTTCACGTTTAGAACTTTTATTCAGCCTGTCAAACAGGAACTATGCGGCGCCATATGTCTTACTGAGGGACGACTGTAGTATGAAAGATGTCGGTTAGCTTGAGGAATGAATCCACTCTACTGTATATACAGGACTTGGTATTCACTTTACTATCTTACAAATGTAGCTATCTTTTCCATGATTTGTGACAGAACCTATACTATATATTATTATGGCAGAATTCTGTTCAAAAACTAACTATTGAACAAACTGGCAAAAGTAATCCAACATCTTAACCCTTTAAATCTCTGATTATCAGATGTAAAAAAAAATGTACTGTAGTATGCCACATGATACATGTAGCAGTACTACAGCTAGAAGCCAATGTCATTTTTTTGTCTGGGTGACAAGCCTCCCCATTGCAAGGCCTTCTCGTTGTACAGTTAGTTGCTCGCAATGGCAGCCATACTGGCGGTAGCTTTATCTCATAGTGTTTTATATTAGGGTCTTGCAATGGCACAATGTCAAGAAGTATAAAATGAACACGCATGGGAAACTGCTTGTACTTTAAATTAAAGCTGGCATAACATACACGTTGGATAACACATTTGTCAATGTCTGTTAGAACAAGCACACAAGATGGAGCAACACAAAGTTACAGTTAAAACTTGTTTCACAACACAAAACAATGTTAAAACTTTGACATACATAGTTATGTATTAAGCAATACTTTAATGTGGAAAAGTTAACAATCCAATGTGATGGAAATGCTAAGCAAAATCTGATATGAAATCTTAGTACTTACATGTATGTTACAGCTATGAATTAAAACTCAACTTGTCTCATTTGTTTTGCAATAGTTTTAAACAATGAGTTATATATTCTTACATATGACACTACTACATTGAAAGAGTCACAAAAGACAAAGAAATTACAAAAATTGAAATGGAGGTTATTTGATAGCAGATAGAACAATGACAGAGCAGCTGGAAAGAAAGCTGATCCTGAGAAGACCTTGCCCCCGCTCACCTCCGAACCACCACTAGAAATGCCATCGTCCCCTACCCCATAGAACACATCAATGTCGTAACACGAGCACGGCTTGTCCAGGATGCCCTCCTGGCTACAGATGGCGTTCATACGGAAGAACAGCTCGTCAACCTGGTACTCAAACTCCGCCATCGTGTACTCCTGGAAAATGGGGGAAAAAACATTGTATCATTTACAATATCACAGGTCTTGGCCTATTGAAAGAACTTATTAGATTTTGACCCTGGCAGCTTTCCTAAGTACTGCAGCAGAACTTCACTGGTGCCAGACAACTACAAATTATGAGTGGAATGGATTTCTAACTGCAACATTCTTCGTACCATTACCAAGCTTAAGTTTCTGGAATGTATTGGAGTACAATTATCAATGCTTTTCTACCTTTCGTAAAATGTCATATGTACATGTAGTTACACAAAGAAGTCACTACTCACCGAAGGGACCACATTGGGACCCTTGGGTACATCCCCCTGGGGTGGGGACTTGAACCCCGCCCACATCAGGAACTTCTCCCACACGTAGGTTGCCATGGTGATGGAAGGAGACTCCGTCTTGGAGCGAATCTTCACTGCCTTGTAGGCTGACGTCAGGATGCCGATGATCTGTGAACAAAACCAAGTTTAAGTGCTGAAACCAACCACAATAGACTGCAAAAGTATTGATAGATCAACAATCATATATGTTGTCAATAGTGTTGTTCAAATCTCATTAAATAACTGCTAATGCCTTTTTCAAAGCCTTCTATTGAAAATTTACACCCCGGAATTTGCTGTCCTTTGTGACACGAAAAGTGGCAGACAAGCTTTTCAGTATGCAGCAACTGGAAACAGACTAATACATTTTATAGAAAGGCTATCAGTGACAGCAGACTTCACCCCTTCAGGAGTAAGCGCCCTCTGGCAGAACAAACAGAAACTGCACTGCAGAAAGAAACACACACTCCCTTCATCTCATCTCATCTCATCTCATCTATCCCTTAGTCTCATTATTCACTGGTTGGGTCACCACAGATGATCTGACAACCAGTTTTCTCCACCAATCTCATTTTTGTGTTCTTCATAACATTTCACTTTCTGTCATGGCCAACCATTCTCTGATATCATCCTCCCATTTTTTCCATTGCCTACTTCTCTTTCTTCCTCCCTGTACTGTTCCTTGCACGATAGCTTGGCTAGTCACCACGACTGTGACACGTGGCCATACCACTTTCAAACACATACAGACAGGCCCATTTTAACAATGGGGTGAAACTTACCAGTCCGACCAACAGAACCATGACTAAAGCGAAGAAAGCGGCCAGGTACAGGCCGAGCTGCCAGCTGTGGGTCTCCCTGAGTTTGTCCAGGGGTTGATGTCCGACGGCGGTGTGGCACAGCGTCTGCAGGGTCAGCCAGAAGGTGCTGAAGTTCGGGCTGTACTGGCCGAACAGCAACGTCCCCAGGTGGCTGAACGCAACCAGTAAACTCAACAGCCACAGCTGAAACAAACCAATCACAAGTTGGTATTAAAGACTAATACAATATGATATTAGCTCTTCATATTAAAGGCACCCAAAGCGATTTTAGGGCAGTAAAACTGGAGTTTTCAGTTTTCAGGTCATTTTTTAATGTAGTAAGTTGAATCAACCCTGTCCCATAGGCATACTGATGTCTGTGAGGCAAAAATGTGATGTCCCTGATGGAAAATGGTTGCTTATTTCCTATCGTAGGCTGGTTCTAGCTATTTGTTGGTGGTACTTGTTGGTTGGTGCTATTTTTTTCTTTTGCTGGCTCTTTGCAAAAGTGAATTTGCAATGCAGAACTTGACAACTTGTTAACATGTGGCTGTGAGTGATTACAAATACACAGTCTTTAAAAAAAAGATGTTACCATAAAACGTACCATGAATGTGAGGATTTCCCATGATGCCCTGTTGAAGACCATGCTGAACGTGGTAAAGACGCTGTAGAACCTCAGCAGGTGTAACAACTTCAGCATGAGGAGCAGCAACAACAGGCCTGCCATGGCTGCAACAACCTGGGGGGAGGGCAGAACATGGTTACATCTTTGTCTACAATGTAAGAGTCTTAGTTTAGTTGGGGAAGGATTGACATAACAGTTTTGAGTACCTAACTTTGTAAGGGATGTCCTCTCAGATGGGATGTAAAGCCAGAGGTCTCGTGTTTGAGGAGAGCCACACCTCAAGCACGTTAAAGATCCTGCCATACTTATCGAAAAGATCAGGGGTCCATTCCGGTGTGAGTGGTTCAAACCTTACAGTCTGGTCTCAGGTTTGACGTCTTGTAAGAGTCACCTGTTATGTCAATCCTTCCACAAATGTGGTAAATCTTCATAAATAAAAAGCCTATCACTTTTTCAATGAGTGTGGTGTGGCTCTCCTCACACAGGGGACCTCCAGCTTTACGTCCAACCGAGAGGACGTCTCTAACTGAAGCTAGGTACCCATTTCTATATTTGATGAATAAAGACCATGTTCCTTTGTAACGTCTTTCTTGTACAGTAACCGATTGATTGCGTGTTTCATCACACCAATACTGTACCTTTTAAATGTATCTGTAATTTTGATTTCCGTGATTTTAAAATTGTATATTGTAAACGATTGATGTCACATGTAATTGAATGAGTTTTTAAAGTCTTTAAGCCTTTGACAAATTTCTTACACTGTAAATTAGCAACAATTCAGATCATTGGTCTGCCAATTGCTAATGAAGTTCTTATGATTCAAATTTCCACCTGGGTCGAGTAAGGAAATAGGTGTAAAGTGCCTTTCCCAAGGGCAAAACACTGGGGCCTGCCAAGGATTCGAACCCAAGGAGTCAACAACCCTAACCACATGACCACCTTGCCACCTACTAAAGTCAAAACTGTAAGGATGTTCAAGAAAGGTACCTGTTTAAAATAGAACATTGTATTTAGCAAAATCAACTAGTCAAACAAAATGTTTCCCACCTGGTCCATATCTGCAATATGTGACAGGTCCACGAAAGCCTCGTGGTAGGTCACCAATAGACGATCTACTGCCGACCACGCAATCACGAACCGGTACACGCAGCAGCTGAAGTACGAAACCGCGACCAAGATCACAGCCACCTACATCATGGAGCAAGTAAGTTTTGTTTTGTAAAATTAGCACCAACAACATTTTCACATAAAATACTAGTTAGTCTTTATCAACCACAAAGCAAGATAAAGTGTAGAAAAAACATATATTTGATGAATAAAGACCATGTTCCTTTTCAGAGTAATAAGTGAGTTTTCGTACCTGTAACCAGTGCCAGGGGTTACAGTAACAGCCACGTTTTTCGTTCATGGCTTCACACATCTCAACCTTGATGGTGTACAACACAACAGCCAACATCAGGAGCTGTGGAGACAAATATAACACAGATATGCCAATGAAGATTAGACATCCAAATAGAACATAATGTAATACAAAAAACTAGAAAGGTAACATTTGCAAAGGAAATGCATAATGTTAACCTTCACATGGTCTAGCCTAACAAACTACTGCTCCGTTTATTTTTACTCAAACACATATATGTGGTGCCCAGCCCTTGCAACTTGCTACATAATGTAATCCAACACAACAGGGTGTCTGCTACAGCACCAGTTACCATGGTCCATGATCTTGTAATGGTTAGTAGTAAAATTTGGAAGCATATTCTTTAAAACATCTCACCTCACAAGCCATGATGAAGTAGCTGTACGTCCCTGCATAGCGGTACAGGGTAACGGCAGACACCAAGGGAAGGGTGTACGCCCCACCCAGGGATGGCAACTCAAGCAAAAGGGATACAGTACTGTGAAAAAATGTCAGAAAACTCCCATTAACACTATACATGTACTACAACAGGGTACTAAATTACAATAGAGATCTTAGTTTCCTTCAATCATGTAGTATATGAGTTTCTTTTCCTTCTAAATACTTACAAACAAATATAGTGCAAACTTTTAAACTAACATAGCATATGTGAAGACATTGAGCATTTCAACACTAACCAACTAGACATAGCCAAATGCAAATTGGGTTTAACTTTAAATTGAGTTTAACTTTAAATCAACAGAAGGAAAGTAAATTTTTTCCAGTGCTGGATCAAAAATTTACACTTTAAATGAAAAGCTATAATCATGTTACCTATCAAAACAGAAGATTTCTGAAGAGAGCCTATTTTCCCTTACCCAAACAGGTTAGTAGGAGGGTTGTAGTAGCTGAACTCCACGGCCACACCTCTTGTCTTCTCATCTATCCACTGTTGGCTGTACAGTTCTGACAGCTGTGTCTGAGCTTCAGTCCTACAGATATCAAACATCAAAACCAAACATCTCAGAATCAGTGTAACTGTCGTCGAACTTCTGTCTATCTGTGTGAACCTTGTTGCATGCTATGGAGTTGCCGAGGACTGTGTGACTTGAAGCCAATCATCAGAGCTTTTGCCTAAAGTATGTCATACGCGAATACGTCCAGGCCAGTCTCTTCTCTATCAGCCAGTGCCAGACTATTTGACACAGAAGCAACCAGAAAAGAGAACAGGAGCTAGAAAAAGATATGAATACCAGGCTTGGTGTTCAAAGTGTAATGGATGGTCATAAGTTTGTCGTAAAATTAACGTACGAACGATCATAAGTTTCTTGTAGAATTAACGTACTTAACGGACGTCGCCGACTGTTTCTCGTCCTAACAGCCAATCCCATCCCGTTTTTTAATAAAGTCAACATGTGTTTCCCTTCATCTTCTAACAAAAGGCTGTCACCATAAAACAAGATAGTATGGCTCTACCTACCTGGACTTGTTCAGAGGGACCACATAGCCACCTCCATGGTAGTAGGAGAACAGCCCAGGGTGGCTGGAGCTGTGAGTGACAGTGTAGACCCAGGACCCGTTCATCCCATACGGCTGGGTGTCTCTGGTGGAGGAGGTGTAGTCATACCTGCACAGCTGCGGGAGGTGGGCCCTGTACTGGGGAGGGACCTGGGGAGGGGGGCAAGGTCACAGCTTCAGTCATCAAGGTCAAACAAAAGAACTTAACCACTGATGTTTGGGGAGGGACCTGGGGAGGGACCTGGGGACGGGGTGGCAAGGTCACAGTTACAGTCATCAAGGTCAAATAAAAGGACTTAACCACTGATGTTTGGGGAGGGACCTGGGGAGGGGGGCAAGGTCACAGCTTCAGTCATCAAGGTCAAACAAAAGGACCCAGCCACTGATTTTCCCTTTATTCCAGGACATTTTTTCCCCACATTTGTCCTCAAATCTTTACACAGTAAAGCACTGAGCAGACAATTCAGAACCGCTGGGTAACAACACTAACCACGCATGTCTCCTCCGTGACCCTAAGTTGTCTGAGGGTGACCTCTCCAAGCAGCACACTCCCCCCTTCAAATGTTCCTCCCTGAAAGAAGGAACAATATAAAGGAATAAATTGAAGCCCTGTCATACATGTATATATTGCAAGCTTGCATCATTGACTTGATTGCATTCTCCTGCTGGCTTATATACTGCCAAAAATGATTTCTTGTATGATTCTTTTGCTGTATAAAGTTCAGTAAGGCTATGACAAAACTGTTGACAAGTACGTAGGATCTTTTGTGTTACTCTATTCATTGATACGGACAATCAGGCTGGTACCTCAAGTGATATGGAATACACCATGTTGTATTCTATATTTATGTGACAGGTCTTACCTGTATATTGCTGGCCTGGCCGTTGTACCAGTTGGTCCAGTACATGTGGTCCAGTAGGTGGCCCTGGCTCCATCTCCACCAGTCATCAACAGACTTCACCGACCCAAATCCTTCAGTCGGTCTGCAGTAGAAACATGGGTACATTCACCTTCATCACACTTATACATGTAAACAGTTCAATACAGGATTTTTTCTACATCAGATAAAAATGACGCAGTGTCCTCATACTTCCTGCATGCTGTGCCACATGCTGTTGAATTTTGCAAATACAAAGCACCTATCCCCTTTCCACATTCTCTAGACATCACACTGAAGGTATAGGTTGCCTTTGATTTTGTACTACACATGTTTGTCACATCCCCACTTGTAATTGCTTTATCCGTTTGTCTAAGAAAAAAATAACATGAACATCTTGTATGGGCAGGCTCATATGGGATAACACTCACCTGACAAATGTGTTCCTGGCCGTCTCGTTCAGTAAGTACACTCCTCCCGACACCCGACTGTAGGCTATCAGCATCACCAGGACAAACAGGGAACCGTACAGCCAGCCTTGTCTGTAAAACACAAGACTCACTTAGAGCTGGGTCTTTTTAAAAAGGACAGGGAGGCGTCTTTTTTTTATAGATGAAATGAAGAAGTGTAAGAACAATTTAAGACATGGTGATTACGATGAAAAGGGGAAGAGGAGGGTAACAAATGTTACTGATAGCCCTCTTTGACTTTTTAATGAACTTACCTGGATAGATTCTAAATTAAATTCCTTAGGCCAAGTATGACCCAACAGAGTATCAAGAGACTAATAAAAAAGTCTTAAGTTCTTTTAATTCAAACTTTTAAGTTTAAAATCTTTCCACAAGAACAAATGCGGATGAAACATAACCTCCTTGACAGTAATGATTAAATTCGTCTCCCTTATCAAGGAGACCATCTAGCTCTACAGAGACAACTGCCTCACCTGATTCCCTCGGCCAGAAGCTTCTCCTGCTTGCTCTTCTCCTGCACAGGCCGTAGTTGTGTCTCCTGTGGCGGACGTGCAAACCGCAGGTACCGCGAACGCTGCCGGGCTTGGATCCCCTGTGAGATAAAGCACAAGTTTTTAAAAAATTACTATACCAACGCTACTTGCCAGAATTATTTTCCTGACTTTAAGAGGTTCAGAGATACAACCAGAAAGCTAACATTTACAAAGAAAATACACAATGTTTACCTTCACATGGCCAAGCCTAACAAACTCTGTTTATTCTTACTCAAACACATTTATGTACTAGTACATGGTGACCAGCCCCTCCAGCTCTGTCCTGCTACATAATGTAACCCAACACCACAGGGTGTCTGCTACAGCACCAGTTACCATGGTGACAGAAATCTGGTTCAGGCCATTGACCTTAATATGTGTTTGGAGAAGAAAAAGATGAAGAAGAAGAAACAAAAGCCAAAACTTCACAGTCCAGCTTTAAATCTAGTTACAGTTGACAAACCTTCTCTAGATCGTTGCTGTCCCTGTACGTCTCCAGCCGCGAGGTGGGCTTGGGAGCGTGGATCTTCCGTCGGAGTTCTGACGAGATGGTGCTGATGGTGTCGTAGCTGCTGTCGTCGCTGTCGCGGTAATCCAGCGCTCGGTTGTTGTGGCGCTCCCTCCAGGAGATGTACAGGGTAACCACGGCAACCTGCAATCAAGGAAAACAAAACATACTTTCAGCCAAGAATACTACAGATACACAATAGAAGTGCCTGGGTATATAGCCAGCATCCGTCTTTCCGTCATTTGAATGAATTTTGCTGGTCATGATGGACAAAAATTTTGCCCAATCCGTCATCTTTGATAGACAAAACTAACATATCAACAACCTGACATACAAGCATGAATGGTTTACTGCCACAACAAAGTTAGTTTTTAGAGACTTTAGATTTATACTCACCAGGAGAGGCTGTGTTAGGAAGATACTCTGCATCAGTGAAAAGAACAGAGACTGGAGCCAACGGATGCTCTGGGTCTTCCCAAACCTGCAAACAGCAAGTCAGAAAATAACATAATTATAATTCATATGATATTTCATTCATCATGTTCTGTATGCTTTTCAAAAGGTTGAAAAGCATATTATACGTCATATTTTTTCTACTCATAGCAACACAATCTTCAGAAAGACAGCGAAATTGAATACAAAATCATGCACTAATGAAAAACAGATGTACGACACTTGCTGTACTAATGGTCAATCTCTTTCAACACAGACTGTACAATGCATGTTTCTCCACAGGTCTCACCTGAAGCCATAGAAAATAGTGACCACCCCAGAGAGGAGGATGATGACCATACAGGCCGCCCAGGCCACGTACCGACACCAAGGCGGCAGGAAGATCTTCCTCAGCTTCTTACGAGGCTCCTGGATGGTCACTTCTGTAAACAACATGTTACTGGGTTACCTCAAAGTCTTTGTATTGTGGTGTTGATTTCTGTAGTACCAGACGAGTATGACTTAAGTCTTTGTAATCCATTTTTTTTCTCTCTCCCTGACTGGCTCTTCAAACTAAGCGACTTATTTGCTCTATATGACATAGTAAATCTACACTTCCTGGTACCGAAGTATTGTTTTGGGCGGCTGAGTTTATGAGTTTGTCTGTGTGTCCTAATTGCTTTCGGTTTCATGGTGGGAGGGAGATGATTTTGATAGGTTGATTGATAGGGAGGTCACTTTCATGTGTCCTCAGGAAGTGGTGTAATACCCAATTAAATTACATGTAGTCCCCTTCACAGTCCCCAAAACACTTCTCAGAAGTCTGCGAACTTGAACGTCACGAAACCCCAAAATACTTCCCAGAAGTCTAAAATATTTGATTCTTTTTTTTTAATGGTGTTGCTCAGTGCAAAGCCAATAGTAGACCACTTCTAGGCACTGAGCTACGTAGCTACAACAGTTATGTGACTATGCCAGAAGATGGCTGTGGATGTTTGTTTTGAAAGCTTGTGGATTGTATTTGAGAGGGAAGCATGTGTTTGGGAGGGAATTTCATAATTTTGCAGTCTGGGAAAAGAAACCAGTCTCTCCAGCCCACCTGTAGCAGTTTCGGTGTGCAGACTGCCTGTGTCGCTGCTGTGCGTGCTCTGTGACCCGCCCAGACCGTCGTGCTTGAGTTTGTCCTGGCTCTGGTAGTCCTCAAACCCGCTGGAGCACTCCGAGGACCCAGAGCCTGGGTGGGGTGGCAGCTGCACAGACTGCTGACTGCCTGAGTGTTCCGAGTGACACGGTTGGCTGTCGTGTGAGCTGCTGGCCTGTGTGTCGGCCTGGCTGCCTGCGTGGCTGGTGGCAGGGCTGCCGGGTATGGAATCCTGCAAAATTGCAGACAAAAATCAAGACCATAGCATGTCCAGGGCAAAAGATACAAAAACCGGAAGTTCTGCTGCAGTACCAAAGTCAGCCACCAGGAGGCCCAACTTTGACCTTTACCTTTGTCTTCCTAGGACATACCCACAAATCACAATCCATAATGGCCTTAAATTCCTAAGTTATGCTGACCACAATATGCAGAAACACACACACACACACACACACACACACACACGCAGACAGACAGACACACACACACAGACTAAAAACAATACTTCTATTTTTAATGGAGGTAAAATTTACCAATGTACGTGTACATGTAGTAACCAATATCGGAAACTAGCAACACGCACAAAAACTTACGAATTTGCATTTATCATATACCGTACAAATGATGAAAAACAAAACACTAACCGAATACTTCTTATCCCAGGTTTTCTGTGCCCACTTCTGCAGTGCCGTCCAGTTGATGTACGGCTGGTCCAGGATCATCCCACTGTCTGTCGTCATCACCGTCTCGATCGTACCTTGATCAGAATAAAAAGTCGGGCTCCACTCAGTGGGGGGGCCTGCAGGGTGAAGGGGGTGGGGGGCCAAAGAGCAAGGAGAAAAAAAGGATTCAAAGCAAGAAGAACACCACAGCATAGAGACAACCGAGAGCCAGTAAACCTAGCATGCAGAGACGTTAATGTACAGGAATCAGTCAGGGAATGGTTAGATGTGCATTGGATAAGATGAAGTCCGTAATATGTCCAACATGAACCTTGGAGGACGTGCTTGGAAAAAAACCCCACTGTATTTGGTACGCTATGACAATAACACAATGTAGGGAGCTTTGCTTTGAAAAAGCAGCAACTGAAATAAAAATAAAAAACCACAAGAGAGATCTTGCTAGACTGTATTGTAGCTGTCAAACAGCACATATTTCTTCATGCATGTTAGGATAAAGCACAACACCCATAGCCACTGCAAACCCCGTGTTGTAGTCCACACACCATTGCAATGGCACAGCAAAAAAGAACTTAAAGATGATAATACAAGACACCAGCCTTGCCAAGAGAAAACAATGAACTCTACAATAGCTAGGGTCGTTTACTTAATGTCAGTCTACATTATTCTGCAAGCTTTTTTCTATTCCTGATGATTCCAACTATTCAAGGCGCTAGACGATCAAACTATAGTTGATTACCAAGGAAATCTTACCAACTAAAGAGACTAGAAACTAAAGAGACAAAAAAAAAGGTAACTATGATATCTTACCCTGGTCAGAAAGGAAACTCTGCCTCTTGCCCGAGGCAAACTCCTTGTCTGCTTGTACCTTCCTTGCTCTTCTCACCTGAAGAAAGGAATAACATTAAGCGTTCTCCTTGCTGCTTAACCCGAGAACCAAGTTTTATAGGATAGATTTCTGTGAAATGTCTGAATCACTTCTCATTTCACTATTCTCAGAAAGAAATGATTTGTACAGCTCCATAATTTTGTCCTGTAATCTTATCGGGTATTAACAAAAACGAAAAAAGACAGAATTTGAAACAAATGACTTCCATATAGCTTAAACTGAGGGGAATCCACATATAAAGAAATGTAATATCTAAGTTGTCATTTTAATAAAGAGATTACATTTTTTGTTGAATTGCGTGAGGAAAGACTGACTTACCTTGCTCCTTCGGAAGAGGAATACGATACCCAGGTGAACAGGAAGGACGACCAAAGCCGTCAGGGCCCCGACTATGATGCTGCGCAACGACACGTCAATCAAACCCAGCTCCGCAGTGTCCTGTAAAACAGAGGTGACCGTCGTAAATGTGAACCCTTTTTTATGTTAATGGGTTAAGATTCCTGGAAGATAAAAATATCTCCTTTGTCACCCCTCCACTGTTCACAATGGTGACTTTTTGCCACCCCATACATCCCAGGTGATGTTTATTTATTATCTTTACCTTGGTAGAAGGAAAACATACTGTTTTTGTTCTGTTTCTTCTGCTTCTCCAAACATATAAAGTCAATGACCTAGACCAGACATTTGTCAACATGGTAACTGGTGCTGTAGCAGACACCCTGTGGTGTTGGGTTACATTTTGTAGCAGGACATAGTTGGAGGGGTAGCTCACCATGTATTATATGAATGTGTTTGTGTAACAATAAACAGATCAGTAGTTTGTTGGGCTAGACCATGTGAAGGTAAACATTATGTATTTGCTTTGCTTTACGGTAACCTTTCTAGTTTACTTATTTATTCATTTCTGTGTCCTTTTGAAGGTCAAGAAACAAATGGACAAACCTGCACTTCCATGAGGTGATACCAGGCGGCGTTGATGCAACAGTAGGACAGGAGCAGGCTGAGACAGACGGTCAGCCGTTGCACACGGGTGAACTTGATGTAGGAGGGGCGGGTGTAGATGGACAGCCAGAGGTGGTAGTCTGTCATGTACTGGCAGCCCTTACAGTACGCAAGCTGTGGAAACAATTCATAACAAAATACAACCTCTTCTGTTTCTGTACAACAATGTATGTGGGGAGCAGTCACCAAAATATTCCAAAAAGAAAGATGAGAGTCAATGATTTGTAAATACATGTAGAATGAAGGGAAAGAAGACAAGCAAAATGTTTCTGCCCCTCCTCAACCAATTTCAAAATGGTATAGCCCTTGAATTTGATTTTTTGGACATACTGGATTTATTTATTTATTTTCCGTCATTTTTACCCAGGGTTGCCCACAGATTTATGTACTGTATCACTAGCATTTTTGTCATTTTTGCCATACTCAAAGAATATTGCAAGCTCTTAGAATAGGTATATCTTAGGTTAGGGAGGTACACTTTTAAACAATGAATGCCTAAGGATAGATATGCAGTGCTTAGGCTTGCTAAGCTGATTTTTGTGATATAACCAGCTGCCAACACATGCCTATAAACCTGGTATTCTATGTAAAAAGGACAGTTATCCCTTATTTTTAATAGTTAGATACCTTCTTGAAACCTGCGCCATCAGCAAGAGGTGTCAGTTCTCTCTGGACCTGTCCGTCCTCGTATTCCACGGCGAGCCACTGTTCGCAGGGGAAGTACCAGGCGTAGTTGGAGTGGAGGTCGCGCACGATGATGCGGCTCAGGTACCAGCTGGGAGAGGTGCCGGAGTTGTCGTGCCACACCTGGACTTTCCACAGTGGCCCCAGGTTGTCTGGAACACTGTAGAACAGGTAACCATCCAGTCAGAAACATTGAAAACAAGAAATTGAAGAGTTCACACCTCCCTGAAATATTCAGAGTTGTTGTGAATTTTTTGCTTTATTCATAATAATTGTGAATTTCTCGCTGATTCTGTGCATATACCACTGTCATCTCCTCCTAGCCTGAAGGGAGACCATTTTGACCTCCAATTTGACCTTCCTGTCAGTCTGTGTTAACACCGTTTCTTCCTCACTTCCTGTGACTCCACTGTATTCAAATAACTACGAACACACTATGGGCAAGAAATTTGCATGATTCTACATGCTGCCTTTACATTTATCAATTCAGAAACAACAAAAAATACTAATGCCCTACAACACCTTTCTCAAAGTTTCTATACCTGACAATGAAGATGTCCCTGGAGTTCCTCTCAAACAAGGCCCTCTCAGGGCAGCTCAGTTCCCGGGTCTCTGATGTTCCATCTTCACCATAAATTACCAAGCAAACCTGAAAGTCCCAATCAGTAGCATAAATAGGAGTGCTACTGAAAAAGAGGTGCTATGTGATGCAGTCCATTACCTATAATATTCAGTAATTTTTCACCATAAGAATAAGTTTTACACCATACAAATACCTCACACATACTGTTGCAATGATTAGTTCTAAAACACACTCTCTAGTTTTTTTCATCCCTCAAGAAAGTTCTTGAAGTATAATAATCAAATGGAATATTGCAATGATTTCTGGATATTGCCAAATATATTTTCCTTCCGTACCTTAGCTGATGTGGAGGCACCTGGCCTGAAGCCAGTTTCCACGGTGACCTCATACCACTGTTGGTCGGACAGGGAGTTGTCCTGCAGCTGGATTGGTCCCTCCTTCTTAGCGTCGTGCTTGTCGGCACGGTAACAGCAGAACAGCAGGATGAGGTACACGCCAAATATGGTAATGATGAGGCTGAAGGTCACGGGGTTCTCATTGAGCCTGAAATAAAAGAAAGATGTGAAAAATTGCCCAAATTTCACCACATATTTCACTTTAAAATTATCAAAGTCCAGATGACAAATGTTATCTTGACACATAAGGCCCAGGAAAAAAATGTGGATTCGGTTTTTTTTCTTTTTGGATGTAAAACTGAAATGACCACAGCTGTCTCCAAGGTCCCTTCCTCCATTTTCTTATGGGGAAGGGACATTGTCAAATATTTCACCTGTTTTACTCGATAAAAATTGCTTCTGAAAATGTGTGAAATAACGTTTCAGAGAGTTTGAAATTCAGATGTCAGCCCCCCCCCCCCAAAAAGTAAGGCTAGAATCGCCAGGTTTTTGCTAGGGTCGTTCGGGTAACCAGAAACACAACAATGTTTTCTGATGGCAACAAAATTACTATAATTTACCTTGCAAACTGAGTCAGGTCAAAGAAGTCGTTGGCAGACATGGAGGCCTGGAACCCCCCTCCGAACGCGGTGAGATGGTTACAGCTGCAGTGCGTGGAGTAGTAGGTACTGTCCTGTCGCGGCTTGCACCCCTCCCCACTCCACAGATCATTGGTCTCGTCCCAGTACAGGCACTCCCCCCACCACAGTCGGAAGGTGTACGTACGCTCCGACACGGCGTACTTACGGTACGGCTTCCTGTCAAACTCCGCGTCCAAAAGGCCGATGTAGTAGGAACCAGTGTCTGAAAGAAGAAGGAACAATCAAAATCTTGACCCTTTGGAATGCTATTTCCTGTATTTTGAGGGGCAAATTTTGCTGGCAGACTAAGCTTACTATAATGACATCTACATGTATTTCCATATCTTTACACACCAATTTTTGTCCATCAAAGATGACAGATTGGGCAAAATTTTTGTCTTTAATGAGCAGCAAAATTCCTTCAAATGACAGAAAGACGGACGCTGATACAAACACAAGAGCTTATTAATGTATAAAAACATTTAAGTATTTTCTTACACATTTTGCACAGGAGACTTTGAACGATGAATAGGCTTACCATTGAGAGAGTTGGGAGGAAGAAACAGGGTCAGAGTTCGTGTACTGTACCGGTACACTTTTTCCCACTGAGCGTTGTTTGGAGTTGGTTCAGACTCATGGCTACATTTAGATAAAACAATGGAGACAAATGAAGGTAATACACCTTTACTATTACGTGTAAAAAATTGTATCGTAAAGTGGGGCTACACACAAGTCTAGTTTAATTATGAAGTCGATAACTATGAAGCAAATCTGATGTTTCTAAGTTTTCACATTATGTAAAAAGATACGATAAGCAGCGCAAAATGATAACGATAAAAAATATAAAAAATGCTCTAACTACAGCCATTCATAATTCATTAAACAAATGTTGCACTGAGCATTAAATAGTATAATATATTTCCACAAATAAATAACATAACTTGAGAGACACAGCAATTAAACTCGTAAAGCCTAAGAACAAAGTTGTGATCTCCCTACCTGAGGATCATCCTGATCGGAAAGCTCCTGTCTGCTGCAGTCCGCAGTCTGACGGACACGTGTAACGACTGGCGCAGGTTTTCTTCGCTCACATTGAACTTGTGGACCTGTTGGTTCTCACGGTCAAGGGTGAATTCTGGCGTAGTCTCCTGTAATACAATTTGCTTTTTTATTATTAAATGCTTGTACTACAATCCACAGACTATTTAGTAAAAATCATCCACAAAAACTACTAGTCTATCACAAAATAAAAAATACTGACTTTAATCATTGTGAGTATTCCTGTCTCCAACTCATTCCCTTCTAAATGTAGTACAGTCAAACTTGTCTAAGACAACCACCCATGGGACAGAGGAAAAGTGGTCTTCTTAGACAAGTGGTCCTCTTATACAAAAAGGGGACAAGACAAAACAGGGAACAAGAAAGCCACAGCAAAATTTCCACCCATTTTACAATAGACTGCCCAATAGACCCAAAGTGACCCAGCTGGCGCCATTTTACATTGCACAAAAACTGCCATGCTATAGAAATCAATGGCAATCATTCCATCAAGATTTCTTGCTAGTTATCATCAAAATACGTTTCCGCTACACGCTTGAAAATGACATGGTCATCATAGGCAGAGCTCTGGCCATGTGCAGTACCTAAAAGTGCCGGTCGTGGTTGCGTTGGACAAGTGGTCGGCTTAGGCAAGTCCCTTAACACTTACGTCTATACACCTTATTCACGCACTGCGCAATCTTGCACCAAAGCGAGGATTGGAGGGCAAACAAACAAAATGACGTCCCCGAGATCATTTACATGGAGGAGCTTGTATTTGCATATTAATGAACATCATTTGCATATCTGTGACTGGGCACATACGGCACTGACCTCGCGGGCGTGTTTGCCCTCCAATCCTCGCTTTGGTGCAAGATTACGCAATGCGTGAATAAGGTGTATGGGGAAAAATCGGGATCGAGAAAAAAGCAGTTGTAATGGCCAGGTGGCTGGCTTATTCAGGTGGTCAGGGGATCTCCAGTGACTAAAAGTAGACCAGCAAGAAAGCCAAGCTTACAGGTGAGGAAGGCCGAGGGATCCTCATGGTGATGCGGTTGTTGTCAGGCAGGTTGTTCACAGACAAATCATCCCCTTCACAGGTAGACAGGGACAGGGACACGACTTCACTGGACACCTGAAATAATACAACAACTTGAACAAGCACAAGCTCAGATAAAGACAAAAATATACAGTCTGTAAAGTGCCTTTCCCAAGGACACAACGTCTAGCTAGGAATGCAACGAATCAAACCCATGACCTCTCGATCTCGTATATGCTAGCCTATCCACTCGGCCATTGGACGCCTCAATGTCAGACATATACAATGTAAGACTATACAATAGCCCAAGTATTACCTTTGTTGAAGTGCTGCTCCAAGCGTACGGGTTCCTCTTGTACTTGAGCATGTGTGTGCCGTAACAGTCTGCTAGGGGAGGCCCACTCCGGCTGGACTTCAGGATAGCGTCCAGGTTGCCCGGGAGACGGAACTGGCCGTCGCCCGTGGTGACCTGCAGGTTGTTGACGGACAGGTGCGTTGCCGTGGTCGCTGTTACCAGGCGACTGGTGAGAACGGCTGGGTACTCTCCTGGAGCCTGTTGGAGCATCTGTGCCTATAGAATCAATCAGGCATCAGTTAACCTTTAGCACACCGAACTAGCCATTTGGCTACCAATTCTCTGTTGTTTAGGCAGCAGGGAAAAGGTTAACATATCTTCTATAACATCTAAAAACATGTACATGTATTCATACATTATAAATCAGTTATTGTCAATGTGAATGTGAAATGAACCAATCACTACCACATTGAAGCAACAAACACAAATAAAAGTCTAAATTTACACCTGTGAAAACATCAACCAAGAAACAAGTTAACATCATAATAAAAACATTTTCCGCACAATCATATACTTATAAAGATTAGTTTCATACATGTATGAAGATACTACTATCATCGTATGTTGCCCAACCACTGTTGACTAACTGATAGACAGTAGTAGACATATACAAACAACATCTCCCTCTCAAAAGAATGTAACTTAAAGCAACTTTGCTGTGTCTTAGATATAATAAGACACATACCTTAAGTGCCTTCTCTATGACTTGCACGGTCGCCTTCACGATATCCCTCTTGGCTGCCTCCGTTGTCATGGTTACTGCCTGCATCTCCGTGGTTACTGCCTCCTCCAGGGTAGCAGCGATGACGTTGGACGAGCCGTTTACCACCGAGGAGAGAAGAAGGGGACTCAGCTGCTGACCGTCGCGGGAAAACGTGGTCAGTCTGTCGGCGATGACGTCCAGTAGCCTCGCAGAAGTTTCCAGAGCCTCTGTCTCAAGCTAACAAAAAAGGTCCAGTCAGTTTTATGGTGTTACAATCAAGCAAAATGAACTATAGGCTTGGCAGTCCATGTTTCAAAGAAACACAAGAAATCGTATGTTTCAAACTTCCAGTATGTATGGTTTGCGTTAACATCATGTTGCTGGGCAAATATGTCGTAAACGTCTATCGGTTCAGAGACCATCAGGGATCCAGCAAACTTGAGGCACAATTGCTCGCATTTGATGGCAAGTGTTGACAGTCTAAGGTGTTCCATCATACGAGTACCCAGTGTAGTAGTTGCCCATGATGGTACAACAAGATCTACAATTGTTCTAGTTAATTGAGATGTATAGTATACACATCTACAAGGACAGGTAGTACTGTTGAATACAGGAATAAAAGAATTGTTGGTTGTGATATCATGTTTTGTCGTCTCAATTCTTGTTTAACAAGGTTTATGATCTCAAAATTTGAAAATATAGGAACCTTGGTTTTTTTTTGCCTGCCTTGTTTTTTCACCCTATTGCATTAAATTTGGAGTCTGCAGAGGATCTCATCCATAAGATTTCCTTGCTGCGGCCTTATAAGACTTACAGTAAATAAAGCACATGTAAATGTGTCATATATGTACCTCATTTGAAGCCTCAGTTACTGTGGCGATAGCCGAGCTGGTCTGTAAGGTTTCTGATTGGTCCCTGACAGAGAAGCGTTCCACAGCACGTAGCAGGGAGGTACGGATGTTTCGCCTCAGCACCATGATGTCCGAGTCAAAGTGGATCATTTCCATGCGGTTCAATATGGCCGCCGCAATCTGCACGTACTGCTGGGCGGCGGCCATGTTGCCGCTGGATACGAAGGCTGACAGTTGGTTTCCAGGGGCAACCACTGTCGAATCACTGTACAGGGAAATACGAAGACTTGGATGGTTATTTTACGCAAGTCTTTTTTTTAGGCATACATAGGCCTATTTTTAGTGAATATAGGTCATACCAAACAACAACAACTTTAAACAATTTGAAATGGGTTTGAACTGTAATTTCCAATACAAAAAATTGGACTTATCCATATTTTTGACTGTTCAATTCCGGTCTTTGTCAGGGCATGAGCAATCCACTGCTTCTGTGACGTCACGTTAGGCAGATAGAACTTACAATGTCACAGAAGTGGTGGATTGCGCATATCTTGACAAACAATGGATTTGAACGGTTGAACATTTCAATTGGATAAGTCCAATTTCTTGTGTTGGAACTTGGAACCTGTTCTGGAATGACTTCTACTACTTTACCTTACCTACTAACACAGATGAACTTTCAAGCTAACACTTAAACGACAATAAACATCCCAGGACTCACAGGAACTCCTCTGCTAGCTGCGTGCTGTTGACGTTGATCTTGGGTTCCACACGTACAGGCATGGAGCACACTTGTGTTACTGCACCCAGCGAGTTTTTGATCGACACATGGATGTAGACTGCAGAGACAGAAAACACAACACTTCTGTTATTTCTTAAATACAATGCAGCCTCCTAAAGGCTGTCTTACACACGTACATGTACCTGTATGGCCAGGTATCAAAGTCAAATAAAAATACAAAGTCAAAGTCCTTCCCGCACCAGATTGTGCATAGGGCAGCGCCCATCTCTGTTTCGATAGTCCTTGGGCCATACAATGTTGTTGAATAAAGAGACTCTTTCTACACAACTAAGTGTTTTATTCAGCCGACGTCTCTTTATTCAGTGACTTACCAACCTGATGAAACTATTCACGGACATACAATGTTGTACAATCACTACAGCAAGGGGCTAGTTCACAGGTAGTGGTGTGTGTTCATACTCTTTCCCCAATGCTGAGTGCTTAGCAGAGAAAGCTGCCTTAGCAGTATGTCCCATTTTTAAAATCTTTAGTATGACTCGGCCGGGAATCGAACTCACAACCAACCGAATACAAGGTGAACACTATAGTCACTTGGCCATTCGGTACGGCCAGGTATAGGAATGTTTATTTATTAGACAGTAGGTATGAATTCCTCTGGTAATTATATGAGTAGACCCTGCTGCTACAGTCATTTTAATGGCAATCTTTCAGTAGAATTGACAGAAAAGCTTTACAGACTACTTTGCACATACTAAGTGTTCCTTTGCTGAGTATCAGGGCCTTTACCTTTGAAGTCGTCCTGTTCCTCCCCTGCAGGTAAGTAGAAGATGTTGTCGTAGTTCAATCCTGAGTATATAACCTGCCGAGTCCCGTCCTTGTCACCAACACTCTGCTCAATCTCATACACTAGAGGTCCATTCTGCAGGGAAAATCAAAAAATTTCAATGCCAGTCATATTTGTTGGTTCTCGAACATAAAAGAAAATTATGCTGAACTGTACGATCAACATGAAAACAGGGTCTGAGGAAAGTGCAGCGTTTTATCAAATTTAATCAACATTTCTAGAGGGTAATGTTATCGTCAGACAAGTCATTGCCACCTGAAACCTGGAATAATCAGTGCAACTGCAAGAAATGCGGTCAATAAGCTACACACCTTCTAATTGGTCAATTCTCTTTAGTTACAAGCGTTCTGATTGGTCAATTCGTGATAATGTTTCTATCGCACACTGAACTTAGCAGGAGATTCAAACTGAGCCAAGTACATGGCCCAAAGACAAGTTCGTGACCCAAAGGGCTAGGGGGTTAACCTTTTCCCCCCGCCTAACCCCAAAACCAATAGAATTGGTAGCTAAATGGCTATGTCGGTGTGCTAAAGGTTAATCTGACTTACCACATCCTTCCATTGCAGACAGAAGACGGTGAAGAGAGTTTCCATCTCCACACCACTGTCAGGTGTGATGGTGCACCTCCCCAGACTCGGGCCCTCGTTCACGGTGAAGTACATCCTGGCCAGGCCTGTGCGCTGTGGGCTCGTGCCTGAAAATGCCACAAGAAAATGCCAGAAAATCACTCAAAAATGTACAATACTGTAATTCACTTGGTCTTAACAATAGCAAAATTTCGCAGTCTGAGGAAAATGGACATGTTCACAGAATTTAATTTTCACAATGGTGGCAAGGGGGAGGGGGGCGAAAGACGAATGATTTGTTAACAGTAATCAAATAAGTTCACTGTACAGAAGTGAAAACCGTGAACATAAAAGTACAGTGAAAAAATCAGGAGTTATGGTATGCTCAACTGTTATATGCAGGGCTAAAAAAATATTTCAATTTACAGAAAGAAATGTAAGTTACTTATGAAAATATATTTAGCAATTTGGCAGTCTAAAAAAGGTTACGTATTAGGAATCACATATTCCAGAAAACAGAAGGAAAGGTATTTCTAGCCCTGGTGGAATTCTAAGCAATTTCAAATGTTGGACATGAGAGTGTCAGAGGAATTATTTCTTTTGTATCTTACCCAGAGTTTTTGCACTCACTGCAACTGCATAGATTCTTCCCTCCATCAGGGTATGGGCTGCTATCACCAGGGACATTCCATGGATACCTGTCAGAGGAAAAGAAGTGGAAAATTTGGTCTTGAACTTCTTTCTGTGCAACCAAAAACAATGTGACAGACAACATTACAAGAAACAACAGTTCAATAAACTGGGAGGGGGCCAAAGTCATTGGCAAAAAGGACTACAGACGCAATTGCAATTGGATACATAAGGCGGTAGTATGGGTCAGGAAATCTAATCCAGTCATGAACCGTGATGAGGGGGGATACAAGCTTAGTCACATGTTTCCCTCTGCAGCGCCACCTAGCAGTGCTAGTGGAAACTTCATTGCAGTAAAAAGGGATCTTCAAGTATTGTACTAAGTACTAACCTGTGGTAGCCTTGTCAATCAACGGGAGAGCATGGTCGTATTTGCTAACAACGTGTTGAATGGCGCCTTCCGGCAGCCCGTCGTCTTTGACCTCATCGCCCCCGGTGTCATCTCCGTCCCCGCCATTCTGTCCGCTGCCACCAGGACAGAGCGGGCACTGACCACTCGAGTCCCCGGCTGTTGTGGACCAATCAGAGAGGAGATATTGTAGTGACATATTTGCTAGTATCAGTATCGGCATTTTACTGTTTCAGTGTTTCGGTCTATTATAGCCGTAGAGTCATATTGCACGGTGCAGAAAGGACTTGCTAAGTTTTTTTGAGAATAAAGCCCAGGTACAGCTATACTCACAGTTTCCAGTGTCCACTCCACCCCCTGGTCTGTCCACCCAGTCTGGCCGGTCCCCTCCGTCTGCCTCCTCAGGGTTCTGGTCAGTGTTGCCGCTCAGGTCCCCATTGTTGATGTGAGGAGGAGGGGCCACTGTGATGCCTGGGGTGGTAGCCATTGTCGTAGTGGCTAGAAGGGAAGATCCAGATTAAGTGCATAATGCCAGCTCAAAGGCATCCAATGCAATCTCAGGGTGGTAATACAACAAATATTCTGGATAAGGAAATCTGTACATTTACTGCCATTTCTCGGCACATTTTCGTCATTGTTTCATACTTGAAGCGTTTGAAACAAACCAAAAACAAGCTATATTTGGTACAACCAACAAATAACTTGAAGAAGCCTATGGTGCGAAACAAGCAGTTTTCCATCAGCAACATCGCATTTTGCCTCACAGATGTCAGTATGCTATAGGACAGGAATGATTTAAATTACTACATTAATAAAATGAGCAGAGAATTGACTATGAAAATCCAGTTTTACTGCTCTGAAATCGCCTTTAAGTTTGCAGGTGGAACCATTCTGTAGCACAGCTAGTACTACAATAGAAATGCACAATTGCAGTGTCAAAATTTCGCGCTGGAGAAGTTACCGCAAAAACCAAGAAAATAAAACCATGGAGAATATTGAAAGATTTACAGTATAACGACACCTACCACGTGTTGTCTGCCTCTGAGGCGGCGCAAGCGTCGGCCTGCCGTTGTTGCCTGTCCCAGAATCCCCCTCCCCGATGGGAAACAGGTCCCTTGGCCAGCCAATCCCCTGATCCCTGTCGGAATCCTCGTCGCCGCCCTCGGAGAAATCGTAGTCGTAGGGATCATAGGGATTGCTGTCAGGGAAGCTGCCCCCAGGGAGATGGGGATTGTAGTTACCTGGGCAGAGACAGAGGAGGAGTTGTTCAAATTCAACTCAAAGCAAAGGATCTTTCTACTCCAGACTGAGATTTGGAATCTCAAAAGAATCCTACAAGTTTGATATCTTCTAAGCAGTGTTCTAGCCAGCATCCGTGTTTCCGCCAGTTGAGGGAACAAAGATGGACAAAAATTTTGCTCAATCCATCATCTTTGACAGACAAATATTGACGTGAAAGATAAGGAAAGAGATGTCATTAAACCAAGCTTAGTCTACCAGCAAAATTTGCCCCTAAAAATGCAGCAAATAGTGTTTCACAGGGTCAAGGTTTCATAATTTTCCCGGGGGGAGCATGCCCGGCCCCTGGATGCCCCTAGGATTGTTGTGCAACACCTCGCCCCTTCAGTGCTCAACGATGTTACGTCAAACAAAACTGAGATGACAGAAAAAAAATTCAGGGTGGCTAGAACACTGCTTCTACATACACAAATTTACATTTTCACAAAGATAAAGATTCCCTAATATAAATGGAACCATCCTGTCTCAATTTCTACGTTAATCTATGCTATTTTGTGTAATGTAAATATTTCACATGAACGGCTTTCATCTTGAATGCAGTCTTACCATCACGTCCATTTTCATCTATATTTGGAACAACCGTGATTCGAGGCGCCGTAATTCTGACGGTCGTTTCATTCCCAGTTTCAGTTGAAGCCTGGGAACTGTTGCCGGGTGTGGCAGTGCCGTTGGGGCCCATGATGGGCTGGTAGTTAGAACCATCGGGAGCCACACAAACCAAGGGAGCTGGGAAGAAAAAAAAAGGAAATTTTGTTGCTGCTATTAATTTTTGATGCACACTATCCAATCATACTGTAGGCATCCTTCCATCTCAAGAGATGATGGTAGCACTCTAAGTCTGGTGTTGTGGCCATGTACAGCATCTAGTGTGGCTTAATCATACTGTACATAGTGACTAAAAATGTGGTTAAGTGGCCTCATTTGAATATGTTTACAAATTAAAAGAAGCATGCAATATTCCAGTACACATTTGTACATTTTCGTTGGTGAAAAGAATCAGCTTACAACACTTTGTGTTTGTACATATTTCAGCTAAAGAGCAGTTGTAACATAATGATTAACATATAGTTCCTAGCAAAGTTCAACTTCAAGTCGGTCTTTCGTGAAGAATGAAGTATGATACTCTCCTTTACATTTTAAATACATTGTAGGTAATCTAATATACTTATCAGGTCTATAGACAATCTAGAGACAATTTGACACCAATAAGGACAAACACGATGCCCCTTACTGTCAGGATCAAAGTGGTTTTCCTCCGACACTTTGAACAACTGCCACAAGAAGTCCACGTCAGGCAACTTGTCACACTCAGGACACACGGCATGGAGCGTCAGCTTGTTGTTACTGTTAACTGTGCCAGCTGTGCACTGTGGGCAGTCTATCTGTAACCTGGAAAGTACATGTAATGAGAAAGTTACTAAGATATTTCCTTCCAACAAAAATAGATAAGGCCAGAACAATTCATTAAATTGGTTCTTGGATTTGTCCTCTTCAATTCTCTCTGAATCTGATTTGCAACAAAATTTAGGTTCTGAATCAACTTCAAAATGCTCATATGCTAGCTCAAAAAGTTGAAGATTCTTTTCTTTTCTTCCTAGTTGTTTTCTTCCTAGTTGTTCCCAGTTTTTCCATCTATCAATGCAGTGGTTTGATTAAAATTTTAAAAATCATTGTTGAGTCAAAAACCAGCCTGCAATGTTGACTTTATGAACCTGACTGTCTATCACAATTATCAGTTCAACCAATGATAACATGACAATTAGCGGTTTGACCAATGAGAGAGTAGCTGCATGTCGGTCAAAATTTGCATTTTTATGTTTTGACCGAGGCAGGTGGGACTATAGGAAAGGTCCGCTGTTGCTTGGATAAGTTTCAGGAAAAATATTGTCCCAAAAGTGATGATGTGTATCACTTACTCTATAGGGTATTCAGTCGCAGTAGCATTCAGTACTTGAGTTGTGATCGCCTCTCTACCGTCCTTACTCACGACAAGTTCCACCACAAACAAGTTTGCGTTTATCCGCAGCTGTCGACCGTGGAAGGTGACAACGGGTTCGTCCACCTCCAGCGGGGAAGAGGCGTTCATTTCGCTGGAGTTGTTAGTGTGTAGAACGCGGAAACAGGGGGTGTCCGGGCTACCAAGAACGTAGCAGGTCCAGTTGTAGCTGTGGGGGGAAAACAGGCTTTATTTTACAAGGTGCTGCAAACACAGATTATATATGGAGCAATATTTTTATAAGAAATATGTCCAGGCTTTGCAGTACAAGCTTGCAAAGCTGGTGTGCTACGCCAAAGGGCGGTTATACCGGCTAAACAGATACAGAAGTCTTAACCCTTAGATCACTTGATGCCAGAATGTATTCGTAAAGGCAGTAGAACAAAACTACACTGATTTGCAAGCTACTCTGCTATCTCTGTAAAGGTAAAGGTAGCCCCATGGCCTTTTTCAGGCCGTAGGGGCAGTGGGTTGTTAATCCACTGTGTCTAGGGCACAGTATTTGAAGGTTGAGACCATCCCTCTCCTGCCACCACCTTTTACCTCCCAAACCAAAGGCAGGTACCCATTTTACACCTGGGTGGAGTGAGGAAAGTTGCGTAAAGTGCCTTTCCCAAGGACACAACGTCCAGCCAGGAATGCCAGGGATCAAACCCACCACCTTGTTTCTGCTAGGCTAGCCGCTCCGCCATTTGATGCCAAAAGTCACTATATATGTGTGTCTAATTTCAAAATGTACAGCACGTAAGATAGCTTACCTCAATCCAGGACTGTCGGGGAAGTCAGGATCCAGGGAGTTTCCCCCGTCTACCGTCAGGGTGGAGTTACGACCAACCTTCCTGGCCGTTCCACCGACTATCACTGCTCTCAGTGGGGTCTGTGTCACAGATACCATCACAGACGAGGTGGCATAGACAATAGTGCCATTCATTTGGACCTAGGGTAAGGGAAAAAGAGAATATGAGATTTCAGAATACTAGAACACTACTACGTCGAATTGAATGAAGTTTAGACATCTACGTCATCAGAATCTGATACAGAAATACATTTGTAACAGCTACTCAAGCAACTGGATAGATTTTGAAAATGATCAGATGTTTCAGACACTGACAAAAGGTAGTGGATGCTACCTGAAACGGCTGACCGTTTTCAAAATCTATCCAGTTGCTTGAGTAACTGTTATCTCAGTAGAACACTAGTACCAAGTCAGATTTGAAGGACTCAATCTTTCAACCACCTTACTACAAGAGGATCGATTTTGTTGTCCTTTTCTGGATGGTATACATGGAAACACATATGACATTTATATCCGGTATCCCAAAACCTGCCTTGAGGTGAAAAGTGTAGTTTCCATAAGGCAAAACGTGACTGGGCAACACCAGGATTCTCTCTCGGAACACCCCTGCCTCCACTCCCTTAGGCTGGATGGTATGTCCCGTTGCATTGGAAACGGTCCATTGGAAGATGGCCACGGGGGTGGCATTGCAGACTATAAATATAGCTGACTCTAACCGCAGACGCCTGGAGTAGTTGATCTGTGTTTTAAAAGATAAGAATTGAAGTATGATTGCAAGATGCCTTTTCAGCCAACAAAAGTGCCTGACAAGTTTTACAAGATTTATCACATTTGTGGAAGGATTGTTGACATAACAGGTGACTATCACTTCTTCAAAATGTCAAACCTAAGACCAGTAAGGTTTGAACCACTTACACTGGGAAGGACCCCTATTTTTTTTTAAATAAGTGTGGTGGGATCTTTAACGTACTCAGGGTGTGGCTCTGCTTAAACATGCGACCTCCGGCTTTACATTCTATCCGAGAAGACGTCCCTAACCGAAGCTAGGTTGTACTACTCATTTTCACCTGAGTCAAGTGAGGAAATAGGAGTTAATGCCTTTCCCAAGGACACAACAATGTGGCGTGCCAGGATTCAAACTCAGAACCTTCAGATTCTGAGTCAACAACCCTAACCACAAGACCACCTGTAACATCATTTCAACATTTTTATATAACCTCTTTACCCTTACAAACCTAGCATTAACAGTGCTCTAGAAACAGGACTTTCTTGCAAATGAGTTTACCTGGATGCGAGGTGCTCCGAGGATGCTGAGATCAGGTGGACTGCACATCTCCGTCACCACGAACACCTGCAGCTGCTGCGTATCCGAGCTGACGTCGTTGGTAATAGTAACCCTGGCAACGTACTCTCCAGGCCTGGAAACACAGGAAGAAGGGACAATGTTGGTTTATACTAGAACAATGTATTATATAATAGATACAAGAAAAACAGCAACAACTGACAATTAAAATTGTACAATGCATGATCAAGCTACAAAAGTATAGAAATTAAAAACTTTGAAAACAAACATTCTCCAGACCATTTCCTACTTACTTATTAAATGACCAGGAAGAATTGTGGATCTGTGCACAAATTTTGGAGCCATTTTTTTCAGTCAGAGGGACAAAGTCATAGAATGGTCCCAAGCAAGCTCGACAGAGTAACTGATTGCGAGTGGACAGATTGTGCTCTTACTTTCCCAATAGGCTTAATAGTTCGTTCATAATGACAACCCACAGGATAGAGGCAAATGGCGGGCTACAATCAAGCCTCAGCATCAGTGTGCAAGCACTTCTAACCCTCAGAAGACGGGGAACAAAAGACGCTAAACCAAATAGTGAGTGAGTGAGTGAATTTCTTAGTAGGCTGTTTCGGACAGAATTCTCTTATTTGTTCAGCTTCTTGATTTCTTCTTCGTCTCTTTCTCATCACCAATCAGCCTAGTAGCATTTTACCTGCTGTAGGTGTGACTTATGGTGTCCTCCTGGGTCACAGCTGTAACGTTGTCTCCAAAGTCCCAAGTAAAGTTTTGGTTGCTGCCCACCCAGTACACGGTGAAGTCCGTCGGCTGTCCCAGGACCGTTGACGTGTCGTACTTGATCAGGCGAAGCTCGACCGGCAGTTGTACCTCGATCTCCACCGGGGAAGACACGGCCTGGCTGACCTCATTTCCGGCAGTTACGTAGACTGTGAATCTGGAGAAACATAAACACAAACATGCATTGTGATACAAAAGCTAATGCACAGGAGAAAGACATGTCAACATGATTTTCTACACTCTGTATTTGTGCCTATCCACAGCTTTCATATTCCACACATGAACATTCCATCCCCACATTTTACAAGTTACATTAAAAACCAATACCACTTAAATTTATGGGCATTACAAAGAATCTTTATATTACATGTACTGTCAGCTGCTACAGGACTAATCCAGACATTTAATGAATACTGTTCTATTCTATGTTGTTTAATTGTAGCATGATGTGTTGATACATTCCACGATGAAGTTTGATACTTTCTTTCAACACAACGAAGCAAAAGTAGCTCACCCCAAATTTTCAGTCACACTTTCTTCGACCTTCTTTGGGGGCCAATATTGTTTACCTGGCAATTACAATTCATTACTCAAGTCATGTTTCCCTAAGGTCATGTGCTCAGAGTAACTGAATCAACTTCACTCCTGAAGAAGGTCGACATAAGTGTGACTGAAAATTTGAGGTGAGCTACTTTTGCTTGTGCTGAATGAAAGTATCAAACTTCATCATGTAATGTTCTATTGATTTACGATGGCCAGAATTGGCATCTTACAGTTGAGTACACTAATCAATGTCAGTCAATGTCTGTCAGGAGAAAGATTGTAAATTTTGTACAGACATTAGAAGCACCTTGCCACAGTTTCTCTACTCACATTCCATTTTCACCGTACTGATACGCCAGTGTGGGTCTGAATGTCAGCTTGGTTTGCCCGTTACCCAGGTGCCACCTGTACCAGCTCGCGTGATTGGTCACCGTAATGACGTTGAAAGTGACATCCTGATAGGCTGGGAAGAGGGATCCGACCAAGTTCAACTCCACACCTTGGTTTAGGAGAAGAAGACATAACTATTAGAACAGTGAAAGGCTGTTTTCTTCACCAAGGAGGTTTTACGTTTCAACCAGGAATCAATGGTTACTTTGCTGGTTAGTTAAGAGGATAACTCGATTAGTTATGAACAGATCTTTCTGATTTTGTGCATTATGGATAGTCCAGGAACAAATGATTACATTTTGGAAAAGATTCTCTTGAAGGACTTTCTTTAGGGACTCTTTGGAGAGAGACCTTTGCGAGTTCTGATAATACATGTATCTTAGAATATTTCACTGCCTTTCAGGGAGTGTTGGACGTTATACCATGGTGAAAGGAAGTAATATTTGTGTAAATAACTGTAACTTTATGTAACTTTTAAGCAAAAACTTTTGTTAAAACGGGACAATTCAGACATTGTTCTGAGAGGCTGTTGCTCTCAACTTGTAATTGCCAAATAAACACCATTATCTTACATGTATATACTATTGGATGAGCCAACATGGGCCTATATTTCGAACTCTGGATCGTCTGAAGCTAACATATGGTAAGCAGCGTGGCCAGAAGAAAGATACACAACCTACCCTGCACCCTTCCCAGGACCTTCACTTCAGCCGTGGCCTCCTGGCGTCCGACCCTGTTACTGGCAACGACTGTTACCGTGAAGTCCCCACGCTCCCTGTACGTGTGCCGCACAGTCAAACCTACGCAGCA
The DNA here is from genome assembly GCA_013266295.2 of Branchiostoma floridae x Branchiostoma japonicum. Classification (NCBI taxonomy): domain Eukaryota; kingdom Metazoa; phylum Chordata; class Leptocardii; order Amphioxiformes; family Branchiostomatidae; genus Branchiostoma; species Branchiostoma floridae x Branchiostoma japonicum. The sequence goes on along the minus strand of CM023835.1, from coordinate 5,325,139 downwards.
ACGGAAAAACACAACATGACTCAGATAGGACATTTGAACTCAAAATGCCTTGACCGTCCTCACAATGTAAATAAATGACTCAGAGTAAAAAAGCAATCCTTTTACATAGCAGCTTCTGACATCTATCTAAGACTTACTGGGTCAGGGTTGGGTTACATTATGTAACTTATGTTGCAAGTTGCAGGACAAAGATGGAAGGGCTGGTCACCATATGTATATATAAATGTGTTTGAGTAAGAATAAACAGAGCAGTAGTTTGTTAGGCTAGACCATGTGAAGGTAAACATTATGCACTTGCTACCTTTCTAGTTTTAATAGTATCTCACCTGTCTTAATCATGTTTGTATCATTGGGATTACAAGATGTGAAAATTCATGTTGAAAAACATTTGATGGTTTACAGCCAACATAACTGGTCTAAAACAATCTTCATGCAAAATCTAAGAAAGATTAACCTTCCTTACCAGCATCAGTGTAGTCTGTTTGGTCCCCCATGGCCCAATCTACTGTTACGTCTGTTCCCCTCTCTAGCGTCGCACGAAGCTCCGTCACATTCCCGTGCGGTGTCAAGTATGATTCGCTCTCCAACGACAAGCCAAACGGTGCGAATTCCACAAAGAAGGGGTACGGTAGGGTCATGCTGACATTGTTCAACTCATTAACGGCAACAACAGAAACGGAGTAGTTCCCCACTGGAAGAAAAATACAGGGAATCTTTCAATAAATATAGAATACTACGGTGTACTCTGTATCACCCGAGGCAGCAGTTCGACCATGGTAGGATCGCCAGACAGCCAAAGGCCGGAGAACAATCCCACCCTCAGGAGGGCTGGGACCGAGGGTGATGCAAAATACACCGTATAGTCATACCCACCCTACAAAACACACATTTCAATGCGAAATGTGCCTAAAATTGAGAAAACTTGGTGTCCCTGAACAAAAATTTGTAACAACATCAATTCCAATGTCCAAATCCGATATTCGAATTTTCGAAAGTGGCGCACGCGATGCACGCGAAGATTTCAAGATTTACAGTAATCCTACCTACCCTGTCTGAACACGTGTCTCGCAATACCAGAGATGTCGCCAAAGAACTGGTTTACGGAGCCAGGAACTTCCGCCTTCCCTGTGCCATCGCCAAAATCAAAGATGAATCTCACATTTGTACCCTGCTGCACTGATGCCTCAAAGGGTAAGGGCACGGTTGCCCAGTTTCCATCCGACTGTAAGGAAATTTCGGCATGGAACACCGGAGAAAAGAACTGTCTGGGTGGATCTAGCATGAGTCCTGAGATCCTCTGGCCAACGACAACTGTTATCTGAGCTCTCATGGGAGGAATGTACACAGGGACATGTGTGTTCACGTTGACTGTAACGGTGTAGGTGCCTGGACTGTTGAAGGATTGGGTAGCTGTGCTGCTGTTCCCAGTACTGTAAGAAAAGACAGAAGAAATATCAATGATTGTATAATTCATAGAACCAGTGACAAATAGACAGGTCCTATAGCCCCACTCACCTCCGTCAAAACGTAGAAATGCAAAATACAAATGTAAAAACATAAACATTCAAATATTTGATGAACATACAGTTACTCTCTCATTGGTTGAACTGCTAATTGCTATTCTTTCATTGGTTGAACTGCTAATTGTGATTGACAGTCATTAATGCTCCTCAAGCTCATCCACTCCCGTCTCCCTTCACACTAACTCCTGGTACTCACTCTTACTTACAAAGCTGAAAGTATAATCTAAAAATCCTTGCAATACTTTTCCAACATATTTTCTTCTGTTCAAAAATCTTATTTTTGACGCTTTAGGTCATTGACAACATTTTCACAACATATGTTGCACATTAACTAACCTTTGCATATTGGAGATTGGGTACGGGAATGGACTGTTTGTGCTTTGGAACATCCAGGTAAACGTCAGGTCCGATCCTGTCTCCGTTGTCGCTGCGAAAACTACCGAGGTCCCCGTGGTTACCGTCGTCTGTCCGTCTTGTACCACCAACTGCAGCCCAGTGATTGGCTCAACTACCACAGCAGATGCTGATTGGCTGAGCCAGGTCACATGATTCGAGGCATTGACCGTGATAGTGTACTCCCCCACATTGGGATACGTGTGATTTAAAGAAAAGGTGTACGTTGGAATATCGTCATTTCTGCGCGAAACGGAGGAAACAACAAGATCGTTGCTGTCGTGTACGGATGAAAAGACTTGTCTGGTCCCATCGGCAAAGTCAATGTCAAAGGCAAACTCTCTCCCGCCCGTAACAGTTATCTGTATATCCGACACTTCGCCCTGTAGCACTGGGTTCACATGGATGTCCACTTGTGTTAGTGGATGTTGGACAACGACGGTCATGGTAGCTTGCTGGGAATCGATTCCATTGGATGCAAAAAGCTCCAGGGTGTATGTGTCACTGGTGCTATAGGTGTGCAAAACCTGTCAAGAAATAACAGATGCATTAGAGCAGTGTTCTAACCAGCCTGAATTTTTAATTTTTTTTTTGGCACCTCAATTTTGTTTGACATAACATCGTGTCCAGTGCCATCCAGGGGCATGCTACCCTGGGAAAATTTTGAAATCTTGACCCTCTAAAACAAATTTTGCTGGTAGACTAAGATTAGTATAATGACATCCCTTTTCATATCTTAACACTGCAATTTTTGTCTGTCAAAGACGACAGATTGGGCAAAAATTTTGTCCATTATGAGCAGCAAATTTCCGTCAAATGACAGAAAGATGGACGCTGGCTGGAACGCTGCATTAGAGAGTATCATGCAGTACTCTATATCATTCCCTGTACTAGTATCAGGCCATGACATTAGCTCTTACATTTACCTGCTCCACGTTCCTCCTGAAGAGAGCATCATGAAAAGACCATAGTTTAACAAAGGTTAGATGCTTCTGGGCAATTCTGGCTTTTCTCTAATATATAAACAAACTGATGTAGGATTTTCCCACAAAAAGGAGAAAACCTATGTCCTACTAACCCTGTCTGTAGTTGTAAGGACGGTGGTGTTATCGTCCAGTATCCAGCGATATACCACAGCTGTACCCGAGTCAGAAACCGCATGCCATGTCTGGGAGCTAGGGGGACTAGAGGTAAAACAGACAATTCATAAGAAGAAAAGACTTTTACTAGACCTAACAAATTAGTGCTCTCTTCACTTTGTAAAGTAAATACTGATAGTTTTTTTTCAATGTATAAAGTAGAGTGGATTCATTCCTCAAGCTAACTGACATCTTTCACACCGCAGCGGCCCTCAGTAAGACATCTGGAGCCGCATAGTTCCCGTTGAGAAAGAGGCTGAATAAAAGTTCTAAGCGGGAACTATGTGGCTCCAGATGTCTTACTGAGGGACGACTGCAGTGTGAAAGATGTCGGTTAGCTTGAGGAATGAATCCACTCTACTGTTTTCTCATACAAAGGTTTTTTTACTGGATTCCTTGGATATAGTATTTGTGTGAGATAAAAATCACTGACGATGAGTAAAATTCTTCAGCTCAAAATTACTCTCAAGTAATCATAATTCCATTAACGATGTTAGCAGCAAAACATAATCACAAGCTTTACCTGAGCAGTTTGACATGCCGTGGCCCCTCCACAAGGAGGTTTCCGATTGGCTCCTGGACAGAGACATAGCTTAAAAGCTGGGCACGGTCTCCATTCACGGTTAGGTTTACAACCAGTCGGAACAGTCCAGGACTTGTGTAGGCATGGTTCCACCTGTAGGTGTGAAACATTGACACAACTGTTTTTAAACAGAGTCGGGGGGTGGGGGATTTTTTGGAGCCAACTGGCAATGTCACCCCTAAACTCAAGATATGCCAGCTAAAAATAACCTGACTATTCCACCAACACTAGATTTCATACATGCAGACATGCACACACACAATACACATTTTATCACACATTTTGCGTTTATTTTGTGAAATCTCTGCTTATTATCTACAGACTATGTTTATTTGCATCAATGATTTGACATCTCAGTTCAGGGATTGTTCACTCTGTACATCTACATTTTATGTATCTTTTGTGTTCAATTTTGTTTGATTATGTCAACCTGTACCTCTGTTCTCTTGAGTTATGTACCATATATTTTGTATCTTCTAAGGGTGTCTTATAAACCCACACGGGCTGAACGCATCAAGCACAGGAAACGTTAATAAAGCTTCATTCATATACAGACAAGCATGTACACACAGTGACACAGATGTGCATGTAAAGACACACGCATAAATGTGCAGAGAAACACACACACACACACACATTTATACAAACACACACACACTCAGACACATACACATATACATACAGACACACATATACAAACATACATTTACACAAACACACACACACACAGACATAAATACAAGTAAACATCATTACCTACACTATCATTCCCAAACAAAATTACACAAGTAATACCTGTATTGCCTCCCATTTGGAATGTTGTGAGTATCCTCAGTGTTATCCCCATACCCCACAGACATGGACGCAGCAGTCAGCGTCCACCCAGACGGGAACACGACCGTGAACTCCACGGTCTGTCCTGATGCCGACGCTCCACTGTGCTGTATGTAGGGCTCGATGGCTTCTGCTTGTGACTGGACGTTCGCAGAAGCACTCTGTGTAGTGACTGGTCAAAGGAACAAAGACAAATTAGCATTCAATACTACGTTAGATGTCATAGTTCTAATCTTTCACATTATTCTAATGGAGTTGCAGTGGTCTAGCCAGCATCCGTCTTTCCATCATTTGAGGGAATTTTGCTGCTCGTGAGGACAAAAAATTTGCCCAATCCTACATCTTTGACAGACAAAAATCGGCATGTAAAGATATGGAAAGAGATGCCATTAAAGAAAGCTAAGTCTACCAGCAAAATTTGCCCCTCAAAATGTAGGAATAAGCCTTTCAGAGGGTCGAGATTTCATGCCCTCAGACCCCCTAGGATTGGCACTCGACATGATGCTACGTCAAACAAAATTGAGATGACAGAAAAAAATTTCAGGCTGGCTAGAACACTGCTTGAAAGAGTCAGAAAATCTTACCCAGGTTGCTGACATCCACAGATACGACATGTGTCTCCTCATCAGAGAAGGAAGTGCTGAACACTGGGACAGCTGTGTACCCCTGCAGTTCACCATCCACCCGCCAGGTGTACAAGGCATCGGCTATGCTGCTTAGTCCTCCTATTGATGGAATCACACAAAACAGTGATGCTTTGTACAGTATAAAACCTCATACTGCTGAACTACTATTTGCAAGCTGGCAAAAACAAGGACGGAACATGAAAAGTTTCCTGCTACCATACTGTAACAAGTTACCATGCAATCACTTAGTACACAGCCTAAATCTATATTTCTAAACAATTTTTCTCTGGAACGAACAGTCTTCAAGACATATGTGTCAGGCCATGTTAACTGTGATACCGTCCATGCATAGAAGGGTGTGTGTACTTTTTTGTTGTTGTTTAATTTACGTTTTAGACAGGCAGATTTGTCTCCAACCAGCTGCAAATGGGGGGTGCGTACTTTAATCGGGAATTTACGGTATATGTTATGGATGTAAGAAGTAAGAGAGTTAATTTTCAGGAGCTTACATCACTAGGCCTAACACGTCGTTATCTGGTGTGAATCAAATATATTTTGCATGCTTGTTAACCTTCACACTACTAACCCGTACGAACTTCTAGTAAAAGGCTACCTCAGCAGGGAGAAGGTTAATGTAAAATTCTGACGTCTCCCCATATCTTTTTGAAGTGTGAAAGAAGAAATATTACCTTGTTCTTTCACCACAAACACGCTGCTCTCTCCCACCACTGCCATCCCCAACATTTCCAACTCCACCCCTGAAATGCCTTCCTGCACTTCCACGTCTACCTGCTTCCTCACAGCAGACACATCGTTGTACACTGTCACCACCACGCTGTGCAACCCAGCAGTTGCAAACAGGTGTTGGAGCTCGCATCTTCCTTCAGTCACTGTGACATTGTACGATACACCCCCAACGTCAACATGGCATTTTGCGTCCGTTCCTCCTTCTACATTTGCAACAATGTCTGTGCTGTTGCCTAACACTATTGGCGTGGTAACTGCAAGTTGCACGACTAGAACAGGCTCTTGTACGTGAAACTGTAGTTTTTCTACAACTGCACTGGTAACCAGATTACTAACTGTCACTGTAACATTCACAATACCGGGTAGTTCAAAAACGTGACTGGCAGAAGAGGTGTTTGCAGTAGACTGGACACTTGGTTGCCTTCCGTCAGAGACGTCCCAGGAAAACTGAACGCCAGTTCCCGTGGCAACGGTTGCCGTGGCTACTACCGACTCGCCAGTTCTGATATACCTCCCTTTATCACTTGTCAGCGTAAGACCTGACACCGGGACTTGCACCGTGACTTCCTTGGTTTCTCGGCGCGAACTAATCAGGTTCGAGACCTCTACGCTTACGGCGTGCGTACCGGGGATTGTAAACGTGTGTTCGATAGTCCCTTCGCTGGACGTTGTATTGAAAGCGTACGACCCATCTGTATTGGTAATGTCCCAAACCACAGTCACTGGTCCCACATGTTCTGCATAATGTACTGTAATGTTCTGAGGGACATCAACAGGTAGCGCACTGCTTAGTGAAAGATGTATTCTGTGAATTTCGGCTTGAACTACGACCGAGTCTGTCATGACAGCGCTCACTTCGTTCGCGTCGTTCCACGCCCGTGCCGACACCTGGAACGATCCGCTGCCGCTGTAGATATGGCTGAAACCAACGTTCAAGTTACAGTCTTCAAGGTAGCTGGCCATGATCTGGAACTGATCCAAGGTGGATCTGGATCCAAGGAGTTCTCCGCGTTGGTTGGTGAGGGAATGGTTGAAGGTCGTCCCGTCTCCAAGGTCAATCTCCAGGAATGTGCTACTGCGGTCTGCAGTTACCATGGTGATGAGGAATGTGGTGGCCCGTCCGTGTGTTGTGACTGGGGGTCCTCCATCGAGGGATACAGTCAGATTGGAGATGGAACGATCAACAACAATCTGCAAGAAAAAAAAACAACATGCATCTTTGAAATCTTTATTCAACTTACCACATAGCCGACTTGTTAAGTTTGAATAATGCTAGTATTTAAAATCTCACAGTCACGCATTACACTAAAATCAAGAAGGCTCTCTAAAGTTAAAATACAGGGTGCATATTGGGACCCTGTTAGCGATTCTATTAAAATATCTGAACAAAATGCAAACAGTTTTCTCACCACTTCTGCTACTTGCTGAGAGTTAAATAAAAATTACAGCAACTACCTGAGCAGCATGTGTAGATACAAGCCACTAACAATGGAAGAATAAGGAAAATATGAAATTAAGTTTGAGAAGAAGCAGAACCTTTGCTCAAAACGACTTAGACTAGATAATAAGAAATGACTTTCCTTACCACTTCTATGACTCCTGCCACAGAGCCTAGTGTGTTGGAGACATTCACTCGAACAAAGTGTGCTCCAAGAGATCGGAATGTAAAAGTCTGGAAAGGAAAGACATTTTGTTCGAATACTCCAAAATCACCATGCTCTCTCAACACACAGTTGAATGGAAATTAAAATATTCTTAAATTGTGAATAAAATACAAAAAGTACATACTTTGATACATAATTTGCTTTTGGTGAAAAGGAATTAACCTTCTTTATACTACTGCTACAGTTTGTAACTAGTACACAAGAAAATATGAAGACCGGAGCAACTGGTCGAAAGCTCTAGGTGAGAACAATCCTTTGTGTTGGAACAAAAGTGTCCACTTTAAACATGTAACTACCAACACAGAGCTTTCATGATAAAATATAAGGACTGTTGACTTCAAAGGAGCAAGCAAGTTATGGCTGCTGTTCTTTTCACTAACCTGAATGTCCCTTGAACAGTTGACCACCCCCTGACAGGGGTTTACAACATTCAAATAAGGCGTAGAGATGATGTAAGAGCCGTCATCTCGCTCCCAGTAAAAGGACAGGTTCTTCCCCCTCCCTAACGATGCCTCCAAGCTGAAGGGAGCGTCAACGAAAACCGTGATGGACTCCGCGTCAGGAGCAGAGGAGGAGTAACTGCATGATGGGATGGATGCCGGGTCGCTCCCGGGAGCACGCTCAATCTCCAAGTCCGCGGGAATTGGAGGAACGACAGTGATGTTCGCTTGGATGGACATGGCAGATAGAGGGTTCTGGATGTGCATTTCTGGAAAGAAGAAGAAAAGGATTCACAAACATCTCATCTCATCTATTCCTTAGCCTAATTGTTCGATCGTTGGGGCACCACAAATGATCTGACAACCAGTTTTCTCCACCCTTCTCAGTTTTCTTTTCCTCTTAACGTTTCATTTAGTGTCATGCTGGTCCATTCTCTGATATCATCCTCCCATCTTTTCTGTTGCCTACCCCTCTTCCTTCCTCCCTGGACTGTTCCTTGCATGATGGTTTTGGCTAGTCCTAATGACTGTGACACGCGTGGTGTCATATTGCAAAGTGCAGATTGCCAAGTCTCTTTGTCACAGTTTGTGTGGGCTGTTGGCAGACTGATTCTCTTCTTACTTTATGATCCACAACTGGGATTGCAAGCATCATACAACACTAACTCCTTGCAACCAGTGATTTCTGTACGCAAAATTCAAATCTGTTCAACAGTTTTCATGTTTAAGTCTTAATAATTTAAATATAGACAAATATGTAGGTATCCAGTTCATACTTACCAACAGTATACTCCCCCACACTGGCATACTGGTGCGTGACGGACATGATGCTGGTATCCATGGTAACGCTGGCCTTGGATGTTCCATCTTGTCCATCTCCGTAGCTCCAAGAAAAGTCCACATATTCAAAGTGGGAGGTGTTATAACTAGGGAGTCCTGGGTAGGAAACAATCATACAATCAAATCAAACTTGTGAGCACAGCATCTTTTCATTTATCCTGCTTGGTTTTATTATTAGCGGCTAATGTTTTCACTCATATGCTTGGAGATTGGAGTTTATTGGAATTTAATCTCCCCTTTAGCTGTCTACCTATAACTTAGTGACAGCTAGTTTTACAGGAGAGGACACAAATACATAAAGACATAGGATAATACATTGACGTACAGCTAACATAAAATTATAGTACTACTAGTACATACAATCATTTCAAAATAACAAGACGTATGTGTATCATCATATGTGCTTCATGCTTTAGAGGCTCTCGTGCTTTAGTAGTCCTTGCTTGAAAGTCCTGTGATAACATAGTTTGTAACGTCCTGCAGTGTGTTCCATTCTGCAAGGAGATTTTCTGCAAGAAGATGATGGTTTTCCCCACCTGTGGACAGGTTAAAGGCACTGGCCAGTACCGCAGTGGCCTCCACTTGTGCCATATCCCCCAGCTGTACCACAGCTGCTGCAGGTGACAGGGATGCTTCCAGCAGATACGGGCCGTCCACAGAGTACACATCTAGACTGGCGTTCCCTCCACATCGCTGGCTGATATCATCTGGGCATCTGTGGAAAATACACGGATAAAACAAGTTAGAAGTCACATTTTCACAGTCCACATAGTGAAAGCCCACATATATTATGTATAAAACTTAATCATCATGATGGTAAAAGAATGTGTCAGCTGGTATGTTATGCTAAAGGGCAGTTATACCAGCTATACAGATTGTGATGGAAGGACTTTTTTGTTCAAACCATTCTTTATTCACAAAATATTCAAGTGGGCCTGCAGGCCGCTTTTCATTGTGGTCATGAGGGATAAGGGTCAGACAAAATTTATAACAACAACAAACAAACTTTCAGAGTTTTGTTTGTTTGTTGGAGACTTTGTTTATTCATGAAATACTCACATCAGCCTGATGACTGTTTTTCACTGAGATTGCATTGATTTTTCACTAAGGGTTGCATTGATTTTTCACTGAGGTTGCATTGATTTTTCACTGAGGTTGCACTGATTTTTCATTGAGGTTGCATTGATTTTTCACTGAGGTTGCACTGATTTTTCACTGAGGTTGCATTATCAATCCAGCTTTCAGAATCCCTCTGTTTCCTCTGAACAGGAGATGTCACCTGAGCATCTCTACAGGTATGCCTTTTTTCCTAAGCTCACCTGGTCCTGACTCCATTAACATCCTACAGGGGTAAAGCCCCATGTCACACCAGCCTTCAGGCCTGTTTGTTTTGCAAGAAGGCCACAGCCCTCATCTTGTCAGTAACTGCCTTTGCCAGACATACATTGACCAGGGAAAGTTGTTGTTGTTTTTTCTTTCATACACCAACAGACTTGTGTGCTGCATTTCACCATCCTGAACTTGCCGACTATATCATCAGAAGAGGAAGAGTCTAGTGTGTTGTTTTTTTCAACAGCGCAAACTTTAGGGATTATTCCTGTTGTTTTTTCTGTAACAGGAACTTGTTCAGTACCTAATCCCGAAGAAGACAATCCCTGAGATCTGTCTGTCCCTTTCTGTCAACAACTGGAAGCTTCCCTGGAACTCAACTATCCATGCTAACCTTTACATTTCTGTGGATAAACCAGCAATCATGTCTACAGCCCAGTTAGACAGAGATAATCTTACTAATTGCAAATAGAAAACACAATTAGCATCACATAAGGTCCTTGTCTCATGTACACTGCATATTAGACCCATTCGGTTGTGGTGTTTGTGGCACATCATTGCCGCACACTACCAGAGCAAGTTGGAAGCCAAGACACTTTGCCAAATTGATTGCGCCGCAAATGTCTTGAACTACCTCCTCGAGTTGGCTTATTACCTTCGCCAAGAAGGTTATGTTTTCGTGGCCGTGTGTCTGTCTGTCTGTCTGTCTGTGTGTCTGTCAACAGCATAACTCGAGAAGGCTTAGATGGATTATCTTGATATTTGGTAGGTGGATAGGTCTTGATGAGGGCTCGAACTGATTAGATTTTGGGCCTCCTGGCGGCTTGTTATGGTACTGCAGCGGAACTTCCGGTTTTGATATCTCGTGATCTGGACATGCTAGGGTCATGATTTTTGGATGGTAGGTAGCTCTTGTGCTCGGCAAGGAGTGACGTAAGTTTGGGCCCCCTAGCGGCTTGCCCTGGAACTGCAGGAGCATTTGTATGAAAATGTTTAAAGTAGGATAACTCAAGAACCAGTTGACGGATCGTCTTGATATTGGGTATGTAGGTAGCTTACGTGATGCTTGACATAATTAGATGACAATTATGCAAATTAGGATCTAATTTGCATAGTTAATGAGGGAATTCTATAATTTACCTATCTTCCATTAAGGACTATTCTACCTTGTGACATGTGTAATTAAGAATGACAGGAACATCGCCATATATTAATCATGTAAATGAAGACCTAATTTGCATAATTAATGAGAAAATACTGTAATTCCATAGTGGTTGATGCTGGCAATTTCATACTTGCGCATTTCGAAGTTGACTGGAGGTGAACATCATTCAACATAACTTATTCAAATCAGGACTTCATTTGCATAATTTATGAGAAAATGCTAGAATGGCCTTCTTTGTTACGATAACACTGCCATTGGGAGGAGAATATGATCAACTGACGTAATTCATGCAAATGGGGATCTTATTGGCATAATTAGGGGGAAATCTATAATTCGTCAGTCATATAATATTAACCTCATTTGGCGAAGGTATGAGGTCGTGGAACTCTAGTTTTGGAATTGTTTCGGAGAAAATCTGTTTGATTCAGAGTGTTCAAACTAAAAAAATGAATCAGTTTGATGAATTTTGAAACTCAAACCGATTCATTTTTTTTTAGTGTGAACACCAGCCAACCAGAGCCGACCTTGCTCCCGACCTACTCCTAACCATGGTTGGGGGAGTTTGGCCAGTGTTTGGGAGGCCATATTCGGTTATGTGTGACAGGGGTTTTAGTCAGCAGGGAGAAGGTTGAGAGTTGAGGGCAGACTTACTGTATGTTACACTGGTCCTGTGTTGTGAGAATGAGCCTGTTGATGTTGTTGGTACAGGAACACTGGTCCCCTCCCTGTAGTCCTGCATATCCATACCTGGAAGGACATACACAAGGAAATAACGGTTACACAAAACATGTACACTGTACTTTCATTCTACATGCATAAGCACAATACACGTACATACTCAAGACTGTTTGAAAGTGTTTGTTTTCTTCAAATCTTGGCTGTTAGTGAGTGTTACAAATACATGTGAGGAGTTAACATCAAAACTGTTGGCTGACTGGGCTTCCCAAAGCGGCAGCATCTTTCTAACTCCTGAGGTAGACATCGCAGTGTCTAAGACATGTCACAAAAGTTTTACTAGTTTTAGTAAAAAGGTGTAGTGAGAATGAGATATAATTCTCTAATACAGTAAGTACAATGTACAAGGCAATGTATTAGACCTGATTAGGATTGGTAGTCTGAGCAGGTAGAAAGTTATTTCTATCACTAAAGTAGCTGCTTACACAGTTTGAAAACAAGCATGCTAACAGTTATCAACAGCTGTAACCTATCATATTAACTACATCTCCATTATGTAGCAAGTTTGAACTGTAATTTCCAACACAAGAAATTAGAATTGCTCATTCCCTGACAAAGACTGGAGTTGTACAGTCAAAAACTTGGGTACGCCCAATTTCTTGTGTTGGAAATTATAGTTCAAACTTGCTTCATAATGACTTCTACCAGCACGGATGAACTTTCAAGATAACTACATTTTATTTCGTCATTCTATGGTAAATAAGGCACCGCCTTTATTCTCTTGTTCATAATCTCTGACCACAAAGAAACATCCGATCCCCGATACTTAATCTGACAACTCCTAACAAAGTGTTGAGTAATTAACCCTCCTTTATCATCATTAACCTGTGCAGCCCAAATTAACGACCTTCCTTTACAAATAGGGTCTTGTTTGTTTGTTGGGAGCTTACATGTTGTCACCATGGTAACTAGCCAAAGCAGAGGGATGTTAACTCTTTTGCAAAAACAACCAATACTGGTGTTTTCTTTGGAAAACATTGGCAGACTTTTTCATCATAACAAAAATCATAAATCCAGCATGAAAGTAATACTTGTAAGGCAAATTAAAAGGTATTTTTTTCAAAAGGGACATTCCGTGACCTAATTGTGCTTTGTTACATTTTGGAGTCACATATCTTTATAACAGGTGACCGATTGGAACGATTAGGGAGGTGAATTATAATTAAGCACAAAATTATCTACAACCAGTTACAGTTATACAGTGTGTGCACGACTAAATGGTTCTTAGTCATCATTAAGGAAACATGTACAGCAACCGGACTTCTTAATCTTTCACCGCACACTGTTCTATTCTTTCTGCAGGTGTACAACTCTGTTATTTAACACAAATTACCTTCTACTTCTTTCATACAAAATACAAAGTGTGGTACTTAGTACAGAAAAAGGCTTGCTTCAGCAATCTAAAGTTTACAAGTGATGTAATTCTTGAAACAATGGTGATGGTTTGATGTTCCCGGTTTTCAAAAGGCCACAAGACTCTGGATTCTGCCGAAAATGTCTTGAACTACCTCCTCGAGGTGGTTTGTTTTGGAATCGTTTCGGGGAAAATCTATTTGATTTGGAGCATTCCAAAAAATGAATCGGTTTGATGAATTCTGAATTGATTTGATGCTCAAACTGATAAATTTTTTTGAGTGTGAACGGGGTCTAAAGCCAAGGAATTACTACCACTAGCCTGGCTACCAGGCTGTTTCCAGGTCATTTCTAAGCCCTACACAGGCCAGCTCCTGTGCTCCAGGGCGATCATTTCCTAAGGGAAACTTTGCCTGGTCCGGAGAAAGATCCTGAGCAACATGTCTTGGTAGCCTGGATGCCAGACTGTTGTCACTGGGCCAGTACACTGTTAGCTCAGGGTTTACCTATGTTGGCCCTGGAGGCGAGGAGCTAGCCTGTATACTGGCCCTGGCAACAGTCTGGCTCCCAGGCTAGGGCTTTGCAGGCATGTTGGCCCTGAAGCCCAGGAGCTGGCCTGTGTAAGCCCTCGAAACAGTCTGGTTTCCAGGCCACTGAAAAACCGGGAGTGTATGTGTGTGTGGTGTGTATTCCTGACTCCCCTGTAGAGCAGCCCACCTGTTTACACTTTTCTCCCCGTCAAGACTGATGGAGTTATGACATGTTTATAGAAACAGTCTGGCTGAGTTATGAGATGAGAGATAACAGATTCTGATATGAAATAATTCGATCCAGCTGACTGTCTACTTCATAAGGCCACAGCAAATAAACTTTATGGATGACATCCTCTACAGACTCCAAATTTAATGCAATAGGGTGAAAGAAACAAGGTGAGCACACAAAAAATTCCTACATTTTCAAATTTTGAGGTCATAAACCTAGTTAAACAAGAATTGGGGTGACAAAACACCCAACCAACCAACAGGTCTTTTTACCTGTCCTTGGAAATGTGTATACATCTCGATTAACTAGAACAATTGTAGAAAAGAGCTTGTCTTACCATCATGGGCAGCTCTACACTGGGTATTCATATGCGATGGAACACCTTAGACTGTCAACACTTGCCATCAAACACGAGCAATTGTGCCTCAAGTTTGCTGGATCCCTGATGGTCTTTGAACCGATAGACATTTACGACATATTTGCTCATTTTCGGCATGTTGACCACCGTCGGAGGGCAACAAAGTTCTTTTTTTAGAAATCAGGTGAAAATTAATGCGCGTGCTGATGTCATCCATAAAAATGACTTGCTGAGGTCTATTCAAGAGTAAAAAGTTAGGTCTCCCAACTTCATGATCACAAATTTCTTCGGTATCTATAATTATGAATTTGAGTGTGAAAGACTAACATAAACAGTGCCTGGGTTGTATTAAAGTACGTGTTCAAGAAATGTCAAATGTTAATCGTGCAATTTGGAATTCGGAGTAAGTTATCAGAAACAGAAGTGCTATTTATACATTTATCATTGATGTATAGCTATGGCCATCGAAGTCAAGGGGAGCTCTGAATAAAACGTGCTCGGTCTGACAATACCATGTCCTTTTGGCCTACCATATGAAACACCAATTTAATTTGTTGGACTGGTTCTCGGATTCGTCTGCTTCATTTTTTACTGATTTGCAAAAAAAAAAAAAAATTCTGATTCTGACTCAACTCCGAAATGCTCACATTTTCGCCCCAACAGTTGAAAAAGTCCCTGTCTTCCTAGTTGTTACATTTTTTCCCCATCTATCAATACATGCAGTGGTTTGATTAAAAGATCAAAATTCGTTGTCTGAGTTACAAACCAGCCTGGTATGTTGACTTCATGACTCCTATCATAGCTTTTAGGGCTATCATAGGATGCCTAGGCCTGTTTTTTTTCACCCTATCGCTTCATATTTCTTCTGAAAAAAATCTGAGAACCAACGAATTAAATTGGTATGGCCATAGGGACAGATAACTGATATAAAAAAATATGCTAAATACCATAGGGTCAGGGGGCTATACATAAATCTGTCATAATTTCCAGTTCAACAAACACACCAGACATTCCACAGTGATTACAGACAGCTGCTATATCTCCTGTGTCAGGTATAAAACCTGTCAGTATAAATAACGGTAAACATTTCATGTTGTTGCCACGTGCATGGAGATTTTTCAATAAATATGACGCCAACAAGGAGAAACACACTTCACCATGTCGTGTAATTCAACTTTTAAGTTGAACAGTGCAATCTCCAAGCAGATGTAGAATCTGGGCTCAGTCTCAAGCGTTTTACACCTGTATTTACGACATTTAGGCCATCTTCTTTTTCTTAGGAGCATATTACCTTTTAAGCTTTGCCTTCATCTAGTAAGGAAACAGTAGAGAAAAACATGGACCACTCAGTTTGAAAAGCCTCTTTGAACATCCTTTTTTTTGCAGTAGACATAGCATTTCAGAGGGTTAGAAATTCACAAATTTTCCAGAGAAATTTGACCCCCCAGATTTCTCACACTTGTAGCCTGGATGCCAGACTGTTTTCAGGGCCAATACACAAGCCAGCCCCCAGTTAGGTCAGGGTCTACTACTAGTACTAGTAACTGAAGGGGTCAGTAGTAAAATTTCCTTGAAGGCTTAAGAGGAAATATTGGCCCCGGAGCCAAGGAACTAGCCTCTATACCAGCCCTGGCAACAGTCTGGCACCCAGGCTATCACAACTGTGGCGCTGGCTATCTGGACTTTCGTCCTACAAGATGAACACCCTATACAGTCGAGTCTAGCCTGAATGCTGCCTGTATGACCCCATTGGGTAGATGGCCCCAATTGACCTAAGATGCACCAAGTGCGAGCTGTGACATTTGTACAAATCACCCTGAAATCACAGACAAACCCTGACTAGGCAGCAGCACACATACCTGTTACCTGACCCTCAAACACATGGACAGGGAAGGTGAAAGATTCCTGACCTTGACATCAGCGATATCTACCAGAATCCCTAGTCAACCAAGGAAGGTAAAGGTAAAGGTAGTCCCATAGCCCTTTTCAGGCCATAGCTAAAGGCAATGGGTTGTTGATCTACTGTGTCAAGGGCACGGTATTGGAAGACGGAGCCCATCCCTCTCCTTCCACTGCCTTTTACCTCCCCAACCGAAGTCAGGTACCCAATTTACACCTGCATGGAGTGAGGAAAGTTGTGTAAAGTGCCTTTCCCAAGGACACAGCGTCTAGCCAGGAATGCAAGGAATTGAACCCATGGGGGCCTGCATGCCCTTTTTCGTAAGGCGTAATCAGGGCTTTTTAGTCGCCGTAATCCGTAGGCAGACGTCCCAAAAGTCAACGTAATTCGTAATAGTACATTTGCCAAAAAGCGTAAAGGCGTAATCAGCCCTGAGAATTTAACGTAATTCGTAATCGGCGGTGAAAATTTTGCGTAATTCGTAATCACTACCCCCCCATGCAGGCCCACACCCATTACCTCTCGATCTCGTGTCCGCTCGCCTTAGCCGACACCAGAACAAAATCATAGTTTTCTTTATGGAAAGTTATACTCTTACATTTTCCTGTCATTAAATGTGATTATGTTGCTTTTTGATCTCACATTTTTCAAGAAGAGGAATGCCATCCTTTCTGCATTTTTGCACGCATTACTAGACACGTCCATACCAGTGGACTCCAGTCTACAGATTAGTGGCCACATGGTCTGTCTCTGCCTCAATTAACATTCCAGACACCAAATATTAATATCTTACAGATGAGGATGACAGAAGACAGATGACAGTACTTTCCTGTGGACAAGGTTTCTGTACTAATATAATCACGTCAGTCTAGAGCACTGGTTTCCAAAACTGGAGCAGCCTGTCTACTTTACATACATTCAAGCATACGTTTTACCGACTGTCTTTAAGACATTTTCCAGGCAATCTCAAGAAGGAAATTTTGGTCTTCAAATACATGTATTTGAAAAACACTAGGGAAAGAATCCTCGCCTTCCAACAAATGGGACAACATCTAGATTAAATTTTTCAAAAAATAAGCTAGGGCAAAAAAATGTCATCATTTTGAATTCTAAGTGGACAGGAAGGATGAACAAATAACTGAATACACAGAGTATGGTATAACAAACAATAAATTTTTATTTTCCTTCTTCCACATCTTCTTTGACTTTGGAAGACTTTGTGGTGCAAGCAAGTGGTAATTCAAGCCCTGCTTCCCTTCCTCTGGCTTCCTTTCCTCTTCCTTTTGTGCTTTCAACCTCTGTCATCCTTCAAGTACCCAAAAAACAGTTTGGAAACAACAGAAATTGTTGCATGCATGGATGGCATCCATATAATCAGGTCAGTGTAGCCTTACTGGGCAGTTAGGGTAGAAATCCTGTGTTATCCCTGTAGATAACAGGATCTAACATGTGTGGCAAATCCATTTGGAGTATGGTTAGAAGGGTGTGCGAGTGTGTACATTGGCTGATTATACATACATATCGGGTAACAGCTGCTGAACAACGATTAACAAACTTCCACCTCAGTGAAGAGGCAAGGCACAGTACATGTTATCTCTAACTAGTCTTCTGTGGATCCAGAGGGCAGGGGTTCGATCCCCGTTTGGCACACCTGTTTGGGTTTGTATTCATCCTCTTGGATGGGGACAAGAAAGCTTCTGGCGTTGAACCTTCACACGTAAAAGAACCCAACAAACGTATCAAGAAAAGTAGGGGTGAATCAATGACCTTGGCTGAAAATGCAATCCATGGCAAGGTTGTATCCCACTACTAGCTATCGAAAAAGTGTCATACTTTGCCTCAGTCTGAGGTTGGCTGCTGTCCATTCCCCCCCACCCCCGCCCAATGTTCCCAAACTGAACCTCGTGTAACACATTACATTTACATACACATTTAGTTTTATAAATGTAAGGGACAGATAAAGAACAAGTGCATAACACCTTCTCTGTTGCAGTTTGTACTTTTAAGTACCTTTACAAAAAGACAAAAAATTTCACTTCGCTGCTGTAAGCATTCATGACTTTATTTGTAACAAAATGACCTGAAATATTTCTTCCTCCTGCTGTGTCTTGCACAGACAAATCCCCAGTTAATTGTCATTCACTCAGCTCATTCATACTAAATACACAAAACATATCAAGAATCAGAGGCACCAACACAGTTCTGTGGCAGAAAAGGGGGAGTCAGACACAAGGTTTCCAGTGTTACCAAAATTTCTGTCAAATTTGACCTGTTTACAGGTGAGATTGGGGGGCTTTGTGCTTACCCTTAGCACAAAGTTCGCCCCACGCTAAGCCGAACTCAACTCAACCTTTCCATGTCTACCAAGATCCAACTGTAGATCTTACTAACCCAGTAACCACCCATTACACTACAAAGTGTAACACGCGTAATGGTCCGCCCATTACAGTACACATGTAGCTCACGTAATGGTCCATGGTTACTAGTCCCAGAAACTCCGCGGGCGACCCTCTTGGCAAGCCAAGGTAGGCACCATGGGAAGTCTCTACCGCGAGAAAATCCCGAATATATGTTTGCGGCCTCCATCCTGGGACTAACACCTGGAGCTTAAAATACTCCCAACAAGTCTGGAGTACCCAAACTCCCTTGTTGTAATTAAATGGAAGGTTCTTTTTACATAATCTGTGGTAACACTGAAAATCCCAGTATCCTTTCCCGATTTATTTTCCAGCAATTCAACTGCTCAAGACAACAATACACACTACAACAGCAGCATTTCTAAACTAGCAGCATTAAGCAACTTGCCACGGTAAACATATTATAAATGTCCAACATAAACAGTAAAATACAAAAGATAACCAAAACAAAGAAGACTCTCGTCTTGAAACAAAAAACAGAAATTTACATGTAGGTAACCAAAGTTTGCAAACAACATAGTATCCATTTGTACGTTTACTGAGATTAGTGAGTGAAACAGGTGCTATCCGTTTACATAAACATATTGAAAATTCTTAAACATAGTCAAAATTATTTCACAAAAGGAACACGAGTTGCAAATAATTCTTAACCTTATTAACCTACAGGTATATCCTACTTCCAATCAATTAGTAACACAAAACTAACTCCTAAACCTCTAAAAGAGAAGTTACTAAGTACATACTAGAAATATAAATTCTAATAAGAACATAGTCAAAGTACAGTTGTAAAAGGGGTGGGTGGGATGGGAAAAACAATGACTGGTCAGGTTCAAGCTGGTAGCTCAATTGAAAAAATACAGCTCTGACGGCCTATAAGACCGACTGGCTCATTAGTTATGCAAAGCCAACTATTACCACCAAGCCGTCATTGTATGGGGGTTGTTCTTTGAAGATCTAAAGAAATTACCAGCAGGTGAGAAATGCTAGATAAGTGATCCAAAACACCACCAGGGAGACATAAGACGACTGCTAACGACTCTCCCAGACAATACAGCTTGGTGTTAATCATTGGCAGAGTAAACAAGTCCTTTGAAAAAACATAACACTAAGAAGCCAAAATATGGTTGTCTATAATTACCTAGACGAACCGACTAGAAAGCCCCAGCTTGACCTATCAGTTAAAACATTCGCTGATCTTGACAAATTAACCCAGCTTAGAAATCGCAAAGTTTCTAAGCTTACATTAATTGTCATTCACTCAGCTCATTCATACTAAATACACAAAACATATCAAGAATCAGAGGCACCAACACAGTTCTGTGGCAGAAAAGGGGGAGTCAGACACAAGGTTTCCAGTGTTACCAAAATTTCTGTCAAATTTGACCTGTTTACAGGTGAGATTGGGGGGCTTTGTGCTTACCCTTAGCACAAAGTTCGCCCACAAGGTAGCAAGATCTACAAGATCATGCTACCTTCCCCCCAAGAACACCGGGTTCCCTTGTGCTGTCATCTTAACTGCCACCTCTTTCAATTGGTCTACAGCCAAGGAGATGTACAACTTGTAACACTCTGACGACCATCTACCTAAAATTTGGATCAACCAAGGAGGGAACCCTCTTTCTGCAGCTGTGGTGGCTGCACCCTTCCGAAAAGAGTGGGAGGCATACTGGCTAGAATCAATGCCTAACATGGTTAAGGCCTCTCTAAGAGTTTGTGTTAGCTTTGACCTTGTGAGGAAAGCTCCTGACCAAAATCTAAAAAGAGGTCCTTCTAGGTACCTTCTAGACAGAAACAGTTCTCTCATAGCTTCCACTGGACATAGGGCTGTGAAAGTTTGTCCCAAGATAATGGGTACTCCTTTTCTTCCTGGGTCTGTCTTAGATCCTTTGATCACAATTTGGATGTAGTCAGGCTTGAACACATTAGGGATAAAAGAAATGTCACTCCATTGTAAGTGTAAGGCTGGGTTGAACAGTTTCCACGAATCACAGGTGAATTCTCCCACCCTCAAAAAGCCGAAAAAGGCTACCAGGAAAGCAGCTTTGAACACCAATTTGTCGTAAGGTTCCTTGAGACAAATAAGCTTCAATTTGTTGCATAGCCCTTCAAGAATATTGAGTGTTATAGGTAGTCGTACTCTCCTAGGTTGTAGACCCTTAGAATTCCTTATACCCTGAACAAAGCGATCAAGTAGAAACGACCCTTTGGTAGGGTCTTGGAAACCTTGCTCCAAGTGCATGTTTCTGACAGCATGAAGGTAAACCTTAATTGTACCAAAAGAAACCGTCTGGGCAAGGGATAAAACAAAGTACACCAAAGTAAGTTCTGAAGCTGGAAGAATATTACCCCTAGCATCCCAAAGTTTGTGTTTTAGGCAAAATTGAACAAACTTAGACTCTCCCGAGGAATAAGTACTCCTAGTGTTAGGTTTTAGAGCAGCTTGGAAAAATTGTTGAGCCTGACATCTTAGTTCAGCATCAGTGATGCTGGGATGGAACAAGAAACTGGGCTTGCTTGAGGGGCCAGCTTCCTGAATCTGTCCATCTGGAAGCGAGATAGAGCATCAGCTATGCTGTTTTCTTCGCTTGTTAGATGTACTGCTTTTAGGACAAAGTTGAGTTCTAAAGACTGAGCTACAATTGGTCTCATTAGATCCATAATCATGGGTATTTGATTTCATAGTATTGATTATGGCTACCACTGACTGGTTGTCACACCAGACCGTGACTCTTTTGTTACGAAACTCCTCGCCCCACAAGGCACAAGCTACTCTGATAGGGTATAGTTCTTGCCATTCAATGCTAACTCTTTTGTTCTGTTTGGACAGTTGAAACTGGTTGGGCCATTTTCCATTAAACCAAATACTTCTGAAGATTGCTCCAAACCCTTCTGTGCCTGAAGCGTCGGTAAAAATCTCTACTCGTTCTCGGTTTTCACATTCTTCTTGTAAGAAAAATGACTTGCCATTCCACTTTTGAACAAAAGTTTCCCAAACCGCTAGGTCTTTTTTGAACCCTGTAGTGAGCTTTATGTGATGCCTGGCTCGTTTAACTCCCCTAGTCAAGGCTATCATACGTTGCAAAAAGGCTCTACCTGCTGGGATGATATTGCAAACCCAATTTAGTACGCCAATAAGAGATTGTAACTCTTGTAGAGTGCATTTGGATTTTGCTGTCCAATCTGTAAAACTCATTTTTAGACGTGTCAGCTTGTCTAAAGGTAACCTAGCCTCTTGCATCAAAGAATCTAGTTCGATTCCCATGAACACTAACACTTGTGATGGTCCTTCAGTCTTCTCCTGTGCTATTGGGACCCCTAGGTTGTTAAACACTTTCAACATAGTTTGTAGGTTATCCATGCAAGGTTGCACTTCTGGTCCAGTAGCCAAAAAGAAATCATCTAAGATATGAATAACCTCCTCTATTTGATACCTATTTTTAAGAATCCATTCCAGGATATCTGAGAAAGTGCTGAAAATGTGAGGGGCGCTTCTAAGTCCGAAAGGTAGACATTTATCATAGTAGAATTTGTTATCCCAATGAATCCCAAACAGCTCATGTTCATTAGGATGAAGAGGGATGAGTCTATAGGCAGATTTGATGTCTGTTTTAGCCATGTAAGCTCCCTTGCCCAGACGTTTCAACATAGCAATAGCATCGTCTATAGTCACATATTTGACTGAGAAATCTTCCTTTGAAATAAAGTCATTAATGCCTTCTCCTTCAGGATAAGACAAATGGTAAATTGTCCTCCAATCCTCACTGTGTTTTTTGGGTACAACTCCAATCGGGTGGCATTGCAAAAGTCGAAAAGGTGGATGCCGAAAAGGTCCTACTAATCTTTTCTTTTGAAGTTCTTTTTGAATGTTTTCTTCAATCTTAGTAGGGTTGTGTTTGCAGGATGCCAAGTTTTTTGAAATTCTGGAAACCCTTGGACCCGTATATCCTGAGCTAAATCCTACTTTAAATCCATCCAACAAATAGGACACTGTTGTCTTGTTAGGATATTGCAAGAGTTCACCCTCCAAAACATCCACGTTGATGGGAGTTATTATCCCGGCATCATAGTTACAAGACTCTACCAGTGGGATTGCTTTGAAGTGGTAATCTGAAAGCCAATTGATTAACTGGGTAAATACCAAGATCACTTAGACCATTTACCTAGAGAAGGTACCCCAGAGCATTCGTGTTTGCCATGACCATCCTTGCCACAGGTGTTGCACTTGTGTGAATACCTGCATAGACCTCTCCCACAACCTCCTGGGGTATTGAAATCAAAACAAACACCAAAAGTAGAACGAACCCCTTTGGGTTTGACAAAGGAAAAGGGTACACGGGGTGAAGCTGACAAATCTTTGGCGGGGCGATTAGTAGACTGGCCTAGGTCACACTGTGCTCTGGGGGACCAAGTGAAGGTGACTACCCATAGCTGGACATCTACCACGTCCCATCTTTTAGTGGGGTTGTCTGTTACAGATTTGCGAAACTTCTCGTCGTATTGTAGCCACAGATGCAGAGGGAAATTCGATGCTGCATCCATCATAATACACTGATATCCAATAAGCTCTGTAGCTCGACCTGGCTGATTTTCTAACATGATCAACATAAAATCTGGTAGCCCTTTAACCACTGTTGCCAGCTAGTTATCTTAGGTGGCTTCTTCTTACTGACTGACATCGGATTGGTGGCATTGTTGGGATCAAAGACAAGCAGCAATTTTCCTTCATCTGACTCATAATCCTCAGACCGTAACAAAGTTTCCAAAGCCACAAACTGGTTGGCCCAGATCTTCTTTTTAATCTCTGGAGGTATACGGGGCAAAATGCTGCTTGTCTCTTTCCCACCAACTGACACCCCTGAGCTGCCTAGTAAATCTACATGTAAAGGAAGAGGCACTACACCTAAGTGCTGTGGGCCTCCTGTACCTTGCGCCATGAATGCTGCTGCACTTGTCGGGTTCAGGTTGCTTTGTTGTGGGTGAAACTGGTGCTGGCCTTGCATCTGGTGTGTCTGGGGACCGAAGCGCACCTGCTGATTACTCCCCCGAGGAAATTGGGCTGGATTTGTCTGCCCACCCTGCTGTAGATGGTTCTGGAATCCTTGCTGCTTCTGGCCTTCTTGCTGCGCGTCCAGCTGATCCTGCTGTTGACCTTCTTGCTGGATCCCCTGTTGTCCCTGCTCACCATCTTGGGTTGTGACCTGGGTTCCTTGTTGATTGCCCACTCCAAGTTGTTCTGTGCTGCTTGAGCGTTTGTCCTCTTCTGCCTTATAGCGTGCTACTTCCTCTCTTAGGCGGCGTAGTTCTTGCTGAATGGGATCGTCCTGTTGGCTGTCCTTTTCCTTGTTCTTCTCATTGTTCCGTTCTGGAGACTTGTTGTGTGCTGCCAAGCGATCCAGTGGCGACCTGCCTCCTCTTCCTCGACTTCTGCTCCTGCCTCTGCCTCTGTTACCCTTAGACGGAGGCATTTCTCCTTGTAGAAGTTTCCTTGTATGATTAGGCTCACACTGGCCTAGACAACTCTCTCTGGAGAAACTCTCCTTGCTGAAAAAGCTCACCCTGACCTAGCACTAAAAACAATGACTGGTCAGGTTCAAGCTGGTAGCTCAATTGAAAAAATACAGCTCTGACGGCCTATAAGACCGACTGGCTCATTAGTTATGCAAAGCCAACTATTACCACCAAGCCGTCATTGTATGGGGGTTGTTCTTTGAAGATCTAAAGAAATTACCAGCAGGTGAGAAATGCTAGATAAGTGATCCAAAACACCACCAGGGAGACATAAGACGACTGCTAACGACTCTCCCAGACAATACAGCTTGGTGTTAATCATTGGCAGAGTAAACAAGTCCTTTGAAAAAACATAACACTAAGAAGCCAAAATATGGTTGTCTATAATTACCTAGACGAACCGACTAGAAAGCCCCAGCTTGACCTATCAGTTAAAACATTCGCTGATCTTGACAAATTAACCCAGCTTAGAAATCGCAAAGTTTCTAAGCTTACAATAATACACAGTCTGTGAAGAATGACTACATGACAGTCCACTGGACATATGAACAGATTTATGTGAAAGCCCATATGGCACACAGTAATCCTAGCAGGAACCCTGCCCCTCATTATGGAGCATTCCTTCTTCTACTCCTGCAGTCCTGCTGAAAGATGGAAACCATGCCAGGCCTGAGTACTTTTTTCTGTACCTGCACCAAAACATACTATGCCTGCATGAAACCTACTATAATGTATCATGCATAGCAGAATGGCAGAATGTCTCGTTTAAGGTTGTATCTGCATATTCAAGGATGACATCTCACCTGTAGTTTTCAAATGTCGCGGTGGAAAAGATATCATCTGTAACGGGCAAAATTCTGACACAACAGTTCGATCTGCCAACGTGCTGCGCTGGTGTCACGTACCAGACAACTTTTACCTGCACTACTCAGAATTTAGGAAGCATGGATCATTCTAAAACTGTTCAGAAACCATTGCCATCATTTCTTTTATACAAAATGTACTTCAGAGGTGGTAACATTCATTGCAGCAAATCCACATATACCTACATGTATATTCAAACCCAGTACATGGGCCAGTGCAGGTTAGGTGCAGGTAGACATCAGAAATACCTGCACAGCTCTAGTTTTACCTGCACTAACCTGCATATGCAGGTAGTATTTCGATAGCCTCTACCAGGCTTCAGAAGTGGCTGGAAAGAGTAGAAATTGGCCAAATAGACAGATAACATGCCAGGGGAGTTGGTCTGCCAAAGGAATATATTTTCTGCTCCAGAATTTCGAGCCCTGTCTTAAATATGTATTTTGTTTTAATAACTTTTTGTAAGTGTTCAAATCTTCTCGGTTCTTTGTCCTAATGCTTTACCATGTAACAACAAGCTGGTTTGGTAAGCCCCCGATGACCTCTGACCTATGATCCCCTGAAACAAACCTTCCAAAAGGCCACCAACCCACAGAACAAAAAGCTCCCCGCATTCCTTTCAACCACTTTTTCGCAGGTCAAACATCATTTGGTGCTAATTCTTCCTCACACATACAGAAGTTATTGGTCAGTTGCCCAATTTATCACACACGATTGACGCTTTTACGACACAGTTCCGGTACAATGGTCCAGGTACAATTACTCAACGCGTAACAACGGTAAGCATTTAGTTGTTTCGCTTACCTCGGGATAATCCAACAATAGCTTCATGTGGCTCTTCTACTTTTATCTCACCGCTTACAAAAAATAATCCTTTACAACTTCTGAAAGTCTAATGTGACAAATGATATTATAAAACCCTATGTAGTCTTTAGCAATGCATGCTGGCAACAGAGTCCAGTGCTTTCACCGTGTGTAAAGCCATAAACTGACCTACCATAAAAGACCCGACCTAAAAAGATAGGAAAACATTCAAACAAAGAACGTCCTTCACCCTCAGAATCACAGTAACATGTTTGAAGGTTAGAGTGAACTGAAAGCTTGTCAACGTTTGAAAATAACATAACTGAAATTTCGTTACTAGTTGAGATCGTTCGAAAACTCATGAGATGAATTCTACAGTACAGATCTTGAATACTAGTAACTTACGATTTGCATTTGTGCAAGTCACGATCAAAAGTCATGCAAAAGGCAACTAAAACGTTAGTAAAAGCTTTGCATTTCTCGATCACAACCCATGCAAAAGCTACATGCACTTCTTGTTACTCCGTGAAGGAGGTCAGGACCTCCGGACGGAGTGTTGTAATCGGCTGATTTTTCATGTTCGCAGTCAAAACACTGGGTTCTCTTTGTGTAATCGGCACGCAATTCTATACGCCGTCTGCGGGCATGCCCGTGTTGATGCACGAATGTGTATTTTTGCCGTTGCTGCTTTCGCGGTCAATGTAATATTGCAAACGCACCCCTACAATTACGAGGCGAATTGGAATGGTCCAGAAAAACGCGTTGTTTGGAATAGCAGTGGGGGTGGTGGAACTTCATGCAGATACGGGGTGGTTTTTATAAGTGGTTCCAGATGTTTTTGCCCATGGTTAAGAGATGCCAAGTTTTTTGGAAGATGTTCGCAGCCAAAACGCATTCTTCCGTACGTCGCATTTCTGTGTAATTTCGCATGTGTTGTTGCATTATGTCCGGGATGATGCACGTCTTTTTATTTTTACCGTAGCTGTTTTGATATTGGAGTAAATGGTTATTTTCGAAACATCCCCATGTCGTTGAAATGTTGTCGTCCGTTTATGTCACCGGTAGTAAGTGGGGGCGGGGCTGATGGGGACGGATATGTGGGGTGGTCAGAGGTCAACATTAGGAAAAATTTAATGTTAATACCGATGACCGAGTCCAAAAAACTGAAAAGTGAAAATCGGATGATTGGACCTGATGTACATTTCTGTAGATTGTACACAGAATACACACATCTTTAGATAATCTGGCCATGGCAGGTATACTAGATTAGCGTACATCTATGTTTATGCGTTCAAAACAAGAAAAGTAATCGTTTCCCGGTATTATTCTCTCGAAACACGGCGCTGAATATAGGAAGAAGTAGCCTGTGTTACGCAATGCTTTCGGCCGGATTGATGTGCAACTGTTACTAATTGCAGGGTCTGGGCTTGGCCAGTCGCGGTGTATGGTCAGTCGCGCTAATATGCGAGTGTTCCCTGTAGACAGTCCTGGAGTTAACGTTGACTTGAGCGGTACCCGTTTTTCCGTGTTTGCAGCTAAAACCCACGGTCCCCTTTGTTCAATCGGCATGCAATTTTATACGTCGTCTGCAGGCATGCCAGTGCCAATACCACCTCTCAATCTGCAAATTATAAAATTTCACGGAGAATTGTCGCCTATGGCGTCTTGTTTAATTTGTGTTTATTTCTCGCGTAAAACACCTGTAGATGTTCATGCAGCGTGCGAAATACTAGGTTCCCAGTTGCACCGTGTAACCATATTTTGCTTGGTGCAACCTATTTCTACACCCAGGTAGCAGTACACTACCTAAATTTTGTGGTAAGGATGCCCCTTTCTTCCATTGGGAACTGTTTATTGAGAAGTTCCCATTGAAGAGCTCATCACTTCAGGTAAGGGGAAACAATTCTGTGTCAGAAATGTATAAAATTAATTCAGATTGCATTCTAACAAAGTTAATCATAATGTAGAAGAGTTTAAATTTGGGGCAACCTGGAATTTTGATGGGCAACCTAGCTTTCATCCTAGGTTGCCACTGGGCAACCTGGCTGAAAAAAGTATTTTGTACACTGTCATGTAATCGCGTGTGGTTATGCTTTGTAGTTAGCAACACATGATTACAGCTGTGTGGTTTATATGACTTTTGCACAAGTTTTAACCAAGCATTACATGGCTTTTGCTCAACTTTCAATCACGATTTAAATGTGATTTACACTGCCTTTCTACAAGAAATAAACAAGATAAAACCGTGTGTAAAATGCGTGGGAAGGGAAGTTAATCGAGATCTGTACAGTACTGTAATCTTTGTATTGGCCCAAAAGCAGTATACTTTATGAAGTTTAAATGCCTTTAGTTGCAAGTCACCAAAGCAAAAACTTTACTACAAGCAACACAGCACAGTACCTCCTCCAAATTCAATTACCTGTACAAGCCATGTACATGTAACAGTGCCAGTTTAAATTTATCTCATTAAGTACACAAAGGTGCAGATAGGAATCAAATGCATTTCTACGGAACCCAAATCCCCGCGTTACTGTGTGCACTGCCATTGAGACTATTTACACTGCTCAGATATGATCCCTGACAATATGAAACAATGACAAAGACAGAATGGCGTTCGCGTCAATGTTATCCCTAGCCCACTTTTCTGGCTCGACACATTTGTAGATTGTCGGACTTTACGGGACTACTTGGACGTCATTAGGTCTAATTTTATGACTGGTTGCTTGGCAACTATCGCCCGCTTTTCCGGGCCGTCACTTTTGGGGCACCTTTTAACCTTTTGACCTTTTCTTGGGTGACTTTTTAGTCTCAACATCCAGCCTTGAGTTAGGTAAACTAAACTTACAAAAATGTAACTAGTCAACTTAACTAGTCCTGAGAACACTTATATATAGCTGAAAAGCAACTTACACATCCCTGAAAAAAGGCTTACATCTCGGAGTTAGATTTTCACCAGTAACTATCAACTTTTTTGTGTGTTAGCGTGTTTTTTTTCTCACAAAGATGTTGTTTGCCTGCTTATGTTGAGTATGTTAGTTCATAGCTAGACATATATAGGAAGATTTGGGGTAATAATGAGTTGAATACAAACTTGTAATCAATGTTATATATGCTTGAAAATCAGCCTCGTACAAAGTACTGTTTCAGATACAAACAAAAAAGGTTAAAGATATGAAATCCACCAATTAATATCTGCTACCCAAAAAATGTACTTTAATACAATGTAGCCAGTATAATACACTCTAAACTGTGCATACCTGGGGGTGCTGCAATAGAGATTTCTCAAACCAAGGAGGTCAAAATCTGAATTTTGATCTACTTGCTCAAACAAACTGTTTCTGAAACTGGCAGATATATGTATCCCAGAGGATAAATGTTAAAATGGACATTACAACATGTCCTTACCCTAGCCTATAACAGGCTCTGCTGCAGTCGGCTGGGGTGACGTGATCACAGTCGCCAGGCTGGATCTGGAAGACTGGCGACACAGCATCATCCAGGTAACAGCCCTGGTACCAGTCCGCCACTGGAAATACAAAATATTGGCTTGAATTCAGATGCTAACAGATCATAAGAATTGTTTCAGTTAGCACAAAACAGACTTACAGTTAGAAACAATAGTAGTTTCCAACAGGTTTTTTTTATTAAAAACTCATGCTTTTTGATTTAAAATCATTCTGAAAATGATGAAGGTGTCATTTTTAAAAATAAAACATGATTTTTGCTTTTGATTTTTGGCAGAGAGGAAAACTTAACATTTAGTTTGATTTCTTTACTTAGTAAATCTTTCATCTTGTTCTAGCTTCTAAATCTAATGCAAACTACTGTAATCCCAAGCCTGTGACTGTTATGTTTATGAACAAGCTTAATGGCACTCGATGGTCAGATAATGACCAAAAATAAAATCATGTTTTGCCAAGGATTTGTCTGTTTGTTATAAACGCTGTTGTTACAATGAAAAGAAGCCAATTGACTTAAGGATTTGAGGCTGTGTTCTAGCCAGCATCCGTCTTTCCGTCATTTGACAGAATTTTGCTGCTCATGGCAGACAAAAATTTTACCCAATCTGTCATCTTTGACTGGCAAAAATCATTGTGTAAAGATATGGAAAGAGATGTCATTAAACTAAACTAAGTCTACAGCAAAATAGTGTTTCAGAGGGTCAAGATTTCAAACTTTTCCCAGGGGAGCTTGCCCCACCCCCATCCCCTACACACACACACACACACACACACACACACAGGATTGTTGCTTACAACATGTTACGTCAAACAAAATTGAGATGAAGGAAAAAATTTCAGGCTGGCAAGAACACTGGCGTCAGGATACTGGTAGTTTTTGCTGTCAAAGCTATGCAACCCTTTTTCTCCTGATCAGGAAGGCAAGTGCTATCATAGCCATTGTGGTTTTGCCAGTCTGCCAGTAACAGTTAGTATCAAACACATAATAATTTACTACTACTGTACCTTCAGGCGATGCCTATTCACACGAAACACTCAGCAATGTCAAAAATGTTAGGGAGCAACAAAATAGCATACCTTCCCATTCAATTATCCTCCCCGTTAGCAATTTTCTTTCTAATTAGCCTTTACCACTGTGGTCTTCATTGTCTACTACCAGTGCACATACATTGTGCACCAAGGAATCCATAATGGGAAGTATATTGAAGCATTCACATGTATTGAAAGACTAATATTACTGAGCATTTTGGGGGCATTTTGTAAAGATTTTAGGTCAGTATACACCAAGATAAAACCCGAGACAAAGTAGCTCTGACTTCTAAGTAATCTTACACTGTTACTAAAGAACTCCAACTGCTACAAGTTGGCCTTGAGAGCAATACAAAACATCCTGAAGTCACGAAATGTAAGAGTGTTTTCTTTCAACCATCAACATTTTTGTGGACAAGCACTTTCCTGCCCTCTCTATGGGGAAGTATATGCTAGCTGACAGCAATGACTCTCAAAACTTGTTTTTTGTACCATGACCTTGTTTTCACAATGTCACATCCAGGCTGATCTTAGCTGCTACTCTGAAAACTTCAGGCTTTTCAAGAGGTTCTAGAGGCACACAGCTGTGAAAGGACTCGGCACAAGGTGTTGTTGCAAGCGGCGTATTGAAGATTTGGCCTTCTTTGTTCGTAGACGAGTACAGGATTGGAGTGTGGTCAAACAGTCCTTGTTAGCCAGGTGTGCTAAGCCAAGGAGAACCAATAGCGAAGAATAACCGCTGTACTTCAGTCCTGTTTATAATCATTATACACGTATTTAGCTTCTTATCGTGTACATTGTTACGCTTGCTTTTGTTGCTGCACTGGAACAAGACCCGGTTTAGACATGCTGGCAAAAAGCTGACATACGAAAACTGCGTACGCATGCCAGCGTACGAAAACTGCGTACGCATGCGAGCATACGAAAACAACTGCGTACATCAGATTTCTCCAGTGTGTAAATCGGCCTGCTTTGACGTACGTTCAGATCATATGCCAGCGCTCGAGGTAACGTACGAGCAGACCGATTTATGCAGTTTTCGTACCCTCGCATGCGTACACAGTTTTCGTACAGTCAGATTTTTGCCAGCGTGTAAATCGGGTCAGGTAACTCCTACTATCTTGCACACTATTGTAGACAGTGTTTTAAATTTGCAACTTATAACAACCGTAGCACAAGTTTGCACTGTGGCGAGTTTGCGGTGAAACCTCACATTAAATACTCACAATGAAAAATTGAACCCACACAAATATTTCATGATCTACAGTATTTCCAATCCTTGGCTTTTACCACAATATAAACACATTGAAGCTTTGCAGTCGATACAAGTACATGTACAATGGTTGCAATCTAAAAATAGCCATTGTTTTGAGCAGGTATAATGAAGCAATATACCCCTACCTCAAAAACGTGAACACACAATGCTTTTATCAATTGAGACGTACCGGACTAGTAAAAGAATGATTTATAAGCGTGTTGCATTAACTGGACAACTTCAGCATAAACAATATCAATACCTGTCGGTCCTTGTTTCAATCAATCGATCA
Organism: Branchiostoma floridae x Branchiostoma japonicum; assembly: GCA_013266295.2. Lineage (NCBI taxonomy): Eukaryota > Metazoa > Chordata > Leptocardii > Amphioxiformes > Branchiostomatidae > Branchiostoma > Branchiostoma floridae x Branchiostoma japonicum. Next base: position 5,293,121 of record CM023835.1, on the reverse strand, counting down.
ATCAAAAATGGTTTATTCTACAACAGACCTGGCAGCACTACTTGTACTTGTCCTAGGCTGAATAGCGCCCATTGTTCATCATCATCATACATTTCAAACCTTTGCAATCCAGTCTTTTGTTGCTCAGATATTACAAGTCAGAAACCGGCTGGACTAGCCGCATTAATTCAATCAATAATACACTTGAGGTTGTCACAAATAGGCCTGCGACTGTAATCGTTGGCACAATGGCCATTATTAACCTCTCAGCGCGGCGGAGTAACTTTGACAGCTGCTGCCGTGATGGCATTGTCGCTGCAAACAAACCGTGTCAACCCGTCCGCCCCACAAAACGTGGGGAATAAATGCGGCCTTTCTTTTCCGTAAGAAACGGCCCTTTGAGCTGATATAGGGAGTACACATGTCCAAATGTTTGGCTTTGCTTGTCACCTGGTGACCATGTTGTCATGGTAACTCGACTCCGAGCATGACAGGGTCCACTGTCATTCCCTGCTTCTGCTATGTTTGACACTGAAGACAGTTACATAATGACTTCTTGACATATTTTTTCTATGTCTATGGCCTCATAGTTGCCCAATGCCATAGGCAGCTGAAAGAATTTAGTATGATCATATTGTAAGTACCGGTACTTTGGCTTCTTTCCAATTAGCACACTTTACTGAGACAACTGTCTGTACTTGAACCTTTGCAAAACTCTTGAAAGGAAACTTTCTAAGGACAAAGGATGAGAGAAAGGGAGGGAAACTACACACTTATGCAAGATTATTGAAGCAAAAGAGTTCGAGCTCCACTGAGCAGTGATGTGTTTTTCCACACGATTTCACCTTTTTTTAAGAATCATAATACTTAATATTTCTTCACAATCATATTGTATAATATGTCTGAAATTTTTAAGTTAGTAGTGGAATTTCAGATTCAAGCTCTGTAGAGAGTCCGTAAGATTTGTAACTAGACTGACATTCTAGATTTCTACCTCATTTTATGTTTTGCACCCAAATTTTTTCTGTGCGTGTGCGCCTATATTTTTTGGGTTACGTGTACCAGGGAACACATTCCCACAAACGAATATAGAGCCTTGCATATGAACAAGCAAATCTTTGGTAGAAGTGTTCAGTGAATAAACAACAAGTCTCGAAAGCTACTCTTTGTCCCTCCGCCCAAATCAACTGTACAAAGACAGCCAAAAGAACAAGATTTTTATTGAAAATCTTGCCCGATTGTTATGATGATTTGGTCCAACAATACGCCAACTATGCGGTCAAACAAAACAGTCGATCACATCCTTGGCAAGTCTTGTGAGGTTTTCCTCCAGGGGGTACATGTCTTGGGGTCTCCTTGGAGACGGGGACCTCACAAACACTCCCCCGACACAAGTGCTCTTCTGTAAGGAGCCTTCTCGGGACAGGTTGGTCCTTCTAGACCCTTGGTCAGGCAGGTGCAGCAATACTGAACACTCAGGGTTCTCACTACACTGTTTGAGCATAAGGACCCCCTACACTATGATTTGGACCCCCTATACTATGATTTAGCCCCCTACACTGTCTTTTAGCCTGCGTAGGGGTGTTTCTTTTGGGGGAGAACCTTGTGACCCTTCATAAATCTTTAAAAAATTAAAATTTTACTTTAGAATGAAGCTATAACTGATGTAAAATACAACTTTACAAAATTTTCCCTCAATAAGCAAGCAGGAAATAGTCTCTCAGAGGGTTATGAGTTTTAAAATTTTTCGGGGAGAATACCAGACCCCCTACTGACGTACTGTGGTCAAGTCTTTGGGCCTCAATGCGCAAATAACTTCCCATCTGCACGCATCCAAATCATGATCAAAAGTCCTGCGAAACATGATTAAAAGCCGCACATGTCTTGATTAAAACACGTACAAAAACGGTAACCGTGCACTTCTCGTTTAATACACGTTCATTTCTCGTGTAAAATGCCTGTAGATTTTCGTGTAATCACATATGGTTATACTTTATTACATGTTGTAATATAGATAGAAACACGCTATTGCAGCTAATTAGTGCATGCAGTTTATACGGCTTTTGCGAGAGTTTTAACCACGTGTTACACAGCTTTTACACGATTTTCAAACCCGATTTAAACGCAATTTACACGACTTTTGCATGAGAACTAAACGAGATAAAACCGCATCTAAAACGCGCGAGAAGGGAACTTAATCGAGATCTGTACTGTAAGAGAGTTCTTGTATGACCCAAGCAAGCCACGAGGCCTACGCAAATACTCTACAGTCTGGAGTTACTTCTATGACGGCTGTGTAGAAGTCCAAAGGTTAGTTTGGAGACTTCATCTGTCCATGAAATAAAGAATGTTATAATGATTAACCTCAGAGTTTGGGTAACAGTGACATGTAGGAATAACTACAGACTACAGAGTCAGCTGTCATACTGTTGATCTACCATCACTTTTTACATGTCATTTCATACTTCAGCGTGGGACTTTTCAATCTTACTTACGGCAAATTATTATGTGTTTTTAGTTAAAATCTTTTAACTTCTTTTGGACAGAAAAAATCTGTACCGTAGTCTACGACAAAAAAATGCAAAATTACAGACTTCCCAATAACAATACAAGATTTCAAAGTCAAGATTGTTATGATTCATCATTTCTTGTTTCACCTGCTCAAATAAATCCTCTAATTAATTATCAATAACCATCATTTTTTAATTAATGATTTTCAAATTCTGTTCCATCTGCAGGGGTTCTTGGAGACAGTACAAATCTAAATTTATCCACTGAACGATCATAAAAAATGATTTCTTTCAAATAAAATTTTCTATCCCAAATATTACTATGATCAGTATTCAATAAGAGTAGACTATGCCATACTCTTCCGTAATTTGGACAGTTATAGCTATATAACAATAAAATCTACGACAGCCATACATAAGATCTATAATACCGTCAAATATATGTATAAAAGAAAAAGACCTTCACAGAATTTTCTTGTAGTCATAGCAACCCTTCGGAGAAATATTTACCCACCATCCTCCCATTATCACAAAGACACAATGGACACTTCATATGACAACAATCACAGAATGATCTCCAGCACAAAGCTACATTGTCCAAAAAAAAACCTTCTGACAGTGTGAAGTGATTTGGGAAGCGTTTCTTTTGTTTGCCTCTTAAATTTTACCATCAAGCCATGGAAACGAAGACCTGGCAAACACAAGGTAACAAGCATCGGCCTGTGTCTCTTGCTACATGGATAGGGAATCGTGCAAGAGAGACAACAGTGTACAAATGTACACAAAATAAATCTAGAGTCCTTATACATTGTAAATCAGTAGCTATAGAGATTAGAATCAAAATGTCTTTCTTAGCCATTCTTCTAAAAAGAAAGGGACAGGCCTTGGTATGACCTAGCACAGACACAGATCTGGTTTTCTCTTTCTCTCTCTTTCTCTCTATCTCTTTGCTGCATATCAGTGCCTGGCATAATATTTTGGGCAAGTGGAATGGACATATTCAAACGTATGATAATATACTGCTTTATCTTACAGTACAAGCTGTTTTTACACTTATCTGGTGTTGCAAAAGTATATCTTGTACACGGTATGTCACACAGACTAACATCTGTTACTAACATACACAGTGTGGTATTTGTGATGCCTGCTTTTCCATATGATAAGCTGGAAGTTTACTTTTGGGTCTGACATGTTGACCTTGTGATAAAGTCACATGTTTCAAGGTCGGGAGAGAAAGTTTCATCTGATACAGCAGTGTTTGTTTAGCAATGCGGCAGATGTTTTTTTCAAGGACTGGGTAGCCTGGTGGTCTTTTCACTCATATTACTGACACATGAGGAAAATACATGTCCATTTTCGATTAGCATAACATCAGAAGGTGTTTAATATAATTATGTCTTGTCCAATTCAGTTTACAGACGTTACGATCACATTCTATCATTCAAAATTAACTGCACCAGACAACTTTTACCCAAATCTTAATTTTCATTACCTTTTTGTCAATCATTTTTCTGGCACAAAGTGACAAACACTGTTACATACAGAACATGGCCTAGTACAGGTTAGGTGCAGGCAAGGAGGTTCAAATAGAACCTCCTTGGTGCAGGTAAACATGAGAAATGCAGTATTCACGGTTCCTATTGTAGATGTCACTAACTTCAGGCATGAAATCCCACCTGCATATTCAGGTTAGTGCAGGTAAAATTGGAGCTGTACAGGTATTTCTGATGTCTACCTGCACCTAACCTGCACTGGTCCATGTACTGGTGTAGAAGTGCTTGTGTTACATGTTTCATAACTTGTCTTCCCTGTTCACACTCAAAAAGTTCAGTTATCTTTTCAACGTCAGGAAGAAATTTTTGCTGTCACCTTAGTGAAAAAGTACTTCCTGTGCCTTTCTACAGAAAACTTGGTAAACAAAATCCCAACTATACACGGCACTACTGTAAATTCATTTATTTTCACGGGGCTTAATTTCACAGATGCTAAGTAGACGAATAATGTAGGCTACTCACACTGAAGAGGAGACCTCAACAAGTGCAAGTAAGTAAATAAGAAAGTTAATTTCACAGAATAATGTTAAGTTTAAGTACATTTCTTACACTTTGATGAGAAACAAAATCTGGTGAGTTTTAAGAAATGTTAATACAGATTATCATGGAGTTATCAAAGAAGAACTTTTTACAAATGATGCCACTGAGGAACTAATTTACTGTTTCCTACACCTGTTCTACTTCATCCGCACCATCGACGGAGCGACGATAATCTGTTGTATGCTGGGATTACAAGGTTATGCTAATGAGTTCCTCTCCGCGTACCCCTACAGGTTGTGTTTCACCCCCACGTGAGGGGAATGAGGTATTCCGTACCTGGCAGGTACCGGTGACGTGTGTTAGGACGGTGGAAAATCCTTGCATTGTCACCGGGGTGCTTCTCAAATCTTACCAAACATTACAGGGTGGGGCACGCAGCTCCAGGCTTTGAAGTTTGTCCGAGCAGTGAGCACAGATTCAATTTACAGTAATTTCATTAAATCAGGGTAGAAAAAAACAGCCATAGATGTTGTGAAGGGGCAAGAAAATTGAGCTATTGACGCCTTTGAAGCAACAAAAACAAAATACTTTCACACTAATTTGGTATACTGGTACACTACACTACAGTTTAGGACACTTTCACATTTAACTTTTCAATCTTTTCAACAGCATAATACTTATCAGTATGGTTTAGAAGTTGACTCAATAACACAATGAAACATAAACATTTGTAATTCTTTATGAAATACAATAACATTCTAACTAGATATTCATTTTAATTGATTTCTGGTTATTAACAAATTATATAGATAAATATTGGATTTCTGGTTATTAACAAGGTGACTCTATTTCACTAGTTGAGCAAAGAACTTTTCTGTTTTACTAAACAGTAGACTAGACACCAAACAAGCAATATGATATTATATTTTCAAGTTTAGAGTGCAGTTCAATAATTACATATTTAAGATAGTTTCATAACTCTTTACATAATCATGCTCTACGTAGTTTTAGGAGAGTGAGTGAGAGTTTTAGGAGCTAACATGTAGGTAAGTTCACACTTGGCCAGTGTCCCCCCAACCTTACCAAACCCACCTCCCTGTACCCTGCACGGTAACATTATACCCTACGCTACACTCAAGGAACACGCAACAGTACAAAACCCCTCCACCCCCACTCCTGCCCTCCCCATTCAGCCCCCATGTCCACCTTTGTAAGGATCAGGCCAATATCGTCTCACGTTACTCACTCTGAGCCACCCTAAACACCTACTCCAGCTTACAAGACGTCTTGAGAACACTGTTCTGGCCGGAAATAAAAACATGTATTCGTCTGCCTCCAGGAAAAGAAAAATAATCTCAGCTAGAGTTTGATCGGACGCCAATTTGTGAACGTAGCCGTACAAAAATCTGCTGTGGATTCAGAATTAAGTTATGATCACAAGACACTACACATTCACAAACTGTGGCGGTCTTTTGTGTTACCAATTATCCTATGCGCCTTTGAATTCTTTTCTAAGCGAAGGCCGTGCTTTTGAAGTTGTCTTCTCAAGTTCTGTCCCAATTCCTGCGTAAACTATAATAGATTGTCAATCTGCAACAAAACGGAAAAGCACTTCAGCAACAGAGAATGCTTACTAAACAGTCAAAGATGACATTACTGCTTTCAGAAATGGACTAAATTGTGTCCCTTTCCTTCAGTTGTTTTCGATACATGGCCTTGTAGCAATTTTCCAAGTATGGGAAAGTGGGAGAGTCAACGTTGCAAACCTAAATGTCAGGGTTCACATAACCTCAACTACTGAAAAGAACTATCTGGCCCTGTAAATAATACCTAAATGTAATTTGTACACCTTGAAGACCCTGCATATTTCACATTTTTCCTTAGCCCAGCTAAAAGGAATTTTCCCCAACAAGCACAGTGTTTTTCTCAGCATGAAAGGATTGACGTGTGCTTCACAGTTTGTTCTCAGGTATTTCACACCACACTTACCACTCACAATGGTAACATAACAGTTTATCCCCGCCAACTAATCTAATCTAACAAAACAGCTACACTTTCTGTTCTATTATGCCTCAACCATTTCGTGATTTTTAAAGGCATCCAATGCAATTTCAGGCTGGCAAACCAAAAAATATTCTACTGGGTGAAGAAACCTGTCTGATATTGACATTTACTGCTATTTCTTAGCTCATTTTTGTCATCATTTTATACTTGAAGTGTTTGAAATGGCCAAAAAAACAAGCTACGTGAGGAGTCCCTTTATTTTTTGATACCACCAATAAATAACTAGAACCAGCCTGCAACAAAACAAGCAACGGTTTTCCATCAGCGACATTGCATTTTTGTCTTACAGACATAAGTATGCTATGGGATAGGGTTGCTTCAACTTACTACATTAAAATAAAAGAATGACCAGAAAATTGACTTTGTTTGTTGCCCTGAAAATACATTGGATGCCTTTATGTTTAACTCTTCTTTCGGGAATAAAAAAAAAACATGAATTTTTTTACTTCTCTCACAATTCAAAGTCACAGAAAGAGTTACTACAAAATCTAACCTTAGTAACAAGAAGATGTTTTTGTTGGGTAGGAGTAAAAAAGTCTCCCGCTGGTCATTAATTGATGGAACAATAGACCTGTTTGTCCCAGGTTAAGTGGAAATCGTAGCCCTTTGTTACCTGGTACAATTACTACCCAGGTACATACATAACTACAACTAAGTAAGAAGGCCCTAGGGACAAATTAGCTTGACTATAGGTAAATGGGTCATGAGAACAATAGCAGTTACTTTCTAAAGAATTGCTTATACAAGTACCATAAACTAACTACTCTGTATCTAACAAGTTAAACAATTTCATACTGTAGTGAAAGAAATATTTGGATGTCTGTCAACTCTGTTTTTTTTTAATGATATTCAGACCTTTTATGTTTCTTTGTTGCTCAATGATTTTAGATACCATGGATCCCTGAGAATGTTCGAAAGTTATTCTACATGAAAATTCAAAGAACTAGGAAAAGTACTCTGTAGGGCACCTACCTAACTTTCACCTGATGTAAATTATACTACATAAATATAAATATATAAAATTTCAAGACCTACTCACCGATACAAAAACTACAAAGAGGCAAGTTTCTAAATACCCTTTTTAGAGGCAAAAATGCAGCTACACAACTGTCATAAATAATCCTTGCTCCAATAAACAATGTATCAATTTACTTTTGCCAAAGACATAATTTTTGCACTAGGTAACTCTAGGGGCTAGCGGGAATGCGGTATGCTATGGCGCGTAGCCAAGTAGAGGAATATCTTCCAAAAATTACGACTTCTTTCCGATATATGACCTAGTTGTAAACAGGAAAACATCGTGAATTTATCGGAAAAGGGTCAAGGAAGTGGCCCGAGAAATGTGCGATCGGAAGGACAAGTTTCTGTGGTTGGAAACATAAACAATAGCCGGCGGGGTCTCCGCTCCATACGAGGAGGGGTCAAGGATTGGGTAAGCTCCGGCCTAGGCCGTCTAACAACACGTTCTGCAAGTTCCCAACAAAGGGAACTGTAAAGAAACGTCAGAACTACATAATAGCAGTGACACGGAGTTCAAAACAAGCTAGATTTCATTTATTTTTCCGGTAGTTTTCGGCGGTGAAACTTGCCGAAAGCTACGCTCCCAGCTGTGGTGTGTAGTTGCCCCCCTCCCCGAAGAACTCCAAGAAAATCCGATCACGATTAAAATCCATACGCTTCGAGAAATAAAGATATTACTACTTGATGTTTACGTAAAAGAAACAGGGTTAAGTCTTGAGTTATGAGAAGGATCACTTTAAAGAAAGTTGGAGCATATATAGTCGGTAGAAGACGCTATACGGAGGTACAGTTACGCGAGTTCAAACGGGACATCAACAACTCACTCGATTTCATCAATACCACCAGTTGCACACTACAAGACTGGGCTAATAACATGAGATCTCGTCCACATACCTGACACACCGCATCCACAAAGAAGTAGAAGGACTCCGAGAATCCACAATCGGCCAGAAACCCCCAATCGGGGCTCTATAGGCGCCATTTCATCTCGTTTCTCGACACATTTGAAAGTCTGTCCCTAGTTCTGGACTCGCGGCAGCCATTAATAACCCCAGCACTGACTCATTAGCCAGGCTCTTCCGCCGGACCACTACGCACTACTTTGTCCCAAACTGGAATGTACCACATAACAAGGACGAACTCTTTACAAAATCATCAAAAAAAGCTTTATTATTCTTCCAAATGTTATTTCTTTTCTTAAAAGAAGAGCTTTGTTGTAAGAACTGGTAGGAAATGTTGACATTTTAATTGATCACTTTGGCGGATGAATATCAGGAGTTGAAGCACAAGTCAGGATGGATGAAAAATCACTTTTTGATGATTTTAGGTTGATAAATCGGTCATAAAAGACGTCAACTCGGCGGTTAAACCCATTTACAGGGTTGTAGGCGCCCACGTGCTCATTAATACCTGGGCCTACATCTAGATTTTCTTAGCACCACGTACTCTGTTTCCAAGTTGCCACCAACTCAGTGGGGTCCCCATTGGCTCAATAGCACATTCGCAGGTTTTAACGTTATAGACTTTGTGTAGGCCAGGTGAAAGGATCGCCTGAAATGATCGCATTTCACTTCCATGTTACTGCGTTTAGATTTCCAAGCATATCCGTATTCTGCACGGCTAGACTTCTTTTACCTTTAATCTCCCATCAGCAACTCCTTGACTTTGACTCAACGCCTGTTGCATCGTTTTACGCGCCTTCAAAGTTTTTTTTTGGCAAAACACAAATTAAAACCCATTACATGTACTCGAAAAACGTAGAAAAAAATGACATCCATAGAATCAAGGAGGTTAGACGTCTAACGAAAAAAACACACGAAAACGTGAACATGCTGAGGACTTTGGTAACAGTACAAAAGCGACATTTAGCGAAATTTAGCAGCAATGTTTTAGATGTAACATTCCAATGAGATTTTACATTGGACCGTCAAAAGCGACACATAACGCCCGTTAGCGATCATTATAACATCATGACAAGTTTCTGTACTGCATATACTGGCGAATATTCAACATGCCCTTACATTTTACGAAGTCTTTTATCTGTGTAACGTTACATGAGCTACTTGACTTGACAGACGTGGTCCCCGTTGCCCTGTTGCAATGCCTTCGATAGATAACTTGTCTGAACAAGTTGATGCCAGGCTGCAGTACCTACAACCTTCACTGGGCGGCGATTCATTACCGACCATTGGTGAACAGGTGTCACTTTGGACTTTGGACACCAGGCTAATGCACGATATCTTGCGCCGTTATTAAAAACCGTTAGACTGGGTTTACGGGGCTGTTGCCGTATCTTTATGCACACTAAAGGCCATCACGGTTGGTACAACAGTTGTTTAGGATGAAAGGAGAGGAAACAGACATCGTTTTCGTCAGTGCAATAAGCTCTGAAACGTCTTTTAATAATATTGATTGAAAGACAACCTCTATCACCATTTACAGATTTATCTACTAGCTTGTGTCCAACCTGAGAAATAAACATTTTCATCATGTAGACCCAAATGCATATAATCTACTTTTAACAACAAACAAGCATGATAAACATAAGTATTCATGTAATTCCTAATTCATGTAATTCCTAATTCCTAAGTCTAAGCATCTACAAGTGCAAATAAACAAAGAGGGAATCTGTGACATAACAATATCAATGATAATTTCATACCAATTACTTCTATTTGCATTGCTTATGTTTAGTGAAGGTTTTCCTTTTCATAAATGTCAATAAAAGTCTAGACAAATTGACAGAATTCTATAGTTGTTGCTGCCTTAGGAATATAATATTAGTAAAAGTTAGATATGAAAAGTTGAAAAAGTGCATAAAGACGTATTTCATGGGAAAATAGTTTGGTCCTTTTCACTGCACATTTCACACATTATTGGTTGTTTAATGACACCCAAATGAGACAATATAGTAATTAATTACATCCCAAATGAGACAATATATTACTTCACCTCTGTTCAAAATGTACACTACATATTCTATCTAATACATGAGAAGCTCTTTGAATGATGGTCTTTTTCTACAAGAAAAACCTTAGACAATAAGGATTTAAAAGTCCTTTTCTCTCAGGTCACTACAAAAACAGCAAGTTTTACTAGTACATTGGAAAAGGGAGGTACAATTTTTGGCAACATTTCAGAATGTTTCTATCATCACATACATGTAAGCAGAAAATTATACGTACCAGTTCCACTTATAGCTAAATTCATCAAGCAACTACAATGTAGGTCTTAAAATGTTGTATAGAATATGTTACGTAGTATGTATGGTGCATGACACTAGCAATGGACCTTTCCTGACTGTCCATCACAATCATCAGTTCAACCAATGAGAACATGACAATTAGCAGTTCGACCAATGGGAGTGTGGCTGCACGTCGGTCAAAAATTTGCATTTTTAATGTTTTGACTGAGGTAGGAGGGACTATAGGAAAGGTCCATTGTTGACTGGTGCAACACATTGCATTGTATAGTTGTCACTCAAATAAAGAGAAAAATGCATCATTATAAACTATCATCAATAGCAGCCACACTTAAACACTTATCTAGATAGACATTTCTATATTTTCAAGCCTTCCAAAATTTATACAAATCTAATTTGAAAGGTCATAATCTCTTTTATCAAAATTTTGCCTATGATAATATATTTCATCCATAGCTTCTACCTCATAAATCATAATCATATAATATTACTCTACCCATATTCCTAACATTATGTGCAACAACAAATCTTAGTAAGTGCATATAGTGGACAAGAATATCCTAATAATCTATGAATCATACAGTGGTCACCTGTCAATAACTGTACCTAATAATTACTACTTGTACTTACTAATAGAAAATATGAAAACCTGGCAAATAAATATATGAATAAATAAAATAGGTAGTGCTTAAATATGTGTATGTTATTAAGATGGACTTCCAAGTTGGTCTTTAGAGTTTTAGAGGTAAAAAATGTGGAAAAGAAAAATATGGTAAAGGAAAAAAGTGAAAACAGTTTTTATGTAGTCTGGAACATAGTGCACTAAAATCCATGTGGTTTTATTCTACTTTTTTATATAATCATTGATGAATTTCAATTATGAGTATCTCTGAAAACTAACAAATTAGCATACCTAATATGATGTTTTCATATCTCTAAGAGTAATAATGTCAGCTCCTGTTCCAATGTATACAAAGTCCACACTTCTAACTGAAAAATAACACATGACTATCAAAAATGTCTCCAACCTCCAAATCCTTTTCTAAACTAAAGTGTAACTGCAAGTGTTCTGAAAATATAGTGAGGAATGCTATTTTTCTTGTGTGAAGTCAAAATCTGAAGAAAATACAACCCCACAAACTGATTATGTTTGTTTGTCTGGTAGCCTGGTATCCATACCTATTTGAGAGAGGGACAGTACTAGGAGCACATCAGCAGAACGCACTGCGCCCGCACGAAACCCATAATGTGTTGTGCATAGCACTTTGATAGAACGTCTCTTTTAAGGTCATATTCACGTATTTAGGATGACATCCTGTCTATAGTTTTCAAATGTTGTGTCATATGCAGCGGGCAAAATTCTGATGCAACATTGACCAAACATCCGACGAAAACCGTGAAAAATCCAGGTTTCGTGCAGGCTCAGTACGTCCTGCCAACATGCTGATGGGAACTAACATAGGGATGGATATCAGGCTGAAGTCCAATGAAAGACAAATGATTCACCTCTTCACCTTTCTTCCCTGCAAATAATACCGTTCTACGGCACCATAATTCACACTCATATATCAATTGTTTTCACTTACTCTGTACATCACAATTATTGCTTGAAGTATAACCTTGGCCGCCCCAAAGATCGTCTACTATAGTATTCTAATTTCTAGTCAGAATTCTTTAGAAAATGCCCCAAACAAATGGTCAGTGGTTCACGGGATCTTCAGTGGACATTTTGCATCATGCAGGTCCAGGAGCGAGGAATTACGTAATCTGCATAGGAGTCCTGAAAAACAAAACAAGAAATTCAATATGATAAAAATCAATATCAAAAAGAACAAGAAATAGTCATGCCTTCAAGTACCAGAGCCATCAAGCAAGGATTAAGGTGTTTAAAAACTCATTTTTTCCTAGAACAATCGTAGAGTGGAACTCGCTGCCACCAAGTACAGTAGGGGCACCGTCACTAGATAGCTTTAAACAATGTCTAGAGTTAGACGTTCAAAGGTTAGGTGTAACAGCTCGTTCGGTGTAATGTAGCCAGCTGCCGCTGCGCCGCGTGCCTGCGAAGCTGGTGTGTTACGCCGAATGGCAGTTATACCGGCTATACAAATACAGATACAGATGAGACTTGGTCCATGTGTACTTACGTAGACCCTTGGACAGTTAATCCTGGTGTACCACTCCTGACAGTACAGACACATGAGCAGACCCATCCCGGTGAACAGTCCCACCCACAGGCCAATGTTCCACATACGGGACGGCTGCTGGGGCACCAGGAAAAACAGCACCACTGGGAAGGGAGAAACAGATGTAAATCAATACATAAGGAAACACCAATTCAATCATTTGTTGCACAGCATTTTGGGCTATCATAGACCTGTTTTTTCCACCCTGTCACTTCATATATTTTCTTAACAAATCCGAAAACCAACAAATTAAATTGGTGTAGCCTAAACCTTGTTTTTACATTTACATTTAAAGCAATTTAGGGATATTGAGTCTTTCTTTTACCATACAAATACTAGTAAAACAGTCATTAAGTTACAGTTAGTACAGTATTGCTAAACCAATCAACAAAATGCCCACCAATAGAAATAAATGACATTGTGTACATGTACAAGGATGTACTTACCCCCGATGCCACCAAACATGCACAGCAGAACTGGGTAGAAGAAGCCCAGGGAGAAAGCGATGATGTACTCGTGTACAATGGCTGACAGCACAAACACAGACAGGGCAGCGTACGTCTTGTTGTGGTAACCAAGCAGCTGCATAGGAAGAGAAAAAATCTTCTAAGTTGTGTCATCTATCGTGATACATGCAAGACCATCCCAAAAATATCCTCAGTTTACCATTGTACAATGATTATATGACATATCATGTGACCAGGCCAACAGCAATTAATGTCAAACTATTACTGTACAGAAACTGTAAGTCATTATGATTTGCTACAAATACATGTGCGCAATAGTGTAACATATATGGAAACCATACTTTCATTTCAGGCATTAAAGCTAGAAGAATTTTACTTGCAGCTCAACTGACCAACATAATGTCCTTGTAGAGATAATAGTAGAGCCAGTCGTGCACAACTACGTTCCAGGAGCGGTAGTACCCAGCAAACGATGTGGAATTCCACCAGTCCTGAAAACAAGGACAAGTTTTTTCAAACATGCAGCACAAAAAAAAGACATCAACACGACAGTGAACATCACAGTGTGCTTGCTTTGCATTCGGAAGGTTGTGTACCACAAATCAGGTGGATCAAGGAGGCCGTCTGAATAAGGAAGTCAACCCCAATGATGAACCGGGACGAGGGGGTATACAAGCTTAGCCACGTTTGGGATTGTGTTCTGGCCGCAAAAGCGCCACCTACATCAGCTACATAAAGCAGTGAGAAGCAGAACTCCAGTCAGAAGCTCTGAGGAAAATGTCTGAGAGGTATTGAAAAATAAGCAAGTTAGACACTTAATCAGTTGTGTAATATAAAAGAAAAGAAAAGCTCCAATATCCTAAGAATTCAAAGTACATTGTACATTTTTTGTACCTTGTAAAACTGTCGGTCAGCGAATCTCAGCATCTCAGCAAAGGCGTTGAGCCAGGAGTGGAGAACACCGAAGAAGATGAGGAACAGGACCAGCATGCCCGGCAGCATGGACCCAAAAATAGCCAGCACCAACACCTGTCAAATACACCAGGATTTCTTACAATCATTTCTAGAAAGGTAGTCTTTTAGGGCATACGGGCAGTGGGTTGTTAATCCACTGTGTCCAGGGCACGGTATTGGAAGATGGAGCCCATCCCTCTCCTTCCACCGCCTTTTAACTCCCCAACCAAAGTCAGGTACCCATTTTACACCTGGGTGGAGTGAGGAAAATCGTGTTTCCGAAGGACACAACTTCTAGCCAGGAATGCCAGGCTAGCCTACCCACTTGGCCATTTGACCACACCGAACATAATATGGGTATAAAGCTATTATTTACATCATTTCATTTCCCAAATGTAGCAATAATATAAAGTTTTGGATTGTTGAAAACAACATCATACAAATGTACGTAATTTTGGAAAACAAGAGCCATATCTAATCTACTATCACAACAAAGATAATAATAGTGAATTGACAAAAACAGAACCTTAGAGCTTGTTGGCTCCTTCCCGATGTTTTGGAAAACAGGAATCATGAAGCGCACTAGAACAAAGTTGGCATAGACGAGACAGCCCACAACCTAAGAGAGAGACACAGACAGTCAAAACTTGTTGGAGATATATCAAGGGGCTGTCATGTAACTAGAAAAATAGTTATGTTTATGTGAATTTGATGACCTCACCTGTCCAAAGTTGCTGACCACATAGTTCCACCTGATGGAAGGAGTCCTGTAGAAGAAATTCATTCTCAACATTAACCTTGTCTTTTGCTTCATTTTCAACTTTCAATATGTGGCTAGTGTAACTGTCAGACGATTATACCATGGTGCCTTGCTTTATACTTTGGTTTATTGAATCTATGAAGTTGGGTTGTTTGTTACAATACTGAAAGACAGCCCTACCTCAAATCGTTTTGCAAACATTCTAATCTTTCATTCTTGTTAACAAGCAACATTCTAAAAGTTTTCAGGTCAGAAAAGTGCAGACAAATTGTCCATACCTTGGGTACTCATCCCTATAGACCAGAGTGGGGGCGAAGAGGAAGTACAGGTACTTGGAGAAGTCTGGACACAACACACGCTTTTCAGGTCCATCAGCTGAGGCGGCTGAAGAAATGAGTCATCTCTGTTAAACCTTGGAGGTAAACTATCATCGACTGTACAGTCAAATCTATCCCACTGTTCCGTCTTCCCGCCACTTACGATTCACTCCTGACGTCATCACACTTCCGACTTCCGGAACGACGTCAGCGAGTGGATCATTCATCTGATGAAGGTTGACGAGATCGACCGAAAATTTATGGTGAGTTCTTCCTTTGTGTTGGATTAAAGCTAAACTTCACCACTATGGAATCTACCAACACAGATGAGCTTTCATTCTATCCCACTGTTGTTATAAAAATACATTGTATTCTTTTCAATACCACTAAATATTCAGTAGTAAACTATGGAGTATTATCTGACTTTGCAGAAGAAAAGTAATATTGTGAATGGTAAATTCCTTTAAAAATCTATTCATAGTACCCACCTTCTTTTGTCTTTAGAACTTTAGGGGCATTCTCCCTGACAAAGGAGTGCACTTTCATGAACATTCGTACCTGAAAATGAGATAAATATAAGATAGGGTATTAAATGACTCATTTGTAAAAAAAAAATTGAATAAACTATGTGCATAGAGTATTACTATTGCAACTACATGTAGAATTGTGGCACCACCACAAACTATATACTAGAAAGGCTGACAGCTGTGTTTCTAACTTTTAAACACTCTCCTAATATAATAAGGCGTCATATTTTTGCACCTCCACTTCCTGAATGGCACTTATTTGCAATGGAGTAGGGTTGTTTCAGCTGACTTTGTAAAGAAATAACCAGACGGCAATTGACTTTTTGTATCGTCCTAAAACTCCTAATGTTACATAATGCAGCTTTACCGGTAAGTGATGAAAGTTCTGAATCCCTTATTGATTGACAGGTGTCATAGACCAATACAGAAAAGTAAACACAGTGTACCTACTTGTTCACAGACAACAATGAGAGCAGCAGTGGGAGGCAAACTGTGGTAACAGATCTGTCGGAGAGGTAACCAGCCAAAACCGGCTTGGTAACCAAGATAGGCCGCACAGTACATCCAGTCAAACCAGGCCCCTAGAACACAACACACAAATTATATGTTAGGCTGGGTTCAATAAACAAAAGGTAAAGGTAGTCCTGTAGCCTTCATGAGGCCGTAGGGGCAGTGGGTTGTTGATCCACTGTGTCTAGGGCACGGTATTGGAAGGCGGAGCCCATCCCTCTCCTTCCACTGTCTTTTATCTCCCCAACCGAAGTCAGGTATCCATTTTACACCTGGGTGGAGTGAGGAAAGTCTTTTGAATTAGCTTTCCCAACATCCAGATAGGAATCGAACCCGCGACCTCTTGAGATGGGCCACCCTAGGTAAATAAAACAGAAACAAACAAACAAACAAACATGTACCCACCATACTTGTCTCTGTTGTGAGCCCAGTGGTTGAAGGCACAGTACACAGCAATGGTGGACAGCTGCATGTAGACCCAGGTGTGAAGAACTATGGGCATCCTGTCAAACGCAAAGGACACCATCGAGAAGTCCACCATCCAACTGGAAACAGGATCGAGAAGAAAATCAGACAAGTGCTGTGTGTTACTTTCTTCTTCCATTGCTTCTTTAAAGAACAAATAAACTACTTTCAGTTTTGGTGCCTTTTAACCCCAAATCCTGTTTGCAAAAGGTGATTCATTGGTTTCTACCAGTCCCGTACACATTTGGGAGATATTTGATGTTCACAGTTGATGTCTGCCTAATCTGCCAGAAGACATGTGGCGTAGAATGTCTACTTAATCTAATTTAATTGGCCATGACATCACTACTCTGTTAACGTTAGTACATAAAAGAACATCTCCATCGAAAAGAAAAGGAAAAAGAACAGCCAGAGGACTGATAATCACCCAAGAGAGAATTCGGTAGGCTGTTGTCTGCATGTCAGTCCTTCTACAATCACAACATTCGTCATACGTTATCCAAATATTAGACATATACTATAAAGAAAATTAGTCTGCATGCTCACCTGCCCTTGTCTACAATGTCATACACAAAGGTGTTGATCATCAGCACTATCAGAATGGCCACAAAGATGTGGTAGATGGTCTGAATGTGCTGCATCTCAAACAGGTCTCTGTGGTAAATACAAACAATCATCTTTTATGATACTGGGTTGACAAATATCAAAAATGCATAAAAACATTTATTGATGATTCTAGCAAAAGAAAGATAGTATTTGAGATACAACATATGATTATACTTTTTTATAGTAATATGTATTTATTTCATTCTCTGTGTTTCATAGGGCAGATTTTAGCACTGTGAACATAGATACTGCCCAAATATGTATGTATACTAAACATAAACTATGAATATTTGGGTAACGAATATTAGGTCAGTATGTCAATTATACCAAGAACTTACGTTAGAATGGAATCTCGTGGTACAAAAATCTTCTGTCCCTCTCTGGAATTCGAATTCCTAAGGAGAAAAAAAAGGTAAAAATTTGAAAATCAGCAATCAAGAAGGGATATATAGAAGGTGGCAAAAACAATGTTTGAAACATTTCAATTTGTAGCAGTGACAGAAACTGAAAACTGGTTCTACAGTACATGTACAACCCACCAACTCCTTCTTCTCTAAAACAGTTAGAGAGTGGAACCGGTTACCAGAGAACATTGTTAAAGCTAAGACACTACAGTCCTTCAAAAACGCCATTAGCGCCATATAGTTCTCAATAAAAGTCACGGGTACTCACCGCCACCCTGCTTTCGGTGGCGGTCAGGGAGTGGCGCCCCTGCCCATTGAGGAGCTGCAGACCACAATCTACACACCATATACACACACAAAAACAGCGACCACCCCAACCAATCAATACCCCAACCCTCACCGTGCTAGAGCCCTCAACCTATTGAGGTTTGCGCGCATGAGGAAGAAGAAGAAGATGAAGACATCAATTCAAATCAAGACCATGAAGTACTAGTAACCATATTAGGAATTAGCTACTAGTATGTCTACATACCCAAGAGAGGTGGAAAAAAAAGAAAACATAGAGACAAAAAATATCATTAGAACATACACAGATCAACTGACAAGACCATTGCTTTAAAACATCATCTTCATGTGTAAGTATATGCTTTATTATGAAGTACTGAAATGGAAACACATACTAATTAGTAATAAGACTTTTGGTACTAAAATGACAAATGACGTAAAGCAACATATTTCTAGTAGTTAATATATATAGCACAGAAGTTAACCTTTGAACAGTGGCAGTCCCGTTGGTGTAGGGTTGTTGGAGAGTATTGACCTCCTGGGTCACTTCATCAAACAGTTCCCCCAGCTGGCTGTCTACCTGTCGAAGGAACTCTAGCCTCTTGCTCTAAAAGTACACAAAGAAAATCTAACGATTAGATCACAGATATATTCTATCGAAACTCGAATCGAATTTGAGTTAAATTTGAGTTAGATTTGACCCCCAAACATGCCCCGAACACTGCTGACCTACTCCCAAACACCAGTCAACTATACCAGCCAACCACAGCCGGCCTTGCTCCCGACCTACTCCTAACCATGGTTGGGGGGAGTTCTGGAGTGTTCGGGAGGCATAGTTGGCTATGTGTGACAGGAGCTGTAGTAAGGGTTAAAGCAAAAACAAGTGATGAGTTTTGAATATTGTTAGAGTAAGTAAATCAAATCACCCACCTGCATTTTGTCCAGCAATTTCTGCATCTTCAGTTGTTTTATTGCACTCTGTGATAGACTTGGCCCCAATCTTTGAACATCTGCCGAGATTTAAAAAAACAAAGTCAACTTTTAATTTGCATTGACAAAAACTGTAACAACTTGGATGATTTGCACTTTCTTCAACTGATGGTGTCAAAATATGAGCATTTGGGGGTTGATTTACATCTTAAATGGTATTTGTGATCTTTTAATATTTTTACTAAATCAGAAAAGAAAGAAGCATTGAATCTGAGAACCAAGGAGTTCAATCGATGTGGCCTAAACAGGACATGTTGGCTCTCCAGTCTTATCACTTTACAAGGTTATGTAAGGGTACTGAACAATAGACTATTGACATACCAGACCACGACTCTACAAAGTTCAAAGGGTGACATGTGATCTCAGACAGTAAACACATGCCAACACATCAGGCGATGTTGTACAAACAAGATATAATCAATACTGGTCTGTAACAGCTGACTCTTCAGAACCAAATTGAATGAATACTCTATGCTGTACAAAACATGGCGTCAGGAAACGTTCTAATCTTCCACCCCACATCTGCTTGGAGATTAATGGCTTGCAGTCAGAGATACGCATGGCAGTCAGAAAACATTCTTCCGGTGAAATTCCACCCCTACATCTGCTTGGAGATAAATTTCTTGCTGTCAGAGATGCATGTTAGTCTTATCAAAGACCTTACTATCTTCCACTCAACATCTGCTTGGAGGTAAATTTCTCGCTGTCAGAGAAGTATGCCAGTTAGAAAATGTCATGATCTTCCATTCCTACATCTGCTTGGAGATTGTAGACTACAGTATACACTCACATCCGGATACAGCATGGCACTGATTACGTAATTACCGTGACATTTGAGGAAATCGTGGAACGCTAGCTTGAAGAACAGCTCGTCAGAAAAGAAAAACTTCAAAGGAGACCGATGTTAAATTGAAGGAACATAATTAGGCGAAAAAAAGCTATCATTTACTGACATTAGCAACCAGTTGAACAAGCGAATACACAACTTCCTTTGACACAACGATGTCAATACATGACAAAACTATATGTTTTCTTGTTCGTCGTACACAAGCCAACCATTACAGAGTGTCTCTTTACAACACAGTATGTCTGTGAGAAGATACCTGTCTCGTCATCTCTTGGGAGAACTTTTCTCCGCCGCAAATCGTTGGTACTGTCTTCAGGACTTGTTTCAAAATCCCTCCCGACCTCCATTTTAGCCACGTCTGTTTGGACGATACCATTTACAAAACAGGAGACAAATATGCTTGTACCAGACTAGTCATTTTCTGTATATAGATAATGATAGAGTACTATAAACTCTTGATCAAATGCTAGAAATATTTTATAAATGTAAACAATGTAAAAATGCATTTGTAATGGGGATCATTGATTAATTCACTAGTGGATAGAAAGTAGTTTCTTCCAAATGTCTAAAGACCAGACCATTTACAGATGGGTAGGACCAGCAGAACTCTTTCTAACTCTTAATATTAACTTCTAGAATATTCAGTTTTGATAGCCAAACCAGTTGATCTTTTTTTCAGGACACACAAATGGCAATGAGAAAGACTGCAATTTTGCGCGCAAGCAATGAGTAACCCAGGGCACTTTTGATTGAAATTAAAAACTTTAAGTTGTTTTAATCAAGAACACAGAGCTCTTTATTATATTAAGTATAGATGCTATTAACGTTTTTTTTTCTTTGTATAGAACAAGATAAAAGATAGAAGAAACAGCAAAATGTGCCAACGTTTTTTTATCTTTTATGCAATTTGTACCAGCGCTACCAGGAAAGCAAATATTCAAACTTCCAAGAACAATTATGCCTCTCTACAAACAAGAAAGAAGAAGAAGGTACGAAATCCATTTACAAAAAGAAAAGGATATAAAAAGAGAAAGTTCAAAAGGGAGCTGCTAGGGTGGCAAAAAGCTTGGAAGCGCATTTTGAAAGTCCTTTCCTTTACACCTTTACACTCACTACTCAAGCTCGCAAAGAAGGCTCTGGTCTTGGAATCATTCCCTAACTTTGCAGCAAGGACAAGGAGGTTCGAACCAAATACTAAACAATATATGGAAACGCAATGTAAAGTGCAGTTCTCTTCTCTGAAAAGGTATTTATGCAAAACTACTACTAGTATTTCTCAAACAGTCGTTCATTCATCAAATTACATCAAAGAGCTCCTTGGTCACATGCAGACCTAGTCACATGACTCTTTGTGAGATGAACAAAACATGTGATGCGCCAGTGGCTATTAGTCGAAACCACGTCGTAAACGGGGTTTCATTACTATTATTTATAAAGAAATACATGTTTATGACTTATATAATATTCTAAATCTCAATTAAAATATATGCTACTTTCTAATTTGAAATAATTATGTCTAAATGACGTTATTTGACCGACTGAAGAGGATTTTTATAAACCACCACCCCCGTAAAGCAAGTGGCTTAGACCAAAGCAACATGGAAGCCAAGTTGTTTCTACAAATCGTCTTCCTTCAACTTCTAGGACATTTCCTAGTTTTCGGACAGCAGTGTACGAAATCAGGGGCGTGCTCTTGCACAATGTCTAACACAGGTAAAGTTGTCGACTTGGAGCCTTTGGCTAGTAAAGACGGACAACCAAGGTGAGAGCATAAACTCAGGGGGCAAGATCTCTTATCTGCAAACATACAACCTTTTATTTGTACGGGGACGTTTTACAAATAGAATTATGTGTGTAGGACTCTAGGAGCGTTGACAAAGTGTAAATAGTTCATTGACAGCCGAAAGGGAAAGTGCAGTATCAAAATATGGTACATAATTGTCTCGTAGAGGGCCCTCAAAATTATAATGATTATTACGTCACCACCTCCCACACCCACATACTAATAAACAGGTGGGTTGGAAAGAAAGTAATTTTCTTTTTTACAAATTGTCACCTTAAAAACTATAGAAACATGACTGTGAAGGTCATTGTTGGCCATATTGCAGAGATCGTTTTTGGTCCCTTATTTATCAGTCTGAAACTGAATTCGACCTGCATCGCGTACATTAAAACTGTTATAATTTATTAAACAGTCATGAAATAAGCTGGTTCATAGTATAAACTGTGCATGTGCAGTGTGATACTTTGTGAGTAATATGTATTTAAATGAGGTCGTGTGGTGTAACGGCAGAGTGTCAGGCACAGAACCAAGAGGTCCTGGGTTCGAATCCTGCCATGTTTTGGCTAGTTCAATGATGACCGTGACACGTGGCAATATCACTTCAGTTTCCATTTCTTTACTGTGATTACATTGAAGGTGGCAGTTTATAATGACTCGATATGCAAATCAGGTTCAAAGTCGAAAAGTTTTCAAAAAAGAAAATAGTTAAGAAATCTCTTGTGTCTAGTTCTCCTTCTTTTTTGATTTTGTTATACCCCAATTAAAAACAGTCCTAAACACAGTAAAAATACATAGTGATATTTTTCAATGTATATATAGGTTTATCCATCAGGATGCAAGTGGCACAACCTACTATTACAACCCCTGTGTACCATTCAAAAAGGGAGATGGTGGATGCCAAGGAAATGATGTTGCAGTAAGTATTAAAGACCTTTAAAGCTGCATTATGTAACATTAGGATGATACAAAAAGTCAATTTTCTAGTCATTTCTTTACAAAGTATGTTCAATCAGTTCTACTCCATTGCAGATAAGTACCATTCAGGAAGTGGAGGTGACGAAATATGACGCCTTACGAGTGTGTTTAAAAGTTGGATACACAGCTGTCAGCCATGTTTGTTTACATTCTTAAAATGTTTTAAATTTAAACATATTTCCGTGTACAGACATTAGAACTGTACTTACTAATAGGGTATTTCTTCCACTTAGGCCTGCCAATATGATACACATGGATACTACGACATCGGCGATCAAAGCTCTCTAGTAACATCCTATGATACCAGCACTGGGGCAGTACTCTTTTCCTATAGTGCCACTGAAGGGTATGTACAATTACTGTAAAAGTAACTAAAACTTCTGTAGACTAAACTTGTAATGTATACTTGAAATATTATGGTTATATTGTATACTTTATGTATGGGTAGGTAGGTAGGTTGTCGACTAACTTTATGTATGATAGTCACAAATACTGTGTTAAATTGTGACTATTTATGAAAGCTTGCAAGTTTTTTTTTAATGACTCATAAACTTTGTAATCTGTGCCAGTTTATAGACACGTGTGCCTTAGAAGCATTCGTCTGAAAAATCATACAAATTTTATGAAAGAAACACAAAGCACTGACCGCACCATGCAAAAACGTACCAATCTTATAGAAGTGAACGCTTTTGATGCTAGATGTTTAGATTTAACACAAGCCTTTGCATCCAACAGCGATAGGAAAACCAACGTCAACTTAGTTTGCTCTGCCAGCAGCGCTCCAACATTTACAGCTGAGGAAAGTCCACCTGGCTCCGGCACATTTGTAAGACTGGAGTCTTATGATAGTTTACTTTTAATAATTACTAACCCTGACTAAATTTCTTGGGGATTCAAGACTAGAAAATGATGATATGATAGCATGGACAAAATTAGTCCATCTTGCAATGAAAATGAGAAAATAAAAGAATGTTTTTGAATTGCATTCATATTTTACAATTCAATTGTCAAATTAATCACAGTTTCAAAATTACCACGATCTTGATTATTCCAACAAATCAAGGCCTTGAAATGCCATATATCAATCTTTTACTAATTGGAATAACAGTGAATTGAACTTTTGACAAGTCATAAAAAATCATTATCAATCCTATATATTTCTCTTTGCATCTCCAAGGAATTGTACCCTGCTGTGTTAGGCTGTAACTAAGAAGGTTTGACTCAATATATTCTGACTAACCCGGTGACTTTTGTGTCTGTCCTCCCCTCTTTCCTCCCTGTCCTGGTATTCTGCTGTCTCCTTCTGACTGACATAAAGTGGTAGGAGTTCAGAGGTTCATCTGGAGTGTACACAAGATCCAGCAGTCAGATTCACAGCTACTGAAAAGGCAGCTGGGGAATATGTAAGTCCTTGCGTGTTGTGTGATGTCCTCCATTTTTGCATTGTTTGCTATGGTTTCCAATATTACATCTTTAGTTTTGTCTTTAATTCTTCGAATTACTCAATATGTATTTTCTTTCATAGATGCAAGCTGGCCATGGTGTTTGGGCTATTTTGGCTTGTTTTTGGATATCATTTTGCTAATTTTGTTCTTCGGAATCTAAATTGCTAATTTTACTCTTCGTTAATCTTGCTATTCATACTGCTGAAAACTCTACAGAAATTCAAGCAAATGTTTGTAGTTTACAGTGTACAGATAGTAAAATGCATACAGGTGTAGCAGGCTGGAATATACCCCCTGGTCAGCATATACCCGGGTACATTCTGTCCAGGGGTACGTTCCTGCCTGCTACACCTGTGAATAAGTTTTGTGGCATTTTTGTATCCACTATGTCTTTAGCAAATGTTCATTTTCCGTCCCTACCAGGTGATGACCATTAACAGCCTGTGTGTGTGTCCGGGGAGGTCGAAGGATTGCAATGCCGCCGGCACGGCTTCAGGGCTCAGTCCTGGGTCCACCATGTGTATACTGTAAGTACACTGCCAATGCAAAATGTACCATCACCGTGGATATGTGCTGGTAACACTACTTCAAGTTGCATAATGTAACATTAGGACAATACAAAAAGTCAATTTTCTGGTCATTTCTTTACAAAGTAAGCTGAATCAACCCTACTCCATTGCAAACAAGTGCCATGCAGGAAGTGGAGGTGCCAAAATATTACACCAAATGAGTGTGTTCAAAAGTTAGAAACATTGTCAGCCATGTTTGTTTACGTTCTGGTATTTTGTGGTGGTGCCACAAACTGACTGCACCTCGTATAGGCTGTTTAGCACCAACCATAAATGTCAGAAATGTGAGATAATTGTACAAATATGTTGTAAAGTGGAAGTAAATTACAATCATACAAAGATTTTTTCAATTAAAATATTTCCATTTTTTGTAGGTTGACAGTGTTTGTGCTAGTGTACGTGGCAGGAGGGATGCTGTTCCTCAGGTTTGTCAGAGGAGCAGAAGGGACTGAAATGATCCCCAACTACGAGTTCTGGGCAGACTTTCCATACCTAGTAAAGGTGAGACATAGCACACCACTAGAACATATTCTTATGAAGCAAGCTTAAACTGTAATTTCCAAGACAAGAAATTGGACTTACCCAAATTTTTGACTGTACAACTCCAGTCTTTGTCAAAGAATGAGAGATCTACCGCTTCTGTGACGTCATGTTATATGACACACATGACTTGGTGAGCAGTGGATCATAGGTTTCAGAAAGTCTGTGGCGCCCCCCGTCTTTGTTGAGGGATGGTTGTAATGCCCTGATGTAGATGACCTCTTTAATACCTCGTGCAAAACAGTCACAGAATGCGTAAGTTCTCAATGTGTGACTGGGGCTTAAGGTTATGGATAGATAGATAAGAACATGTTGGGATGTAGATCTAAACAAGACTGATGTTATTTTCTTGTTGTTCAGGACGGCTTCACGTTTGCCACGCAGTCGTGCCGAGGGGAGGAGGCCTACGCTTACGAGAAAATCTAACAGTCAAAGGACCGGATCTGTTCCATCATCATCATCATCATCATGGCCACAGTTCAGTTAAAACTGAGGCACACCAATTGGATTCATCCATTTCTACTTTTAAATCACGCTAACACTCAACACCATTAAAGCAGGCATTTTCCCCTTCGTAATTTTTCTTGAATTTGTTTTTGATCCTTTGACTAACACATGTCAACTAATTATAACAGTTGTAGTGATGATATACCTGTCTAAAGGCATTGTAAAAACTCAGGGTAGACCCAAATGTTACAGAAGTAATGTCAGTTAAGGGCTGTGTTGTATGCATTTGCAGTATGAAAAAGTTGATAAGTTTATACTACCACTTTGTTTTAGCCTGCACCAGGCCTTCCTACTGGGGTACCAATTATCGTAGAATTTGGCAGAAAAGGGAAATAATTGGCCAGGAGATTCCTGAGTCTGCGGGAGGGTTAACTGTGCAGGCAAATGAACCCTACGGTGGCCAAACTCCCCTGGCCAATTATTCTCCCTATTTGGCTAAATTTTACTGGTTTTGAACCTGCATTGCTAGTCTGGTGAATTTTGTTTCACTTTTAGGCCAAGATGTACGAGTATGATCAAAGAATTGGGCCAGTTTTGTTAGGAATTTCCCATGTCCTTGCTGTATTAGTGGAAACTGCAAATGTGGAGAAAGTCCGACCAACAAAAAGCCTCTCCTATTCCGTATCGAAAAACAAAGCAGTGTTTTTCCTTAGGCATCTTGGAAAGAACATTGACTGTAACCTAAGATTGAACCTCTCTGTGCCTAAAGTATGAAAAACATGATATGAATGTAATGAAAAAAGGAATTTCTATATTCATCTATTCATGTAAATGTTTCCAAAATTATTATAACAAATGAGTCGCATTTTCAATAAGCCAGTTTCATTTACACTAACCCTTTATATGTATATATGGAGAAATCAGGAATATGGAAATATTAATGTTTTGAGAAGACAGTTGAAGACTGGTTGGGGACATCTCTATATTATCTTTTTCAAGTCCTGTAGTCTTACTATAAATAGGATACAAAAACAGGACTTCAAGTACAAACAGTAACTGGTAAAGGTTTGTGATTGTGATAAAATAACTCCGCAGTTAATTAGCACCTTTTCAACACATGTAAGGCATTTCTATCAAGATATAAGTGTGTTTGGAAGCACATTTACAACTAATAGATTAGTTATGACTAGATGGCATACAAAGCTACTAAAACTATGTAGCGAGCATCTGGATTAATTTTACATGATTCTGTTCATGGTTGTATTACTGAAATTTGCCACTTCATAGTATCATGTATTAATAGTTTAAATTCACATGTGATAAGTGGTGACAGTTATATACATGAACCTGTTATAGATTGTTCTTTGTAAAAGCCAGTTGTAAGCTATTGTACATTGTATATGTTAGAAATGGCAAGGCTTTGTAAGGTTTTGGGCTGCAAAGTAATTTTTTTCCTCAGACCACACCAATTTGATTTGTTGGTTCTCAGATTTTTTAAAGAAAAAATACAAAAGAACGGGGAAAAACAGGCCTAGGAATTCTATGAGAGCCCCAAATGCTAGTAACGACAGGAGTCATGAAGTCAACATGTACATGGCTACTACATGCCATGGTGGGTTGTAATTTAATCAATGTACATTTTGTGTCATGTACATGTATTTTGAAGTTTAATCAAACCACTGCATTGATAGATGGAAAAACTGTAACAAATAGAAAGAAAAGGGTTTTCTTCAACTAATGAGGCCAAAATATGAGCATTTTGGAGTTGATTCAGAACCAGAATTTTTTTTTGCCAATCAGAAGCAGGCAAATCCGAGATCGAATTGATTAAATTGATGTGGCCTAAAAGAATATAAATCATACATTGATGAACTGAGCTCATATGATTATATCATTACTACATTCTCACAAACATGATTGGCATTTTGTGTTTACCAAGGAATAATAAGAATATTTTATCAGTTATTGTTATGTAATTCTACCTTTATCATGTAAAAGTTAACTGGGTCATCAATAATTGTGGTTTCCATTAGTCTTATTTTAAGTACTTAAAGCTACTTTTGTTTGTGTTAGTCAAGCAAATTTTTCCTTATTTATTTTGCCTTGGAGCTGCTTTTCTATTCCTAATCAAGGTATCGTCTGTTTAACGTCAATTATCAGATACATGCTTGAATTAATCTCCGAGCAGATCCTACAGTGGCAAGGCAGTATCCAATTGGCTAAGCAGTGTCCATTAGCCACCAAAGTGGACACTGCCTTGCCACCATAGGTAAGAGATAAGCTTAAATAGAACGTGAATAAAGATCTTTTTGAATTTTTGCTTCATATAAAATTATATGAATAACAAAATAAGGATACTTCTGAACATTGCAGTTTTGACCATGTTGACAAGAACATGGATAGTTACTTGAGCATAGAAAGGTTTAGTTTGCTTATTGCTGAGATTGTGTGAATTTTTGGAGTAAACTTTTATTTTCAAAAGCATGTTTCGTAGGAAAAATATGTTAGGTCCCACCAGAACTATGATGATAAAAGTCCTCCAAGAAAATGTGAATGGATGGTTACATTATGCAGTTCAATCAGCTGTTTTGTGGCTTAGAAAAGAATGAAAATTAAAACAATTGCAGAATTGCTATTGCTTTACTTTTACCTGTTGTAAGCCTTTCACTGAAATCTAGTGGCAGTGATCATATGCTATAATGTTACTTTATATTAAAAATCTTGGTGTAAAAAAACACATATTGTAAGCCTATCAGTTCAGCAATATCATGTCATATAGTGCTATTTGTATGTATATATATGGTTGTATTTGGCAGAGGCTTAAATAAAGGTTTGCATTTTGGTGTTTTCATGCCATTGCTCTGTCTATTTGTCCAATGCCCAGTTTTGCCTGCACTTTGCAATAGTCTCGTGAGGTGGCGCGGCTACACTGACCTGGTAATGGCTGGAATCCAAAATGGCCGCCAAGCATGCAAAACTTTGCGACCATGGCATCAACTTTAATGTTTTTGTCACTCTTTGGCGGTGAATTGGAGTAACACCTATTCCTACGCCCAGATAAAATATCCTTACAACTCTTCAAGTGTGACAGGATTTAATCTGAAGCGTTGATTGGCTTGGAAGCTCACCATAGTCTTCCCATATATGGTTTTACCTAACCGAAACTATCTCCGCCATAATTTACTTCCGGGTATAAGGAGCCTCGACAGAACAACATGGATGTCAGTGCACTTGAACTAGACGCGGTTAGCTTTGCCAGCATCGCGGTCCGGCTCGACCAGGAAGGCAATCAAGATGAGGCCATCTTTTACTACCTGGTAAGTTTGTGATGTCCAGTTTTGCCCCCCTCCCCCTTAAATGCAGATGAATCATCACGCAATTAACGCCACTCCCAGCTACCATGGAGTTATAAAAGGAACATAACTCCATGCAGCTACTGATGTTGTTGTTGACGTTGTTGCCACCCCAAAATGCATTTTGTCATAAGGTTTCTTTGAGAGATGTGTCGTTACTTTCTGTTTATATTGACAGATGTTACTTTGAAGATGCATGTGCTTGAAGATGCATGTGCTTATTCCTTTGTGACAATTTGAACACTGTGAATCAATTTCAGTACAGTAGACTTTAATTTGTCTGGATAGTTGCATTCTAGTGAGGTTTTATTTACCAATTTCATGAATGTGAATGAGTGTAACATTAATGGGCTATTCTATCCACTCGGTAAGTACTCCATTTGTCACGACTTCTGCATTATAATGTGGACAACACAAGAGTGTCCGGATAGGTTATAGATGGGAGGGTTAGCAATGGTTAGCAAGTGCTGTGAGTAGAGACTACAAAAAATGTATAACCCAGTTCACAGTTTGTACTGCACATGCGCTGGGTCAAAGGTGAATATGCCTAACCTGTAAGCACTTTTTGTCCTTATCTCCAAGCAGATCTTTTGGTGGCTGCAATACAGTATCAAATTGGCCAGACAGTATCCAATTATGCCAGACAGTATCCAATACGCCACCCAAGATCTGCTGAGAGACACACTGGACAAGCTTCAAGTTATTGACACGGAATTGTTATCTTGTGTGGCATATTGGATACTGTCTGGCGTATTGGATACTGTCTTACCAATTTAAAACTGTAATGCAGCCACCAAAAGATCTGCTTGGAGATTAACCATGTCCAGAAGTGTTTTGTTTATGTCTCAGGAGCCTCAGAAACTTTGACATATTAGAGTAGAGTAGATCCTTTGGTCGGGTAAGGACTCGACTGTTGTCCATTTTTGACCGCAGCAGTCCTCATTATACATCAGCTCATCCAACCATCATGGTAGGTTTCATTGGGTGATCCAATGTCCGGCAGTTGTACTTGACAGGGTGGCCTTCCATGTACTTGTCTAGTCATGCCTTAATTTAAAGGCATTCACAGATGGTGCGTTTACTACATCGGCTGGAAGTGAGTTCCACCAGGGGACTACCCTGTTCTTATTCCTATTGCACACAATGCATCACAGACTGCACAGTTCAAACAGCCTGCACTGAACTTGAGCTTATAGACCTAGCAATGATGACAGCCCATCTCAGTACATATGCGGTGACAACAACATTGATGATTACTGACCCGGTATACCTAGTGCTGTGTACCGGTTCGCTGGACTCAGTTCTGGACTTGTAAAAAGGTTTAGGTTCAAGTCCAAAAAAACCTGAATGGCGGGAACCAGTTCCGGACTTGGTTGGAAAACAAAACATGTCACATACCCCTTTTCGTTCGGAACCACATAAATTCTTCCATAGATCGCAAAATCTGTGGTGCAAAATGAAGAAAACATTGCCATCGGGCATTGTCAAGTGTCGGCCTCCATGTTATGTGGCCACAGTTTCGCCCAGACAACATTGCAAGGTTGACAACATGCAATTTTCTATATACCATGGGTTTAGGTCCGGACTTACAAGTCCGGAACTGAACCTAAACCTTTGGACTTGAATCCGGACCTGAACCTAAATGTGGGTTTAGGTACACAGCACTAGGTATACCTGATAGAAGAACAGGGTTCCCTCACTCTAATGTTAAAGTCTTTCTCACCATCTGCCCCACAGGAGGCAGCGGAAGCGCTGCGGAATGCCGGCCAGGCGGGATCCAAGATGGCGGTGGTGGAGAAGGCCATGGAGTATCTGGACAGGGTGGAACAACTGAAACAGATCCGTAAGTCAACAAACCGGTTCAAACCAACTGGATGTAATCTCCACTGGGATGCAAGTATTAGCCTGGGTGCCAGTAGCAAGTGCAAGGAGCCCTGTTACAAAATAGATGGCACTCAGGCTATGCAAGTATAGTAGTTAACATTTGTGATTGTAAACAGTAACGGTTGATGTAAAGAGTTTCAAAGATTTAAGAATTACAAGAATTATAATGTTACTATTATATGTAGGAGCTGCTATTGACATGTCTTACTTGACTGTAAAGTAGAAATTAATAGAAAGATATATTCTCAGGGTTTGGTATATCAATTGGACAAAAAGCGGAATTCTGTATTTGCCCTAAGAATGGGTTCATGCATGTTCAAAGTTTGAAAGTGGCAAGAAGCTTGATTAGTCCATTCACATTTTCTTCATCTGATTTATAGACAAATTGTGATATAATTTACACTACTAAGCTACCTTACATGTAAACTCACTTTTATCCTTTATCATCTTCATCTAGGCACAGCAGGAGGCACCTTCCAGATGAAAACACAACAACAGGTATGATATGAGACTAATAATTAAACTTTTCAGGATAGGAACAACAACCAAGTGCACTGAAATCCTTGTGGTATGATAGGCATGTGGATGATTAAGTTAAGAATGAAATGTGGTGAAAATGAATATCAAAAGTAACATGGAATCTTGAATACCCTCTCTCCATTATTATATGGGGAGATGAAACAAGAAAACATTTGAAACCATAAGGCCACACCAATTTAATTTGTTGCTTCTCGGATTCGCCGCTTCATTTTTTTCTGATTTGCAAAAAAAAAAAAAAAAATTCTGGTTCTAAATCAACTCAAAAATGCTCATATTTTGCCTCCAACAGTTCAAGAAAGTCCTTTTCTTCCTAGTTGTTATATCTACCAATGCAGTGGTTTGATTAAAAGTTAAAAATTCATTGTTTAAATTGTAAAAATTTTAACCCAGTCTTTTGTGTTGACTTCATGGCACCTATTCTAGCATTTGGGGCTATAAAAGGATGCCCAGGCCTGTTTTTATTTTTATTTTTTTTTCGCCCTGTCGCTTCATATTTTTTCTGAAAAAATCCGAGAAGCAACTAATAAAATTGGTGTGGCCTAATGCCATCATTCATGTCAACAATGTGGCATCTGCATTTCACATTTCTCCTGCAAGGGGTCCTCATTGAACAATGGTAAACACAGAAGCATTTCATTCTTTAGACAGTTAAGATGAAGAAGTTGCAAACTTGCTGGAATCTTTAGCAAGTTATAATCTAAAGCCGCTGTATTTCCAATATCAACTTGAAATGCGGAGCCTTCAGTGTGGTGCCTTTATACATGTAGCTGCATTATGTAACATTAGGCCGATACAAAAATTCAATTTTATGGTAATTTCTTTAAAACTAAGTTGAATCAACCTTCTCCATTGCAAGTAACTAGTGTCATTCAGACAGTGGCCATGGAAGTGCCAAAATATTACACCAGTGAGCTTAAAAGCTGGAAACACAGCTGTTAGCCATG
The DNA here is from genome assembly GCA_013266295.2 of Branchiostoma floridae x Branchiostoma japonicum. Classification (NCBI taxonomy): domain Eukaryota; kingdom Metazoa; phylum Chordata; class Leptocardii; order Amphioxiformes; family Branchiostomatidae; genus Branchiostoma; species Branchiostoma floridae x Branchiostoma japonicum. The sequence continues at coordinate 5,260,518 of CM023835.1, read as the reverse complement.
TTTGTTTATACATTCTGGTATTTTGTGGTGGTGCCACAAAGTTAGTGTGCCTTGTGTGGGCTGTTTTAGCGCCAACCATAAATGTCAGAAATGTGAAATAATACCACAAATATGTTAAAAAGTGGAAGTAAATGGCTATCACACATAGGTTTTTTCAGTTAAAATATTTCAATTTTTGGTTCAAAAATGTCACATAATGCCCCTTTAACTGACTGAAGTTTAGATGAATACCCAGTCCTGTGCCTTGTGTAGATTGACCTTGAGAGAGCACGGTTCCTGATCGAGCACGCGTTTGAAGAAGACGAGAACGACAATAAGGAGGAGGCAGCTGAGCTGTACATGGAGGCGGTGGAGCTGTGTCTTAAGGCTGTAAGTAACTCTGAAGCGCTGTAGTCTTAGAGATGTCACAGGCCAAAATGTACCCGGGTATATTCAAGGAAGGGGTGCATGTGTCTTCTGCCCTATTACACCTGTATTTAGTTCCTTCTATGCCATGTGTTCCATGTGTTTCGTGTGTTTCATAGTGCCTTGAAGTTCACATTCAGCAAACTTTGACCAGGTGTGTCCAATTTGACCAATGTATATTTGATTTATAAGTTGTTGTTAAATTCTTTCTTGGGCTTATTGCTGAACTACTTCCAATCTCGGCAGATGTCTTTCATCTAGATTTGACTGACTACAGCAAGGATAACGCCACACCAATTCAATCATTTGGCTCTCAGATTCGCCCGCTTTTCTGATTTGCAAAAAAAATTCAGGTTCTGAATCAACTTCAAAATGCTCATATGTTGGCCCCAACAGTTAAAGAAAGTCCTTGTCTTCCTAGTTGTTGTTATCCCATCAGTCAATACATTTGTTTGATTAAAAGTTTAAGATTCATCGTTTAGATTTTAAACCCAGTCCAGTCTGGTTCATTGACTCCATGGCTCCTATTTTTTTGCCCTGTCGCTTCATATTTTTTCAGAAAAAATCTGAGAACCAAGAAGTTAAATTCGCTTGGCCAAACAACAAATTTAAAGCTTCTTTCCTTGTTGTGACTGTCAAATATACTGTTAATAATTTACAAAATAATAACAGTGATATATCATAATTATGGATGCCAAAGGGGGGTTTTGTACCGATGAAATCTTCCATTTGTTGAGCCCGCAGGAAGTGTTGAAATTAAATCCAAATCAGGAAGGCGTACTCCATCATGCCTTTGTTAATTGCATCTGTGACTAGAAATGTAATTATTATGGAATAATAATCGGGTTTGTGATCTGAAACTGTACAGATATCAGAAGACACCAGGCATTAGATGATGGGTACACAGAATTAATAGATGTTTGTTTAAAGCTAGATCCGTAAGTTAAACTAGAAAGGATATTTTCATTGCTTGGTTTATTTGATTTAAGATATGTAATGGTTCTGTCTTGCAAGATGTTAGTCAAAGTTCCTTCCCCTACCTATATATGGTGCATAGGGCAGCGCCCATCTCCGTTTCTGTCACAGTATCCCTTGCGCCACACAGTTGTGTAATCACTACAGCAGGGGCTAGTCCACTGGTAGTGGTGAGTGTTTAACTCCCATACTCTTTTCCAAATGCTGAGTGCTATAAGCAGAGAAAGCAGTGTGTACCATTTTTAAAATCATTGGTATGACTCGGTCGGGATCAAACTCACAACCTATTGAATGCAAGGTGAACACTTTACCCACTTGGCCATTGCACCAGTTATTTTTTTTACAGCAGGATGTTAGATGTGATCCAAATTATGAAACATAGAAAGGACAGAGATGTGTTTAAACCAACAAACATTTATTTGTACACTTCAATTCCACAATATTTCACTTTACAACAAATACTGAGGGTCCAGGAACGTTTAATTTACACAACTCAATATACTATGTTTCAGGGTTGAGATTGCAATTTGGCTAGAGATCGTGGATATTCACTTAAAAGACAGTAGGAATTTTTCAACTTTGATACATGTCACTTTAGATCAACATATTGACTAATGAAACTCAAGATTTCTAAATGGGAAACCACTTAAACACATTTCTAGCATTCTGATCATAATTTGTGTCAATGGAGACTCCAATTGTAATCTCACAGATTCTGCCAGATTGCAACCTACATGTATGTCCTGACATATCTATCTTATATGTGTATAATGTATATACAACAATAATGTATCAGATTGTGCATCACAATATACATTTAGATCAACAAACTGTACAATTGTACTACATAAACAATATGTCTACTTCTAAACTCCTTAATTCTGCTATTGCCTAAAATGATCGACTATAATCCAAAAATACTTTCTTCTCAAGACTATCATTCATGTTTATGTTACAGGTTGAGTAATTATGGTAATATTATAGATAATTTTACACTAGGCCACACCAATTTACTTTGTTGGTTCTCGGATTCGCCTCTTCATTTTTTTCTGATTTGCAAAAAAAAAAAAAAAAAAATATTCTGGTTCTGTATCAACTCAAAAATGCTCATATTTTGCCTCCAACAGTTCAAGAAAGACCTGTTACTCCTAGTTGTTACAGTTATTACATCTACCAATGCACTGGTTTGATTAAAAGTTCAAAATTCATTATTCAAATTTTAACCCAGTCTTTTGTGTTGACTTCATGGCACCAATTCTAGCATTTGGGGCTATAATAGGATGCCCAGGCCTGTTTTTATTTTTATTTTTTTTCGCCCTGTCGCTTCATATTTTTTCAGAAAAAATCCGAGAACCAACAAATTAAATTGGTGTGGCCCTAAGTCATTCTCAGTATATTAAACTGAAATAGATTAGAGATAGGACAAAATAATATGTGACCCTGAGATGAAAGTGTACAAAAAGGTAGTGGCAAGACCTAGACTCCAACTTGTATGGAAAACTGTCTAAACTCATCAAAATAAATGGGAGGGCAAAGTACTCTTCTCTCTCTGTTTTAATGAAATAGACTGATCCCATTGCTTCCTCCCCATCTCAAATACTAAACACAAAACTTTAAATGAGATGCATTCTTCTCTCATTGGTTGAACTAATGAGATGCATCCACTCTCTCATTGGTTGAACTGCTCTGATGAACAGCCATGATTGGTCTATTGATTTCTGGATGCTATCAATCATTTTGAAGCTGCTTTTGAACGAGATTGAAAAGATTGATTTCAGAGAGATTGATGTGCATGTAGATCACAAATTCAAATCAATTGTGTGATCACTTTGTTGATCAAAATTAATGATTTCTTGTGCCCAAAATAATAAAGTATAGTACGTCATCATTGGCAGCAATGAGAGTACCCTGCATTATCCTTGCATTGTCAATATCAAATTTTCAAGACACTAGCGTAACATTGTAGAGGTGGACAATAACGTGTAGTCTGCTTCCATTATGTTGAACAAATTGGAGAAAAATAGAGGTTATTTTAACATTTCGTTCATTCAAAAATCTGTTTCCTAACTTGGAACAAACATTTTACTTTTTACTAATTTTAGAGAAAAGAGACAACGGATGGTGAACTACAAGCCAAGCTGGGAAAGTTGGCCACAGATGCAATAGAAAGGTAAGATTTTTTGTATAATTTCTAGACTATTGTTGCTGTTATTGTTACAGGTGTTGTTGTTGTTGTTGTTGTAGAATAGAGTTCCCTTGAAGAGAGCCTACTCATCACTTCTTATAGCCATGAATAAGAAAAATCCTTGAAATTGAATGTTGTCTGTTTTTGTTGACTGAATATCTTCCTGAAACTTTCTGTGATACTAAATATGCATAATAGTTTTTACGTTGCTCCAGTAGTTTGTATCATATATTGTGCCTGGTTACATATCTTGACAGATAAAACATCTGAAATTTCATAGTTGATCGATAATGAAATTTTTTCTGGAGTATCAAATATTATATACAGTCATGTACTCACTGCACAATGTTTGTATTGAAAGTCCCACAAATGACAGTACAGTCACACTAACAGAACTATGCTTTTAACACAAATTCCCTTGGATTACCTGTCCTTGGTACTGAAGGCCTTTCAAATAGTACCTGTGTCAAATGATAGATGTTTCTATAACTACATTGTTGTTTGTCGCATTTGTCACATTGAGCCACTGACCATGTGGGAAAGGTAAAAGGCTTAGAAAGGTCTCATGGCATTTTTGAGGCCATAGGGGCAATGTGTTGTTAATCCACTATGTGGGTACGCAGGGCTCAAAAGACTGGGTACATATGCACCTTAGTGCAGGTAAAATTGGGGCTGTGCAGGTATTTCTCATGTCTACCTGCGCCTAAGGTGCACTGGTCCATTTACTGGATTTATAAGTATTATACTAGTACATATATGTGTATATGAATTATTATGAGCTGCATTCACTGTTACATGTATGAACTGTAAACAAAATTTGGTTCCTGAACAATTTTTAGTATGATCCATACTTCGTAATTTCCAAGTTGTGCAGGTAAAATTTGTCTGGTGCAGGTAATTTTCTATGTTACCTGCACTAGTGCAGGTACGCAGAAAAAAGTATTTCAAGCCCTAGTATGGTATTGGAAGATGGAGTCCTCCGCATTTTACCTCCCCAACCAAGGTCAGGTGCCCATTTTACACCTGGGTGGAGTGAGGAAATCGTGTAAAGTGCCTTTCCCAAGGACACAACCTCTAGCCAGGAATGCCAGGAATCAAACCCATGACTTCTTGATCCTTTGTTTGCCAGCCTACCACCAGGCCATGGACCCCACTTATTGACAATATTACAATAAATATACATTATTTATCTTAGGCTGACTGTCACACATTAATATCAAGAAGTAGCTTCGAACTGCACAGAATTCATTACTAACTGTAGTTTGCACTTACAATAAGAACAATACATGTATGACTGCACTCATTGACATTTTACACTTAAAATATACTTTTAAATCAATGATACTAAACTATTCATAAAGTACATTGAAATACATAGTAATTTTTTTCTTAGATTCATAGTATACATAGATTATATAGCACAGCACTACAAAACATATAATTGGAAATTAATATACATACATGTACTTGTTTCATGTCCCCTTGACATTCCTTATATAACTCTCCATAAACCTTTGATTTTACAACACACCAACAATTTGTATCATAAGCCATGTACTTTCACATTAAGTCTAAAAATTTTTTATGACATTTTCTGACACCTCCATGCATGTTTGTGACTGTTGCTGAGTGACTGATCATTGTTGAACTCACCTTCAAGTTGCCATATCCTTCTGTGAAGGTCACAGTACACCGTGTCATTTCAAACCCTGTTTTGACTTTCATACTTACGAGCGTGCATCCTCCAATGCAGTTTAAAACATAGTATTACGTCTTAAAATGTCAGTAATTTTGTTATCTAGTGCAACTTAATTGTTACTGGATTAAAACAAGTGGTGGGTTATCCATCAGATTTGTAGATATGTCAAAGTTGGAACACCAGAATTTCCAGTTTGAACTGCTTTTCACCAGCATTTCCAGTTTCAACCGCTTTTCACCAGCATTTCCAGTTACAAAATGCAGTTTTGTATACAAAACGCATTCACTAAATGCAATATCCAACATAATTCCCCCAGGTCACATATATCTGCCACCCTGAAAAAGAAAGCATCTATAAAGAGATCTCCAATTCAATGTCCCCAAGTATAATGTATTCCTGCATATCTAAACTGTGCATACCTGGGGGTGCTGCACTAGAGATCTCTCAAACACACTATATATCAAATATTTCAAAATGGTAGATATATGTAACCTAGCAGATAAATATTAAGGGAGGTTAATTAATGATATACATGTACACAACAGACAGTTTTTATACTATAGAATTGAGAGAAAATTTTTTTTTCATATTACATTGCTCACTCACACACTGTACATTGCACTTTTCAATATTTGTTAAAATATTACCTTATTTACATACTTCCCAGACATATGTCTATGTTGGATGAACTTTTAATGCCTGACTTGAATAACTTTTACAATACTGTACACTGTACAATATATTGTACAATATCTTGTACATAATGAGAAAACTGCACTGCTATATGTTGTTAATCCCAAATCCCTGCATTCTTAAAGTTTGTTCTTTTCTTAGATGTGGCATAAGGGCCACTAGACTATTCAAGATAAAATATTTAAAAATTTCAAAGCACAAACAAACATGTGCTAACATCAGTTTAGAACATTCAGAGGAAGTTGGACATGAAATTTTGAAATTGTTATTTACAAAAATCTTTGTACATGTATTATTAACATTGATGCATGCTGATCTGTTTTTTTCTTTCAATTTTGAAATATCCACCATTCTACTTGTCTGCTCAAATTCAAAGATTCTGCCATCTAATTCTGGATAGTGAATCCTGATTGGAATGATTGGTTGTTAAGGAAACATGATTTCTTTTGAGTGGTTAACAATGTGTGTAGATTTGTAAAGCAGCTAAGACATCACTTAATTTGGGAAAGAACAGCCTCCAGATTTTGTAAATGTCCAGATAAAAAAACTTTGATGATAAAGATGAGGGATATCGACAGCTGAACACCTCGGATATATTCTGTAGAAGACTTTAACTATCATCATTTACGACCTGACATCACTTGGCTTGTCAATGCTGATGCTACTGTCTCTATTTTCGTTTGCTTGATGTCTCAACTGTACCATCTGAATATCGGTGATGTGATTGTTGCTGTGATAGTGTCCGTTGGGGTTTGTTTTACCATAGACTTGTGTAGTCTTGTCTCCGAAGTAGCTGTCGTTGTAACGTCTACAGAAGCACCTGCGGAAGAGCGCGATGTAGGCTTGTCGGAAGCTGCGGTTCATCACGCCGTAGATGACACTGTTCATGCTGCTGTTCAAGTGTGCGAGGATGATAGCCATGACGTAAACAGGCTTCGGCCACTGTCCTTTGGAGTCCACCAGGAAGATGACGCCATACGGCGTCCAGCAGAACGCGAAGATGATGAAAATGACGAGCAGTGTCTTCAGTAGGCGGAAGTCGCTATTGGTCATTCGGCCCCATCCCTTTTTCTTCGAGTGCTCCGATACTTTGAGGCTCTTGTCCATCCTCGTAGACTTGTTCGTTGCGGGTGACTTTGGAGGATACTGTACAGGCTTGGTGGCCTTCATGTAGATGATGGCATTTTTCCCGGACAGTTTCGCAAGGTTCTTGCGGCTCTGCTGTACGTGGAGGTACAGACAGATGTAGCAGAAGATGACTACGCCCATAGGCAAGCCCAGGCCCAGCAAGACCAGGAAGAGGGTGTAGCTATAGTCTGCTAAGTGGTTGTAGGAACAGATCATGGTTTTGTGGTCGTAGTGGTGCCCGCCCCAACCTAAGAAGTTCGGCAAGTCCAGCAGTGTGCACAGCACCCACAGACTGATGGCCATGAGAATAGTCGTCCGCTGAGTGTAGATGTCGTGGTAGTAAGAGTTCTTGCAGATGGCTATGTATCGGTTGACGGCGATGGCGGCGATGTTGTACATGGAACACACGCAGACGATGACGCACAGTCCACCAATCACGTCGCACAGCATCGGCCGCTCGTCCCAGTACTTGCCGTCGGACATGATGCTGACGATCGTGAAGACGTTGATTATCGAAGACACGACGATGTCGGCGATGGCGAGGTTGACGACGAAGATGTTCGCGAGCGTTCGAAGCCGCTTGTGAGTTGCGATGGCGGCCATGACGAGCACGTTACCAACACAGCCAGTCACCATCCAGAAGACGACAAGGACAAGGTAGATGATTTTTAGCAGGTACTCGTCGAACCCCAGCCAGGTAGGTTTGCCCGGGTCGTAGGAACTGTTGCCCTGAACTAGAGACAAGTTCGTGTCCATGTACATTGTCATTGTGATGTTCAAAGCCATTCCTCTTGACTGCAAAATCTATTCCTGTAGAGAACAGATTGTGATATAAGTTAGACATTATTATAATGGAAGCCAAATACATGGATATCGAGGTTTCTCTTCAAGGGAAACAAACGTGTGCTGTTGGATGTATTTCTTAGCCTGTTTCATTGGCTAGGTACTAGTCTAAAACTGAAAACCAATTTGAATTCCTAAAATCATCAATATGTAATGTACATTTTCTGTACACTCAGTTCATATGTCCTGCAAATAGCAAAAAATAGAACAACAGTGTTAAAAAGATCCCCTCATGATTATTATGAGAATGGATGTTTATAAAACATAGTAGAAATACACAGGAAAAAGCAAAGGCTATTTAATGTAATCATCAAGATATAATTGAATATATAGAAGGTAGAATCTATTATGCCTTTATATCACATCCATGTAGTCACCACCTGAAGGTCTCAGTCTGAAAGCATTTAAGATCTCAAAATTGATCCCAGATTTGTTCAGATTTGACAAGGTATATCATATGACAGCTATTTAATAGTGTTGTCTTATTTACTCTAATGGCATCATACCCACGTCACAATACATGTGTGTGACGTCAACCTACGTAGAGAAAGAGTGTGCCTGCTATCATTCAGTAAACATACCTCACTTATTTAGCTAATGGGAGTCTATTTTGTTTGTAAACAACCCAGTTCAGAAATAGGTATTTGAGAATGAAAATGCACCATTCAATAAACATACATCACTTATTCCGCTTACGTGAGTCTATTTTGTTAGTAAACAATCCAGTTCAGAAATACATGTAGGTATATTTGAGAATGAAAATGCACCTAAATGTGAACACTTGATAAAAGATCAGAACAATGGAATAACCTACTTTTTGAACTGTGAAAAGCAGCGTATAGCTAGCTAAGAAATGATAACACCTCAGGTATTTCTGCATCTGATTTCAATGCGTGACTCAGTTATGTAGTAGCCATAATGGTATAGGGAAAACAACTAATACAACAGTTACTGTATTTTTATATCAAATGATCAAATGCAACTCTCTTTTTTGCCCATATATGCACAGCCCCAAATAGCATGATAAGAAATGTTACTGTTGGGTTTTTTTTAACCTTTAAGTCACTCAAAGTACATTTAAGAATAAAGATCAGCAAGTAAACATCACTATCAATAAGCACACAAGAGTCCATGTCAAAAAATTTGTCAAACTATGACGCAAACCCCATGTAAATTTTATCTGAGAAAGAGAAAACTCGACACCAATAAAATTAGTGCTACTTTTGTAGTAAAACCATAATGGAAGAGAAAAACATACTTGATCAAAACGTTCCCTACCCATTGCACATACTAAACTGAAGCCCTTATGCAAACATCAATACAGTGTCAGATTAACTCCAATATTTGCAAAGCGAAAACAATTTAAAAGAAGACTCCAATACAAGCAAACAAGTAGCTACAGTCTTTAGTTTGACTTACGCAAATACACTTGCCTGACTGTGTGTAAGTAAGTCCCAGCCAACACCGTGCTACCCCCGACAAGAAGCCTTCCGTACGTACACTAGGCACTTTGGTCCGTCTGTTATTATAGTGGGCCATTCACCCACGCATAGCTGTCGTGTGCTCAGTACATTATGATGCAGCATTAGTTGAGAGTGGGGGTGGACCCTACATTATTGATTCTCCAACCAATGAAATCAGTCAGATGTCCAGGGGGCCATTATGATTAATACTTGACGTCAGTGAAGGCTGCAGTGACTCATGTTGCTTTAATTTTGCATTCCTTTCCAGATATAAGGAAAAAATATGCATGTTGGGTATAACTTAACGAACTTATGAAGTCAAAGTTCCTTCCCGCACCTATATGTGGTGCATAGGGCGGCACCCATCTCTGTTTCTGTATCCCTTGGGCCACACATTTGTGCAATCACTACAGCAGGGGGCTAGTCTCCTGGTAGTGGTGTGTGTTTAATTCCCATACTCTTGCCCAAATGCTCAGTGCTAAGCAGGGAAGGTAGTATGTACCATTTTTAAGGTCTTTGGTATGACTTGGCCGGGGATCAAACTCACGTCCTACCGAATGCAAGCCGAACACTCTACCCACTTGGCCTGGTTGGTTAACAAACTTTAAAGTTAATTCATGGTGACCCAAAGATTTTGATTCTAAAACAAACCAAAATTCTGATGCAACATTGACCAAACATATAACAAAAAGCGTGAAAAATCCGGGTTTCACACAGCCATGTAGTGCGTTCTGGCGAGGTGTTGCATGTTTCTATGTAGAAGGTCATTAACCTTACGTGTGACACAGCAGATGCATGCAGTGTAATTGTGTTCATAGACTTGTGCAGATGTAGCAGGACAAGCCTCTAGAGAGACCACCATAAAGTAATGTCTCCTATCATTTACGACAATCTATTGCTGGCTAATCCACTGCAGACATAGCATCTGACATCTGCCATGGGGGATAGCACACAAAACGACACAAAATGTAACCTAAGAACGCCAGTGATTCAATGTCGTCTGCCTCTGACGATGATAGCTATCAGTTTTGAAATGTCACTGGGTTAATGGATCTTTTATTAGGCTCTTCCCAGAAATCGGAAAGGTTGTGTCTTTGAGCTGTTGGCAGGTGGTTTAACAGGATTGTTGCCTACCCCCCACCTACATGTAACTTCTTTCGCTTTTGCTTTTCTGCCTTGTGCTAGCTATAGCTGGACTGCCACATGTGGCAAGTTGGGTACTGTGTTAAAGTATCCAGACTTGGAAGGATTTGCACAATGCAAGTTGGCAGAAAGGCAGAATGTGTACCGGAGCTTTGGCTACTTCAGATTTTGTGGCACGACTAACAGTTATTGTTACTTTCTACATGATTTTCCCGTCAACTATGAGTAGTGTAGGTTCGTGGCAGCCATTGAGGGCAAAGCAGAAGGGTGGGGACCAATCGAGGGCGAAGAGAAACAACGGGGACAAAGCATTTTTTTTGCGGGGGCTAAGCGAGAGAAAAGCAGCAGGAGTTAGGCGGGGGTGGTGCCTCAAACATTGGATAAAGGTTGGCAAGGACAGGAAGAGGAAGATAGATAAATTAGATTTTATCTTATTAAAATTAATGCTACAGGACTGAAAACAGCTAAAATCGTTTAGAAGTGAGGGAACAGTGTGGGTGGAATGACTTTTAAGGGTAACATTCCTGTAGTTTCTTAGAAATTAGTCGATGAAATTAGATAAAAGAAGAGGAGAAATTTAAAACAGTTGGATCTATTTCTAGAATCCTTTTTGAAACCCACTTTACTTTCAGATCTAATTGTCCTCCATTCAGTATTTTGATTTTAGTTTTGTTTTACTAGGTTTGGAGGAGTAGATTCTCAAAATGCTTTCTGCTAAAACCTATTCGGTCAAAAAAACAGCAGAATGTTTTTCAGCCCCTGACACTAATGCACATGCAGACTGTCAGAACCATGAATGTAATGACCAAGATCAGCTGCAAGTGAACCCTGACAAGATGGCAGACAGCCATATCGCTTCATCTTTCAGCACCACGGACAAGAACCTTGCCCCTTCTTTTTTTACCTCCAGGAAAGGAGATATCCTTCTGTGGAAGGGTGCTGTTTTTGGTAATGTTTGTGTGTTTGTAGCTGCAGCTTGACGTGCGTAGGTCATGGCTGTCCCTAAACACACGTACGGGACCTCTTGTTTGGTTTTTAGTCAGAATTTCCTTCAACATTCCAATGTAAGCTGAATTATGTAAATAAGCAATGCAGATGTTAATTTAGAAATCTCATTTTGAGTGAGTTGCAACATAGACATTGCCTTTCATATAGATATCATATCCAATCTGGATATCTCCAATCAATTACGGGCAATTTAGATGTTCCCAGGCAATTACAGAGGAAATAGAAACAGCCTGGAAGCATTGATTTGACCAATACAGAAGACCATCTACTGGATATGGCATTTTGCATTAATGCTAGGCTTCTTTTTAAAGTAATTCATTAACCTTGACCTATGAATAAAAAAGATAAGTAGGTACGTGGTCGACTGGCTTGATTATACCGCTCCTTCAAGGTTATACCGCCCCTTACGGGGTGACATACGTGTACCCTTCCGTTGCCTGATAACAGGATGGGGTCGCCAGGTCTCCCTGAGGGGGATGATGAAAATCACAGCGTGGCCAATACGAGACGGGGGTTCGCCAGGCCTCCATCTGGGTGACTTGTAGTGCATCACCAACTTCCATATCATGTATAAAAGACTAGACGAACATTTTTCTAGAGAAATAGGGGATGGGGTGATGGTGTAATACTAATAGAGTTTTATTGGTTAAAAAATGTTTTCAAATCCCTCTAGAGGGTCTTGTGATGGAATGACCTTTTGCTGAATTAGTTTTTATGCTTGTAAGTCTACAAGTAAGTGTCCCAGCCTCTGCTTATGCATGAGTGCCCCTTATCTAGACATCAGTGTTGCCCAGTGCTCCAGAGACTGTACTGAGTAGTCGGCATGGCTGGGTCCCATCACCGCATTACGGCTAGTCTCCTCGGACTCTTATCGTCGCCAATCTCATTAGCCTCTCCGCGCCCGGAATAGAACTACGAGTAAAAGCCACTATCTTCGAGGCGCACGCCTCGGGTATAGGTCACAGCTAAGACATCCTTGCCAACGCCATATTACCGAAAGATGAACATTACAGGGACGATGAAAGGATGATTTTCTTTCTGCTTCAACGGTCGCATATCTGTGGATTACACAATAGTGGTTCTTCCTGTGCATGTACGTAGACCTTAACACTGGTTTCACCAACTAAGACCTGCTGAAAGCCTGACCAAAGCTGACCAGAAAGCAGTTGTAAGAGTCGGCTATTCAAGCCAACTCGAGGTTAACTCACAGGATAATTCTACGCTTCATAGAGTGACCCCGTAAAAGGGTTTGCTCCAGTATTCATATGCACAAGTGCGAAGTTTGTGGCTGGAAGGATTTAGGTGTTGACTTGCATGTCCTTGAAAAGAACTTTGAGTGTATTTCACTTCAGTCTACTGCAGGATGCTGTGGGTATCGCTTTCTTTTGAGTGATGTTCCATGAATTTGATGCAAAATGAAAACTGGAGGAATTTGCAGCAAGAGTGCAGCATGCAAACTTTGCTGCCAGAAGGATTTAGGCGTGAACTTGCATGTCCTTGAAAAGAACTTTGAGTCAGTGTGTTTCACTTGCAGGATGCAGTCTACTGCAGGATGCTGTGGGTATTGCTTTGTTGTGAGTGATGTTCCATAAATATGATGCAAAATGAAAACTGGAGGAATTTGCAGGAAGAGTGCAGCATGCAAACTTTGCTGCCAGAAGGATTTAGGCGTGAACTTGCATGTCCTTGAAAAGAACTTTGGTTGTATTTCACTTCATTCTACTGCAGGATGCTGTGGGTATTGCTTTCTTGTGAGTGGTGTTCCATAAATATGATGCAAAATGTCATCAATATCACAGACTACGATGCAATAAAGGTCTTCTTTGTCCATTAATGATGCTGAGAAATTGCAAGACATAGAATTCATCCCACTGCTCTACAATTTGGCTGGAAAATGCTGTTGAAAAGTAGAGGAAATGCATAGAGTGGCAACTTTACTCAAGATAATTCATGCCATTTAGGGAGAGAAATATGTGATATAAATTCATGGTGTGTTCATGGACCATTTCGCCAGCTTCCACTTAATCCAATTTAGGCAACTAAATAGATACTAAATAATGTATGAAGAATACCATCAAGAATTTAGATCACCAGTAAGTACTTCACAAGAGTTCAGCATGGAGCCAACCCTAGGGGGGCTTATTTTCTAGTATTTTCTTTTCAACAAAGTCAATGTCATACATAATACTCCCAGGCTAACCTAGAGGCTTAGTAGATGGTAATTGATAGGCTATACAGGGTTTTTAATGCCTTTATGTGCTCAAACGAGGATTTAAACAAAGGCCAAGCCCTGTGCAGACCACTACTGTTGCTTTTTGATTCTCATAGACTGCAATAGTCATGGGAGTCTCATCTGTTATTATCAGGGCTTTTTTCTCGCTTTTATCACTTCACTGGGGAGTTAAACAGACAAGAGAGGTTTTCTACAATGTGACCTTTCGTTGTATAGTTTGTCAAGATGCTGCCAAATTGTCTGACCCACTGGTCCAGAGCTTCTTGGAAATTGTATGCCACATCCATAATTGAGCCGGACCATTTATAAAGCTTTTAGCGCAATATGGTAAACGGATTAAAGTGGGTATTGTGGGTCACTTTCCCACGAACAGACTAAAGTGGGTTATCGTGGGTCATTTTCGCACTCAATCATGTGGTAACACTTTTCTTTCGTAACAAATTTTGTCAACCCTGTCGGACTTATACTTACTTGTCTAGTAGGTTATTGACTGCTGAAGAATAAATTTCATACCATGATGGGAAAGAGATACACTTCACTGTTGAGAACACAACGCTTAATCTTAAATGTGAACCCAGCAACCTACATTGTACAAGACTTAAGAACTTGCTTACATTAGGCAGAAAAATGTGTCTAGCTGGGCCTCAAGCTCTTTGAAAAAGAATGCACAGTCAAGAAACATGAAAGAGTTTGAGAGACTTTGAGAAACAATCCATGATAGACATGAAAGAGAAGAGAGCTGCCAGGAAACCCAGGACTCGAGCACAGTTGGGCCCTCAGTAGTGGCCAGACATTCATTTATCAGAACGTAGTGGCCAGACATTCATTTATCAGAACAAATACATAAATCCCGTCTCAGGTTGACAGGAAGCACAAGATTTTTGATAGGGTCTAGATCATTGCAATGACCAGGTGACACTTTTTAAAGTTTAACACATATCCTCCCTTTTGTTTTGAATGTTCTTAATACAGTCAACCACCTTTTTCCGGTCCCATTTTTTTCCAGAAGAAGGCCACCTGTTCAAGAAGATCACAACCTTGGGTGGCCTTCTTGGTCAGGTTTGACTGTACACACTTTCAAAAAGGGGATACCACTTACCAATAAAGAAAATATCATAAGAGGAGGCTAAACCTTTGTTAGAGTTAAACCACGCAAGATGAAAGAATCAGTGGAAGGAGTCAATGATCCTCATACCTCCCTTTCTTTTGTAATTTGGAACATTCCTCAATTATAGGAGCTTGAATTCATAGTCTGTTTACATCCTATTACTCTATTGATTGCCTACTCATTCAATCAGTTGTCACAGATGGTACGTTATTACTGTGGCACCTTTGTCTACAAGGAGGACCTTTTGTAATCTTGTGTATTTCCCAATTGGGGAAACACCTAACCAAGTGAGAGATAGTAATTACATTTATCATGTAACAGTGGGGTTCATACGCCACCAACTGACCAGTCCAACGTATAAATCAAATGTATTCTCAATACAGAATATTGTGAGCGTTTTCTGGGTCAGAAAACAAGTTAGCTGAGTGCTAAGCAGAGAAAGCAGAATGTACAAAGTTCTGTATTTTGTGTTATCTATTATGGCTGTTTCCAATTGGCTTGCTGAATCCGTGAATAGTTTCATCAGGTTGGTAAGTCACTGAATAAAGAGACTCTTTCTACACAACCAAGTGTTTTATTCACCTGTGCTGCAGTGCGGTGTGAGCCAGTCAGAATTGCCCTGAGGAAGGTGACAGACGGTCACCGAAACGTCGGCTGAATAAAACACTTGGTTGTGTA
This sequence comes from Branchiostoma floridae x Branchiostoma japonicum, assembly GCA_013266295.2. Classification (NCBI taxonomy): domain Eukaryota; kingdom Metazoa; phylum Chordata; class Leptocardii; order Amphioxiformes; family Branchiostomatidae; genus Branchiostoma; species Branchiostoma floridae x Branchiostoma japonicum. The sequence continues at coordinate 5,244,957 of CM023835.1, read as the reverse complement.
GAAAGAGTCTCTTTATTCAGTGGCTTGCTGAATGCAAAGCAAGCATCTACCCACTTGGCTATGGCACCAGTACACTTGGGAAATTCTAAAATCAGTCAGACTGAGTGCAATTACATGTTCGCCATGGAGTAGTACCAGTTATGAATCTTTACACATGAAAAACTTGCGCATGAAACATTAAAGTCCCAGAAGTACGTCAGAAAATATGCAGTACAAAATTTTTTGGCAGAAAAATGTGACCCTGTGGTATGATTTTCCATCTGTTGCCTTAAATTTTTGTTTGAAAAACTCGTGACTTTTAGGTCCCATCATGGGAATATGCTAATTTGTATATCTTCCATAATGATTTAACCTGAACATTTGAAAATTACGTCAGAAATACATCGAAAGTTTACTAGACTAAGTATAAGGTTTTGTAGTGTAAATTGTGGCTTTTCTCCATTCTATAAACTTGATTTCACATTTTCTCAAGCGGATTATTTGACGCACAACTTTTTTGCGTGTGAAAACTGTACCTGAGTGAGTGAGTGAGTAAAAACTTTACCTTTGAAAATCACCAAAAAATCACTGAAACAAGACTATTGACTCTAGAATGCCACAATATGATACTTAAAAATCTATTTCAGTTTTAAAAAACTGTGAAATCTAAAACAGCAAAAGTTTTAAATCCCTTGGGAATCAGCTAATTTGCACATTAAATTTTTCACATGCAGATTCTTCACCTGCAAGTTTTTCACACACAAATTTTTCCCGCACACAAAACCCCAACCTTGCACACTCATATATCACTTCCAAGATTGCTTTCAATAAAGGCTACAATCGATATAAGTCGTTCAACAACTTCCAGTTGACCTGGTTCCGTCTATAATGTTGCATTTAAGCCATTTAACTTATCACTAATCCCTGTGCAAACGACTGTAAAACCTCATTTCTTCAGGTCATTATTTCCCCATTGAACCAAACAAGCTTGAACCCCATGATGTGATAGAGTGTTAATGGTAAAAGAAAGTAGGTCAAATAAAAAAGAATCTCCTGATCCCTAGAGAATCCTGTTCTTGCATGACAATCTAGGACACATATTGCTTCCTAGGGGGGTGCAGGGGGCATGCTCCCCGGGCAAATTTTGAAAATTGAACCTTCTGAAATGACATGTCTTGCGTTTCTGAGAAGATTTCAAAGGCAAAATCAGATACATATAGGATTCAAGTCCTACTGGTGATACAAATCAGTCCGCATATTAAAGAAAAATCTTGGACCTTTAGATAAAAAGTGGACCTTTTTGCTTGTGTGGCTACGGGCAAGTGATTTATGAAGTTACAAGGAGTTAAAAAGTAGCATTGCTGTAACAGCAGACTTTTGCTCTGTCCCACTATTTTGCCCTGGTATGTCTTGTCCTAGATTTGTGTTGCCATGTTATATAAATGGAATCACTTCCTGAGTTTTCCTCATCTTCCAAAGTGCATCAATTGGGACTTCAAGGTGTCAAAGGAACTGATTAGTTGAAAACAGCTTTCATCTATGTTGATACCCTATTCCGGCTTGGTTTCTGAGGTACTCAAAGTTAACTGTTATTTCCTGTGTATGTTTCCTTCTTGTTTGATGCTCCCTAATGACTTGGTTTCCAAGCTGTACACAATTTCCTGCATCAGTCTATTGCTGTCACGTATGTATGACGTATGCATAATGAAACATATTGAGTTTGATGTCTCAGTGCTTATAAGTATGCATGACTTATAATAATTTTATAATTAATATGCATAATGAAACATGAGTTTGATGTCTCAGTGCATGAGTGTGTATGACATATGCATAATGAAACATGAGTTTCAAGAAACCCTGACCTTTCTGACTTATTTTTTTCATAGTACATGTCTGAAAGAGTTCCATCAAAAGAGAGCACATCCTGTTGCAGGAAATTAATATGTCATGATATCAATTCCTTCAGCTTTCTCCAGTGCCTTTGATTTTTGAAAGTTGTATACCCTAATGACGTGGTCTGCTCTTTACCACCTGGTCCCCAATATGAAAAGCCCCAGGCTGCTGCAACGTCCTTCAAGTCCCCACATTTACCACAGGTTGCAACTTGAAGGTCATGACTTGAAGGTCGTCAAACCTACAACCTTGGCATTACTTCAATAGACGTAAGATTTTTCTGTCCAGCAAGGGAATAATAACTTTTTAAAAAACTAAAATTATAACTTTAGAGTATTTAGACTCACCCTACATGTACATGTATGACAAAAACAGCCACATACAATGTACATATAACAACATTATATCCCAACAACAAACCATATAACTTATATCCATCCCAAACCACTTGTTATAACAGAAAATGAACTACTCAGTACACTACACCCTTTTAGACTTTAGCTTTTCTACCTGATACAACATTGAATGTCAAGTACAAATGTTTGCATACCCCCTCTTGATCAAAATATGTGGTTTAACGTTACAGCTGGGCTTTTATGATAACAGTTATTAAGTGTATAACGTTACAGTTACACCATCTCAGCCATAAGATTCAACATCTGTGCTCTGATTTGTAAAGATCCTTAAAGTTTCAGAATGTGTGCTTTTTCATCCTTTAGATTTTTCTTGTTTGATTACCCCTCTCTCTCTCTCTCTCCTTTGATACCATAATGACTTGGTCCATTTACCACCTGATGCAGGATTTAAAAAATGCCTTGAAGGGTTTTCGATGTTCTTTCAAATCCTTGCGAGTTTTGAAGGTCGTAACTTGAAGGTCATATACATGTAACTTATAGCAACTACCTCACTATATGTCAGTAGTCAGTAGACAGTCATAAGATCATAATTGTAAATTTAAAGAATCCCAAGGTTTCAGTAAGTTGTGTTTTGCAACTTTGTCCTTATAGATAATGTTACACTAAACTGTTTTATAACATAACAAAAACGTTAACATTTAAACAACAGTTGAGAGCTAAGCCAAACCCTAACACACATGGGTCAAAATAAAAGTGAAAGGAATTTCAATTTGAGGAATGATTTTAAGATCATGAGTTGTAATTCGTCCTTGACTTTTTGTACCAGGACTGGAAACATAAAAGTCAACTGAAAAACTTTGTTTCCTCATTTTTGTAATTATGTTGAACCATTAAACCGGATAGTAAGTGTCACTGAGTGAGTGATGTTCTACCTGTGTTTCAACACTGAGAATATACAGTAGACTAGCTAGGCCATTAGTATAATGAAACCTTTGATCATCTCTGCTGTCTGTCTGTGCTCTGATCTCTAAAATTGAATCCCTTTTCCTGTGGGCATTCTCTTAATCTTTGGACCTTTCTTCTTTTTTTCAGCTCTGAAATAAAGGGGCACTTGGGTAACCAGGGGATTAGTTTGTGGCTCCAAGCTCATCGCCAAAGTTTTAGGAATAATCCTCAGGGAAATGAACAGTTGAGCCTCGGTTACTGACCTTTGACTAAGTGTGGATTAGTGACTGTCATCTTTGTAATGTTGTGGATCTATTTGGGTCAGGGCTGTGAACATGAAAGAAACATCAGGTACAGGTACAGAGGTTATAACTTTAAGCCTCTGGGCCATATACCCATACATACCATTAGCTGGTCATGGCTGCCCAACCTTCTCCTAACCATGGTTGGGAGTAAGTTAGTCGTGAGCAAGGTCATCTGTGATTGAGAGTTGGTTGGCAAGGTTGCACACTTTTTTTAAATTTAGTCTTTAAAAGTTGTTTGCGCCAGCCGGCAGCCCGGACTATCAATTTTGAAAGATCAAAGTCAGAAAAGTCATATTCTGCTTGGATGCAATCAGGGAAGTGAACTAGAGCTAGAAAAAGATGGAGTCCAGGCTACTCCAGTATCAACCTTGTTTGGAAAGTGGTTGGGAGCAATTGTCGATCATGCATGCCTGGGAAGATCCTGAATCTGTGACGTACTTTAGGTACAGATCCAGTCCTGAGCATAGGCAATTAGTCTAATGTATCTTTGTTGTCTGTTTGTGTTCTCTTCTCTTTGAATTTTACATAGTACACAGAGAAATAATGCTCTAGATGCCATTTGCTAAAACTAGCCTTTGATTAAGTAGATTTTCATTATTGCAGCTGTGCTTGAAAACTTCAAGGAATCTGATTTTGAATTTTAGTTTCTTATCGTTGATGCATCTGTGTTCTGATCTCTTTGTATCCATTTATATAATATCTGTGGGTAATACACTAATAATCCTTACTCCATTCTTTTTTTTTCAGTGCTGTATTTGGGATGGGGATTGCAAGGTTGTCTTTGATTCATTAATTTATGGATTTATGGTCTTTGCAAAACTTGCTTGGACATAGACTTTCTGGCAATCATCTTATTTAATAGAAATCTTCACGCATCATTGTTGTGTGCCTGTGTTGCCGTCCTTTTGAATCCTTGTAGCAATATGTATTTATTTAGTTGTTCTTCTTGTGCAATCATCGAGGTGTAAAAGCAAAAACCACATCCTGCACAAACCAATATCTACGCCCAAAGGTCAAATAGCTCAGGAAATTGAATCCCATTTTGGTAGAATTGCTGTCGTGAATTTTGGTTTTGGTTGGTAAGCTGTGCATTCATAAAGTTGTGAAGCATCAACGTCCTTCAAATCTCAACACAATTACAGCATCCGCACAACCTTGAAAACATTGTTCTACACCTTACATTAACTCTGGCTCTATGAAAGTCGATTGGTTCCAAAGTAAAATGGATTACTACGATACCAACATGATTGACGTAACAAGCGAGGTTGTGCTATACTTACTGACCTATGTGTGAGCTCAGGAACAAAGTATCAGACCTTGCCGCTGGAGTAGTTCTTTATTAGTTGCCAGTATTGACTGAATAAGGTTAAAAGGTTTACACCTACACTGTGCACCTTATGGCAAGGGTATTATCAAACTAATAAAAAGCACTGGTTTCATTCATGAGGTGTTTCCATCTGTGATAAATTGGAAGGATTTGAGTAAGGTTTACAAAATTTGTAAATTTGCAGGAATTACTGCAGGAAGAAAATTTTCAAAATGAACATTCATGAAAGTTATTACCATATTTCACATCATACTTGTCAATCATTGTCAGTCGATTCTTAGTATAAGGACCTCTGACTGAAATGCCAGAATAATCGACAGCTTGATTGTGGGCATAAAGGGAAGAAGAAGAGGAATCATGTGTAAAGACTTTTTACCTTAAGTGCTTTTATATTGAAAATAGTAGCACTTGTCAAAATGGGAAAACTGGAATTCCAAACTTAAACTGGAGACTGTTATTAAAATGTGTATTGTGGTGTAGTGTAGTAAAATGACCATATTAGGCACTTTGGATGGTCAGTTATTGATCTAAACCTTTTCTGTATTCAGAACCAGTAAGCATTGTAAGAGCTTTCACCACACTGACCTCCTTTCTTTCACTTTGAATGAGTACCAAATCTGTTGAAGCTGTAGATGTGAGCTGAAAAATCATAGACTTCTCAGTCAGGAATCTTTTGGAACACACATGTAGACTAAATAAAGGGAAAATATTACTTGGCCATGTAAACATATAATTGACCCAACTCTGGATCCCTTGATATGTTACTTATGGGGTTCAGCCATATCAATTTTTTTTGTCTCTAAATACTTCTCAATCATGTATCAGACCTTGCCACTAGGTCAATTCTTTATTGGTTTATAATGACGAGGGGTAACCGTGTAATCTGTTCTCCTTACGTGCCAATATTGACTGATAAGGGGCTTGAAAAGCCTTGAATGATACACAGGCAGACCACAATGAGGTTAACATGTTTGAACCCACCATCCGACGCATTAGAACTAATGACAGGCAGCGGCTTGATCTACGAGGCTTGTCGAAGGAAGTGGCTGTGAGGCTGAACTGATTTAAGAAGGACCGATAGAAGATAAAAGGAGGCAGTTCATTTATTGATCCAAAGGCTTTTCTCTATTCAACGTTTGGCTGCACAAGTGGGGAAGTCATGCTACATAAACCTCAAGTCGTTAATGATGGTAAAGATCGTGCTAGGCATTTCTAGTAGAGAGTTTTGGGCATAAACATTGAGGTATTATAATTATTACCTCCATGAAAAATGAAGTTTAATATTGTTTTTGGTGTGTCTGTCTGTCTGTCTGTGTCTGTATTTCTGCAAATTTGTGGTCAGCATAACTTAAGAAAGCCTTTATGGATTGTGATGAAATTTAGTATGTGGGTAGGTCTTAGGAGGACATAGCTCAAGGTCAAAGGTGGGCCTCCTGGTGGCTGATCTTGGTACTGCAGCAGAACTTCCAGTTTTTATATGTTTTGTCCTGGACATGCTATGGTCTTGTTATACTACTGATAGACTGTGATCATTTCAACCTTGCCTACTGGGCCTTTTGTAATGTTCCAATAAACACCAAGGTAAAAGTTACTCAAGCAACTGGATAGATTTTAAAAACGTTTCAGGTAGCATTCACTACCTCTTATCAGTCACCAGTTGCTTATTAATAAGTAACTGTCGCCTTGGTGACTCGTTACCTGGCCGTCTAACCTTCAGTGACATTTAAACAGACACTTAATGTGTAAAACATTATGAGTGATGAAGGAATATTGACAAATGACTGGAAAGGTTTAACTTGAGTGTTTTAGCAACTGAGTTGCCAGTGTTGTTGATCTGGTCATTTTTACTCTACCTGCATTTGTCAACTGGTATGAGCACCCTTTGACGTAAAGTTTTAACTTTACAGGCATGCAGAAATGTCTTGTTGCATTGCATCCAACTGACCACTCCTTAGCCCCACATTTGCAACAGCAAACGTTTTGTCGAGTTCAGTCAGTAGTCTTTTTTATTATGGGTAACTGTTAAATATAGAACTTTTCTTCATTATTGTATAGGACTATTATGTAGCCTTACAGGCATGTAGCATTGGCTGGCTGTACTACATCAAACAACTACATGTAGGTCAACTTAGCCCTAATCTTCAAGCTTCAAACATCATTTCAAACCCCTGTATAATTCAGTACTTTTGGATATTCTGGATAAATAATGGAGTTCTATAACTTTATTTTGCTACAGAGCTGAACAACTGAAGAAAAAACAAGCCACTACCCAAAGAGGTGCATCACCACAGAGGCCTGCTACAAACAGAGCCGTCCCTCCCCTTGGAATAGCAGGTCTCAACCTGAGTGATGACACGCCAGCCAGCAGAGGTTCAGGGGGTGGTGGCGGTGGAAAGAAGAGCCCCACTGGAGGTGGTGGGAAGTATACAGCAGAGGAAATCAAAGTTCTTAGGTGCGTTTGTCCAGACTGTATCAGGATGACTCGGACCATTACCAAGTCAGCCCAATTTGCAAAGTTTTTAATTAAATCTGGTAAACTCGGCCCAACACCCTGGTCTCAACCGAAAGTCCTGGTCAAGTTGGCCCAACTCCCTGGGCCAGATGCATCGTGGACAAAACATAAAAATGAGTGTCTAACGTTCTTTCATAACTTTATATTCTGTATATTTTGTCAGACAAGGTCGAACTGTTGACTTTGAGGTTTCTGAAGCCCCAAACCACCAGCACTGAGGCAATCAACATGATTTTGATAGACTGCATGTCTTTGTCAGACAACTTCAAACAGTGTACTTGTGCCTAAATTGAGTGTCTCCAGTATTGGGCCTAGTTGACCAGGGAGTTGGGCCGAGTTGACCAGGGAGTTGGGCCGAGTTGACTGAGCTGAGTTGGTAATGGTCCAAGTCGTCCGACATTCTGTCTAGACATTGAGTGCTTCTTCGTGCATTTGCTAAAGAAATGATACTGACTTTATCTTAAACACCATAAGTTACCAGGTACAGTTACCAGACTGAGTGCACCACTAGATGTCTATGAGTGATATGTCTGGGTGACAACAATTATGTTTGCTAATGATCATAATTGGCTTTTTGGTGCACACGTGTCCAGGGCTTACATCGCTGGGAAGCAGACAATTCATTATCTGTAATTGCTACATGTGCAGTGAGTTGCCTGCCCTAGATACAGCAACCACACAAATTACTCATTCCATAGACTAATTTAGAAAGGGTTCTTCAATCAAAATGGATGTTTTACCTGACAATATTATGTATACCATTCACCAAGGAGGTCCACTCTAACCTCCTTGAATTCACACAGGTTTGATGTGAAAGTGTTACTCTGAGACTCTGGACAAGGTAAACTTGCAACATCAAGCAATGTTAAAAAAAAAGTGAGATCATAACACAAATTAAAAGGTAGCGAAAACAAGCGTCTTTTAGCTATACTTATTAGCTACACTGTTACTTGTTTGAACACCTGAGCATTTCCCTTATTGTTTGTTTGTTTGATAGTTTGACTAGGATCTCCATTAGTGTAAATTTCACAATATTCTGGAGTCCGGAGTGGATCACTAGATACATGTAGTAGTATTTGGACCATCGCACACCGGGGCTCTCCCCAAACACGGGACCTCCATTTAATGTCCTATCCGAGAGACACCCCTAACTGAAGTTAGGTACTCATTTTCACCTGAGTGAAGTGAGGAAAGCAGTGTTAAGTGTCTTTCCGAAGGGCACAACATCGGGGCATGTTGGTGGATTCGAACCCAGGACCTATGGGTTCTGGGCCAAACACCCAACCATTACGCCACGCGATCTTCTTGAGCTTTCTACAGCCCTTAAATGGGTATGGAAGGACACAAAAGGATTAAGTGTGTGGCTATTACAATCCTTAATGGGACATTAGTGTGGTGGGATTAAAAAAGATCCTCAGAATAAGAATCCTTTTATCTCCCCCGTCATACTTGGGGGTTTTGTAATTAGTGACATGGAGCATTCGGCAAATCAGAGTCTTTATCGGGATATGAAATTAGTAGCACTAATATTACCCCAGAGATAAGAAGACCAATATTAGTCAAATGTGTCCTCACTTTGTTGTTCCAATGCACTCGTCCAGTATAAAACTGTTATTGAGAAGTGTATAATCAGATTAAACACTCAATAATTGCAGTTACACCCTTGTGAAAGGTTTGAATCCATACGAAATGAAAGGCTTACAGATTACAAAATGACTCAACATTGTACTGTACAAGTCTCTCTCTGGAATGAAAGTTTTCCTTACAAAGTTTTGGAATAGAAGTTTTCACACCAAATTAAATAAGTCCGAGAACAAACTACATTATTTTCGTATTACACTGCCAGTAATAATTGGCCTGAGCAAGGGCAGTAATTAAGAAAATCCCAAGACACCGACTGAGATCTACTTATTATTAGCAAAGCCCACAAGATTGATAAGTCACTCTAATGACTTTGTACCGCTCACCCCTTTGCGAATCTTGGGAGCACTGAAACAGAAAGGGAGACTAGTACAGTCTCCTGGCTCCCGGGATTCAAACCCGTGCCAAACCCAGGCCACCAGTTCACAAACCCAACGCACTAACTGCAAGGCTACACTGGCCAGTTGGTCACAGGTGCTTGAACCACACTGTTACACTACTCTCACTTTTCTTTTTTGGATTCGTCCTCGAATATCGGAGTTCGATATCTCCGTGCAGCACATTTTGCCATTACTTAAAGGGCCGGTGTGGGAATCACTGAAACACAAAGGGACAAGTACTGGCTACCGAGATTCGACCCCGGGCCGCCAGCTCACAAATCCATTGCACTAACCACAAGTCTAAAAGGTCCTGACCAGTTAGACTGACTCTTTAGTCAGCAGACTACTAGAAAAGCCTGAAAAAGAATTGCTCTTTCCTTTTTCGATATCCCAATATGTCCAGTTAATGGAAAGGTGGTCCCAAGTCTGCAGACTAGTTCTCTAGAGCTCTCTGGCTCCAATGTCTGACCTGAGGTGTTTGTTTCTCTTGAAAAGAATCAGTCTGACACCTAGAATGGCACCTTATGTCCAAGTTGGCTAGCTTTTCCATTACCTTCATGTAAAACTTATATAACTAGAGTTGTTGTTATTCCAACCATCTGAAGTGACTCCACTAAACCAAAAATAGATGTTGTTTGCAGCCAGTGGGGGGGGGGCATATCCTGTTGACTTTGTTGCCTTTTAAGTTAGTTTTACCACGTACCACTTATGACACACATCTTTTCAGACTATGATATGTTTGATCATGTTTCCGGGGCCCAGGTGTTGTCCAGGTCCATCCTACAACACCTGTGGCCTTCTTACAGCAATGTGTTTTTCACTGGATAACAGTTCAGTACCCCTTGGAATATGACGTTATTATATAAGTAGTAGGCAAATCGGTGGTAAAAGAGACTTCCTACAGTAAGTCAAAAAGCTTACTACAGGAAATTCAAATCTGGCCTGATCAAGCATATGCATGTATCACATAAGGTAACTTTCTGGAGGTAAAGCCAGGTGTGCCTTGTTTGTTCAAGGACATTATGTGATGTCCTTAATGTTTGTTTCCTACTTCTGCCAAGGCAACAAGATAACTTGAGAAGAAGCTTAATATGTTAGCCAGTATTTGTTGGTGTGACCATTTGAAACAGGATGACTCAAAAGCTGTTAAAGGATCTTCAGGATTTGGAATGGGATAAGTGATTGAAGTTCGGGAAAGACCTGGATTAGACGAGGGATGTTTGGAAGGATTTTTACCTCCGCGTACAGAGGTTTTGTTTTCAGTGTGTATGTTTATGTAGAGTGTTTCTATAGTTCTTTCCATGTGCTAGCCAAATACTAGGTCCCAGAAAAGGTTATCTCATTTCCTGCATGTCTGTTGCATTATGGGAGCCAGGGGGAAAATGTTTTAGACAAAATCAGTGGGAAATTCGAAATAATGAATAAAACAAGAAATTAACAAAAACCTTAAATATTCCATAGAGGTATGAGATCTTTGATTTCTTGTTAACTCTTACGACATGGGGCATACTGCTGCTTTAGTAAAAGTTTGTGCACCCAAATGCTTTTTCTGGTTTATTTTTTGCCTTCTTTGACTGTGATAACCACTTTGCTTTTTATGCAGAAAACAATACAGCCAGAAGAATCTACAAAAATACACTTGAAGTTTTGAACTGCAAGGAAAAGGACAATTGACTTGAAGTCTCCTAGTTGACTTTCTTTTATACAAACAAAACGGTAGTGTTTTTACCCATCTGATGTAAAGAAAATCATATTTTGGCCATTTGCCAATATGTCAATTATTTTTGTATTTTCAGGCACACGTCCAACATCAATGCTAGAAGCTACGTGCCCTTTATGTCTGTGGACCTGAAAGAGCGGTTTGCGTTTCCTGTACCCTTCAGGTAAGTCATCATTACCTCCAGAGAAGGTGATATTTTTTTGCAAAGGGTACTGTTTTCGGTCATTTGAATTTGAATTTTCCCTGCATTTGAATATTCGAAGAGGACGATGTCAAATACTTTCAACCGCAGATAGGAACAGACTGGCCTTGTCATAGGAGGATTTGAACTACGGTGTTCGTTTACTGGTCTAGGAACAAAGCGTTTTTTGCAATGTACCCATGTGAAACTTAACGTCTGTTTTGTCGAGATTTTTTTGTGGTCAGTCAAGTTTATATCTTTAGCACTCTCTTCAACCCAAGAAAGAAACAACAACTTCTTTACAAGGTAACTAGATACAAGATGATTTTGAGGAGTATTCTCCATGCAGAAAATGGTTGTGCCGCCACAAAAATACAACACAACGGGAGGTCCTTTAAAATTGCAATATTTTTGTATCAACAAGACTAGAGAAGTAAGATAACATGTATAGCATCAGTGACAAAGGTAATCAATAATATCGGCAGGTAACAGAAAGAAATGATGGTTCATTCTTTCACCACATAGGTGTCATTACCAAAAATGTATCAGATTTAACCAAACTAGTGTTAACCACTTGTGGTTTCAAGTTCTTTCAAGTTCTGTCTTCTTTATTTCCCCTATGCTGCAGTTTAACTCAGTATCCATATAAATAGAGCCGTTTCCTTGCAACCCATTTCTGTAGATTGTACTCTAGAGCTTTCGACCGGAGCTTTAGAGTGTACTGAAATAGGATATATCCGAAGCAGGCCTGGGTATAAAGCCACTAGTTCTGATATTACATGGACAGGCTTAGAGACATATCACAAAGGATCTATATGGCCACCATCTGGAGTTTGGTTAATGCTTTATGGGTATACATTGGGTTACTGTAATCACGGGGGCATGATTGTCGCTGGATGTGGGATCAGCACTAAGGACAGGAACATTCTCCAAGTAACACTTACGGTGGATGACTTACAGATAACACCTTCTTCTTCTTATGATAGGCCACACCAATTGGATTTGTTGGTTCTCGGATTTTATGACGAAAAGGCTAAACTTTATGTTCCAACACTAAATGAATTGGGACTTACCCAAATTTACTCCATCAGCCTTGTTCACGGAATGGACCCGTTTGCTGCAGCTTCCGGGATATGACGTCAGAACTTGACACTGGTCACTTTGTAAAAGGACATGACATTGTGTACTCAAGTTGTTTCCACTTCATTTTCATGGTGTACATTTTCCTTTCTCTGTAGAGTTTGGCTTAGTGCCCGCCTTGCAAGTCTCCAATTCATTGTCCTGTAGTTTATTTATTTATTTGTCCTGTAGTTCCATTTTTACCTCCAGGGAAGGAGATATCCTTTTGTGGAAAGGTACTGTTTTTGGTCTTGTTTGTATGTTCACAGCTGTAACTCACTGTGCGTTTGACAGATTTCTTTAAATTGATATTTGGTACATGATTAGTTATTGGGGTCCAGAGGATGCGGATTGCTTTTTTTCATTGTATCTGTAGTTTCAGATATTGAAATAAAATAACTGAACATTATACTTCCTGGAGGTTTAGAACCTCAGATTTCTTGATGTAAATGTGTTTTACAGCTGTAGAGTGTACTGAAACAGTATGTATCTTATGGCATATGCACAGGCATACAAGAAATCTGGGTACTAGGATAGTCACTTACAATGGTAGGTACCCTCTAGTACAGTAGCTGCAGTTTTGTAAGAGATATGCACGAATATGAAATATGAGTACCTTATGTAACACATGGCTACAAGCATACCCCCACTTGTGCTATCTATTGGGCACTAATGGCTCAGCACCCAACGTAAATTGACTCTATCTATTTTCGGGTACTGTAAGTTGTTTGATAACAGATGTGTATCATCGGATGTAGGATCAGCACCAAGGATAGGACAGTTTTCAGTAATACCTAGTTATACTCTGAAATGTGTGCAAAATCTACATTTAATGTATTTTGGCAGTGCAGTGCTATCTAGGCTACATGATTACATGAATATCATCGGATGTAGGATCAGCACCAAGGACAGGACAGTCTTCAATAACACCTTACATTCTATCAAAATGTGTTAAAAAACTACAAAGACATATTTTGACAGTGCAGTGCTATCTATGCTACATGATTACAAATGTATATCATCGGATGTAGGATCAGCACCAAGGGCAGGACAGATTTCAGTACTACCTAGTTACACTCTAAAGATGTGTGAAAAAACTACATTTACGTATTTTGATAGTTCAGTGCTACCTATGCAACATGATTACAAATTCTGGACTAATTCCCATACCTCAGCAACCTTACATCTAAATGGGCTAATATTGTAAACTATAGGTAAAAATGAGGTAAGAAATACAGCCATGAAGGACCCCTTGGGGATTAACCCAATTCTGCAGAATTCTTCAGAATTCTGGGAACTGGAGCCAGAATTCTTCAGAATTCTGGGAACTGGAACCAGAATTCTGGGAACTGGAGGCTTGGGTTAATCCCCAATGGCTGTATTTCTTATATCATTTTTGCTGAGATATGGGTATTAGTCTGGAATTAAACTGGAAGTCCAGAATGAAAAATTAAATGTATATCATCGGAAGTAGGATCAGCACCAAGGACAGGACAGTTTTCAGTAATACCTAGTTATACTCTAAGATGTGTGAGAAAACTACATTTATATAATTTGATAGTGCAGTGCTATCTATGCTACCTGATTACAAATGTATATCATCGGATGTGGGATCAGCACCAAGGATAGGACAGTTTTCGGTAATACCTAGTTATACCCTGAAATGTGTGAGAAAACTACATTTATGTATTCTAACAGTGCAGTGCTATCTATGCTACATGATTACAAATGTATGTCATCGGATGTAGGATCAGCACCAAGGGTAGGACAGTTATTAGTAATACCTAGTTACACTCTAAGATGTGTGAGAAACCTACATTTAATATGTATTTTGGCAGTGCAGTGCTATCTATTATACATGCCTACAAATGTATATCATTAGATGTAGGATCAGCACCAAGGACAGGATAATTTTCAGTAACTACTTAGATTCCATTAAAATGTGTGAAAAAAATACATTCACGTATTTTGACAGTGCAGTGCTACTGCGAATCATGTCAAAATGTTTCAGATTACGAGGGTGGAAAGATTCATTTTCTACTCCATGAAACAGTCAATGTACTGAAACTAATGATGAGGAGTTCACTCAAAATGCTTTCAGTTTTCTGCAATTATTTTCATTCATATGCTCAGCCCTTATTCTTTGAGCTTGCAAAATTGCAAGTGGTTTATTCTATCTCCAATATCAAATGTTTTAATACGAGTTGCATGCTGCAGGTTGGTTTTTTTCAAGCCCTGGAATTGAATTCATAGTGGTAGCATGGTAATTGAATGTACAGTTAGATGTTACTTTATTTTTTGTCATTTAAAAGAATATGTTTCCCTCTATACTACAGTATCTTTATTTTGATCCTAGGTATGTGTATGACAATGTATAGAGTTTAATTCAGACTTTGTAAGAGACTGAAAGTTTATTGTAATAATGCCCAGTGTTGTTATAGACTGAGTTCAGCACCAAGGACAGATGCTACAAGACAGGCACTACACAACCACTGTATAACACTTACATTGTACTTACAAGTCTAACACAAGGCATTGCAGACTCTATTCTATCACAACTACATTTATACACCCACTAAGCATCAGTAAGAACATGCACAGCAACAATACAACAGTACTACTTTTCTACTATGAATCAACACAAGACAATGCAGACTCTATTCTATCACAACTACATTTACACACCATCTAAGCATCAGTAACAACATACACAGCAAAAAACAACAACTACTTTTCTACTATGAATCAGAGAATACAAACCAGAAACAAGTTGTAAGACCCAAACTTCAGCCACGCTCAGGTTGACCTTCCTGTCTTCAGTCCTTAAGTTCCAATTTGACTCTCCTATCGCAGATAACTTGACGCTGGTGGGAAATTAAGGTCCAAAAGTTAATTGTACCCTCGAGTCATGCACACGGGTGGGGTGGACAGATGAGTAAGATTAATAGCAAGGGTTCGCCAAAGCGATCAAGCTTGGTCTTGATTTTATCTGAAAAACTGTCGACAACAATTTCTTGCTTGGAAGAAAGATTGCTTTCAAGCACCGGAGATACATCGGGCCCTTATCTAATTCCTTAGAATAGAACAAGATATACTTGAGTAGCTATGAAATGATAAGTACAAAATCGGCCGTAATGTGACGGATGTTCGTTGTGCGTCTAGAATAGAGCGTAGTAGGAAGCTGGGTCTGATAAGAAGATCTGATACAGAAGGCGGTGTAAGCACTAGGATATGCGTTATGGTAGTCAGAATCTCTTTCATGTGTTGATGAGCTTACAGTGAGTTAGACTTCCAGACTGCAAGCTGAGCTGGTACAGACCACATCAAATTATAGGGGATGAAAATGGTGCTTTTTCATCGAAATAGACGGCATGATAAGATCGATTCAAAAATGAAATAAGAAAAGGGAAAGAGCTGTTCAAACTATTGAATGCATTACTTTTTTACACTGATTTACAACAGGTAATCATCAATTATGTTACTTCAGTTGACTGACATTAATGACAAATCTTTTGACGAGACAGAAGGTCTAGCTACTTTGCCTGGAATCCATCTAGCTCCAATCCGCTACTCTGACTACTTCTTATGCAGTATAGTCTGGCGTCTGTCCACATTTAAACTTTTAGAGTAAAAAGTATTTCTCAGATGTAACAAACTTTTAAATGCCTGATCAAACCCTGTTACCACGTTGTTACAGAGGTCTTTCTCACATTATTAGCTAATGTTCGAATGCCAAACAATCCTCTATTAACTGGCGCCAGACTATTTGGCAGGAAGAGCGATCAGAGAAGAAGACTGGAGCTAGAATGAGACGGATAACAGGCTACTAGCTATGGGCTTACGTGACAAAGAGCATGAAAACAGATAAGAGAAGGTTGAAAGGAGAAACACGCTTTTGCCTGCTCCCAGAATTAATGAAGGAAATTAAAAAGAACTCCCTTAAATTATCCCATATCTAATCTAAAGCACCAGGTTGCTCGGTGTAAGGCCAGTGTCGGAAGTTTGTTTCCAGGTGTACGTCAAGAGAAGCGGAATTGGGTTTATGAATTTCTAAAGCCTATAAACCCAGTTAGAAGGTTATGTTAGCTATGTTGTGATGCCCTTGAGCTCTGCAAACGTGCACGTGTTCTTGTACACGTGCATCAACGTGACGCCAGGGAGAGTGGGCACGGGTACAGCTGATGTTAGACTAAGTCAGATTTTTCTGAAAAAAGTAGTAGTGACTTAAAACTTTTGTAGGCAAAGGAGCGACAGTAAATGTTTTTAGTCTTCTGTCAAATCTGCTTCATTTTTAGCAAATGAATATTCTTCAGTGTTTTCGTTTTGTTGAAAGATCTACTTTTTGGTACGTTAGCAAGCTACAACATAAGCATGCTACACTGAGTCATTTTGAGTGATTGTGTATTTTTAGAGGCCTTCTCATTTCCGTAGGGAGGTAGTTCTGTTTTCCGTGTCGTATCTGAGATATCAACCCCCTCAAATTATTCTTACTATATCTAATCTGAAAACCAGGGTGCATGAACTGTAATTCCACATAAGTTTGTTTTCCAGTTTATGACGAGAGAAGTGGAATCGGATTTAGTTTTGAGTTTGAGTTTCTAAAGCCTCAGATCAAGATTCTGCTAGCTATGTCTTGATTCCCCTGAGCTCTACAAACATGTCACGTGCTGATGTGTGTGTGTGCGTCATGGTGAGGATGGAGAGAGTGGGTGTGAGTGTACAGCTGATGTTAGACTAATTCAAGCTGTGCCAGATTTTTCTGGAAAAAACTAGTGGCAATTTTTTATTGGTAACAATTTGCCCTAGTTCAGCGAACATGTCACGTGTCTCTGTACACGTTCGTCAACGTGAGGCAGGAGAAAGTGGGCGTGGGTACAACTAAACTTAAACTAAGTCAGATTTTTCTGGAAAAAAATAGTAGCAACTTTTAGAAAACTTTTATTAGGGAAAGGAGCTAGGATGAATGTTTGTAGTCTTCTGTCAAATCTGCTTCATTTTTAGCAGTGAATATTCTTCTGTCAGTATCTTTGTTTTCTTGAAAGACCACTATGCATGTGCTGTATACTTTTTGGTGCATTGGCACGCTATACAACATAAGATACTGTCATGAGGACATTTTTTTGAATGAGTATTTATTTGTAGGGGTCCCCATTTCCGTAGGGAGAATGATTTGTTTTCCATGTCATGTCTGAGATATCTGTCTTAATTGTCAGAGCATACATGTACGTGCATAACTACATGTACCGGAAAAGCTGCCCAAAGAAGGTTTTAAGGAAACAATTTGGAGATAAGGCCTTCAAGTTACAAAGAACATCTTTCAGAAATCGTCAAAAGATTTTTTTTCGTTTAGCTTCCATATTTAAGAAAAGAACATAGAACATCAAGGTTACCAAGTAATGCCTTGTAAATTGTTCAATCAAGAAGGTTTCACTTTTGTTCACATTTGCCAAATCATGAGATATTCAATTGCCCCAGGCCTGTACCAAATGAGCAAAGTGAACATTCTAGAAAATGTCAGGAAATAGAACTTTAAGGCAACCTTTGTGATGACTTGATTATTACTTTCGCCAATTCAAGAAAGTTCTGTTTTCGGTATAAGCATTCGTGTGTCTAATTCATCAGTCGTTAATCATTTGGCAAAGGTCTGAGGTCATGGAATTCTAGTTATACTTCAAGTGGCTTGGCACATTTCGCAATATCTAGTGTCATATTATGCAATATTTTTAGCATTCCCTGTGAATGTGGTGACTGCACATTACCATCAAGGTCAGAAAATGAAATTGGGGGGAAGTGTCATGTGTGTCGTAAAGTGTTTCTCAATCTCTGTATCAGAGTATCTGACAGCTAGATCTTGAGTACTGTTATCTTCTCTTCGTACCTAAGCCTAAAAGATCCACCATTGATTAAATCACTAGGAAAGTGCGGAAGTGAAACTGTAGAAAGATTACTGTCTTTTATAAAATGACATTAGGACATACATCTGCAGTGTCATAATATTATGCAGTTCTGACATATTATAATAGTTTTCAGATTTTCTTGGCAAAATTCGAATCAGCAAACTATAAAGACACTTGGAGCATTGTTATACATTTATTTCTGCAGGCAAGAACATAAAACATTAATTCACACATACACAGGAAGGTGATAGGCACTTATCATGTGTGACATGAAATACTTTTTAAAGAAGCTGTAAAAAAGTTTTTTTGTCAATATCATGTTTGTAATGGAGTAAGGCCATGAAAGGCACTGTGCAACAAGAACTACAGAGAGCTTAGCACTCAGTGACTGATGGAGAGAAGCAGAGAAAGATGGAGAGATGAAAAGAAACCATGAAAAAGTATCCAAGTACAAGAAATTTTTGTCAGTGTATCATGCTTGTATGTCTGTGACATTTATCTCACTCTCAAGAATTATTTCCTATCTTGGAAAGCTAATGATGTATGTTTCTTCCTAAAGTTTAAACACTTAAATTGAGTATGTGTACTATGTATTGTGCTAATAAGCCTTGCAGTATACCTCCCCACCATTGTGACACAAGATTGCTTCCTGCCTTGAGACCCTGATTACTTTATGATTACTTCATATGTTTCTTACATGAAACTGTTCAGATTCGTGCTGGTTTGGGATTACGCCTGTATATCAGACTCTCATGTATGTGGCCCTGTAGGACACCAGGATTATTTCCTATCTTTGTATGTGGCGGCAGGGTTTCCTGTTCCTTAAGCTTTCATTATAGCCCACCTGATGACAAAGCCTTATAGTCCTTGCTGCGAGCAGTTTAGTTAGTAAAGAACCTAGAGTGGCAACATCTAATCTTCTAATATGATCTTTCATAATTCTTTCTGGTCATCATAAGTTTAATATAGAGGCACCAAACGAAGGACTACCCACTCTGTGACTGGATGAGGGGGTTCCAAAGAATAAACTGCTAATCGTCATCCAAAGCTTTCTATTTTATGGGATTTAGAATGCGCTCTCACATTAGCTAATAGCCTAATGTGTTTTAGATAGGATTTATTTAACAAGATTTAGAGCAAAAATGCAATAAAAGCTTTATGTCCTTTCTGTCAAATTATTTTACCATCTAGATAGAGAATGCTTGTAATTTGATTATTCTGTAAGAAGAAAACATAGAACTTTATTGCATGACAATTCTACATGGTACAATGTGTAGTAACAACTATGTTGATCATAGTACAAAAAAGGTATACTTTTTATTAGAATAAAACTTAACATCCTAATTACTAAAACAGCAAGGGCTAGTATAATATACAATCGAGTGGGGCTAATCATGTCATTGAGTTTTGGTATTTTTTCTAATAACAAAACTTTCTTTTATATCTTCTAAACTTTCTTTAATATATTTCTAATAACAAAACTGTCTATTGAAATACATTGTATGCCTTAAAGATAATTGCATTTCCGTCTTTCATAGACTATATATCAGATTCCTCAATCAGACAGGGTGCCTTCACAGGCATATTACGGTTTCTTACGAAGTCAGCGTGCAGCCTTCCAAGAAGCTAACCTTGACCTCTAGAGACACATCTGTCGGGGAAAGTGCCATTCTGACATGAAAAGTCATCTTTGCTGATGGAGTACATATCATGTGGTAACTACCATTTAGAGGAGGCCAGGTTATATGGGCCATAGATACGGCACTATTTCTTAGCCAATAGTTGGCACTGTTTATTAAGATCATTTGGGACATTTAAAAACAATTTCAAGCTACTACATACAGTGTATGCTATGTATATTTAATATTCATATGTCTTTAACCTACTTTTTTCCGTGTCATGAGGTCTTTAAGGTTTCTTACGAAATCAGCTCGTAGCCTTCCAAGAAGCTAACCGTCACCTCTAGAGACACATCTGTCAAGGAAAGTGCCATTCCGACATGGAAAGTCATCTTTTGTGATGGATTAGATATCATGCGGTAACTACCGTTCAGAGGAAGCCGGGTTATATGGGCCATTTCCTGGTTGCATCCGCATGGTTTCCACATAAATCTTATGCAACACATTCTAGGAAATTTTTAAAAGATGTTGCACTTCCTGTGGTGATGGTATCGACGACCCTAATTCTGTCTCTTTGTGTACATCATGAGACACTGGAAGTGGACTTCTCTTCAGAACTTGTGAAGAAAAAAATAATTTTTTACGCACTTTGCAATACGTTTCTTCATCTTCTTCAGGAAGTTCTCTCTCAATTGTGTGTATTTCAGTCATGGAGTTTAGGGTGCTTTGTTTTCTTATCATGTACTTTTAGATCTAGCAGCAGCTTTCTACTGCCTTACATGATTACTCAGGATGTACTTCAGTTGCCCTCTCTGAGGCCCAAAAAAAGAGTAGTCAAGCCAGTCCAAATCTCGGCCACTATAGAAATAGGCTTTTAAACCCTCTGTTGGGACTTGCACCCCATTCTCTTGGTGCATGACAATATCTAATTAGTTACAAGTCTCCCTGGACCCTTGGCCTAGATACATGTAGTTTTTGGTGGTCCGAACTCACGCATCGATCACCTATCCACAATAACAGTAGTCCGTCTGATAATCTTTTATCAATACGTAATGGTAGTGAGTACAAACCGTAGATTGTGTCAATGTCCCAAATTAGTTTCATAGATTTTGCAATAAAAGAGCACCTACCTATTAGAAAATGGTTTTGAAAAATTGACTGTTTGTGTTAATCCTACTGATTGTGTTGAAATTTAGATGTAGTGCTTATTTTTAATCAGCTTATCTTTTTAAATAAGTTTTGATTAAATTGTACTTATTCTAAGCAAAATGGTCACAATTTTGATAAGAAAGTGATAATGATTAAGTAAAAATTGATTACTCTAAAGATCATTTTGAGCTGTGCTAAAGCAGTAAAAGTCATAACCCCTGAAAGAAGTGTGTGACAATTCGGGTTTATGGGTTAAGCATACAAATGACTGCCGGTGACACCAAATGGAACACGCATTCTGTTCAAATAACGTTAGATCGAACATGGTGGAACATGATTCGGGTTGAAGAAAAGTCGGGGGCCAGAACATGAAATTTCAAGCATGGGCTGTCTTAAGCCAACAGAATGTGTCAAAGATTTTAGCCTTTAACAAATTGAATACAGTTGTACTAAAATGTCACCTAGAAATATTATCCAGTACACTTTACACGTGCTGTCCTATTTCTTGTGACGTCTGCTAAGCTTGCGGACATGAGTGAGAGTGAGTGAGTCTGCTGCTTGACTTTTTCTAAGAAGTCACTATTAACCAAGGACCCTCAAATGTTAGTCCCTTTGTTCTCACTAAAGTTCGACTGATGTGGTAATATCAAAAAGAACATTTGGGACATGGAAACCACTGGGAAACCGGAAAAACAATATTGTGTCCTTTACACTAAACGATAATTACATGTATTGCACATTAGCTTTTGTGGTGCCGCTTGTAGACAATTTAGTGACCATTCAATCAGTAACACACATACACACACAAAATTACATTACCTAAACATCTGTCCTTTTATTACTGCTCACCTGTCTGAAATTACTTTTTTCCTTTGATCTTTCGTCTAGCAAATAGTAATTGGTAAGGATGGTCCAGATTTTCTGAAACATGTTACACAGTGACACTATCTACAGAAAATTGGTACAAGATACATGACTGGAAGACATCCTTATGATAACTGACAAAACTACGGACTCTGAGATTCCATTGAATTGGAAATGTTGCTTCAGCCGTCCACGCTTATCCATTTTTACATCCAAGGAAATACTTAAGATTCATTGAATTTCTCGGAAACCATGAAAAGGCAAATGATATGAGATACTATGAATCATGTAAACCTATATCCCACTGTTTGCTGCCAAAACAAGGTTAGTAAGAGTGCTTTGAAAGCGATTCCTCCCATCCATGCTTTTGCCACGTACAAAACATGTATCTACAGCGGTCCATCATAAACTCAAAGGCATCCAATGAAATTTGAGGGCAGTAAAACTGGATTTTCAAAGTTAGTATTTTGGTCATTTTTTTCTAAATTAAATGTCTACTAGTAAGTTGATCCGTGAGGCAAAAATGCGGTGTCACTGAAGGAAAACGGTTGCTTGTTTTGTATCATAGGGTGGTTCTACTAGCTATTTATTGGCGGTACCCAAAAAATAAAGAGATGCCTCACATAGTTTGGGGCTGTTTCAAATGGTCCAAGTTTGAAATGATGACGAAAATGTGCTAAGAAATGGCAGTAAATGGTAATATCAGACAGATTTCCTCATCAAGAATATTTTTTGTTTTGCCACCCTGAAATTGCATTGGATGTCTTTAACCTTCTTCCTACTACCTAACCCTGTAACCAATGAATAAATAGTAGCCAAATGGCTACTACAGTATGCTTAAGGTTAACTAAAAGGTAAAGCGCCATTAATGTACATGTACATGAAAATGGACTATTCCTGAGTGACTGTGCAAATATTTCAATAACTGTAACATCACTTACAGTCTCAACAATGGACTTTCATCCAATTCCACTGCTCCGATGCTCTTTGTCCCTGACACCGCCTTCGAAGTAGATTTAAATGAGACCTTCCAGTGCAAGATTCACCACCATGCCCTGCAAGGGTGCCGGATGTATATAGCTTTATGTCTTTCAAGAACTACAAATAAATGTTTCCTACACTGGCTCCCCAAATTCCTTTTTGTAAGAGGAAAACCAGTCACACCCATTCCCTAGAAGACTGCAGGATAATTTGCTTCCCATGTCTTCCAGGAACTACATTTTAGCGGTCAAATCAAATTCCCACAAATATGTCAACTCAATGACTACCACACAATGACATCCCTAATACTTCTTTTAGGCCACAGCAATTTAATCAATTGGTTCACGGACTCGCCCTCTTCATCTTTTACTGATTTGCAAAAAAGAAAATTCAGGTTATGAATCAACTTCGAAATGCTTATCTTTTAGCCCCAACAGTTGAAGAAAGTCCGGCTTTTTCTAGTTACAGTTTTTCCATCTATCAATGCAGCAGTTTGACTAAAAGTTTAAAATTCATTGTTTGAGTTACAAACCACCCAGTGGTATGTTGACTTCATGACTCCTATCGTATCATTTGGGGCTATCATACTGTACATGTAGGATGCCTAGGCCTGTTTTTTTTTCTTTCCCATTCCTTCGTATTTTTTTCTAAAACAATTTCTGAGAACCAACAAATCAAATTGGTCTGTCCTTATCTGAAAGAAAACCAACACCGTATGATCTATACCATAACGCACACAGATAAAAGCCTGTGTGTTTGCAGCATGTCTTGTATGCATGCCGCGAAGAAAGGAATCAGTGATTCACTCTAACACGGAGAATTCCTTCATCCACCTGTTCAGACCTAGAAAGGATTATTGAGTGATTCAATTTCGTACGTAAGACCATACGCAGGTGAACTGTGGCACCTGACGTTAATCTGCCCTATTGCGTACAATTACTTCCTTTTCGTCAAGCCTTTGTGGCCTGGTTGTCTAGCCATGCAGAAATCCTTTGCTGTCAGTGAAATCCTGGCAGATGGTTGGAGTCTTGGAGACCTGAAGTCCTTTAAGCAGTGTTTTAGCCTGCATCCATCTTTCCATCATTTGATGGAATTTTGCCACTCACGACGGACAAAAATTCTGCCCAATGTTTTAAAGAGATGGAAAGAGATGCAATTCAACTAAGCTACCAGCAAAATTTGCCCCTGAAAATGCTGAGGAAAAAATGTTTCAGAGCCAGGTCAAGATTTCAAAATTTCCCATGGGAGCATGCCCCCAGACTCCCCCTAGGTGTCACATTCGGTGCTTGACATGATGTTACATCAAACAAAATGAGATGACGGAAAAAAAATTCAGGCTGGCTAGAACACTGAGTATAAGACTGTTGGATGTGACAGTTATTTCCTTGAGCCGGAAACATAAATTTAAAGATTTCTTCTCTGGAACACTAAGGGCTGCAGGTATTTTTTTTTTAAAGTGTACTGTACATGTCAAACTGTTGAACAACATATTTGTTACTTACAAAGTTACTCAGATGTTATGTTCTACTTTTCCCCACTGCCAGCACCAAACCCGTATATACAGTGTAGAACGGTTGACAAGTCATGGAGAAAGATTTTCAACAGGGCATAGCTAAGCCTGTATAAACAAGGAAGGCTACTTTAGGAGATAACGGAACTTAAGACCTCTTGAAAGGATTCATCTCAAAGACCCTGTATCCGATGGACTTTTGAATAAGAAGCAATAGGGGTTCTCAGTCCCCTCAAATCCTACATGTAGCTTTGACGGGTGGCTCCTGTAAGCAAAAATTCCTCTTTAAATTGACTGTATATTGTAATGTTGTTGCCTTTTGTTACTAAATAAAGAGTTAAAAACTACATTCTGACTGAGAAAGTGAGGTAGGTACTAAAGAAAATCATTTTTTTTCTTTTGATGTATAGAAGATGAGCTTCTAGCTTGAATGATGACTGTATCAATGGTTACACTACAGTCATTGAATGTATTTTGTCAGAGAAAACTGTGTACATTAGAGTGTCTGAGGGTTTGTGATGATGGTGTTGCAGCACAGGTGGCCTCATGTTTATAAAACAGACTTATTTCGACATTTTCCATGTGCAGAAGAGTGGCAAACCTCTGAGACAAGTTTATTAACAGAACACTTTGTCTTTCAGTAAAGCAATCAATTAGCAATTAAAGCACACACATCACTATATGTACATGTAGGGCTCCAAATACTTTTCCCTGCATACCTGCACTGGTGCAGGTAACTTTGAAAATCACCTGCACCGAATAACTTTTACCTGCACCACAATGAATTTAAGAAGTATGGATCATATTAAAAACTGTTCAGAAACCATTGCCATGTTATTACTACTTCATAGGTAGTAACAGTCAATGTAGGAAATAAAAATCCACATACACCTACATTTGTACATTGTATATAAACCCAGTACATGGCCCAGTGCAGGTAGACATCAGAAATACCAAGACACAGCTCCAATTTTACCTGCACTAACCTGCATGTACAGGTGATATTTTGAGCCCTGCTATGGATTCTACAACTTTTATAACTGTGTATAAAATTTTGTGCAGTTTGCAGATAGACTCTATGAATTGCCTTCATCATTGGAACTCTTTACCTCCTTGAAATAGTGTTGGGTAGTGTGAAATTTCCGCTAAGCTATTTAATCTCCTTGATTTATGAGTCCAACTTGTTTAGTGTAAAGTTTGAAATGTCTCCAGTACAAGACAGGTTTCGGAAAGACATTTCCACCTAAATGAACTGCCTGTCCAGTTCTAAATTAAAGTGGCAAGTCAGTCTTGTGGTTAGGGTTGTTGACTTGGAGTCTAAAGGTTATGGGTTTGAATCCCTAGCAGGCCCCAGTGTTGTGCCCTTGGGAAAGGCACTTTACACCTATTTCCTCACTTGACTCTAGCTTCAGTTAGGGACGTCCTCTCAGATGGGACATAAAGCCGTGAGTTCTCGTGTTTGAGGAGAGCCACACCTCAAGCACATTTAAGATCCCTCTGCACTTATCGTAAAGTTTAAGGGTCCGTACCCCTAGACGTGATTCAAACCTTCTTTATTAAGTATCTAGATCTGGTGCTGGGTTGACATCTTGAAAATGTCAACTGTCATGTCAATCCTTCCACAGATTTGGTAAATCTCAATAGATATGACTGAAATTAAAATAAGCAGGTACAAATGGAACAAAGTCTGCCGAATTGGAAAAATTATCATATAAGCAAAATAGACACCATGCCAGGTATACACAGTTGGTGGTAAGGTTTTTTTTTTACCTCTGGTGCCCCTTTTAAAGGTAAAAGTAGTCCCATAGCCTTTTTGAGGCTGTAGGGGCAGTGGGTTGGTAGTCTAGTGTGTCTAGGGCACGGTATTGGAAGGCTGAGCCCATCCCTCTCCTTCCACTGCCTTAACCGAAGTTTGGTACCCATACACCTAGGTGGATTGAGGAAAGTCGTGCAAAGTGCACACCTTTCCCTGTTGTCACACCACATAACCTCACTTTATGCCACACAACCACCTCTTTTAGGTTGGTGTAATTCAATAAAGGCCATTTGCGATATATTTTGTTGCATCGAGTTTTAGTCAAAATCATAATTTTCCACTCTGACTTACAGCATAGTATGCACTATTGAAGTTCATGTCCCTAAATCTAATTCGGTTACATGTAAAGGTTTACCACAGTTCAAGTTGAAATCCTTATTGACAAGCAGCTTATTTCACTCTCTAGTGCGTCAGTGGCTCGCTCCGAATACGGTAAAACCTAGCTTCAAATTCGGTTAACACTGGCTTTGTAAATCCTTGGTGGAACCTGGGAATCAACATTGCCCACGTCAGCTATCAGGAGATTCGAACGTTCACCAATTCTAGCGCAAATGTCAGCTATACACAAAAGAAAAAGTTGTGTTGCCATAGACTTAAGTTTAAAAGGTTTTACGTTGAACCATGTACCAGAACTAATAGATGCACATACTTAAAAGCCCTTAGTGTGTTTTATTTCTAGACACTCCCCCTGAGGTCTACATTGTGCATTAAGTGAATAGTCGAACCAACTGAAAACTTTAAATCCTATTCTGTTGCTTGTCACTTAAGGCTTATTGATACTAATACTATACACTGTCGCTAAGGCCACAACAATGTAAATGGTTGGTTCAAAAGACTTGCCGAACTGGAAGACAGATATGAAAACTGAGGGGAAGCTTGTACCATGATGGTTAAGCCCCTGTCACACACAGCCAAATATGGTTTCCCAAACACTGCCGAACCCCACCCCTCCCAACCATGGTTAGGTCTGGAGTAGGTCGGGAGCAAGGTCGGCTGTGGTTGGCTGGTGTTCGGCGAGGTTGGCTACTGTTCGGCTGCGCCAGCCAAATGTTTAAAACATTCGGGTGTGGACGGGAGGTTCAGCCATCATAGTTGGCTGGTGTTCGGGAGTAGGTGGGGCATAGTTGGCAGTCAAATTTGACTCAAATTTAACTCAAATTCGATTCGATATGTATAAAAAGGTAGGTGTACCTAAATCTGGTCAGACTGCTCCTGAACTTCAGCCAACCTTGGTCGACTGGTGTTTAGGGAAAGGTTCTGAATGTGTGACAGGGGCTTTAACTAATGTACTCAGTCTGTTTCATGAATTGAATACATGTACATGTATACTGTACATGTATTACAGTCAATCGATACAAGTTTTCCTCCCATGGCCAGCCCTTTGTTTTCATGTGAACCTCTTGCTAAATTTTGATTTAAAAATGTCAGCGAACAAAAAATTGATTAGACTAGTGTGGCCTTATATATTATTAGGTCATGTTAAATATTACAAAATAATGCTCTACCACTTGAAATTTATAGTTTTCACAGAACATTATGTATGGTTATCGAACCAAAACGATTCATGACAGCTTGTGTATTGTATATTTTTATCTGTTTTACTCTGAGACAACAGAAAAAACATTCCAAACATGAACTACTTTGTATAATTTGACAGAGATGGATGAAAGCTTTGACTTCCCTGGTTGGTGTAAACTGACTTGATTTAAAGAGCACACAGTCAACAGCCACTGCATACAGTAGTGTTGTTTCTCTGGTTACCATCCTAAACATTGCCTCATGCAGTACATTGTGCATTACCCTCTAACACTGATATTTACAAGTCGTGATTATGTGTTCTAGCCGGCGTCCGTCTTTCCGAAATTTTACTGCACATAGCGGACACAAAATTTGCCCTATTTGTCACCTTTGACAGACAAAAATCAGTGTGTATAGATATGGAAAGAGATGTCATTAAACTAGCTTAGTCTACCAGCAAAATTTGACCCACAAAATGCAGGAAATAGCGTTTCAGAGGGTCAAGATTTCAAAATTTTCCCAGGGGAGCATGCCCCCGGACGCTTCTAGGATTGTCGCGCTATCACTCGACATGATGTTATGTCAAACAAAATTGAGATCATGACGGAAAAAATTTCAGGCTGACTAGAACACTGGTGGAAACTGTATTCAATTTGTCTCTAGGTACTGGTAATTGAATCATCATTATGGATAATAGTCTTGCTTGTTGAAAGGCTCATTATTAGATTCAAGAAGACCAATGAAAGGGGGTAATAGTACCTGTCAGGTAATCTGGAAAATGCCTAGGTTCTTGGAAGATTTGGCCTGTTCATATTTAAGTGGGTTAAGCAGTGTAAGACTCTCTTTCTGGAGCTGGAAGTAACTTTTTTCAGGTGGAATATAGGGGTTATTTTGTGGTGTTGAATGGCCGAGTGGCTAGCCTTAAGCTCTCGGTCTCGACGTTGTGTCCTTGGGAAAGGTACTTAACACGACTTCCTTGCTTCACTGTAAAATGGGTACCTGTCTTCCGTTGGGGAGGTAAAAGGTGGTGGAAGGAGAGGGATGGGCTCCGCCTTCCAATACTGTGCCCGAGACACAGTGATTAACAATCCACTGCCCCTACGGCCTGAAAAAGGCTATGGGACCTGCTTCTATAGGGGTTATTTTAGAGAAACTGGGTTAAGCTCGGATTCAACATTTTCCCAAAAACTGTGCCACATAAATCACCCTCTTAGTCACTCTGACAAATGCTATTTGTAAAAATGCTGGGAATGCAATTCAGGGTGCCAAAGGAAGCAAGCATGCATCGGTGATACTGCCCCAGAAATCTGTTCCCCAAGACCCAGATCAAAAACCAAACCTCTCTCGTCACTATCTAAACACTTGGCGGACAGCTGTACTGACTAAGGACAGAACAAGATCCTTTTCTTAATTATGTATTTAACTGTGGAGTCATTTAATGTGTAACAAGGAAATCCGTACCATCTGTTACTTTGAGCGTCACGTAAAACAGCAGCTACAACTATATATATACAGACAAAAAAAGGTCATAAAATGTATTCATGACAAGCACCTGCAAATTTTATGGTCGACCTACATTGTACAATGTATGTGTGCATTATGAAATTCAATATGATTTTGTGAGCACTGTAAATGGTATAAATATGTAACGCCTATCGGTACAATGAGACATTTTCTTCCCCAAATCAACTCTGTCCCACTTGTGCTTAATGAAACGTTACGTCTTGATCCTCTTAATGCCATCAAGAGGCGATTATAAACGTAACCTGCAGGGTTGAATAAATTGTTTGAGGGAACAGTGGTGACAGCAAATGTAGTTCTTCAGTTAGACATCTGGTGTTAGCATGAGAGAACTTTACTCACGACTACCATGTTCTATTACATGTGTGGTCATATCAACCCGAGCAAACAGATACTTTTTAAATGTTTTCTTACGCCTACTTCGCTGTCATTTCGGTGTTTGGATGTTTACTTGCTATATTATTTTTTGCAGTTCAACCTTGAAGTTGACTCCGAAATCT
This sequence comes from Branchiostoma floridae x Branchiostoma japonicum, assembly GCA_013266295.2. Lineage (NCBI taxonomy): Eukaryota > Metazoa > Chordata > Leptocardii > Amphioxiformes > Branchiostomatidae > Branchiostoma > Branchiostoma floridae x Branchiostoma japonicum. Next base: position 5,215,224 of record CM023835.1, on the reverse strand, counting down.
GTTCCTTTTCTTATATGATGGAAAGTTGTTGCCAATATAAAGTTTGAACAAGAAATAGGGGCGTATAATGTTACCTGGTGTCCTACGCAAGAGTAGACACGCATTTTCACACTTTCGGTGAACATTTATTTCCTATTTATATGATAATCTGGCAGACAACTCTCCCTGTGGTTTATATATTATTAATTGGTTTTCCCTCCTTTTTGGGAATAGAATCTGTTTTTTGTCAATTATTTAACATCTTCACATCAGTCATAATCATGGAATCATTTAGTAGGGCTGAAATAGTGGTCTGCTTGTGAAGAAAACTGTCAGCACATATTTCTTAACAAGTAGATTCGTTAACCACAGATAGACTTAAGACTTTCTGATCCGTTGTGAATTACAAAAGACTCAATCTCACCTGGAATTCTTGTTCTCGCCCCCTGCAGTGATAAGCACGGGAAGCTGGCGCTCTCTCCGAAGCAGAAGACTCGATTCGCACGATGGGTCAGGTATGTACGTTGCCTTTCTCAGTACAGTTAAACTAGTAACAGTAAGGGCTAGGTGGCCGGCACTGCTAACCTATGGTAACCTGATATACAGATTAAACACTACCTGTTCCTCCAGTCTATTGTGATGGTGATGAGAAGGGGACTCCCTAATTACGTATAATCGGGGGTGACAACTGGTGCGGGTACGGGTGGGAAGGACCTTTTAAGAAATGGACTATACCATCTCCTGCAAGCAGGGACCATATAGCATGGGAGGGACTATATGAACCTGAGATGGTTCAGTCCAGGAGGAAGCCATAAAAGGCTGACGTTATCAAATCTAGTGATTTATTTTTGTCTGTCCTAAGCATTCTGATAGTGGCTTATCTAGAATATTTTGAGAAGATGCTGTTAATTAGTCCTTATTTGTAGTCTGTTATCACTGCCAATCAAAAACCTAGGGGGGGGGGGTGTACCCAGTTGATTTACCAGCTTTCAGTCCCAAGGGAAGGATATGCAAATGAGAGGTCCACAGTTCTGTAACTGAAAGTAGAAAGAATCCAGATCTAGCAATCATGTGAGATTTTATGTTTTGGAAATAGCAGACCACCAACAGTTACAATGATCAGATGTGTTAATTTTAAATTTCTGCAGATAGCACTTTTCTCATAGGAAGGACATATCAGATGCTTATTAACAATAAGAATCAGATGTTTGGAAGGAAAATTATTCCTTGAAGTGCTACTGTATGTTTCAAAACAAAGCATTCATTCATTCATTAATTCAGGTGGTAGGACTACACTACATGTAATTTCTTTCAGTCTTCTTTTGACAAGATAATTTATAGTTTAACCTATCAATTATCAGTTTGCCTATGGCCAAAACGATCTTTGTGTCATACAAACAAGTTTGTTATCTTTTCCATTCAACTTTTAATACAGACATCCAAAATGCCAGTGTGCACATGAGTGAAAATGCCTCTTCAAGTTGCAAAACTTTCTGCTCTGTTGAAGAAGTTTGTAAACTGGTCTTTTATTTAGCAAAAGATTTATGATCAAATAGTCAACTGATACATCGATGTTTAAAGTGACACCTGAGGCAGGACACCAGAAAAAAACATGACAAACAGTGCTCTAGCCAGCATCCACATGGAAATTTGCAGGTCAGGATGGGCAAAAATTTGCCCAATCTGTCATCATTCGTCAAAAATCAGCATGTAAAGATATGGAAAGATATTCATTAAGCTTAGTCTATCAGCAAAATTTGCCCCTCAAGATGCAGGAAATAGCATTTCAAGGGGTTAAGATTTCAAAATTTGCTTGGGCACATGTCCACAGACCCCTCTAGGATTGTTGTGCTCTCAACTTCATTGTTGGACCTGATCTTACATCAAACAAAATTGAGATGACAGAAAAACGTTTCAGACTGGCTAGAACACTGTTGACACATCATCAGCTGTTTTCTTGCGTCAATCTCCGATAGATAACGATGCCATCCAGAGTGTTCTATTACAACAAAATGAGTCATAACTTTAATGACTTACTGGCATTTCCCAATTATTTATAGCATATCCTCTCTGTACACAATGCAAAAGATTTAATAAACACAATGCAAAAGGTTTAATAATTGAGTACTGAATGTTGTTGTGTAAATCTCAGTCGTACGCATGACGCATCTCAGAAACGTGACCCGAGTGTAGAACCTAATTGTACGTAGATAAAATAGATTATTTGATCAATTGCCCTGGGAGTTTATTTTATCACTAAAGCAACGGGCATCACACAGACGCAATGTCTGGTCAATGACCCCCAAAAGACGTAACAAACGTTCAGTTTCTGCTATGGCAACAGTAAACGATGTAAAATCCATTGTGAAACACTACAGGTATTATAGAGTTTGTGCTCTAGGGAGTGATTTCGTTATTCAGAGGTCATTCAAGGTTGATTTGATTCTTGTTTCTTGGAATTGCTTTCAGAAATCTAACCAAAATCCAATGCAAAAACTGTGAGTGTCCTTGGATGTTATTTTCATGATATTCTATTTCATGGTACATAGTACAATAATTATTGTACTAGCCTGATGATGAGGTAAAATTATTTGAACTTAGTCTTCGTACTTACATGTACAACTTCTTTTTTTACATTTTTCAAACTAGTTGTGCTTAATGATGAAGAACTTGGTGCTGTAGGCCCAGAAATTTTCAATTAAAAAAATTAAATGAAGTCAGATCATCTTTTTGATGAAGCAATAAAAAAGAGAAATTGTATGTATAATGATGACGATAACAGTTTTAAGCAACACAAAGTAACAGAGACTTACCAAATCTATGACTGATTCCACGTCCTTCTTCAAGATGTCTGACTATTCTTTTACACACAACATCTAAGAAAAATCATCATAGTCTATTGCCTAAAATGATTCACAACAAAATAATCCACCCCCTTTCCTATTCCTGAAATGGAATGTCCCTGGAATGTTGACGTTAGACATCAGGTAAGGTCGAGCACCACAATTGCATCGTGGGAAACCTCCCAGCTGATGATAGCTAGTCCAACTTCAAGTTGTTTTGTCAGGCGCTAAACGGAAAGCTAATATGTTGACAAAGCCAAAGATCTTGGATGCCGGCTTTTCTGTGCTATTTGTGGTCTGCAAATATCACCAATGTCAAGAAGGGCCGCTTGGAAGGGCAAGAGCACAGTTTGTTCTAAGATCAAGCAGAAAAAACACTCTAAGAGTCTTAAAGTTTACTTCCCATTTATTAGTTTTGTGTCAAATTTTCTTTGTAATCTTCAGTTTTTAATGAAATTGTTCTGTTTAGCTGAGAATGGTTGTCAGGGTTCCTCGAATGGCAAGAGCTCTGTGACTGTTAGTTCTTAAAAGATCGAGCAGAAAAAGCACTGACAAAGATCCTTTAATTCCCATGACACTTATTTATTAGTTTTGTGTCAATTTTCCTTGAAATTTTCATTTCGAAAAGAAATTGTTCTGTGAAACTGAGAAACTTTAACGTTTAAGGCACTTAATAAATTAACAGCGAGCAGATTAATTTTGGACTGAGCAGAGCACTTTGGACTAGGGCTTCTAGCCTTTTAATACTTAAACCTACACATCTGATATTTTGTGGAGAGGTTCTCTGTTACCCAATGGATCATAATACCCCCCAGTGAGACCCTTCATGCTTCATTGAAAATACACAAAATATAAGATCACGAATTCAAAGCTCCCTTATCCTTAGTTACAATTGACTACAGGAGTTCTTCCTGTTGCTAAAAATATACGATATTATGGATTTTGTAATTATGCCAGCTACATGTACCTTGACAGTCAGTTTCATTTATTGACTACATTATGTTCACCAGCACGTCAGCAGAACGTACTGCGCCTGCGCAAACCCCCGATTTTTCACGTTTTTCGTTGGATGTTTGGTCAACGTTGCATCAAAATTTTGCCTGTTGCAGATGATATCTTTTCCTATACAACTTCTGAACACTACAGACAGGCTGTCAACCTTATATGCTCTAATACGACCTTATATGAGACGTTCTGCCAAAGTGCTAAGCACAATACATAACAGGTTTCGCGCAGGTGCAGTACGTTCTGCCGACGTGCTATGTTCACCTGACCTGTGGTTGACTCATGTGCTGACATGAAAACTATGCGGAAATGCCTCAAGTCCAAAAATAGCCAAAGTAATCACAAACATATATTCAAGCATTTAGACAAAACAGTAAGCTGTCGTGTGGTGTATCTACAAGGAAACGTTTTACCCAATTGCACACGGAAAAGAATTCAAAGATTTCTCCGATTGAAAATAGCCAAAGACAGTACTTAGTGTTTAGACAAAATAGCAAGCTGCCATGTCGTGTATCTACAAGGAAACGTGTTTTTTTTTACATTACCTAATTGCACATGGAAAGGAATTCAAAGATTTCTCTGATTGAAAACTGCCACAGGCATTTGCAAGCAAATACAGTTTTTCAACACGAGCGAACTTAAGTATCAATGTTAGTTTTGTAAACTTTGTTCGACAGTACAAAAATGTACTTGTCCCGGCCCCTAAGGTAAATATACCCAATGTTCACAATTCGTAACTCTTTGGGTATCCATTTGAACAATACTTTACATGTAAATATTGTCATAATCTTTTACGTTGTACAATTATAAACATCATTTCTAAAGCACAGTTTAGCTAATCTCTGTATTTTCTATAGTAAGTATATGTTTCACTGTAACAGTAAATGTAAGCCCCCCCTTCCACTAGTCTAAGATAGCAATCGCTGTGCAACAGTTGAGCAACCAAAATTGTTTTATAATGTGTGACCCTTGGTTTTATAATTGGAATATGATGCACAATATAAAAGTATGATCCAAAAGACAAGAAGACATAGATTTGTAATTATTTTTGACAGTTCTATATCTCTGAAATTCGTTGATGAACGACCTGTCAAATGTTTGATCGCTCAGTAGTTGTAGGCTAAGTGGAATTTAGGTGGTGTAAGACTGGATCATACCAAGGCTTTTGCTAGATCTAAATTCTGAATTTGTATATTTTTCATGTCATAGAATTTTTTTCCTGTCAGGGAAGTCCAAATTTTCATTGAACATGAGCAGCGAAATTTCATCAAATGTCAGAATGACAAACCTGGCAGAACACCATGAGTTTTGTTATCAACAGTGACGCATGATATGTCAACTTCATTTGATCAAGCAGGTTGAACATCCTTGGTTTGATTAATGATTGGACAAAGACATATAGTTCCTTCCCTGTGTATGGATCTCTCCATATGTCTTTGTCACAGTTCTATGATAGATTATTAACATGGTTGTGATTAAGTAGGACAAGTTTCACAAAACTTCTCACAAAAGTTTTTAAACATGATCTAGTATGAGCTTTGTTGCATTAATCAAGATGTATTAACTGATTTTCAACTGATCTCAATAAGTCCTCTACATTTTTTAATAACTTTCTTTTTTTTATTTTTAAATGCCAACATAATTCAGACTGAAAAAGTCTGCAAAGTGGTACAAATATATGATAATAAAGTTTCAATCAAAGTTTCAAACGTTACACTTCTCAACAAATTTTGCTGTGACAAAATTCTTTGATCAAAGTCCCCAGAACAGCTGTCTTATATAACAGAACATTATACTGATTTATGTAGTACAAATGTAGTTCTTGTCACGGCAACACACACAGCGTGTTCAGCATGCAATTTCAGAACAATTCAGCCGTAATTATAGTATATCACTGCAAATAAATGTATCCTAGTAAGCAAGCATTACAAGAATAACTTATTAATTATTTTTATAGATGATGAACTGTGTGATTTCGATAATGACCTGGTAAATATAAGTTTTGACAAACCGGAAAAGAAAGGGCGGATATTGTGCATGTTGAACCCTAACCTTCCGCACTTAATTTTCCCTTAAAGACCCTCTCGGGGTGTTTCCGCTTGTTTAGGAGTCACATACCATGGCAACGTTGAGAGAAAAAACATGGGAAATAAACAGCTGTGCTTTTTCGGACACGGACAAGTGTGGTGGGGTGCATAGCTGGTTTGGGTTGGTGGAATTTCCGATACGTTCAATACTGCGCTCCTAGTCTTCTTAATGAAGCTTTTCTCAGGAAGTTCTATTTTTTGAATCATTGTGTTTGTGACGTATTCGAATGAATAAGACAGGAAAGGTAAAAAGTTACACAACTGTACAGTCTTAAATTTGTGTCTTAATTTAGGAGCAGCATTTTAAGCTGCCTTGTGGTTGAAGCAACTGTAGTAACGCAATACTGTGTTCTAGCCAGTGTCTGTCTTTCCATCATTTGACAGAATTTTGCTGCTCATGACGGACAAAAATTTTGCCCAATTCGTCAAAGATCAGCATGTAAAGATATGAAAAGAGATCCCATTCAACTAAGCTTAGTCTAGTAGCAAAATTTACCCCTCAAAATACAGGAAAAAAATATTTCAGAGGGTCAAGATTTCAAAATTTCCCATGGGAGCATGCCCGGACACCACTAGTGTTGTCGCGTTTGGTGCTCGACATGAAATTATGTCAAATGAAATTGACATGACGGAAGAAAATTTCAGGCTGGCGATGCAAGACGAGGCATATGCTCACAATGTGATGAGTTTGAAAAGCACCAAATATTTTACGATATACAGTATAAGGAGCCATGTATGTAGGCCACATTCATCATTTGATGGATGAATATGAAGATTAATATCTCATGTAAGAGCTAGCAAAAACAATTTAGCTCATGTTGAGATAGGAGTTTTATGTGCCATTTTTTGACAGTTATATATAATCTCGACAACCATAACACATTTATGTCATAACAAGGGATTAACCCAATTTCTCAATTAGCAACAATTTGTTACCAAGATGCAAGCAGCTCCCCTGGATCTGTTAAAAGGAGCAAGGTTTCTTTTGGCCCAGTTTACACAGGACAAAAAAATCATTTGTCCTGGGAGATTCGGCACGCGGTGCCGCACAGGGCCACACTGGCGCATGTCGTAGGACAGATATTTTGAGCGTATAAACAGGTCCGCCGTTTTCGTGTGGCGCATCCTGGAGGGCGTCGGTGGTGGGTCTGTTTATATGCTAAAAAAATCTGTCCTACGACACACACCGCTGTGGCGCCGCGCATCAAATGTCCCAGGACAAATGATTTTTTTGCCCCGTGTAAATTCAGCCTTTGTCTGGAAAGCTGGATAAAATCAGTGCATGTGCTAAATGTCACTGGTTCATAAAATCCCCCTTTAACAACATGTTTAGTTATTTCTAGATGTAGCAGGTTGTCAATGCCTGTCCAGACAATTTAGCCAATGCGAGATGCACCTGCTAATTAATTCTTAAGCCGGTCCACCTGTTCTGAAAGTTGAGCGGTCTTTCATCAACCAGATCATTTAACTCTTGCTCCTCTAATCACTACTAACATTGGGTGGATTAACCTCTCATACACAAATGTGATCCTTAAGATTACTTTTAAAGGTACCCAAAGCAATTTCAGGGCCATAAAACTGGATTTTCAAAGTCAATTTTCTGGTCATTATTTTAAGGTACTAGTAAGTTGAATCAATCCTATCCCATAGTTTACTGATATCTGTGAGGCAAAAATGCAATGCCACTGATGGAAAAGGAAAATGGTTGCTTGTTTCATATCGTAGGCTGGTTCTTAGCTATTTATTAGTGGTACCAAAAAAAAGGGACTCCTCACATAGCTTAGTTTGGGGCTAGTTTGAATGCAATGCAAAATCAAATATGAAATGATGACAAAAATGTGCTAAAAGAAATGGCAGTAAATGTCAATATCAGACAGATTTCCTCATCCAGAATATTTTTTGTATTGCCACCCTGAAATTGCTTTAGATGCCTTTAATTATAAGTTGTTCAGTGAGTTCAATGAGAAGTTTGAGACCCAAGTGTTAAACAATGACACCTGCAAAAAATCAGAAGGGGTTTGAAAGAATTAATGAAGGTCAATGATACCTATAGAGGCCTTTCATTGACGTCATGATAGTCATCTTTATATTAATTTCAATACCCAGCGACCTTGTTGGCAGGCAAGTGGATTTGGCGGCAATATGTTGTCGCATTAACAGACGTACGCTGTAATCCAACATGGTGTCAGTGACGTCACATGAAAACCTGCGTACTTGCAACGCATTAGAAGAAGAGAACTTGAGTTTGTGACATGTAAAATCATGAAAATTTCAAAAGCTTCATTTTGTAATATTAGGATACAAAAAGTAAATTTTCTGGTGATTTCTTTACAAAGTAAGTTGAATTAACCCTACCCCATTGCAAGTAAGTGTCATTCAGGAAGCAGAGGTGCTAAAATATTACACCATATGAGTGTGTTTAAAAGCTGGAAATACAGCTGTCAATCATGTCTGTTTATATTCTGGTATTTTATGTGTTGGTGCCACAAACTGTGTGCACCTCGTGTGGGCTGTTTTAGCGCCAACCATGAATGTCAGAAATATGAGATAATTCCACAAAATTTAATAAGTTGGCAAGTGGAAGTAAGTTACAATCATACGAAGATTGATTTTTTCAATTAAAATATTTCAATTTTTGGTGCAAAAATGTTACATAATGCCCCTTTAATGCTTGATGTACTAAGCTAGTCATTTCTTGTCCTTTCAGACCAGACGAGTTTTGCAGTAGTCCCCAGATGATCATGGCCATCTCCAGTTTTAGCATTAAACAGGTTAGTATATATTATAACGTTCTGCAATTTAAAAAAAATTTCTTTCACAGGCAGACACTGTGGATTTGGGAGAAAGGCTATTAACTTTTAAATGAAAATGTGGCACATTACCACGGCCTGTTGATTTCTAATATCTGGTCAGCTTTGGCTTTTAAATACAGTGTCTGAATACATAACTAGTAACGTTACATGTAAGTAACAGTGTCTACTAAGGTCAGAGCGATAACCATTATCATAATGGTATCATGTTACCAGCTGATATGCACTGGAAAGGTATAGAAGTGACAACTTCATGAACTTGTGTCATTTAGCCTCTGTAGAAGAAGCCCACAGGGCGAAACTGGTCGTAACAGGCTAAATAAAAGTTCTAAACGGGAACTACAGTATGCGGCACCAGATGTCTTACTGAGGGATGACTGTGGTGTGAAAGATGTCGGTTATCCTGAAGAATGAATCCACTCTACTGTATATAACATCTACTAAGTTCCGCCAGGTCATATATCCGCATCCCTAAAAAATGTATCTAAACAGATCTCCCATACAACATCCGCCAGTAAAATACATAATTCCTGCATATCTGAACTGTGCATACTTGGGAGGTGCTGCACAAAGTGTGATATACATGTATGTAACCCAGCGGATAAAGGAGGTTAATCTACTGAGTGATGTTACATTCATGTGTATCTGTCTAACGTCTCTATCTGTAGCTTGCTAGCATTTCTGTGACAGTTAGATAGATGACAGGCTTTAATGCAACCGCTATATCATAACAGTGTTGTTCGTGATAAAATATTCAAATTAGCTTGTAGTTCCTCTGAGACCAAAGCCATTGCCGAACATGGCTGATGATTTTCTCTCAACTACTCCCACTTTTCCGATTGCTAGAATGCTGACAATCATTGTTACAATGCTGAGATGGATAAAAAAAACTTCAAAGCAATAAAAAAATGTGCGTAATTGAAACAAAAAAGCATGCCAGCTGGTTCTGCAATGGAGGCTAAGGAGCACTTCTGAAACACCTAAGGCCATACTGACTTCATTTAATGGATTACATCGGATTCCTCAGTAGACCCCAAAACTAATGCAAGAGGGCGGAAAAATAAATCCAGGAAAAAAAATGCTGCTAAACCACAGGAATACAAAGCTGGTATTGCAAATTCGGGGCAGTACATAACGACTTTTACAACAAGCTGGCACATATTGGCTCTTTGCTGCATTTTATGAGTCATCACTGTACTGATTTCTGGAGTTCCGTGGAGTCGCTTTAGCCTGGTTACCATCCTCCGTAGTTACCGACAGCTCCCTACTGTCGCTGGCTACCGTGGACTTGTAATGGAGGATGGCACCCAGGTTAAGAGCCTCGAAGGAGGTGATTTTTTTTTGGAGAACAGGCAAAAATCAATGTTTGCATGGATGTCACCCATAAATTACATCAGTGTGGCCTAATGGACCTAGAACCCTCCTGTACTAAAGTAAATGGAGTAGAACTAATGGGACTGGTGCAGTCCCTACCCTGCTGACATGATTAGTTGAAGTAGAAGTTCAGTCATGTGATTTTCTAAATTCCTTCAGGACATTTATCTAGAAAGTGCTGCAGGAATTATATACTCAGAGTTGTAACATTATATCTTGGATAAGTATTAATCTGTCAGTATAGACAAGTAACAAGGAATTGTTTGTGGTAACATGAAATATTTTTCATCAATATTGTCTGACAATAAGTTTTATGGTTGCTTTGCTCTTTTCTCTCCTTTCTTGTGCAATCATATTTTCCCATAGTGGTGCAACTCCTTACAGTTACAATAGTCCTGATCACAGCTCCTCTTAACCTTTAAGGCACACTGAAGTAGCCATTTGGCTGCCAATTCTTATGGGTACAGGGTTAGGCAGCAGGGAGAAGGTTAACTTGAAGTTGTGTTTCTCTGTTTTCTGCAGACGGTTGTGTCCGACTGTTCCTTTGTTGCATCGTTGGGTATCAGTGCTGCGTACGAGAGAAGATTTAAGAAGAAACTGATCACAAGGTTTGTTGTAGTTGTAAAGTTTAAACTTTGTTCCAACACAAAAAGAAAGACTGTATATGAATTTTCGGTGGAACACGCCAACCTTCGTTAAATGAATGATCCACTGGCTGACTTTCTGGACGCCGGAAGCGTGATGACGTCAGGAATGAATTAAAAGTGTCTAGACGACGGAATCTGCCACCATCACGGTTCAGAGAGGGTTGATGGGCCCTGATGTAGACTGCCTCCTTCACACCCCTCACAAAGTAATCCTGCTCCGTATCCAAAATGCAAACCTTGGCTAGCATAACTGTATGACCCTGGGACTCGATATGTATATGTTGTAACACCTCTGACGTAACTAGGGTGCTTATTTTTTTTTTTTTTGAGAATCTAGTTTTGAGTGATCGTTCCGTTTCAGCACGGTCCCCCGATGTTCTGTCTGCACACTGTACATGGTATATCACCCCGCACTTCTGTTCTTTCGGGGTCTTGTCTTTGGGTCTTGTCTTTTGGATACGGTCCTACTTTGTGAGTGGTGTGAATGAGGCAGTCTACATCAGGGCCCATCAACCCTCTTTGAACCGTGATGGTGGCAGATTCCGTCTTCTTGCCACTTTGGATTTACTCCTGACGTCATCACGCAAGTCAGCCCACTGGATCGTTCATCTGACAAAGGTTGACGTGTTCGACCGAACATTCATGGTCTTTCTTTTTATGTTGGAACAAAGTTTAAACTTTACAACTATGGATTTTACAAACACAGATGAGCTTTTATTTGGAGGTTTCTTGTAGTTTTTTATAATATATAGTTATCAGATTGTTTTTACACAACAGTTTTATAAACCTTTCAATCACAAATTATAAAGATGTTTTTTGATAAACTCCTAATATATCTGATACTGGAACTTTTCTGTATCTTGTTTTCAGCATCATCTACCCACAGAACAAGCGAGGAGAGCCACAGTACAACCCTTGTGGGAAGTACATGGTCAAACTCAACATCAACGGGGTGCACAGAAAAGTAAGTCAGCTCCTGCAGTTCTTTCATGTCTCAGTAGGTGGTTCTGCTACACTGTTTACGGTATGGGTATGTCTGTGCTGATAAGAGACTCAATACTAGACAGACCATGAAGTTGAATTGTGTAACTCACAAGTCAAAACATTTAACCTTCAGCATTCTATGGTAGCCATTTGGCACCAAATTTGTAGTGGTGATGGGGTTAGGAAACAGGGAGAATGTTAAGAAGCCCTTAACAAGGCTTCTTTTACTTGACAATGTGTTGTAGAATACTGCTAACAGTGGTAAGGTTACCTAAAGGTTTGGCTTTGAGAAAATAGCATCAGTCAAAGCTTCAGGTTTCCTAAAGGTTTGGCTTTGAGAAAATAGCACGGTTTGGAGCTTCTGTAGAAAATGAGCTGTTATCTTGGAATAGATTGTGATGTGTTTACAACATAATGACTGACAGGAAAAGTGTTTCCACAGGTGATAATAGACGACTTCCTGCCGATGGACCAGTACGGAGAACTGCTGTGTTCCTTCTCCAACAACAGGAATGAACTCTGGGTCTCCCTCCTGGAGAAGGCCTACATGAAGGTGGGTTCACTCACAGATCACAGTCTCTTGAAATGTGTTCTTCCAAACTGTTACCTGTACATTCAACTTCTTTTTATTTTTCTCACGTTTCTGTTGTTGTTCTCAGGTTATGGGAGGCTACGACTTTCCAGGCTCAAATTCGGTAAGACATTCACAGTTTAATCTTTTATTAATTTTTAAGAACATCAAGTTAATATAATTCTTTAGCCACCTCAACAATGAATTTTTGTTGATTTAGGCAATTGTTACTTAAGTTAAGTGGTCACCTTATGTGTATTTATCAATGAAGATGCAGAATTGAATTTTGACTGATTGAAACCTTTCAAGATCCAAAGGAGTTAGACTGTTGAAGGTCCATTGTCTGTCTGACTCTATCAGAATACTCAGTCTTCAAAGTTATGAAACCTGTTATGGCTGCAAAGCACTTGGAAAAGCCAGAACAAAACAAATACACAAAGTTTTGAACATGACTTTCTGTTTTCCCCAGAACATTGACCTCCACGCGCTGACAGGCTGGATCCCTGAGAGGGTGCCCATCAGACAGGGCTCCGACGACTTCAACAAGAACGGAGTCTTCAACATGATGAAGTCACGCTTCCACAAGGGGGAGTGTCTCATCACCGTGGCAACAGGTAACAGTCAAACCATACAATCTTATTATATTTTACCTTTGCAGAAGGAAAACATATAGTTTCTGCTCTGTTTTTTCTTCTTCTTCTCCAAACACATAAGGTCAATGACCTGGACCAGATGTCTGGCACCATGGTAATCGGTGCTGCAGCAGACACCCTGTGGTTTTGGATTACATTATGTAGCATGTTGGAGGGGCTGGTCACCATTATGATAAATATTGTTCCTGGTACCTGATGAAGTTTGTACATTTTCAAGCGATGCACTTGTGAATACTGGAAGGCAAACAAAAGGAAATCTCTAGAAAGACATACAAATGACATGAAAAGCTAGGCAAAGCAAGATGCAGTACATCTGCTTGGAGATGGTATCATGTACGCATGTGTAAGTAGAGTTTGTGTGTTCCAGGTGAGATCAGTAAGGCAGATGAGGACAGGACAGGACTTGTGTGTACACATGCCTACGCACTGTTGGACATCAGGGAACACAAGGTCAGGGTCATTTTCTTCTGAATATTTGCTTGTTTTTAATGCCAAGTTTATGATATCATTAAGCATAACATTTTGTTGACAATGGTCAGTAAAGCAAGTGCTTGTAGGGAGATTTTAGCAGCAGAAATAATCGGTTTGCAAAGCAGTATTGGAAGTGAAGAAAGGTGGCTTCCTTTCTTGGCTTGCAGGTGGTCTTCAGTTTATGGTCAATCCACTGTTATTACAGTACGCAATCCTCTCTTTAAGCACACTTTATAGCACACGTAAAGGTACACGCAAGAGAAGAAACAGAACCTTTACGTATGCTTTAAGGTGTCTGTATTGACTATCAATAATAGATTTTGTGCAGTGATCTTTTGCAATCTAGAAGTAGAGATTGTATGCTGTAAAGACTGAAGATTTTGTTCATTGTAAACATGAAGCAAGTATCAGGACTATGACACTCACAAATTGAGTCAACACATAATTATAAAGATGTAAACCTAAAGTGATACGAAGTTCCTTGGTGTTTTGTTCAGGGTCTTAAGATGATCCAGCTGAAGAACCCTTGGAGTCACTTGAGGTGGAAGGGGCGTTTCTCGGAGCAGGACAGCGAGAGGTGGACACCTGAGCTGCAGAAGGCCTTCAACTATGACGTCAAGACTGCACAGTCCTATGACAATGGTCTGTTTAAGCAGTGATAACTATACTTCAGCATGTTCAGGACATCATTGACTTATCAATTTTTGGCAGCACCACAGGGGCGAAGCCTATTGTTTAGCCTTGGTGCTAATTTTCAACCTTGTTGTCCCTGTCCTTGTTACTGATTTTCAACCTTATTGTTCCTGTCCTTGGTGCTGATTTTCAACCTTGTTGTCCCTGTCCTTGGTGCAAATTTTCAACCATGTTGTCCCTGTCCTTGGTGCAAATTTTCAACCATGTTGTCCCTGTCCTTGGTGCTAATTTTCAACCTTGTTGTCCCTGTCCTTGTTGCTGATTTTCAACCATGTTGTCCCTGTCCTTGGTGCTGATTTTCAACCATGTTGGTAAAGATACAACCTTCCGTTGGAGATATTGAATGTGGAATATCGGTATATCATGTTCTAGGTGTGTTCTGGATTGACTACGACTCCCTGTGTCACTTCTTTGATGTCATCTACATCAACTGGAACCCCGAGATGTTCAGGTTCACTACATGCATGCACGAGTAAGCAAAACCTTCAGACATCTTGTCTTAAAGGGGCATTATGTAACATTTTTGCACCAAAAATTGAAATATTTTAATTGGAAAATCTTTGTGTGATTGTAATTTACTTCCACATATTTGTACATTTATGGTTGGCACTAAAACAGCCCACATGAGGTACACTCAGTTTGTGGAACCACCACAAACTACTAGTACCAGAATGTAAACCAACATGGCTGACAGCAACATTTTCAACTTTAAAACACACTTGTCAGGAGTCGTATTTTGGCACCTCCATGAGATAATGGATTGAGATAAGTTTCCACTGCACTCACATGGTACTGTATGTACATAATCTCCGAGCAGATCTTTTGGTGGCTGCAAAGACAGTATCAAATTGGCCAGGCTGTATCCATTTGCCAGGCAGTTACCATTTGCTACTCTGTGTAAAAAAAAGATACCAGACGAGTACAAAAAAGAAAGCCCGATGAAAATGCCTAAAAACGCATCAAAAATCAGCCAAAGCCTAAACCTCTGCTGGAAGTATATTATGTACAGTCATCTGATGAAGCTTACTATGAAATCACATTTCTCCCCAGTGTGTGGCTGGCCAAAGAAGGTCCTAAGAAGGACCTGTACTCCCTGGGTGATAACCCTCAGTACAGACTGGAGGTTAAAGGGCCCAAGGGTGGAGCAGCTGTGTGGGTCCTACTGACCAGGCACATCACAGACAAGGTAAGGGGACAACCTTAGGGCTTTAACCCTATTTGTTACAGTGTTGCAGGCAATTCTGATATACCTATTATGGTACAATGATGTACGCCAAAAAACAGTTACTCAAGCAACTGGATAGATTTTGGAAACGGTCAGACGTTTCAGGTAGCATCCACTACCTTTCATTAGTGACACTAAGTGAGACTTGGAGGTTGACAGGTTTATAACTATGAACTGATAATTGATGTTGTATTAGATTGACACTTTGTGAAATAATGATCTGATTTCTAATGAAATTTGGGAACTGTTCTGTCATCTTGATATATGTTCAGCCATGTTTAAGTTCATTAAGTCCTTTGACTTTAAATCCTCCTGTATTTTCTATCAACAGCTGTGGAAATATAAAAAGAATATTGTGTTATTTTTCTGCAAGATTCTGTATCAATAGTCGGTATAACTGCCCTTGGGTGTAACACGCCAGTTTGCTGCACGCAGGCACGCGGCACGGCGGCAGCTAGCTATATTACACCGAACAACCTGTCACACCTAACCTTTACACATCTAACTGTAAGTGTTGTTAAAAGCTATCTAGTGAATATATCTAACTGTTGACTATAAAATCTTTCCAGGATGACTTTGCTGTCAACAAAGAGTACATCACTAACCTGGTGTATAAGACTGGAGGAAGGAAAGTCTTCTATCCAAGTAAGTCTGTCCATCCTCACAAAAACACTCTTATGTTCAGTTATGGAATATATTGGTGACAAGAATCAGAAAGTTAACATTTTTTTTTCCTTCTGAAAATTTCATACGCAAACAGGATAGCAATATCGTCATAGATGGAGGTTTGGAAAATTAGGTAGCACATATTCACTATTCTTACACTGGTGACAGTAGAAGTCCTTACTGGGAAGATTGAAATTACCAACTTTCATCACAAAGATCACAAACATTTTGTACAGTAAGCATATAACTGACCATACTTTTATTTACGTCAGAGCACTATGACCTGTATGGTATTATGTTACAAGGACGATACGCCCTGGAAAGGCATAAAAGTGAGAACGTCATGAACTTGTGTAATTTGCCTCTGTACACTTGAAAAAGCCCACAGAGCATGTTGAATAAAAGTTCTAAACGGGAACTATGCGGCGCCATATGTCTTACTGAGGGACGACTGTAGTGTGAAAGATGTCGGTTAGCTTCAGGAATGAATCCACTCAACTTTATACACCATACTTTAATTATTTCTTTCAGATGACCCCAGGCCGTACATTGATGGAGTGAGAATCAACAGTCCACATTATCTATGCAAGATCTCCGTGAAGGATCCTGGCATCTCTCTCTACACACTGGTCATTTCACAATACGAGAAGAGCAATAACATCTACTACACACTGAGGGTAGGCTTCTTTTGTGTAGTGAAGATATTCTATATGCCCAGTATGTAGATATGACACTGATACTGTAATGATTTGTTTTATGTCTGTGTTTTCAAGTTCTTTAAAAGACGAAATCCTTTCCACACCTTTCGGTGTGTAGGGTTGGTGCCCATATCCATTTTATAGCCCCACAGACCACTACAGCAGGGGGCTAGTCCACTGGTAGTGGGGTGTGTTCAACTCCCATAGTCTTTTCATCATCAGTCTTTTCATGTTTTTACTGTCTTACTATTTAGAGATGACTGTGTTTTATTTCCAGATATACTCCACCTGTGAATTCAACCTCACCAAAGTGCCAGAGCCATACAAACATGAGAAAACTGTGAGTTCTTGTCTTTTTATACATGTTGTTTTATACATCTTGGCAATGAAGTATATGACATTGTAACATAACGTTACATGTAACAATAAAGTGCTGAAACTACCAGTAATGCAAGTTTCAATGCATAGATTCCTTAACAACAACAATCCACTACAGACAGTAAAAAGGAAAAAAGGAAAGGAAAGTGATCATGATCCAGTTCACTGAAGAGCTGATCTCCCACTGGTCATAACAGAGAAGACAGACACTATGTACAGTAATTTTACAGGTCCATTGTACCAGAGAAGTTCCCCTAGCTCTTGTCGATGTACGATGAACAATGGACCGCAATTTAACGTCCCGTCCTAAGGACTGTGACCCTTTCCAGTAGTGTGCGTGTCGGGTGAGCAACAACAGCCGGGATTGGAACTCCCATGCAACCTCTTAGTCCAGAGGCAGGGTCGCTAACCACTGGACTATGCAGGCTACAGACAGACCCCTAACATGTCCTGTTGTTTTGTGTGTATGTGTGTAGGTGAGTGGACAGTGGAAGGGGTCCAGTGCAGGAGGCTGTGGTAACAACCCAGCCACCTACCCAAACAACCCAGTCTTCCAGTTTACACTCCAGAACAGTGCCAACAACAACCACGTTCTACTGGAGCTGAAAGGACCCAAGTAAGGGATATCCATTATGCAATATGTTAGAATTAATCTTCATGCATTCGTGGCATTGAATGGCCGAGTGGTTAGGCAAGCGGACACGAGATCAAGAGGTCACGGGTTGGATTCCTGGCATTCCTGCAAGACGTTGTGTCCTTGAGAAAGACACTTTACACAACTTTCCTTACTCCACCCAGGTGTGAAATGGGCACCTGACTTTGGTTGGGGAGGTAAAAGGTGGTGGAAGGAGAGGGATGGGCTCCACCTTCCTATACTGTGCCCTAGACATAGTGGATTAACAACCCACTATAGAAACATAAGCTATAAGGAAATTGAATACCAGCAGGATCTTGTATAGCAACAATTTCAAGACAGCCTGTTCCAATGTCTGTTTATGAAGTTTGGTGGTACATGTAAGTGAGTATCTTGAATGCATAACATACATCCCTGTGTTTAATGATATTTATGATGAAAAAGCGAAATTTTTACTGTAAACATGTGTTGATGAAAGAGTTTGTCCCTGTATTTGCAGGCAGTACAGTGTAGGGTTTGATGTGAAGACAGTCACTCTGACAGGAGATGCAGACTCACCAGGCGCCTTCCAGAAAGCAGCTTCAGGAGACTTCAGGTGAGAGACTCTTCACTTCAGCTGGGCATATTCCTTGAGATTAGAAAGGAAGCTGCATAAAAGACTTGTCTATGATCATCTGACTTGTATTACTTTGAGTACATCCCTGTTATATTCTTGTCAAGTATGACTGTGGCTCTGTCCTTGGTGCTGATTTTCAACTATGCTGGCAAAAACATTACCTTCTTGGTGAAGATACTACATCTATGTAACAAAGGCTGTACTTTTTGATGGGTCACAAAGGTCTTTTTCAGGCATGTCCTTGTTGATTTTCCACCAGGTTGGCTCTGTCCCTGGTGCTGATTTTCAGCCCTGTTGTGAAAACACAACCATCTTGCTGGAGATATTGACTATACTATATCTACATGACAAAACATAAAGCTGGACTTTCTGATGGGTTATAACAATATTTTCTTGTCCTTATTACTGATTTTCAACCATGTTGTCCCTGTCCTTGGTTCTTATTTTCAACCATGTTGTTAATTTAATATAACCTTCTTTTTTGGAGATGCTGAATGTATATGTCACAGGGCAGACTGGAATCCAGGACAATCTGTAATTGTCCTAGGGCAGACTGGAATCCTAGTTTCTCCTAGGACAATTCCTGATTCTCCTAGGACAGACTGGAATTCTAGTCTGCCCTAGGGCAGAATGGAATTCTACTAGGAATTGGGATCTGAATATTTGAATTCCAGTCTGTCCTAGGAGAATCTGGAATTGTCCTAGGAGGGATTAGAATTCCAGTCTCCCCTAGGACGAATGGGAATTCTATCAGGCTACAAGCAATAATATGTTGATGAATATACTGAATAAAGGAAAGTGCAGGGGGCGCAGCCGGGAAAAGTGGGAGCAGCAGAAAGTGGGAAGGTAGGAAGTTGCAAGTGCACAGCGGGGAAAAGTGGGAGAAGAAGAAAGTGGGGAGGTAGGAAGTTGCGAGAGCGCAGTGGGGAAAAGTGGGTGCGGCAGAAAGTGGGGAGGTAGGAAGTTGCGACGGCGCAGCGGGGAAAAGTAGGAGCAGAAGAAAGTGGGGAGGTAGGAGGTTGCAAGGGCGCAGCTGGGAGAAGTGGGAGCGGCAGAAAGTAGGGAGGTAGGAAGTTGCGAGGGGGCAGCGGGGAAAAGTGGGAAAAGTAGGAGCGGCAAAAAGTGGGGAGGTAGGAAGTTGCGAAGGTGCAGCAGGGAAAAGTGTGAGCAGCCAAAAGTGGGGAGGTAGGAAGTTGGGAGGGCAAAGTGTGGAAAAGTGGGAGCGGCAGAAAGTGGGGAGGTAGGAAGTTGCGAGCCAGGGGGCAGCGGGGAAAAGTGGGAGCGGCAGAAAGTGGGGAGGTAAGAAGTTGCGAGGGCGCAGCGGGAGAAAAAGTGGGAGTGGCAAAAAGTGGGGAGGTAAGAAGTTGCGAATTGGTGAGATCCTAGAGTCTCTGTCAACAGAAACTCCGATTGGGATCTCTGTGAAGGATGGGGTCTACTGCTATAACTTAACATTGCCCAACATATCCTAAAAGTTAAACATTCAATCACATTACTGGTACCTACTGATGTCATTTAAATAGTCTGTGGTTTCCATAAAACCTATACATGTAATATATCTTTTAATGCTGTGCATGTATGATACCGAACATGAATCGCAGATTGTACCAGCAGAGACTCCAATCGGCATCTCTACCGGCAGAGACTCCAATCGGAGTTTCTGTAGACAAAGACTCCAATCAGGATCTCTACCGGTAGAATCGGCGATTCTACCAGATTGGAGTCTCTACCCTGACGTATATATTATGAAGCTGTACTTTCTGATGCACTGCTACAATGTTTTCCAGACATGGCTACTGTGTGTTGGAGCTTGAGAATGTCCCCGGTGGCACCTACAACCTCACCCCCTGTACCTTCCGCGCCGGACAGGAGGGACCATTTCTCCTCACTGTGTCCTCGTCATGTCCTTTCACAGTCGCACAGATCAAATAACAACAGCTTACTGTAATAGACCAATCCTATAGTCCCGCCTACCTTGGTCAAAACATAAAAATGTGTATTTGAAGTATTTGATTGACATGCAGCCTCTCTCTCATTGGTCGAACCGCTAATTGTCATGTTATCATTGGTTGAACTGATAATTGTGATAGACAGTCAGGAAAGTTTCATTCATTTTCTCTTCATGGTACCAAAATTTCAGGGTCTGAGGAAAATGGACATGTTCACAGAACTTAATCTTCACGGAGCGAGAAGGTTTGGTTTGGTTTTTGTAAGGATCTCCATTAGTGTGTCAATTCATACTATTCTTCCTGGAGTCCTGGTGAGGTACTCATTTACACCTGAGTGAAGTGAGGAAAGTCATGTAAAGTGCCTTTCCCAAGGGCACAAGATCGGTGACATGGGTGGGGATCGAACTCGGGACCTCTTGGCCCTGAGCCGAACACACTACCGCTGCGCCTCATGACCCCTCAGAAGAGGGGAGGATGGCAAAAGACAAATGATTTGACGATGGTAATGATAAGTTCATGCTACAGAAGTGAACGTGAAAACCGTGAACTTAAAAGTACTGTGAAAAAATCAGGAATTACGGTATTCCACATGTACAGGTTATGGAGAGGGACAGAATCAAGATGATGCTTTTTATATTTGAGGGATGAAAGTTTTTTTTCACTTTTGCATAGATTTTGTTTGCACTTCTATTGTCTAGTATGCACGACTATAGTATGTTATTGGCAATGCTTGCTTTGAAAAGTAATGAGATGAACATTATATTTTTGGAAAGGGTTAAGGTTATATGCTTCCAGTGCAGCACTTTCTGTTGTGGATATGTATATTGAAATTAATCCAATTAATATTGACTGCCAACCATGTAGAACAATATTCCTGTCAGTTCAAATGACAAATGCATAGAACATCTGCTCTAGTACACTACATGTGTACTAGCATGAATGGGAACTTAGACTTCTAAAGGTTAAAAGTGAAGATTATACCAGGTTACCATCTATGGATGTTCATTATGAAAACACCCATAAATTTGACAGCAGAAACCTACCAAAATGGCTGCTCGTTTTTCTCTTGCTAGTTATCATATCATTCTACAAGTTTTGCTATAGAATGTAGCAATATAGAAGGAATATGTGGAAATCAACTGCTTATAATGTTAGGTTTGGTATATCTAAAAAAATACATTTATGAAATTTATGAAAATCTATGCTGCCATATCTGTTTACTATGTACTCTTGCTCTGTACTCTTTGTTGCTTTTTTCCTATTGGTACAAGCCTGTTAAAACAATGTTGATAATCATGTTAACTCCTTGTCATTCTATATATGGCTGTCTCAAAGCACCAAAACTATCTACCATCTGTCGTTCTGTGTAATGTAGCCAGCTGCCTCCGTGCCGCGTGCCTGGGAAGCTGGTGTGTTACGCCAAAGGGCGGTTATACTGGCTATACAGATACAGATCATTGTACAATGTATAATGCTACAGCAGAAACAGTGACTGTCAATGCATTGCTGATAAAACATTTGGCCATATCCGTCTGATTATTCTTGTCTTTATAATTACATAGATCTCATTCTAGCTCTGCAAGAAGCGTAGTATCCATATAAAGAAGGGTAGTATCCTTTAACATGTAGATTACTTACAAAGAGTGAATACAATAATCATTTATTTTTCTTGTTAGGAAAAACTATCCTGCTGTCATTATACTACATTTGTATGAGATTGCTGGGAATGGTTATTGTTTGAATGCAGTTTCATACTTGATTTTTACATTAATTTTAATTTACATTACCTAGATCAGGTTCAGTGTAGGGAAAATACATTGCATGTCTTTGAACACATAGAAACTAGACCAGGTGTAAATCTATGTTACATAGAACTAGCAATTTTACATATAAGATAGGTTTAGTTTATGATATTGTATAGATCATCTACTATACACAAGCATCCTCTGTGTAATGTCAAATCACTTTTATTCATGTATTTGAAGTTGCGTGCAAGATTTTTTGTCTGATATATAAGGTTTGTGGTGCAATATTGTCAGTAAACATCATGTCTTACAAGTATTTTCCTCTTGGCTGAAAAAAATAGATTATCATATTACAAATGTATATTATATTTCCTCTTTGACTATAATAGACAATTGTAGACATATGCTATTGATGGCTTGTACATTTAGAATATGGTGAATAAAGTTTGAATCTATAAATTTTTACATGAGATGTTTCTGGGTGTTGCCTCATTTTAAATACCGGTAGAAATTTGTTTTTGTCTCACTTAAGTACGATTTTTAAATATAAACCATACATTTGTCATTTTGCGTATTTTACAGAATCGGTTTTGTTCTTCTAATCATCAACAATCACACTCAGTACTTAATTTCCAACAAATTGAAGCGCCCCCTAGTAATGCATGAAGGTACCTCAGTCGAGAAGTACTTGACAGTGGACGACACTGGAGCGCATTACAATTAGACATTATGACAAGCTTGTCTGGCTTGCATGACGGTGCGCGTCTATCGGCCTGTGGTCAATCTAATTCGACTTAATTGTCAAATTCAAACTTTGCTCATGATTAGCAGGTGGCAGCTGTGCGTAAAACACGCCGCTCCAAGATGGCCGAGTGTGCCGATATATATTAAATGTCTACAAATTTGGCTTGGTCTTTCTTTATAATGAAATTACCGACATCATGATGATAATGACCCTATTCCCATAGTGCATGTCTTCAGATTTGTTATTTTTGTCTTAACTTAAAAATTGTGTCAGAAAAGGTGAAATTTGTTAATTTGTTTGTGATGCGTTCCGGACTATACGTCACTTCCGGTTTGGGGCTAGACGGGACACTCGCCTGCGGCTCTCAGTGGCGGGCCGCTCAAATTTTGCAAATAACAAGAGAACAGTGTATATTTATTAAAAAAAAGTTTTTTAGCTCAAAAATATTATGTATATCAAAACTAATAGAAAAAGGTCGTTTCCTGGTGGCATGTGGTCTTTAATAGTTGGTGTTTTACCTGATAGTGATAGGTCAATTAATATATGCACGGATTAGATTTTAATGTGTCAAAGTTTTTAATGCAGGTGTGTCAAGCCTGTAAGAAATACGTAATTTAGCCTCATTTTGGCTGCGATGTATTTTACAAAATACACATTTAAATTTATTCATATACAGTACGGTGGCAAACCCTTTTGCTTGGAAACAGATGAACTTGATGCACGCAAGGATGTCATCCATGTAATCAAGTCAGTGTGGTCTTTACAGGAAAGAAACACAAACAAGAAGAAACAGCAGCCATTTTTGTAAGGAAGCTCAATTTTATTGTCAACCATTCACTCAGACGAGGGAGTCTCACAAAAATGATCATAAGCCTACATATTCACATACACATGTACACATAGAACCTCAGAAAATCCAGGGGAAAAAGAGAAGTTAAGCCAATGAAATGGTTACAAATTTGTGAAGTAAACCTGATTGGTATAATGTTGATTAGTCTTCATGTTAGCTTTGAGCCTTCTCTAGAACTACATGACGAGATGCTACAGTTTGGAGTTACTAAATGTGATATAAACCCCGCACACCCAGAAACGGCAAGTCCGTGTGTTTATCCCAGAGGGGAAAGCTGCGGAAGGGTGTACGTTCGCTGGCCTTGCCTTGCCGTGGAATGCCTTGATTGGCTGTGATTTCGTGCCAGTTTGCCATGCAGCCAGGAATGCTCAAGTCTTCATCGATTTAGCTACAAGCTACAGAACATCGCTACATCGGAAAATAAAAACAAAAACGTCACTTCAAAGGCTTGGCTCAGGACAGTTGTGTTACCGAGCTGCCCGAGGATCGCCCGGTAACACACATGGAAATTAACATCCCCCCCTCGGAAATGGTGCCACGTCACTTAGTTCCTGCAAACTCAACAGCGAGGAAAATGCAACAGCTGCTGTGGTGAATTACAGCGATTCCTTGCAATCTTGTTCCATGCACATTGGAGATGCATTTAAAGGCCAAACCTCTCTGTACATCAGTACAAACTCAAACAGATGGAGTCTAGATCTGTATACAAGGAATAGCTGGTCTGGTACAATGTGTATGAACTACAGACTGCAACATATACATAACAGTGGACTTACTCTTGTAATCTACTTTCTGGTGTGGGTTGTAGGTTGGGTTGTAAGAACTGAGGACAATTGGCAACCACTGCCCGTGAGAGGCACACATACTCCACATAATAACACCTCTAGAGGACCTAAAACTACTGCTAACTAAAAGTTACAAAGTTCCACAAAAAGCAGGACCGGCATATACCCCAGTACAATTCTCGTCTTTCGTGACCAACTGGCGCACAGAGCAAGTCAAGTACAGCCGTACCATCCTTGCATAGACATAACGTATCGCTCCAATACAAGAGGGGCATTACAAAATCTGAGTTAAAAACATTATTCATATTAAGTAAAACATTAGATTCGGAAAATTGTGTAACAAGACACATTTGGCAGTACCTAACAAAATGGGGCCATACTTGGCGGCATGCTACATCTAAAAGTCGTTAAAAAATCACAGCCCACCCAGGCAAGCTTGCTTCCCAGCACTTCAGCATTGTAAAAACATATTATTAAGTACATCCTCAATAGTGGTCTTTTCTTGTTTAAAATATACTGGTGCTTGAGTAAAGGATAAAATACAGCCAAATGGGGCTCGCTTTTGTATGAATAGAGGTGCTGGGTGAGGAAAGCTACCTGGGTAAGCCGGTACAAAGAGCTGCCTTGTCGGATCATAGATTGATGCACGGAGAAAAAGACAATCAAAATCAGCTTTAGGAAAGGTGGGAGACGGTTGGTTAGTTCTGTCACTATGGAAATCTCCAGACACGATCATTTACAATCATTGGAAATGCTACCGTTTTCATTTCTCAAGCAAAAACACACTTGTAAACGCGCCCTGTGGGGGGTGCGGCGACCTAAGACACTTCGCAGCCAGAATTTGGTAGTCCCACAGCCATTAGGCAAAGCTATCTACGGTCACAACTCTCCAGAACTTCCCGCGCCTAGTCTGCCTCTTGACTCGCGTCTCCCTTTTCCTCGTTCTCGGCCGGCTTCTCGTCGGCAACGATGTCCGCAGCTGCAGCCTTGGCGTCGTCCGTCTCGGCGGGGTTTTCGACGGCCACTTCGATCTTCTCTGGCTCTTCAGCGGGAGCTTCATCCTTCTTCTCCTCCTGACAAAATAAACAAACAAACATTAGATATGGTGGCTGAAGGAACTAGTACAACAGAGAAAGCTGTCTAGATACTAGTACTAGTACACCATTTAGTAAGTGAAAACTATTAATCAGTTAGGCTACACCAATTTGTTGGTTCTCGGATCTTTATACACTCTTACAATGTATTATCAATCATTATTACAAATGCAATTTCCAATGCTCCCTCTTACATGTATGTTAAGCCACACAATCTTTAAAACTAATCTGCTTATTTTGGGGCAAAATTTAAAACATGTAAAAAAAAAACCTGTAAAATCCCAGTCAACTGGATAAACATTTTCAAGTTGTCTTTCTGAACTAAGACTGTGTAGCCTAACAATAATACCACATTTACTGGTACATGTAGCTGTTTTAGTGGTTAACTTAGTTTAACAGTTACGACAATTGCAGAACTGTAAGGCAAGCACTTGCAGTGAAGATGTCATTTTTTAAACATTGATTAAAAGTGCAGTGCAGGACATTTGGTGAGACAACAGTATTGTTAATTACTTCATTGCAATACTAAATACCTTCATGCAAAGCAAAATTAAATAAGTGTCCTTGCTTAATTTCATTAACAGTGAAAAAATCAATAAGCAAGAAACAATAATTATTGATTAATCAGAGATCGTTGTGTCCCAGTAGATCGGTCCATGCTGTGAGATTAGGTCGCTTAGGATTAGGATTAATACGTGATGCTGTGATCTGAGGAAAGATTAGACGAACTGTTACGTGCGCTGTG
Organism: Branchiostoma floridae x Branchiostoma japonicum; assembly: GCA_013266295.2. Taxonomy (NCBI): domain Eukaryota; kingdom Metazoa; phylum Chordata; class Leptocardii; order Amphioxiformes; family Branchiostomatidae; genus Branchiostoma; species Branchiostoma floridae x Branchiostoma japonicum. The sequence continues at coordinate 5,188,977 of CM023835.1, read as the reverse complement.
ATTGGATGCAAAAATTGAGGCTTCACCAATCAACCTTCTTGGTTCTTCAACAATAGGGAAAGTCACTAAATATTCTATATTCTCCAGTCAGCATTTAGACAATTTTTTAGAGATGAAATTTGTGGTGTTCGGAATGGAGTCAGTCACTTGCTTATAGAGCTTTCTTGTTAGGCCATGTTGATTTGATTATATGGATGACATCCTCTGGGTACCCCAAAACTGATGCGAGCGTGCGAATAAAAAAAAAGTTTGGCAAAAAAAAAAGTTGCCTTCATTATGAAATCTACGTGGTCATGGAGGTTGAACAAATGGCTAAACACACAGATTATGGTATGGCGAATAATAGACTCTTCATTTTCATTTCTTCACATTTTCTTCTTCCTTTGGAATTGATTTTAGTATTCTACGATATTAGTATAGTTTTCCAATATTTTTTTTTCTATTTACGGCATATATTTGCTCATTTTGCAGCTGCTTTGTACGATTTCCAGTATGGTCGAAAACTTGTTTTTTTTTGGAAACGAACGAAAATTGATGCGTGCGCGGATGTCATCCATATAATCAAATCAACATGGCCTTATCAGGTAAAAAAAAAAATGGTCAGGTCATTCGGATTTTGTTTCTTATTGTTGAGAACCAAGAAAAATAGGGTGGTGCCGGTTTAACATTAACCCTCCACACACCTGGGCGGCAGGCTCTGTTGGGGCCTCCTCCTGCTGAAGGAAGGTTAACCATACTGTTAGTACATGCACACAGCTGCAAACGGCCTACATGTACCAACATCAAGCAAAACATACATCCTAACATCAAGCCCCCCCCAAAAAAAACATCCACAAAACAATATGCTGTGGTTGAACTAAACAAGGCAAATAAAAAAGAAGTGTCTACATAAGTTCATTCCATGAGCGTACATGACTGCCAATTTTCACGTCTACACCACACACAACCTTGGGTTCTTACAGGGAAACATCAGTTTCATGATTTGTCTCTGTATTGGAGTCATATCAAGGATTGTCAAGCTTATAGACAAAATAAGGTGGTGATAAAACCCCAAACACACCTTCACAGCTTCATCCACCTTCTCCTCTGTCTGCTGAGAATAAAAAAAAGCACAAACCCTTAACAAACTACGACATACACTGTTTTAGGTTCATTTTAGAAACAATTTAGAGAACTGTTTGAGAAAAAAAAGCATGCAGATACAGGAAAGAAAGAGCTCAACTTTGACTTCAATCCTTGTTAACCTTCCCCCTGCTGCCTAACCCCATAGCCAATACAAATTTGGCGCCAAATGGCCAACTTAGCAGACTAAAGGTAGTTTTTCTTTCCTAAAAAAGCATGTCAATGCAGCACCACTTGCTGATCTGTAAAATCACACAGATAGCCAGATTACAGTTTATTTTGCATGTTTGTCTCTTATGTGTGAAACTGAATGAATGATAATGTGTTCTATAGTGTTCATTCTGCCATGTGATGTAAGTATTCTTTTTTAAAATGTGAAGAAATGTTGTGTCCCACAAATCTCCGATGCACAGAAGTACTTAAGACCCGAGCACTACAACCACCTACATGTACATGTACAGCATGCAAATTGTGCTGTGAATCTCTAAGAGTTATTCCAACCTGTATGACATCTTCGGCCTTTTCCTTTCCTTCCTCAAGCTTTTCCTCTACGTTCTGTGAAACCGCAGCAAAAGTTGTTAGAAACTTAGACCCAAGACAACCCAAAAAATGTTCAAAAACATTCATATACCATACCACTCTGACTCACATACCCTGACAAACATCTGACTATAGTATTGGTCTTGGTTAGTTCAAAGCAAAGGCGAGTTAGCCGTCTACACCACTATGCCACCATACAGTTTGGATTTGTTTGCACCGTGACCTCTAACCCTTTACCTCGCAGGCTTCACACCAAGAGTAAGCAAACCTCAGCGACAACAGCAGCCTCTGCCACCCCATTCACAGCCTCCTCAGCGTTCTTGCCCAACCGAGCAAGGGGATTTGGGGAAGCCATTCCAACCCTCACCACTACTGGCTCCTTCGATTCCACCTCCCCACCCTGTGCAAGGCAAACAGCTTGTATAGACAGAAACCAAGGAAAGCAAAGCAAAACTAGACCATGCAGAGTTGCCATAACCCCCTGCACACCCTTCCCTACTTCCACCACAGAGCTCCCAGTCTGAAATACACCCCAACAGTTTGTTCTACTTTTTAAACTGACTGGCAAGTTTCTTGAAACTTCCCACTGCAACTTATTTTCATGTGTCCCTCAAAATTGGACAAGTACGACCTGTTGGGCTGTACAAGACCATCCCATCAGCAAACCCTTCTGACAGTTAAACTGGAAACCAATAGACCATTTCCTGTGATAGAACCAGCCAACTGACCACTGAGAACCCTGCAGACGTTCAGTAACCACAGTTAGCAATAGTACAAACGTAAAAGTAGAGGTACCCATAAACCGACTCCCAGCACTTTGGTCAAACCGTCTGTACCTAACCCCGCAAAACCCAGGTCAGAAACCCAGTTCCTATAGGTTTATATCACAGTTTCATAGACAGCATCAGTGTTCTAGCCAGCAGCCATCTTTCCGTCATTTGACGGACAACAATTTTGCCCAATCCGTCATCTTTGACAGACAAAACTCGGCGTGTTAAGATATGAAAAGAGATGTCATTAAACTAAGCTTAGTCTACCAGCAAAATTTGCCCCTCAAAATGCAGGAAACAGCATTTTAGAAGGTCAAGATTTCAAAATTTTCCTGGGGAAGCATGCCCCCAGACCTCCCTAGGATTGCTGTGCCTTTGTCACTCAACATGATGTTACGTCAAACAAAATTGAGATGACAGAAAAAATTCAGGCTGGCTAGAACACTGGTCAAAAGATCACACTTTCACAACCACGTTGCCTGTGACTCAGTGATAACACCTTGAGCCCACTCCAGCCCACACCCAGAGAGTGCAAACCTCAGATGTGCTGGTGCCACCAATCTGCCCTGCGCCACCAAAGTGCTCAGACAAATTTATGTACGACTTCATTTCATTGGAGTTTTCCACAGAATCATGATCAGATTCAACTTCCGAATCTTCACAGTTGATTTTTATAATGCGGGGACCATTTGTTCGTTTGCAATCCTTTTCATTTCTTGGGTTCTGCCTCAAGAAGGGAAGACTATGACCAGAAGAACCGTCATTTCTCGTTTTAGACTTTTGTTTTTTCACAAGCCTTTTTCTTTCACTTGCCTTTTCTTCATCTATAAACACTATATCCTGAATACTATTGCTGGGTGTTGTTTTATCTTCACCATTCACAACTGTGGTGGTCTGGAATCTTTTTTCAATAGCAAATTTACTGTCTTTAATAAACAAACTCTGAGTCAGCTGTTCTGACCTAACCTCCACTTTGTCTCTTTTCTTAAGGCTAATGGTTTCTTCTTTAGGAACTGACTCCTCCAACAATTTTGTGAGGGCTTTGTTCACAATTTTTCCTACTACAGTCTCTTCATCTTTCACAGGTTCCTTGGACATTACTTTCTTGGGGACAACTTCTTTCACAACTTTCTTGGGGACTTCTTTCACAACTTTCTCGACTTCTTCCTTCACAACTTCCTTGGGGACAGCTTCTTTCACAACTTCCTTGGGGACAATTTTTTTCACAACTTCCTTGGGGACAACTTCCTTTACAACTTCCTTCGGGACAACTTCCTTTACAACTTTCTTGGGGACTTCTTTCAAAACTTCCTTGGGGACAGCTTCTTCCACAACTTTCTTAACAACTTCTTCCTTCACAACTTCCTTGGGGACAACTTCTTTGGGGACAACTTCTTTCACAACTTCCTTGGGGACAACTTCTTTGGGGACTTCTTCTTTCAAAACTTTCTTGGGGACAACTTTTTTCACAACTTCCTTTGGGACAACTTCTTTCACAACTTCCTTGGGGACAACTTCCTTCACAACTTCCTTGGGGACTTCTTTCAAAACTTCCTTGGGGACAGCTTCTTCCACAACTTTCTTAACAACTTCTTCCTTCACAACTTCCTTGGGGACAACTTCTTTGGGGACTTCTTCTTTCACAACTTCCTTGGGGACAACTTCCTTCACAACTTCCTTGGGGACACCTTCTTTCACAACTTCCTTTGGGACACCTACTTTCACAACTTCCTTGGGGACTTCTTTCACAACTTCCTTGGGGACACCTTCTTTCACAACTTCCTTTGGGACACCTACTTTCACAACTTCCTTGGGGACTTCTTTCACAACTTCCTTGGGGACACCTTCTTTCACAACTTCCTTTGGGACACCTACTTTCACAACTTCCTTGGGGACTTCTTTCACAACTTCCTTTGGGACACCTACTTTCACAACTTCCTTGGGGACACCTTCTTTCACAACTTCCTTTGGGACACCTACTTTCACAACTTCCTTGGGGACTTCTTTCACAACTTCCTTCGAGAAAACTTCTTTCACAACTTTCTTGGGGACTTCTTTCACAACTTTCTCGACTTCTTCCTTCACAACATCCTTGGGAACAGCTTCTTTCACAACTTCCTTGGGGACAACTTCCTTCACAACTTTCTCAGGGACTTCTTTCACAGCTTCCTTGGGGACAACTTCCTTCACAACTTTCTTGGAGACTACTTTCACAACTTCCTTGGGGACAACTCCCTTCACAACTTTCTTGGGGACTTCTTCTTTCACAACTTTTTTGGGGACTTCTTTCACAACTTTCTTAACAACTTTCTTGGGGCCTGTTTTCTTAACAGCTTTCTTGGGCTCTACTTCCTTCACAACTTTCTCGGGGACTTCTTTCACAACTTTCTTGGGGACTTCTTCCTTCACAACTTCCTTAAGGACACCTTCTTTCACAACTTCCTTGGGGACAACTTCCTTCACAACTTTATTGGGGACATCTTTCGCAACTTCCTTGGGGACAACTTTCTTCACAACTTTCTCGGGGACTTCTTTCACAACTTCCTTGGGGACTTCTTTCACAACTTTCTTAACAACTTCTTCTTTTACAAATTTCTTGGGGCCTGTTTTCTTAACAGCTTTCTTTGGCTCTACTTCCTTCACAACTTCCTTGGGAACTTCTTTCTTAACAACTTCTTCCTTCACAACTTTCCTAACTTCTTCCTTCACACCTTCCATGGCGACTTTGTTCACAACTTCCCTGGGGACTTCTTTCACGATGTTCTTAAAGACTACTTCTTTTACAATGTCTTGGGGTATTTCTTCACTAACCTTTCTTACCCAAACATCTGTACCATCCGTAACTTTGGACATTTCCTTCTCAATATTCTCAGGAACTGCCTTCTTGGAGATTTCATCCCTTACAATCTTTTTACGGACCTTCTTCTGCACTTCTTTAGGACTGAGATCCTTAACCACAGCCTCCTTAATGATTGGTTCTTCAAGCACATCTTCCCTATGAACTTCTCCAGTAACAAGTTGTAGATTCTTTACTTGTAGATTGTTTTTTTGCTTGAAAAGTCGATCCATTTCTTTTTTATGAAGCTCTTTCTGGCCACCTTTTTTCTGGATCTTTACTTTAGGGATGGAATTTGGAAAAGAAGCCTTAGTAGATTGTTTAGTTTTCTTAATTGTTGTTTTTTTCTTAGCGTTCTGAGATGTGGTTCCAGCAGTCTTCCCTGTTGTTGACTTCTGTAGGAAGTCACAGAAACAAACGCTGTAGGATCTTATCATCATCATCAACATGGCCGACGCAAAACACTATACAAGTTACCTTTGAGTCATTTTGCTACTTGCCCTAGTGTGATAGTGCATATGACAAATAAACGTTGTGATTAGAAATGCAAGTTAAATTATTTGTGCCAGATAACGACCAAGGTGTGGCTGTGAGGTGCGTCTTTTAAATCCGGGTGTACTGTTTCCCTCATGTGGATCTCACCTCACCATGCCAACATACGACATTCTAAGGCTAAGGTTTGATAAACTTGATTTCATGGATAACATCTACACCTATATTACGTTACCTTTCATTTTGAATGCCCCCTCAAAAAATCAGTAACAAGTTGACAAGAATCAAAAATATACATTGAGCCATAAAATCATTTCGACATGTTAACACTAGCACGTCAGCAGAACCTACTGCACCTGCACGAAACCCGTGATGTATTGTAGATAGCACTTAGCAGAATGTCTCATTTAAGGCCATATTCGCGTATTTAAGGATGACATCCTGTCTACAGTTTTCAAATGTTGTGTTGGAAAAGATATTGTCTGCAACGCGCGAAATTCTGATGCAACGTTAACCAAATATCCAACAACAACCGTGCAAAATCCTGGTTTTGTGCAGGCACAGTATGTTCTGCCAACGTGCTGTAAACACTGACTATTTCGCAAGCTACGTCTCTTTTTCTTTTGACTCTAAGACCAGATTTCATTCTCTATGGGATATAATCCACAAAATCAAGTTTATTGCATCCTTAGTTCATGTCAAACCTCTGCAATGCTGTCATCTTCCGGCAAATCTGCGTCTATCTGCTCAAACATGGCCACCTTGGCCGCTACCCCTCCCTCCTCTACTGTTCCATCAACACTTTGCTGTAACAGGCCAAGGAACCAACTGGGCTCAAAACTAACATTGTTAGCCCTAAAGCTACCCACTCTTTCATTCTAAGTGGTTTCGAATGTCCGTCAAAACTTAAAATTAAAGGCATTCAATACAATTTCAGGGCGACATAACAGGATTTTAAAAGTCAATTTTCTGGTAATTCTTTTAATGTAGTAAGTTGAATCAATCCTATCCCACAGCATACTGATATCTGTGAGGCAAAAATGCAATGTCACTGACGGCAAAGGGTTGCTTGTTTCATATCGTAGGCTGGTTCTAGCTATCTATTGGTGGTACCAAAAAATAAAGGGACTCCTCATGTTGCTTGTTTTTGGACTATTTCAAATGCTTCAAGTACGAATTGATGATGAAGATGTGCTAAAAGAAAGAAATGGCAGTAAATGTCAATGTCAGGCAGATTTCCTCGTCCATAATATTTTTGTTTAGCCGCCCTGAAATTGCATCGGATGCCTTTAATGGTGGTATAAGCAAACAAGGCTTTCTTAACATGACCATTAAGTTGTCCCACAGATAGTGCATGTTGAATCATTCTCACGACTGGTAGCCACCTGTGCATCTGAAGGATTTTACCGACTAATACCAACACCACGCCAAATTCTACATAACACCCAAATGCTCTAAGCAATCAGCTTACCAATCACTTTCCAAAGACGCCTGTAATACCTATGAAAACAGTAAATCCGGACAAAAGACGGCCCAACACCATCTGTTGGACTATTCCTTCCCCCAAAACAATGACATAACGGGTTTTTCTTTTTTTCACCAACGATATCAAGTAAAGATTCTCTGTCGTTCCAAACCAACCTGTATGTTTCCATCAACTTTTGCCTCTGCTTCCTTAAATATGTCATCTACGGCGATCTTTGCGGACGTCCCAGTGTCGGGAAGTTTGGCTGCCGTCTGTTCAACCTGAGCTTCCACTGCCTGGAGTATACCATGCAAAAACTCCCGTTACGGTACCAGTGTTCTAGCCAGCCTGAATTTTTTCCGTCATCCTACTTTTGTTTGATGTAACATCATGTCGAGCGCCGGAGGTGCGACAATCCTAGGAGGGTGTGGGGGATGTTCCCTCTGGAAAATTTTGAAATCTTGGCCCTCTGAAACGCTATTTTCTGCATTTTAAGGGGCAAATTTTGCTGCTAGGCTAAAGCTTAGTTTAATGACATCTCTTTCCATATCTTTATACGCCAATTTTTGTCCGTCAAAGATGACAGATTGGGCAAAATTTTTGTCCGTCACTAGCGGCAAAATTACGTCAAATGATGGAAGACAGATGCTGGCTAGAACACTGTACAGTACTTTCTCTTTTACATTCAATTTGCCACTTCAATCACATCCGAAGATCACCACAAATTTCCTCATTCCGAATAGACCAAAGCTCCACATGGTCCACTTTCAAAGTCACCACATGCAATTTTTAACCTTAAACCACTTTATGTAATAACCTGAGATCACCACTGTAGACCGTATCTATAGAGACCTTCAACTCCATAACCAAACGACATGAAACACCAGCCACCACATCCAAAGAAAGATACACCAACAAAACTGGAAAATATCCCTTTTTGGACCTAACTAACACCACAAAGCACTAAGAAAAGATCCCAACACCTTCACCTTTCTTAAACCTTTAGTCTTTTTATATCAGACAAACCTTTTTGGCATCTGCTGCCTCGTCCTTGGCCTCTTCAACTTTGTCCTCTACTTTCTATGATTTGGTTCAAACACAAAGACACATTGCTATTTCTTCCTCTCTGACAGCTTTTTGTATGCTTCCAACTTTTATTCCTCCACCGTGGCTAAAACTGATTACCCTTAAGTAGTGCAAGGCTCCTGATGAACCAGTAGTGGTAAGAATTATTCAAAAGCAAAAACAACGTTCGTATTGAATTTAAGATCGGCTGCACAAGAATTCCCTTTGAAATCATCACCGTTGTCTTTTTACAACCGTATTGTCACTTCATTCTGCACTGCAAGTGATTGGTAAGTGACATTATCAATAACAGCATAATAGCCAACAAGACTAACACTGCAGCAGCGCATGCAAAGCTCATTCTGAAGACGTTGATCAGCGGACATGCCAACACGTAAACAAACCTTCGCAGTCTCCTCTGCGGCTTTCTCTGCATCTCCAACTTTCCCATCTACCGTCTGCCGAACAAATGAAGAAACCGTCGGTCATTCTCTATTCTACACTATTCTACACTTGTCTCCTCTTCGTCCACCTTCTGACCTTTCACCTTTCACCCAACCTGACTTTTTACCTGAAGTGTACAACACCAAATCTCATAACTACACCATTCTACAACCAATGGCACTACTCCCATAACCACACCATTCCTGCAGACAACTAAGGCTGCCTTCAGGCCACAAGGTAGACAGCATGGAATGGAATAGTTTTAACAACTATTCCACTGGAACAAGTTTGGCATTTCACAGACCTTTGAAATATCTCCAATCTTGTCCTCAGCCGCATCAATTTTGTCATTTACCATCTGTGACGACAGGATTTATGGAAATGAGTATCATTAGTTTATACGTTTCCCCGGTAATAAGATGTGCGAAGTCACAAAGGCTAGCCACCATGACTTATGAAGAAATTTCTTTCACACTCCTCTGAATCCATGCCACATCCACCTTCAAACTATACAGCAAAAGCCACGAGTTGATCTTCATCAAGATTTTGAGAGAAACACAACTTGAAAAAAGGCTTTGAGCAGATTTTATTGATAGTTAATTCAACCACCAAACCAACCAAGATGAAGACTCGGAAAATTTTAGAAGTACTAATTTTCAACTTTTAAAAGATCAGAGTTAGCCAGAAGCAGGAGTTAGGGGCACACTGCACGCTAACCAACCTTGTCTGTGTCCTCTATGTTGGAATCTCCCCCGGAGAGCCGTGCCCTTAGTTTCTGATATAAAATACACAGGACAGTTAGCCTCTACGCTGGACTGTAGTTAGCCGAGGTGCTTCTATGCACAGGAGACTTGCAGATCAGCAGGTTGACAGGACAGAGTGATGGTGCTGTGCGAAGCGAGGTGCTACCGTAAATCGTGAAACTTTCGCAGTGGCTTTATTTCGCGGTAGGATATAGTACGGCAGTCATACAAGGAAGACGTATTCACGGCGTCGCGAATTCATGGTCACAGCGAAAAAACGAAAATAAAACCACCGCGGCAGTTTCACATTTTACAGTATATGGTGCAACTATTCGCGGGTGTGTGAGAGTGTGACGTGAGTTTGTGTTGTGAAAGTGTTTGCGCCGTGCGCTGTTCACACACCTTAGCAGCCTCGTCATCGATCTTCTCATCCTCGGGCTGCAAAAAATGTTCAAAATGTCAGCAAGGAAAGGAACATTCACTTGTAGAATTCTGTAGACCAAAACTACGGTGAGTTGGTGTCATTTAGCAATCATGAGACGTTTTAGAGAACTTTTGAAAATCCTTTTTTCTGTGCAGAGACGAATTAGAAACAGTGACATTGGCCAAAACAGTACCTGTACGTGCAAGTCTGATTGTTTAACTAGCTTGCTAGCTAACTTGTTAGATATTAGGGTGATTTTCCTGGTCTTTTATGCATGCATGGACCAAAGTCTGCTTCAAGACAAAGAATCAGTCTTTGGAAGTCAAGTGTTATCTTTAGCCCCTGTCACACATAGCCGAACGTGGCCTCCCGAACACTGCCAAACTCCCCCCAACCAAGGTCGGCTGATGTTCGGCAAGGTTGGCTACAATTTCGGCCGCAGTAGCAAATTTGACTCAAAATTAACTCAAGTTTGATTGAAAGGTAGGCATGGCCTAAATCTGGTGAGACTGCTCCCGAACTTCAGCCAACCTTCATTGGCTGGTGTTCGGGGGAAGGTTCTGAATGTGTGACAGGGGCTTTTCCATCAACATACTACAAACTGTTAGGTGTGAACACGTTTACATGGTGAGTGCAAGTCAGTGGTCCGTGCATACATGGAGAGGGGCTATGGGGCCCTGAAAGAGAACCATCACCGTTTGCTGAACGTGTCCGTTGGTGGCCTTGGTGTCGTCAGCCTTCTCCTGCTCCTCTTGCTGAAAACAGAGTCGTGATCGTGAGCAGGGACAGTTGGGATGCCAGGCTAACCAACTACAGTCAACAGTCGCCCATTCAAATAGCTACAATTTCGAAATACGGTCAACTATTCCTTGTAACTACATAAAAAAAGGTTTTGCACATCTGTCCTGGTAAGTTATATATTTTGATACTGTACTGGACTTTTGGAATCCTTGCTTTTCAGTAATATTCAATTTATAAGACATTGCTAATGTTAGAAACAGCTATTTTTTTTCTCTCATTTTATGTTTTGACACCGAATATTGTGTCTCTTGAAGTTAAAGAGACGATCTCATGTCAGTAAAGTTATAAAATAACATTATGAGCTCATAAGAAATATAGAAGTGTCCAAAGATCTGTTGTGACCACCAAACCACATAACTCTAATCAAATCTTTCTGTCCTGTAATTCAAAATGCAGGAGACATATTCATACATCAAAGATGCAAAAACAAAACAGAACAAAAAAAATTGTGTCAATCCTTTGAAAAGACGATATAGTGTAATGTGGGTGTTGTGTGATGTTGGCAAAAGCAGCCTTATAATGAAACATAGTTCTGCAGAGATAGAGCAGACAAAAAAAGTGCTAAGAAAGTAATGGTGTAGCTCTAAGTAGCTCTCAGTTGGGTGCAAATAACGATATAGCCATAAAGATACAAAATCAGTCAAAACCCCACACCAAGAAACAAGCATTAGTAATTTCACATCACCACCTCACAACAAGCCCCTTAGCCTGCACCTAAATAGTTATTATGCAACAAATCGTAAACATTTGCATCGCTGTAAAAGCAGATTATATGGGAAAACATGCAAATTTTTTTTTACAACATCAAAATATAAGTAATAAATTATCTGCCAAGATTGGTGCCTAGAAGTAAGAATTCATCCATTATTTCAGAATAATCAGTTGATGTTAGTATGTCAAAACAAGTGGTGAAGAAATCAGACAGCACAGCAAAACTGCGTGTTAGCGCCAGACAAGCCTAAACCCCGATTAGGGACACCGCGCATCCCATACCCACCTTAATGGGCGACTCTTTCTTTGCATTCTGGAAACAACAGGAACAAAATCAACATAAACTCAACAAGAACGTAAAAGATAACGAAAGAAAACGAAACAAAAATAAAGGTGTGTGAAAACCAGACAGTGGTCCTAAAGTTACCTCATCTTGACCAGAAGCCCTGCGATCTCAGTAGACGTTTGATATCTGTGTAACTCATATACGAGTGTCTCACACAACAGTTCTGTCTCAAACCGCAGTTCTTCTTCCTTACCTTAACTTCATCCTTCTTCTCTCCCTCATCCTTGGACCGCGATGCTCGCTTGGAGAGTCGCCGGAAGAGAGACGGTTTCTTCTTCTTGATGGGTGATGTTGGCGCTGCATCACCCTCCGCCGGCTTCGTCGGTTCCTTCTCGGGCGACAGGATGACCTTGCCGATGTTCCGCCGCTCGTTCATCTGCTGCATCGCCTCGGCAACCTGAAAGCCACACCCAATTGGTTCAAAACTCTTGACCAATCAGAAGCCTTATTTCATAAGGACAATATATTTCAGAAGCAAAACATAGTGTTTTTGCTCTGTTTCTTCTTCTTCTCCTAACACATAAGGTCAATGACCTGGACCAGATGTCTGTCACCATGGTAACTGGTATTGGGTTACATTATGTAGCAAGACAGAGTTAGAGGGGTTGGTCACCATATACTAGTGTATAAATGTGTTTTAAGTAAGAATAAACAGAGCAGTAGTTTGTTAGGCTAGACCATGTGAAAGTAAACATTATGCATTTGCTTTGCAAATGTTACGTTTCTAGTTTGTTTTTTGTTTGAAGTAAGAAGTTCATCAACACTTGCTTCAGCGTTTATTTATCATCTATAAAAAGAGTATAGGTTCAACAGGGGTTAAAAAAAAGACTCAAAATGTTAGCGTTAGGATCACGGAGATGTCCTGACCTGTTCGAAGGCCCAGACAGAGTCGATGCGTGGCTTGATCTTCCCGTCCTTGTACATGTTCAGGATATCTTGGAAGGCACTGCGTACAAGCTCAATTTCACCTGGGGAGGGGGGCGTGGAAAAAACACATCAGAACACAACTTTTCCTAGTAGTAATAGATACCTAAAGTCTATATTTGTAGAGATTTGTAACAATGATCATTTTTATTATGAGAAAATTCTCCACATTTCTAGTTTACCACGATGAAAGTCAACATTCTGACTCCGTACTGGATTTGAATTTTGCGTAAATCTCTCTCTAGATTGTGTGTTTATTTTTGTCACATAGCAAGTAGTTAAGCCTTTTTAAGAGTATCATATATCAAGGACAAAATAGGTACACTCCATTGAAACAGAAAGACAGTTTTTAATCTATTCCACCATGCATCTGTGAAGAATATACATGTATCTCATTGAACTTGAGAGGACAATGTGTTCTATCTGTGTCAAGTTTTCCTCTATAAGAAAGCGTCTTTACCTGTGAGGTGTGCAAGTTGGAAGCCAGCAATGGCCTTGTTGGTCTTGACCAGTGACACTGGGCTGACTGAGGTGGACTGCCACAGGGTTTTGGCCATCTTCATCAGATTCCTGTTCTCTCCCTTCACCATGTTGGCTGAACCTGCAAAATACAGTTAGAAGAGTTCAAAATTCTGGCACAAAAAATCACGCCTGGAGGTGCAGCACTTTCATCACCTGCTAGGTGGAGCTTTTGAGCTCACATAAAAACTCACATGTAAGTAAATACAAAGCAACGTCCAAAATAGTTCAACTGTAAGTTCTTGTATGCTCAACATAAGACCAGCAACAACACCATTATAGATTTTGAAACTGTTTAGCATGTGAAGAAGTTTTGAAACAGTTCAGGGACGGTAGCCCAAAGGTTGCAAAGACTATGACAGATAAATTCCCTTGGTTGCGTGGCTAAGAATGCAGTATATTTCGACTTACCGTAAGTGACGATCTTTCCCATTGGTCTGAGGAGCTGCAGACCCTTGGATGTGTCTGCACCTCCCAGGGGGTCCAGTACAATGTCCACACCTAAGGGGGGGAGGGGGGCATTGTTAGCGAGAAGTTTATATGTTTCCAGGAGACAGGCTTGCTTTTTCCCTGTCCCCTGAAATCTGGGAAATCCACTATCCTGAAATTGAAGGAACCAAATCTTGGTGATTTCAGAGTTCAAGTCTGTTTTTCAGAGCAGCTTCGTCTATGTCTTTTAAACAATGGAACTTCTAAATTCATAATCTCCAGATCAACTTCTTTCACAGCCTTTCAACCAGAATGTCTAGTTTAACCCCCCCCTGGAACAGTCTGTATTCTTAATAAAAATTTCTGTTTCTATATTATCTCTGAGCATCTTGACCTAAACTGTTCCTTGGAAGAAAACAGGAAGGCGTCGTCCATCTTCCTATCGCAAGAATGGCTGGTATGTTGTCAAGGTCAAACTACACTGCCACTGCTAACACACAAGGTCAGGTCAGGCCTGGTCTACACATCAAACACTTCCACTACTTATACAAGCACGTCGGCAGAACGCACTGCGCCTGCGCAAAATCCTGATTTTTCACGTTTTTCGTTGGATGTTTGGTCAACGTTGCATCAAAATGTTGCCTGTTGCAGACGATATCTTTTCCTATACAAAAATTACAACACCTGAAAACTACAGACAGGCTGTCAACCTTATATGCTCTAATACAACCTTATATGAGACGTTCTGCCAAAGTGCTATGTACAATACATTACAGGTTTCGCGCAGGTGCAGTACGTTCTGCCGACGTGCTACTTATACATGTCCTAAATGGCACCAGGTTGCTAATGTTAGAGTTAGACATGACCTAAATAACAGCTATGTTTCAGATTGTAAAAGTGAAACTGTGATAGAAAATGTGATCACTGGTACAGGTGGTGCTACTCTCGTCAAATTTTGATATGTATCAAAACCGTTCAAAGAATATTTAAAAAATTCATGAAAAGGTCTCCATGAATCACAGAATTTCCCTTACCCATGGATATAGTTCTGAAACCTTATGTTTCCAACATGTTGACATTGATATAATGCACATTTAGTTGCTGTTGAACGGTCCAAGATTCGAATCACCCTTTCATGTGCAAGTCGGTGCACGTAAATTTGGTGTTGTGCAGCAAATTTTTTACAGGTCCGCACTAGTGCAAGCTTTTTGTGCAAGTATTTTTATCTCATGAGCACCTGTGCCCCTTTAGCAAGTAATTCGAGCCCTGGAAGCAAACAGAAAACAGCTCTATGGTCTCCCCCTTTCAAACATTTCTCAAAATAATGTATCTTCATTGCAGAAATTAATGCACAACTCGTACATTGTATCTTTGCAGATTAAAAAAGTCTTAACTCTTCTAAAAAAAATCGCCCTCCCTCTCACACCTTTGGGGCTGATGTTCTTGATCTCCTCCGAGTAGTCTCTCGTCCGGTAGTCGATGGGGTGGTCCACGCCGTTCTCCTTGATGGCGTCGTGTTTGGAAGCGGAGGCCGTGCCGAACACTGTGACGTTGTCAACTGTCTTGGCAAGCTGCGTAGCTGCCCAGCCAACACCACCTGCATCATGGGAAGGCAACGACCGTCACAATCCATTTTTGTCACCACATAGAGATCCCAAAAAGTCAGGGAAATTTACTTTCTCCATCGTTGCTTTAGTTTCATTTACTCTCTCAGATCTTTTAATTCTAAAGAAATCTCTTTGTGGCACCCCTGTATAAAAAGCCTCCCTCCTCAAAATGTTGGAATGGCTGAAGGACCCATTTAGAAGTTCTAGCTATTTTTTGGTGGTACCCAAAAATAAAGGGACTCCTCTCCTATCTTGTTTTTGGGCTATTGCAAACGCTTCAAGTATGAAATGATGGCGAAAATGTGCTAAGAAATGGCAGTAAATGTCAATATTAGACAGATTTCCTCATCCAGAATATTTTTGTTTTGCCACCCTGAAATTGCACTGGATACCTTTAAAAAGTCTTCTTGAATAGTCGTTTCCCTTTTGAATTTGTTTGTTACTTTATTTCGCAGCACACACTCACCTGCTGCAATGTGTACAAGCAGGCTCTTGCCCGGCCGCAGGTTTCCGAAGTCGAACAGCATGAAGTACGCCGTCAGGTAGCTGAGCGGGATGGCGGCGCCCTCCTCGTACGACATCTCCTCGGGCATGATGAAGACGTTGGTGGCGGGCACGGCCACGATCTCGCGCCACATCCCCGTTTGCGCCAGGCAGATGACATTCTGGCCAACCTGGACAACACAGAAGTCACCTCATAAGTCGTACTGTAAACATTCTACAATCATTTTCCATCGCAGATAAAATATTGTTTGACTATGTGTATCAGGAAAGTATAAAATATTGTTTGACTATGTGTATCAGGAAAGTATAAAATATTGTTTGACTATGTGTATGGAAAGTATAAAATATTGTTTGACTATGTGTATGGAAAGTATAAAATATTGTTTGACTATGTGTATGGAAAGTATAAAATATTGTTTGACTATGTGTATGGAAAGTATAAAATATTGTTTGACTATGTGTATGGAAAGTATAAAATATTGTTTGAATATGTGTATGGAAAGTTTTGAGAATCCATGGCCAAAATACACATCAAAACAATAAGAACTACAAATTCAAACATTGGTACAAGAAAACTGGGAAGTATTGAAGTAAAAATAAACATGGCAATTTATTACTGCTAAAAATAATTCATCCATAGCGCGGATGTTCAGCACATGTTAGATAGGAAAATAGGTCAGTAGATATAACAGTTGGGGCGAGGTCAATGTATTCAACAGACTTCCTTTAGCATTTTCCTGCCTTCAGAAATATACAGTAGACTCTTTTGAAAGTCTGGGGTATGGGGCAAGCTGGTATATCTTAAAGCTGACCCTTTAAGAAATTCCCGTGGCTAAGTTACAACATCAGTTTTTAGTGGGACAGAAAACGACTAGGGTGGACCATTGCTATGGCAACCACTGTGTGCATCTCATAATTACGAAAACGAGTTCTAATTTCAGACAACCATTTTATCTCAAACCGACTTTGTGACTGTCTAGTGTAGCAACTTCCTTTCTAAATGTCTACGTTTAATTCTTCCCCCCTGTCATCCTGGTATTATGTTCACACGTACGTATGTTAAAACCCTAATATTGACGTACTATCACCTTTCAAATGAGCAGCTATGCTCATATCCATATTATAGGGACACCGGGTGACCAGGTATTATTGTTTCTTAATTAAAGACGCTTTCCACGAAAGACAAAACAGGTGAGATAATGGTGAAGAATACCTGTCGTAAAGCAGGCCTGTGTCCAATTAAGTACTTCCACCTATACCTTTGATGTTTGTAAATGGTAGGATGGACTACATGCCAGTCATTTTTGTTGTCTTTTATCGTCAGGTTTACCTCGCTACTGTGTAGAGACTAGGGGTGGGTACCGGTCCAGGTGGATCGGTACGGACCGGAAAAATAGTATCGGTCCGTTCCGGAAAAACCGAAACGTGGTGGACCGGTTTTTTGGACCGAAACAAAAATCCAAACTTGTTACTACCGATGATCACTACACACAAGGAGGCCTGCCAGGAAAATGAACATCCAGCATTAAAATAAAAGAAATTTACCTTAGTTTCCGCCTCTCTCATTTTGCAACAATATTTTTTCCATATTTTCTATACCGATAGACATCTAGGAATCAAAAAGGAGAAGTTTACAGGCTGCGTATAATTTGGTTCAAATCGAACCGAAAAATTTCACTCGAGCGGCACCACATGCCCACACTGGGACGCACGTAAATTCCACTCGAGATGAGAAATTAGCATCCAACAAAACGGATTGTAAGGTTCCCACTGCTGTATTACTCTTGTTTACTTGTGGTCAACTTTTTTTCTTCGATTGAATCGCGTAAAATACCAAGGAAAATACAAAGAAACTTCAGCGATCGGCAAGATCGTGGCGCCATTTTGAATAACACGGCCGGCCGGCCGATCCTCGCGAAACCTCGCGAAACCTCGCGAGAGGCTGCAATTCAACCTATAACCGCTAGAGGGCGGATATGCAATCCTGCGATGTGATTGGTTGGAAACTTTAATGTCCTAATTTATTCGGTTCTCTTTGTAAATGATATCAGGTTTTAATAGCAATAGGATCTAGGACTAGAGGAGAAGTTTAAATATGTATTTTGTTATATTTTCTTTAATAAAATGTTCAGTTCTGTTTAGATCTCAATTGTTTAGATCTTTGTAGTGGTCTTAGTAATTCAAATACTAGATTTGCAAAATTATTCTGTACTGATACTACACCGTAAATCATATGCTACTAGTAACTTACTACTGTACAGAATCAGGTACAGGTACAGGTCCGGACCTGGACCTGATCCTCTGGACCTGGACCTGTACCTGGACCTGAATGAGCTGGACCGGTACCCACCCCTAGTAGAGACACACTGACAAGTCAGGGCTTGAAATAATTTTTTCTGCATACCTGCACTGGCACAGGTAACATTGAAAATTACCTGCACCAGACAAATTTTACCTGTACCACTCAGAATTTAAAGGAAGTATAGATTATTCTATAAACTGTTCAGAAACCATTGCTATCATTTCTTTTACACTTCAATCATACTATTCATAGATGGTGACAGTCAATACAGCTAATGAAAATCAACATACACCAACCTATATCATAAACTTAGTACATGGACTGGTGAAGGTTAGGTGCAGGTAGACATCAGAAATACCTGCACAGCTCCTATTTTACCTGCACTAAGGTGGTATTTCCAGCCCTGCAAGTACTGGCAGAATTGAGCTAGAAAGTTACTAAGATATTCCTTATCATACTTGTGGATCTATGGAAATGTAGTAAGCAACATCTGGTTCTCTTTCATCCTAGTAGGAACTACTAGTATTAAATGTATTCAAACCAAGTTTTTAGAAAGATTGTGACATCCCCACACCTTTTGTTGACAAATTTTATATATTTCT
Source organism: Branchiostoma floridae x Branchiostoma japonicum (assembly GCA_013266295.2). Classification (NCBI taxonomy): domain Eukaryota; kingdom Metazoa; phylum Chordata; class Leptocardii; order Amphioxiformes; family Branchiostomatidae; genus Branchiostoma; species Branchiostoma floridae x Branchiostoma japonicum. The sequence continues at coordinate 5,170,331 of CM023835.1, read as the reverse complement.
TTCTGACATAAACCATCTCTTATTTGTTTTAAAATGGGGCACTTTAAACTTGTAACCTTTCACGACACATACCATGCCCAAATTTATGTCTTTTTTTACCGAAAAAACGAGATATACTTCTTCCGTCAAAACATGAATGCACCCAGAAGGGAGATATCCCTACACATTCCTCAACTATTCATAAACACCACAGCTTTCCCAGCACCACTTGTGGCTGGAGACAATAACAGCCGGTAGATTACTACCGACCTCTGGTGAGGGGTTACACAATTATCCCGACAAATGTCCCCAGCTGCCTGGCTAAACCACAATAAAATATCCGCCTATCTCGGCGTGGAGTTATCTACGGGAGAAAACCACGATATCCCCGCCGCGGTTATCAGTTGGTGGCAGTGGGGAACATCTGTGCGAGCGTAAGCTGACTGTGACACACGCGTAATTCCATCTCACCTTGTATCCTGAAGCAATACAGTCATCTTATTCCTGGATTTCATTGTGAGAATGATAGTATTACAGAGACGTCACTGCTAAGCACTCGTAAGTAACCTTACATTCAGCTCTAAAAATGGAAACGCATCTCGATCCAGTTTAGTTTCAACGGTCATAAATAAATACCACGTACAGTATAGGAAATTTCATGTTCGATATGTTGGTCTTTGTGGACGAGAACAATTAACACTAATTAATCGACAGAGTATGCTACAGTACAAGGGGTCATCTGCAGTACCGAAAAGTAGGGCAAGGGGGCATCACTTCCTATGTACCAACATTCATGTTGCCGCTAACAGGAGGTGCCAGGCAGTGTTGATATCCGGACTGGAGCCACACAGGATATTTGCAGGAGCTTTCAGGAAATTGTGGAGGGTTGGAAAGATACACACTCGACTGACAACATGCCAGCAATTCTGTCAGGCCTCCAGCTTGAGTTGCAGGAAGAATAGTGCACTCTGTGAGACCTACTGTAATTCACTTTATGTTCGCGGTAGCAAAAGATCACGGTCTGAGAAAAACGGACGTATTCACAGAATTATATGTTCACGATGTGCAGAAAAAATAAAGCAAATTATTTGTTAATGGAGAACTGCAAACATATAAGTACTGTAAAAAAAACAGGAATTACAGTATTAATCAGGCTAACAAAAAGTTACAAGCAAACAGCAGGACAGAAGCAGAAATTCAAGACTCGAGTCGAGAAAAAGACGGTACTCCAGACTGCCTCCGACTCCAGACGATAATAAGACGCTATTGATCTAAATACCCACAACGGGTCATTCACAGAGTGACCCTTACCCCGTCCTGTTCTCTCCCACAACCTCCCAGTCGCTATGACTGATTGGGATAATGGTTCGATCAATATAAACTTAATGTTTTAAAGCCAGCAAGTGGACCAGTGGGGATGTACTGCACGACTTGATCAATGAGGTGTGTACCGGTTATTAAAAGGGTTCTCCTCACGCGGCCCAGTCGGCTTGGACCGCGGCCATCCTGGCTAGGGTTCGCTGAACAAGCATTCACAAATGTCAAGGTGAATTTCAATACCCAGTCTAATAATATGTGCAAGTAATCTTTCAAGGGAGGGATCATTTACTGCAGGATTGTCCTTTTGAAACATGTTAAGACTAAAATTGCTTGCACTACACAGTTAACTGTAGCTATGTCCTTGAATTACTGGGCAACTTCATGCTGATGAAAATACCAAAAATCTGTTAACTTTAAAGGCGCCCAAAGCGATTTCAGGGCAGTAAAACTAGATTCTCAAAGTCATTTTTCCTATCCCATAACATAGTGATATCTGTGACGTAAAAATGCGATGTCGCTGATCATGATCAGGAAAACAGTTGCTTGTTTCATATCGTAGGCTGGTTCTAGCTATTTATTGGTGGTACCAAAAAATAAAGGGACTCCTCACATAGCTTGTTGTTGGGCTATTTGAAATGCTTCAAATATGAAATGATAATGAAAGTGTGCTAAGAAATTGCAGTAAATGTCAATATCACACAGACAGTGTTCGAAATACTTTTTTGAACCAGGTAGCACAGTGTGCACCTTTGAGTTCAGCGGTACATATTTACACATTGCGTGGTGCGCTACCTGAGTCAGGGAGCAACTAGCGCACAAGAAAATCAGGTAGCAATTGCTAGTGTGCTAGTGGGTATTTCGAACACTGCACAGATTTCCTCATTCAGAATATTTTTTCGTTTTGCTGGCCTGAAATGAAATTGACCGTGTATACATAAAGCTTCATTTTTAAATTTTTGGGGAAGGAGGAAGTAGATCCCAGGGGAGGAAGAATACATGGTGGATGAATTCGCTCAATGTGCGAGACATGTGCTGATCAACTTACTAGTTCACCACAGATAGATACCAGACTTTAAAACGTGACCGGGAAACAGATTCGACAAACTTGTCCCGCCGAGAACAATCCAAATGGCTTTCCAGAATTTACAGAGGGATTCTTTTACGAGGGCTGGCATTAAGCATATTTCACAGGCACCGACGTGACGATATGACCTTTCCATTGTCACGCTTTAGTGAAAAATTCTTCAAATCATCACCTTAGCCATGAACTTGTGTGGAGGTTACAATTTCTGTAGAATTTGATAGTTGGTTGGATGGTTGGTTGGTTGGTTGGTTGGCTAACGAAAGGGGTAATATACGTGTATTTGAAACAAGTTATAAACGGATTTGGATTTTAATCTTTTTTTAGTCATGAAAAAAAAAAGACCCAGTAAGTTTCCAAACACTTGTTATTACTAGATCATTGTCATACTCTATATATCCTTGTAAAGCTGAAGTGGCAAATAGTTTTCCGCAAGTACTATACATTATACATGCTCACAGAGCCAGAACACTTGAATTCTATCATGTTCATTGCCACTTACAGCAAAACGTTAGCATAAAAGGTTACAATATACCAAAGACAAGACCCAGTAATTGATCCTACACGACGGGGTCGGCGCATCGGCTTCGCCTGCATACGTGTTTCGAGCGAGCTGTCAGCGAAACGGCCGGTATTTTTTACCGCATCAGTTTTTATGGGCTGGGCAACATAGCTGGTAACTCCAGCAATTGAATTATACGCCAAATTACCTTCTCTAATGGATAAAATGTAAATAGTCCTGGGAAAACGCATCAAGGCAGACCAGGCTGAAATGTCCCGGCTAATTGACTAGAGGGGGGTAGGAGGAATGATTTGTTTGGCCTGCGATTTCCCTAGTGTCTGCTAAAAAATTAGATGGGTACTCAAATGGATCACTGTTCTCAGTGCAGCACTCTTACAACAAGGGTTTGAATATTTATTTTACTGCTTCGAACACGTTTTATCTTCTTGCGATGGCAAATTCTTTGCAAGCCTGGCTAAATGTTAGGGATATCGTGTACACGTATCTATGAGTGCGGTCAAAATGTTGTCACATTTAAATGATTTCTACGTTAACAGCTCGTGCCATCGCTAGCCGTTTTCTTCAAACCCTAATGTGCACATTTCTTTTCCCGTTCCCATTATACAAGGCACCGGATGTGTGCTGTGAGTACTAGCACATTATAATCAAAGGGGAAGAGAGGTTTGTACGTAGTCTAACATTATGGCTCCGAAAAACAGGTTGTCGTTTGGTTCTAATTGAAGGGTAGTATAGCCTAGGACGTACATTAGTCCAATTCTGGCTGTTCGCATCTTGTTCCCTAGGAAAACTAAATAACTGGGCAAGATGGCAACATTAGAACACCCCCCCAGTGTGCTGGCTGTAAGCTATCCAACTCTAATTTCTAAATTAAACCTCAACTCAACTCAACTCAAAAGACAAGGGCTGAATGCAAACTTTTCTTTAACCTGTTTCTTGCTATAGGTAAACATATTAGCCAATTTTGTATTGAGTACAGCACAAGGTAGCAGTGCCAGGGTTAAAAACACACAGGATGTGGTGACCAGTCCTCATCCCTGCGGTAAGGATTATCAGGAAACCCTTTTCACACACCTTCCCCCGTCAGGACAGGTGAGTAAATATGACCACTACCTCGTACAAAGGAAACAGTCATCTCGACATGTACCGTCCTTTCAAACTTGTTTGCCGCCGGACATTTCTTTGGACATTAAGGCCAGCTCTGAATCTCAAAACATTCAAATTAAGAACCCAGCTGTAGCAATCCTGTCAAGTAGATTTTATAATGAATTTTTTTACTCCCAAATTGCTTATTTCAGATGTAGATCACAAGAAAGAACAAAGAGGTTGTTGTTTGATGTTTAATACATTAGTCAGAATCTAGTCACCCTAGAGAAATGCAGGACTGGGATTGAAACTGTTCTAGAAATGTAACACGACCCTTTTTTGGTGTAACGATGTCATGACTTCAGCTGAGTCACTTCCTGGGTTCCACAACTTGCTTACCTTAAAAGGTCACAAAACTTGTCAAACAGACGTGCCCCCCTCCCCACCCACCCTCCCCACCCTCCTCTGATCAAATAACAGGTGCAGCTTATTGTCACTGTGACTAAGACAGGTGCATCTGAATAAACCATTAACGAAATGAATAATCCTGCTAGTCAAATTTTCCTTTGTTTTATCCCTTACGATAATTGAATTTTATTGCATATCATTTACCCACTTTATTGATAGCATTTGAATAACAACGGTTTATCCTTTGGTTATTATTTCTTTTCATGACATTTTTCTTTGACCCTTTTCCTGCTGAGTTGTGCTATGCTACAAAGTTTTCACACAGTGTGGAGAAGATTTAGATACAGGCCTTTTGTTTGAAAGGCGGTGGGCACATCTGGTTGCAGCAGTTGTTAAAAGGCCGTTCCCAAGGGTTACTTGTGACATTCACACTGACAATGGCAGTACTGATGTTAGAATGACAGGAACTGGTGTGACATACCAGTGGTAGAAGTCCTTTTATTCCAGTGTTCTGCAATATTGCAGAATATCAAACTTTTCGTTCTGCAATTCGGAAATACTTTCTATAAAATTTTTTTTTTAATTTTCAAAATCTTTTTTTCAGTTTAGTAGAAATTTTCATTAAAAAAGTAGTTAATTTCGCCCCTAGAAACTGCGCTACCTGGGTTTAGAAGCAAAATATGTTGTTTGCACACCACGTCTAGGCAAAACTGTGGCCATACCCATGGAGGCTGGCAACATTGAACCCCTAGCCTGATTTTTATTAGTCGGCAAAATTTCAGGTTGCTTGATTCTTCTTCTGCAATATCAAAAATGTCTCTGCAAAATGCACACTGCAGATGGGTATTTCTAACACTGTATACTTTTCTTTTTTGTGTCAACACTGATTCTCTTACCTGTTTTCTGCTACGGACACTTTGGACCACACAGATTTCTATTTTTGTTATGGAATGCTTGGATGGCAAGCCAAGCAAAGACTAGACAAACCCAGAGAAGAAATAACAAAACTAACGTCAACATAACTACATAAAAACATGCTTTGGCTGTCCTTTCGTGGATTGTTACAGTACTAAATATAAAATAGAATTAAGATTTTTTTTTTTTAAATGTCAAAAATGTACCACCAGTAGTATTTCTAATTGATACATGTACATATAAAAGCCAAAAGTCAATATGATACTGTAATTCCTGATTTTTTCACAGTACTTTTATGTTAACTCTACCATTAACAAATAATTTGCCGACTTTCTTTTTTCTGCACCTGCCACCACCGTGAACGTATAGTTCCGCGAACACCTCCATTTTTCTCAGACCATGAACTTTTGCTACCGTGAACATAACGTAAATTACAGTATCTCACTTGTCCTTTTCCAAGAAATTTTCCCTGTAGGAGTCCCTCTGGACTGAAGTAAAGACCATCCTTTATCAGCTGGGTAATTCCTAACTGACAGACATATGTGTTCCCCTGTCACTCATCCATTAGCAAGCTTTTTATCCCTAACAGGAAAACACCCCCACTTTGTACCATCTCATTTCAGTAATGGAGCCAGGCCGCTCTTCAAAGTACACTCCAAACACTGAGTCTTGTCTGTAACATCTGTCATGAGGGGGGGGGGGGTGCACTGTACTGGACGCTGTTTTTAGAAAAACTAAAGCTATGATATGAAATCCTCAGAGAACCTGTGACGGTTTTTCCTTGGTAAATGTACCAACTCTGTAGGTATTTTACATAGGACCATCGTAATTTCTTTAAAGGCATCCAATGCAATTTTAGGGCAACAATTTGAACAAAACTGGATTTTCAAAGTCAATTTTCTGAACTGTCTGAAATGTCAGAAATGTGCTAAGAAATGGCAGTAAATGGCAATATCAGACAGATTTCCCCAGACAGAATAGTTTTTGTTTTGCTGGAAATTGCATTGGATGCCTTTAATACGTTCTATTATTCAATATTTAGCCTTCAGATGGGCAGTCGAGACCGCTTGACTCCAATCCAAACTACTTTTCCAGTGCTTCATCTATAATTTGTTTCAAGAGCCTACTGTTAATTTATGACAGTTCATAATACAGGTCACAAAACTGTTTAAAAAAAAGGGCCGACATCAATTCAAGACAATTTATGTAATATGTAGCCTCTTCAACACTGCGCAAGCAAACTGACCAGCGTTTTCAAGATGACCTTATCTTATAACGCAAATGTCCAGGCACCGCGGAGTGGGACGCCCTGACCACAGGGTCAACAAGCTATTTACCTTTTCTACCTGGCTGAACAATTTAATGATGTTTACTTGTCCACCCCTGTCCTACATAAACAAACCGCTGCCATCCTGCGTACTCTTTACCTACCTACATATAGGACTGGACAGTAATTGGAGGAACAAACGCTCTAAAGCGCCGGGTAGTGTGGAAAACAGTTGACACTTAAGGCGAGGTGATATCCAAAGTGGGAGAAGTTGACACAGTGCATCAAACCGAAAGCATATGGAACACATGACAGCACTGTGTTTGTCTACACGAATGCAAACAAGGGATTCCCTCCGACAAATAGTTGAAATAACCACCCCGTTCATACCAGACTTATATTTAGCGGTTTCAACCGGTTTTTCAAAAACCGGTTTTTATTTAACCTGGTGTGAACGCAAATTAACCGGTTTTTTAGGGGTTTAAATCCGATTTTCAAAAACCACCTCGGGAGGTGGTTTTTCAGGGGTTTTTGAAGGGTTTTTCCACCGAAAAACCTGGTCTGAACGCTAAGGGTTTATTAAACCGGTTTTTGCGTATTTCTTCTATTAAAGGACGCACTTTTTTGACATTTCAACTCTCAAGTAGGGGCTTCGGGTCAAAGCCAAAGTCCGGGTGCGCACTTTATTCAGGTTTTCCCCCGAGAAAAATCTTGTTTTGATCGGTAAAACTACGTGAATTCAAACCCACGCTGCCGGCTCGGCACGTAAACTTCCGGGTTGATTTGGGCGTCAAAATTACGCAAAAGACTCCATAAATCCGCAAAGAAATATATATTTTCCCCAAAGATTCTTTGAATTATACATTTCTTCACTAGAAAATCGTTCTGTGTTCGCGGAAACAGCATTTTGGCGCGTATTTTTAAACAAAGAAAATTTTGTTTACACGCGCGTCGTCTCGCTTGTGACTTGCCGCCGACACCGCCGGCTGAAATCATCAACCAATCGGAGGCGCGTATCGCGGTCACGTTATGCAATATTTGCATATGACCTCATATGACCTCATGGCACGCACGTCAGCAGGCGGTGCGTCGCACATTGTGGTGTAAATTCAGCGCCGTATTTCAGGAAATAAATGCCGGGACACGAACGATTATTTTTGAAAATGTATTTTACAAGTTCATCTTTGGATAGCCTAGTAGAAATCAAACCGTTCGATGTCTGCAGTGCCGCAGCAAGATCAAGAATCTGAAGACTGCATACAAGAAGGCCAAGGACAAGGTTTACATTAAACTGCAGTGGCTGATTAACTGGATATTCGCCGGACAGGGTTTTTGAAAAACCGGTTTTATACATTTTTGTAAGTCTGGTGTGAACGCTAGGGGTTTTAGCCGGGTTTTCCCCCGCTAATTATTTAGCGGTTTCAACCGGTTTTTAAAAGTCTGGTATGAACAGGGTCAACAAGGGACAAAGTACCCAGAGGGAAGAAGGACAGGTAAGGATAGGAGCACCCTCTATATATGTCCGTAGGCTGTTAATTAGGAAAATGAATAGATCAATCACTTTGAATTGTTTTGGGACAACAGACAACAGTACAATTTTGCAAACAAGCCGCTAGATGAAAAATACTAAAACAAGCCACCAGGGGGCCCAAAATCTAATCATTTTGAGGTCTCATCAAGACCTACCCACCTACCAAACATCAAGACAATACATATAAGCCTTCTCGAGTTATCGTGTTCACACACACACACACACACAAACACACACACACACACACAGACAAGTAACCTTTCTGGCGAAGGTAAATACATCAGTTACACTTGTTACAATGTGTATCTTTCAGCATGATACTTACTTGTATTGTGTGTTCTTGGTTTAAATTTGTTCTATACATTTCAATTTTTTTTATTTGTATCTTGGCAGCTTCTGCATGATAGAGCAAAACTTTTATTTGTGAGGGTTCCATCAGCGGAATTAGGACCTGCATTCTTCCCAATTGAAGAATGCATCCTGCAGAAATTATTTCAATTAGGCGTGTTTTAGCCATTTCCGCTATTTCGGACTGACAGTTCTATCGGTTGTTATTCCGAGGGTGCCCCGCCCTGCCCTTTGGTCAGGAAGGAGCTAATGAAAGAATGGGATAAATGAGGAAAGACTGGTTTATATCAGCTGACATCTAACATACCAAACATGCTTCATAAATACTAAAGCTGGCGTACAAAGCATGTCGGCAGGACGTACTGCGCCTGTGCAGACCCGTTATGTGTTGTGCATAGCATTTCAGCGGAACGTGTCATTTAAGGTCAAATTCCCGTATTCAAAGGTGACATCCCGTCTATAGTTTTCAAATGTTGTATCAGAAAAGATATCATCTGCGACAGGTAAAATTTGTTGACCTAACATCCAATGAAATCCGTGAAAAATCCAAATTTCCCGCAGGCGCAGTACGTTTGGCCGACGTGCTGTGGTACAGAATACACCATATGGCTTGTGTATTCCTTGCAAAAAACATTAAGAAACAAGTAGCAAGCAAGTATTACAAAAAAGGTTTCAATGATGTAGAGCCTCTTTCACTCTATTACTGAAATCTTATTTTACCGTTTAGTGTTACTTTTCGCGTTTTGTTTATCACACATAAATTACAACGAACTTCAAGTTCTCTCCAATGGCGGGAACAAAACAACGTTGGACGCGAGCCAACCGTTCTGGGATCCTGTGCCACACGGGGATGTAATTAACAAACCAAAGTGCACCCTGCCCGAGCTACACACCCCATCGTACTCATCAAACCCAACAAAAGGTAGACACCATTAGCACCTGTCATACTATCTCCCTACAATTATATCTACCTGTCCAGGTAGAAATGGATCATTCCAGGTGACTTGACGGCCCCTCGGGGCACGCAGGTTTCCCAACACGTGAATTAATAATTAAACCTCGGCGGGGGAGATCCACTACTTTTCAGTAAGGGAAACTGTTTGGTACAGTTTATTCTGAGCTCTTAGGTACACAATCAACTAGATTTATGTCATACTTGGGCCGCGATAACGTTCGATACTAGTGTTCCGGCCCATGTGATAACTACCCATATCATATGGGGTAATAACCGTTATCACACGGGCTTCCAAAAGTTCCATATAGTAGTTTGAAAGCGTTTTGCATGCGCCGCTTTCGAAAATCTAAATACCAGATTCGGGCGTTGGAATTGATGTTGTTGCAATTTTTGTTCAGAGACAACAAATTTTCTCAACTTCGCATTTGAAATGTATGTTTTCTTCGGTGGGTATACTACACTGTGTATTCCGCATCGGGTGATATGGAATACACCGTGTAGAGTTCTATATTTATTCTGTTCCCACTGCACCAAGAAACACTGCTATCATTATTGCAGAGCCTTTGCAATGCCTGAAGTGTCCTAGAGAACAAGACCATACCATCATATCTTGTTGAAATATCACATACTCTTATAATGGAAAGGTGCGAATTGATCTATCATATGCTGACTGATCAAATATAGAGCATATTAGGGCAAACTGGAGTGCGTCTATCTTAATCCTGCGGCAGACCAGCGCCAGACAAAATCAAATCAAAAATGCAGGTTCGATCAATAATTCAGCCGATAGGATCGGCGCTAAAGAGGCCTGAGGGGACCAGATAAGCAAATCTGGAATGATCAACTCATGGCTGGGCAGGTGTGGAAAATATACTGCCACAGAGTCCCAATCTTATCACATCTGACCAGCGTGCGAAATACTAGGTTGCCCAGTTGCACCGTGCAACAATATTTTGCTTGGTGCAACCTATTTTTACACCCAGGTAGCCCAGTGCACTACCTTAATTTTGTGGTAAGGATGCCCCTTTCTTCCATTGGGAACTGTTTATTGAGAAGTTCCCATGGAAGAGCTCATCACTTCAGGTTAAAGGGGAATCAACTCTGTGTCAGAAATGTATAAATGCACATTGCACTCTAACAAAGGTAATCATAATATAGAAGAGTTTGAATTGCGGGCAACCTGGAATTTTGATGGGCAACCTAGCTTTCATCCTAGTTTGCCACTGGGCAACCTCGCTCAAAAAAGTATTTCGTATACTGTGAAATACCTCCTGCATTTATGCAGGTAAAATTGGAGCTGTGCAGGCATTTCTGATGTCTCCAGTCCATAAACTGGGTTACCACCAATTCAGTATAAAAGAAATAATGGCAATGGTTTCTCAACAGGTTTTAGTATGACCATACTTCCTAAATTCTGAGTGGTGTGGGTAAAACTTGTCTGGTGCAGGCAGGGCTTGAAATACCGGATGCATATGCACCTTAGTGCAATTAAAATTGGAGCTGTGCAGGTATTTCTGATGTCTACCTTAAGTCCATGTGCTGGGATTACACACAAATGTAGGTGTATGTGTATTTTCATTTGCTATATTTAGTCTGATCCATATATCCCAAATTCTCATGAGTGGTGCAGGTAAAGCTTGTCTGGTGCAAGTAATTTTCAATGTTACTTGCACCAGTGCAGGTATGCAGAAAAAAGTATTTCAAGACCTGCCCACCATACGGCCACACCATCTTAATTCATTGGTTCCCTGAGTTAGAGAACTGAAGTATCAATAGTTATGAAAACTAAATTTGAAAGCCTTTACGTGAAGGTCACACTACATAGGCAGGCTTCAAGTCACTTGCAGACAGTACAGGGATATCTTGCGTCAGTAAGACCAAAATAAACATTCAGCTGATCACATGTTCACACTAACTATGGGACATAAGGGCGGGGCTATGCAGGTGTTCACAAAAGTTCATACACTGAAGACAATACAAACATTAGCATCTTCATCAATATAGATTATTCAGTAAAAAGGCAAAAATCTAGCAACAGGAGTTCAAATCATCCAAAATGAGTACTTTTTAAAATGTGCACACATGGTTGGCGTTTGTTTGCAACCATGATGGCAAAACAAAAATAACTGTTGAAAACATGCTAATATTGCATCTGTGTATTTCAGTAAGCTTAGCTGAAGATGGGCTATCCCTAAAACTAACTTCTAACACAAGCTTGTTTGTACTTGAAACAAGTAGAAGGTGGTGTGGTTGGAAATCCTCCATGTACAGATTCCAAATGGGAGGGCATGCATGCAAAATGATTTACACTAAAGGCACTGACACGGGTTCTAGACCAGACCTGTGCCCTCAACGACCTTGGGAACCCAACATATGGAACCCTTCTTCCGCATGAAGAAACAGCACCGCTTTCTCTCTTGAAGATTCTGTGACAAAATAAAGTCTCCTTAAGAATAACTTTCCTTAAAAAACTTTCCTAGGTGACTGCTTTAGTTCTACTACGTTTTTCGTTGGTGTAGTGTTTCAAGTTGTAGATAATTTTTCTCGGTTTTACGAGCCTGTTTGTCAGTTGCTATGTAAATCTCCTACCTTTGTGACTTTTTAAGGATGTCGTGAGTGAACTTTCTGAGCATGTTTGTTCCACTATGCCAAGACAGCGGTAGAACACGTCTTTCTTCTTTCATCACTACCTTATCAACATAAAAATTTATATCAAGGTCCACTGCTAATATTACATCACCTTTCTTGCCTGTCTAATTGCGCAATTCATCTGAAAGGAACGCCTTCCAGGTCCTATACAAATTATGCCTTTCTGCTTTCAACACCTACAAATTAGAAGAGGCTTAAGTACTAATACGTCAATGTTTGCCTGGAACAGGATTGATTGAATGATATTAAGTTGTCAACGTTCAGTATTTTCCATATCACAATACTGTATGCTAACTCTTGTTTATCAAGAATGTCAGAAATGTCAACATTTTGGTCAGATATGAACAGCAAAATTCCACGACAACACCAAAAGCTCAGCTCCATATGTAACACAACCACCACACGAGGGCTATATTCACCCATCTGTAGTGCTATGTTCAGGAGAACCTGGTAGGGAAAACATGTTCAACCCAACTTGTCACCATTCCAAAGGTCACCTGAAACCGCGTCAGCCCCCTACATCCTGAAAAGATTTGGTCACCGGCCAACTATGTAGCCCCACTATTGGAAACCCTCATTTCCATACCGCATAGCCTGCGCCTATTGTTATGCACATATTCTTCAATCATGAGACGGCCGAACACTTCCCATTTTTTTGGTCTCCCATTCAACAAAGTACTAGACATTGTGTATCTTACTACAACACTACTAAATGTCCATTCCATGTTACTAGCAACCTGGGAAATTTACTACAAATGCTCTTGGTTAAAGAAAGGACTGGAATTCAATTTAGTTTTACGGAGTCTATCGGAAGGCACGGCCAGTTTCAGAGGAAACACAAGTCCAAGTTCGTGCCCATGTAAGCAAAAAGGCACCGCCCACTTCTGCAAGCACGCATTACAGAATGTAGCAGACCATTGTTAGCATTTGGTAAGTAAAATAACTGACTCACAGAAGTGAGTGATCTAATACTTTGCGTAGGAGTGGGAACAAGCGTCTTGGATCAGAAGACAAAGGAGGCATGTGTTAAATCAATTTCAGCACAAACAGGTCAGCTTTCAGAACCTTTGCCAACAACTACTGAGTCATAGCTCACAACAATCTGTTGTCAAACTGTATGCACTGAAACTACTGAAGGATATTGTATTTACAATTTTACACCACCTTACCTACACACTAATGCCACAAGAAATGCAGCTACACGCTTCTACCAGCAAAATTACAACGGATGTGACAAACCCGTGTTCTAGCCAGCCTGAAATTTTTTTCCGTTATCTCAATTTTGTTTCATGTATGTCAAACGTTGAAAAATTCTAGGGGGGGGGGGCGGTGAAGGAGGCATGCTCCCCCAGAAAGTCTTTAAATTTTGACCCCCTGAAACAGTATTTCCTACATTTTGAGGGGCAAATTTTGCAGGTAAACTGAGCTTAGTTTAATGACATCTCTTTCTATATCTTTACACGCCAATTTGGCGGATTGGGCAAAATTTGTCCGTTGTGAGCAGCAAAATTCCATCAAATGACGGCAAGACTGGCTAGAACACTGCAACAAACTACGTGTTAAATTTGTCTCGCCTCACCATGACATTGAAAATTGGCAATCAGCTTTTCAGCAGGAAGGCCATGCCTAATGAATTTTACCTCCGAAATGTTATCCCATGCACACGCTTGGCAATGACACCAGCCTTCTCTTTTCACGATCTACAGCCATAAAGCAATATCCCTAATGAACGTCTGGATATTTTACATACTTTATACGTCCCAGACAATTAGTAATCTCATCTCTGTAGACTAATTTCAGTGAGATTTCCTTGTACCTATAGCAATACCCAACATTCTCCCCCAAGATATACAATTCCACCAGGACCAAAACATTTGTCACGGTAGATGTCCATACTATCACAAACTAGGAGCTTCCTGCTAAACGCTTTAATTTAAAGTGTTATGCACAAGAAGAACAGTCGGGAATATTGTTGCAGACGATTTCTCAGAACAGAAGATAAAAATAGTCATTTTTTCCCTGTTCCAAGAATCCTAATTTGTCTGGTTCCCCCACAAAAGTGTAGGCAGGAGCTGTCTGTACCAATCACTTTACCAGCAATGACGTGGCCGTTCCACCGTTGCCATGGTAACAGCTGCAATCCCAGAGGCACTTTAGTACCAATGAAATGCAAGTTCAACCGAGGGGCCAACCGACAACCTACACTGCAGTTGTCAAACATGCATTTTTGACAAATCATTAAGGCTTTGGAGAAAGATCATATGCCACTTACTGCAAACTTAATATTGCCTTTCAAAATTTCACATTTAAATCCATATTGAAGAAACAATAAAGCAAATTGATAAGCTCTTTGTTCTTTCTTAGAATAAACCCCCCTTAAGGAGGCCTCCTTATCTTACTAGTAACAGCCTTGAAGTTCCTCCTTCAAGAAACCTGTGATAAAAATTTGCTTCCTACCCCCAACTCATATTACCTGGATCTATGGCAAATATGCAAGACAGTGAGTAAGACAGCACAAAGCTTTATCAAGAAAGCAGTTCGCTCAATTTCACAATGAAATAATTCTTTGAAATATTTTTCATAATTTGTATCAGGATCCATATTCCATCACTTGTTCCGTAGGCCAAGTGCCACCACCAACAAATGCTATCAGAAATCTATTTGTAATCTTCTAAGTCATTTTCATTCAAGCAAACAAACCAGTGTTCTAGCCTAGTGTTCCGCATTTTGAGGGGAAAATTTTGCTGGTAGTGGTAGACTAAGCTTTGTATAATGACATCTCTTTCCACATCTTTCCACGCCGATTTTTGTCTGTCAAAGGTGACGGGTTGGGCAAAATTTTTGTCTGTCATGAGGCACAAAATTGTGTCAAATGACAGAAAGACAGATGCTGACTAGAACACTGAAACAAACTACCATAACGCTGGTACTGATATACCGACCATCTTGGCACATGCATCCCCAAGGCCTTCCTGGACTGAGGATTACTGGCTCAGATTTTAAAGCCATGGCTGTAAAAACTTTGTGGGCCATGTAATGTCCTGTGGTGGTCTGGGCATGTTGTGCATGGGGCAGCACGAAATGGCAAATAAATCATGTCCCCACCCAGGCAAGCCATGGATGGATTTTTGACGGCCAGTTCATCGCTAGAAAATCCGAGGGATAAAATGGCTGACTGGCTGTCTTTGTGGCCTTTATTCCAGTTATAGACTCTGTGGTACTTTCTCAAAGCCAAAAGCTAACACCCTAATTTAGTACATGTTCACCAGTATGTAAAAAATTACTCTTTTGGGACCTGCTGTATCTTTTAGTAGCAGCGTGACCAAGACTTGCAAATTTTTGCAGATTTGAAAAACCTTTTGGACTTGCTTGAGTTATGTGGGTACTAGCAGTGTTAGGGTATCTTCATCAGTGTGTCAATCAACAAAGTCTTTGCTAAGCCTCAAAGTAGTTGATCATTTGCATTGCAAGAAACACAAGTTTACTCCACCTGATCTTCTATCTAACAGTTACCTTTACTGTCGCACAAGCTTCCTTCAAAACTTTACAAACCTCACATGGAAGAACTTTGCCAAAGGCCAAGCTAAGAGAATACTGTGTTACGCCAATCAGGTTGGTTTACTCAACAACAAATTACTACAACTTGTTTGCCATGTCCTTCAATGTTCTTTTCATTTATTCTCACCTCTGAATGACCTTGAAACGGCGCTACAAGTATCTTGAGGTGAGCATGTAAGAAGAGAGTTTCTGGTAGAGGATACCATTTTTAGAAGGGTTGTCATGCTTCATACACAATTAGCTGAAGCCTTGTCTTCTGTAGGACGTATTTCATCCAGCGGCACCCATTACAGGTGACCCTGAGCGGAACAATTTGCTTGGGGGCAACTGAACATACTCCATCCACCAACAGGTCTGCTTCAGGTAAAAAGAGGTCTTGAGGGCGTATCACTCTGAAGCATGACAGACCAGAACTCCTCAAAGCAAATTAAGTCAAGGAAGCAAGTGATCTTCAAGGTTAACCGCCAGGTGTAAAGTGACAGGAACAGTACACCACGGGGTCATATTCCTTCTCCGCAGTTCAAGGTCACACGGTAGGGACATGGGAAGATACGCCCACGCCTACATGCCAACAAGACCTGCCAAATACTACATGTTTGGGGCCAGGAGTTTAAAAGTTTGTCAGTTATGCTGCTGGTTTTGGAGCTGGAACTTTTAGTATTCAATTTCATCATGAAGAAAGGCAACTACAGGGTAGCAAAAACATCACAAATGATAGACTACTAACAAACTATTAATATTCACTGATACCAAATGATAAGTAAATCAATATTCTTTCTCAAAAAAATCAAGAAACTGGATATGAATCAAATTTATCATTTCTAACAAAAATTGACTACAGCTTTACTCAGAAATGTATCACATGGACCAACAGTCAGTTGTTCCTCCCTTGATTCAAGTGTTTTTCACATCTGTTGTATTGCTCGACTTCCGCCACCCCTCAGTGCGAAGAGACCATCTTTATTCACGAAGAAAAAACAAACGGCGACCTCCTCACAGAAGGAAAACTCTTTATCCCTGTAGCTTTTGCAAACATCTTACAGTTGAAGTTGTTTAATATAAACAGCTGGAAAAATCATAAACTGAGGCCATCTGGACCTGAAACTGTCCTTATGTTTGTGTATTGGTACAGAAGCACAGATCTGTTTATACAGGAGTTCTACTGTGTATATCACATTGGCTAAACTCCTATCATTAAGACAAGTATCTATTCTACTTTGGGTTACTTGCTAAGCAACTTGGGAATGACCAAAATTTTTGCCAGCACCATTTTGCTTTTTCAAAAAATCCAATCTCATGCAGAAACACAAAGTATTTCTTTCTCCTTCTCTGTATGTCAACTACATGTATGTATTCCAACTCCAAGGCTATGACATAAGACTGTTTCTGAAGTAACATTACAAATGAACTAATAACACGTTGCTATGCTCTTTGCATTTTGGCTGGCCTTCCGCAAGAGCCTTTCTTGTGGCGCCCTATACAGCAGTACTTGGTAAGACTGGCAGGTTTCCTCCTAATCCTCGCGTTAAAAGCAATTACCTGTGGTATCTCTAGTCGATAAGGTCTGCCAACATTCAAGGTCACATTTTTGTAGAGAAAAATCTCATTCTTTACATCAACTTTTTTTCAAGAGCAGGTCCCATGCTGCTTTCTGGTCAAAACTTACCAACTTCCTCTGCCTATTTTTGTTCGAAGGATGACATCACTAACGAGACACGAATTTGGGCAGACGGAGGAATGCGGAGAGTTACGATCAGCTGCCAGCTCACTGACAGCTCAAGTCAACTTGTCTGTCCAGAACACACATTTCCTTTCTCCAACCACATGTGCTAAAACACTTGCTCCAGCCAGCAGACATGTCAGCTCAGTCCCAGGGCAGTGCAAGTCATTCTTGGTCCCAGGGCAGCTTTACCCAGATGCATCTGTTGGGACGCTGTCAGAGAGTGAACACCATACTGTAAACCATCTAACTTTTGCGGCGGTTTTATTTTGCGTCATGAGGGAAAGGGAGGTTTTCACAGCGTTCTAAATTTCCTGTCGAAACAACTATGTAGTACCGTAGTCATACAAGAAAGTGGCATATTCACGGTGTCGCAAATATGCAGTATAGATGTCACTGCGAAAGCAAAAACACTTTGAGAGTTTCACTATATACGGTAGTAGTATGCAAACCTTGTCTGTTAACCAAAAATCATTTGCTCTAGGCGAGAATATTATTGATTATCTGAACTATAACAAATAACAACGAACCTGATCTACGCTGCTGCACTTGAACCCAATTCCACCCTAATGCTCGCCGGTGCCGCTTGCTTCAGTTTCCGCCAAGTGATCAACCCTATTATGTGATTCCTATAAACATTCCCATTCAGCAGTCCTAGTTACAAATGAACCACAAGGGCTGCCTCTTCAGGGCATACAGAAATGTGTCTGCAAGGAACAAGTGGTTTCATATTCGCTTGAGAAGCTGAGGGACAAACCGTTGATGTTTATCTTGGTATGGCAAAGGTATACTCTCAAGTCTTGCATGTTATCGTCTGGTTTGAGAAAACTTCTGTGAAGGATACAGCAGTGTTCTAGCCAGCGTCCATCTTTTCGTCATTTGACATAATTTTGCCGCTCATGATGGACAAAAATTGTGCCCAATCCATCATCTTTGACAGACAAAAATTTCTGTGTTAAGATATAGAAGAAAATGTTATTGAAGTAAGCTTAGTCTACCAGCAAAATTTGTCCTCAAAATGAAGGAAATAGCGTCTCAGGGGGTCAAGATTTCAAAATCGGGCCCCCTAGGATTGTCGCACAGCCTTCAGTGCTCGACATGTTACGTCAAACAAAATGGAGATGATGGAAAAATTTCAGGCTGGCTAGAACACTGGTGGTCATGTAAAAAAACAAACTGAAACATGACCCTATGTCAGTTCAGCTTGAATCTCAGTTTTGTCAAATCTGCAACACCGGATGCTATAATCTTTAGGTCATGACAGTTCAAAGCTTTCCTGTCCAATAGCCCATTTATCAATGGCTTGTCCCTGAGATGACATTATCCCATAGCCCCTACTGGCAGGTGGGCAGGTGCAGCCTGGCCTTATTACAGAGGAAACTGATATCAAATTAGGTGTTTCTGTCAACATCCTTTTCACCACTCTAAACTTCCCAGGGGACAAACCATCCATTATCCAGGGGGGAGGAAGTGGCAAGGGACAGAGTCACTCCATCCCCTGAGATATATGAATGTCCCCAAAGACTTTATTAGAGGATCTATCCTCTGGATTGCTTTTCCAAATGGTCATCCATTATTAATGCTGGAACTGGAGAAACAATGCACTGCTGGCTCTTACTTATTGTTTGTCTTTCTTGAATTGAATATCAAACATTTTTAAGGTAAACATTCACAGCTGGGATACAAAATTACCCGTCCCTAAGGACTGTAAAAAAACCTTTCCATTCATGTTGTTAGTAAGAATAAACTGATAACTCCAAAAGATATGTAGTTTTCTGATTTCTTGTTCTTGGATAGGCTTTACCCAATGGGAGAAATTATCAAACCTTGGGCCTCCTGGCAGCTTCCTTTCAAACTGCAGTTGTTATGTCTTTAGTCATAAAATAGCATTCTAATCCCTTTGATATTGTTTTCTCATTTCTTGTTCTTGGATAGTCTTTGCCGAGTGGGTAGAAATTATCAAACCTGGGGCCTCCTAGCAGCTTCCTATCAAGCTGCAGTTGGTATACTCTAATCCCTTTGATATTGTGACACCAAACACTCCCTAACACAACTCTGGGGCTCTCTGGAGATAATTTTTCAGGTGGGATAAAGCCATCAACTGTCTGCCTCTCCAGACAAATGGGGCAGTAACTCCCTGCAAAGAGCCAAATAGCCAAAGTCAAGTAGCAGGGTAGACAAAGGACTGGTTGTGTTGTAATGTGGTGCTATCTGCTTTAAGTACTGACACAGGAAACCCTATCTGGCTGCTCAACAAACTACTTGGCTGAGGGGGACAACAAGTCTTGCATGCAGGGCAGACAACGCCCCTGTAAAGCTGCCCACCGCACGTAGAATGCTGTCTTTGAACTTCGCAAGTCTTTGCTATGGCGCAGCAGTCACCCTTTGGTATTTATCTGTTGGGGACGCTTTCACTGCTACCCCCAACCCACCAGGGACACTGCTTCTTTTGTTCCGTGGCTCAACCGAAGATATATGAAAAGTGAAGTTCGATATCCAGTTCAACTATTGGTTTCCAAAATTGCTGCACTTCTTGTACCGATCTCAACTTTGAATGTGCGGTCATGCCTTGAGCTGTGCGATACACAGAGTTCGTATACCTGCCATTCCCCAACAGGCAACAGCCAGGAAAACACTGAAGTGTTGACCTCTGTGACTGCTCCATCACGTGCTGTTAAATTCAAGGCCATTGCCCTTCTAGACAAAAGTCGCTGCTCTTCAAGAAAAAGAAAGTGCAGTCTTTGCATCTTAAAGGCACTCAGGTCCTTTCAAGATATCCCCGTTTGGTAGTCATGTAGGGGGCATTGGGGTCACAAGAAACTGGGACAACTATAGAAAGAAAGGTTCATTCGGACACATTAACTGAAAGCTTACCTAGGGGACAGTCTCAAATGTCAACATGATGTTCCAAGGGAAAAGCAATTTGTCTGGCCTCAAGTTCCCCTTGTGACACATTAAGAAAACCCTGTCTATCTTTGACAAACAAAATAGCTACAAATCTCGGCAACAAAACTATTTCGGTTCGCTACTGTTTGCAACTTTGTGGTCAAACCCTTACCAATTAGCCACACAGTAGTTTGTAACAATGGACAGATGTTTGCCTAGTGTCTGCCTGTGGGTCAGACCTCCCTGAGTTTGGGCAGTGAATACAGCACAAAATCACATCTATTCAGGTGACCTATGGGCTTTCTCCCTAGGGGAACACACCTTTAGGCTCTAGAAAGAACCTCATCCACTTAAGAATCTAAGGATCCTGTCTTCATGTATCAATGTTTCCAAACTAGCTAGTATTGATCTTAAACATCGATTCTCGATCTCAGTAACAGGGCTCATTACCACCTATAAAGTATAAAAAAAATAATGGCAATGGTTTCTGAACAGTTTTTAGTATGATCCATACTTCCTAATGTCTGAGTGGTGCAGGTAAAAAATTTGTCTGGTGCAGGTAATTTTGAATGTTACCTGCTAGAAAAAAGGATTTCAAGCCCTGAATAATAATGTGTTACTTTTGCACGTTTTGGGATTATACCTGATTGACAATTTTTATATAGCTTGGCACCTATGATTCTCAGATGATCGTAACTTATGATACAGTATGTCAAGAATTTTCAGTTGACAAAGACACTCTGGAATATTTATGAAGTAAAGACTTATTTTCTTAAGAAATCTTCTAGACAGCGTCAGGAAACTCAAGCTGTGATAACGTCTTGCCTGGGGGGCTCCACCGTTGCTGTCGGCAACCATGTCATTTTGTCCGACAGGTTGTCCCCTTTTCAAACCGTGGGAAAAAAACACAATTCAAAGAAACAGAAATAAGTACATGTACCGCTAAAGTACAGCTTCAAGCCTGGAAAAAAGTTGTACTAAACTATCCACGGTGCACTTTTCATGTATCTTCTTTCTTTAACTTGATGAAGGTTAGACATCCAGGTAATGAGATACACAAGAATTCATAGTTTTTGGATGAATAACTGTTTAACTACAGATGCTGTTAGTCACTGACAAAAAAGTAGTGGATGCTACTTGAAATACCAGTTGCTTGAGTAACTGTTTTCTTGTGTATCTTTCCAGGGCACTCAAGCTGACTGTGTAGGACATAAAATTGTAATCTTTGTCTGTACGGTGCTTCATACTGTTTTATGTTCCACGCTTCCAGGATTGTTTCCCTCGACGGTTCCTCCCACTATCGATTTTTACCAGACAGACCCAGACACCTTTAAATCAACTGTACATATTGGTAACGCCTATGGCAGAGGGCCTCCTGTTATTGGAATGACGGGACAGGGCAATATTCTGATGAAAGTGTCTTTTCAAGCGTTCCCATACGACTAACAAACCTGGGCTTTACTATAATAGTTTTTCTTAAATTTCTAAAATTCTTATTACTGAACATCACTTTGGAACATTTTAACATGTCAAAAAATGATATATTAAAACAACCCCCATCTGCCAACATACCATTAAAAGATTTAGGTCTTTTGGGCAGATTCAAAGATAACTATTTACAGAGGAATTATAATGTCATTTCCCAGTCAGTCTACCCATATTCATGACGGACATATCATAATCCACAGTCTTTTCATATGTAAATCCTTTAATGAGGAGGTAATTATATCTCAATAATCATGTTATTAGCAACATAGTCACATCTGGACTCATTATGTTTCATTTCTGCACTCATAGAATTTTTACAAAGAGGAGGGCCAGAAATTAGTTTATAAGGTAGAGAAGAAACTAGGAAAAGTAATAAATGGTATGTTTGGTAATAAAAATGACTAAAAGTAAAAGAGGAAAAATCTGTAACACAAACTTTCAAAAAGATGCATTAATATTTCTCCAACAAAGAAAAAAAACTTTAATCTAGTAATTCTACATTGAAATGAACCTTTTTTCTCAGCTCAATTACTGACTGCGAAGACAACATGCAAACTAGCTAGCCACATTCTTGGAATATATGTGTTACCCTTCCTTTACCATAGGGTATACAAAAAGCTGCTCCTATGCAGTCTACAATAGAACTTGTATTACCATCAGGGCACCCACTTTTGAACTCATTACACCAAAACCATGTCATTTCAGCTGTTTGGATATTTCAGAACATAAAGAAGTCTGAAAAAATTTCAATGTGGCTGAACAGAGTTTGTCACTGACCACGCCCAAAAATTTCACCCTCAGGACTTTACAAGAAAATCAGTAAAGACAACAGTGCTGATTTTTTTTGTTTGTTGGTAGACAAAAGGGCGTGGCAGGATTCAAACTTGTCACATTCACAGCTGGGTGCAAATCTCTGTTGTACCAGAACCCTACCGCTTTGCCACGCCCAGAACATTTATTAAAACCAACCTAGGATCCAACAATTTGTGGCAAAGAACTTCACGACAGACACATTGTTGCCATTGCTGTAAAAACGGAAACTTTGTTAAATGTCCTTGAAAACCCAGTTTTACTGCCCTAAAATTGCATTCGATGCCTTCAACAAAGTGTGGTCTAATTTCTTCACCACTTGTGGTAATGATCACACGGCCACCTCCCAAAGTCATAGGATCCCCCACTTGTACCCCCCCTCCACCAACAAACACTACAAAAGCTTATTTGTACTGATGCACTTTTCCTTCAATGGTCCCCACTGTGCAAAACATTCCGAAATTCCGGCAGCGTTGAGCTGCTCTTCACCGAGAAACGTCAGCACGATTTCACCGCCTACAACCACAGTCGGCCGTCCAATCTCACATTCCAGATTTAGTGTATCACATACCGCAAATTCTCATCATTTTACCTCTCATTTTTAGCGTTAGTAGCAGAGGCGGATTGAAGGGGTCTAATCTACAAGGCACGCTCGACTTGCTGATACAAGTGCAAGTCGATGCGGGTTATTCGAGCGCCATACCTCGCAACCGGGGTAATTTTTCACCCGTCGCTGGTGTGCCGTTTCACGCAGTCTGTGCTTTCCCCAGCAAAGTTGGTAACACTACACATTTTGTAGAAACACAAGAAAGACAATGAAACGCTACACGATGCCACTGCAGTCTGATCTTCGAACATTCCTACCAATATAAACTGTGCCAACTTCTTCTTTCAACAAGAAACGAGTTGAAACGTCTTCACGGCGTGCTGTGCCATAGGTCTGTTTTTGTTTGGGGAGCTAAGACTCCAGCCGAGGAATGACATAAGACGCAAGACGTTTCAGACTTGGGGCCAAGTCTTCTTCCTAAGACAACACAGCTGCCCACATTAAACCATCCTGCAGTATTTAAACTGACAGTTCACCAAAACAGGTGGAACCTTCACAGCAGGCGGCCTGGGGGCTACTAACAGCATAGCGCAGATGGCAGAAAAAAACTTTTAAAAATCTATTTTTTATACCCAAGTGACTAGAAACTGCCTTTACCAAAATATCATTATATTCCATTGAAAATTTATAGCTACCAACAGTCAAATAAGGTAAAAATGTATAATACAAAGGGCTTGCAGAAGGCTACATTGGAAGTTACTTTACTCCAAGTAATGACATCTTTTAAATCCATATGACTAGAAACTGTCTTTACTAAAATATCTGTCATAATAATTATATTCTATTGAAAATTCATGGCTACCAACAGTAAAATAAGGTACATATGGTAATACAAAGGGCTTGCAAAAGGCCACACTGAAAGTTACTAATACTCCAAGTAATGACTTCATACTTGGACCATATTTCCCATAGAAGTGTCATATAAAACCTACCAACAATGTCAAGAATGAGATCAACTGCTTCAGAGTGTTTTGCGGGAGATACGTGGATATAATTCGATGTTGACACAACTCCCAAATTTGCGGATACGTATACAAATGTGCGACATTGCTCAAAGTGTTTAGCTTCAAAAATTACCCATCATAATAAAAGGATATTTGCAAATATTAAGATGATTGATGATTACTTAATAATACATAAAAATTTTCTACCAATACCATCTCAGCATGTATGTTGTATCATTTCAGTTGGGGTATATCTTTTATGCACTCTAAAAGAGTTCTTTAAAAATCATTCATTCAAAAATCACATGAAGTTTTATACAAATAAACAGTTTTATGTGTCTACCAGCATCAGATTTAAATGACTTGTCAGTTGCCTTTGTATAATCTAGGCCATGAGGATATTATAGGACCCCTGCAGTGGGAGGAAAGCCCATTCATCATCATGAAAAGAAAAAGCCCTGACAGTTTATATCCTGTTGATAAGGATGGCTGCCTTTCGGTATTTATATGTAAACTTTCCTCCTAGTAATTTGTGTGGGCAGGTTTAAGTATGCAGGATTTAGCTCTAGAAAATACCAGTATCAAAACATAGAAGGGTAGATAAATAATTGAATGGTTCTCAGATTCACTTCTTCATTTTTTTTTTCTGATTTGCAAAAAAAAGTTCAGGTTCTGAATCAACTTCAAAATGCTCATATTTTGGCCCAAACAGTTGAAGAAAGCCTTTTTCTTTCTAGTTATTACAGTTAGTTTTTCCACCTATCAATTCAGTGGTTTGATTAAAAGTTTAAAATTCCCTGTTTGAATTACAAACCACCCTGGTATGTTGACTTCATGACTCCTATCATAGCATTTGGGGCTATCGTAGGATGCCTGTGCCTGTTTTTTTTCACTCTGTCGCTTCAAATTTTTTCTTAAAAAAATGCGAGAACCAACAAGTCAAATTGGTGTGGCCTTATGATGCTCTGTCAGATATTATGGTACATAGTAGAGACAGCAGAAGCAATAAAACATGTGCACGACCCTTCAGATAGCCATTGACACATAAATAACCGTACCTTTCATGACAAATTGCTTTTCATTCAGGCAGAAAGAGGGAAAATTAGTTTTCCCAGATATAATCTGTAGATAAAGACCCCATACAACAAATTTGGTCGGCTTGATAGAGTGAAGTACACTGCAAAATTAAGTCAACCCGTGGGGGAAAAATCGATACTCCGTAATTGAATTAGACGGCAGCAAAAGCTGGATCTCACATCGGACCAATATCAAACGTGCAACGATGTCTATATATCAAACAGCTACGTGACAGAAAGACGTTGAGAACGTATACGTAGCCAAATCTCGTTTAAAACCCGATTTTAATAACTTCAATTTAAACCACGACAATTTTTTTTAATTCTAAAATTCTGAGCTACATGTGTAGCGGTCACTGTGCTTGAAATATAAAAGAAATAATGGCAACAGTTTCTGAACAGTTTTTGGTATGATCCATACTTCCTGAGTGGTGCAGGCAAAATTTGTGCAAGTAATTTTCTAAATATTTCAAGCCCTGATATACGAGGTGCCAAAATCATTTCAGAAGTGTGTTACTGGTTCTAGCATTGAATCTGTATGATATGATGACCCATGCTTTCTTGGCATGTTAGTCTGGCTAGAAATACCCGAGAAACAAAACATTTTCTTGGTGTTGCCACCTGTCCACTTTGACTAGCACAGCTAAGTAGATCAGCTTGGTTGTTTTGGTGCCTGAGGCCTTGTAAGTATGTAGAGGTTGTTGGACAAAGTTACTGCTTTACTTACGAATCGTGCAACCTAAAACAAGCAACAGTCCAGACTTCTAAGGACTGGCAAGGGTTACGCTTCACATGGAAGTCTTTTGGAAACAACCAGTACAACCAAAGAGTAATAGCACTTGAACTAGTCAGCTGAAAACTACAAATTTGGAAGGACGTTTCAATAGAAGTATGAACTTATTCAGTAAAGAAAGGGGTAAGATACTGTAAGAGACTTTTTACTGTGATACTGTTATATTCCATAACACTGTAGCACACCTATGAACCCTGCATGTATGAGGGCAGCGGGGCAGGGAAGCAGAAAGCCCTGACCAGGTGTTGCTGATGTCCGGCTGACAACGCTTAGTGTCCACAAACAAAGGTGCATTGTGCGGCGTGTACTGGAATTCCCAAGGTCGGTGGTACGCTACATGCAACATTCTGCCGCCGCTTTCCAAGATTGGAACTCACGCTTTGGGGGCAGGCAGTTGAAGAAGCAAATTTGCACAATATACAGCTGCTTTTTATTGTGTTCTCAGAAGAAAAGAAGTGCAGAAAAATACATGGATTGCAAGTGCAACGTGTACTGACTGCACAACGGCAGGGCGAAAGTATTCAAGGATTGTTGCTTTTGGGGGTGGGCATGACACAGGAAAAACGTATGGGCCGTTTGAGTTAAAAGGACGACAAGCGAAAACCGTTGCCCATGCTTTTGTACTGGTGCGTCAGACGGGAGCCCCTCCCACCCATACTGCACTGGTCTTCGCCCGACCTCCAACAAGCCACTTGTTTGAACAACTCGTGGACGGACTCGAGACGAGAAAGGCAAACATGATTGGATGATTTACAGCGGGCCCCCGCGCGACACAACAAGCCTGTGACGTGTGCGCAGAGGCACGTCGCCAACCGTTACACGTCAAGCCAGCCTCTCAGAAATCCAATTATAGGTAAAACACTGTTTGCTGCTTATACAGAGGTGTGAACTATAATCCATGTTACTGGTGGAAAATCCACAATTGTTCTTTGGGTACTCCCCTTTCCCATTCTAAACAATGGTAGATCCCAGAACTTGGTAATTATACACAAGAAAATGTCTACTTTTATCGCGTAATACCTTATATTAACACTAAACCTGGGCTACTGGCCCTGGAAATTTCCCATAGTACCTACCTAACATATAGCCTCAGGGCAAATTGCTAGATACAACAACCACTTTTACAAGTGTACACAAATTGTTACAAAATCCACTTTTAGTAGCCCAATTTTCCTGTTTGAATTTTCTTTCCAATCAAACAGTTGAGCTGTGACACAATTACCATGTCCGTCTCTTTGTCCCAGGCATAAACGAATGACCTAATGCAAACAAACAGGGCCAGCGTCCAAAGGGCCCGAAATCCACCACAGGTCACCCAAAAAACAGGTGTTAAAACGGGGGTCAACCTAGATCGCGGACAGCAGCTACCTGCTACCTACAACGGCTTTTGTTTAAACCGACCCCATTTTCAGTTGAAACAAAATATTTGTACGTCTCCGGCCAGTAGAAACAATTGTGTAATCAGCCATCAATCTGATTAGTCCACAAATTTAAACACGGTGTTTGCTCATTGCCCAACGGTCTGGTTGCCAACGTGTATGGCATAGATAAAACTCACTTGCACTTTGTGTCTATCGTCCGTGCTAATAGCTTGTTTGAAATTACAAAAGGTGGCAGACAAGAGGGCTTAGATAGAAGGACAATCTTCAACAAGAGAAAAATCATTAGATGTAGAAAACTAAAGCAACGTGTCAAATTTATACTGTAAAAGGAAAAAATTTGTAACAAAAAAAAACACTCAGAAGCCTCTTATATTTTAAAATCGGGAATTGTCTGAATTCAAATGAGAAGACAACTTCTTTCAAGTTCTAGCGAGCCCAAGTAATTCAGGCCAAGGACAATGTATAATTTTCAAAGTTGTCTACTCAAAATGGGTGTCAAAAGAAGTGCGTAAATCGTCCTTTTCAACTGGGACTAATCTCCGACCCCGAGAAATAAATCTAAGGCCTCTGCTTGACAAAGAAAGATGGCAAGACGTCCCCTGGTTATGTATGGAAGTCGCACCTGAGATGCATATGTAATACAAGTCCTGCCTATACACAAAGCCAGCATTGTCACAAGTAACCGTTACAACTGCCCTAAAATGGAAGAAAATCTTGGGGCAGGGGCCCGGGGTTACCGCACTTTAAACACCGTTACGTGACATTTGGACGATTTATGGCCGAACTGGGGTCTGAACATCGGCCGACGCCGGGAAATTATGAATAATTGATCAATACTGTGCATTTTGGCGGGTCCGACGCGCGTGGCTTATTGTTATTGTAATGTATGGCGCCGTCTTCGTGGCGTGGGGAGCTGAAACCTGAGCGTGGCGTGGGGGAAAGAACAAGAACAAAGCACGGCAAAGTAAGACATTTCGGACGGTTCTGGCGGTAAAATCCGATGATTTAGCGGGTTTTGAAATATATGGTGACATCGGGCGGAAGCTCTGGCCCTAGGGACCGGGTGGCGGCTGACAGCCAGCGGAGGGGGTGATGGATTGAAGCGGGGGCCGAGGGTCGGGGTGGGGCCGCGGCGCTTGGGACAGACTCCTCGGTCCGTGGGGCGACGGACACCGCATATGAACCTACCTCCAGACCGCTGACGTCCTCGCCCAGCTCCTCGATGACTCCTGCGGCCTCCATGCCCAGGACGACGGGCGGCTTGGTCATGCGGTCGTGCAGACCCTGCCTGACCATCAACTCCGAGAAGTTGAGCCCGGCCGCCTTGACTCGGACCAGCACCTCGCCTTTCCCCGCCTTGGGCTGCGGCTTCTGCTGCACCGACAGCTTGTCGTAGCCGCCATGGCCCGTCAAGACGATGGTCCGCACCGTGGGCTCTGGAGGCTCGACGGGAGCGGCTGGCTCCGCGGCCGCCGCCGCCTTCTCAGGCTCGGCCTTCGGGGTCTCCTGTACGGCGTTGCCCGCCTCGTGTGCGACCGTTGCTGCATCTCCGCCTTCCGCCATCTTGTCAGGACTCACTCTCACTACTACAGCCAAGTACAGCCAACAAGCTAACCTATGACCTATCACCCGTGGTGACCCCGAAAAACTGCCAAAATTAGGGGAGCGATCATTGTTGATTGGTCGAAGGGTTTGGAGGCTGCAGTCACGTGGGTTAGAAAAGAAGTAGTCTGCAACTCAAGCTAGAAATTGTGAAGTCTCTGTACCTTTCAAACAGAAAGGTAAAGAGAAGCGCATTTCGCAAATGGATTCTGGCATTTCCCCAATTAACTTTAACTGCTAACAGTTATGAAAAATGTATACTTCATCAAATTTTATACTCCCCAATGGGGGGGGGGGCTGGTATGTCCAGCCATTGTTGGTTTGATCAAAAGGAATGTTGGGGCAGTCTAGTTGGGACAATATAATGTTATACCTAGGTACAAAACCTGTTGTTGATGTTGTATTGATAGAATAAACGACCAATATCATATGCAATGAAGAGTGACTGCTGGTGCTGTTTTGTAGGGGGGGAGGGTGAAATTAAATAAGACACAGCATCATTTGTTGAACGATTGCAGTGTCAATATATCTTACAATGTGTTGGAGATGGTAAGAGATACAAGACCCCCAGGACCCAAAACTCTTGCTCTGTCCCCAACCTGTACAAAAATAGCCTCACAGTTCTCACAGTTCATTGACGGCCAGCTTGAATGGACAGACACAAATAGTTTTACTCCCGCCAAATATGACATCAAAATCGAAAACACAAAAGATCCACGCCAACCCATCGAGCTAACAGTAAATTTTAAAACTTAGCGAATGCCTCATATTCTTATAACATAAGTGATGCCGACAAGCTTTGCCAAACGCTCACAGTGACATGTAACACGATGTCTTGGCCAGTGGTAACCGTATCTAGTACTGTCTGATTTATTTATAACTCATGATCTCAGTCTAGTCTCAGTGAAATGCTATATTTGTAACCTCGGTTCATTCACACTTTAAGTGTAAAATTTACGACGACGTGGAACCTCAGAGCCCCGCTGATAAATTTACGGCCATTTTCAACAAGCCGGAAAATTAGTAGGATCATAACATACCGCTTTTGATTACAGCCAAGCGCAACGGCCGTGAACCAATTGGCCGCGGAAATTAGCAACAGGACCAGACGGCAGACAGGTCCATTGGAAGGGAAAGCCTCGCTTGTTTGTTTTGATACAGATCTGCTAGTGTGAAGTGGTTTTGGTTGATGGCCAGCCATTGCAAATAAATTGGACACACGTTTTTCTGCATGTGTAAATTCCCTAGCCTAGCTGTGTAAAATAAATCATGGTTGTGGAAAACACTGGTGACTATAGTCTCCAAGCAGATGTTGGGGGAGAAAACCTTGATTTTTTGCCAACGTTGAACTAACGTTGAAAATACAATCGTTAACCTCATTGGTTGAACACAATGCATTTTGGGTATCAAGTTAGATGTAAAGACTTAAAAGAGTTCTATGAAAACTAGAAAGGTAACATTTGCATAATGTTTGCCTTCGCATGGTCTGGCCTAACAAACTACCGTTCTGTTTTCTCTTACTCAAATACATTCATATATATGGTGACCAGCCCCTCCAACTCTATCCTGCCATTGCTACATAATGTATTCCAACACCACATGCTGTCTGCTACAGCACCAGTTACCATGGTGACAGCCGCCTGGTGCAGGTCATTGGCCTTATTTGTTTGGAGAAAAGTAAAAGAAAAAGAGCAAAAACAATATGTTTTCCTTCTGCGAAGGTAAACATAAGTGTCCTGTGAAGAAGACCGTATGACCACGCGTATGGCCAAAACAAGGACGAGCAAGCGATAAACTTCATCTAGGGACAGTGGACATAGCATGGCCTTGCGCATCTGATTGTAGGGCTACTTAACGGTCTTTATTTACCTTGCCTCGGCGTTATCTGACACTAAATCTAATCTCCAATCAGACATACAGCCTTGAATTGTTTAATACGTCTATCAATTTGTGTTGCTAGCCTTTTTCACTAGACAACCGAAGACGCTAGCCTGGGTACCATCCTCCACGGTGGCTAGCGACCTTTGGGAGCGGCAAAAACTACGGAGGATGATACCCAGGCTACGAAGACGCACGGACAAAAAAAAATCCAACTGACTGCAATATTGCGCCGAAGGTCACTGACCTCCTTTACGGAGTAACAAACAGCGCGAAACTATACTCAATAGCCTTCGCTAGTCCATGACCACCTGCCAGTGATAACAAGACACTTTCTTATTTCGGGGGAAGTGCTTTTCAAAACTTCTCCTATAGGTTTATTGAGGTTTATTGTATGTCTTTGACCCAGAGAGAAGGGGACATTGTCTAGGTTTTTCTTTTAATAGTGGTCGTTTCAAGTGGTTATGCGTGGTTGAAAAAGAACTGATGGATTTGGTACATTTTCCAACCCCATACCCCTTCAGGATAATTCTTGAACTTACCCGATCATGACGCCATGTTTCATCACCGCTGCCATGGCAACGGAATTTAGGCCACTCCTTAAAAGGACATGTCCTGAAACAGATGTTCAGACAGGTGGATTGGGGGCAACTGAAACTACTTCTTAGTTATGACGCCAGTCAGCGAGTTGAATTATTGATTACTAATACATATCTATTGCTAACAAATTGTTAGTAAACTAATTAGTAGAATGAAATACATAGTTGTTCCCACGTTTCAATGATAAATGCCTATGGTTGCATGCTGTTGTGCTTACCTTTTTTTAACTTTCTAGTCCTCTTTTGATCGATCTTTATTTAGTTCATCGTTTTCTGATGTCTACTCAATCTCGTGCAAGGATATGAAACTATCATCCTTTTTGCAATTGACGGAAGATTTGACTTAGTTCTTAAAGCTGCATTATGTAACATTAGGACGATACCAAAAGTAATTTTTCTGGTAATTTCTTTACAAAGTAAGTTGAATCAACCCTACTCTATTGCAAAAATAAGTGCAATTCAGGAAGTGGAGGCGCCAAAATATGACGCCTTACGAGTGTTGAAAAGTTGGAAACGCAGCTGTCAGCCATATTTGTTTACATTGGTAGTTTGGGGTGGTGCCACAAAATGAGTGTGCCTTGTGTGAACTGTTTTAGTGCTAGCCGCAAAAGTGTGAGAAATGTGATATAGCGGCACAAATATGTTGAAAAGTGGAAGTTATAATTAAACTTCACATGACATTTTTTCAACCAAAATATTTCAATTTTTGGTGCAAAAATGTTACACAATACCCCTTTAAGGCTTGAAGAAGAGTTTATTACGTTCATATCCATCAACATAGGTGTTGTCTTCCTCAGATAGACGCCAAAACGGTCGGTCCCGGAAGCGGAGATGCGCGGAAGAATTCCCGCTTTCAGCCCGGCTTCGCCCGAATCCCAGAGAACAATGCTGTCACAACACAGACATGGGAGACTTACCCGGCCATTACGTGGTCAGGGTACGCACCGTCTTAGCCTCGACCAGGCTTCGGAAAGCGGCTGGAAAGAGTAGAAATTGGCCAAATAGACAGATAACATGCCGGGGGAGTTGGTCCGCTTAAGGAGTACAGTTTTCCGCGGCTTTAGTAGACCAACTCCCCTGGCATGTTATCTGTCTATTCGGTCAATGTCTACTCTTTCTAACCGCTTCCCGAAGCCTGGTAGAGGCTAGCACAGTTTTTACCGTGTGATATCCCATCAGTTATAATTTCCAAGCAGATGTAGGATGTGGGTGAGCAATTTACGCCTCTTTTAAGGCCTTTTGCACCAAATTCTAGAGAGAGAAAAACAAAACCTAGCACGTCTACCAGAAAGACGTATTGCTGCAGCTAAAAACACTGACCCACACCCTACATCTGCTTGGAGATTAGTTCCCAGATCACACAGTGAAACTGCACCTGGACGTTTGGAGTACAAGTTAAGCCTTAGCAGCTTACCGTTGTACTCAATGGCTCTAGACATTTCTAGTAGAGGGATTTTCATGCATTTGTTTCTCTCCTTCCTGCATGCGAAACTTGAGAACATGTTTTCAATATTTCTCTTAGTTTAATGTCTAGGATGCGAAACATATCCTTTTGATATAAATATGATTATTGTCCTGCAAACAGCAGTTTGAAAACGCACAACGCATGTCACTTACGAGAGAAAATCCACATGGAAGAATTTGCATGTTGTTGGAGGCCAGGAAAGAGAATACCATGAGGCTAGTAGAAAAGCCATGGATAAGTCCACGATAAAATGGCCACACATGCAGGTCGACCATGCTGTATGGGTACACGTGTTTTCTGTGTTTTCCCTAGCCTCTACCAGACTTCGGTAAGCGGCTGGAAGGAGTAGAAATTGGCCAAATAGACCGATAACATGCCAGGGGAGTTGGTCCGCCAGAGAGTACAGTTTGATGCTCCCGGCTATGTTTTCCACTATAACCTCCTTGGTATGACTCAAGATAAAAACAATAATACAAAGAATAAATAAATAAATAGTAAATGAATAATAGTGACAACTGACAATTCATCAAGTCGTTAAGTCCGTTCGGTAAGGGTCAGTTACAGTGACAATAGTCTTTTAAAGGTTGTAAGAGAAGATGCTGCTCTGACGTACTATGGTAGTGAGATCCACACAAGCGACGCAGAGGTCCAACCGTTTACACAGTTGTATCTCACTCCCCAGTTGTCGCCTCGTGTTTTAAATCACTCCCCGCGACAGCTGTGTGGGAACAAGTGTTCCAGACGGTGGGAGATTCACTTGGCTCCAGAAACAACACAGTTGCAGGCGTGACAATCAACGAGGGTGCACAAACACGGGACGCGTGTGGTCATGGCGGACAGGTCCCGCTAGGATCGCCCCTGAACAGGTGCAGGTTTGTGCTAGGTTACCGCTCCATGTGCGAAATCGCTGGCACTTGCCAAAAGAACCATGTCTCGAAGCAGGTGAACTTGAAATCGCTTCTGTTGTTGTTTGATTTCTACATCTCATCTGTTCAGAAGTGTCAGCCAACTAGGTTTGTGAATTAAGAAGGTGCCAGGCAGCTGAGAAATTGGAATTCCTGTAGACAGCTGACTTTTTATTCCATGTGGCAGTGGCGTTGATCTGATACAATTTTCAACGACGCATGATCACTGTGCATGCTACTATAACCCATGTCCCAGCTATAAAGCAATCTACGTTTTCGCTACCGCGGGTAGATATCAATACTAGTCTCCACCAGACTACCAAAGCGGGTTCAAAAACAGTAAAATTTAGCCAAATAGGGAGAATAATTGGCCAGGGGAGTTTAGCCACCATAGGGTCCATTTGCCCGCATCGGAGCGGGTTAAGTAACCCTCCCGCAGACTGACTCTCTTGGCCAATTATTTCCCCTTTTTTGCCAAATTCTACGATCCGTACCCCCGTAGGAAGGCCTGGTGGAGGCTAGGTAGATACTGTATGTTCCACATCTTTGACTCGGGAATTACTATTTGGCCCTTTGACTAAACAGAAGGCTTTTTGATAAAGGATTGGGTGTCCCTGGAGTTGAATTGATTTGTGGCAAATCGAAGTGGAAAATCTTGGCAAGTGTTGGTTATATACCCAGGGACAGCAAGAAGAAACGTTTTCTTATGCTGAGGTCACATTTACAAACCGGGGACCGGCCGGGCTGTTTCGATTAACGAAAAATCGACAATTTATATCAAGAATATACACAAATAGCTCCTATTATTAATTTTCCCCACTTTTTTGTGCTTTGTTGTCTTTTATATCATACGTTTCGTTCCATAAGAGGAAATAAGACTGCCCGGCCGGGCCCCGGTTAGGAAATGTGACCTCAGCATTATACAGGAGGTCGGGACTAGCTCAGCTGAATGACCCAGTTCTTGAAATGTCGTTGGCCGGATATCTGTCAACAGAAAATGGGTTACTGACATCAGTGGTGGTGTGCCAAATGTTGGTACATTTTATCGCTTCTGAATAGCCACACTGACTAGTATATTATCTACTGTATAATGTCATTGCACTGACCAAACCAACAGGGTAGAGCAGTAGTAGAATAGTGATCTCTAATAAAAGATTTTAAAATGTGCAATACAAGAGAAATTAACTAGATGTTGCAACAACACAACACAACACAACACAACACAACACAACACAACACAACACAACACAACACAACACAACACAATGTATGTTCGAAATTGTACTTACTTGGTAGTCCTTCGTAGTCGAAAATGACTGTTTGCGTCCTCATTCACGGGGTGTGTGACCTCATGTGGCTTCGAAATTGTAAGAATCAAAAAATCAAGGTAAACACGCGTAAAACGCTAAGCATGAGTTGGATCCTTACATCTGCTTGGAGACCAGTAGAGTGACGCCCTCTAGCGGACGAGTTGTTTGACACCACCTGCTTGGTGTAATAACGGTCGACCCCCGGGCCCGGTAACCTGATAGTTCTACATGCCTAGTTCATAAAGTACCTTCCAGCTCCTTAGACCTGCATACAGGTGAAGGGTACTTATCTACCGTAGAGCTGTAAGAGCTCCAAATTGGAACCAAGAAGTAAAGTTATGGGCGGGGGAGAAAATTTGAAAAAAAAGGAATGAATGAAAAATGTTTTTTCAAAAATGAACAGACATTTAATAGCATAATTCTGTGTCTTTCTGAGGGCTGCCCTTGAATGTAGTTATTCCATACAGGTTTTCATATATAGCTAGATTGTACAAATGTACAATGAAAAATGGTACGGAATAATACATTCAAAGTTCCTTTCCGCACCTATATATGGTGCATAGGGTGGCGCCCATCTCTGTTTCTGTAGCCCTTGGGCCACACAGTTGTGCAATCACTACAGCAGGGGGCTAGTCCACTGGTAGTGGTATGTGTTTAACTCCCATACTCTTTCCCAAATGCTGAGTGCTATAAAGCAGAGAAAGCAGTATGTACCATTTTTAAAGTCTTTGGTTTGGTATGACTCGGCCGGGGACCGAACTGACGACCTACCGAATGCAAGGCTACAACACTCTACCTACTTGGCCATTGCACCGGTGAAGTAATACATTACAAGTGTACGAAACCGAGCGAACGTTGGCCACTAGGTTATCAGACATTGTAATTTTGGACCCACTTGGGAGATGAAAGGCCCGCAAGTACATGTATATTGCCGCGCATGAGAGTCATATGATTGCGTGTAATATTTGCTGTAATGGTTAACCCAATATGTCAGGTTCAAACCCCCCGCTGTTATGGATCAAAATTTGAGCAAACAAGTTCGTTGAACGGCTAACGGAAGGTCGCTACAAAGTCCACAGAGTTTCTGTCAAAACACTTTTGACGAGCTTGGCAGGTCAGACATCAAGTTTGTTTGTGGTGAGAAAACACTTGCTGCTGAGCTGATGATAGGGAAACTGAGAAGAAAACACTACTAATACTATTTATTGAGTTTCTAGAGTTGTACTATTTATTTGCTAGCTTAGTTTGCTTTTAACTCGACTTGATGTCGTCAACATTGTGTAGTGTCAGGCTGCGGTGGTAGTTATGGTAGCGGTCTACAGGAGGCGCTTTTGCACGACCACTTCGGCAGCCAGTTTTCCGTGTGCAAAACTCAGCAGCCTCTTTGAATCTTGCTATTAAAGCTAAACACTTCGTGCACCCTGTATACGTAACAAAGTATTCACACGCTATTTCTAGAATCTAGATGGATGAAAATTTTCACCTCTGGATCCATATACATTTGTACATTTTTGTACAATCAGCCGTGTCAGTACCGGTCTCAGAGTCAAAGATACCCAATACATGTGGTTTGTACTTGTAGGTTGACACATACAGATTGTACGCGATAATCATTTTCCCCAAGCATTGCGTCTGAGGATTACCTCTAAAGGTCCAAATCGCACTGGTCGATTCACAACATCGAGTACCGGCTGGCCTTTAATACTGGGCTACAGTGCTGGTAAATTAGATTTTACTATGCCCGAGGAATTCGTTTCCAATGGTTTAATGTATCTCTGTCAAAAAGAAAGAGAGAGAAAGAGAAATACAGAGAAAAAATGGAGGGAGGGATTGAAAGATTTTGTCATCAGTAGTAAAA
Organism: Branchiostoma floridae x Branchiostoma japonicum; assembly: GCA_013266295.2. Classification (NCBI taxonomy): domain Eukaryota; kingdom Metazoa; phylum Chordata; class Leptocardii; order Amphioxiformes; family Branchiostomatidae; genus Branchiostoma; species Branchiostoma floridae x Branchiostoma japonicum. The sequence continues at coordinate 5,133,391 of CM023835.1, read as the reverse complement.
ACGCTCGTACAAACGGCTCAATTTCAAGTCTTTGAAATGTATTTTACGAATGACTCGTGAAAAATATCAGACATGTCATAAGGTGTTTTGGTATGTATGACCACATTTATTGATTTTGCAATAACGTGCAAATTGGTAGTTTTATTACTTTTCTGTGAAGGATAACAGTCAATCGTTGAAACGAATGTTGCACAGGGCATGGAACTGAACGCACACACGTTCTCAATTGCAATGTAAAAATTCTTTCTGACAGTTCGTCCATTCTTTGGTGTCAATTTTTGTCTCGGTAAAAGCCCTTTTAACGGTTGGCTGGCTGTGAGCCTTTTCTTCCACTTAGTATTTCTGTCGATTATTTTCTTATGCGTATGGACATACTATTCCAGCATAGTAACACTGACTCATAACTGAAGCTTATGCATTATGTAACATTAGGACGATACAAAAAGTACTTCTATGGTCATTTCTTTATAAAGTAAGTTGAATAAACCCTTCTCCATTGAAATAAGGCCAAATAAGTGTCATTCAGGAAGTGGAGGTCAATTTCTATTCTTTCCAGCCGCTTCTGAAGCCTGGTAGAGGCTAGCAATTGTCCTGTGCCCTGCCCTCTATATCTTTTTTAATTGACCCCCGGAGGAGAACCCCAAGCTTGACCGCACGTCTGACACGATCTTGCCGCAGACCCACGGGTAGCGTCTACCTGCGAAATACCGCCGCGAGCGTGCGACATGGTCGGCGGCAGCCAACCGCAACGACACACGAGGAAAGCCAGCGTTCAAAGACAGCGCCGAACTTCCGCACCAGGCTAGCCTCGTGCCCAGTGTCTCGTGGTTGGGGTTGGGCTCTCTTTGGGGGCTCTGTTAGCTTTCCCCCGACCAACTCAACTGGCCACCCGGTGGGAGTATTACACCTGATAGAGTTTTGTACACCAGGAGTTGAACTCCCGTCGTGCAAAACCTACCGGGGAACGGGGAACCTAGCTGAGTCGGGCGGGGAAGAGCTTCTGGAGCCCCGAAGAGAACCGTCCCCGACCGCGATCACGAGACTGGACACCAGGCTAGCATCAGTCTTGACTGATGTGAAAGCCGATCGCTGAACGCAAGTCTCAGAGTGTCATACCAAGGAGGTTAGGCTTGGTCATACCAAATAACTTGCGAGAAATCGCATGCTACGATATTCTCTTGAAAAGTGCAAGCGTACTTAAAGTCACTTTGTCACCATTGAAATTGAAATATCAGACACACATCTAAAACCGTCGGCGCCGACTTAAATACCAACCGCATTTCTATAAAAAGCTGGGTAATGAGAAATCGGAAAATTAGTTCAGAAGCATTTGCTCCATTCAAACTTTATCTGTTACTTTGATCTTTCGTCATGTTGACAACATGTACTATCTACACTGCCATATGTGATCCATGTATGTTTATCGTCCAAGATCACAGTGGGTCAAGATATTATTACATGCGTGGTAGAGAATTTTGCCCGCGCTTTCCGCATTGTTTCTACAATGTTTCCCTGCTCTGTGCCAGCCCAGGCTGGTACTACGTTATTTCCGTATACATGTACCGTGCGCACGTTCGACGTCATCGATGCCATTCACTAGCTGATTCACTTACAGGTTTCCTTGTAAAACTGACGACACACGGCCGAAATTCTGGCTATTTCCCAAGACCAAAAAAACTCCCCCTATGAGTCACTGTCGTACCCCTCCCCAGCACGAGCCAAGCTTGTGGCGAGCAGAGTGAATGAAAATGAAAATCCCCAAGCGTGGCATTACAACAAAGTTGCCTTCGGGTTAAAATGTAATTTTCCTTCTTCAATACACAACTGTAACAGTGAGGTTTCAAGTGTTACGAACTGACTCAAGAAAAATGTGGCGGTGAACACGAGAAAACTATTTTCATCTTCTCCGCAAGGCAATGGTTTTCACCCTAAATTGGTTTTCTAAACCCTTCTGACGCAATGTCGGTTAACTTGAGTCACGGGCTTTTTTTCTGAGAAACGTGGCTAATTTTCATAAGTTTTTGATGAAAGGTCGGGTTGGCGCCTAGGCGGTAGATAACAGCACTTTGCTCGCCCAAGGTGTCGTGAAAAAGGGTGCTGCCCATATTTGGCTTGTGGCTAATCGCGGTGGGAAATCCCTTCGGGGCGTCGGCCGTGAGTACGCTTCATACGCAAATCATTCACTTCCGATTGGACAACAACATTCTACCTATAGGGGTGTTATAATCTTTCCGTAGTAAAGTAGTATATAGTTATTAAGAAAAGTAGCCCACAAACCAATATATTAAATACAAAGTACTTTTTGAATATGTTTTAAATTATCAAAGACAATAGTTTTGCTATAGCGTTCTTTTTTCATGGCTACAATAAGTTCCTAATTAGGTAACTACCCCTAGTGATAAAATGGTTCGATCTTGGTGTGGCACTCCTGAGGAAGTGAAGCGGAAAAGAGGATAACGTGTAGTTTTCTGTGTTCCTTTCCTTGTTTGCGATACGAACTAGTTTTATTTCGGTATATCACAAGGTCAACATTATGCTTCCTGTGGTGGGAATTTAAAAGAGACAGACAGATCCGTGGAGAATTTAGATTTTACAAGTCATTAGACTGGCTACTATTTCGCGAGAAGTACTGATCGAGGTTTCGCCAATCCTCCATACAGAGCCTAAAGATCATTAAAGCGTGGTGCCGGCGGCGGAATGTCAGTGTGGCATGGATGTTGTGCAAGTTTAGACGTGTTCGACTAGATCTGGTTTCGTCTAATCGACTCCGATATTTCCTACTTCTTTGTTCTGTTTTCCCGCGACGTGACAAGATCTTGAGAACCACAGACTACTTGAGACATCGCCGACCGTGTTGGTAGTTGTTTCTGGCGAATCAGCTGTTCGGAAGGAAAACACACACAGCGTAGAAAGTGGACCTGCGTGTGCGGGGAGGGGAGTTGTTCTTGAGGTTCGTACTTGCTCTCCAAGCCAGGAAAAGGTGATCGAGCACTGGATTTTATCGTAAAATCTATCTGAGAGTGTCGCAGTGCCATTTGTGGAGCCTGCGTTTGAGTTTTCAGCGTGTGGAGACGTTGAGAAGTCAGTTGATCGGCACGCGGCCGAGTCTTGTCCCCTTCTGGAAGGAATTAGAAACATCGATCGCGTTCAGATCTCTTGAGGGGGTGTGCAACGGTGTCTTACAAATTCTCATCGGGTGGACGTCTTTAAGACTTTGAGGAAGGATTTCCGCTCAGTTCCTTGAAGATGGAAGGAGGAGGAGGCAGTAGTAGTGGCGGTAACGTCTGTAGGTGTAAGTTGATCGTGGTAGGAGACGAGAGAGCGGGGAAGACAGCCTTACTGCAAGTCTTCGCTAAAGACAAATTCGTTGAGGTAGGTTGTTATAATTTTGTCTAATCTACTTAATTGAAAGTCTCAAGTCTGAAGAGTTAGTTTAAAGCATGGAGGAAGAATGTTACAATATGAAAATTACTTAAAGAAGTTTTGCCTGATCATAATTTTATTTTTGAAATGAAAACAAATTTATAATTTGAGTGGGTTGGTGAGTAAGTTAGTTAGCCTAAGTGAATCAGAAAGTAAAATACTAAATAGAGAAAGTATTCATTTACTACTTGCACTAGTTTTTAATTTATACCCTTATTAAATGTAGGTATTTTTATTAATAATAATATCCAAATACCTGTTACTGTGACCTAGCTCTCCACCATTCCAAAATAGCAGTCCAACCAAATTACGAGCAAGTGACAATGCACAATAAAATTTTAGCTCTTCTACATTTCTGCTAAATTTGGGTGGGGCTATGGGATCAGCCTATAGTGCAGTAAATGAATAACAAACATAGCTAAAATGTCAATAGTTACAAAACAAGTTACTTGCGGATGTCCCCCTCAGTTAACACCAACAAATAAGTGATAGATTTACTATTTTGGCAGGTAGCCACAAAGTTCATCACAACTAAATGAAAGTTAAAATACAGTTTTCCTCTTTTGTATAACATAATTGGCTCTCTACAATAGGGCAAGACAACAATGAACTGTGTATATGTTTTCGCTTTGAAGTAGGATTTTCATGCTAAAAAGTCTGGAGAAGTTTCCTGTGGTGTTAGGCTGGGACTATGGTTCACTGTTATGCATACAATCCATGGCACCCTGCCAATGCCAGAGGTAGACAAGAAGATGTTGTTCAGACTATCTGGTGCCAGTAGTCTACAGAAAGTTGTCTTGTTCATGTCAAGTTTGCAGTGCCTGACATCATATAGTGACATGGAGATAAGCTTATGAGTGTACAATCTAGTCTTTAATTTTAAAGGCACCCGTCCCAAAGCGATTTCAGGACAGTAAAACTAGATTTTCAAAGTCAATTTTCTGGTCCTTTTTTTAAATGTAGTACATTGTAAACGTTACATGTAAGTTGAATCAACCCTATCCAATAGCATACTGATGATGGAAAAATGCGATGTTGCTGACGGAAAACGGTTGCTTTTGTCATATCGTAGACTGATTCTAGCTATTTATTGGTGGTACCAAAAATAAAGAGACTCCTCACGTAGCTTGTTTTAGTGCTATTTCAAACGCTTCAAGTATGAAATGATGACGAAAATGTGCAAAGAAATGGTAGTAAATGTCAATATTTATCAGACAGATTTCCTTATCCAGAATATATTATATTATTTGTTTTGTGGCACTGAAATTGCATTGGATGCCTTTAAAATCGAGTTAAAAAGTTGATTCAAGCATACCCTCAATAACAGATTGAGAAAGTGAAAAATTAAAGCAGTAATATTCTATACTAACGGAAAGCATGATGCTTTTTCATGTGTCTATAACTAAGGCTAGACAAATTAATTTTATGGATGCCATTTACTGGAGACCCTAAATCTTATTTGAGATGGAAAGGAAAATTAGCATACCCAGGGATAGAATGTATTATGACGTATGCGCTAATTTTTCCACCACAGTCTCCTGTCATATTTTGAAAGTGTGAGTCTCACAAATGGTTCCCAGTCAGTTCTGGATTTGCAGCAACTTGTTACACGTGTGCGAGCACTGTCGCATGTAATTGTCAATCTGTGGAATGGGGCTGGCATTCCCATTTTTCTGGTGGCTGGCCAGAATCCATATCCAAACTGATGTTTGTGTGGTAAAAGGTGTGAAAGTAATATGTAGACTGCCACATCTACATTGAACATGCTCTTCTCGCTGCAATTACCAAAATTAGCTCAAGTTTTGTGTGTCCTGTGTACCAGATTTAACTTCAAATTTTAAGCATCGAACAGAAAAAAAGTGTCAACTGAATGAAGACATCCAACTTCACATTGGTTGGGTCGAATGGTAGCTTTGATACAGAATGTTGGTTCTTAAAGTTAGATATTTATAGTTTATCTATCAATCTGGAGAGTAGCACAAATACACTAGCTTCTACATGTATTTTCTTCATCATTTAAAAACCTGCATTCGTACCATACCAGTGTATTCCCTACCAGTTGCTTTGGCACAACTAGAGATAATTTGGGAATAGAACCCATGCCCCCCTGTCCAGGACATGGTCTCTAGCACGTGTTAGGTAACCTTCAGGTCAACTTTGTACAACTTCCAGCTCCTCTTATAGAAGTTATACTACCTACAAGGCTTCCGGACCTAGTGCAATACACACCAGAAAGTTCAACTGTTTGTATATTGAATGGTCCTATATTTCATTTATACAGTAAAACGCTGGCATTCTCCTCTCATATTCCTGAAGGAGCTTGACACTTTGCCACATATTTTGTGGTCCATAGAGGTTTGCTATCAGGAATGTGGTCATGGTGGCAGAAAGAAGTGCTACACTACACAGCAAGATTGGTAAGAAGAGTTAACAAAAGCAGTGGGTTTTAGTTTTACATACTAACATAGCTGTATCAAGTAGGAAATAAGTATCAAGTAGTTAATTCAAGAGAAGTGCATATTTCACCCTCAATTTTGTGCTAGCAATTGAATCATAATTTTAAGTTGGCCAGAATACACATCTAAAGACAGTGTGAAAAAAGTCATTGTTATCTTCAATCTGTGGAGGGTATGTGATTAGCAATTGTGACCTCAATTTATTTGGTGTCCAGAAAATTATTTCTTACTTGGGAAAAACTTGGAAAAAGGGGTTACAATGTTGTGCAACTTCTGCGTTTGTGTCAACTTTGTGACCTCTCAAAGTCTTACCGGGACTTATAAGATAAGAAAGCCAGTGTTAAAGATGGCGGCCTAGCGCTGGACGCTTTCTTTGCTCCAGTTACTCTAGATCTGACACCATCAGCTGACAGGGGTGTCTGCAGTTGTTTGCGAGTTTGTTTTGGGGGATTTTGTCTCTTGTACCAGACCCAGATCACGTTTCCATGATAGAGAAAAGAAGCAGCATTGCTGCCAACCATGCTAATCACTCCCAACTCAAACCATGAAATAACTGGATGTGTATCATGGATGGATTAACACAAACATGCACCTGTCAAAGTAAATCCCCCAGGGGTCTGGAGCTTTATGGAATCTCCTCATTTCCTCTATGTAGACATATTAACCAGAAACATGTGGTACATACTCAGGCAATTTCCTTCTTCTTGTATATGTAGTGTCATCAATGATTCGGGAGCAAAAATCTCTTTTTCTGGTAGTGAAATTTTTTCTGAAAAATTTGTGAACCAACAAATTAAATTGGTGTGACTTGAAGTAAAGAGAATACTTGCAGAGGGTTGAAAAGTCAGGTACCTTAGACAGAAACATTTAATTATTCCTAATAATTCTATTATAGTTTCTCATTGTGAATTGCTGCCCGTTCTGTGTACTATAAGTTTAGCACAGTGTTCTCTGTGTATTCCTCATGCAGTTATTCAAAAGAAGAACATTAATTAACATTCAGTCTACCCATGTGATTTAAAGACTGGCAAAAAGCCTTTTACTTTGAATCTGGCTTGTATCCAAGTATGTGACCAATAGTTGCAGACAGAGTTATCAGAGTAAATCTGCTGCATGTACAACAGGGGAAAAAGCAATATCAGAATGCCAACCAGGCCGGAACATGGCTTTCATCCCAAATCATTGCCAACATGGCATAAAGGGGCATCATGTAACATTTTTGCACCAAAAATTGAAATGTTTTAATTGAAAAAAAATCTTTGTGTATTGTAATTTACTCCCACTTTTCAACATATTTGTGCAATTATCTCACAATTTGGACATTTATAAATGGTTGGCGTTAAAACAGCCCACACAAGGCACACTCAGTTTGTGGTACCACCAGAAACTACCAGAATGTAAACAAACGTGACTGATAGTTGTGTTTCCAACTTTTAAACACACTCATAAGGCATCATATTTTGGCACCTCCACTTCCTGAATGGCATTTGCAATGGAGTAGGGTAGAACTTACTTTGTAAAGAAATGACCAAAAAATGTACTTTTTGTATCGTCCTAACAACAGCCAACAGTCCAACATGGTCACAGACAGGGCTATTCAAGTGCAGAATTTTCAATATGCCGCAATATTGAAGATCAGTAGCATCGCCGACCAGTATACAGCAAGTCTTTCCACATGACAAATGGCCAATGTCAACCGTCTCCCGAGCAGGTGACTCGTTACGGCTCGGAGGGGGCGAAAATATGAGGGTTTTCCAGAAGGCCAATCCGCAGGCGTGACCTTTGGAGGTACATTCCTGCCGCCAGAAACTAAACCTGACCCCTGACCTCCGAGGAGTGCCGCCCAAACGCCACAATCTGGTAACAAACAGATAACAACCAACTCACTTGATTAAACCATACATCAATGTCATACTGCACTCTTCCTAGCTCCCTCAGAATAATACAATAGAGGTAAAGGTTTTGGCCGTAGGGCAGAAGTTATATTGACTTTCCAAAAATTACGACTGGACCACTTATCGATAAAGATATTGTACGAGTCTGTCTATAATTCTCGTTTTATGACCGTGCTGTTAATCTGGGAATAGAACTTGACAAACTGCCCTTCTATGCTAGAAATCATGATGAACATATATTGGAAATGCCATAGGAGGGTAGTATGGTATAAATATCATGTTATTCATTTTTAGGAGTGGTCTGTGAAGTGGTGTGTTAGCTGCATTGAGTAAAATTAAGATGATACAAAAGGTAAATCTTCTGGTCATTTCTTTACAAAGTAAGTTGAATCACCTCTACTCCATTGCAAATAAGTGGTGGTGCCACAAACTGAGTGCGCCTCATGTGGGCTGTTTTAGCACCAACCATAAATGTCAGAAATGTGAGATAATTGCACAAATATGTTAAAAAGTGGAAGTATATTACAATCACACAAAGATTTTTTTCAATTGAAATATTTCCATTTTTGGTGCAAAAATTTTACGTCATGCCCCTTTAAATTCAGTCTGACCAGAGAAGGTTGTTGGTTGGTATTCTGTTGTAGTTACGGAGTCTCCAGTCCTCAGCACATTACTAGTTGTGTACTAACTGTCTGGACTCTGTAAGTGGACTTGTGTGTGGTATGTCTGCTTTTGGGAGGCCAACTCTCTAGTGTAAGGGCCTGATGACAGATGGATGCTACACAAGTATGTGGCAAGTTCTGGTACGTCCACCCAAGGCTGGCAACCACTACCAGCTTACTGAAAATGAAATACTATTCTCGTGCCTGGTAACTTCAATCCAAGTACTCTCAAAGTCCAAAAACAGAGTCTGGTGTAGTTTGTTAACTTGATTTTTGGTGTTCAGAATTTATTTCTTGTTCATGTGACTAGTGTCATTGTGGTAGTATCTCTCTCTCTCTCTCTGGTCATCTTTATTTTGTTATGTTGTTTGCTCTAATTATGAAATCATATGACTGCAAAACATTAATGAATAGCTATACAATGTCTTGTGGCAAGTCAAAAGGGAAATGACAAAATAAGTACAACCAAGTTCACAGATAACTGACTGTTACTCTACTGTATTTTGAAGGAAAGAAGTTGTCACCTAATTCTTGACCCGCCCAGAAAATTTCCCACCATTTTCCCATAGTTGTTGACACAGATGAAGATACGACTTGATTGTGTTTACATTTTCTATGATAAATGGTCCTTCCACTAGATAAATGCCCATCATAAACATCTGGATGACATTTGTCTGTCCCATCTCAGTATATCATGTTTCTGGAGATACTGGTAGCTACATTATCAAGGCATAGATTTTCCTTCACAAACCCCAGATACTGTAATTCACTTGATGTTCTCGGTAGCAAAAGTTCGTGGTCTGAGAAAAATGGACATGTTCGCAGAAAAAAGAAAGTCGGCGAATTATTTGTTACCAGTAATGATAAGTTTGTGGTACAGAAGTGGCAGCGAAAGCCGCAAACATAAAAGTACTACAAAGAAATGGTGAATTACAGTACCCATTTCTTTTACTTCGACTGTGTGTAATTAGAGGAGAGAAATGGAGTTAATTTCCAAGCAGATATTGGGAGGAAAGATTTTAAAATGATTTCTGACAGCCCAGTCTGTCCCACAGCTGGTTACCAGTTTGAAAAATGGAAAAATGTAAAGATCTTCCTCCCCATTATTTGGTTGGAGATTAGGATGGAGTATCCCGTGCCTGGTTTTGTCCTGTACTAACCAAGACTGGGCTGCTGTATCTAAGGGCCGCTTTGAATTTTGGAGTTCCCAGTAGCTTGACTGATGTCTGGGATTTAGTTGTGGGCTGTTCAAAGTTTATAACATGGTTCTTTATAGATAGCTTTAAGATTGAGATAACGTCATCTGTACAGGGACAACAATACTCATTTACTAGAAATCATGAATAAAAACCTTCATGCCACTGCAAGGCTTGGTTGCCATAGCAAGCCGGCATTTGCTAATGTACTGCACCTGCGCGAAACCCATGTTTTTTCGTTGGATGTTTGGCCAACATTGCATCTCATTTTGCTGATTGCAGACAATATCTTTTAGGACACGAGATATGAAAACTATAGACAGGATGAATGCTGAAACAATAGTCTCCACCAGACTTTTTTGTAGGCTGAATAGATTCTAAATACCTACAGGTTTTACACAGGCGCAGCACGTCCTGCCAACGTACTGGTTGCCATGATGTGTCTTGTCTCTGTTAAAAACGGCTAAGGACAAAAGAAAACATTGGTGTAGACGTTAGAAAATGCCCAGCATTTTTGAGATTATTGGAGACATGTGAGGAGGAAGTGGTTAGTTAGTGTTCCGGAGGATGCAGAGGATCCTGGGAGGTTCTGGAACAGATGTACCCCCCCCCCACACACACATACATTTATAGAGGGCGTGGAACAGTGTTCTAGCCAGCCTGAAATATTTTTCCGTTACCTCAATTTTTGACATAACATCATGTTAGGCACGATCCTAGGAGGGTCCAGGCATGTTTCCCTGGGATAATTTTGAAATCCTGTCCCTCCGAAATGCTATTTCCTGCATTTTGAGGGACAGATTTTTCTGGTAGACTAAGCTTAGTTTAATGACATCTCCTTCCATATCTTTACACGCCGATTTTTGACCGTCAAAGATGACGAATTGGGCAAAATTTTCGTCCATCATGAGCGGCAAAATTCCGGCAAATGATGAAAAGTTGGATGCTGACAAGAACACTGCCGTAGAAGGAGTTTCCTGCATTCAAAATCTCATCAGCAGTGTCCTGGCATAGATTCAAGACTCCTTAGCAGCTGTCCGTGAAGTATCGAGATGGGATTGTCATGATTGAGGACCGCCAGGCCGCGGTGAAATTTTACATCCAGGTTGAGCCGGGACGGGGAATCCTAGGATCTATGTTTGCCCTGAATTGGAGCCAAAATAGCGGCTCTTCCAGGAAAGAGTATTACTGTAGACGCAGTTACCTTTGCACTTTTGCAGTGATTTTATTCAGCAGTTACCGGTATTGGAGGGAAACGGAAGTTTTCACTGTGTTTGAAGTTTGCGATTAAAACAATTCCGTAGTACTGTAGAACTATGAATTTATGATTTCAGAGTAAAAGGTCACCGCAAAAACTGCTAAAATAAAACCATCACAAAAGTGTCTGCATTTACTGTAGTAAGAAGGGAGGTTACTAGTAGGAGGGCAACTGGGGACAAACTGCAAATGATAGCATCTGAATATTGCAAGATATTTATGTATAGTATCTATATAGAATCTGTTTGCATCTTGTCAATCACATTGAAAATCGTAACTAAGATTATATAGTAAGAAGTGGTTGCTACAGCCTGTTATAACTGTCCAAAAAAAATGGTATATTCAAATTTTATTTTGCTTTTCTATTATATTTATTTATTACCTTTGCCAGAAGGTTATGATTTCTGTAGTGTGATATGTATGTATATGGTATAGCACGATAACTCAAGAAGAAGCACTAAGAAGAAGCGTCTAACTCTAAGTTCTTGATAAGATTAGAATAAAATGATTAGATTTTGGGCTCCCTAGTGGCTTGTTACGGTACTGCAGCAGAACTTCTGTTCTATACCTTGACCCAAACCACATCCTTCTACATACTTGTAAGAGACCGTGTTTATACAGGAAAGAGGCTTGGGAGCCTGTTGAAATAACCATCAGTACAGGGGAATGTCAGGGGCAACTGTTAAGGAACCACTTCTGAACAGGTCAACCTTGGGCCAGCCCACCCATGTTTGATTAGGTTAAGAAGAGAAATAAAAACGGTGTCTTGGAGATTGGAAGGCATCTGAGCCCTGACAAGGAGACTTAACACACTGACTACAAGGAATAGTGGAAGCTTTGTTTCTCGTCTCAAGATATAAGCAAGAATTCTTTCGACAACAAGTTTTTGATACCTTGTGAGTACATGAAATGGATGAATGAAGGATTGAATGAAATAGGTGAAGGAAAATAGAATAAAAGAAAAGAACTTTTACCTTTTGTGGTCGACTGTTGAATTTATGGGCAAAGTTAGGTTGCTGATATTCAGATACAAAGAAAGACAAAGATAAACTGGAAAGGGTACAGAACCAAGCTGCAAGATTCTGCACGAACAACTACGAAAGGGGTGCCAGTGTCACGGACATGAAAAGAAACCTACAGTGGGCGTCACTGGATGACAGACGAAAAATGTCCAGACTATGCATGATGTACATAATGACTAATAAACTGGTGGATGTACCAACTACCAAGTACCTAATACCAGCCCAGAAAAGAACAAGAAATAGTCATGCCTTCAAGTACCAGAGCTATCAACCAAGGATTGAGGTGTTCAAAAACTCATTTTTCCCTAGAACAATCGTAGAGTGGAACTCGCTGCCTCCAAGTACAGTAGGGGCATCGTCACTAGATAGTTTTAAACAATGTCTAGAGTTAGACGTTCAAAGGTTAGGTGTAACAGGTCGTTCGGTGTAATATAGCCAGCTGCCGCCGCGCCGCGTGCCTGCGAAGCTGGTGTGTTACGCAGAAGGGCGGTTATACCGGCTATACAGATACAGATACAGATACAGATACTGGTACTAATGATATACATGTACTAAAATTAAATAAGCCACTTCTTATAGACTCATTATAGCAAGGTAATTCAGTAACATTGTTCATACAAATTACATTTCTATTCAATTAAAGACTAAAGTGGTTTATTGAACAGGTACTGATACACATGATTTTTTTTGTTTCTGTTCTGTAGGAGTACGTCCCGACAGTGTTCGAGAACTACAAGGCAGGGTTCGAGGTGGAGAAACAGAGAGTAGAGCTGAGTTTATGGGATACATCAGGTGAGCTAATCTTCCTCTAGTCCCTTCTCACCAACCACAGACCACGGAATCAATACGTCTGGCACCCCAGACAATGCCTGCTTAATTACATTTCCTCCCCAGAAGGGAGGGTTTAGGTCTTGGTGTCCCAACTGGTCGGAGTTCTATTTGCGGAGGGTCAATACACCCCTTGGTTCACAAGTTTCGATAATTAACCTTCCTGTTCAAAAGGCTTTGACTGGCAGATATGAGGCAATATTGCCTAGAGTTCTGGCTAAATGATTCTAAATTGCTTCCCCTGACCTGATTTTCGTGTAGTGTCGCTGGTTTAGTTGTGTTGTTGTTATTCCGCGTTGTGAACCAGCACAAGGTCGCATCCCTGGGTGTGGTGGATTATTAATATTTGTCGTAATAGTATTAAATAAACAGGATTAAGTGTGGAGACTTTGTCTACCTCCATTATATGAAAACAAAAATTTCTGATGAGGAATGCAAAATCTTGGAGATTGCATTATTAGAATGGAATTTAAACTTGTTTAAACATCGCCACTCCAAAAATGTGAACTGCTGAAACATGGTTGGGGAGGTGGGCTAAAATTCATTCTGGTAAGGTCATTTAAATCATTTAAATCATTTAATGTTGAGTCACATCTATTTTTATAACTTATAAGATAAAATCACCACATAAGACTTCAGGAATAAACAGAGGACAGAAAGTCCAAGTTTACAAGTGTAGACATATTTGAATGAAAGCTCATCTGTGTTGGTAGAATACATAGTTGTAAAGTTTAGGCTTTAACTCGAAAAGAAAGACCAAGAATTTTCGGTCGAACACGTCAACCTTCTTCATTCATGGCGAGTCTTTCTTTTCGTGTTGGAACAAATATTAAACTTTACAACAAGTGTAGATATAATTATTGATTACTTTTCGGGATTGTGTGGGGAATCTGAGCATTGCTGTGGGCTAGGACGGAGAAATATGCATCAGGATTGATCTTTGTGCAGGCGTATTGATACAAGGTTGACTTTGGTCGTGCCCTCTTATGCAAATAGACGCAATACAAAGAATAGAGGCAAGTTTGCTGATTCACCACCATTGCCTACGGGCAAACACTTTGTTATGTAGGCCTGAACAGGCAGCGTTGCACTGTAAACAATGATTTTCTTTGAAACCCAGTGTAGTACAGTATTTTATCTATCTTTACAGACAAGACAGCAGTTACACATGGTTTTTATGTATGGAAAAAGCCAGGAGTTGTGGATAAACATAGGATGTTCGTATAGGAAGGGCGGGACACAGGACGCTTTGCGTTAAGGAAGCTCGCTTCGTGTCGTGTAATTAAACGAAGAGTCGCCTGTTGAATAGACAGGAGACAGGTGACTATGTAAGGCATGTTGACATAACATTCTGCCAACAATAACGCAGGGGTGTCTTCCCTGTTAACAACCAACTCAACAGGTAATGCCAAAGTCAGTGAGCATCAGCGGAGGGTACTGCGCCTGCACCAAACCTGTGATATATTGTGCATTGCACTTCGGTAGAACGTCATTTAAGGTCGTATTCGCATATTTTAGGATGACATCCCGTTTATAGTTTTCAAATGTTGTGTTGAAAAAAAATCTGTCTGCAACGGGCAAAATTCTGATGCATCGTTGACTAAACATCCAATGAAAACCGTGAAAAATCCGGGTTTTGGACAGACGCAGTATGTTCTGCCGACGTGCTGAGTCGGTGTTGGTACAGAAGTGGTACCGTGCTGGGCATGTTAGTCCTGACCTCCAGGTAACCATCCAGCAAGAACAACAGCCGTATTGTTGTCAACCCGCAGGGAAACAACAACAAAAACGACCTGTAGATTATACAGATGACCTTTCACATTGTTATTGTTTCGTAAGGGAAGATTTTGCAGCAGGTTCCCATGCTGGGCTCGAAACTGGCTCAGGAATTTTTTTCTTTCCTCATCACACGCTTTTGTATAGGTCAAGTGATTTCAACGGTGTTATGAGTTGTACAGCCTAAAAGGTAGTACTTAACTACCCCCATGAGACTTCTGCAAGCCTTTTTAAGGTTTTATTAATCAGTTTCTTCATGTGTTTTTCTACAGAAAACAACACAGTAGAACAGAAAAGATTTTGTGTTTATGATGAACTTTATCTGAAATTTTTGGGACAATCATCATCATTTTCGGGACAATAGATCATTATATTTTTTTCATTCTGTCATATTTTTTTCAACTGTCTAATGGCAAGTTAAACTTGCAATTTTTCTAATTTTCTGAACACCACACACTGTGTTTCACCTATTTGAATGTATCAAAGACTTGGCACGTTGCGAACAGTTGGTTTGTTGGGTTAATCTGGTTGATTGTGCATTAATGAAAATCTGCACGTAGAGGTGTGTACGGTTTCGAGCTGGGATAGATTATCAGTATGCACGAGTGGGCATGAATGGACCCTGTGTTGTGACCGGTGCGGCAGGTAGGGGATCTCATCAAAGCTCGCTGCGGTTCCTGTCCTGTTGCGTGGCCCGAGGGCGGCCGGGATGTCACACATTCCCCCCTACCTGTACACAGACACGTTTGTGTTTATTTGGAGTTTGGTGTCGGAACAACGAAATTTCACGTAAACAAAGAGAAAGTAAATCAATAAATAACGAGATGAAGTGATAGGAATACCGTAAATCATGAAGTTTTGCAGTGGTTTTATTTTTGCGGTGACCACTCCACCGTGACATGGCGAATATGTGACCCCCTAATGTACTTATATCATGGAATAGCCCACACAGAAGGCGGGTATGGGAGAGTTATTGCCTGTCTGCAAGTGTTCCTCATGAATTATGTTTACTCAGTATATAGCATTCAAATTCAGAACGTAAATTCTTAGCTGTCTGCAAATGTTACTCATGAATTATGTTCTACTCAAATACCATTCGTATTCAGAATGTTGTCTTGAGTTTAGAATGAGCAAGTGACTTGGCTTCTGCTACTATATTTTTCTCTTTAAGTTTACAAATCAAGTATGAAAGTGTAATAATCTCCAAACTAAGAGCTAGTTTTCAGAACAATGGTACTGGCGAGAATATTGTGATCTTCCCTTCCTTCAGCATCATTATCATCATGTTCCCTTAGCCTCCACCAGGCCTTCCTATGGGGGTACGAATCATAGAATTCAGCAAAAATAAAAATAATAGTAATAGGCCAGGAGAGTCAGTCTGCGGGAGGGTTAATTTCCCCCTCCAAAGGCAAATGTGCTGTATGACAGCCAAACTCCCCTGGCCAATTATTCTCCCTATTTGGCTAAATTTGACTGTTTTTGAATCCGCTTTGTTAGTCTGGTGGAGGCCAATCTTCTCTCCCAACATCTGCTTGGAGTTTATGAGAAGAAACTGAATGCACCAGCCCCTGCTGAGAAGAATCTTCAAGCATTACT
Organism: Branchiostoma floridae x Branchiostoma japonicum; assembly: GCA_013266295.2. Taxonomy (NCBI): domain Eukaryota; kingdom Metazoa; phylum Chordata; class Leptocardii; order Amphioxiformes; family Branchiostomatidae; genus Branchiostoma; species Branchiostoma floridae x Branchiostoma japonicum. The sequence continues at coordinate 5,117,280 of CM023835.1, read as the reverse complement.
TACTGTTCTTGCGGGTAATCTTAGGGCCTTGGGTAACAGATTGTTCAATTTCCTAGTGGAAATGTCTCCCCATCCTTTATCATAGCTATTATCTATCAACCAGTCGTTTGACGATGTAGGCCATATCCCAAAGGCTCTGGGAAGAGTAATAATTATGTGTACTGGTGCTTTCTGATTACGGGTGTTGTACTCGGAAAGGAAAGAGCACAATAAATATTCCTAATCCATGTAATGTGTCAACTGATCGCGTCTGTGCATCGTGGAGGAATGTGCCTTTGGAAGGGGACATTTTAGTTCTCCTGGCGCGGAACGCCGTTGCATTTCAGGAAAGATTTTGAAAGAAAAGAGTCAAGAAAGGAAAGTGTGTGTTTCTGTGAATGCCTTTGGGGCACGATAGTTTACTGTCATTGGAGAGCAATTAGGAAAATCATGGAGGTTTAAAGGCTTTCAATGCAATTTCAGGGAGGCAAAACAAAAAATATTCTGGATGAGGAAATCTGTCTGATATTGACAATTACTGCCATTTCTTAGCACATATTCGTCATCATTTTATACTTGAAGCGTTTGCAATAATCCAGAAACAAAATACATGAGGAGTCCCTTTATTTTTTGGTACCAACAATAAATAAGCTAGAACAAGCAACCGTTTTCTGTCAGCAACATCACATTTTTGCCGCACAGACATCAGTATGCTATGGGATTATTAGGGTTGATTCAACTTACTACAATGTACATTTTTTTAAAAATGACCAGCAAATTGACTTTGAAAACTCAGTTTTACTCTACAAAAATTGATTTGGGTGCCTTCAAAGTAGCCTGTGAAACCCAAGCTCCGGGGGGCTCCCTACATAGTCCGCCACGGACCATCTAGGGAGCCGGCGAAAAGCGAGGTTCAGTCAGGCTACCTTCAAAGAAGCATTTAGTTGTTTCCGAAGAACATGTTAGTGTACATCCAGGTTAGTGTACTGCCAGGTCAAAAGGGCAGCGAAGCTCGATGTTTCCTATTGGGGGTGGCCAATAAACAGCAAATAAAAGAACGTGATGGTATACACACCACGCTTTGTCATGCTGCCTTCCAACATTGTCAGACCTTTGTCCTACGATGTAACCAACCTCACAGGTTTGTTACGGCAGGAAGGATTGGATGTCGCTACATCTTTGTACCCCCCGTTTGCGTTCCTCTGCTTTTGTATGATCTTCCGGGGCGTATAGAGACCCCCGGTAGCCAACCCTTCGTCTGTTTACCGCTCAAGCTGTGACATGTGGGGCAAACATGGAAAGGGACGCTACTGTAGGTGTTGCACACAGGTGTCAAGTACAATATTATAAGACCAGATAGTATAAAAGTAACATCTTCAGGAAGTTAAACTGACTGTTGATCTGTTTGTTTATTGAATGGGCTTGAAGTATGTAAAGGAGTTAATTTATTATCATTAGTCAGTTGTATCACATTTTTTTCTGTTATTATGAATGTTACACTTGAAGATTATACTATAGTGTTGCTAAAGGTATTTGACTGAAACAAGCAGAATGACAGAAAAAAGATCACACAGAAAATGAAACTTTCCTCCCCATACAGTCCTTCTTTTATAAGTTACATACATGTACATCTCCAAATGTAACATATACATTCAAGATAAGAGCTGTTTTTCACAGGCTAACAATAGATGCGCACACTTCTTTTTTTGTTGCACAAGAACTGTTTGCTGGTGCTTTACCAAGAGTCCCGCTATGTTGAGTATACAAACACTATGGGGACTCCTAGAAAACACTTGCTAACAGAAATCCTGGAGAGCACACGAAGTTGGGCCCTCACCTCACATGTCACTATGGTGTGAGGAAATAAAAAACACCATCAAAATGTGTCAAGACCGTGTCTACTTCTGGATTTGGTCGGAAAACTAAATATTGTTATTTACAAAGGGGGTCACAGCTGTTAAAAAGCTATGGTTTCAGCGGACCAACTGAAACACAGAGGGGCTAGTAGTACAGTCTCCTGGCTCCCGGGATTCGAACCCGGGTCACCAGCTCACGAAACCCAACGCACTAACTGCAAGGCGCTTGAACCCTACTTTTTCACTTCTCCTCCTTTTCTTGTTTTACATTTGGACCTGTTAAACTGGTCAGTTGGTGGCGCTTGAACCCCACTGTTAAAAAACAATCTGAAGCTATCGCTAGGGGAGCATTGGAGTAGATTTTAAAGCCACACAAGGCAGAAACTCCAGCCATTACAATTGTAACTGACATTTACGGTGATACGGCAGTTCAAAAAGGATATATCCAGAAAGGCTTCATCTTTTGTCTTAATGGTGCGTAAATTTTCAGCTAATGGAGTGTTGAGTTCAAGCATGACAAACGCCAGACCGAAAATTGATTCAGTGATATTGTATTAAACATGACAAAGAGCAACGAGGTGGATTTGTAGCTGCGGTGTTGTGAGAGAAAACTTACAAGAAGCTATAAAACAAATTACTGCAACGCCGATAGCCACCCTGTGGACAGCTGTATAGCTTAAGTTAATATGAAAGCATGAGGAATCACTGTCCTTTCAGTCTTTTATCACTAGCTCTGTAGTAATTCTTCTGTGACCAGGGAAGCGCTTATTGATGTAAAGATAGGAACTACCAAGCGCTAATGGTGCGATGCATGATGAACTAGCAGTGAGACTCTGACAACTGTAATGTCCCGATCACATGCTTGTACATGTACCAGGCATAGATAGCATCATTATTCACGGAGAAGGTCATACCAAGTTGTAACCTTCTTTTGTCACATTTTAAAGAGAACAGGGAAACAGTTGCAATTGCCACAAAGTTTTCTAACATTTTTATTGGTTTGTCCTCTTAATTTATCTCTGATTTGCAATAAAAACAGGTTCTGAATCAACTTCAAAATGCTCATATTTTGGCCCCATCAGTTGAAGAAAGTCCTTGTCTTCCTAGTTGTTACAGTTTTTCCATCTATGAATGCACTGGTTTGATTAAAAGTTCAAAATTCATTGTTTGAATTATAAACTTCATGGCTCCTATTGTAGCATTTGGGGCTATCATGATCATAGCATACATGTTGGCCTGTTTTTATTTTGCCCTATCGCTTCATATTTTAAAAAAAGTCCAAGAACCAACAAATCGAATTGTTTTGGCTTAAGTTTGCAAAGGCAAATCACAAACCTGCATTTCACAAATAACTATGTATATATATTGCCTCCATTTAATTGGTCAATATTGACAATTTGACAATGAGGCGACCATAGTCCCCGACCCTCCAGACATTGAGGATGGGACAAGGTGAAGGTGTGAAGGACCAATTGGATGGTCAATTGTCAAATCCATAAAATTATATTAAAAAACATTTCACAATACTGGTGAAGGGAATAGATGGCATTCCAAAGCCATCATCTGTATGGAAACATATCCATCATCATCGGTCGGCTGTGGCGCATTAGAGGAAACATATTACTAAGAGAGTCTAGCTGTTTATCAGTGTTTTCATATTCTGGAGACCTGGTAGGTTACTGAGCACTCACTCAGATCACTTAATCTGTTCTACTAATGGAGTACTGTACACAATGACAATATTGATCGAGGAAAGAGGGTCCTCAGAAACTATCCTTTAGCCAAGTGCGTATGCTGACAGTGCACATAGCTATAATTACCCATCACTCCAGCGCATTAGCTTGTACATACGCTGTATGGCGTCATGTACTTTCGAGTACACGCATGTAACGAGGACGTCCCTAAAACTGGGTGCGAGCTCCGCTTGTCCCGTTATTGGACTCAAGCGTTCTCATCATTCCAGCATGCCATTTCATGGTACGCTACTCCGTCCCCCTCATTTGTTCCTCTGTTGAACCTCCGTTCTCCCTCGCCAATTCTGATTTCATTAAAAGAAAATTCCTCTGCCATAGGAGATCAATGTAAACCTGGGGTCCTATTCAAAAAGTATGAAAGAAAGACCCCCACAAAGCTTAGGCAGTTTCCCGGAAAAATGGATTACAGGAATTCATTTGGGAATGTTGACACAATAACTGATGATATTAATAAAGTACTTTGTGTTTGTGTGCAATACTAGCTGGGTTACTTAGATCCTATTTAGCTCAAAACCATACAGGTTTATACCTTATTGAATTAACATATTCTTCAGGAAATGTTTGTTGTAACGGGCAAAATGCAAAAAATCCACTCCAACTCATCCAATGATCATGTAACAATTGAGTGGCCTGCTGATATAGCATGACTAAAGTTTGGCGTCTTGGAAAATGTACCGGTTTCTGACCCTCACACACTTGAGTAACTGTGACTTTTTGAAGTTAGACTGAGCTGTCACTTGTAGGCAAGCCCAAAATGTGTGAAAAACGTCTTTGAGCATCTTCAAAGGAAATGCTTTCTTTCCCCCATGTTCATCTCTGACAGTGTTTGCCATTTAAACACCGCCCGGCGTTCCACTGGTTGCTACCTTTTTCAATATTTGTGATTACATGAAAAATGGAGGTATTATTTTTGGTCTGTGTGTGTGTGTGTGTGTCTGTCTATCTGTATGTGTGTTTGTTTCCGCATATTTGTGGTCAGCATAACTTAAGAAGGCCTTTATGGATTGCAATGATATTTGGTATGTGGGTAGATTTTAGGAAGACAAATTTCAAGGTCAAATTTGGGTCTCCTGGTGGCTGACTGTACTGTAGCAGAACTTCTGGTTTTTGTATCTTTTACATGACATGCTATGGTCTTGATTGTTTGGTGGCTGATAGCTGTGCTCTCTAGCACAGTATACACCATGCCACATGTATGTTTATTCAGTTCTCTTTGGCCATACAAATGTAAAAATGGAATTTGAAATTGCATCTATACCTAGAAAGCCTTAGATGGAAATGGTATGTATTAAATCTAATATGATTGGTCGTTCCTCAAGCTTATATCGTTTTATCATATTTGCTATAGTCATTTTTGTACCTGCTACATCATTCATCCTAATTAGGGCTCAGAAATACATGCAATTTTTGTATGGAAATATATCATAATCATGTCACAAAATGGCATACACAATGTTCATGTAATGCTTGGCCAATGCTGTAATAACAAGATCATTCAGGCACAAGTTAATGGAAGGAATTGTTCCTAAATTTAGTTCTTTGTAGGAATTTGTTGCATCTCAGTTCGATAGTTATAGCTACTGTAAAGAAATTGCAGACATTCTATTTGTTTCTTCTCCTCATTACAAATCTGATATTGCTAAGAAGAATACATGAGGAGAAGATGGTATAATATCCGGGAACACAAAGGAATTCTCTGCCTATGGTGATGGCGGATTACGCTGCGTAACCGATGAATAAATGACATGCCCCTACTCCCCAGTGCTCCCAGCATGTCAATATTATTCCTCAAATATCGTATTTGTTCAGTAATCGCGGTTTTATTGCGAGTCAACCCAGTTGCCCGGTAACCAAGCAGAACGAGCCCTATTACAAACAGAACCCTCAGCGGGACGTGGGTACCCGAATTCTATCGGGTTACCCTTCCCCGCAATTCGATAAACTATGTACTCCCGAGTTTGACAAATTACAGCAATTTTGTTTTTTGTTTTCCACTGGATTGATCATAACCAGCCGGTACAAATTGGAGCGGGGTGCGTGAAATATTTAGCGACGCCAATTTTTGTGGTATTTATAAGAAATTTTGACGTGACCCGCATGTCCTGTTCGTTTCAGACGAGATCTATAGATCGTCGGCGCGTTCTCGATGTTTCAGATCTGATCAAAGTTTCATCGCCATCCTTATGCCCTACTGGCTTCTAGTGCTAATAGTAATTATGCTAGTTCCTTTATTTGTCTCGACATGAAAATGCTTCTGGCATAATATTTAGTTTATTGCAAGTTCCTGCTTGAAGGCTAATTGCAAATAACATGGGTATAAGAACATAACATGTAAGCTGATTGCTGTCATCAGTCATTAACTTTTTTCAAAGAAATTCAAACTTTGCACTTGCTTCATCTGTCAAGTACTGAAGCATTTGTTTTCTAAAAGCTTAATTGTTTATGTGCAAATCTCGCAGTACTAGATTACAATAACAAAAACAATTCTCTTGGCTGATCAACAATTACCCTTAGAGATGTCGGAAATTCCTTTGAGACATTTTTCTTTGTATTACAAATATGGAAATCGGAAGCCAGGATTTGCCCCTAATGACGAATCATGCAATTTTTGGAAGGGTTCGGTTTTCATACTAATTGTTGCAGTAATCAAAGAAGACAGTTAAGTCTATGACGAGGGCCTGATATTTACTGATAAACAGTGATCGATGAGAAAGCTTACAGAGTCTGTAAACATGTCATCAATTGTAAAGACAACCTCAAAGTTTATATAGTAGGATAGGGGTGTTGATAAAACTACTCTTTGACTTTCTCCTTGCTGCCTAACCCTGTAAGCAACAAAATATGATGCTGAAAGGCTACATCAGCAGAAAGAAGGTTAAGTGCATGATGTGCTACGTTTTGTTGATTAGATTTTGTTCCTAGCAGCTGTCCAAAAGACTGGGAGGGGGTGCATAGCACACTACTCAAACAGTGAGAGCAAGGAGGTTAAAAATCTAGAACCTCCTTGGTGAGACTGAGAGATTACATGAATGAATTTATGTTAGAAGTCAACAAGCAAAAAAGGAACTGCACTCCATTTAATGGTACATCGATGTACTCTCAGAAATCAGAACACACACAATCAGGGAGTGGATCTATTTTATCGAACAACTTAGTCCCAATCAATGCTAATCAGCCAGCCTCGCTGCCGTGGATTACCTTCTAAGGGCAGTTCCAGCGTAAGGATTTAAACAGCGTTCCAGCGAACCTCCTTGATTCTAGTAGGAATTACTAAGATGGCCATTTTTGTGTCTTTTGATGTCCTTTTTTTTTGCGGTCTCTTCAACTGTGTCCAGCGGTGTCAACACTGCAAGAGTTGCATGCAAACAAAAATGTATTAGTATGTGTTATGTATGTGGGGAAATGGCATGTGAGAATTGGAATATTTTTCCAGGGAACATTTTCGCGTTAAATTGGTATCAGTATCAAATTGGCCAGGCAGTATCCAATACGCTCGTGTAAAAAAAGATAGCAGTACTACAAAAAAACAAAGCCGGATAAAAATGCCTAAAAACACATCAAAAATAATCTGAAGACTAAAACTCTGCTTGGAGAGTATCTCCATGTTCCAAAACTCTGAAACTTGGTCCTTGGTTTTCCCTCTACACTGAGTCTGGCAAGAATGCTGCATTTCAATTTTGGGATGACTGATTGAATAAGGTCCTAAATAAGGAAATACCTTTCAATGAAGACTTTAATTTTCAACAGTATATTCTGTATAAAACCTTGCCAGAAAAATTTCATCTTCCAAATCTAGTTAACCAACAGGGTAAATGATGTCAAGGTTTCTTCATATCACTGAAAACCATTTATAATCTCCAAAATGGCCACTGTATTGTAGTAAACCTTGAGTAAACTTAATTCAACTTGTAGTATTTTTGAGTGGAAATGATCAATCGGGCTATACTGGGGTCTGGCATCATTGTGCTTCGCGGGAATTCATTTTAAATTTGATGGAAAAGGCTTTTCAAATTGTCTCCCCCATGACCCAACTTTCCTAGCAGGCAGAGAAAGGGGTCAACGACCTGGGGTGCCCCTCACCTTGCTTGAGGTCTTGGTTGCTAGGCAGAGTTCTGTATCCAAGGAAATGGATTTGATGCCCTCCATGTAGGTGGATATGTGGGATATGACAGATTTAAAAGCACTTACAGAGGTGGGAGCTCTCAATAGAGTCAATGGTGATTTAGGTGTGGATTTTCTGAAGGATACAGTGGCGGCAAGAGAGACGCATTTTAAAGGCATCCAATGAAATTTCAGGGCGGCAAAACTGGCTTTTCAAAGTCAATTTTCTGGTCAAGTAAGTTGAATCAACCCTATCTTATAGCATACTGATATCTGTGAGGCAAAAATGCGATGTCACTGACGGAAAAGTGACGCATGTTTCGAATCGTATGCTGGTTCTAGCCACTTGTTGGTAGTACCAAAAAATAAAGGGATTCCTCACGTAGCTTGTTCCTGGGCTATTTCAAATGCTTCAAGTATGAAATTATTACAAACATGTGCTAAGAATGGCAGTAAATGTCAATATCAGACAGATTTCCTCATCCAGAATATGTTTTGTTTTGCCTTTCTGAAATTGCATTGGATGCCTTGAATAAGATGTTAGATGCCTGAATGTCTGTACAACTAGTCCTTTGTAAAAAAACCCAGTGGAAAACATATAAATCAAGTACAGAAGTCATTTATCATAAGACATTAAACTGGAGACTTAGTTTCCTACAGTGACTTGAAAGATGGATTCAGGTGTCATTGGCAGTTACCTTTTCATATAAAGTTGCTCTCGGCAACTCTTACCGACAAGAAAACTTCAGAATTTGCGCTTTCAATTTTTCAATCTACGAAGGAGAACAACCTTTTCTACTGGACAAATGAAAGTTGACTAAACCACGCACGTTTTTATATGACTGAACTTTGGGGAAGCAAGGCATGACCAACAAGAATGTCAAGGTCAAATTTGATATTTTATTTCTCAATTCTGTTGCAGACGAATTCTGATGAATATTTTATTCCAAACATTCAGACTTTCCAAGAAAACCTTAATAATTGACCAAACTTGTATAGAAAATCACTAACCCTTGGAATGGAATGTACTCTATTCAATCAGTAAGACACAGGGTATGACTTAGCCTCTACCAGGCCTTCCTACGGGGGTACAGATTGTAGATTTGGCAAAAAAGGGAAATAATTAGCCAGGAGAGTCAGTCTGCGAATGGTAATTTAACTCTACGGTGACCAAATTCCCCTGGCTAATTATTCGTCCTATTTGGTTAAATTTTTCTGTTTTTAAACCTGCAACAACTTGTTAGTCTGAAAGGGAAGGGGACTAGGAAGGAATGTATTCCCTTTGTCAAAGGATTTCTTTATTGAAGGAACGTTTCTTTTGTGTTGGCGATTTCACTGCATATCATGGTAGTGTGAAATTGTGTTCCTTTTATATGGAAACACCTGGATCAGAAGGCAAATACAATCTGCTAATTCTGCACAAAAAATTTCCAACAAAACAGGTAACTAAAAAGAGTTACTCGGTGGGAGGCCAACCCATAGTACCTCTCCTGCATAGGAGAGCGTTTTCCCAGGAAGGAACAATATGCTCACCAAGCAGTCTTCTCGTTAGAAGTCCTGCTGAGAAAAGTAGAGGACAAAAGCTTTCTGGTGGCTTACTGAGCAGATCTAGGCTCAGTGTGGGACCTCATTGTACTCACCTCAGTCAGTGCTCTGACTGTGTTTTTAAATTTAAATCTATCAGCTGGCCTGAAAAGGGATATGGTTCGGTAGGAGATTTCATGCTAAGGTTTTCGGAGTAATGATGCTAGACATATGTCAAGCTGTGAATGGGAACGGGTAAAAAGTTACTCAAAATTTAATGACATCTCTTTCCATATCTTTACACGCCGATTTTTGGTCGTCAAAGATGACAGATTGGGCAAAATTTTTGTCTGCCACGAGTGGCGAAATTCCGTCAAATGATGGAAAGATGGACGCTGGCTAGGACACTGGTTGTACTAGTACTATATCAAAGAATGAAAATGAAAGAACAACTTTAGAATCATCAATTGCCTTTTTGCACTGCATTTAGGACAGTCAGACAACAATGTGTCTGATAGATGTGTATTTCTTGTATGGCAGAAGCACGGTATTGGAAAATGGGAGATTTTACTGGAAAAAAAGATTACACCCTAAAAGTTTGTTGGAGTTGTCCATCCAGCAAATAGAAAATTGAAGATCTTGCCAAAAAAAACTGCACAGCAACTTGTTCAAAAGTTTACTAACAGACTACTTTGCTGGATAATATAGCATGCCCCTCTGTCTAACCCCCTTAGATAAGTTGGGGTGTTGTCTTGTTCCCCATGACAAAAAAGCTCCATGTGGTCCCCTGAGTCCACTTAGTGAAACTGGAAGTACATACCTCTCCTTACAGATTTAAATTTGATGTGTTGATAGACTGGAGGGGGAGGAGCAGTGCTGTCATCAGAGGCTTCATAGGAGGTGCATCACAATAGCACATTAGCTCAATTGGGTGTGAAACTGCTGAAAAGGCATTTGTATGTCCCCTCTAAGGAGATTCGCATCAATGTGACAGGAACAATCCAGCCAGGTCTGCTGATAACAGACGCTAAATTCCTCGGGAAATGTGTGGCATTGTGATTACGATTTCACGCAGGCCATCAAAAAGAAGTAATTGAAAAAAAAATCAATTGACTCCTGTCTGAAAGAACTCCGACAAAGGGTAACTAGGTGTCAAAGTTAGAAAATACATAGCCCATTTGGCTCCTCAAAACCCTCCTCTTTTACACTAATTTATGTCACATTTTTCAGTCAAATCGTTAGAGGTTACACCCAATACAATACTATAGTTATGCAATAAAGTTTTACAGATATTCTATGGTGGTTAGTAATAAGCAAATACAAGATAAAAATTCAAAAGATTGAAGAGATTGCCAAACAACAGGAAGTTAAAATAGCTTTGGTAACCATGCTAACAGCCTGGCCTTTCAAAACCAAGAACATGACCTGGTTGGAAAAGGTCAAAAAAAGGATCATGTCGCCCTGTGAGGTGAGAACAGGAAGGCTAGGGAAGATTTAACCCCAACATCTGTATCTGACCCCTGGCATTTCCAAAAGGGTTCTTTTTGATCAGGCTCAGTGATGGGGATATTCCTGGGTGTGGAATGTGGAGCCTAAATGGTAACCATATGTTTTAATTAGCGGAAAAGGCTACAAGAGGGTGGTGGTGTCAGGACAGAAACAGTCCAGACACAACTGGTCACTTCACAGTTCACACCCCTGAGTCAGAAGTGATAACTGCCCCACCCCTGGTATTCAATCTTCCCTGTCCTGGTGGTTTTGGTTTATTGGTTTATTCAGATACCCTTTAGGGCCTAATCTTCCAGGGTTCATCAGACAAACACTACTGTATATAAGAACAAATATATACACAAAATGACATATAATTACAAGTTAAAAATAACAACTGGTCTCCTTGTCAAAAACATCCTTAGTTAGCAAGTTATCCTTCTTTAAATATTTTTCAACAAACTCCCCTGGCAGTTCCAGAACAAGCTGTTAGGGGGCCCGAACTCACATCGCTCCTTCCAGAGCACAAAAGCTCTCTACCACCCAAAACTCATTACCCTAGCATGTCAAGATCATGAGATATCAAAACCAGAAGTTCTGCAGTACCATAACAAGCTGCCAGGGGGCCCAAAATTTAATCATTTTGAGATCTCATCAAGACCTACCCACCTACCAAATATCAAGACAATCCATTCAAGCCGTCTTATTTTACACACACACAAATACACACACACACACACACACACATCTGCAATGTGAAATACGCCTGTCAACAAAGATCATTAATCATGTGAAAAGATGTCATCAGCATGTAATACATGTATTGCATCAACTTTTTCTACTTATTAGACCCCCGACTGCTTGTTGCAAAGAAGTGAATGAAGGAAAAGTTGATAGTCTGGTATTTCTCAAATCAAATCTATTGGTTGCCTATCCATAAACCTTTACTGTCAGTAGACTCAGTACTGACATGCTACATGTTGCTTGTTTTGCACTAATAATACTAAGGTATAGTGGAAAGGTAAGAAATTAATAACACCTTTCTGTGAAAGATAAGAACTTGCCACTACAGCTTCTTTAGCTCATAGCTGAATAACTACTACTTAGGAATCTCGTTAATTAAGTCTTTTATCTCCCCAAGAACAGGTAATTGTGGGTTTTGCAGATAATGACCTGGTATTCCGAGCCACCGCAGACAACTCGTCATTCAAACAGACACAGTAAAATCCTATAATTACGGATGGCCTAGACATGGCTTCCTGTCACAAACAAGCTGCTAAAGGTTTTTACATACCGGTAGTGACATTTGGGGCTAAAATGGCAACTACACAGTCAAACGGTTTTGTATGTCTATCTACAGTGTGCCAGACTGTTGCCAGGGCCAGTTTACATGCTAGCTCCTCAGCTCCAGGGCTAACAACATGTCCCCAAGGAAATTTTACCACAGACCCCCTCATGATCAGTTAGAGCAAGGAGCTTCTACACAAGGAGAGCCGTCGTGATTACCTTCCTTTCAAGGATGTTCGTAGCGCGTGTGAAAATTTAATTCACACCCAAGTGCCAAAGACACTCATTTTCATTGTTAAATTTCTTTGTGACGGCGCGGCATTCGCGTCATGGCACGGCCCGGGGATGACGATTTCGTGTGGAGCGATTTTGACTTGAGTGATTTCGAAGATGATTTTGATGATATAACGTTAGAGGAGGAAGAAGTCGAGAGTCTTCTCGACAGCAAAAGCTCGGAGCACCAAGACCTGCGCTGCGGCCGCCCGCGGAGCTTTTGAACGCGACGTCCGCGGCAAAGTTAAAAATGCTGCATGGGGTAGAAGCTCCTTGGGTACATACAGCATGGACAAAAAAAATTGGAGATTCTATTTTAGGATTCTATGGGATCATACTCCGTAATTTGCTAGTAATATTCCTAAAATAAATGACGTCTGTGAACAAGCAACTTGTAAAGTATGCGACCGTCAGTAGATCGATCGACTAGAATACCCGACAAAAATCAAGGAATTACGCAGAAAGAGCTCAACACGTACTAGTACATGAATCCCATTATCGAAACGAAAACCATGCAAAAGTCGCTCAGTTTCAAAAACAACGGTCCGGTACGAAAAAAACAAGAACGGTACGAACACCAGAGAACACGCCATTTTGACGAGTACCCTTTCAACATTTCGGCAAAAATGTCAGCTTACCGAGAAAAAACTCCATATTCTCTTTATAGCCATCTAAATATATATCTAAAAATTCATAATTCTGTCGCAAGAAAACGGAGCTGGGTCTACAAAAGTGGCCGTAAACTTATCCATGTTTGTCGTGAAGAGCCGATCAAAATATCCTAGTGGCGGCCATTTTGTGCTCTTTCCGAATATGACGTTTTCGCAGGCCTGTCGAGTTTTCCAAATAAGGAAATCGACGGAAACCCGAACCACTTCGCCCCTTGTCGACCGGGCTTCGGGTGTGACTCGTGGAAACCCGGGGGGTGTGACGTCATGGCTAGGCTCATTTACATGGAAAAGCCCGCGAAGAGGCGCTACGAACATGGGCATCAAACAGATGCCGCGCCGGCTGGGGAACAAAGGATCGCAGCGGGTCTTGACGGGGGAAAACAAAGGCGCCCAGCGGGCGGCTAATCACGACGGCTCTCCTTGTGTAGAAGCTCCTTGGTTAGAGGAGCAAGGGTCTAACTTTGGACTGGCCTGTGTATTGGCTGGCATCCAGGCTAGCTAAGGTCTGTCAACTAGACCTGCTTTTTCATTTTGCCAAGCTTTGGGTTGAGATTTCATGAGAAAAAACAAAATCATTGACTTTCTGTTGTATTTTCAAGTTTCCTGGTTGCTGCAGGTTGGGTAGATCTGCTCATGCCTCACCTTAGCATCTGGTATCTAATCGCAGACCCAGAAAATCATTACCAATACCAGGGCTTCAGGCTTGAAATTTTCATTCATAACTTTTCTAGATAGGAACCAATCCCCCAACTTTGTTTAAAAAAAGATAACATTGCCACAGGTTATAACGGTTATTCTGAGGCACGAACTTGACTCCAATTGCGAACTATGCGCCAGAAAGGACTATCTTCGATAGTTTCGTGTTTGGCACGCTCCTTGCGAGCATAAATCCCGCGGGCAATCTACGGGAACGCGAAGGATTCATCTGTCACTGGTATCGGACTCAGGGATATTGGCTGGGCAGAGGGAAGAGGGACATATTGATTTTCGCCCGGTGACTTTGAAGGAAAGAAACGCAACCGCACTTCTGGACAGAGCAAATTTGATATTGAAGCTGTCGTTAGTTACTTTTATGAGGTTGTGTCAAGTTTATCTCTTGTCAGACCGTAAGGGAGAAATAGAAGAAAGGCCACAATTGTTCGAAACTAGGAAACTTGTGAGCAAAGATATTGTTTGATGAATATACAGTAAATCCTTGTTATCTGCCAAAATAAACCAGTCCAGAAAGACCTTCATATGATTATGTGAGGGTTGAAATATTTCGCTCTTCCGGGCAGAACATGCTGCATTGTCAAGTTGGTTCTTCATCTCCCAAATCCTCATCTATACTATTGAATTATTTCAACCCCTCAGGCAGTGGTAGAGAGATGGATGCTATAGAAACTACAGGCTGATATTTTTGTGAAGTTGCCAAGTAGAAAGCATAGAGGCAAATGAATTGGAAGATCACTCAATGTACAGTACTTTAAACTACTCAGTAGATATTGATCTGTGACTGATTACTGTTATAAAACCTGCTGCGTTAATCTACATGTAAGAGGTACCGGTAAAAGAAATAGTGTAGTTACAAATGTGCATTTCAAGCAAAGTGTATTTGCTAAACGTTATGTATAGAATCCTATTCGATTAGTGCCTTTGTAACTCCTTCTGAGTTTGTGTAATTAATCTAGAAGAGTTCAGAAGGGGTCAGTGCTTTATAGAATACTTCAAAGGTGAGGTTAAGTCAAGGTCATCAAACAGATGCCCTTGAACAAATCTATCCTCATCACAGACCTCACAAGGAAGGAAATCATGAGGGTCCTGAGGAATTATTAGCTGCTTATCTTGTATTTTTCTGAGAGAAGACCTTGAATGTAATGGACCTTTCCTATAGTCCCATGCACCTGTATACCTGGGTCAAAACATAAAAATGCAAATATTTGACAGACATGCAGCTACTCTCTCATTGGTCGAACCGCTAATTGTCACGTTATCATTGGTTGAACTGATAATTGTGATGGACAGTCAGGAAAGGTCCATTGATTTTCTTTCCAGTAGCATCCTACCACTCTATCTTCAACCTGACATGTCTCATGGTGGAAAGAAGGTTAATTAAAAGATATTTATCACAGGTTTGACAGGTTAAGTGACCCACTCTTGAATCAACCACCCTCTAATTCTGGATTGGAGCAGGTCGTTTTCTTAATGCGTTCTTGAATTTTGTTGAAATTGCGTGGAGGGCTTCAAGAGAAATTGACTGGATCAGTGAAGAGAAGCGCTTTTTTTCAAAAATTCTAAGGGGTCGCTGGGGTATGGCACTAAACATATTGTGGTTTTCCCATATTATAATTAACATATTCCCAATGTTTAACTCTTATGTGTAAGTCAGAACCCGTTTCAAGTCGCCATGTTGCACTGTAAAGTTTTTCTCTTCTCCGGAACCGTCCTCAATACCTAAGGACACACATCGACTGCGCTCCCCCACCCATTGGCCATGATTGGTGAGGTAATGAATTGAGTTATAGCCACTGCTGCAATTTTAACACTAATTACCTAGTGCAAGGCCGGCTCGTCTGTCTTCAACAGGACCAACTGTCGTTAGGCATGAGTTAGAGCAGATGTGATCACCTACGACAATCAAATAAGGCAGGGTCGTTGACTGAATAAGTTAATTAGAGCGCATAATTAAAAACCTTGGAATGGTACGTTGGAAAAAGAAAATGCAGTTTCATGTGACCTTGTATTTAAATGAAAGTTACTATTTCCAAAGTCATGCCAAGAGGATGCAGTGAAAAGTGTTCCGAGTCAGAGTTGAACTTCAAGTACTCTAAAACTACTGTTAAGGGGGCATTATGTAACATTTTTGCTCCTAGAAATTGAAATATTTTAATTAAAAAAATCTTTGTGTAATTGTAATTTACTTCCAGTTTTCAACATATTTGTGCAATTATCTCACATTTCTGACATTTACAGTTGGCCCTAAAACAGCCCACATGAGGGACACTCAGTTTGTGGTACCACCACAAAATACCAGAATATAAACAAACATGGCTGTCAGCTGTGTTTCCAACTTTTAAACACACTCGTAAGGCATCACAAGCTCCACTACCTGAAGGGCACATATTTGCAAATATATACAGTAGGGTCGACTCAACTTACTTTGTAAAGAAATGACCAGGAAATTTACTTTTTGTATTATACTAATGATACATAATTTATCTTTAATGGCTATGCCTTCAAGACTTCCAATGTCAGTATACTGCTTACGCGAGGTTCAACCCATAAGTCACCGGTACCGTACAACTATTCCAGTAAGCACGTCGGCAGAACGTACTGCGCCTGCGCGGAACCCGTAATGTATTGCGCATAGCACTTCGGCAGAACGTCTCATATAAGGTCGAATTCACATAATACTGTATATATATAAGGGTAACATCCTGTCTGTAGTTTTCAAATCTTGTGAAGAAAAAGATATGGTCTGCAACAGGCAAAATTCTGATGCAACGTTGACCAAAAATCCAGCGAAAATCCAGGTTTTGCGCAGGCGCAGTATGTTCGGACGACGTGCTCTTCCAGTAGTCCTTCTGTCTATGCCGCAGGAAAGACGAACGACGTTGCATATTGAGTGCTGACTCGGTGCTTAACAGCAGCTGCCTTTCCATTAAAACATTGACTCGGAGAAGTCACCCCAATGCAATATTGGTGAGACAAAGCCAAGTTCCATTAGAACTGTGGAAATGCCAAGCAGCTAGGGGCAGTGGCAAATTCTCTCAGAATGTAGCAGTGCATTCAGATAATGTGTGTATGTCGATCTTCTTTTGCTGGTTTTTAAGTGGATCGGCTACTTTCCCCAATCCACTTACTTCTTTTGCTGACTGGTGAAGCTGAAAGGATGTTGTAATGGACCTCATTTGCACCTGGGAAGCTCTCGCAAGTGCTGTTGGGTCATGGTACGCAAGCTGGTGTGTTACACTGAAGAGCGGTTATACCGTCTATATACAGATACAGATACAAAAATTAAGCTTAATATGTACTTTGCTCAGTTGTATTCAACATCCATGGCAAGATTGCTAAAGATGATGTGTGAATTTTTTTCTAGGTTGAAAGATCTTGTACTTTTATTCTGGTTTGCTTTTTGGTCATCTTTCTTTTGAAATGCTGAAGAGGCCAGTATATTAAAGTAGTTTTAGGTACTGCTTGGAGCTAGATATGTATGGATCAGGTGTGAAAAGATGTTCAATATGATACAACCGAGTAAACTGCAAAGCTGGTGTATTGTGCCGAAGGGCATGCAGTTACTCTGGCTGAAACAAGTTTTAGGGACAAGTCAGGAAATACTGGAGGAGAGGAGATGCAAAAGATTGCTGCTTTTAGTTTAGCTTCTTTTCTTTTATTGATCTAATTTTTCCAGTCAACCTTCTGTTAAAAACCTCCCTCATATGCTCCAGTAATATTTTCTCCATATTCGTCCTCGAACACGATAACGTTACCCCCCCCCCCCCCCCCCCATCTGTATCTGTCTCGGAGAGAGAATTCCATTTTCAGGAGCTGTCACTTACACCATTTTACCCTAGGAAAACTATTACACACATACAGCCATTAATGAGGGTAGTTATACAGGGGTATACTTAGGCAGATGGGAAGGGTGACCTTGACTGTGACCTCCATTTGGGAACAGAGAGCCCAGGGACCAGACAGAAGCGAAAATAGCAGTCTTCATCATCTATATCCCACCAGTGGTGATCTCTGCACACGCCACATTAAAGGACGACACGTTTTCAATTCGGCGAAAGCACCGATTAGTCTCCTACCGTCGGGTTGGATGGAACTTGAAATTATTTCTGGGTTGTTCATGAATCAGAATGGAACGTGAGACGTGTTTGCTGACTTTGCAGTATTTGGTTCTGCATGGTGATGGTCTTACCCCGTGGTAGGGAATTACAGTTGGAAAGTAACTTCTTACTTACTTTCTATAAATGTATAAAATTATAGATTTGTGGCAGCTAGAGTGTTTGATTATTATATGCTTCTGAGCCCGTTCCCCCAGCTTACCAGATTGTTCAAGCCGTAACTTACATGCTCAATATGAAGATGGAAAAGCCGATGAAAACCCTCCCAAACGTACCGACCTTGTAAATCGCTTACGACCTTGTAAACTGTGCCGGCACCCCTGCTCTTACAGAAATCCCCACAGACAGGGGTATAAATGGGGGAGGGCGGCGACCCTTTATCACTCCCCACTAACTGTCTGTGGCAGCACACCTTCCCGTTAATGATGCATAACTCAACCTTCAGGGTACCCAGCTGAAAAATGGTTTCAGATTAGAGGACTCCTAGGCATCAATGCCAGATTCCATGCCACATTTATCATTCCTGCTCTCAAACCCTTTACTACGGCTGTAAACGTTTCTAGCATTGCCAAGCAGAGCTTTATACGGTTACCAGGTACAGTAGTCTTTTTATCCCTCTGAACATCACGGCGTTGAACCAGTCGTGTCAATCATATCTGTTGATGCTTGTTTGACTACTGTACATATAGAATACAACACAGTGTATTCCATATTGCCCGAGGTATCGGCCCGACCGCGATCCGACTCGCAAGAGGGCCGAGACCGAGGGCGATGCGGAATACACCGTGTTGTATGCTATCTATATCATACCCACCCTAGAAACACGTCTTTCAATGCGAAATGAGCGAAAATTTGGTGTCCCTAAACAAAAAAAATGCAACAACATCAATTCCAACGTCCGAATCCTGTATTCGAATTTTCGAAAGCGGCGCACGCGGTTGGGGCGAAACGCGTTCGAATCGTTCTATGGAAGCCCGGTTTATACACCCGGTCGTACAGTAAATACAACACGGCCAGGAGCACTGTATCGCCGCCCGGGTATGATATAAAGTTTGTTACGTAACGATATGAAAATATGATTATTCAAATACTATAGACGTATGAAATCTATACATTGTTTTACAGAGAAACATTCAACCTTCATAACGGATGATGCAGCAATGCTTTTTTTTGGTCATGTTAAGCATGAGTCCAGAAATTCATGCTGTCTCTGTCATATTTCTTATTTGACATCAAAGCATGATCTCTGCAAGATCATCTTCCCCATCTGTTCACGTTAAAACCCAGCCTGGCTTTTAATCTGCGAGGTCCCACTACCTGGAAGCTCCCATAGATTGTGTTCACTCACTGAATACATAAAGTCTTGCTGACTGGACTTTCCTATAATGGGATTTAAGATGACCCCTGACTCCTTGTCTTTCTCTTTCCAAGGAGGTTAAATTGAGACCTCCTTGCTCCACCATACTCATGATAACAAGGGGATACCATATGTTAGTTCTGATCTAACTGACTGGAACATACCTGTGCATAGAAACAGTTGTGGCATGTATATGTATGTGTGGATGATAACTTTTCTTGGCTTATTTTCTCATTTGACGTGCTAAGAAAGAGGTGTAAAAGAAATCGCGGGACACTTTTTCTTTGTCCTATAGTGACCTCGTCCCAGCACAGCAATGGCTTCTCTCCTTGATGGAACGCCAAGGTCGCGACAGGTCAAAACTTCTTGTATCCAAACAGAGAAGGTTTTG
The DNA here is from genome assembly GCA_013266295.2 of Branchiostoma floridae x Branchiostoma japonicum. Lineage (NCBI taxonomy): Eukaryota > Metazoa > Chordata > Leptocardii > Amphioxiformes > Branchiostomatidae > Branchiostoma > Branchiostoma floridae x Branchiostoma japonicum. The sequence continues at coordinate 5,097,770 of CM023835.1, read as the reverse complement.
TGGAAGAAAAAAAATCCTGTTTTTGTTCTTTTGAACACAGGAGCAGCTGGTCTGTCGGGCTAGGTTAGATCATACCCTCGGAAATTATAAGGTACCAGACACCATTGTCTCTGTTTGTTTGATTCCACGGAGTTAGACTTGATTGAAAACAAAGCAGTTGATTCAAAAGAAAGCAGAGGGAACGTACATTGGGAAAAATTGAGTTTGACTTTTCCATTCATTTTCTCCATCGGCTCCTGACGCACCAGTAGTCGAAAATTGAAAGCTCTTGTAAGCAATAATTGAAAGTCAAGTAAGCCGAAGCACACAATTAAGAAAAAACTAGTCAATCTATTCTTCCAAAGAATTGCATGGCTAGTTTTTAGCAGACTGAGCAAAAGTGAGTTGAGTTTTGGCCCTGACACTAGCCTGGGTTCCCAATATTCAGTCCTAATGATTTTTAGGGAGGCACGCAGGCAAAAACCTGATGGTACAAAGACTGCGTACGTACGCGAGCGTACGAAAACTTTGTATGTCAAATTTTTCCTGCGTCTAAATCAGCCTGCTTTGACATACATGTACGACAAGAATGTACGTTCAGATCGTACGTTACCTCGAGGGCTGCCATACGATCTGAATGAGCGTTCTTGATGTATGTGAAAACGGGCCGATTAACGCGAAGGAAAAATTTGACATCCGCAGTTTTCGTACGTCGCGTACGTACGCAGTTTTCGTACCATCAGGTTTTTGCCATTGTGTAATTACATGTAATAGGGACTATGAGAGCCCCGGTATACAAATACATGTAGGATGGTACCCAGGCTATCCCTGGCACAGCCGATGGTAAAACATCTCAGGTCGTCCGGCAGAATTGAGGTGACAGTCCGATTGCTGCAGTACCAGGAGGTCCTGGTCACCTGTTGTGGTCCTGTCTTACTTGGGCCACACAAACTGGGCTTTATAGATCACCACTGCTGGCAGTCAGCTTGGCCTGTTTCCATAAGAAACGAAAAGAAGTCTAGCTGCATGCTTTCAATAGATTTGCAAAGATAACCCACAGTGCTTGCAGCCTAGTTGTAAGTCATTCAATGACTTGCAACTATGTCATGAAACATGTAAAATCAGATTACAAGATGACTGTTTGCCTAAAAAAATCAAAGAAGATCTTGTATCCAATCATAAAACAAGTTTCTTGTAGAAAGATAGCCCTGAAAGGTTTTCTTTATTGTATCTATCCTCGTAAAGGTTTGTAAGACAAAGAAAGAGCACAAGAGTTTCAGACTCAGAGCAAGAATTTCATTGGATTTGAAGACAAAAGCTCCCCTTTTCAGTCCTTGCTCTTGTGTATCAACATGCTATGCACAGTCTGTTGTCACCCTGTTATAAAGTAGTGGAGATTAGTTGCAAACTGGCAGGAGTTAAAGCGCTGGACTGACAGAAGAAAATGGCATGGTTGGTTATACAGTGTGGCTTTTATGTAAGAGAACGTGTAAGTCAAAGTTACTGGTGCACCTGTTGCTTGAGACGTGAACATTCTCCAGAATCTGAGAGGAAATACTAGAAGCAGTGGTAAAGGAAGTTGTTGGTTCGCTGCCAAGAAGGACAGACATTTTTACCTTCGCCAAGAAGGTTATGTTTTTGGTAGCGTTTGTATGTGTGTTTGTGGTTTAGCGTGATAACTCAAGAAGCTATGGATGGATTGTTATGAAACTTGGTAGGTGGGTAGGTCTTGATGAGACGTAGAAATGATTTAGATTTTGGGACCCCTGGCGGCTTGTTTAGGCAATGTTTCTCCACATCTGTTGAAGGCAATAGCTGACATGGCTTAGAAAAATGAGATAAGACATTTGTAGTGTGCCAATTTCTGCCAAGACATTATTTGGTTTTTGGTATCACCCGTTTTGAAAATCATTCAAAACCATCTTTCAGAACCATCCTGGATGTAGATCTGGATCAAGATCTTTCCTAAGAAAGTGAAATCTTCCAAAACCCTTTCAGCTATTCCGTTAACACACCATCACCGACACAGCAACCAACAAACTACGTACCCAGCATATGGCAGCAAACTGGCCCTGATAGCACTATATGTACTTCACATGCAACACAGATTGGACAGATCTTTTACCAAGTTCGTAACAGTCTATATCAAAGTGGCCACATCCTGCCCACATCCCCTACCCAACCCCTGGAATACGGTAAGCAACACAGATCTAGATGGAATGATATGTGTCAAATTCTCAAGGAATTTGCCACCCAGTTCACAGACAGTATGAAGTTCCCTGTCAGAATGCCAAGCTTCCGCTACCGAAGTCAAGAATACCAAACTTGGCCGTTAGTTTGTCTTAATTAACATCAGAATCCATATGTTCGACATACCTGTAGTGTGGGAAAGGACAAGAGGTTTTGCAGTAGGGTTTGAGTGTTGCATGACTTCAGTACTTATGAAAATGTTAAATCGAAGTTTTAAAAGAATGCTGGTCTTGAAAGTTTGAGTTACCCACTGATCCGCTATATGACATTCACAGCAAAAGATGCTGCCCTGAAATGCTGTGGAGGGACAGCTTACACCTGGCACGTTCTATCTGAACCTGAAGGCCGACAAATGGCCCTCATGTCACACTTAAAGTTTGTGAAGAATTCCTCACAACAGCTGTGTGCCTACAGTTGTTCCTGGCCCTTTGCACCTGTCTGTTTCCATGGCAACAATTTCCACTTTGTTATGAAGAGGAATTGGTAGGACCTGTCAAGGTCAATGTGACGGAAAGTCAACATACAGGTGCCACCTTGACAGCAGGACATTCCATCCAACCAACCAAAAAGGAAGTTACACAGAAAGGAAGGAGGGAGCTGAAGAGAAAGAGGAAAAATGTAGAAAATGAAAGGAAAGGAGATGGAGGTATAGATGGAAAGAAAGTGATTTAGAAAAGAAACAAGCCACCAGGAGGGGGGGCAAAATCTAATCATTTCTAGGTCTCAGTTTCATGACAATTCATCCATGGCTTCTTGAGTTATTGTACTAAACCACATACACACAAACGCTACCTAAAACATAACCTTCTGGCAAAGATAATGAAATGATTAGACAAGGGTTGAAATGATGAAGTCTGTACTTATTCACTAGTCACTGAGATAGAAGAGAGGTACGAGCCTGGCCAAGCATACCGGGTCACACCTACTCTTCTTGATAAGTGTGTAGGGTTCTTTATGTGCAAAGGTTTGGCGCCTGAGGCTCCTTCATACATCGGACTGAAGGCTCAACGCCCCCTCTGAAGGACGATTGATCGCTGACGCTGCCCCAACCAGTCGTCCCGAGCGGGGATCAAACCCTCGCCCTCTGGATCCACAGAATTCGATCTATATGGCAAAACAGCGGGCTCACCTACCGTGTGCGCCGACAGGGACATGAGTTATTAACGCTGTACATAATGCACAGCCACGTTGGGACAGCCGGCGGGATATGATATCGAGCCCTCCAAGATCAAAAATCTACTTCAGACAGGTGTTTCAAGTCTTCACCATAAGCCACCGAAACATGTGGGAGGTTCGATAACACGTTGTGGATGTTTACAATGCAACCTGGTCACAATACGTGACGTACACGCCCAGGGGTATGCTACAGAAGGAAACAGCTCCCTCAAGATAAAAAAAAACACAAAACACACATTGTATCCATCCATTCTCCATCTGGGACGTTTGATAACCAGTATCTGAATGTTTGAAAGCTAATCTTGTCAAGCTGGTGGAGCTACATATTATGGGTTGTACGTAGAAAACAAAAAGGGGGAAGAGAAAAGTCAGCTGGGGGAAAGGAACATAAAAAGATAAGAAACATTTCCATCAATTCTGTGGTACTTTGACAGTGCCGTTTGAAAGTTAAGCTTGACAGAATATCATGACTGCGTGGCAAGGATTGTTCACAAAACTAGGAAGTCAAAGAGCTAGACTGTACTGTAAAGATAAGAGCGTGCTTCCATCAAACATGTGGCATGTTTGATAACTGTGCCGCCGATGTTTAAAGTTCAGCCTTGGGAAAGTGCACGGCCAGCATATTAAGTGCAGCGTGAGAAACGAGCAGTCAGGAGGCAACACAGCGCAATAAAGACAAAAAGGCAACTTCATCAATTACATGCAAGAGTTGTTTAACAGCTGTTGGAGTTAGTTTGGAAATTTAAGTGCCGCTGTGAAAGCAGAGCAAATGCTGATAACGACTCTAAAGTAGAGATGTGAAACAAAACCTCCCAGTAAGTCATAACAAAACGTACTGTTATGTTGAGTCATGTAAGGTTTAGGAGTGTTGAACTGTGCAGGTGTTTGTTCTACTGTGGAACTCCTTGGAAGTCTAACAATTTGATAACACTTAACACTAGTAACAGTACATCCTAGGATTTTTAAAACCCTAACAGGTACTGAAAAGATACCTTGAATGTAGATTTTGAAGTAGATAATGAGAAGTTATCGGGAAACCACCCAGTCTTTAGACTAGAGGATATTGAAGGTCTCACTTAGTAAAATAGGAAAATAAGACCTTTTCAAAAAGGTTGTTGCAATATAGAGTCATCCCCCTAGCAGCTTTCCTGGCAAATTGCAGGTTACCTGCATGTAAATCCTGCTATTTATTTTATTTATTTATTAATTTTTTAAATTTTACCAGTAGATCACACTTAGGTCCGTGACCTGTTTGCCAGGTGTCCCTGAACATAAGAGTTACATCACTATATAGATGATGAATGGGAAATACTGTACTGCCATGGGTCAAGCTTACACTCTCAGAGTGCTGTCTACTCTCAGTATCTCAAAATCCATTTAAGGCTGGTGTGTTACGCCGAAGGGCGGTTATACCGGCTATATAAATACAGATACAGAAGGCATCCACTGCAATGTCAGGGTGGCAAAACAAAACAAATATTCTGGATGAGGAAATCTGTCTAATGTTGACAATGTCATTTACTGCCATTTCTTAGCACATTTTTGTCATCATCTCATACTTGAAGCGTTTGAAATAGCCCCAAAACAGTAACGTGGAGAGTCCCTTTATTTCTTGGAAACGCCAATAAATAGCTAGAACCAGCCTACGATATGAAACAAGCAACCGTTTTCCATCAGCGACATCGCATTTTTGCCTCACAGACATCAGTATGTTATGGGATAGGTTTGATTCAACTTACTACATTAAAAAAATGACCAGAAAATTGAGTTTGAAAATCTAGTCTTACTGCCCTGAAATCGCTTTGGGCGCCTTTATATAACAAGTTTGAGGACAGTTGAAAGGCCATCTCGGGACACAAGATGTTCCGGCCTTTCTGTACACAGACAGTCTGATGAATGACGAGGTGGCAGAGGTGGTAAGTGTGTCAGGACGTATTGATCTGTACACCTTTAAGCTACGGTAGTGTGAGATCGATATCCTCTTACCTGAGGTCGGAGTGCCAGGCCGCCCTGTGTTCCCTCAACTGTGGTGAGTCCATCAGTTCTGGTGAGAGGGATGGCGCCAAAGTTGTCTTGTATCTATCAGTTCACTCACCCACTGTAACATCCAGGCTATGAAGTGCTATTTTGCCATTGATTATATCTAGGAAAGCAAAACATTAAAGGCATCCAAAGCAATTTCAGGGCGGCAACACGAAAAATATTCTGGATGAGGAAATCTGTCTGATATTGATATTTACTGCCATTTCTTAGCACATTTTCGTCATTATTTCATACTTAGTGTTTTAAATAGCCACAAAACAAGCTACGTGAGGAATCCCTTTATTTTTCAGTACACATACCACCAATAAATAGCTAGAACCAGCCTATGATAGAAAACATAAGCAACTGTTTTCCATCAGCGACATCGCATTTTGGGCTCAAAAATACATGTATCAGTATGCTATGTGATAGGGTTGATTCAACTTACTACATTTGTACATTAAAAGAATTACCAGAAAATTGACTTTGATAATCCAGTTTTGCCACCCTGAAATTGCATTTAATGCCTTTAAAGGCCCATGTTTTGTTTTTCTAAACATTGCCGTTTTACAAAATCGCTTACTTACTTTCTTGATGATAGGCACATTAGGAAATCTAGGATATTTTTACCACCAAAACTCCAACATTTTAGTGGTCTTTTGGTAGTGATGAAGTTGGGACCTGTTCTTTGCTAACATTAACAGACGACCCTGTGTGGCTTCGAAACTCACAACTACGTGGCATTGCCAAAAAAATGTACCATCTTGTATACCTACTGAACTTGACATTGAATTTTCCTGGACCACATATCGCAGTAAGCTTTGCAGAAGTTACCATGGCCTGCTGCATTTCTGGTGACTTAGTACAAATGTGATGACAAAATCTGTCTTACAGAAAAAAATCAATAAGAGACCACTATCACACAGCGGTTGCCTAATAAATGCTCCAGACTCGTGGAGTTTTATAATTACAGGCTCAGCATTGTCATTAATCCTCCGCATCAATAGTTTGGCTGTATCGTATGTAGATCACATTCATCAAGATCTAACGGGCCCTACCAATGTCATATTTTGGTTCTCATATTTACTGCCAGTTTTTTCTCAATGAGAAAAGATACTGAGATAGTTTCCAGCATCTAGTATTTGCGCTCAAGTTGATCGAGATGAACAAAGCAATGTATCTGTCTTACTTTTCGGAGAAACACAAATTTACTACGGTAATACTAGGGGTTTTCCAAGCAGATATTTGGTGATTTGTGTCAGCTGTTGCATTCACGGTACTAGCGACATGGCGGATGGCCGTAAAGCTGTCGGTGTTTAAAGGCATCAATGCAATTTTAATGAGGAAATCTGTCTGATATTGATATTTACTGCCATTAGTTAGCACATTTTCGTCATCATTTCATACTTGAAGTATTTATTCTGCTTATATCAAGTTGTTTTATTTTTGTCGGCATGATACACCTTCGTCCACTCTGCCAAAAGTGTCACAACATCACAGAGATTTGTGTCCAATGCATGGACTCTTGTTTTTCCTTGGAATAACACAACAAGCATGAAATTCAGTTGATGTGGCCTTATGCCTATGAGGAAGCATGTAAAAGCTGCCATATCCCTCACTCCTGCCTTCATTAAGATAAGGCATACTTCCACCTATATTCCAGTCAAGCCGTTTGTTGGCTGAGATGGGGGGATGTTATCTATTCTGAACCAGCGGTCCCTGGGATCAAAGTTGGTAGCAGCCTTTCTGGGTTGTATGTAAGTCACGCTTGGAATACTGCTTGGATGGCAAGAAGGGGAGTGATGGAAAATGTGATAGGAAGAGATTTCATCTGTACTCAATCTTTAGTTCGCCAAGGTTATGTTTGCAGCGATGTTTTATCAGTTGGTTGGATCTTTTGCTTGGTTTGTTTTAGGAAAACTGACAGTGTATGCTATGCTGCCCTTGTCGGAGGTTTATGTTTTTGAGTCTTTTTTAGTTCAGCATGAATACATACAAACTATGTTAACAAGAATTCGGAGACCTCATACCTCCATGAAATATTTAGAGCCTATCGTCTCATTGATTATGGAAATGTCCAGGACAAAAGATACAAAAACTGGAAGTTCTGCTGCAGTACCTAGGTCTGCCACCAGGAGGCTCATAGTTCACCTTGACCTTTGTCTTCCTAAGACCTACCCACATATCAAATATCATCACAATCCATAAAGGCCTTCTTATAAGTTATGCTGACTACAAATATGCAGAAACACACACACACACACAGACACACACAGACCAAAAACAATACTTCCATTCTTCATGGAGGTAATAAGTACACAGTCAATGCATACCTTTTGGTCTCTATGGTTTAAGTAGAAATATTCTGACATCAGATAAAAGTTTGATATAGAAAGGATACATACTTATAATGATGCCTTCTAAATGCAAGTTGTTGTTTTTTCTTTCTGCAGGACAAACTGCCTATGACAATGTGCGCCCCCTGTCATATCCTGACAGTAACGTCATCCTAGCGTGTTTCGACATCGGAACGCCAGAATCTCTAGACGGAGTGGTCAAAAAGGTTAGCAATATTTCTTTTATCACAAAAATCTTCCACTCTTCTTATATAACTTAAAGTTTTAACCTTCTAACTATCACGCAAAGAAAATCTAACCACAGTTCATAGTTTTTTGATAAACACCTGTTCAACTACAGATCCCGTTAGTCATTGACAAAAAGTAGTGGATGCTACTTGAAACGTTTGACAGTTTTCAAAATCTATCCAGTTGCTTGAGTAACAAATTTCTTGTGTATCTCATTACCTGGATGTCTAACCTTCATTGACGTAAAATCTAACCATGTTTGTGCTCCCAAACCTTGTATTGTCACAATCAATACATACACCTGTATGTTGTGTCAAAAATGTACCTCAGCATTGAGAAGGTTACAGAATGAACATAAAAATCAATGTTATCTGATAACAAAAGTTTGCTTGCAATGATGGCGCCTAAAGCCATGGAAGAGAACAGGCAGTAGTGACAGTAGTGACAGTAAGATTAACTTTTTCTTTGTAAACTGTATTTATCGTCCAGTGGCACCCAGAAGTCAGAGAATACTGCCCCAGTGCACCTATCCTGTTGGTCGGCTGTAAGGCGGACTTGAGACAAGACCTGAAGACGGTGACAGACCTGGCCATCGTGGGGAGGAGTCCTGTCAGTCATGAACAGGTGTGTATATATCCACTGACCAACCTTTCCTCAAATTCTTCACAATGTTTTCGTGGACCTACTTAAAGGGGCATTATGTAACATTTTTGCACCAAAAATTAAAATATTTTAACTGAAAAAAAATCTTCATGTGATTGCCATTTACTTCCGCTTTTTAACATATTTGTGCAATTCACATCTCACATTTCTGACATTGATGGTTTGTGTTAAAACAGCCCACACAAGGCACACTTATTTTAAAGATTCTGTAGCATTTTTCAAATGGAAAGCCTGTGAAAATTTAGTATAGTTCTACTTAATATTCAATGTCAAGGACTGTCTATGGAGGTTGGGATAAGTTTTGTTGAGCTGTCAACTTCATCTTGTACTGAAAGCCTAGTTGGATAATATGTATGACAAATGATACCCAATTTTAGCAATGTTTTAAAGGAAACAAGTCGTCAACAATGACAGATCTGCATTTTCAAACCTACAAAGTCCTCATCATTTAAACTAATTGGTTGATACAAAGTAGAAAAAGGCAAAAGGAGCACCTTAGCAACTTCAGGAAGATATACGTCTTGGACAGGGACTCCATTAAGATGCGCAGAAGCAATTAGTGATGACAGATGGGTCCTAAAGGTGTGCTATAAGTACCAGAGCAAGGTTTCACAAATGTCGCATGAAGATCTTTCATCAGTGTACTGTAAAAACTGTTTATTTTGTGGGGAATTAATTTCATGTTTGAAGGAGGTTTTCATAGTTAAAACAATTCAGATCTGTAGTACAGTAAGGATACAATGGAAACAAATATCGCAGTGTCATGATTTTGCAGAAAACTGCAAAAATAAAACTACCGTGAATATTTTGAGATATACAGTACATCCTGATGCTCATCTCCACAAGCTACAGTAGTACACATCATAAAAGTTCACACTGGAAATACACGTAATGGTTGGGTAACAATCAGAAAACGTTACAGTCAGCCCTCCTAACATCTGCTTGGATAATACCTGGATATAAGGTAGCCTTGAGTTTTTCCCCCTCCGTGACTAATGATAAGCCTGCACTCCTCAATTAACTTTAGTGCACCATAAAAGTGTGACGGTGCATTTGTAGTCACCATCCTGACATAGCGGCGTGGCTCCGGAAGACCGTAATGGGCCGCTGGAGTCGCCGAGTCTGGCGTACTGGTAGAATGATAACTCGCTACTGTCCACGGCTACCCGGATTGCCCACTTCTCGCTAGGGAAAGCGATTTGGAAGGTTCATTTAGACAGAAGACTGCGCTCCCCTGGGAGCACTATAAATGACAACACTTAACGTTCGCCATTTTTCAAACCAGGGCGGAACCATTAATCAATACTAAAACCAAGGAGAAGCACAGTCATGGTGTGAAACGAGTTGCTGAGGCATTCCCCTGAAAACTGGTACTCTACTCGTTACTGTTACCTTTGGTATAGGAGTCACGGACACGAGAAGAAAAGTCTCCTTATTAGTTTGTTCATTTGTTTGCGAGGAAGCAAGAACGATATTATCAAAGCAATTTTGAGTTTCTAGGTCATGAAAGGCACACAATGTCAGACAAGTGCTGGTCAGAATAGAGTGGAAAGTGGTGGTGGCCCGCATTGTCGACCAATGAGAGCAGAGATGATGCAGTGTATTCTGCATCACCCTCAGTCCCAGCCCTCCCGCGGGTCAGATCGCCCTCCGGCCTTCGGCTGGCTAGAACACCGGTACAGACTGTACAGTCTACCCATTGGTATGGAGAGGGCTTCCTAACCATTAATTCATCCCACTAACGGGACACATTGTCAATGAGCGTAAATATGCCTCCTGTAATCAACTGATTAAGCAAGTTGATTGACTGCCAATGAAGTAATTTGTAATTTATCAGGCGTGCTTTATGGAGCAAACCTTGCCTGACAACACCCGCCACACATTAACATCAGGAGCTGTCAATCAATCAAAGTATCGACAATGTTCTGTATCAATTTCCGTTCGTATTGTACGCTGAATGGTTCTTTCTCTGTTTAATAAAAAAAAAAGTATCGGCAATGTTGAAGCCAGTGAATGAAGTTTATGTGAGATTTTCAGGCCTTTTGAGATGGCCCCTGGCTAGAAAGTTGTATAATATGAATTACTGGGGAAGAACTTTACCTTCTCCCTTGGGATTAAAAGCGTTGCAGGATTCTTGAAACCAATTGCAACTCTGCCGTATGAAAAACAGTTATAGGTTTTGGAAATAGCCAAAGATATATGAGAACAAAGATGGCCAAACTCATAACTGCATATCACAACTGTGTGCGATGGCCCAGAAAAGTCGGTAAAATTGTATTGAAACTTTGATTGTCTCCTGTTATGTGGACCCTGCTGCAAGAAACGATCTGGCCCGCTAATCTGGAAAACTGAACTGCAGTTGAGTACCAAATTATACCTGTATCTGGAGCGCGATTCACATTCAAGCGGTCGCCAATAACGTTTCACTTTGATAACGTCTGCTCAATTTAGCAGCAGTAATACAGCCTTATATATCAACTCCTCAAAGCTGGGATGAAATGGTTGCGTTATTGTGTAAGCCTGCCTTATTATCCAGTTTTCGATTCGCATACGGAGCAGCTTTTGATCAATTTTGTTATAAGAGCGTGTGATTCTAATACGGCTGTATCACTGCCCGTAACGGGCAACAGCGCAATTATCGCAAATTGGTGTCTGCGCTCAAGCTTACGTATGCAACAGTTTTGTTGGAAGAGCGGCTCACACGGCTGGATTATGATTGGATAAATCACTCTTAATGGCAGCAGGTACTAAGCAGAACGTATCTCTGGATCAGTGAACCGAGAGAGCGCCCTATCTCGCCTGCCATATTGTCTCAAGCAATAAAACGGCTGCTCCCCCGCGGGATTTAGTGCGAGGAGAAACTGATATATGAATAAGATTTAGAACCAGTCATTTTGAGCGTTGGCCCGTTACCCCAAGGTTGCTAGAAATTGAAAAGCCTTTCACGACTGTGTAGACCATTTTCTTCTAGGATGAGAAAACGAATACAAGTAAATTTTTTAAGAGAGCAATCTTTCTTTGCACAATAGGGGCAGCCATATATTCTTAAAAGTTTAGCAAGCAGTCAAATAGTTTGGTTCTGTAGGTTTCAAAATATTATATGATAGATTAATCCTCCCAGTGTTATAGGCCAGTTTTAAAGCCTAGTTTGAATATTCCCTGACACTTTGAGGGTTAAACAACATTTACTATAATTAGTCTTGTACAAAGAATTCGGAATACCATATTTTTTTGGTTTTGATTATCAGAATAACATCGATAAAAAATTTAGTACCTTCTCAATGGAGTTCAATCTCATAAAATCATTGCTGTTTTCACATGTCATGTTCTTCTTTAGCCTCTTCCTTCAGTAAACACATTGGAGTAATAAGTAAATCTAGCATTAATAAAGTGTTGCACCTTACTAAGACGTTAGTGTATATAATTTTGGAACAAATGTACGACAACTGATTGTAAATTAAAATAAAAAGTGTCAAGAATCACCAATAATTTTGGGTAATTGCCATGCGAATTGCTGCGTACATTTGTGAAATATTGATTTTGCGGAATTCAGCAGGCTGAGACTTCAAAAGAATTTGTTGCCGAACTGTAGCTAAGCAAAGATATTGATTGTAAGTAATGAGCAATGGAGATTTCAAGGACGGTGGTAGGAAAGTAGCTCATTTATCCAGGCCGCCAAACATCATTATCTACCGCAATTCTCCCACGCTTCCAATAAAGAACCTGCAGGTTTTTTCTCATTGAATCAGATAGTTTGAAAAATGAAGAAAAATATGGATGGGACACTTCACTGGTACTGCAAGATGGTATTTTCAAAAGGATTAAGACGAATGGTGGAAAGTCGTAGCAGAAATTTAAGCTTGACTGTAGGGAGGTTTTGCAGAAGTATGGACAAACTCACGCCTGGAGGAAGTGATATTTCGGAAGCTGTACTGCACAATGTAATAAAAGTTTTGCAGGCCCACAGGGAAAGTGAACTTTGATGAGCACCACTATCTCGATCGATCATCCAATTTTCAGGTTTATCTGTTTTCGAAGGTCGTTGGACCACTCTAAGAACTTTGTTTAATGATTTTATATAATACTATATAGAGTTGAAAATGACATTTGTGATTAAGACTTATGCAATAGGTTTTTCGGAACATACGTCAAAAACATTGGCTAATGGGTTAGTAGATAACTGGCCAGTACAGAAATTGATTATTTGGCATCCGCAGGGATTTCAACAATTTTCAAATTATGCATCAGTCATTTATCGGAAAAGGACTGAATCAATGTGTATTAGGGTGTAATACATGGCTGTGATAGATTGATAATAGAATCATCTGTTTTGTGGTGCTCTGTCAAAACTTGTTTTCATTCATCACCTCAAGAAACATTGCTTCCGAATTCAAAGCAACAATAACCATAAAAACAGACCAAATTGTTTATAGCTCTGTTAGAACATACTTTATTACAGCTTTAACATTTAAAGCTATAACATAACAGCCTGACATGGCATTTCTAGCAATAAGATACAGTACTGGCAAACCTTACCTGAAATGCACTGTGTTCTAAATGATTTGGGGGGAAGTTTATTGTTATATGTTCTCCTCTTGAAAACTTTCTTACCTAAGACATACCATTGAAATATTGTAAAATGAGGCAACCAACTACATTTTATTCCCCTGGTATTTTAAACCAAGATGCTGCTTAATGGCAACTTTTAACAATTCTGTCTTCATAGACAGTGCTGAAGCTGAATTTGCTTATTCACGAATTCTCCAAGAATGAATAAAAGAACAGCCTGTGGTCTCAATAAGGACAAATAATTGTGATCCATAGTCAATGAGAAACACCCAATAACCCTGCCAGCCAACCCATAACTCCTGCTTGTGTCTCTCAAGTTTATTACGGACCTTCAGGCAGCAGACTTGGCCCGCCAAGGTCACGCTGCTAGGCCCAAGGTCGTATATCACACCAGACTGATTGGAAGATTGACTGGATCTTTGGCGCACACCCCTCCATGGTTAAGGACCTGGCGGTCCCGCTAGATTTCAGAAGGCCTTGGAGTGATGTATGCTCACCTTACGTGACCTTTGAGTGGAACCTTTGGTCTTCCAGGAATTGTAAAATATGTAATGTTTGATGTTGCTTGTATTATACCTAGAGAATTAATGAGACAGTCAAAATACTGTTAACACAGGATATATTTTGGGTGTTCTGCTTCAAAGCAGAAAACTATTCAGGATTGATTGGTTTTATATGGCTTAGATTAACTTTTTCGCTTGTTGTTTTCCTTTCAAAAGGCCACAACATGCATATTGTAATAGAATTTCATTGATGGTTGCACCTTACAGCCTAGTAGAAACAATACAACCATCATGTTGCAGGCTTGGTTTGCTGTGTTTGCATTTATATTGCATTGCTCATATCATGATTACTTTCCACATACATGTACCAGCCAGGAATGCTGACAGTAAATTACAGTGATTTTCTACTGATGTGGTCTGACCTGTGGGTGAAGCAGCAGCCAAGACTGATTTTTAGACAGAGAGGTTTTATGACAACCCTTTCACTGGGTTGATTGAAGACAAACCTCTCAAATAGAAATCCTTGTTCCATTTTGCTGGCACGTATTTCACTCACAGGTGGCAGTAGTCTCTGTGGTATGATAGATTTGGAATTTTGCTTTATAAAATATGACCAATCTCGTATTTATGTGCCTTGCATGTACTCCTCCCAGGGATCTAGCCAGCACAAGTTTTTCCGTCAATTGCAGGAACTTTGTGGCATGTGATGGAAAGTTTTTAAAACCAATCAGTCAACCTTGACAGACAAAATTGACAAAAAGCTTGGGTAGGAATATAAAAACATCCAAAGGACCACCAAAACCACTCTCAACTCCATGATTTGCCTTTCAAAATGTGGGAAATTGTGCTATTAAAGGCTTAAAAATCCAACATTTGCTCCCGGACCCCCCTAGATTGTTTGCACTCTCCCTTCAGGTCCGATCGGAAAAAATTTCGAGCTGGCTAGAACCCTGACTCCTCCCCATCTTTATGTTTTCGGGAAAGGACATCACAGTGCCACACTATTTCTCTTAGTCAAAGAAGTTTGCTGTTAAACAGTTTGCATGTCTAGATTTCTAATGTATCATTCTTTGTGTTCTACTCAGGGAATGACGGTGGCAAAGCAAATCGGAGCAGTGGCGTACGTGGAGTGCTCGGCAAAGACGTCAGAGTTGAGCATCAGGGACGTGTTTGAGATGGCAACGCTCGCGGCGCTGGGCAAACTCACCAAGGCCTTGCGGCAGCGCACGCCAAAGAGACACGTGTCGATAAAACTGAGGCAGAGTCGCTCGGACAGTCGAATGAGGGACTTGAGGGAATTCCGCGGGGACAGGACAAAGAGCTGCGTGGTCATGTGATCGTGCAAAGGATGCTGGGACTTAGACTGTATAGAGATTATGTTTCACTAATTATAGGAACGCAGAGTGATTTGAGGGAAAGTCCGACTCTTAGATGCCATGTATGGTGCTTGAATCTCAAGAAGAGACAAGAGAGGACACCCCAGTATTGTCTTATAGTGTAAAAAAATATATATAGTCATTCCTGCAATGCTTGAGGGAGTTAGATTTTCAATACAAGTGGTGGAAGACTGCATAAAGCAAAATCTGCTAACCCTACGAAGTGTTGATTGTACAAAGGAAAACTGATATGTCACATGTACATAGCTCCTGCTGCTATTAGCAAATGTGGAGAGAGACCCACAATATTGTAACTACTGCCTAGATGTTAGGCCATGTCTACAATTTTTCGGGGGCGGGAAAAGGCCTAGATTTTTTTAACTTGAAAAGAAAATGACCTACATGTATCAGAAGAATCATTGCTTAAAGAGGGTCTGCCATATGTATCATAGTGAAAAGTGTTCTTTGTAACATTTTTGTTAAAAGTTGCTGATCATGTATTTTGGTGCTCCAAGAAAAAGGGACAAGAGCAAAGGTGCTCTGCTTGCAGACATGGAAGTCTTGGCAGGACTTACAAGAATCTTTGAGGAACAAAACTGCACTTATGATGTCAAGAACACACTGGGTAGGAGAAAAAGTCTTTTTTTAATATTTGAAACTCTCAATGGTATTTATAGTTTCGTCAAAAGGCTATCAGAGCTCACTTGCCCTTTTTATTTATTTCTTGCTAGACACAAGATTTGATGGCATCCATAGTTCATCTGTGTGTGCCTGCAGTGTTCCTTGCAAGGGTTTAGAGAGTTATAGGGGAGAAAACCCTATGTTCTAATGCCAGGGTACATGTATGTTTTGACACCCCCATGTTCCGACATAGGACTAGGTTTCTTAGAATTGGTTGGCTTGTTGGAACGTAGGTGCATCTTCTGTCCCCATAATGCAACAAAATACACTGGTACTAGGAATCACATCATCACACTATGCACAACACGAGGAGACACCAGCAAAATTTCCTGCTCCTCAGACTTGGGGAGCAGGGGAATTCAAAAACAAGTGTCACGAAAACTGCAGACACCCTCATCCAAAAGATCCAACAGCCATTAATACATTTCCTGGATGATTTGACACAGTGTTCTAGCCAGCCTGAAATTTTTGTCCGTCATCTCAGTTTTTTCTGACGTAACATCATGTTGAGCACAAAACGCGACAATCCTACGGGGGTCTGAGAGGGGCATGCTCCCCGGGAACTTTTGAAATCCTGACCCCTGAAACATTTTTTCCTGCACTTTGAGGGACAAATTTTGCTGGTAGGCTAAGCTTAGTTTAATCTCTTTCCATCTCTTTACATGCTGATTTTTGTCAAAGGTGACGGATTGGGCAAAATGTTTGTCTGTCACAAGCAGCAAAATTCCGTCAAATGACTGAAAGACGGACGCTGGCTAGAACACTGATTTCACATAAAGCAATTCTGTCTCAGAAACAAATAATTATGGAAGAGTCAAAATAGCTGGTCATTTTCTTGCTTTCTCTTCATTTTCTGTAAGTATGATTCTAAAACTTCTGTTGGTATTTTGAAAGCCATCATACTTTGTACAGGTTATAATCGACAGAGAAAACACATTGGATCATTCAAGAGATGTTTTGTATTATGACACCCAGAGAGACATCTAGGATGGCGAGGACTCTACTGTAATGTAATATTATTCCATGTATTGTTGCTTTGGTGCAGGTTGTGTTCTGAATGCACATGTAAATAAACTTTGGGGACTCTCTAACTGGTGGCTTGGTTCTTTCTTGTAATTCAAGGGGATCTAGTTTTGAGTACAGGGATGTCCAGTCATGTTCAACTTGTTTCTGTTCTAACCATTGCTGCCCTGCCAACAAGCAGGAAAGTCACACATTCAGAACCTCCTCCCAACCGCACCAACCAACCGAGGTTGGCTGAAGATCGGGAGCAGTCTGGTCACGCCTACCTTTTGATACAAATTGAATTTGAGTTAAATTTGAGTCAAATGTAACCCCTGCCTGCTTACTGCTTACCTACTCCTGAACACTAGCCAACCACAAGCCAACCATGCTTTTCATTGCAAATCAGAAAAAAAATGAAGTTAGAGGCGAATCCGAGAAGCAACAAATTAAATTGGTGTGGCCTTAGATTCTATCATGAAAGTTCATCTCAGTTAACTGATAAAACTCCAAATTGGCTTTTGGGTTAATTAGCAACAAATTAGATACCAGTAGAATTTGTGGACTTTTTCCCCACTATATGACGTCAAGAAGCTCAGAAATGAGCCATGTTTAAGACGCTGGTAATGGCATTTCCCCTGCTGATGACTTAGCGCTAGGAGACAGAGCCACTCCTTAACGTTATCATTGGACTGACAGGAAGGACATTCCCCACCTGACCTTCAACATGACCTTGGTTTACTTAGCGCTGTAACAATTTACTCTACAGAGCACTCAGAGAGCAGATTCCAATTGCAGCATAAGATTGAAATTGGCCTTATCTTGAAATGGTAACAAATTCTTAAGAACCAAATAGTCTAGATGCAGGCCTGAATTCAGAGCATACCTTTAATCAAATTCCTCTTAGGGCCAAGGGTGACAAGACAGAAAATGATGAACATTTATTCATAACTACAGTATTTGAGTTATCTGGTACTGGAGCAAAGAAACCAGCTTACCAATGTTTGAGCTACATAACCATCATGGTAAAGATACAAATCCTAGTTTGTGGCATCATGACCAGGGCGATACGCCCTGGAAAGGTATAAAAGTGAAAACTTCGTGAACTTGTGTCATTTAGCCTCTGTACACTTGAGGAAGCCTGCAAGGCAAAACCGGACGTGCCAGGCTGAATAAAAGTTCTAAACGGGAACTATGCAGCTCCCAATGTCTTACTGAGGGGCAACTGCGGTGTGCTAGAGGAATGAATCCATTCTACTTTATACATCATGGTAAAAAATAGAAAGTTTAACCTTAGTTTGTGGGTTTGGAGACATTGGCCATTGCAGTTTGCATGGCAGTACACTATTTAACACTTATGATGAAATATGGTTGTCAAAGGCTTTCATTTACCCTTTTCTCCAAACTTTTAATAGACTTACCTTCACAGCGAACATGCAGACAGATCATGATCTAGCACCCTCTCATCTACTGAGCTTCATATCTCAATAACAAAACATCTCACACCTGAAAAACTTCTCACCTATATTTGCATATATGAAAACCAAATAACTCCACTCCAATAGGTGCTAGACTGTGATGAATTGGATTATCATGTGTGGATGACAGACTTTAACTGACACAGAGATAGCTAGCTTGTCACGACACATGCGAATATCTATCCTTCATGGACCGTTTCCGAGATTTCTTGTTGCTCGGTAACAGTCAATAGTACTAGATCACTGCCATCTTTCATTATTTGCCCTATTAACCATACATCCTGCTCAAGTCAATAGCTTGGCAGAGGAATAACTGTAAAGCCTTAGCCAGAAGGGGCCAAGTACAGTAGCTTTCGGCTGTCTGCTTATACACAGCCTAAAATATAAAGGCATCCAATGCAATTTCAGGGTGACAAACAAAACATATTCTGGATGAGGAAATCTGACATTTACTGCCAATTTTTGGCACATTTTTGTCGACCCTCATTTCAAACTTGAAGCATTTGAAAAAGCCCCAAAAATAGCTAGTTGAGGAGTCCCTTTGTTTTTTGGTACCACCAATAAATAGCTAGAACCAGCCTGTGATACGAAACAAGCAACCGCTTTCTGTCAGCGGCATCACATTTTTCCCTCACAGTATGCTATAGGATAGGGTTGATTCAAGTAACTACATTTAAAATGTAACAAGAAAATTGACTTTAAAAATCCAGTTTTACTGCCCTGAAATCGCTTTGGGTGCCTTAACATGTACAAAGGTGGGCTTTCGCCTACACTGGTTTCTCTATTGCTTTGTTGGTTGGTTAGTTGGTTGGTTGCAAAACAGGACAAATAGATATATCAATGCAATCGAACGACTTTTTAAGCATTGGTTAAAACTTGAAAATTACAGGGATTGAATTTTGGGAAACATCAAGATCAAGGAATTTTTTACCAGGACATGATAATGCAAACCCCCTAGCAGCTTCTCTTCAAAGTGCAGATTAGCAGCTATGGAGGATGCTGTATTGGTACTTTGACAGACAGTTGTACTCATTTGCTATGATTTACATTCTTGAAGTACATGAAAGCAGGACACAGCAGATTGCTACAAACTGACCTTAAGTGATGAGGAAAAAAAAGTGATCTTGATCCAGTTTTAGCTCACTGAAGAGCTACTCTCCCACTGGTCATAACAGAGAAGACAGACACTATGTACAGTATTTATTGGTCCATTGTACCAGGGAAATTCCCCTAGCTCTTTTCAACAAGCACAATGAACAGTGGACCACAACTTAACGTCCTGTGTCCTAAAGGTCTGCGACCCTTTACAGTAGCATGCATGTTGGGTGAGCAACAACAGCCAGGATTCGAACTCCCAACCACTTAGTAGAATACGCACACTACAGTGAACAGACCGTTTGTTTCACCTGTCACATAACTTTACTGTAAATCAGTTACAAATGGATGGGATGTTTCCTTAACATCCCATGCCACTAAAAGCCTCTTATCCCAAAAGCCAGCCTCTCTGGAGGAATCTAAATCCCTCCTAATCCCATTTCCATGGAGGATCTACGGCCGAATCTCCGAACAGAAAGCGGTAACCCCAGGATGTACGCAAAGCGGATTCTGGGAGATAATTCTGTTAGCGTAATTTGTGTTCTTTTCCCCAAGATGACCAAGATGGATTACAAAGTGGTTAATGATGTTCGTGGAGGTCAAAGGTGGTTGGCTACAGGAAGGCGGAGGATGGTCCAATATGTTTCCTGACAGTCTATGTAAAGTGTATGAAGTCGGCCTGTAGGGCTGTCTTGGTACTTTGATCTCTGTATTAGGCTAATGTAATGTAATGGGTTCTTGGATTCATCCGCTTCATTTTTTTCTGATTTGCAAAAGAAATTATTGTTCTGGATCAATTCCAAAATGTTAATATTTTGGCCCCAACAGTTGAAGAAAGTCCTTTTCTTCTTAGTTGCAGAAACTAATGCCGGGTGGTCATCTAATAGACAAGTTTGACTGTAAATCATTGCAGGCCTGAAGGGAAAGCTTGAGTCAGGCCAATGTCTGGACCAACCCAACGGAATCCTGTAGATGTTCCCTGGAGTTCTTCTAGGAGGGCCTGCATGGGGGGGTAGTGATTACGAATTACGCAAAATTTTCGCCGCCGATTACGAATTACATTAAATTGTCAGAGCTGATTACGCCTTTACGCTTTGCGGCTAATGTACTGATTACGAATTACGTTGATTTTGGAGGCGGCTGCCTACGGATTACGGAGACTAAAAAGGCCTGATTACGCCTTACAAAAAAGGGCATGCAGGCCCCCTTCTAGCAGCCCTACAGCATCATCTGGTTTCCAGCAGAATTATAGACAAGAAAATGGACTTTATCCAACCCTTTATAATATCCACTTCACTCTTGGCTATGAACCAGGCAGTCCTACAATGACGAGTGCTTCCCAAATTCAAGGTTAAAAACTCCATGAATAACGTTGTATGCCTGAGCTCTGTCATCTTGATATTCGAATTTCTCACCTCTCTGTACTAAAACTGTGGTGCACTTTAGGGGTGGAACAGGAGAGTTACATATAGGAAAGGGGTGTTTGTTGAAACATTGATAGAAGAAAACTGCATTGTGTTTATCTCAAACAGCTGCAAAGATATTCACTGATGACATTTTTAATTTTGGGAGGTAAAATTACCCCCTCCCCCTCCATCACTAGTGGTCTGTCCCTGTTAGGAATCGTAACCATGGCAACAGCTCAGCATCTGATTTCTCACTGAAAAATGTGTAGGGCACAGAAACAGACTTCAATCTGTTAATAGGGGTAGTTGGGGGAAACCCTAATAACTTTTCCCTAATAACTTTATAGTTGCTACCACTCTAACACTTAAAACTCAATAACTGTAATTTCCTTCCAGAGTGCTTGTTTTCTCTCAGACTCTGATCAGTCAGGTAAGAGTAATCCAATTTCTCATGCTGGGTGGAGAAACACAGAGGCTTCAGCCATGCACGCTAACGGCATTAGTTCTCCACTTACCCAAGTTCATGGGAAAGTCACCATCCTCTTGTTCTGCGAAGTTGGGGAAAATTCCGAGACAATTCAGTAAAACCCTCGAGGAGCATATTTGAGAAATTATAGCGAAACGTATTTATTTATTATTAAAAATAGTGTTTTGCTAGTACTGTGTAGCATGGAGTCTGTTTACTACTTTTGTTTTGTCAAGTGAAATTAGGCTCCCAAAAGCTTAAATGCACCCAAAGTGATTTCAGGGCAGTAAAACTGGCTTTTCAAAGTCAATTTGCTGGTCATTTTTTTATTAACTGTACCAAAAAATAAAAGGACCCCTCACATAGTTTGTTTTGGGGCTATTATTTCAAATGCTTCAAGTATGAAATGATGACAACAATGTGCTAAGAAATGGCAGTAAGTCAATATCAGACAAATTTCCTCATCCACAATATTTCTTGTTTTGCAACCCTGAAATTGCAGCGGACGCCTTTAAGTCCAAGGCTTTTGAAGTTAGTCAGACAGTGTCTTCTCAGTTTGGTTGCCAAAAAATATCCTGATCATATGGCTTTGATCCAAACTGGAGCATCATTAAGGTAACCCCTGACTGTCTGTTCGGGATAGTTAAGGCAACTACAGAATGTTAATGAACTTTGGGCTGACCATTCCAAGAGAACATCACATATATCCATGCCAGTAGTTGGTCCTTATACCATCACTTTGGAGATCTATAAATGCCAGACTCAATAGCCTTTCTGTTTCATCAGAGGGGAGACTGATGGACGGCGTAACAAGTGGTGCCCTGCGCTGGATTGGACGATTACCAAGACTTAGCAACTGGCATTGAAGGTGAACGCTAGGCAGACGAGACTGCATCGCTAACGAAGCATTCAAGCCTGCGGAATTTCATGGTTTAACAACAAAGTAGGGTTTGACCAATCAACAACAAGGCAGAAAAGAAACTCATGCAAAACTCATGTTCAGACTAGTGAACATGCCTTGTGAGTTCTGTAATTCTTCTTGCCTTGGAAATATCTTCCCTATACTTGGGATGTTTTGAATACTAAATGACTACAATGGCACATAACTTTTTACATATGCATGCTTACTAATCTTTTGAGATTAAACATGTCGAAAGGTAAGGCTAAAATTTTATTACTCATCTATTCGACAAGTGGACATATTGTAGATATCGTAACTTACGATAAAGGTAATTTTGCAGTTAACATTAGGCCACAACAATTTAATCAATTGGTTCTCGGATTTGTCCTCTTCATTTTTTTCTGATTTGCAAAAGAATCAACTTTCATTGTTTGAGTTACAAATCACCCTCGTATGTTGACTAGTACTTCATGACTCCTATCGCAGCATTTGGGGCTATCATATGCCTAGGCTTGTTTTTTTCACTGTTGCTTTCTAAAAAAATCTTAGAACCAACAAATCAAACTGGTGTGGCCATAATGTATGGTGATTAAATGATGAAATAGAATTTTCAAAAATTTTAGGAATTAACTGATAAGAATACTAAGTGCGCTTAATGTATTTAAGGATGAACAAGAACGTTATTGAATGTAAGAATACAGTGTGCAAGTCAGAATGTACAATGTGCTTATTCTGTCCCTCCACTAGCTTTCAAAATGAAACAGCCCTTTAGTAGGGAATAAACCTTTTGAAAAGCTGTGTAGTCAGGTTTACGGCGGAGAGTTGAGGTTCGATAAATGAGTCAGATCCACAAATGTCACGGCCAAGAGATGAGCCGTTCTGATTCCTTTTTTGCTCCGAGTGAAGATTTCCTCAAAATGAGTCTGCCATGACCTGGATTCTACCTGTCAGAAATCATTCACACGGTATCAAAATGTTAGCGAAAAGTTACAACAGGTCGCTACCATCACTTTTGCGACGGGAAGTCCCATTGGACAGCCTGGATGGAGTGATCCTTGCGGAATCCCAAACGTCTCGCTGCGGGATTTGAGGGAAAGATGTGGAGGTCACCAGGGTCAGGGGAGATTAGTTGATGGCTGAGATTTTGATCTATAGAGAGAAAAGAGGGTTGACAGAACAAGGGAAGCACAAAATGGGAAAAGTCATCAGACCTGCCAGGTGACCCGAGCACTGAAGATGACCTTGTGGGTTGAACTCAAGGTCAATATTATCATTATGGACTGTGGTGGAGAGGAAAGGATATTCATGAGAGATGGTGTATTTCAGGACATGATGGTGAGGAGAGGTATTTATAGTACAGGAAAACTTTGTGTAGAGAATATTCTTCGATATTTCACTGAAAACTTTTAGGTCTGCTAAATGCAGCTGATTTCACAGATGCAATATTTGTTTATTGAACAAAACCCCCCAAAATTGCATAAAAAGGTGACCCTTGTGTATCCTGTTATCATCATCATCGGTCGACGGTTGTGGTTACTACCGGCCTCCATCGGGGTGCAATTTACCACGTAAATTACCATGTGGCTGATACAAGACAGGGGTTCGCCAGGCCTCTGTCAAGGGGATTTGAAGAACCCCAGTAATCACCAACTCCATGCTGTAGGATTTGGACCATTGCACCCTGGATCACGCCCCCACTCTTTTTCGAAAGGTGTGGTGGGTTCTTTAACATGCGTGGGGTGCGGCTCTCCCAGAACATGGGACCTTCATTTAACGTCCTATCCGACGGACGTCCCTAACCAAAGCTAGGTACTCATTTTCACCTATATGAAGTGAGGAAAGTCGTGTCAAGTGTCTTTCCCAAGGGCACAACATCTGGGCATGTTGGAGGATTGGAACCCAGGACCTATGGGTTCTGGGCCAAACACCCAACCATTACACTACACGATCCTATATGTTCCTGTTATACAAACATCTCAAATACAATTCATCAAAGCAGTGCCAAGTTACTGTATCAACTTATGTTTGTTTAAAAGAACCAATAAGTTTGGAGCCTGAGCGTCTCAGAACAAATTGCTTTGGAAAGGCAAACTTTGCTGGATGCCATCAGGGTGAACTAATGCTCAAAGTACCAGATGTCAGGGTTAATGATATTAAGACAAAAAGGAGTTATCTATACATTAGATTTCATGCATCAAAGAAATTGTACCAAATGCCTTTTAAGGCCATAC
Source organism: Branchiostoma floridae x Branchiostoma japonicum (assembly GCA_013266295.2). Classification (NCBI taxonomy): domain Eukaryota; kingdom Metazoa; phylum Chordata; class Leptocardii; order Amphioxiformes; family Branchiostomatidae; genus Branchiostoma; species Branchiostoma floridae x Branchiostoma japonicum. Next base: position 5,073,387 of record CM023835.1, on the reverse strand, counting down.
CAATTTAATAAATTGGTTCTCGGATTCACCCTAGCCTCTTTTCCTGATTTGAACAAAAAATTCAGGTTCTGAATCAACTTCAAAATGCTCATATTTTGGCCCCAACAGTTGAAGAAAGTCCTGTTCTTCCTAGTTGTTACAGTTTTAGCCATTTAGTTGTCATAGCCAGATGGTTGGCTTGCAGAGGTGATTGCTCAGGCAAGTATGACTGTATAAAGGGTGTTTTACTGCTCAACTTTTTTTTAATAAGTTGTTCTCGAAAACTTAAGCCACAAACTTATCACAATCTGTCTTCTGCAGATATCATATTTGCAGACATCCCCTGGCAAAATGTATCAATTCTAAAATCCATTCATAGATTGTTGTCATTTCTCCCTGGCATTCTGACGTTCCCAATTTATTTTCCTTATTCCTCAGTGTTTAATCAAATGTTCAGTATCAGTGTAACGTTACATCAATGCAATCGAACTTGTCGTCTGTCTCAATTTTCTGTCTTGAAACCAGAACCCTAAGGAAACACGACAGAATAAATGCAGTTCCCCAGATAACATAAAAATGAGATGTCTCGAAAAATTTCATATCATTTAGGTGTTGATAAATTGTTCGCTGCCATGGATAGCTTGGTTCAATTCTAACTATATCAGTGATACTGTATAGAAATGGCATAGAACAAAGCTAGTGCAATTTTTGTATCCCAAGTGTCCAAAAGCTTCCATTAGAGTTTTGAGATTCTCTTCATTGAATGATTTTACACACTTCACCAGAACACTGCCTTTACCTAAGGGTATGAAGGCTGCTATCCTGACTCGCTTTTGAAACTTCAGGATAAGGATGGGTGTTTTGACTGGTCTCTCATGCAGTAGGTCCCCCTTGTGACAAGGATGTAAAGTGCAAGCATTTGCCACAAACATTTAGATCAGCTACAAAATATCAATCAATCCATCCATCCATCAACCAATCAATCCATCAATCAATTAATCAATCAATCAATCAATCCATCCATCCTGTCATCCATCCACCCATCTCTTCATTCACCTATTTCTTCCATAAAGCAGGTAAGAATCGGTATTCAAATTGCAGAGATGCAAAGGTACGCAACACATTCATTTTCATCACTTATATGTGGGGGCGCGTTGGTACTGGCAAAGCTATGATATCTGTCATAGGCATACGAATCTCTTCACGTTGTAGGCATCCAGCGAATGAGCATTGGTATGAGTGGTGTGGGTTCGGACACAGCATCTGTTTAGCTGACAGAGTTTCTTTCATTTATATAATAATTATTACATTGCACCTTCATTCTGACACTTTATGTTGACAGCAAGTTTAAAGCAGATCTTCATGGCACAAGTCTTTTTCATTCAAGCTTTGCTACAAATACTTTCATATCATTTCTGTGCCTGCTTTGTACATGTAATTACATTGTACATTCAGTACAATGACTGTAAACAATAGGTCAATCTACTCCAGTCTGTACAGTGTAGTAAAATAATATACATTTTCCTTACAGGCTGAAAATGCATCATCTCTTAGAAATATAAATAATGCAGTACATGAGACACATGACAGGTGGCGCTGTTTTACTGTCCATGTTAACCGTGATGATTTATACCTACATGTATCTTCAAGCTGTGATGATGGATTGACAAGTATCTAGTGTACATTGTAAATTGATGTTTTTCAACGGCTATTCAGTTACCATGGCAACTAAGAAGATCTTCTGTGAGTGGTTACTTGGTTTCCATGGTGACCTTGATGTTCATGGCTGCCAGTTCCGCCACCAGGTAGCGGAAGACGTAAGGAACGGCAATCAGCTGTGGAAGGAGTGAGAACACAGACTTAAGAACACAGACGTAATGTACAACTGGACAGAAATCAGGCAGCACAGATTTCTGTGAAGAGGCTGCTAATATAAGCAACTGTCACACATAGCAGAATATGGCCTCCCGAACACCCCCCAACCATGGTTTGGAGTAGGTCGGGAGCAAGGTTGGCTGTGGTTGGCTGGTGTTTGGGGAGGTTGGCCTCTGTTTGGCTGCATCAGCTGAATGTTTCAAAATGTTAAAAACATTCGGGTGTGGATGGGAGATTCGGCCATGTTTGGCTGGTGTTCGAGTAGGTCAGCAATGTTTGGGGCATGTTGGGGGTCAAAGTTGGCTCAAATTTAACTCAAATTCGATTTGATTCCTATAGAAGGGTGGGCATACAGCAGTGAGTTGAAAGTCCTATCAAATTCTACCATGCTAACATGACAGGTTATGATAGGATGACTGTTTCTTTTAGCCTCCACCAGGCCTTCCTACGCAGGTATGGATTGTAGAATTTGGCAAAAAAGGAAAATAGTTGGCCAGGAAAGTCAGTCTGCGGGAGGGTGAATTTCCCCCTCCGAAGCGGGCAAATGAACTCTACGGTGACCAAACTTCCCTGGCCAATTATTCTTCCTATTTTACTAAATTTTACTGTTTTGAACCTGCGTTTCTAGCCTGGTAGAGACTATGTTTGTTTACCTGTATGAAGTCGGACTTCTGGCAGACGCTGCAGTACCAACACCTGCGTGCCTGGACAGACACGGCAGCCAGCTCACTGGGGGGCTTATCCAACAGGGGGGACAGGATACTGCCACACTGGGTACACACTCGACACTGGAGGACACAACAGTACAGTAACCTATCACACAGAATTCAAGATTACGAAATCTTGTGGGGTCGTGTGGCGCAACGACAGAGTACTCGACTCGGAACCAACAGGTCCCGGGTTCGAGTCCTGACATGCCACCGACCTTGTGCCCTTGGGAAAGGCACTTTACACGACTTTTCTCACTTGACTCTGGTGTAAATGAGTATCATGTGTTAGGTGTGCACGCTACCAGCATACTTGCTGCCTAGTGCACACTTTGTATTGTCATGTTACAATTCTGAACAAACAAACAAACAAACAAACAAGTCAGGCATTACTCTATTGCTACTTCCATGGCAAATGCTCCACGGAACTTCACTCGCTTGTGCCCCCACTCCGTAAGTGTGCTGCTGCTTGTTCCTGCTGTTACTATTCACTCTCGTTTATCTACCAAAAGCACCACGTACCGTTGACTTGTCGGAACAGTTGAAGAGCCTGTCCTGTAGGAGAAATGTCGCCCCATGAGCCAGGAGTGAGTCTCGCTCCATCTCTCCAAACCGGATCCCACCCGCTCGTTTCCTGCCTTTGATTGGCTGGTGGGTCACGATGTCGATGGGACCTGTTGTTCTCACCTGGTCAGGACAGGTGGGAAAGGTAGACATTAACCCTCCCAGTGTCATGGGCCAGTTTTAAAGCCTACATTGTAGTTCTAATATTCCCTGACACTTTGAGGGTTAACACCTGTTCTGGAAAGAGGGTACTGGCATCCAGATAAGTGCAGATGCATGTAAGGCTAGCAGAAGTCAGAATTTTGCTCTACTGTTACTTAATCTTGTTTCTTGCATATTTCTTAGCAAAACTTCAGCAAGCATTCGAGATGAAATCAAGACAGGGATTAACACTTTCATCAGCAGCTGAAGAAAGATGGCAGATGTCATCTGAAAGCTTCAGAATCTGTGCTTGAAACTTTTCAGGTGTGCGTATCAGTTTAAATCCTTCGTTTTACTAAGGAAAACATGAACCTGGGTATATTCATTCCTTGAGGCTGTATACACCAAGGTACAGACTGTGCTCTTTTAATGTTGACTTTACTGTCCAGTATTATTTTTTTTAAATCTGAGAACCAACAAATTAAGTTGTCTTATGGTTATAAAAATGTATACCTGGAACTTGTCCGCCACCATGTGCCTGAGTCTCTGGTAGTACACCACTCCGATGAAGATATCAGCCTCAAACTCCTGCCCTGTCACCCCACTGTACATCCTCTCATGGCCGTAGTAGTTATACCCAGCTGTGGACACACATAATATACATCATTCCAAAAGTCTTTGTTTTTTTTCATTGATGAAGCTGTTAGTTTCCTTGTCTTTCCTAGGCTTTTCCCCTGCCAAAAAAATTGGAAAATTTTTTCCATTATGTTTCATACTGCAAATGCAAAGAAACTCAAAGGCTCACTGAAAGGCTAATCTCTGACTGGTTGTGACAGAGAAGACTGATGCTATTTACAATATTTACGGGTTCATTGTAATGGGGGTAATTTCCCTAGCTCTTTTCAACAAGTACAATGGACAGTGGACCACAGCTTAATTTCCTGCCTGTCCTAAGGACTGCGACCCTTTACAGTAGCATACATGTTGGGTGAGCGACAACAGCCGGGATTCGAACTCCCAACCTCTTAGTCCAGAGGCAGGGTCACTAACCATTGGACTATGCATGGTAAAGAATTTGAGGAAGATAAACTGTTCTGTTTTTCCCTTCATTTTACCAATGGTAAATCCTAATAAACAAATGTGCATTTGGTCAGGAGTACACCAAACAACCCCCCCTAAATAAAAAGTGGTACTGTCTACAGTACCTTCTACCAGCATGCGGCCATAGTAATCAATGGCGGAGTTGTCCTCGGAGAAGGTGAAGGGCGTGGCGTCGTGGCACAGGCCATGCTGTGCTGCTGACTTTCCCGCCATCGACTCTATCATCATTCCTACAGGGAACAGGGGAGTGTTGTATCTGTTAAGTTATGAAATTATGTTTCATTTTCATGAACTGAGCTTTAGCCCATCATTTTCCCAAGCATCAATTTTATAGTAAAGGACATGTAATGTGAAAAACAATATGAAAATTTTTTTATGGATTACCTTGTCTTAATTGCTTTCTCTCTTTAGTTCTCTTCTTTCACTTGCTCCTCCACTCACACTCACTAATTCAGACTTGCACACGCACGCACGCATGCACACACACACACACACACACACACAGACACACACACACACACACATACACACACACAGAGTAAACTTTGAGTAAACTTTATTGCACAACAAAGTACAACATACGGCATTTTCCATCTTCTGCTACATAATAACAATCATACTTTGAGACACAGGCAAACACACATAAGCACACACACACACACACACACACACACACACACACACACACACACACACACACACACGCACACACGCACCCACACACGCTCTCCTACCTATTGTCATTCTGGAAGGAAACCCGTGAGGGTTAAAGATGATATCTGGAGTCAGCCCCCCCTCTGTGAATGGCATGTCCTCCACCGGCCACTGCTGACTGCACACACCCTTCTGTCCATGGCGACTCGAGAACTTGTCACCAATGATGGGATTTCTCTGGACACAAAAAGAGAAGACCTACCATGAGCTATTACTCCACTAGTGCTGTGTACTGTCACTGGGTACTGTGAAAATTACAGGTCCAAAAACTACCGGTATTAAAGGTCCAAAACTATTTAATGTCAATGTACCAGTTCTGTACCTAAATATGATTACACTCACTTCTGTACCGTGAACTTACCATTACTGTTATCAAATTTGTCTTTGACCCCCCTCCCTCTCTCTTGCCACCATAAAGATTAAGTTCTGTGAACATATCCATTTTCCTCAGACCGTGGAATTTTGCTACCGTGAAGACAAAGTGAATTACAGTATACTTATTCAGTGACTAAAAAGTTGCAACTCCCACCACAAAGATGCAAATTTAGCACTGGAAAAGAGCAAAACATGGTATGTCATCTTATCAACAAAATATCAGTAACAAAGATACAAGCCAATACAGGAGTACCTTACCAAGAACACCAACCCAACAAGAGGTCACTCGTTACGCTACACAACTCTCACCTGCAAAACAGACACTTATCGGGGCAGTTTCTTTCCAAGAACGGTCGGTGAGTGGAATAATTTACCCTCATACATAGTTACATCACCAACTGTTGAAGGTTTCAAGTTGGGGCTGGCTCAGCATATGGGCCTCCCCAACACCCAGCTATAAACAGGTATGATAGTGCGGCCATGTACATAATTCCTCAGCACATTTTTTTTGGTTTCTGTTTCCTGCACATTTTTTGTTTCATCAGCACCAATCACCCCACCGGTCGCACTATGCTGTGCACCTGGGCGTGATGCCCCAAGAGGGCTTTGCCCAGTATTCAATAGGATAGGATAGGAAGCCACTCACATTGATTCTCATGACTATGGCAACCCTGTTCAGGTCTGAAGTCCCCTGGTCGTTACCCAGGACCTTGATGTTGTCCACGATGGCTTTCTCCTGGTTCTTGTAGACAACAACTCTAGCCTCGCCTGTCTGCTTGTCTATATAGCTGTGTGTGAAGGACAGGCATGTTTGTCAAGGAACTTCAGGGCTTTTACAAAAAAATAAGAATAAAATTCTGGAAAGAAGTATTTGAAAAATCAAATTATCTTACCTATAGTATGGGTCACCTGACTCCAGCTTGGACCCAATGGGAGGCAGTCCATCATCATCAAGCCTGCCCTCTACCCTTTTGTCTCCTGCTGCACATCCTGTATACAGCACAGACAATGGACAAGGTCATTGACACATCAGCCTTTCTAGCTGTCTCAAAGTTTACTGTACTGTAAAAAGGTAAAGCAGTCTTCTTCATAATTAGGTTCATACAAAAACACTTGCCATGCTGTTAGTGTTACTGTTCACACTATTTGTGCTGTCCTTGGTGCTGATTGACCTTTACACTTACAACACTTGTTCCTGCTGTTACTGTTCACACTATTTGTGCTGTCCTTGGTGCTGATTGACCTTTACACTTACAACACTTGTCCCTGCTGTTACTGTTCACTGCTGGTGCTGTCCTTGGTGCTGATTGACCTTTACTCATACAACACTTGTCCCTGTGGTTACTATTCACACTACTTGTGCTGTCCTGGGTGCTGATTGACCTTTACACTTATAACACTTGTCCCTGCTGTTACTGTTCACTGCTGTTGCTGTCCTTGGTGCTAATTAACCTTTACACCTACAATGCTTGTTCCTGCTGTTACTGTTCACTGTTGGTACTGTCCTTGGTGCTAATTGACCTTTACATTTATAACATTTGTTCCTGCTGTTACTGTTCACTGTTGGTACTGTCCTTGGTGCTGATTGACCTTTACATCTACAATGCTTGTTCCTACTGTTACTGTTCAAACTCTTTTTTTACTTTTGTTTGAATTCATGAATGTATGATACTGTGTTAAAATTAGCAGAAATTAACTATAAGTAATTATACAATCATCTTATTTAAGGGAAACCCCTAGATAGTGACCTTTTGGGTTTCTGGTTTCTCTGGCACATTCTTCCTATCATTTACTACTAACTGACTTGTCTTGTTTAACGTGCAAATAAACAAACGCAAACAATTATAAACTTGAGTCACTTACCAAACACAAGAGTTACTGGACCTCTGGCACTCTGAGCAAGGTCCCTCAAACTGATGATCTGGGACAAGAAAACAAAAAGCACAATAAAGTTATGCTTCACCTGCACTGTGAAAAGTTTTTTTGTTTTCTTGCATTCTAATTGTCACAAAGCAATATCCCAATCAGTAGGCCGATACTTTCTGGCAAGTCAAACAGGGTATGATCTTGATCTATGATTGAGCTCTACATACCACTATAACTCTGATGAATGATTTCTCTGGGCTACTTTAAAGGCATCCAATTCAATTTCAAAGCAGCAAAACAAAAAAATATTCTGGATGAGGAAATCTGTCTGATATTGACATTTTACTGCAATTAAAAATTAGCAATTCCTCATCATCATTTCATACTTGAAGTGTTTGAAATAGCCCCAAAACAAGGTACGTGAGGAGTCAGTTTATTTTTGGGTACCACCAATGATTGATAGCTAGAACCAGCCTATAACACAAAACAAGGAACTGTTTTCTGTCAGTGTCATCACATTTTTGCATCATCACATCAGTATGCTTTGGGATAGGGTTGATTCAACTTACTACATTTAAAAGAATGACCAGAAAATTGACTTTGAACATCCAGTTTTGCCGCCCTGAAATTGCAGTGGGTGCCTTAAAAGATGTTTCTGATCAGGGCTCCAGACTAACTTTTTGACTTAGGAGCACTGTGCTCCCAACCCAAAACATTTGGGCGCACCAGCAAAAATCTAGGCGCACCACCAGAAAAAATAATCCTATTGACATAATTTGCAGGACTTCACGAAATGTTGAATACTGTGTTCAGGGTACTACACTGCCCGCAAAGGTAAAATAATACTTGCTGCGATTTGCATGTATAGAGAAATGTAACCTTTTATTTACTTTATCAAACCAAAAAGGTCAAACCTCCTTGATTGAACATGAGAAAATTGTGTGAAATAGAGATACCAAGAAGATACCTTAATTATAAAGCTGCAGTTAAATATTACTCTCATTTCCCAAATAAATTAAACATACCGTCCGGAATAAAAGTACCCCCCAGAAAAACTTCAAAATCTAATAAACATACCCCCCCCCCCAATAAATGTACCCCCCAGAAAATGTCCAAATTGACAACAACGTTCATTTCAAAATGCTCTTACAGGCCATTGAGGTGTATGTCACTTGCAGTCTAATCTATATCTGCTGGACCTAAACCCATGTCATACATTTCATTTTACATGCAATTTGAAGAACACATGCAAAATTACTATATTATAACAGAGTCAGTAGTAAACAACATTTATACAGTTGTATGAAATTAAAAAAAAATATATTTTTCAGCCTGGTACAATTTTTATATAGCAATAGCAAAGAAGTAATTAATTTTGGCCAAGAGATAAAATAGCAGCGGAAACGCGGTGCTAGATTTAATTTGTTTCATTATCGGCTCTCTACCGATGTCGGTAACCCTGCAGTTCTCACTGATGTCGCTAGAGGGCGTTGCAGTGAGATCGCAAAAATCCAAGATGGCCGCTGTTGTTTTCATTCGTCTCGGCCGATCACTTCGCGCGCGTTTTGGATGAAATTTTGCGTTTATAGGCGCATTAAAACAAGTTGACTATGGATGGAACTTCTCTATGAACATTTCTTAATGGAAAATGGGTCATTGTTACCACAAAATTTGTAGCTTTACCTGGGTTTGTAAGCCCTTATTTTGAAAAATGCTTTACCGTAACTTGATTTTTTCTAGGAGCACTGTGCGCCTGTGATTTCAAATCTAGTCGCATTCTCGAAATTCTGGGCGCATATGCGCCTAAAACAGGCGCAGTCACGAGCGCTGCTGATCTCCTTTCAGTTGTAAAAGAAGTAGATTGCAGAGTACACAGTAGACTTACCTCAGTTTTGTAGATGGTGCCATGGCCAAATCCTCTCTCCAAGGATGACTTGTTAAGAATCATGGCATCCTCCATATCATATCCCTGAAAAATGTGTCCAAATTCAAGTTTATTGTTGGAGTTTGGAATTTAGCCTGGAGGCTTTAATATAATGGAATACCACAGGGACAAAAAATTGGAGATTTCAGCCCATCCTCGGATTCATGAAATCCTCCATGTGAACCACTAATTCTTGCTGGCTTCCTGCCAGATTGTGAGACTTTCACGTTCACCCCATTTCCTGTGTCTAACCTTTTATCCTCATTCTGCCTGTCAATCTTCTCCCCCCACTCACGTGCCGTCAACCTACTCTGTCCGGACAAACAGATACACAAATCCATAGCTCAGTTACCCCAAACAATACTGCCGTACCCAAAAGTAATCACTGCTACTCACGGTGTAAGAAATGACAGCGACGACAGCGTTTGTTCCCAGGGGGTAGTCGTCCATGTGGTAGTGATCGTAGGCGTACGGTCGGACCGTGGGGGACTGGGGGTTCTGGATCCGGTATAACTTGTTGTCCGTCCGGTGTCCAAAAGCATGGAGGGGGGTTCCCATGGTCTGCTTCCCCATCTGGAGGACAGGAAAATTTTTTCATGATTCAACCAGAAATCAGAGATTTCAGACTCTTGAAAAGTATGCAATCCTCGGCTTCCTGAATTCCCCCATGACAAACTCTAATTTCTACTGGGTCCTGGACAGATTCTGAGACATTTGACGGCCCATCATTCTGCCTGTCAATCTTCCCCCTACCCACGCGCTGTCAACCTACTCTGTCCAGACAGATACACAAATCCACAGCTCAGCCACCCAAAAAATACATTGCACTTCTGTCCCTGGAAGTAAAAATACAGCAAGACTTGTGTCTACAATGAATTTCTGTCAGCCCTTGTACAAATATCACCAACATATGCAGATACCTACTTTGGCAAACACTTTTAAAGAAGGTTTTTAAGCAAACCCTCTCCAACATACAGTATAACAGCCACAACACAACAGACCTGACATTGGTACATGTTCCGTGGGCTCTGGTTGAAGTCGGAGAATGGAGTGAAACTGGCAGCAACACTCAGGATGGAGGTCTCCCTCAGCTCCTGGTGCGTGGTCACACCAGGGTGGGCTTCCTCTGGTCTCACACAAACGTTCATATAAACCTGAAGGACAAGGTAACAACACCAGTGTGATACCCAAATCAAGGTACAAATGTAAATCAACTGTTCTGTCCTGACTGTGTTGGTCTCTTACTTCTGTTTTTTTTCTAGAAAACGTTTTTGTCTCCCTCTTCCAAGACAAGACGCTTTAAACTGAATGTACTTGTTTTCTGTCTTTTGCATCAGTTCAGTTCAGTTCAGTTCAGTTCATCCTCTTAACGAGGTGCCATTTACAATGTCACTCCATACGCTTCTATCACGCATGGCGGCCAGGAGTTCCCCATCCCACAGGCCAACTTCCTCTTCAATCACTTTCTTTAGCGTCAGGTCTTTTGCATACAGTTATATATTGTCTTCAAGTTTTCACAGCCTCCTTGGAAAGACAGTACAACTACTATAATTATAGTAAAAGAAAACAGAAAATAAACAAAGGACAGAGAAACTAAAAAACTCTTTTCTATATCAAGGGTTGCTGCTCCACAACAAATCTCTTTAGCAAATAGGTCGAATAGCTCAGTATTGATCGATTACAAGTATTCTTATGAATTATCTTTTTCGATGATGACTACTGTAGTGTCTGTACTTCTTTTAACGTTTGTAATTTTAGGTTTTAAATTTGTAATTTGTAATTTGAGATTTTAAAGTCACTTCTTTTGAAAACAATGAATGTTCTAAATGAATGTGCTGTGCATGTAAAGCCTGTAATTATTCAGACTTTTGATTGTCTGCCAAATGCTAATTGAGTTCTTTCTGACTTTTTTTTTACTTTTTGAACCCTACCGACCTGTTCAAATGATCCAATCATCTCCACCGTGCCTGTGAAGAGGTTCCTGACAGGCCTCATCATGCGGGCGGGCGTGGTGAACAGGAACAGGCCGGGGAACTGGCTGGCTTTGCCTGTCCTCGGCACCAGCACAATCTCAGTCATCACTGGGATCTAGGGAGAAAAATCTCCATCTCAGTTACTTATTTATTTATTATGCTTCACCACGTACACTGTGGATGGTATGGCGGAACAGGTAGTTCTAGCGAAAGAACACCTTTACAAAGCCACCATACCAGTTACAGGCAGTGTAGGAAACCTGAGCCTAACATCTGCTTGGAGGTCCTAATTAGACCCAGGCACCCCATCAGATGCAACAGCTGGTGCAAGACAAGGGGTGTTAAAACAACACATAACCCAACATCTGCTTGGAGAAAAACCTATTAGCGCCCACCTACAAAAGCCACGAGCCTAATGACCTGTTTCACAAGTCCCTCAAGACAGGGGTGTTTTCTGAAATATTACATGACCTATAAAAACTGCTACGGTGTAAAAAAAACACATGCATCATCTCGCACATACTAGCAGACGACATGCCAAACTACATACCAATGCAGCAAACAGATCATGAGTTACAGCTGCGAACACAAAACACAACAAAACTACTCTGTCGGAGGTCACTGAGTCATAACAAGAAATTTTAATCATGTTGCATATCTCTTCCATACCTTTTATTTCAGTACACTCATGTAGTCTACATTTACTGACCTTCCCTTCTCTAGTGACCTTGAGCATCCTTAGTTTCTTGGCCATGTCAGCTGCCATGTTAGCTGCCACCCTGCCCGCCACCTTGCCATCCAGCAGTACCGTGTAACAGTCACTAGGAGGCGCTGGTGGAGGGCTATCCAAGGGAGCCATACCCAGGGAGCAAAGCAGCTTGGGAATGTGAACTGTGGAAGGCTGCAAGGTGACAGCCTGAAAATTGAGGTGGAAATGTATTGCGTAAACAAAAAACAGATGTTAGGGTCATATTTGGACCATCACAATTAGTTTGGTAGTTTCCTTATAATGCTAGCTATAGTCTTTGAACAAAAAAGTCAGCAAGAATCAAATACAAGTTCCTGTTTAAAAGCAATCTTGCAAATTATACATCTTCCAGTGGCTAAAAAATATTCTAATATTCCTACTCTAGATCCAGGTCCTTTCCAACATTCAATTAAGAATTGTATGCAGATATCATTCTTTCAACTGACTTGACAACAGTTATAACTTATTATAACTAATGTACCAAACAAATACGAGTAAAGAAATCTAGATAAAGAACTCCAAAGCTATAGAAAGAAATGATGGTGACCTCTGACCTCACAACTGGCAGTCATGTGATTCAGCAGCCCACAGGGAGCTCCGTCAGGGGTGTGGACAGGACACAGGAACCCTGGGTAATAAAACAAAAAAAAAGGGAACGTAGTGTTATAGAAACTCCTTGCTGAGGCCTTTATAATCATGGACATGACAACCTTATTAACTTGTATTCTTTTGAATACAGCATTTCTGGAAATGACTGACAAAGGTAAAATCAACATGTCTATTTCATGGACAATTGTTTGTTGCATCTACTGAAGTAACTCAATACAGTGTGACATTTACACTTACAACACTTGTCCCTGCTGTTACTATTACTGCTGGCGCTGTCCTTGGTGCTGATTGACCTCTACACTTACAACACTTGTCCCTGCTGTTACTGTTACTGCTGGCGTTGTCCTTGGTGCTGAGTGACCTTTACACTTACAACACTTGTCCCTGCTGTTACTGTTCCTGCTGGTGCTGTCCTTGGTGCTGATTGACCTCTACACTTACAACACTTGTCCCTGCTGTTACTGTTACTGCTGGCGCTGTCCTTGGTGCTGATTGACCTCTACACTTACAACACTTGTCCCTGCTGTTACTGTTACTGCTGGTGCTGTCCTTGGTGCTGATTGACGTTTACACTTACAACACTTGTCCCTGCTGTTACTGTTCAATTTTGGTGCTGTCCTTGGTGCTGAGTGAACTTTACACTAACAACACTTGTTCCTGCTGTTACTGATCATACTATTTGTGCTGTCCTTGGTGCTGGTTGACCTTTACACTTATAATGCTTGTTCCTGCTATCACTGTTCCCACTATTTGTGCTGTCCTGGGTGCTGATTGACCTTTACACTTACAACACTTGTCCATGCTGTTACTATTCACTGTTGGTGCTGTCCTTGGTACTGATTGACATTTACACTTACAACACTACCCATGCATACTCCTTATTAGCTTGTATTTTTTTTAATACAGCATTTCTGGAAATGACTGACAAAGGTAAAATCAACATGTCTATTTCATGGACAATTGTTTGTTGCATCTACTGAAGTAACTCAATACAGTGTGACATTTACACTTACAACACTTGTCCCTGCTGTTACTATTACTGCTGGTGCTGTCCTTGGTGCTGATTGACCTTTACACTAACAATGCTTGTCCCTGCTGTTACTGTTCACTGCTGTTGCTGTCCTTGGTGCTGATTGACCTTTACACTTACAACACTTGTCCCTGCTGTTACTGTTACTGCTGGTGCTGTCCTTGGTGCTGATTGACGTTTACACTTACAACACTTGTCCCTGCTGTTACTATTCAATTTTGGTGCTGTCCTTGGTGCTGAGTGACCTTTACACTAACAACACTTGTTCCTGCTGTTACTGATCATACTATTTGTGCTGTCCTTGGTGCTGGTTGACCTTTACACTTATAATGCTTGTTCCTGCTATCACTGTTCCCACTATTTGTGCTGTCCTGGGTGCTGATTGACCTTTACACTTACAACACTTGTCCATGCTGTTACTATTCACTGTTGGTGCTGTCCTTGGTACTGATTGACATTTACACTTACAACACTACCCATGCATACTCCATATTAGTGAGTACTCAACAGTCTTACCCCAGGCTTCTGGCAGTAGTTTCCTCACAGAAGTGGTCCTCATCTCTGCGAAGAACGCTCCACGGTGCACGCAGCGGAAATGGGACAGGTACCGCATGAAGTTCAACTTGTCTGCCACAACAGTCAGACCTGCCACCTGAGGAAAGAGACAACAAACAAGTTTTCAGATGTTTCCAACAAAAACCTTCCTGCAGTTCCAAGAAAAGCTTCTAGGGGATCCACTAAAACCCTGTCTTCCCGGGTGTGAAAGCTACCTGCTACTAATGAATCATGACCATAGCATGTTCAGAACATGAAATACCAAAACTGGAAGTTCTGCTGCAGTACCATCAAAAGTCACTAGGTGTGTAATCTTACCTGCATCAGTCCCAGGTTAGACTTAGACACCACGGATCCCGTAGCCATGAAGTGTTCCATTCCTCTGGTCACGTCGCTACACAGCCTCATGGCACTCATCATCTCAGCTGCAACAATTGAATATGAATGAATGAATGAATGAATGAATTTTTATTTACGTGTCTTGCGACTTTTGTCGCCCAGCCCATATAGGCTTATAAGACACCAGAACATAAACATAAACATAAACAAAGGTACAGAAGTCATATAAACATAAACATAAATCCATGTCCGAGTCAGAAGGTCAGACTGGAAACAACAAATAAACTTAAAGAACTTAATACAAAGTTGAGCTTAAAACAAAATTGAACTCAATACAAAGTTGAACATAACATAATTGGTACATAAGAATCAAAAAGTGTTAAATATTTGTTTAACGTTTTGTTACTTTGATTTACCAGTGATTGGTCAAGCACAATAGTTATTACCCTCATATTCAGACATATTATTTCTATTATTTGACCTCTGACCTCCAATGCACTTTTATTTCTCTATACTGATTTTGTTTCAAGTTTCTGTCATAATTTCAGCATAATTTTGTTATGTTCTATTTATCATTATTATTGTTAAAAGTAGTTATTATTATTATTGTTATTTTATTTTATGTTGCTGGACTCCAGGAAGAATAGTATGGAATTTACCACACTAATGGTGATCTTAATAAACAAACAAACAAACAAACAAACAACAATACATTTGTAATACTGTAAATGCATTTCATTTTGCGGTAGGAGGGAAAATTAGGTTTCCACAGTGTTTTAAGTTCATGCTTGAATAAATTCTGTAGTACAGTAGAATTACAAAATACATATTCACAGAGTTATGATTTCGCCATGAATTAGTAATAGTATAAGAAAGGACTCCAGGAAGATTAGTAAATATATGATTTGTTTTCTACTAATTCACTAATTGAGATTCCTAATAGGTAAACAAAGCAGAGTTGAAATTACAAATAAGAGTTTACCCCTATACTTTTTTTGAGAAGAGTGATTCCTGTAACGTGTTTGAGGTGGAAATCTGATGGCTAAACATCCCCTCTGTTGTGAAAGGTATGGAGTATTCCAAATAGCTATTTCCATCAGCTATTTCAGTGATGTTTCTTTGTCACTGACTGTCACTCACCTGTGTCCAGTTTGTAGGGCGGCCCCTTGTCTTGTGACCGCTTGTCAATTCCGTACCTCAGTTGAGTCAGCCACAACTCCAACTTGTCCTGGACAAAATCACATGCAACAAGTCAGACTATCGAAGTGTACATAGGCAACACTACTTCAATCAATTGATTCTTGGATTCGCCCTCTTTATTTTTTTTCTGATTGGCAAAAAAAACAAAAAAAAACATTCAGGTTCAGAATCAACTCCAAAATGCTCATACATGTATTTTAGACCTAACAGTTGAAGAAAATCCTTTTCTTCCTAGTTGTTACAGTTTTTCCATCTATCAATGCAGCGGTTTGATTAAAAGTTTAAAATTCATTGACTTCAAACCAGCCTGGTATGTTGACTTCATGGCTCTTATTGTAGCATTTGGGGCTATCATAGGATATGCCTAGGCCTGTTTTTTCTGGCCTTCATATTTTTTTTTTTAATCAGAGAACCAACAAATCAAATTGATATACCTAAGCGGAGTTACATGTAAATCTGGTCACTGTTACAGACATCAACATAGGTGCTACTGTCTAACATATCTAACAGTGTATATGATCTAGAGATAAGTAATCCTGCCTCTGGACCTGAAGGCTGGACATTTGAGTCCTGGCTTGTGTTGCTCACTCAACTTACATACTATTGAAATTGTGTCCTAAGGTAAAGGTAAAGGTATAAGTGAGGTTAATGTCCCATAGACTTTTTGAGGCCATTGGGGCAGTGGGTTGATAATCCACTGTCTAGGACAAGGTATAGGAAGATGGAGCCCATCCCTATCCTTCCGTTGCCTTTTGAACTGAAGTTAGGTACCCATTTTACACCTGGGTGGAGTGAGGAAAGTTGTGTACAGTGCCTTTCCCAAGGACACAACATCTATCCAGGAATCGAACCTGTAGCCTCTTAATCTCATATCCACTAGCCTAGCCACATGGCCATTCGATGCCACGTGCACAAAGGACAGGACTTAAAGCCATAGTCCACTGTTGATCTTGTCAAAAAGAGGTGTATACATTGTATACTGTACTATCTGGAAATATATACTCCATGTACAAATGTACCTTTAGAATGGTGAGGTAGAGATGACCTGCCAGCAGCACTTCCTGCATCATGGGAGAATCCTGGTTCTCCACCGAACATTCGCTCTTTGCAAGGGCAAACAGCTTCTGGGTCATCAACCTGGGGTTACATGTATGACACGTTGTGCATAAAGACAATCAAACACTCCACAAGTTACAGTTAAAGTGTCGTTATGTAACATTTCTGCAGCAAAAATTGAAATATTTCAGTTCAAAAAATCTTTGTGTGAATGTCTATGTGAATGTTATTTACTTCCACTTTTCAGCATATTTGTGCAGTTATCTCACATTTCTGACATTTATGGCTGGCACCTCACAGCCCACACAAGGCGCACTCAGTTTGTGGCACCACCACAAACTACCAGAATGTAAACAAACATGGCTGACAGCTGTGTTTCCAACTTTTAAACACACTCATAGGGTGTCATATTTTGGCACCTCTACTTCCTGAATGACACTTACTTGCAATGGAGTAGGGTTGATTCAACTTACATTGTAAAGAAATGACCAGAAAATTGACTTTTTGCATCATTTTTGTGTAAAAAGCAAAAATCAAACTCGCTGGCATTTTGCAATGCCAGAAATATGATACATGTACTTACACAAGAGTGTTGAACTTGTCCCAGTCTGAATCCAAGTGGATGCATACACATTGTCTGCAGACAGAGAAAACAACAAACTAGAATGGAGCACGTCGGCAGAACGTACTGCGCCTGCGCAAAACCCATAATGTATTGTGCATAGCACTTTGGCATAACGTCTCATATAAGGTCGAATTAGCGTATATAAGGGTGACATCCCGTCTGTAGTTTTCAAATGTTGTGTAGAGAAAGATATGGTCTGCAACAGGCAAAATTCTAATGCAACGTTGACCAATAATCCAGCGAAAATCCAGGTTTTGCGCAGGCGCAGTACGTTCTGCCGACGTGCTCTAGAATGGTAACATTTCCAAAGCAAATGCATTATGTTCACCTTCACATGGCCTAACAAACTACTGCTCTGTTTATTCTTACTCAAACACATTCATATAATATGGTGACCAGCCCCTCCAGCTCTTGCCACTTGCAACATAATGTAAGCCAACAACATAGGGTGTCTGCTACAGCACCAGGTTATTGACATTTGTTTGGAATGGAAGAAGAAGAGGAAGAAGAAACAGAGCAAAAACAATATTCTGTTAGGTAAACATAAAAAGACAACAAACATTTTGCGAGCCTTATACCCTAAATGTCATCATTCATAAAATTCAAATATGTTCATTTCCATAACCATGAAGTATATGGATGTAAAATCTTATGTTCAGTCATTTCGTATCAAAATGTACCAGTAATAACACATCATACTGACATAGAATCTGAGAACTCACCTAAGTAGAAACTGGCCCACTTCTTCATCTGTGTACCAGTCAGGTACAGGTAGCTTCACTCTGAAACGTTCTCCGATGTACTTCAGTATCCCGGCCTGGGTCATCAGACCTTCGTTCTGGGCTTGTCTCAGCATACTCGCTACACAACTGGACAAAGGGAAGGTCTTATATCAAATCTGTTACAGGTGTTTGGTGAATAATTTCATCAGGGTTGGCGAGAGACTGTATAAGACTGTCTGGTTGTTGTCCTGAAGAAGATGACAGACGGTTCCCGAAACAGTCAATGTGAAAACCCACTGGTTGTTCGAGAAAGAACCCTCTTATACTGTTACAGGTATTTCTTTGAACACAGCACTAGTGTAACCATGATTAGGGGGAATACAAGCTTAGTCATGTTTGGGACTGCATTCTTCTCACTGCAGCACCACCTAGCAGTGCTAGTGGGAAGTACAACCAGTCAGTATTGCGCTGAGGAGGGTAGCAGAGGAAGTTGGTTGGTAATTGTTACTGGTTGTGTGCAAAGAACCAAAATATCCAGTGATGTACAAATCGGATGAAACTATTGACGGATATACTTGATAATACTGTACCTTTTTGTTTTCTTCTTGCCGAGAAAAAAACTTACCCTTTAAAGAAAGAGTTGTCTTCTTTCCCTTTAATGAGCTCACTATAGATGTGCTTGTCTGAGGCTTCCACCAGGGCCTGAAATGCAAATTCCGGATGTCGTCATACTAAAAGGAAATTATAGCTGCAACCATGTAAAGATCAACTCACATTTTTGTGCTAACCTGAACATTAAACGTTAACACAAAACATTGAATACATAACTAACAGAATGAAAGAGGAGCATACTACATTCTAATTCTACCTCATGATGTTTTGAAAACTTTTTAGGAAACTCTTTGCAGGCTCTCATGAAGATTGAGGTTAAGTATTAGATGGTCTGTTACTGTATTGAAAATTGCCTATGCCCCTGAAGCATTGTCAAAAATGTATCTACTATACATGTATACTATTGCCACTATATCTACCCTTTATACATTTTTTAAGTCAGTGTAAGTACATGTAGTAGAGGTAGTACATGTAGTAGTAGTAGTAGTAGTAGTAGTACTAGTACTAGTAGTAGAAGAAGAAGTAGTAGTAGTAAACAAGGACTAACATAGACTGCCTTTCTCAGTGAGTGTTCAGTGTTTGTGTACAGACCTTGAGGATAATGACAATGGGTACAAAGAACTGCTCCTTCTTGTAGACAAAACACAAGGTCACCGTGCCATTGGTCAGGTAGTGGAGAACAATGGTCTGTCAGGAAAAAGGCATTGTTACAAATATGTCCTAAATAGACAAGTTATACCGTACAGATCTCGAATAACTTCCCATCTGCATCATGATTAAAAGTCGTGCAATACGCAATTAAAAGCCATGCCCTTCTCGTTTAATCCGCGTTTATTTCTCGTGTAAAATGTTCGTGTAATCACATGGGGTTATGCTTTATAGATAGTAACACGCGATTGCAGCTGATTAATGCACACGGTTTACACCGCATTTGCACGAGTTTCAACCGCATGTTACACGAGTTTCAATCGTGATTTAAATGCGATTTACGACCTTTGCACAAGAAATAAACATGATAAAACCGCATGTAAAATGCGTGGGAAGGGAAATTAATTGAGATCTGTACTGTATACATGTACTACAAAACAAACCTGTACTCAAGCGATTACATAATAACATAAAATTTCCCCTTAACACAATCCCTGTTCACTCAGTACTTTCACAACTAGAGTGATTTACAAGTTTGTGAACAGGCATTAACTATATTTGTTGAGATAACTTTTCACAAAAGTCTTCTAATGAGACATTGTCAATGCCATATTTTCCTGAAACCTACCACAAAAGCCTTTACAGTCACAGTACTTGGTTACTTACTGCAGCTGTCTGGTCCTTAGTCACACATCTCATGGACACTCCGTACTCTGTGTACAGTTTGCCTCGTCCCTTCCAGCTAGGACGCACAATGGCCATGGGCTACAACCACAAACAAGGAGATACATGTATTAGTTGAAGTCCTTCCTGCATCTGAAGATACACAGGGTGGTGACCATCTCCAGTTCAATAGCCCTTAGGCCCTTGTGCAATCACTTCAGCAGGGGGTAGTCCACAAGTGTGTGTGTGTGTGTGTGTGTTTAACTACCATACTCTTCCCGAAATGCTGAGTGCTAAGCAGAGAAAGCAGTATGTACTATTTTTAAAGTCTTTGGTATTTATATATACACACAATGTATGAGTTGGCTGGGAGTTCGAACTCACGACCTACCGAATGGAAAGTAAACACTCTACCCATAATGGAGAAGGGTTGCTTCAACTTACTTTGTAAAGAAATAACCAGAAAATTGACTTTTTGTATCGTCCTAATGTTACATAATGCGGCTTTAATGATAAATTTACACATTATGTCACAAAGTCTTCCTTCCAACAGTATTATTCTTCAGTCTTTTGGAACTTTGTAAACTGTAGGGCCCCCAATGTAAACTTGATGAACACAGGTGAACAATAACAACATACTGATACTCAACAGGCAGTACAGTAGAAAGGAGTGCAGTAGATCCACTTGCATACATACAAGAATCTTGAATGGCACTTTAAGAATCTTAAAGTCACATATCACTTACATAATTCCTCCTTGGCATGACCAGCATTCTCACAACCTTCTCAATGCCATTGTTGATGAAGTACCCTCCCATTTCCTGCAGCAAGAATTAAAAAAAAATCAGTTAAGTTTGTTATTTTTACAACTTTTTTTAGCATTAAGCCAACATTGAAATATTTAAAAGTGTCTTCATCATTGGACTTTTTTGGAATGTAACAGTTAAATGTGTGAACCAGGGCAACAAATTGGTATAGCTAAAGCTCTAACAACATTATGAGCCTGAAGCAAGTTTAAACTATAATTTTCAGCACAAGAAATTGTTTTCAACTGTACAACTCCATGGAATCTGACTGCAGTCTTTGTCAAAGAACGAGAGATCCACCGCTTCTGTGATGTCACGTTATGCAGATGGCACACGTGACTCGGTGAGCAGTGGATCATAGGTTGCAGAAAGTCTGTGGCGCCCCCCGTCTTTGTTGAGGGGTGGTTGTAATGCAACATATGATCCACTGCTCACCGAGTCACATGCATTGTCTGCATATATAACGTGACATCACAGAAGCGGTGGATCTCTCATTCCTTGACAAAGACTGAAGTTATACAGTCCAAAAAATTGGGTAAATCCAATTTCTTGTGTTTGAAATTATAGTTTAAACTTGCTTCATAATGACTTCTACCAACATAGAACTTTCAAGATATCATTATAAGCTTATACAAAGACAATGTTCTATGATATCCAGGAAGGATATACCTGTATTGTGAATCTTACCTCTGCTTCCTCATGTCTTTTAATCAGCTCTGCAGGAGTCAGTTTAGATAAGTTACAGTGGGCAGACTGGAAGTACAACAAGGCAGGCAAAATGATTCTGTTCTTCATAAAGCACAGATGTACTGCGCAAACAACATATTTTGCTTCTAAACTCAAGTAGCACAGTTTCTAGGGGCGAAATTAAGTACTTCTTTACTGTTATTCACTATATAAAAATTTCTCCCAGGCCAGATTCTAAGACCGTTGACCTCCTGTCATTCTGCCTGTCAATCTTAACCCCAACCACCCACATGCTGTCAACTTACTCTGTCCGGACAAACAGATAAACCCAGAAGTAATTAAGCAATTTTTTTTGACAATTTGACCTTCTGACCTTGACCATGAGGGGAATTTCTCCCAGCATTCTCTCCACTGACCCCTGGTTGACCCCATCCAGACTCCAGGCTATGCGGGCCTGTAACCCAGCGCGGTATGTCGTCCCCCTCTCACGACATTCTGCAGGGAACACCTTCAACGTCCGGGAGAATGCGTTGCCCTGGGCAACCGTTGGAACTCCTACTGAAGCATCCTGGGAAAAACATGACATCTATATGAGAAACATTGGCAACTTGCATATACATTATACTTAAAATAGATTTAATTTTCCTATTTACAATGGGCTCATAACACTATTCAACATCACAAGAGACAAAATGATACATTTTAGCATTAAAACATTATTCAGAAAGAAATGTATTGTAAAACATCATTTGTATGCAGTATGCATATATATTAGGTCAGTGTTCTAGCCAGCTCCGTCTTTCCGTCATTTGATGGAATTTTCTGCTCACCAAGGACAAAAATTCTGCCCAATCCGTCATGATCATCTTTGACCACAAAAATCAGCGTGTAAAGATATGGAGAGAGATTTCGTTAAATTAAGCTTAGTTTACCGGCAAAATTTGAGCCTCAAAATGCAGGAAATAACATTTGAGAGGGTCAAGATGTCAAAATTTTCCCGTGGGAGCATGCCCCAGGACACCCCTAGGATTGTTCCTGACATGATGTTACATCAAACAAAATTGAAATGACAGAAAAAAATTTCAAGCTGGCTAGAACACTACATTAGGTTCATGGAGACACAAATTATCAAATTGGCTTGGAGGAAGGTAACTGATAAAAGCACTTTCTGGATAGCTAGAAAATAGTTTGATCTCTGTTTTTCTCTACTCTACCTTTGTACAGGAAAATTGTAACCATGAATACATGCATAAACAAAACTTACCACATAGGATAATGATATTCTCCTACCATTGGACAGTGAAAAATCCAGCTTTGGTATAGCCTATATAGGAGGAAGACAGAAATGATGAAATAAAGGCAGATTTCATTAAAGCTGCTGCCATATTATATCAACACTACAATGTACTTCTAGTACTCTGGCACATGTAATTATGTAGTTAGGCTGCGATAACATTCGATAAGGGTGCTCCAGCTGCAGCCCGTGTGATAACTACCCGTATCACACAGGGTTCTAATGGTTATCACACGGGCTTTCAAAAGTTCCACAGAATAATTTGAACGCGTTCTATATGTGCCACGTGAGCCGCTTTCAAAAATTTAAATACCAGATTTGGACGTTGGAATTGATGCTGTTATAGTTTTTGTTTAGAGACGACAAATTTTCTCAATTTTTGGCACATTTTGCATTGAAATGTGTGTTTTCTAGGGTGGGTATGACATAAATAGAATACAACACGGAGTATTCCGCATCGCCCTCGATACCGCCCAACCATGGGTCGGATCTCCCTATGGGTGAAAAAGTATGCAAAGAACATCAACAAGTTTTACTATAACTAAATCTGGAGAAACATTGTCAAAGGAAGTCTAGCTGACTGCATAAATTATCCAACCCTGCATAGCCTAAAGACAAAGCTATCTACCAACAAATCATATACAGTATCTTAAAAAGACACACTGTGTAATTAGTAAAAAACAGTTACATAAATTTATACATTCTGTACAAATGTGTACCTGTACTGCAAGTGAGAGGCCCTCCCGCAAAAACCAGTTGAAGGATTCAACGTGAGGTCTGACCAGGTCCTGGAGAGGCTGTGGGTGATGTGAAAAAATTATGTAAACACAGTCAGGTCTACCAAGGAACCTTGGGTCTACATAATTTTATTTCTGCCGAACTTTTTAAAAATTTTAGCTCTCTTTTCTCTGTAAAGAGATGAAATTTATTTACACTTGGTCTCTTCTATGGCTTATTCATAAATATAAAAAAAATGAACATACCCTCTACATAAATTTCGTTCGCAAGACATTACATCTCTTTGATCAGATAAAGCACAGTTGTTTTCTTTCTTTTACACTCGAGACTCTTGCAAGCATGCGCTTGCGAAAGGCAGGAGGGGGGAGGGGGGCAACGCCAATCTGCATTTTTCTACCTGTCACACATTTAGAAACGACGTAGTATTGAAGAAACACACAGAGATATGTCTTTGTAAAGCTCCTACCCTGTGTTGTGCCTTTTCCGGCCTGCCGTAGCCAGGTTTGGTCAGATTTCTCAGACTCGGCACATTTTCTGTTTCCGAAGCCGCCATCTTGGACCATGTGGGACGGTAACCTTTGACCTAGGTTATTGAAATCGACAGCAACAACCAGTTAAACAACACGAATCTTCATTAACCAGCAGCTAAACCGGCATGTAAGCTCAGTTTACAAATTCTAACAGTGTACAGATATTGTACAGTTACTAAATTAGCCGTATTCTGCTATAAAAGTATATTTGGCGGTTTAAAAGACTTCAGGTCATAGGTCACGTCACAGGTGGGATCCCGGCAGACCGAGGATCGGGAGAGGGGACCGGTCCAGTCGCTCGTGAAGACGGATTTTTAACCAATTCTGACGCGGAATGGACACAACGTGAGGCGTAGTGAAAGTACAGGTACGTTGTTGACATAGTGCTCTAACGCCGTAACGGTTTGTTCAGAAATATCTGTGAGATCGCGTATCTGAGCTGAATTTCGAGATGTTTATGTTACGTGTACCGCGCTAGCCGCTCAACCGAAGATATGTGTGTAGCGACGCGCGGTAGGACAAAATCCCACAGCGAACGCACACGTCAAACACGTATCTTTTTGTACGGGACAGCAGTTTTTTTATTAGTCCATATCCCATGGCTGTTCAACTGCCGCTTGGTAGTATAAAACTATAATTTCCTGTAATAACACACGGATCTGATACAGGTTTGGGGCCGCCGCACACCAACGCGTAGTGCTGTTGTTTTTTTAAGAGGGTCTGCATGGGGGGATCCTGGCAACATCTTAACGTATAAAATTTTGGATGGTCGGCAACTGAGGTCATTGATAGATCATTGGAAGACATTTTAGAACAAATTTGTACCCATAAACCATTCATTAATTTATTCAAGACCTTCAAGATTATATTTGAAATATCATAATTTTTGGAGATTATTGAAAGGCTTTTGAGATCATTGTAAAGGAAAGTGATCTTGATCCAGTTTTAGCTCACTGAAGAGCTGATCTTCCACTGGTCGTAACAGAGAAGACAGACACTATGTACAGTATTTACAGGTTCACTGTACCGGGGGAAACTCCCCTAGCTCTTTTCAACAGGCACAATGAACAGTTGACCACAACTTAACGTCCCGTCCTAAGGACTGCGACCCTTTACAGTAGCGTGCATGTCGGGTGAGCGACAACAGCTGGGATTCGAACTCCCAACCTCTTAGTCCAGAGGCAGGGTCGCTAACCACTACGCACGCTACTATGAAGCACTTGTAGATCATTGAGTGCTCACTTGAAAGATTGCTGAGAGATCTTGGATCCCCACTTTATATCTGTACAATGTCAATTGTTTGCTTAGGGTTTGTTTACACTTCCTGACATTTGCTCACTAAATAATGGTATTCATCACTTCATTGTCCCTGATTCAATTGTTAGTTCATCACCTGTTTGGGTTGTTTGTACAGTATGTACTAAGTGTTTCTTCATCTGTGATCGATCAACCTAATTAATGTAACGTTTACCAACTCAGAAAGAACAAGAAATAGTCATGCCTTCAAATACCAGAGTTATCAACCAAGGAGTGAGGTATTCAAAAACTTGTTTATTATTATTATTATTATTATTAATCCCAAGAAGATGAGGGTTAACTCTTAGTGATGACCTACATACCTATTATTCATACTGCACAGTGTATATAGGAATTAGATCGTTGTTCAGACGTCATTGGTACAATATGCAGTGTTAGTGTGTGTACTGGCAATTGTAGCCTGTGTGCCATGCAATTACGTGTACAATTAAAATGGTGCTGTCAGCTGTATTTAATTAGATAATTGTCTCTTACTCCTAGTGATGACCTACATACCTTTTATTCATACTGCACAGTGTATATAGGAATTAGATCATTGTACAGACGTCATTGGTACAACATGCAACTTGTTAGTGTGTGTACAGCCTGTGTGCCATGCAATTACGTGTACAATTAAAATGGTGCTGTCAGCTGTATTTAATTAGATAATTGTCTCTTACTCTTAGTGATGACCTACATACCTTTTATTCATACTGCACAGTGTATAGAGAAATTAGATCGTTGTTCAGACGTCATTGGTACAATTATGCAGTGTTAGTGTGTGTACTGGCAATTGTAGCCTGTGTGCCATGCAATTACGTGTACAATTAAAATGGTGCTGTCAGCTGTATTTAATTAGATAATTGTCTCTTACTCTTAGTGATGACCTACATACCTTTTATTCATATTGCACAGTGTATATAGGAATTAGATCATTGTACAGACGTCATTGGTACAATATGCAACTTGTTAGTGTGTGTACAGCCTGTGTACCATACAGTTACATGTACAATTAAAAAAACATTGTCAGATGTATTTAGTGAATGAGGATGGCACTTAGGCTTAGTCAGTCAGGGCTTGAAATACTTTTTCAACATACCTGCACAGGTTCGGGTAACATTGAAAATCATGTGCACTAGACAAATTTTAATATTTTGATTTACCTGCACCACTCAGAATACTTCGAACAGTCCATGTAGGAAATAAAATCCACATACACCTACATGTATATATATAAACCAGTACATGGACTGGTGCAAGTTAGGTGCAGGTAGACATCAGAAATATCTGCACAGCTCCAATTTTACCTGCACGAACCTGCATATGTGGGAGGTATTTCGAACCTGATTTTTATTACACAGAACCTGAAATCTTTACCCTTTTATGCCTTCTTTGTGTCCAGTGTACCAGTTTAGCTCCCTGTTGCTATAGTTGATTCATGACATATCACATCAGGTATCTCTTGACTGGCTCAAAAATAGCCACTAGATTGGAGAATTACACTATTGTACTCCAAGTGTCTGAGTCTTGATCTGCTTCAGACAACTCTTAAATAGAGATATCAATGATTTAAATGTACAACATTCCAAATATTGCCTTCAATCCCATAGAATAAAGCCTTAGTGGTGTCTATTACAGTACAACGTCTTGATTTATAATTCATAGCGACATCTGCCTAGCAACTAATATGTCTCGAGATGAGTCATATGGCTTTCATTCTACATTGTACATGTACATTCAAAATTGATGACTGTCAACAAGATGGATATAGAAATCAAGGAAAATAGACCTACATGTATTTGAGGGCGTTCTTCGCTTAGGCCACACCAATTTAATTTGTTGCTTCTCGGATTCGCCGCTTCATTTTTTTCTGATTTGCAAAAAAAAAAAAAAAATTCTGGTTCTAAATCAACTCAAAAATGCTCATATTTTGCCTCCAACAGTTGAAGAAAGTCCTTTTCTTCCTAGTTGTTACATCTACCAATGCAGTGGTTTGATTAAAAGTTAAAAATTCATTGTTTAAATTGTAAAAATTTTAACCCAGTCTTTTGTGTTGACTTCATGGCACCTATTCTAGCATTTGGGGCTATAAAAGGATGCCCAGGCCTGTTTTTATTTTTATTTTTTTTTCGCCCTGTCGCTTCATATTTTTTCTGAAAAAATCCGAGAAGCAACTAATAAAATTGGTGTGGCCTTATGTTATGTTATCTTAAAACTAAAGGCATCCAATGCAATTTCAGGGTGGCAAAACAAAAAAATAGTCTGGATGAGGAAATCTGTCTGATATGGACACTTACTGCTATTTCTTAGAAATCTTTACTGTAATTGATACAGAAGACTACTGTCTTTTACACATTTAGTTGATTCTTTCATATTTGTGGATCATTTGAAAAAAGCACAAAAGTTAGATGCACCTCAGTCTATCCAATTTTGAAGACCTAATCTGTTGACCTACTATTTTGACCTACTGGCTTGCTGTGGGGCAGATAGTATGTGGGACAATGACATTGCCTTTCCTTTTCCTGACTGTTGCCATACTGTGTGATAATCTTGATTCTACTTGTACTAACTTTTCAGAAAAAATTTGAAGCGACAGGGCGAAAAAAAGAAAAAAAAAAGCCTAGGCATCCTATTATAGCCCCAAATGGTACGATAGGAGCCGTGTTCAGTTCAGTTCAGGGACCACTGCCATCATTTCTTTTATACTTCATAGGTGGTCAATGCAGCAAAGAAAAGTCCACACACACCTACATGTATATACAGTACAGTATACAGTATAAATCCAGTATATGGACTAGTGCAGGTACAGGTAGACATCAGAAATACCTGCACAGCTCCAATTTTACCTGCACTAACCTGCATATGCAGGTGGTATTTCAACTTCAAGCCCTGCACAATGCTGTTGCACTTAGTTACATAAAGTCTCGGACTCCGTATTTTTTAGTTCCTTACATATACGTAAAACATCCGTGCGTACTACGCTATTTCCAGAACAGTCTTCAAGTGCTATATTTACCAAAACAAAACCCTTGACACATCGCTTACATATAGCCTTCACTGTAAATGACCACATTAGGTACATGCCAAGGTTTCCAATTCAGTAACATACTAACATTAATGGTTTTCAATGCACCTAAAATGGCTTGGTTGATATACCGTAAATGCAGAAACTTTCAGGGAGGTTTTTTTTTGTGGTAACTTCTCTACTGCGAAGTCATGACAATAGTGAATTGTATTACTACTGTACTACAGAATTGTTTCAACACCTTGAAAACCTCCCTTTCCCTCGTAATGCGAAATATAACCACAGTGAAATTAAATGCGTTTATCATCATCATCATCATCATCTTCACCGCTTAGCAGCGTACTCGCTGAGGCGGAAACTAGCGAGAGGAAAGACACTACTACCAATAGTACCAATATGTAAGTGCAAGAGAGTACTACTATTGACATACTAAAGCAATTTTTAAGCAGTTAAACTGGATTTTTTTCAATTTGCTGGTCATGTTTTTAATGTGGTAAGTTGAATCAACCCTATCCCATTGCATACTGATATCTGTGAGGCAAAAAGCGATGTCACTGACGGAAAACGGTCGCTTGTTTTGTATCGTAGGCTAGTTCTAGCTATTTATTGGTGGTACCAAGAAATAAAGGGAATCCTCACGTAGCTTGTTTTCAGGCTATTTCGAACACTTCAAGTATGAAATGATGACAAAAATGTGTTAAGAAATGGCAGTAAATGTTGATATCAGACAGATTTCCTCAATTTTTGTTTTGCTGCCCTGAAATTGTATTGAATGCTTTTAAGACAAGCTCCTTCGTGAATATTTTTAAAATTGGTAAAAAGTTGGTCAATCTTTTATCAGTTTACTCTCTGTCATGTGAGGCCAGAACATCAGGACCAGCTATACCATGGCCGCAGGTGTTTCTAAGACTTACTAGTAAGGCAATACTTGCCCTTAAGACACACACTGGCATCTCATTTGTCTTCATTTCACCAAAGCTATAGGGGGCTCAAAGACTGAGAACAGATTGATGATCTTGAACATATTTCACTTGATTTATTACTTTTTACAGTGTGTCTTAGTCCCCAGTCAAATTGATTAGCCCTATTTTTCCTGTGATGTATCGAAACAGACTAGGAAGTCCTCTTGGGTGTCTGTAAAAAATATGTATCGTCTCAAAGGTTTAACTAAAAGGTAAGTTTGTATTCTGAAGCCATCTCTTCTTCCTGACAAGTCTTGACATCTGAGCCAAGTGTGTCTACCGAGCTTGAAAATTGGGTAGGGGAAGAAGCACAAGGTTTTGTCAAAGGTCAAGCTCATCGTGAGTGCTGGCAACTGATCCCAGATGTTCCCAGGATAAATTAACTGGATACAGGTGCCAGTGTCTTAGCCAGCATTACACAGTTTCTAGTTGTCAGGAGCTATCAGGCTGGTTTATAGTCTGCAGCACAATTTTTAGTTAGACTACAGATTCAGATGTGTTTTGTTTTTTCTTTTACCTGTTTAGACACCTTGTTTAAAATACTGTAAAATTCATTTATTTTTGCAGGGATTTAATTTGGTGTCAGGAGTGCAAAGGAGGTTTTCACTAGTTTTTGCCGTGGGATAATCTTACTCATAATCTTCACAGTTACAAAATTTTACTGTAGTGTAGAGGAGTCTGCACCCTGAAAATAGATCCACTGCAAAAATTTCTAGTTGTACAGTATTCCATAGCAGGGCATTTACCAGCTTCATTTGCTTTTCAACACACAATATACTGGTGTCCAAAACAAATATTTGCTTAGTAAGCCATGAATTTTTTGGGTCCTCGACCTGGCTTGCAAGTCTGGACTGTCTTTTGAATATCAATTGAATGTATGACGTGCTTCAGCCCACAAGATGTACTGTTGCACTGACCCAAGAAACAAGTGCCCTGACCTGGAAGATCTGTAAGATGCAGGTGCAGGTCAAAGATCAAGGCAAGGAGGAACATAGCTTGAATGAATTATGACTTTGAAAGGACTGAGAACTATAACACTGTTACCATTTACTATACCACTGCAATACATGTTTAGGCCACGCCAATTTAATCAATTGGTTTTCCCTTCCACATAACTGTCCAATTTGTCCATTTACTGTTACATAACTTTTTGTTTAAAAATTTAAAGTAAAATTCAGTCTTGTTTCAAGGTACATTTCAAAAGCATTTCAACACACAGGATTGCATGCCGTCCCCCATATAGGGAGGTGGACTGGAATTACTGGGATAATTTCAGATGCTGACCCCAATAACTCATGTCAGTCATGTCTCTTACTGATCTTGTACTAGTAGTCATAGGCGCAGTGTGGTGTGGTCTATTGCACCATCCATTCACTAGTCTACTTCAAGGTAAGCCAACATTTACTTGAGGTCCGTATTGTGCTGAATATTTGTAGTCTGAGTCAGTGTTCTAGCCAGCATCTGTCTTTCCGTCATTTGACAGAATTTTGACGCTCTAGACAGACAAAAATTTTGCCCAATCCGTCATCTTTGACAGACAAAAATTGGCGTGGAAAGATATGGAAAGAGATGTCATTAAACTAAGCTTAGTCAACCAGCAAAATTTGCCTCACAGATATTAGTATGCTATGGAATAATGTTGATTCAACTTACCACATGTACATTAAAAAAATGACCAAAAAATTGACTTTGAAAATCCAGTTTTGCCACCCCAAAACTGCATTGGATGCCTTATATAATACATAACTTGAAGTATTTAGGCCATTCAGTGACAAACATATATGTCTTCATATAGTGACTGCAATTTTCTGTCAGAGTCTACTGTAGACGTCAATCAACACTGATTGACCCCATTTGCTGAAAGATCTAAGAAAACATCATTC
Source organism: Branchiostoma floridae x Branchiostoma japonicum (assembly GCA_013266295.2). NCBI lineage: Eukaryota > Metazoa > Chordata > Leptocardii > Amphioxiformes > Branchiostomatidae > Branchiostoma > Branchiostoma floridae x Branchiostoma japonicum. The sequence continues at coordinate 5,042,140 of CM023835.1, read as the reverse complement.
ATCCCCATTACAAAGTCCTGCTAGCTCTATCACTATCAGCTATAATCTGAAAGGTTTTGGCACTGAAAGTCCGGAACAAAACAAATAATGGCATTTGCCAGTTTAAAGGCACCCAAAGTGATTTCAGGACAGTAAAACTGGATTTTCAAATGTAAAGTCAATTTTCTGGTCATTTTTCTATGTAGTAAGTTGAATGAACCCTATCCCATACATACTGATGTCTGTGAGGCAAAAATGCGATGTTGCTGACGGAAAACAGTTGCATGTTTTGTATTGTAGGCTGGCTGTAGCTATTTATTGGTGGTACCAGTACCAGTAAACAAGAAGGTTATACGGAGATAAAGGGACTCCTCACATTGTTTGTTTTGGGGCTATTTCAAACACTTCAAGTATGAAATGATGACGAAAATGTGTTAAGAAATGGCAGTAAATGTCAATATCAGACAGATTTCCTCATCCAGAATATTTTTGGTATTGCCGCCCTGAAATAAATGAGCCAGGGTACAGTGCAGTTCCATTCTACTCATAATTAACTGGACCCCACCTCTGCAGGAATAAGTCCCCAATGCTATAAGGACTTGACCTTCTAACCCTCCGCATCTCTAAGCCAGTTTAGCAAAGTATCCATGTTGACCCAGGGTACAGTGTTAGGGACTCATGTGTACATAGCAGACTGTTAGTGGCTGGTATCTTCTGTGGTTTGACTGAGTGCCTGCCACACTTGTTTGTATACCCTCGTTTTCATTGAGAGATGTTGTCTTTACATGTTGGTACTGGCTATTGGTTTTATAGAGGTTGTACCAACCGTGACTTGGACAATGTACTCTCCAAGATGAGGTTGGATGATCTGACGAGATTGTTACCTTCTGATTTGTTCAAGTACTCTAGTATAGTACAAATGTAGTAAGAAATGCTGTCAAGGACTATAATTTTAATGTTTGTAATACATGTATCTAGCCTGGGTACCATTCTGGTTAGTTTACGTCCGCTCACACATTCGCTACTGTCGGTAGCGACTGTGGGAGCGGACGTAAACTTACCAGGATGGTACCCAGGCTATGTTACAGTAATATCTGTATTAGTTCAAACTGTAACTGACTGTATTTGTAACTTTTTTTCTAGACTTATACAGACCTTGACATCGCGTAGTTCCTGCATGTTCGGGAATTTGAGGAATCCAAAGAAAACCATTCAAACAAGTAGAAAGCCTCCAGAAAATTGCTCCAAATGTTCCCTAATCCCTTATCATGGGTCCTGATCAACCTAGAGTGACCTCCATACAGGCGCAGGTCATTTAGGACTGCCCTCGTTTTGCATCAATCTTTCATACAGCCAATCTTTTCCGCCGAGGTTAGTGCGGCGGGCTGGAAGAGATTGAGAAAATGAGCAGCCCAGGAAATCAATCCTGTAGGGGAACGACGCAGAGGATGTGACCTTGAATTAGTGGATGCAACCTACATGTATGACCATGAGGTCTGCTGTTTGACATTGTACATGTACCAGTATTTGGACATCTGTGTATTTGGATTACCGGTAGATGTAAATTTCACCTCAGCGTAGAAGGCTGTTTTGATTGGTCAATTTGTGCATACAGGACAATTCAGTTAGGTATGAATGAATTTTTAATGTTATATTTTATCTACCAGTTATTTGAGTTCATTGGTTTCTTGTTTTGTCTGTGAACAAAAGTCAAAATGGTAAGAATGGATTTATATGTTTTTTTTGTTTGTGGCAAAATTTTAGCTTTACTAGCACTTAAAATTTGTAACTCTTTCTCAAACTGCTGTTGTTTCTCTGGGATCAGGATTTGGTTAAAGCCTCAGGTAATACATGTAAAAGAACTATATTTTGCTTCACCTTGAAGTTGAAGGTGGCCCTTTTCCTGTCTTATATTATGGCTCACTCAACATTGTATAATACTGGACTATCTCTCCTTTTAAGCAGATGTACAAGGGTTTGGATTGTTTTTTGTTTTTTTTTTGTATTACTTGGATTGATCATTTCTTTAATAACTGTTACACATCTGACACTGCATGAAAGACCCTAGCATGTCCAGATCATGAGATATCAAAGCAGGAAGTTCCGCTGCAGTACTATAACAAGCTGCTAGGGGCCCCAAAATCTAACTTTTGAGGTTTCATCAAGACCTACCCACATACCAAATATGAAGACAATTCATGTAAGCCTTCTCGAGTTATTGTGTTTACAGACACACACAGACACACAGACAGACAGACACACACACACACACACACACACACACACACACTCACTCACTCACTCACAAATGCCACCAAAAAATAACTTCTTGGTGAAGGTAAATATAGCGTGACAGAAAACACCAACAGATGCACACTAAAGCTACATTGTACATGTACTACACCTCTGCTTGTAAAATTATATTGTCTGTTCGGGTAGTGATGCTAATAAAAAGGTCCTGGAGTTCTTTAACCCTAATTCCCAGTGACTGTGTAATGGATTATTATTACACGGCTGCTGCTCGGGTTACCTGGGTAACTTAATCAAACCATTCTGCAGCAGAGGCCTGCAGTAACTTGTTTTACAGTTGATCAAATTGGTGATGATAGCGGCTCGAATTGATTGCGTTGCCGCAGCAGTCGCAACTCAGCGGTGGCTCTCATCTAGTACTGATGTAGTAAATCGTATGGGTTAACCTAGTTAAGGAAAACCAATAGCAGGCATATGCCTAAAACCTGTCTGTTGGTAACTTTCCAAACAATCTAAAAGATGAGTGTATGAGCCTTGGATGCAGTGAGTACACCTAATGGCAATTATTATTCATAGAGCTAGTATTATAGCATAAATAAGCAATACATGTAGTTCAAATGGGGGCTGGTAAGAATGCAATAACTTCTTCCAAAGGTCAGTACATGCAAGTTGAGTTATCAAGTATTTATGAGTTAATTTTGAGCAGCTTAAATTTCTAATCACTTCAGCCGTTCGGAGTTCTGACCCAGGAAATTCGAAAGAGCAGACAGAAATTGGTCCGTGGATTCAACATACCCAAATTGCCTTATGTAAAATTAACAGTGGAAGATAACACCAGAATTCCTTATTATTACCTTAATAAGCTTGCTTTTACAGTAATTTTTCAACTTATACATTGTATCAGTTAAAAATGCTTGTTCTCTTCTTATAGTTAGTACCCACAGTAACTTTAGTTAGTAGTACAGTATCAGTTCAATCTTGGTCTTCCTAAGTATAGTGGAGAAACTTATCAATGTGTTTTTGTGTGGTTGAAAGGGTTCGTACCCTACATATCTTTAGATAGTATCCCTAGAGCTGCTGTAGAAGTTTTGTGTGATGAGAATGTCTAACATACCAAAGGGAATAAATGTATCTTTCACAAATGGAACCATTTGACATCACAGTAAGGTTGGCTCGCTAATGGAAGTGTGGTCTTGTTTTCAAGGTTAGGTATGATCAGGACAGTTAGATTTGTCTGCATGAAAACAATTCCACTCCATGCTTTGTCCAGTTGAGGCCACACCAATTTAATTTGATTCTTGGATTTTTGCAGAAAAAATATGAAGCAACAGGGTGAAATAAAGCAGGCCTAGGCATCCTATGATAGCCCAAATGCTACGATAGGAGCCATGAAGTCAACATAGCAGGGTGTTTTGTAACTCAAACAATGAATTTTAAACTTTTAATCAAACCACTGCATTGTTAGATGGAAAAATAACAACTAGGAAGAAAAGGACATTCTTCAACTGTTCGGGACAAAATATGAGCATTTTGGAGTTGATTCAAAACAAGAATGTTTTTTTTTCCAAATCAGGAAAAAATTAAGCGGGTGAATCTGAGAACCAATTATTGATTAAATTGGTGTGATCATGACCTAAGGTTTGTGATCCCCAGTTCTGTATTTAGTCTTTATGCCACACAAACAAAAGCTAGCTGTATTAATCCTTCCCAAGACCTGCCACTGCAACAATCATATTCTATGTCTTGTCAAACAACATATGCAAAATTGAACATGTATCTTTTATAGTGGAATGGTGTTTTGAAAAGAACCAATTTCATGGTTGGTCAAGATGTGTTCCAATACTTCCCTTTGAATGGTCAGGTTCAATTCCATGAAGAACAATAGTCCGATGGTCTTACATAATCGTGAGAAAAAATGTCACCAAGGTTCAGGATATTTGCCAAAACTACAATGATTTTTTTGTTGTTCCAATTTTTTACTTTGGAAAAGTCCTAAACAGAATTGTCTGAAAAGGAACAGTAGTCTGATAGTCTTGGATCTTCATAAGGATAAATGTCATCCAGGTTTGGGATATTTGCCAAATCTACAGTCTTTTTTATTGTTCCAATTTTACACTTTGGAAAAGTCCTACTAGTACACAGAATCGTCTGAAAAGCATGATGTGGCGTATCCAAATTTCTATCCTTTCAATATCAGAATGTGCCGATACTTGTGCTGCAAATCTGTTAGAATGGTTGAAAAGAGCAGAAAAAATCATGGAATATTGGATACTGGCAAAGCCCTATCATGAAGTAGATTTGCATGCAGGAACGTAACGTTAGGCCTTTTGAAAACACCAGATGTGCAGTTAACAAATAATCAATAACATCGTGTATCGGGCTGATACTCTGTCATTACCACCCAGTCTGGCCCTAGTCATAAGTGACGCCCGTGGTTAGAATAAACGTGGAGCTATTCAATTCTCTGCGTCTCGCGTGACGCTTGATTCGTTGGTTCATTTGCTCGCTATTGTCCGAGGTCTTCGCTGTCTCTGTGAAACAGATGTTAACAGTACGGCTTTGACAGAGGCTTTGGCTGGTAACGGTATGACTTATGGTTCTAGCAGAGAATGTTTTTCACTTGGAACCAGAGTGTATCTACAATATGATTGCCTGTAGTGTTCCTCGGTGAGTGAGTGCATGAGGTTTTACAATCCGGTATAGTTCTTCCGGACTTCAAAGGAACTCGCTGAATTCTGGAAGCATCTCGGTGGAATGGGCCTGTTTGAAGTACTGCCCTTGAGCTGCGACCTTGTTACAATGTGCTCAACAATAAGGTCAACTCTCATCTAAAAAGCGGACTTCTATAGCGCCCTAATTCTGCTCACGCCGAGATCTGCTTGGGGAATATTGGAACCCGGCCATGACTGGATGTAAAAGGATGCCTGGAGCTTTCTTTTTGCTAAGGTGCTAATGCTGTGAAATTTTCCCAATGGGCAAAAATCGCAAGCAGCCCTGACCACATTATCTCTATATATGTGTGCAGAGGCAAGAAGCTTAGTAGTCTACTACATTACATGGATGGGAGGATGGAGGAATTCTGCTGCCAAGTGTTACTCTGGATCTGTGCCAAGGGGGATTATGTACTCTGAGCTCATGTGTTCTCTTCAGAGAAGTGAAGCAAATTGCACCCAGTGTATACACTGTAACATTAATCCCTATATACACTGGCTGTCTGCCTGGATGTATACGTGATGTCATAAGTTGGGCATGAAAAGCTTAATAGAGAATTCAGTTCCTTCAAAATCCTTCAAGGAAGTGAAAGAACCTTTCTAGGAATGATCTGACGATTCCTTGAACATTTATTTGAAGTGCTGGGAGCTTAGTGAAGAAATGAGAGCGAAAGGTGGTTCGGTATTGGCTTCAGCATTGGAGGAATCCCAAGGACCCTTTTCTTCGTCTGTCAGTGAGACTGATTCGGATTCAGACAGCGTGCTAGATTGGTCTCAAGACTCTGTATTTTTCCCAGAACCCTCTCTCAGAAGAAATCGTGGCGTCCTTGGGGAAGAAGACAAGGTAGGATAAGACAGTTGAAGGTCATCGTGCCTTAATTCTTACAAATTTTTCTAAATTGCTTTCCTATTATCTAAAATTTGATCAAAGTTTGATAAAAAATATTCTGGATGAGAAAATCTGTCTGATATTGACATTTTACTGCCATTTCTTAGCACATTTTCGTCATCATTTCATACTTGAAGCATTTGAAACAGCCCCAAAACAAGCTACATGAGGAGTCCCTTTATTTTTTGGTACCACCAATTAATAGCTAGAATGAGTCAATGATCATATAAAAGTAGCAACCATTTTCCATCAGCGACATCGCATTTTTGCCTCACAGACATCAGTATGCTATGGGATAGGGTTGATTCAACTTACCATATTAAAAAAAATGACCAGAAAATTGACTTTGAAAATCCAGTTTTACTGCCATGAAATTGCATTGGGTGCCTTAGGAATCAATTCTCAATCAATTTTGAATATTGCTTTTTACAGCAAATGTACATGCACTTTAACATTTCCAGAACAGATATTACAAGATAGCTCAGCCTTTATTATACAGACTTTTGATAGGACATTTTACAACACATGCTGATTTTATGACAGCTTAATGACATTTTTTATGGCACAATCGTTTTATGGTTTACGAAGGTCTCACACTAGTTACACTAAGCATCAATTTGCAGTAAACTGCTTTAGTAGCCTTCTCCCTGCTTCCTAATGTGGTAACCAATAGAGAATCAGTAGCCAATTGGCTACTTCAGAATGCTAAGGTTAGAGGGGCATAAGTATGTAACATTTTTGCACTAAAAATTTAAATATTTTAATTCAAAAATCTTCGTGTGATTGTAACTTAATTCCACTTTTCAACATTTATGGTTGGTGCTAAAACAGCCCACACAAGGCACACTCAGTTTGTGGCACCACCACAAAATACCAGAATATACATGTAAACAGACATAGCTAACAGCTGTGTTTCCAACTTTTAAACACACTTATAAGGTGTAATATTTTGGAACCTCCACTTTCTGAATGTTACTTATTTGCAATGGACTAGGGTTGATTCAACTTTAATGTAAAGAAATGACCTGGATAACTTTTTATATTTGTATTCATGTTACATAATGCAGCTTTAATGAAATAGAATGAATAGAATACCGGGTAGTTCTACTGGTATGTACTGATGTTAGAATGAAAACTGTTCAACGTTGGTACGAGGCATGCTGACAGTTTTCATAACTTGATCCAAACCACAGAGGTAGATTGATCTTTTGTGTGTGTGTGTGTGTGTGTGTGTGTGTGTGTGTGTGTGTGTATGTGTGTGTGTGTGTGTGTGTGTGTGTGTTGGAACATTCAATATAGAAATCCTTACATGTACGTACGCAATCTGTTTTTTTTCTCTGTTCTACTCTTTGATCTTCTGTGCCCTGTTCAGGTCCCCCACCCCACCCCCACTGCTGACAGTGGTAGTTCTGCCATGAAGATCAGTGTGACCACTGAAGAACCCCGGGTGAGCCTTCTCTTTAATACCCTTTTGTCTTTCTTTATGAATTATTACTTCCATGAAATATGGAGGTTATGTTTTCAGCTGTGTGTGTGTGTCTTCCTGTCACCAATTAACTTTAAGAACAGGTAGATGAATGTGCGGCGACCTCATACCTGCATGAAATGTTTAGTGCTTTAAAAAAATTTGTAAATCTTATGCATGGTGATGACCACCTGTAAATGGCTTACATTTACAATCCTGTTCATTAGCCAAATTTTTATGCAAAGTATTCAGAAGGCCCCTACCTAGTAACATGCAACACACAGGTTAAATCCTTAGCCTCTTTTGCCGGCGTTCCAGGATCGGTCGGCTTTTTTGGGGGGGAGGGCGAGTTTCTAGAGCCAAGGAGTGAAACTAACTTTTACTTATTTGTCTATTTGCAAGTATGCTGACAATTCCGTCCCTTGCAGCTCTTAATACATGAGATGCAAACTGTCATAATTCCACTGGGTACCCTAAGAACGATACGTTGAAAACAAAAAGTAAAAGAATGACCAAAATGAACGGACACAAGCCATATACCAGCTCTCACTCTTATGTATGTATGTATGTGTAAAATATGTGTATAGATTATTGTGTAAACCGTATCTTATATATTTTGACCCTTCCCTCTTCCCTAATGACCTCAATGAAAAGTGGCCTGCAGGTTGATTTGAGCTTTCATGAATAAGAAAAGTGAGTCTAAAGAGATACTAATAATACAGCATCAGTAATCCCTGAGGTATGCACACTTCAGATATACAGGTGTTCTTGAGAAGGCCTCAATAACAACATGGCATTTGGCGGACTTATGAGAGTTGACATTATACAGCTAGTAGTACTGTAAATTAATTATGTTACTTGTGTTACTTATTGATTACTTCCCAGTGTCAGGTAGCTCATTAGCATAAAGATCACGTGTCTTGCATAGATGTATGTTTGAGCATGTTTGACATGGGTGTGCCACCTCCCCATTGTTTAGGGGGGATTCAGGTGTTTATATAGATTACTGGTAGTGCTAGTGTATGCCAGTGTGCCAGTGAAAAGCAGGCCGTGGAATGCCCAGAGGGTTGTAGCAAGTCGAGTTGGAACCAGATTTTACCATGATTTTACCAAAAGCAACTGACATGAAGGTATTGAAGAAGCATATTAGGCCACACTTATTGGATTTGTTGGTTCTCTGAGTTTTTTTAGAAGAAATATGAAGCGACAGGGCGAATAGAAACCGGGCCTAGGCATCCTATGATAGCTCTAAAAGCTAGGACAGGAGCCACAAAGTGAACATCATACCAGAGGGTAGTTTGTAACTAGGAAGAAAAGAACTTTCTTCAACTGTTAGGGCTACCTCTCACATAAGCCGTTTTAACCAGGCTTCAACAATTTCGTCTGTACTACATATTGTACTTTGTATACCCATGTCATAGACCCCGGGGGTCACCCATTAATACTGTGTTCTGCGACCTTGTTCTCAATTCACCTTCATTAGCAATCTGTGATGACCTTAGCTGACCTGTCTCAGAAACCTTGGTAATTTGCAACGGTCCCTGTTATAAATTCTTAACTGACTGTCCCATCTGGAACCTCTACCCGAGGCTTCCCTTCCTGTCACCTCGCGACTCAGTCGTGCTTGGCGCTGATTCAACCTGACCAGGAAACACCACGTAGCCCAAACATTGACAGTTTCAACCCCCAAGTTTATCATGACACACAGGCTACCTGCTGGGTAATACCCTAGCAGTCTGTATCAAGGACTCGACCAATGATATGATGTTGTTTTGATTTTATGCGGCACTTTTGTGATAAGCCCATGAACTCGTGGATTACCCCTGCCTCTGTAGACAGGATATGCGCAGATCTGCTTCAGTCGTTATGTGGCAAACAAATGGTGGTGGCTGGTCTCTAGGCAGTGGATGACATGTAATATTAGTGTGTACTACGTCTTAGGTGAAAAGATGGTGCTCTCTTCACTAAAGGTTGAAACAAGAGGAATCGGTATGTTATCCTTTAAAGTTTCATTCATTCATTCATCCATTCATCTAAAGACGTACATGTAAAACTGTGAAGTTTATGTTGCATGTGTGACATCGGGTTCGGAAGTGGTACTCAAAATCTTCTAGAGATTTACATTTTGGTCTGGACAAGATGTTTTGGGTCAGCTTTACTTTGTAAAATGTAATTTTAAATGATATATACCTATCATGAGCTAAGTTTTTGTGGCTATGCATATTTATGTCAGAGCTAGGCCATGATAACATTCGATACTGGTGTTCCGGCCCATGTGATAACTACCTGTATCACATGGGGTTCTAACAGTTATCACACGGGCTTCTAAAAGTTCCACAGAATAATTCAAATGCATTTCAGGTGTGCTACATGTGCCACTTAAAAAAAATTAGAATACCTGATTCAGACATTGGAATTGATGTTATAATTTTTTGTTTAGGGACACCAAATTTTCTCAATTTCAGGCACGTTTAGCATTGAAATGTAAATAGTCTACTACACGGTGTATTCTGCATCACCCTTGGTTCCAGCCCTCCCGCTGGTTGTTCGGCTGTTGGGTGATCCGACCCACAGTTGAGCAGGGACCTTGGTATACGCCGTGTAGTATTCTCTATTTACATGTATAAGCAACATAATATATATATACACAACCGTAATACATTTCAATGGAAGGTGACGTTTTTTTATTGTTTTATGGCTTTACGGCCGCTGATGACGTCATCGCCCGCCGGCTTACCCCCCCTCACAAACTTCTCGGCTAGGTACATTATATAAAGCGTTGTTGGAAAGACAAGCACAGTTCCAACCCAAATGTTGTGTCATTACTGCAATTTATTTGGATAGACACATTTTCCACAGTGCCTACATTTCTAACATAGCTTGGCCTCAGGATACTTGTCAGAGGGGTGAAAGGTGCTTTTGACCACAGAAAGGTATACAAATCACATCTTCCGTGTCTGGTTTCAAGGCTGGGCTTTCTGAGTCCCAGCACTGTTCTGAGGTGAGTTTTAACATTGCTGAGATAATTATTGTCGCTACTTATCTGGTTTTACTTGAAGCTTTGTGGTACAGGTAAGTTGGACTGTGCATGGTTCTAATTAACATTGACATTGACACTGAAAGGGTGGATGGTTCTCCCATGTTTTGAACATGAAGTTTATCAGGGGTTACCTTTTAAAAATGCAAATAATTAGTTAATTTCTTAGGTCAATTACTGATAATTTTAACCCATATAGATAAAAGTGAAAAAAGCAAATCATTGTAGATAAAAAGAAAATAGGGAAAACCGATGGTTTGCAGTCAGATTCCAACCAGTTTGGAGAACTCCAAGGTATGGAGAACTCCAAGGTTAAACCTGGTACTAATGATCTCCCCACTACCACATGTCGGCTGTCTCCTGTTGTATACATCAGGAACAGGCAACGTTGTCTTGTGACCTGAACCAGGTTACATTTTCACCGCCAGCACTGAGTTATCTGGTTGGTTGGTTGCTTGCTTGCTCATACACTTAGTTGCTTGGCTTGGTTGCTGCCTTGCTCACTTGGCTCCTTGGTAGGTTGGCTACTTGGTACATGTAGGTTGGCTACTTTGTTGTTTGGATGGTTGGTTGCCTGGTTTGGTTTGGTTGCTGCCTTGCTTACTTACCTTCTTGGTGGGTTGGTTGGTTGGTTGCTTTGTTGTTTGGATGGTTGGTTTGGTTTGGTTGCTGCCTTGCTCACTTGCCTTCTTGGTTGTTTGGTTAGTTGTTTGGTTGGTTGGTTGGTTGGTTGGTTGGTTGGTTGGTTGGTTGGTTGGTTGGTTGTTTAGATGGTTGCTTGCTTGCTTGGTTTGGTTGCTGCCTTGCTCACTTGCCTTCTTGCTTGGTTGGTTGTTTGGTTGTTGGTTGCTTGCCAGGTTGCTTGGCTTACTTGACAAGATATCAAAGTCAAAACTTTTGATGGATGTCTATATTGATTGCTTACCCGAGGGAAAGTATGTTTGGCATAGAATAATCTTGATTGAAGATTAGGTCCTGATTTAGCTTTGCCAAAAATCGATCGCTTCATTTTGCCATGAGCTAGACAGATATGTGTAATATGAATATGTATAGAATACACAAGCACAGGACATTCTGTAGCGGGATGGACTTAAAAACGGTATTATTCTGATGTTGTTTATGTTTATGTTTTTGTTTGTCCAGCCAGGTGACTGCTGCCTCCCCCATCCCCCTACCATGCACCGTCACATCCAGGTGTTCATCAGCATTGTCATCTTCGTCATTACGTGGGTCTTCATCCAGGTAGGTAACATTGCTCAGGATATTTGATATCTTATTCTTAGCTGTTTGCTTGAGATTGGTAACCAATTAATACAAAAACTAATTAGGGCTCAAAATGCTTTTTTCTGCATGTAACATTGCAAATTACCTGTGCCATGCAGAATTTAGGAAGTATGGATCATACTAAAAACTGTTAAGAAACCATTGCCATTATTTCTTTTATACTTCATAGGTGGTAGCAGTCAATGCAGCAAATAAAAATCCACATACACCTACATGTAAATACATGATTGTATAAACCCAGTACATGAACTGGTGCAGGTTAGGTGCAGGTAGACATCAGAAATACCTGAACAGCTCCAATTTTACCTGCACTAACCTGAATATGCAGGTGGCACCAAGTATTTTGAGCCCTGCTAATGAAAAAGATAAAAATTTTACTGGTATTATCCTGGGTCCAAAATTTTCGACATCTGGAAACATTTTTGAGGTAAAAATAGAATAGCTAGTAACAGAGGAACAATTATTCACATATCAATAATTATGGATTTTTAAGCTTCAATAGCTAGGTATATGATATAATGTTGGGAGAAAATATGAGGTAAAGCACACTGTATTTCTCCCCCTTCAGCTGGCAGAAGTGGACCATTCCTTGTTTGGATTTGGTAGCAGGGACGACCACAGTAGCATCTGGACTTACACCAAGTATAAGCAGTGGGCAGAGGGCCAGAAACACTTCCCTCGTCCCCAGCTAACACAGGAGGACAAGGACTATCTGGATACCAACAGGTCAGGCTGCGCAGATGTCTGTGGTTTTTATTCAATTATTGAACCATGCTGACAGATTGGCTTTGGTCCAAAAATGACACGTCCAATCAAGTGACTGTTCTAGCCAGCCTAGAATTTTTTTCCGTCATCTCAATTTCGTTTCACGAAACATCATGTTGAGCTCCACCGTGACTATCCTAGGGGGATCCAGGGCATGCTCCCCTGAAAAATTATGAAATCTTGACACTCTGAAATGCTATTTCCTGCATTTTGATGGGCATATTTTGCTGGTAGACTTAGCTTAGTTTAATGACATCTCTTTCCATATCTTTACACGCCATTTTTGTCTGTCAAAGATGACAGATTGGGCAAAATTTTTGTCTGTCATGAGCGGCAAAATTTGGTCAAATGACAGAAAGACGGACGCTGGCTAGAACACTGCTCAAAATGCTTTTTTTTGGCAGACTGAAACATCATTCAGACATCGCCATCCTTGACAGAGAAAGCAGATGGTTTGATGGTATGAGGGTGGGTTTAGAAAGGCGGTACACATCATAGCCCCATCCTTGAACTGCGACCAAGGCCGCCACTGCCTCCCCCCCCCCCATTTACAACATCCTCGTCCAGTCACATGACCTGTGTTGACCTTTTAACCTCTGGGTCAAGTGACTAACCTTGCCAGCAGCTGAAGAAAGATGGTGGATGCCGACTGAAAGCGTGTAATACTATGCTTTTACCGTGGTCATGTGTATCAGTTTAGATAGTTCCTGTTATTATCATTCAGGCTATACTTGTCTTCCAACTGCAGGAAAGAATCAAAGAATTTCGACACGGCACAAGAGTGGGAGCCCATCGACCCCGAGGATTTGTCCAATCCAAACAGAACGTCGACGGCGCAGTCCGTCACGGAGACATGGCTGGCGGAGACGGTGGAGGACGCGTCCTCCAAACCTGTCCACTTACTCCACGTCACCAGTGGCGAGCAGACCAAGTTCCAGGTTATCAAGGAAAAATCGTCCTACGTCGTGAGTCAAATTTTTCATTTCAACATCGCAAACATACAACACTAAGACCCAGGATTAGGATTTTCTTATACACAAACAGGGATTCTCTCCCCTTGCTCACGTTTCGATGTCTATCAGACACTTTCCTCAGAGCTTCTGACTGGAGTACTGCTTCTCGCCACTATATATAGAGCTGATCTAGGTGGCGCTTTTGCGGTGAGAAGCAGAACTCCAGTCAGAAGCTCTGAGGAAGGTGTCTGACAGGCATTGAAACGTGAGCAAGGGGAGAGAGAAAAACTATGGGTAATGCTGAGATATTTTCAGCATATTAAAGCCTTGGGTGTAACAAGTCTATGGACAAGTGAAATGCGCTTGGGACATTTTCATCTTAAACAGCTCACATAAGATAAAAGCATTAGACATACATGCAATATTTGCCAATTAAGGAGATATCAAATTACTGGAAATAGCTTTTAGAGAATTTTCATTAATTATGAAATTAAAAGAATAGTACACAATTTTGCTGAGAGTCCATTATGTTGCTTATTAATTATGAAATCTTCAAGGAAACCTTAAGTACATTATTTTGGTCATGATCACAGCACAATTGTTTGTAATGATGATAATGTTGTATTCCCCAGATGGGTGAAATCTTACAGGTTGCAATACAAGCAAGAGACTACAGGGGGCGCCCCAAGCCATATGGAGGAGACTCCTTCAGGACTAAGGTTCACACCCCTGAGAAAAAATCCAGCACCAGTGGGAGGGTGCACGATCATGGGAATGGCAGCTACACTGTGGAATTCCCACTATGGTGGAGTGGGAAGGTAAAACAGATTTTTTTTGTGATTTTGCTGTTCAAAAGAAAGGACATTACATGTATAAATCAATGTATTTTCTTGCATATTTTACAGACGAAAACATAAGAGATTTCAATGAAAATGGCTTATCCATTATTGTCCAACAGCGATCAAACAACACTGCCATTTTCTGCCTTTTTCTTTTCTACATGATGCTGAACTCTCCACAGCTGGGCACCCCAAATAAGGAAATTATCGGAGAACATTTTGGTAGCGAAGCATTCTTTTCTTTTTTTTACCGTGGATTACCATGGACCAAGAACGGGGGTGTGTACCTTTATGACTTTTGGTCAATGTCGTTCTTTTCTGCATTCTCCAGGTCCAGATTTCCATAATTCTGGAACATTCAAGTGAAGCCATAGCGGTCCTTCGCAGACTACGGGAAGTGCCTGTGAAGAGGATATTCTATGCGCAGTTTGAAGACTATGAGTACGGAATGCAGGAGGATTCCGAGTGCTTTTCACATCCCTACCCAGCAAATGGTCAGTGCCGACTTTTGTTTGCAAAATAAGTGTGTCAGAATCTTCTTCTTCCAGGTCAAAGCAACCATATAATTTTTTCATGATCTTAGGACACATATATTATTTCTTTATATTATGATGTTATGTTTTTTTAAATCTTAGAGTAGTATCAAGAAAGGCTTGCATTGACTTCAATTTGTAGCATTTTGAAGTAGCATTTCGTTGCAAATCTTTCAAAAGTTAATGGTAAAGCAGTCATCCTCAAATGAGGTGAGGCATGGTGTTTTTTCAAGTCTTTAGATGCAACCAGTGTTCTAGCCAGTCTGAAATTTTTTGTCCTCATGTCAATTTGTTCGATGTAACATGTTGAGCGCTGAGGTGCGACAAGCCTAGGGGGTCCGGGGAAATTTTGAAATCTTGACCCTCTGAAACGCTACTTTCTGCATTTTGAGGGGCAAATTTTGCTGGTAGACTAAGCTTAGTTTAATTACATATGTTTCCATATCTTTGCATGCCGATTTTTGTCCGTCAAAGATAACAGATTGGCCAAAATTGTCTGGCACGAGCGGCAAAATTCCATCACATGACAGAAAGACGGATGCTGGCTAGAACACTGGATACAACTCTGTGGCATCTTGGCATTTCATTTTAAACCTTGTTTTCTGACAGTGGAGAAGGACTCGTGGTGCAATTTCTCGGACGACTACTCTGGCGTGACCTGGTGGTGTAGGAAGCCGGCATCCCTGCCGTGTGACACCTTTGTGTTCTTTGGCTGTGACAACACCAAAACCAACTCTCTAGTGGAGAGTCTGCTAGCACCAGAGGAGTACGAACTCTTCTTCTGGTAAGGGTTTGATGACAATGTTGAAAACAGTTGTCAAAAGCACCATGATGGTTAAGAGTCCCTGTTGCTGTTTTGAAATGCATTAGTCCACTTGTAATAACACCAATTTAATCAATAAAAGATCAATTTGTGCAACTGGTTCTCAGATTCACCCACATCATTTTTTTCTGATTTGAAAAAAAAATATTCTGGTTCTGAAACAACTCCAAATGCTCATATTTTAGCCCCAACAGTTGAAAGCCCTTGTCTTCCTAGTTGTTACAGTGTCTCCATCTATCAATGCAGTGGTTTGATTAAATTAAAGTTCAAAATTCATTGTACATGTATGAGCAAAAACCAGCCTGGTATGTTGACACGGCTCCTATCGCAGTATTTGGGGCTATCATAGGATGCCTAGGCCTGTTTTTTTTCACCCTAGTGCTTCATATTTTTTCTAAAATTAAATTCGTGTGGCCTTATCCTATGAAAAAGACAGTATTTGAAGAACAACAAACTTTTAACATAGATGCCCACATATGCTTATATTATGAATGAAAAGCAAAATGGGTAACATTGTGTCGGTTCGAATCTCAAAATCTAGTCAGTCTGTTTTGATGTGCTTTCAAGAATATAGAAGTTAAACCATGTGCATTGTCTTTCAGGCCAAATTACAACTTTGCCCTGGAAGGCTCAACAAGCTACATCAATGTTGCAAAGAACTGTAAGTATCATGTTAGCATAATTATCCATGTAACCGTCTGTATTTATGGTTTCATTTGATGAATGTATCGTGGTGGTCTAGCCACAATGTGTTCTAAGTAAGTCTGTTTATATTGGAGCAATTTAGAGACATAGATGAACATCTAGAGGTATGTGTAACGTTACATGTATGTGGCTTGTATGGAACCATCTAAACTTGACTTTCTGGATGACATCCTTTATACCAAATCTGGAAATAGAAATGGACTAGGTAGGAAGGTAGGTACATGTAGGCATTTAACCATTCTGCAATAGAACATCACATTTGCACTCTCTTAGACAACATTTATAACATATTGAATTCTCTTCCAGAATATAAGTATTATCACATCTTTGTCAGAGATTTTCTTGGGGGAAGGGGGGCAGACTAGAATTCTTCAAAAAATTTAATGTGTTGGTTCAGAAATGTCAGGAGAATACAAATTTCTGGTAATGTTCTTGCCTGTCTTTTTACAGACGGGTCACATCCAAGACAAAAACTTCTCCCTCAACTACCTCCCTGTGGTGGAACCTTGTCCCATGCAGCGCCCTCTCCCATATCTCAGGGGTACTACATGCACGATGTGTGGTACTCCAGCGAGTGTCGTGCCAAGCCCAATGTCTATCTCTCTAATTTCACCAGATGTCTTGCCAACAAAATGCTGTACATGTATGGAGATTCTACCTCGAGACAGTACTTTACCACCCTCAAAAGTGTAAGTAACATCTTCAAGGTTTTTCTGCATTGCCAATTGTTGATATCACTTTGATACTTGTTCCTACTTGCTTAAATGAGGGGCATTATGTAGCATTTTTGCACCAAAAATTAAAGTATTTTAATGGAAGGAATATTTATGTGATTATAATTTACTTCCACTTTTCAACAAATTTGTGCAATCATCTCACAGTCACATTTCTGACATTTATGGTTGGCGCTAAAACAGCCCACACGGGGAGCACTCAGTTTGTGGCACCACCACAAAATACCAGAGGATAAACAAACATGGCTGTCAGCTGTGTTTCAAACTTTTATTAAACACACTGGTAAGGCGTCATACCTCCACTTCCTGAATGGCACTTATTTGCAATGGAGTAGGGTTGATTCAACTTACTTTTTAAAGAAATATATAATGACCAGAAAATTGACTTTTTGTATTTTCCTTTCAGATATTTGGCAGCAACATGTATGAACAGTTCAGCGCTGCGGACGAGAGGCTTGGTCCACGTATGGCTATCGACAAGTCCCACAACTTCCACATGTACTGGAGGTTCCACAGCTTCCCTATACATGGTAGGTAGAATGGGAGATGTCAGTCTGCCCTTCGGCATAACACACTAGCTTTGTAGGCACGTGGCGCTGCGGCAGCTGGCTACATAACACCGAAAGACCTGTTACACCTGACCTTTGAACGTCTAACTCTAGACATTGTTTACCGTAAAACTATCTAGTGATGATGATGCCCCTACTGTACTTGGTGGCAGCAAGTTCCACTATACGATATTTCTAGGAAAAAATGAGTTTTTGAATACCTAACTCCTTGGTTGATAGCTCTGATACTTGAAGGCATGACTATTTCTTGTTCTTTCCTGAGCTGGTATTAGGTACTTGGTAGTTGGTACATCCACCAGTTTATTAGTCATTTTGTACATCAGTCGATCAAAAATTGGATCACTTCCTCAAAGCCAAGGCCTGCCTGCCAGCCAAAGCTCATTAAACTTCTGGGATCAGCCATCAGTCCAATCTAGTACTAAGGTCTTGGACTGGAGATTTCGTAGCCAGCAGACACCCTCTATCAGGCCAAAAGGCTACAATTCCGCCAAGAAAAGTATGCAGGAAAATACTATATTATTATTAGTGAACAGCCGGCTTCTGATAGAATTTGGGGTATCATCTGTTGCCTCTTCAATTGGGGTAGAAACTGTAGTGAAATTTAAATTCTGGACCTGAAAAGTATCATTTTTTAATACTTTTTTAAACAAAACTGCTTGGAAAAAATTAATTTTCCCCGGGTAATGGCTGATATGCTGAAAAAGCTTAGTACATTGTACCTCATGTTTCTGAAAAATGAAAATAAACAAATCTTGCCCTGACGTCATCGATAACCAGTGATTTAGAAAATTGTTAGCTGGTGATGTGGGGCTGCCAAAGGACTGCCTGGCGAGTGCCATGATGGATAGAATCAGATTTAGATTTTATTCCCAATGACATAGCAGGTACGATATAAAATCAATACCTGAAATGCGTCATTGCTTACAAAGCCGCCATTAAGATCCAGGGATAAAATTCATGATACATGTACATGATAAAATAGAATTCTGAAAATCACAGTAGGTAAGACTAGGTAATATCAAACACTATTTACAAAATGTTTCTGGTGTGAGCATCAGACACGTACATATATCAGCGTGTGTTACAGGTCAGCTCAAACAAACCTATCTCAGTGCTAGCATTACAAGTAAATTAAGGAGAAGTTTTAGCAATGTGGTCCACACACTATGTCCACACGAGCCATTGGTGTAAATTGGCCCCTAAATACAACTATAGAGAGAACTAGTTGTCAATAGCATAGAGCATAAGATAAGGCGACTTGGAGAGAGAGGGTCTGGGACCGGGATGACCTGACCTGATGATGATGATGTTGTATATTTCCAGGGTCTCACGGAGTCCTTGTGAGGGATGTGAAGAGTATAGTCAGAAGTCTAGACGAGCTGAAGTGCGGACCTGGGTGTGTCGTCCTCATCAGTGCTGTCTCACATTTCACTCAGGTCAGTACCAGTGCAGTGGCCCAAGGAGCCAGAGTGTTTGACCTGCCTTCAGGAGGTTGAGGGTTCGAATCCCGACCGGGTCAAACCATTGAAAAATAGTACTCATTGATAGTGAATGCTGTTGCATTCCGAAACATGTACCATATGCATTCGAAAACATGATTTGGAATACTACAAACTGGAATGCATCTGTATTCCAAAACGCAATCCATTCCAAAACATGAGTTTTGTAATAACATGTCTTGGATCTAAACTAAACCCTAAATTAATCTAAACACAGACGTACACGTACAGACAGACAGACAGACAGACAAACAAGGCTTACTTGTAAGGCACAAGATGGAGTCCCTGATGACCCACTGTACACAGGACTCTATACTTGGCAAGTTGAATGCCTGTTTTATTCCAAAACGTGGTCCATATATCACGTTTTGGAATGCAACAAATGCTTAGCACTCAGCGCCTATAAGAAAGAGTATGGGAGCTGAACACACTCCACTACCAGCAAACTAACCCCCTGCTGTTGTGGCCAAGTCCTATAGAAATTCAGATGGGCAATGCACCGACATGTTTATACCAAAAGATGTGGGAAGGAACTTGTAATATTTTCAGAACTGATCCTTTTCTACCATATCACATATTAAGGTTTTTCCTATTCTATTTATCGTTCCTGTATGTAAAATGCACTTTGCCCTCTCACCTCAGGAAACAATAGAAACCTACATCAGCAGATTAAAAGCGATACGAGCGGCCATCAGGCGGCTGCACGAGAGACATCCGGGCTCAAAGGTCATCCTTAAAAGCGTGAACACGCGGGAACACAAGAACCTGTCCATGCTGTTACAGACCAGTAACTGGTACGCATACGAGCTGAACAACATCCTGAGGGAAGTCTTCAGTGGAGAAGAGGTGGGATCAAGCATTAGTCGAATCTTATACTGTACATGCCAGTAGCCAGGATTTTGCTTGGGGGGGGGGGGTTCTTCATACTGTCCAAGGGACCAACGAGTGCCGTAGGCGCGAGCTTCCTAGGGGGGTCGGGGGGTGGGGGGCATGCTCCCCTGGAAAATTATGAAAATTGAACCTTATGAAATGGCATTTCCTGCGTTTTTGAGAGGATTTCAAAGGTAAAATCAGAGACAAATAGGATTCCAATTTTTTAAGCTCTTATCTCTCTTTATGAACAAGAAATTTGAAAAAAAAATGGTTTGCAGATAAAGCTTTGCTTCATGAAGAAGTTGTAAAACTTTTCAGCATCCTAGCAGTTTCCTTTTGAACAACAACTGTTTGTATGTTTTATGGTTTGTTTGTGAGCAGGATAACTTACACAACTGTTTCTGTCTTCATTATGAACTGTAATTTCCAACACATGAAATTTTCGAATTTCCAACATGAAATTTTCGACTGTATAACTCTGTTATGCTGATAACACATACATGTACATGACCCATTGAGCAGTGGATCATAAGTTGCAGAAAGTCTGTGGTGCCCCCGTCTTTTTTGAGGGATGGTTGTAATGCCCAGACTTTTTGCAACCTATGATTCACTGCTCACCGAGTCACGTGTGTCATCTGCATAAAGTGACGTCACAGAAGCGGTGGATTTCTCATTCCTTGACAAAGACTGGAGTTGTACAGTCAAAAAGTTGTGTGAATCCAATTTCTTGTGTTGGAAATTACAGTTTAAACTTGCTTCATAATGACTTCTACCAACACAGAAGAACTTGGAAAATATGTTTCTGTCTCCCTCTGTTACAGGTGACGTACCTGGATGTTTGGGACATGACAGCTTGCCATTATTCCACTGACAACATCCACCCCACTTTTAATGTAGTCGTTAATGAACTGTCCCTACTGTTAGCTCATATATGTCCACTATAGCAGTTAGGTTGTATAGATAGTGATAGTACAGTAAGTGTTTAAATCACTGAGAGTAGTGTTATAGTCTATTGTAAGTCTTTGTGATATTGTATAGAAATTTATAGGGCGGTTCCAAGACACAAATGGGGAACAAGATAGTTTGACAGTATCCCCGTACCCATATGTTTTAATAGTTACATGTATGTTTTATGAAATATGTAGTTAGAAGTCCCACACCCATATTTCTTGTTCTTGCCAAATTTTGTTTGTTTTTTCTGTGGAATATCCTCAATGTGTTAGATGTAAGAACTATGTGTATTCATGTATTTGATGCCAGCTTATAAAGTATATTGAAACTTTACAAATCATGGACCTGTCTGAAATAAGCTTGTTGGCAGAACCTACTGTGCCTGCACGAAACCCCGATTTTTCACGGTATTCATTCAATGTTTGGTCAACGTTGCATCAGAATTCTGCCTGTTGCAGATAATATCTTTTCCGACACAACATTTGAAAATTATGTCATCCTTAAATGTGCTAATACGACCTTAAACGAGATGTTCTGTGGAAGTGCTATGTACAATACATTACGGGTTTCACGTAGGTGCAGTACTTTCTACTGACATGCTCATGAAATGTATCTCTAAATGATATTCTACAGTGCAATTTGTGAAAGGAGATATCTTTGAAGGTACAGTTTTCCACTTTCCAGTGATGCAAACTTCAGTATTCTTAACCCCTAGCACTCTGCAAGTGCAATACATTGTACATCACAGACTCTGTATTTATTATATAGGATTGAATAGGAAGTTAGCATACTAAAGGTTAAAACCACCATGGTTCACAATCGTGTAGCAGCCAGTAAGTACTGCAATCTTGAAAGGAGGAAAATGTGCATGATAAAAATGATAAGCGCTATTTGACACCTACAGTATTTAATATACCCCCTTTTTGTCTTGTATTCCAACCAACTAGAATTATAGTACATGAGTACTAGTTTTTAAAGGTTATTCCATTTGATTTGTGACAAATTTTAAACATTATTACAAGAGGACAAAGGGGCTGTAGGCCATTTGGTTTTCTTTCTAGGTAATTTCATTTTTTTTCAAATCTAAGGAGTTGTAATAATAAAGGGTGAAGAGCTTGCCAGACATGTTCTCTATTTTTATCCATAATGTAAAAGATAGAATTCTACAAGTAGTAGTGCTGACTAGTACTACATGTGTAAGCAAACTACAGATTTTAGCACTTGTGTGCAATGTACCACTTTTTTTATCTCACTGTTTTCATAGCTTGTAGCTTGTCCATGAATTTGTATCTGAATATTTATTTATTGCTGTCCTACATGCCGGGACTGGTATTAAAGGCAGTAAGTAAGTAAGTATTTATTTATTTATTCTGTAATAAACGGAAACAAATGTTCCCTTTAAGTGAAAACTTATTTGGGAGTTGCCACATACACTGGGTGCAATATGTTTTTTGACTTTTATATAGGAACACTAAAGTCATGAACATGCCACATTGAAATAAAACACAGGCTGTTGAATGTGCACATACTGGGTATTTATTTTTGTGCAGTATGTATATAACGTTATATATTATGTGAATAAAGGGTATTTTTACTCGTCTCAAAAAAGGTACGTGTATCCTTTTTTATTCATGAATGATGATAAGGTCTCATTTCACTACCTTTCATCAGTGACACTGGAGAATTCTTAGGATCAGGTTTATAACCACCAACTATTAAGTGATATGCAAATAAAGTGAAGACAAATTTTTGATAGTCCAATAGGAAACAAAAGTTGGACAAAGTAAAGACAAGGTTGATGCAAAACGTACAATGTATAAAAGATGTACAAGAGAATACAAGCAGTTTCCCTAGAATAAAAATTTACTTTATTGCACTTATCTTCAAACACCTTGATTATACTAATTTTCACTGTGGTCCTGGCATATAAATGTAGATAAAAATGACATTACATCAACTTTTTGTTACAGTTCTGCAACCAGTTGCAAGTCATACCAACACTGGCCACCTTGTCAATTTTCAAGCCACTTGATTTAATAGAAAATGTCTCACACTTCTATCCTTCAATGTTTTTCTAAGTATGATTAATATGCAATATCTGTGGTGTCCATGAGTCTATGAGCCATTCATTATTTCATGAAGGCAAAAAAAAATGGTTCATGAAAAACTGGAGACTTAGCCTGTTTATGTCTTACCAACCTTAATTACAACCCCTCTCTACGGAAGAATATAATTGTAACACTTTATACATACAAGATAAATTTTGCTGGAATCAACAGCACAATTTTTAAACTTTATACTCAACAAAATGTCTCTTACCTTGTTTTTCTAAATTGCTTAGACAATCTCATAGCAGCAAAAGTTTTGAATTGAAAGAGATGAGAACCCCGAGTATCCCAAAATCTGAGACCAAGAACTGAAACTAAAACCAACATCCAGGCCCAAAGTAACACTGTTATGGCACATGGGTGTTTAAATCATAACTGATCATTGCATATGAACATACACTCTCATCAGACAAGTGGTTAATATAGACAATATTCCTAATGCTTAGGTCAGAGTAAAAATAACCCAAGGGCCTGCCAAAAAGTGATGGCTAGGTGGTCATTCTGCAGAAGTGGTCACTAGTGGAGGTTTGACTGTAATTCACTGAGGTACTGATTGTTACAAGCACTTGTGATTGTGTTTGAATGTGATTGTGTTTCAAAATATATTTGCTTATTTAGTTTTCCTTAGCAAGCAATTAAGATATGAATGGAAAACTGGTGACTAATTAAAACAACCTTGACAATACTGTTTTCCCCCACATCCCTAGACTAATCCTGACTGTTCATCACAATTAGCAGTTCAACCAATGATAACATGGCAATCAGTGGTTCAACCAATGAGAGAGAGGCTACAAGTCTGTTAAATACATGCATTTCTATGGTTTGATGGAGGTAAGTGGATCTATGGGATTGGTCGTTTGATCCTCAGAATCTAATTTTGAGTGATTCCAGGGCCAAATTACTTTTAAAAATATATTCCCAACAAATTGACAATCAAAGATGATGCTAGCAGTTGCCTGAAGATACCATCTATGAAAAGAATATAGTGCAGCCTTAGTTGTAGCCATATTGGAAGGGTGGGTACTGGATAGTCTCGGTTGTCCAACACAAGTCGCCCTCGCTCAAATATTTGTCACACTCTAGTAGCCCAAACTGCTTATCCAAGCACAGCATAACCTGGGACAAGGAAAAATTTGTCTGTTAGTATTATCAAGGTGATTAAAACCTCCTTGGTATTGTTATTTACGTCATAGCCGGGCCGTGATAACGGTCGTTATGGTCGTTCTGTTTCGTGTGATAACTACCCATATCACACAGGGTTCTAACGGTTATCACACAGGCTTTCGAATTCAAACATTCCACAGAATAATTTGAACGCATTTGCGCCGTTTTCAAAAATGTGGGTCTGATCTCCGTACCTGTGAGATGTACTGTTTCTTTGCCTTGTTGTCCCAGTAACACTGCATGACGAACGACATGTTGTTCACATTCTTCCTGATGGCTCCCTCAACATCACTGTGGAATAACAAGTGTGGATTATGAACGTTTTACTGTAAACTATACACATAATACAGTCAACAAGGGTGGGCTTTGTGAGATGTTTTTTGTTTTGTAGTTTCTTTAACATTCAACATTCATTGACACATCGAACCATAAATGGCAGTTCATACAAGTATGCAGATTCATAGTTTCAAATATTTTGATAATATTTCATAGGGTATTTAGTGTATGCAAGTCTGTTGAACGTCCTTGATGCAAGTGATCGCCATGACGTCACAGCCCGTGAGTGGTAGGCAAAAAGAGGGTGGTAGTTGGGTAATTTGCCTACCAATAATTTGCATATGCCTACCAATAATTTGCATATGCCCACCAATAATTTGCATATGCCTAACAATTGATGTAAACAAAAACTGATTGCTTGTACTATAGATACAATGAAACAATTGAAATCATCCTACTTGTAAGAATACGCCTTTTTGGCATCTGGCATGATGTGATTGCTGGCTAGCATCTCCGTGATGTTGTACTTGGCATTGAGTCTGAGTCCCGTGGCAAAGTAGTTGTGTTCCCCGTTTATAGCCGGCAGCGAGGCTCCACACGTGCCGTGTTTGGTCCACTCGTGGTCCCACAGGTTGTTAGTCTTCAGCAGGTTGGGCCAGAAGAGGCTCATCTGCGGCCGCAGGTCTTGGATCAGGCTTTCGTTGAAGTGCCACGAGCTGTTACAAAAGTTGGGTGCCTCCTTTTTCATCTGTAAACCAGACAAAGTAGATAGAGGTACGGTTAGTTACATTTGGTGTGTAGAAGGGTTTCTGGTTGATATATGATAAAATACTTCATAATCCTGTAATATTCGTGTTGGCGTTATGTTCATACTTAAATTAATACAAATGTGGTATTAAATACTGCATTTGTGGAAGGATGAATATATCAGTTGACTATCACCTCTTCAAGATGTCCAGCCCGGGGCCCTAGCCCCTCATTTCCTGAAACCCATCAATGAGAAACATTTATAACTCGTCAATCATAAAGGTTAACATTATTTGGCGAAGGTACATGTATGAGGTCGTGGAACTCTAGTTGGTACAATGTAACTTCCTAAAGCACAACGTGGATATACATGTGCAACTATTCAAATTTCATTCCTTATGTCATTCTCACCTGTGAAGGCCAGACACCGTGGATTGTCCATCCTGTCACATTCTTCGGGATCTGAACCTCTGGTCCAGTCTGCAGTCTGAACGTCTGCGGCCACTGTTGGGTGAACACCATGAAGTCAAAGTGGTCATCTTTGGACCCCAACTTTGTATTTTTATTCGCGAAGTTTGTGCCTTGTTTTTGTTCGGCATAAACCAGCAAAGAAACGAAAAACACAAGCAACGGTGCCAGATACTTCTTCATGTCGTCTCTAAACAAGAAAAGTCTGTTAAAAGAAAGACTACAAGCAGGAAGAGTGACGAAAAAAAAGGAGAATGTTTCAGTTTCAAGCTCCCAAATAGCATCACATGATCCTTGAACTTTGAACCTTAATATAGTGACCGCACATGACCCTTGTTCTCTTTGACGTCAGCTGTCGTAATAATAACCTTATTGCACAACAATTGTGTATAAAACGACGTAGGGCAACTTTTATTACGTAATAAAGATTCTAGAAAAATAATCTATTCTACATAAGACTATGTGCTGTAGAATAAGACGACATATTCGCACAGTCTTTGGTGGAATTTCTGATATTAGTTGCCGCAAAACGTGTCAGAAAACATAACGTTACTTCCGGGTTGCAGACGACGCTGTACTGGCCACTACAAAGATGAAACAAATTTAGTCCTTGTTTTGTCACATTGTCTGCGGCACGTGCGAACAGTTTTTGTTTCCGTGTCCACAACAACATAATGCAACTTCAGGATACTCAGTGACCGAGGTAAAGACTTCCTCTTCATAAAATTAGTCCCAGAAAAACTCCATTTGTGATTTTGTTTTGCTCAGAACAAGGAAAAACTCCATTTGTGATTTTGTTTTGCTCAGAACAAGGATATCTCTAGTCATAACCACCTTTATTAAAGGAATGGCTATTGACAGGATCATCCTCAATAACAGAAAATTTTGCAGCCTACTCCTGAGCACTGAAGAGTCTCCTCTCCTTCCCAGAGTTCCAGAGAGCTGACAAGAGGGAGGGACGGGGTACCATGGCAACAGAAGACCAATGGTTTTCTGCAAGCCAGGTGATCATTTTATCTCTGGCCCATTTCTTTGAGTTGCTTGTAGATATAGCTGGATAAATGGGAAAATGCTTCATATCAAATTTTTAATCTGCTGTAATATGTACAGTAAAAGACAAAGGAAATTGATTGATAACGCCTTGGTAATGCTTTCTCGGTGTAGAAAAGATGCTTATGTTTTATATGTTGAACTGAAGACAATTCTCATCTATTATACCATTATGCAGGTGATAGATATGACTTTATCTCATTTTGTTATAGTTGTGTGATCAGAAATAATTAAAGAATATTGTTCATGAAAGAAATAGATGGATTAGGTTAGAATGCTACTAGACATCAGACCATCATCACATATAATCTTGGGCTTATGGTTTAAATTGCACATGATGCATGGGTAATACATGTACTTGTATGTCAAAATTGAAGAACACAGAGACATAAACAACAAACATCTGGGCATGGTCTAGACAAGAAATCACTTGTAGATATGTAAAGACGTTTGGGAACGCATCTACAGCAGCGACACCTATGCTGCAGTGCAATGTGACCCAGCCCTGAGGAAGGTGACAGACGGTCACCAAAACGTCGGCTGAATAAAACACTTGGTTGTGTAGAAAGAGTCTCTTTATTCAAGAAATCACCCTTTACAAGTTAAGCCTGTCACACATTCAGAACCTTCCCCTGACCACTTGGTTCTTCCTTCCCATGTAACAGGTAGCAGAGGGAGTACACCTGGTACGGGAGAGGTTCTACCATTCCGGTAACCAGGCCAACATCTGGGTGGTACAGGGGACGGAACAGGACGTTGTCGTGGATACGGGGCTGGGTATACAGAACCTGCGGGGGTTTCTGGAGGAACAGGAGCTGATCGGGAACAAACCCACCCTAGCAGTGGCTACACATGTCCACTTTGACCACTCAGGAGGTGAGAACTTGGTTAGGCCACATCGATCACCTAGGTGGCAAGGTGGTCTTGTGGTTAGGGTTGTTGACCCAGATTCCTAAGGTTCTGAGTTCAAAACCCTGGCAGGCCACAGTGTTGTGTCCTTGGGAAAGGCACTTTACACCTATTTCCTCACTTGACTCAGGAGTAAATGAGTACCTAGCTTTGATTAGGGATGTCCTCTCAGATAGGACATAAAACTGGAGAGTGATTTTCAATGTTACATGCACCTGTGCAAGTATGCTGAAAAAAGCCCTTTCAAGCCCTGGTACTAAATAAAACAGGAACAAACATCTGATCATTGACACTGTACATGTTTTTACCTCAGGTCTGTATCAGTTTCCGGAAGTTGCCATCCACAAGAATGAAGTTGAAGCATTAGAAAAGGGCAACAACTTTGAGACTGTGACATTTTTGTCTGACTCTGAGATTGTCCCACCTCCCACCAGAAAGTGGAAAGCAAGGAACTACAGAGTCAGAGCTACAAAGGTATTACTCAGCTCTTCATACAACTTAACAAAGGATGATGCCTTTACAAATAAAGTAGATTAGATTCATTTCTCAAGCTAGCCAACATCTATCACACTGCAGTCGTCCCTCAGTAAGACATCTGGAACTGAAAAGTTCCAGTTTAGAACTTTTATTCAGCCTGTGGTAATCAAGACCTTTATGACATGGTTAATTGTTCTAGAACAATAGATGAAGTCATGCTGTAGGTCAACTAAGGTCAGAGCACTACCAACTGCATGGTATCATCACCATTAGTTGTGGCCATTTCTTGTTATTTAAGACCAGGGCAATGTTTGAAATCAATTCTCTGGTAAGTTGATTAAACCCTATTGCATTGCCTAACCCCATTTTGTTGTATGTGCAGAAAAGCTGCTTGTATACTCCCTGCTAGTATGTATTTAAGGGAACCATGGTGCAGGTTATTTTGCATTGATATTGTTAACACTGGAAATAGTGATATAAATGTGCTAAAAAGCACCTGTAAATGTTATTTACTGAAAAGATCTATAACATGAAGATTTTATTGGGTCTATGCAGCCTTTTATTTCAGTTTTAACCCCCAAATTCTATTTTGTGTACCTTGGTGTATCATAAATTGTAAAGGACTCATCAGCCAAGTTACATCAAATCTCTTCAAAGGGGAAAAATTTTGGTCTGTTGTTCAGGTTACTCGTACACTTGAGGAAGGTGATGTTATCAACCTGGGAGACAGGAGGCTACAGGTGTTACACGTACCTGGGCACTCACGTGGATCTATTGTTCTCCACGACCAGGTGAACAGACAACTGTTCAGTGGAGATACTGCCTACATAGGTGAGTGGGGCATTGAATTTAAACTGACATGGGGTCAGAATATGGGCACATCAGTTTGATTTGTTGTCAGGTTTTCTCCCCGAAATTGTGGACAAGATTACCTAGCCTCCTGTGCAGGCCTCAGAGTGGGTGGGCGTTTTAATACTGGGTTTTGCAGAATTGTTAATGCGTTCTTTTGCCAGCCATCGTATGACAAACCTGCCTCAGGCATTGTGTTGCTGTTTATAAATAAATCTTTTTTTTGGTAGATCTGTTGTTTCTGTGTTCTTCTTCATTACTCATCAAGCTATGTGTGTTCTTGCTAAGCTACACTGGGCAGGACCACATATGACCAGTGTTCATGATTCCACTACCTGAACATAAAAAAGCTGGTATTCTCGACTTCATCAAACTATGTTCTTGCTAAGCTGCACTGGCAAGGCTATGTGACCAGTGTTCATCATTCCACTACTCTCGCTGCCTGAAATACAAATTTCAAAAAAGCTCTCAACAAGGAAGAAGTAAGTTTCATCCTTTTTATTCCTCTTCATAACACTTCATAAACACTCAGCTGAGTGTTCACAACAGTTGCAACTTCCAACCTTTTCTCATTTAAACATTCTTTTTTACTTCAACAAAAGCAACATCACGCATGTTTCTTGTGTATGCGAGTGTGATTTTGCCAGTTCTGTGGGGGGTGAGGTGTCTAATACTCCTCTCCCTCCTCCTCGCCCTCGCCTTCCACGGAGTCGACGCCGACCTCCTCGTAATCCTTCTCCAGGGCAGCCAAATCTTCACGGGCCTCGGAGAACTCTCCCTCCTCCATACCCTCACCGACGTACCAGTGCACGAAGGCACGCTTGGCGTACATCAGATCGAACTTGTGGTCGAGACGGGCCCAGGCCTCAGCGATGGCGGTGGTGTTGCTCAACATGCACACGGCACGCTGCACCTTGGCCAGGTCACCGCCGGGCACCACGGTTGGTGGCTGGTAGTTGATGCCGACCTTGAAACCAGTGGGGCACCAGTCGACGAACTGGATGGTACGCTTGGTCTTGATGGTGGCGATGGCGGCGTTGACGTCCTTTGGCACCACATCTCCACGGTACAGCATGCAGCAGGCCATGTACTTGCCGTGACGGGGATCGCACTTCACCATCTGGTTGGCTGGCTCGAAGCAGGCGTTGGTGATCTCAGCAACGGACAGCTGCTCGTGGTAGGCCTTCTCAGCAGAGATGACTGGGGCGTAGGTGGCCAGGGGGAAGTGGATACGTGGGTAGGGCACCAAGTTGGTCTGGAACTCAGTGAGATCCACGTTCAGGGCACCGTCGAAGCGGAGGGATGCGGTGATGGAGGAGACAATCTGGCCAATCAGACGGTTGAGGTTGGTGTAGGTCGGGCGCTCAATGTCCAGGTTACGGCGGCAGATGTCGTAGATAGCCTCGTTGTCTACCATGAAGGCGCAGTCGGAGTGCTCCAGGGTGGTATGGGTGGTCAGGATGGAGTTGTAGGGCTCCACCACAGCAGTGGACACCTGGGGGGCTGGGTAGATGGCGAACTCCAGCTTGGACTTCTTGCCGTAGTCGACGGACAGACGTTCCATCAACAGGGAGGTGAAGCCAGACCCGGTGCCACCGCCGAAGGAGTGGAAGATGAGG
This sequence comes from Branchiostoma floridae x Branchiostoma japonicum, assembly GCA_013266295.2. Classification (NCBI taxonomy): domain Eukaryota; kingdom Metazoa; phylum Chordata; class Leptocardii; order Amphioxiformes; family Branchiostomatidae; genus Branchiostoma; species Branchiostoma floridae x Branchiostoma japonicum. The sequence continues at coordinate 5,011,614 of CM023835.1, read as the reverse complement.
AAGCCCTGCAGACCGGTGCACTGATCGGCCAGCTTACGGATGCGGTCCAGGACCAAGTCGACGATCTCCTTACCGATGGTGTAGTGGCCACGGGCGTAGTTGTTGGCGGCATCCTCCTTACCAGTGATGAGCTGCTCGGGGTGGAACAGCTGGCGGTATGTGCCGGTACGGACCTCATCTGGGGAATAGAAAGCAATTACATTAAGTATGGACAAACTCATTAGTACGCAAGCAGCAGCCAATTAACTCAAGAGAAATAAATTTCATCAACGTGCCAAGCAGAAATATCACCATATGTCTACTAAAAAGGTCATGACCAGTATTAAGCACATCACTTGTGCCAATGTACTGAAACAGATTAAAAATTCTCAACCATATCCAACTGACATAAATTCTTGACTGATGTTGAATAATGCGCTAAAAAAAGATGACTAATGTTCAATTTATGTGCCAGGAAATAAAAAGAGGGTTACAGAGAGGGTAATGGGTATATGGTATCCAATACACCAACCCAAGCCAATGAGTATCAGATACCCCTATCACAGACTCTTGTTGCAGAATGCCTATATTGAACATGATGCAATTTAATGCCCCATCTGCTCATGCCTCACAGGAAACCAATGGATTCAGGCTACTTGACACCTCATCTATAATCAAGTCATTCACATGTAAATGAGAATGGGCCCTTTGTTTGCAGAGTTAATTTACTGATCGCTTAGGACTACCAGTAAAACAAAATTTGAATTCTAAAATAAGAATGATACAGAAAACGGCTCAGTTGAAACCACTTGTTTTTACTAAAATCAATTATCTCCCGCCACATGACCATATTTGGGCAAAGGACATGACATCATTTCCCTAGCTGAGACATGACTCACAGAATTTCGAAATTTTCTATTTTTCACCTATGAATCGTCGTATCTGAAGAATATTTGAAGTGAACACAGCGTGTATAGCAATATCTAATGCAGAAATGGGTGCGTTGGAATTTTGAGAGCCCACGAATAGCAAATGTACATGGGCGGCCCGCCCTCGGTACTGGACGTTGTTTGAATCGCGAGACAGTGACGTGGAAAAATTAGCAGGAAACCGCCATTTTGACCGTTATTTTTCATAACCGTCAAAAGCCAGACAGAAATCGTGGTAAATTACTTCTATTTCATCAGAAAATGGTTTGAATCCGGGGGAATTTTTCTTACCGACTACAGTGGGCTCCAGATCCACGAAGACGGCGCGGGGCACGTGCTTGCCGGCGCCGGTCTCGCTGAAGAACGTGTTGAAGGAGTCGTCCCCACCGCCGATGGTCTTGTCGCTCGGCATCTGGCCATCAGGCTGGATCCCGTGCTCCAAGCAGTACAGCTCCCAGCAGGCGTTACCGATCTGGACACCAGCCTGGCCGACGTGGATAGAGATGCACTCACGCTGGAAAGAGAGGGAGAAACATGAGGATCGAACTCCGCCATTTTTGGAGGGAAAATCTGAAATCAAGGTGTGGCCGGCATGATGACCGTGTCTCCATTCCCGATCGCAGTCCGTGGCAGTTTTTCTGGGACAAATTCAACCTCAAATTTACGGGGAAATATATTTTTGGTTTTAGATGCCACATTTTAGCTTGAATCGTCAAATCCGTGGTCGAAAATTTGGTGATCGTGAAGAAAAGTATCTTCGGAATCACGTCTCTTTGAGGGACGGGATAAAATGTTGAATTACGGCTTAGCGTACGGACATTTCTCGCTAAAAATTTCACAGAAGTATGAAAGTAGACTTACCATGATTGGTTCTTGTTAGTTGGGCGAGGATTTCACAAAGAAATTGCGTTGAAGGCTTTGGAATGACGGTCACTTCCGACTGTTGAGGAGTCTCAGTGAACGAATATGTGCTTCCCAACCGTCGTCGGTGGAATTTATACCGCCAGTTCCCCCTGTCGCCTGGGGAATATGCAAATTAAAAATTCAGAATAGTGATTGGTCAGAAGGTATCATGTGATCAACTGGAGGTGGTCGCGTGAACAAAATGATGTCATTTTTCAGCGCTGTGATTGGTCAGTTTCGAATCATTGGTTACGAACGCGTCCAATAAACAATGATAAATAGAAACGGTCTCTGTGGGAAGATGCGTCATATGTTTATCACCACGGCACCAGGTCACGTGGTTGATTTCGACGTCTCCATGGAACTTGTCAAACACTTGTTGATTTGTTTACAAAACAAATCCCTTTGGGAAGGGTCATTCTTGCTAAATGGGTCAGATTGAAGGTTACAGATGCCGACCTGGACTGTTAAATCGACACGAATTATGGATAACGATTCGGATCTGTTTATATCGGTCTTTGTTTGTATCTGTATGTCTGATTTTATTGTATTATGTACTGGGCCCTATTGAAAATCAATTTGTCAAAATTGAACTAGGCCACCCAGGTGTCTGAAGATTCAATAATAATAATAATGACAGATAACAGTATACCTAAAAAAAGGCAAAGAAAATTTGACTTCGATTGACTTGGTCAAGTTATGAAATATACAAAGTTAATCGTTCTCGTTGATTTGGGCTTTGTCACGTTAACGTTAATTAGGTTGCAAAGATTATTTACTTTTGCAGATTTGTGTATTTTTCTTTTGAGTGAGTGTATTCTAAAGACTTCTTATTTTTCTTTCAACTTTATGACTGTGCTATGATTGTCCAAAGTGTTTTTTTTAGTGTTCTAGATCTAACGCTAGGAACCATTAGTTATGTTCACACAGGTAAGGCTAGGATCCACATAACTGTTAAAGGTTTTAACACACCTATTGACCTACAACTTAGAAAACAGACTCTTCAATTCCACAACTCAACTTCAGAGCGACTTGTTTTACAGTGCATACGGGGAAATTTAAATCTGTCTTCCTACAGGTTCTCTGATCGACTGGTTGCCCTACTCCTGTGTGTCAGACTATGTCCAGTCATGTAGAAGACTACAGGCCCTGTCTCCTGACATTGACACAGTCTTCCCTGGCCACTTTGAGACTTTCAGTGGACAAAGGCTAGAATCCATGCTCGCTGACTACATCAACTCTGCAGGTGTTCTCCACAGGTAAGACTCACCTGGTGGACAGGTGATTAGAGCTGATTGTGTATCAACTGACAATGGTTGCCATGCCAACAATGACACAACAAAAGGTGCAAGTGCTCTGAGTAATGCCAATAGCCAGCCGTGCTTTTCAAAGATTATTAGCAGTTTCTTAAAAGAAGCAACTTTTTGCCTTTGATTTCATTGAATGTTAGAGTGTGCTTTGCACAGTATTCAATCACTCAGGAGGGAATTAACTTAACAGTTACTGTGATCGTTTGAAAGCAGCATTAATGTAATACTGTGTCTTCTCATATTTTTTAACTGAGTAACCTTTTTTTTTTCAGAGCAACAGCAGGAGTGATGGGTGCTCTGTCCTCCATAGTGTTGAGGGGAAGGAACACCAACAACATTCCAGCCAAGTGCTGTTTCTATGGCTGTTGTTGTCACTGCTGTTTGTAGCCGTCAGTCAGAGCAAACATCACAGTTGAGTTGTGCCGTTGAGAACGGTTGCAGTTAACATCAAATATAATGACCTCAGTGTCCTGCTGCTCCCAACATATGTTGAGAAGCAGATTCATGTCCCCAGTGCTGTGCCTAACATATGTTGGGAAGGTTCGATTTTTTTCTCATGTATGTAATCCTGATCACATGTTATCAGGACTTCTTAGTAACATTTTGTAGACTAGTAAAAGGAAAGCAGTACCCCCTATTATTTGAAGAGGGTCTGAAATCCCAAACACGGAGTATATAATGCACAGAATTGCCAGCAGGGCTTAAAATCTTTTTTTTTCCCGGGAAGAAATTGGCAGGACTTCAGTAAGACAGGTGGAATTTGACTTTTTGTGATTTTGCCAAAATTCTATCTTCTAATGATTTTGATGACAGCTGAGTTAGCCAGTCAATGCAATTCCTAGGCCAGAATATTTAGCCCAAAAGTGGGTTTGTCTCTATAGCTAAGAGAACCTCCCTAGAAGCCACACACCAAAGTAGCTTTTAAAGATTAAGAGCTTTTTTTAGGTCGAATTTTATTTTTGTTTGTTTGTTTGTTTGTTTGATTAGGATCTCCATTGAATTAATGTTTTTTTGAACATATTCTATTGTGTATTTTCATATCAACAGCAATGGCTAAGTGCCTTTTTTTTTGCAACTCTGTATACCCTATTAACGTTAAGATGGTATGGAGGGTTGTTGGGGCATTCCTGTGATTTCAGCAGGGAAATTCTGTATACTATGTACAGTGATTTAAAAGGTATCATCTAAGAGAATTGGGCCCCTTTTTTTGTTGCACAAAAATTAAGACAAGACGCACATACTGCTCTTCCAAAATAACCAACTTTAATAAAATATCATCACAGAGTTCTATCTTTCACTTGTTGAAGATATAGTGAAGTACTAAGTACTGCAAATAAAGTTCAGTAAGTACAAGCAGTATAAGTAGCATGTGCTTCAAATACCTTAGAATTCTATGGTCATGTTATCTCATTCCAAGTATTTATTTACAACACGTGAAAGTGGTTGCTAATCTGGATGTGGTTTTGTGAATTTTCTCACTGTATGTTGATTAATATGATACAAAATGACGGTATACTGAAAAGTAGAATTGCTAGTGAAGCACTCAAATATATACACACATGGTATCTCTATAGGTCTACAACTACATGTACATGTATATTATGCATATACAAACTTAATTCAGAGAATTCAGTGTAACATTCTTGTGTAATTTTTATTGTAACAACATAATGTGACCACTTGATAAATCTATCAAATGTTTTAGTCTATGTTGAAAATGTGAAAAATTGTAACACAGTTGTACATTAATTTTTGTACCAGCTTTGGTATGAAGGAAATTTTAGTAATAAGAAAATGCTAGCATATGGCTGAAAGGCTGATGTAAGAGATGTACCAGTATATGAGAGCTTTTGTTAGATAAGGCACACAAATTAACAAGAATGGCAACACTGCAGCTAAATACAAGGTAACATTATATAACAATTCCTTTCAACTGGAGTTTTGCCTTCAACCTGAAGGGTCCCGTGTCCACCAGTGCCAAATTAGAGCAAAGGATATTTTGTCTTTGCTGTTTTAATGTGCAAGTGATATGTTGTAAGCCATATGTTCATGTAGAGATGTTTCATCTAAGGCACTAATTGGAATTAATGATAAACATGTGAAATTTGAAATATTGGTGAGACTTGCACCAGAAACTGCATGAAGAAAAAAGTTGTTCAACTGTGGATAATTTGCTGTTTTCACTGGACGGGTTGGAACTCTTCCACTCTCTGTAGCAGCTGGTCTGAGTAGCCAGGGGAGTAGTACCTGTGGAACAACAAGGGAAAACTTCAGACATCACAAGAAAAACTTAAGTTCTTAAGTTATGGGTCAATCCAGGAGTCCGGGAGATACCAATTTCATTTGTTGGTTTTCAGATTTTTAAAATTAAGCGACAGGGTGAAAAAGAAAAACAGGCCTAGGCAGCCTATTATAGCCCCAAATGCTATTGGAGCCATGAAGTCAACATACCAGGCTGATTTATAATTTAAACAATGAATTTTTAACTTTTAATCAAACCACTGCATTGGTAGATGGAAAAACTGAGAACCTGTAGTCTGCTACCAACTGACCTGACAATCTCCTCTGGATAGCAGTTGTTGATGGTGTTGATGTACTCGTGTAGGGCCGACCCTGGCTCTGCCTTGATTTCCTGGATCTTCTTCAGCCCTCCGCTGGTCACAAACAACCGCCTGGCCTTAGAGTCATGTGGCAACACCTGTAGAGAGATAGATACTTTTAGTTAGAACAGACTGAGGTAGCAACTCATCTAACTGATTCACACATAAATGTTCACTAAGTTTTCTTAGCATTTCTATACAATGTGTATACACTGAGAGGGGGCCTGCATGCCCTTTTTCGTAAGGCGTAATCAGGGCTTTTTAGTCGCCGTAATTCGTAGGCAGACGTCCCAAAAATCAACGTAATTCGTAATAGTACATTTGCCAAAAAGCGTAAAGGCGTAATCAGCTCTGAGAATTTAACGTAATTCGTAATCGGCTGTGAAAATTTTGCGTAATTCGTAATCACTACCCCCCATGCAGGCCCTCCTGAGAATCTGTATCTGTATAGCCAGTATAACTGCCCTTTGGCGTACCACACCGGCTTTGCAGGCACATGGTGTGACGGCAGCTGGCTATATCACACCGAACGACCTGTTACACCTAACCTTTGCACATCTAACTGCAGGCATTGTTTAAAGCTATCTAGTGATGATGCCCCAACTGTGCTTAGTGGCAGCGAGTTCTGCTCTGCGATAGTTCTAGGAAAATAGTCTGTATCTGATTTAGAAATTTGGGGCTGAAACTAGTGAAAGGCACTGCTTTTAATTTCAACTTCTTGTAATTCATTGTTAAAGAAATTTCGTATGAAAAGATTAAAAGTAAAAAAGTTTGGCTCAAAGTACAACATGTAGGTCTAAGCAGAAGATAACCAGTGATAGAAGTGATACTCGTCATCAGTATGTAATTTCCTAATTGTCTACTGAAGAAGCTGTTGCGTACCTTGCTGAACTGTCCGACCACGTGTTTGAGGATGTTTGGAGGAGCATCGTGCAGCAGAGGTTCCAGGGCTGGGAGGTGCACACACTTCTGTAGGATGTTCTTAAGGGCCTTCTTTGCCTGTAAAATACAATATGTCAGAATTAAGAAAAGGCTGCTAAGGCTGTTCCACATTCAAAATATCAAAAAGAATAAAATTTGAAAGACATCACTAGAAATGGCTGTTAGGGCTGTGCCACGTTCAAAATATAAAAAAGAATAACATTTGAAAGTCATCACTTGTTTAATTTTGTCACCCATTTTTATATATATATATAGATGCTTTTTACACTTTCTATTGTTTATTTCATAAGTCATTTCTGATAATCCAATACTGTGTATGTATCATGTATTGTATCTAAATAACGGAATCGTATTTGAGATGACAACACATTTATATCAAAATCTGCACTTAAAAAAAATGAGCTCCTACCTTGGTCTGTAGATCTTCGGAGGCGTCTGCGCGTAGGTAGGAGGCGAGGAGTTTGGGTAGGATGTTGGACGCTGCAACAGCCTTGGCGTGTTCGGGTGTGTGGCGACCGATCTGTCCCAGCGCCCAGGCTGCGGCGGCCTGGATGTGGTCCTCGGGCTCTTCAGCAAACGTGACCGCCAACTGGACTACTCCCTGAGAACAAGACATCATTGGGCAATGTAGTTTCAGCTATTAAAAGAATGACAATTCTGCTGCTTGTAAGTTGTAGCTATGGGATTGAGTGAGTTAGTGTGTAGCAAGAAGGATATGCAAGTTACAATTGTACATACATGTTCAAAACATCAATTCCTGTATCAATTCCTTGACCACATATGCTGTACTAACTCATTTGTGTTTTAAAATGTGTTTCATACACACATTGCATACTTCTTCCACCAAAATTGCAAAACAGATACTTTGTCATTCTTTTGTTGAGAAGGTTGAGTTTCTCACCTTTGACACAATGACAGCCATGGCGAGGTTCTCGCTGTGAGCGGCCACGTATCCCAGCATCATCACTCCTGGCAGACGTACGTTTCCCTTACAGTCTCCGACGTAATCCACCACGGCGGCCACGCCTCCTGCGTTCACCACCAGTTGGGCAAGCTGGGGACAGAAGGGCAGATAAACATTAAATAATTTTTATTACTTTTGTTTACAAACTACAAACAAGAAATCAAACATTTCTGACTTCCAGGAAGTATTTTGGGTTTTTGGATCCCGGTTTTTCATTGGATGTTTGGTCAACTATGCATCAGAATTTTACCTGTTGCAGACAACATCTTTTCCAATACAACATTTGAGAACTATAGTCTAGATGATATATCATTCTTGAATATAGTGACCTTCAAGACGTTCTGCCGAAGTGCTATGCACAATACATTACGGGTTTCGCACAGGTGCAGTGCATGTTCTGTCGACATGCTGACTAAATAGAAAGATGCTCACCTCAGGTGTGTGCTTGACTATCTCCCTGATGAGCGTAGCGACGTTCTTCCTGACGTACTCGTCAGGGTCCTTCAGGCAGGTGAGCACGGCGGGGAAGATCTCCGCCTCCACGACCATCTCTGCCAGGTCCACCGAGTGTTTGGCAATCTGACTCAGGGCTGAGAACACTTGGCGCTACAGGGAGGAAAAAAGGACGTCATGTGTCTGTAGATGTATACTTTATGCCACACCAATTCAATCAATTGGTTTTCGGATTTGCCCTCTTGCCCCTTTTTTCTGATTTGCAAAAAAAAAAAAAAATTCAGTTTCTGAATCAACTCCAAAATGCTGATATTTTGGCCCCAACAGTTTAAGAAATTCCTTTTCGTCCTAGTTGTTTCTGTCAGTTTTTTCATCTATCAATGCAGCAGTTTGACTAAAAGTTTAAAATTCATCGTTTGAGTTACAAACCAGCCTGGTATGTTGACTTCATGGCTCCTATCGTAGCATTTGGGGCTATCATAGGATAGTATGGCCTGTATTTTTTTTCGCCCTGTTGCTTCATATTTTTTCTAAAACAAATCAGAGAACCAACAAATTAAATTGGTGTGGCCTAAGGGTGACATAGATGTGGACAATTGAAAGATAGAGCTTTCCAACTACAGTTATGTAGTATACCTTAAGTACAGTACTTCATTTCCAAAAGATGTTACATAGGCAATACTACAAACAGTACATCAGAATGGACAAGATGAGGATGAGCAGCGAACCTTGAGTTTGGCATCAGGGTTGAGGATCATCTGTGCGAGGTGTGCGATGGCGCCTGCGTCCACCACGGTCTGCGCCAGTTCGGGGGAGTGTTTACAGATGTCGCTCAGGGCCGAGGCGGAGATGCGCTTCAGCGCCAGCTCCGGTTCCTGGATACACAGGACCAGCAGGGGAACCGCACCCGCATCAACCACCGCCTGGGCAAGCTCTGTGGGCGGAAAGGTAAAATGGTCAGTTGGTTTGTTACCTTCGCCAAGAAGGTTATGTTTTCGGTAGCGTTCATGTGTGTGTCAGTGTGTGTGCAAACATGATAACTCAAAAAGGCTTAGCTTAGATGGATTGTCTTGATATTTGGTAGGTAGATCTTGATGAGACCTCAAAATGATTAGATTTTGGGCCCCCTGGCAGCTTGTTATGGTACTGCAGCAGAACTTCCGGTTTCGAATAAATAATAGAAAATAGGAGATTCAAGTTGACCAAAAGAAGCACTTCTTAACCTTCTCCCTGCTGCTGAACCCCATAAGCAGTACAATTTGGTGCATGCTGAAGGTTAAACAACTACTTACCAGCGTTGTGCCTGGCCACGTAGCCCAGAGCCCAGGCTGCGGCCTCCTTCACACCGGGGTCAAACTCCTCCAGACAGATGACCAGCGCGTCCAGGGCGCCGCAGTCCACTACGGACTGGGCCAGCTGGGGCGAGTGCTTCGCCACGGCACGCAGGACAAACGCCGCAGCCTTCTTGTAGAACCTCTGTACGGGGAACAATCATGATTTGTATTAAAACTAATCTGGAAGTTCATCTGTGTTGGTAATCATTACAATGCTAACATCCTGTCCTTGGCATCATGTACCAGAAGTAGAGACCTGGGCCCATTCCGTAAATAAGGTCATTTTCTTTTAAGGAGTCAACCAAAAATTTGTGTAAAGTCCCAGTTTTGTTTCTGACAGTGTTTAAGAACATGAAACTCAGTCATTACTTCATAACAATTTGTAAAAACAGTATTTAGCAACAAGTGCAAATTTCAGTCAAACTCTTACTCAAAAAAGATGAAGAACAGCCCTTAGTATTATTTCCACCATCATAAAAGGTGCTTAGAAATCGTTGTCTTGAATTTCACTTCAGTGGAGCATGATACCATGAAATACACTGGAGGGCTGATCTCACTGATTATTGCAGGAAACTGTTTTCTATCTTACGTTCTGCTCGGCCAGAGAGTAGACCAGCTGGGGCAGGATGTCTCCCTTCACCACGGCCTCCGCAAGGTCGTCGTTGTAGTTGGCCAGGCGCCCCAGGGCCAGCGCCGCCGTCTGCTGGATGGTGGGGACGATATCCAACAGGAGGGGCCGCAGCAGCGACATGACACCTGGGGAGGGGGGCGGATATAAAATCATTCTTTATTCATTAGAACAAGAAATGTACACAAATCTCCAGGTCATGTCGGTCAATGATGGCCGAACATGCAGGACAACATTAACAATGACAATAACAGCACTATGACATAGACAAATAACATTTAGACTAATTATAAATTGCCAACAATTGTTAATAAACACATTTTTAGAGCAGGCAAATTTGTAGCAATTAGTGGGAGCGCCACTAGGGAGCATGATTGTAAGGTTTCTTTCTTCATTAAGTATCTAAATGGTTGTATGAGGGTCAGCATGGGGGGACCCTGACAACGCTTTACGGTGAATTTAGGAGGGTCGTCAAAAAGATTTTTTCAATAACGCTTGACGATGAATTCAGGACAACAAATAATGTGCTATGCGAAATCAAAGTGACCAATTACAATTCACACTTTCCCGACAATGCTTAATGCGGTCGGCTATACTATAGTATATGATAAATAGTGGGTTAAAATGGCTCACTACGCCTCACGGAAGAAGGCATTCAGACCCTTTTTTATGTATAAATCAAAACAAATGATAATAATACACACAGCCATTTAGATACTGCTATACATCTACATTTATAAAACAACATTCTATACCCGGTGTGGCCGATTCATTCGTTAAAAACAGAAGAAATCTAAACTTCTGTGAACTTACCTGCATTTTGCAGTGTTTCGATATTCTGCGGTCGCGATGCAAGTTCTGCTACAGTCTGCACAAAGGCTGTGCGCGACTTCTGGTACTGCTCAAAAACTGGGGGGCAAAAAAGTACCAACATTCACACCATTGCTGAAACATGAGATTCTAAACATACATAGTATATGTGTGTATATACAAACATTTGTCATAGTTACAACGCACAACAGCCAAAAAACAATATATCCATGCAAATACTCATGAAACAAGTTGTATAGAATTGCAAGAAAGATATTAGTTTACATCAATTTTTAGTCGCTCAACTTTGGAACAAATCGAGCTAAGCTCTCTTAAGAGTCCTGAAAAGACATGGATCGAAATATACAACTTTTGCCACGTACTACCAACATTGTTTCCTAAAACCGTTCCGCTTTAAAATATCGCCACAAAACTGTTAAAGTAAAGTTTAGGTACCTTGTAGAATCTGTCTGTTACTCATTTTGCGTCGTCCTTGGGGTAGTAATGCCTAGAATCGCGCGAATAAGAGGAGAACGCCGTCTGTATGTCCACTCAGTCTGGCTGTGTGTAGGTTGTTGCTAGGGCAAACAACGGCGCGGAACAAGGGTTAAAGGTCAGATTCCTCAAACAAATGATTCTCGCGAGACTTGGGGAACGCGAGAACACGGGCGAGATTGAGGCGTGCACCGCATTCAAACAAAAATTCTGCATAAATACACCTAATTTTGCCATCAGATATGAAATCACTCTCACTCTCACTCAAATTGTACCTCTTATTTTACTATGAAATGATAAAATGAATTGATATATTTGTATCGGTCTCATGTTCCCTAAGTACAATGTACTGCCACTTTACGTTTATATGCGGCTTACCCTTGTTTGCCCTCTGACCTCATATTTAGAGGACAGTGCTGCCCGAAATTTGTTTAAGAAATAATACATAGTCCCTAAACCGTGCCAACTTACCATGCCAGCAATGCTGACGGCTGCTGTAGTTCCAAAACTCCGCCCCGCGCTGAGGCCCCGTCTTTTGGCCCAAGTGGTTGGCGCAGCATTGCCACGACATGAGGCGGTATGTTCGCGTTCGCTTGTGTGCTTGCAAATCGTCCTTTGGGAAAGTCAAATTATATTAATTCATAGAGACTTCCTCGAGTCACGACTAACCCCCATGGCAATCCTTCAATATGCATGATATTCCTTCTCACGCACACATGCCATTCCATGAACATGGCGGCTTTGAAACGCCCAAGTTTGATGTGATGTATCGCCTTTTAGTTTCGCTGTGGTTGTACTGTCGCTAGCTTTCGCTAGGGGTCGCTTTACGATTGCTATGAAATTATGGAGCTTCGTTTTCCTTCTTGCATTAATAGTACTTTCCAACGCCTGCATATACAACACTTGAAGGCTTTTGCATATGAGATCATGACGTTAGAAACTGGCTTTTAGTAACGAGATGTTTAGCAATCACCATATTCCAATCCCACGAATATGGAACATTCCAAATCGTGGTCCAGCTGTGCCATGGTTTGGAATGCAACGAAGTGGAATACCTGTTGTATTCCAAAACGTGGTCCATTCCAAAGCATGTTTTGGAATAACACGTTTTAGAATGCTACATCGGACCTTACATACACGCAATGGGTCAGAGCTAGATGCTGGGGTGATGATAGGTTGGCCCTGATGTAGATGTCCCCAGTTGCCCCCCTAACAAGCTAAGGCTACGAAGCTCTTAAACCCACCTGCGAGCTGCTTCATCAGTCTGCGTGTCACTGGGACCAAATGGAAACCTATCATTTGGCAAACATCCATCCAGATACCAATCTACGGGATAAAGGCGTGGGCGTGTGAAAAATCGTTCATTCCCAGCGTTCAATTTTCCTCCTATTCAAATGACGGGCAAATCACGCAGGCCCCTTTGATAACAGTAAGCTTTTCATGAATGACGAAAATGACACGTACGTTTTGGCTGTTCCACTCCATCCTATTATCTGTACGACTCAGAATACATAGCCCGAGATTGATGGCCTATTTTTAAGAGACGTCAATCGAAGCGCGCTTTCATACGAATCACTGCCGCGGGAAAGGGACACGATGTAATCAACTGATTATGGCTTTGCCAGCAATGTTGACGACGCCCTATAGTGAAATCTCAGTTGATTACTGGATAGGAGTTTGACCCGATTGTCAGTAAAAGTGACAGCGATCACAATGTTGTATCCAGAACCGTACCTATCTAGCTCTATGTGTTGGGGTCAGGATCGGGCACGGTTCAGACTTCTGGATAGTCTCCGCGTATCCAAGAACGTAGATTTGCCCTGGGCACAGTCCTGGATACGTGTGGACTATCCAGAACTGTGCCTGGGGAAAATCAGGGTGGGAAAATCTACGTTCTACGATCAGGCACGGTTCTGGATAGTCTCCGCGTATCCAAGAACGTAGATTGCCCCCAGGCACGGTTCTGAATACGTGTGGACTACTGAGCATGGCTCTGGATAAAGCACGGTTCTGGATACATCACACAACGACCTAGGTTAAACCTTGCCATATGTTGACCTTGTAGCGTGAGTAACGGTCCTATAACTGGAGAATAAGGTATTATATTGATTGATACGTGGGTATAGCCGCCCTCCCAAAGTTCTAACACATCACTGTACACCGGCGGTGGTCCTGTCTCTGCAAATAGTTGTGTCTTTGTTATTTATTACTTGTTAGTAATCTCCAAGCAGATCTTTCGGGGGTAAAGTCGTAACCACATAGAAGAAGGTCACAATCTTCAGGTCAACCTCTGCTTGGAGAGGACGGTCCGTATATATCTGTGCAAGCAGGTCTTTCGGTGATAAAGTCGTAACCAAGCGACAAGACAGTATCCAATAGGCAAGACACTATCCTTTAGGCCACCGAAGATCTCGGATTGGGCCGGCTGTCAGAATAAGGTCACAATCTTCCAAAGCAACCTCTGCTCGGAGAGTCCTTGGCTGTCGGTTTATACACCATTCACAAACTAAACGAGTCTTCCAGTGGCCTGCTTACATTTTAAAGATACCTAAACCTAGAGCATTTCTCAAACCTGAAGCATGTTCATTTGGCAAAAAAAAACAACAGAAGTCGCCCTGTTGAAAATTTAAACGTCGATCGCGAGATAGCGCGGCCTTTTCCGTTGGCTAATCCAGGATACTGGAGAAAATGAGACCACGTACGGGCCTCCTTCCACACTTAAGACATTTCCCAGTTAGTGGTGGAAGATAGACTGATGTTCTGGGGAAAGGAATAGGCGGATTAACGGAAACACGGGTCCGTAAAGCCCCACGGAACTCTCTCCATGCCTAAGTGCGTCCAGATCGCTTGATTACCGTACATCTGACTGTATCATGCATCACCTGGACGTGTATGTAAGTGCTAATGCGTCCGCGGATCTGGAAAGGTCTCGTAAGGTACGTCCAGCGAGGCTACTACGATGTTTTAAGTGCTTCTGGACTGTCAGTCCGTTTGAGTACAGTATGGTCGAGTTACGTATACAGTACAATACATCACCTAGACGTACATGCAAGTGCTAATGCGTTAGTGAGGATCTGGAATGGAATGGGCCGTCAAGCCCCTGTCACACACTGTTCAGAGCCTTCCCTCCGACCACCAACCAACTAGGTTGACTGAACTTTGGGAGTCGTCTGACCAGATTTAGGCCACGCCTACCTTTCTATACGAATCAAACTTGAGTTAAATTTGAGTCAAACTTCACTCCCAAATAGGCCCCGATAGCACTGCTGACCTACTTCCGAACACCAGCCAACCACCTGCCAACCATGGCCGAATCTCCGGTCCACTCCCAAATGTTTTAAACATTTTAAAACATTCAGCTGGCGCAACCGAACAGTAGCCGACCTGGCCGAACACCAGCCAACCACAGCCGACCTTGCTCCGACCTACTCCTAACCATGGTTGGGGATGGAGAGTTCGGAAGTGTCTTGACAGGTAAGGTCCAGCGGGCTCCGACGATGTTTAAAGTGCTTCTGGACTTCCAGACTGCTTGATTGCCATACAGCACAACTCTACAATGCATCACCTAGACATGGGCGCAAGTGCTAATGCCTCCGTACTGAAAGCGTGCCCGTTCTGGAAATGTCAGTGTTTGAGGAATGATGCAGCCTTGTACCCGGGCTGAGGAAAAAATCAATGCCATCCAGACATGCAGGCTCTCCGTGCGCGGGTTTGAATTCCATTCACGAAAGGGGGACCGCCGAGTTAATTGACTACACCGCTTTCTCATTATTGTAGAGACGGCTGGTCCAGAATACGCCTTAAATCATTAAGTAGGATGTATTCACAATAGCTAAGTTCTCGTCTTTTCGTGTTCAAGACGTTATTTTCCTTTTAATGGCTCGGTATGCTCCCAAAGCATTTGATTGTTTTCCGTAGAAACGACAACAGCATTTGGTGTCAGCTTGTCGTTGACCAGAAAACATGGTTCAATGTCATTGTGTTATGACGCAGTATGTTTTGGGTGGCGAAGCCGTGGGTTTGTGCGGACAGAGTAAGTTGACAGCACCTGAGTGGGGGAGATTGACAGGCAGAATGGTAGGTCAAAGATCGCAGGATCTGACCGGAAGCCAACAGGAATTAGAGGTGGACATGGGAGGAATTCAGGAAGCTGAGTACTGCATACGTCCAGGAAGTCTGAAATCTCCGACGTCTTGTTATTTAATTGTTTTAAACTAAAGGCATACTCAAGAGCAAAAGCAATTGTCCTGGTTCTGTACATACTATTTTTCTGAATCCTAAAAAGTAATTGTATTGGCAACTTGACATTGAGTTTGAACTAGACAGCAGTTATATTATACGGCTTAAATATTCTGGTAACCCCCCAAGTACCCTCCAGATCAATCACAGCCAGGTGAAACATATTATTGCGCAAACAACCATTGGAAAAACTTCAAAGCGGGAGATCTTTAAGTCTTATGTAACATAAGCGTACGAAAAACAGCTATCTGACGACGTACCTCCTTTCGACTGCAACGCTGTAGTTATTATTTCTGGCATGTTTCAAATTACCAACGCGTAGACATTAGGACCCGAGAGTATGTCATCCATAGAAATCATTAAACCTTACCAAGTACATGACTGATGGTGATGTCAACACGTATAAACATCCCAGCTTCTAAATATGACGTGGCGCGTTCGTCATCATAACTGGCACAAACCAACGTACCGCTTCCCTCAGAAGTCATGATATCAGTTTGAAGGCATCCAATGCAATTTCATGGCGGCAAAACAAACGATATTCTGGATGAGGAAATCCGTCTGATGTTGACATTTAATACCATTTATTAACACATTTTCGTCATCATTTCATACTTGAAGCTTTTGAACAAGCCCCAAAACAAGGAACGTGTCTCTTTATTTTTTAATTGGTACCACCTATACATACCTAGAGCCAGCCCACGATAAGAAACAATCAACCGTTTTCCGTCAGCGACATCGCATTTTTGCCTCACAGATATCAGTATGCATTGGGATAGGGTTGATTCAACTTGCTACATTAAAAACAAACAAACAGAAAATTGACTTTGAAAATGCAGTTTTACTGCCCTGAAATCGCTTTTGGGTGTCTTTAACAGCAAACTGAATTTATATGGCCTACGTACGTATGAATATTACATACGTCGACGTTCGATAGCCCCCATCATTTAAACATGATTGCGCCCTCCACACCACTGTACCCTTCCCTGCCTTTACCAACACGTACTCCACAGCTAGCGTGGTTGCGTGCCCGCCGGTGTGTCGTCAGTGCGGCCTGACATTTAAACTATACGCGGGTCAGCGCCTACATATTGGAGCGGGGCCACAACTCCCGAGTCAGCCGTGATTGCCTAATCCCACTCTATCGCTGTTCTGTTGAAGGCAGTGCTTCAGGGAAACTGGCGTTTAGTTGCTTGTGTTGTGGCCAGGCGGTATGTTGGTTGGCGCCGTTGTTCCGAAGGTCCAGAGCAGTTTGCTGCCGCGGTTGGTACAGTCGATAGACCGGGCGGTGGTTGCGGTGACGGCGGAGAACGTGGCACTGGTGGCCGTTGAACCGGTAGGTCGCGCCCGGCGCCGGAGATCTCCAAGCAGATGTCGTAAGGGAAGATCGTAACAACGTACGTGTTCCGACTGACAGCCTGTCAGAAAAAGAAAGCGTGGCAGCCAGAACGACCGTCGACCCTTCCGACATCTGCTTGGAGACTAGGTCCCTGTTTGAGACTACGTACTGAGCCGATTCCCACGCCGTGGACAGCTGTGGCGGTGGGATTTATTGTCCCTTTTTACTGTGAAGGGGCCATGACAAGGTTGGGAAATGACGTCATGTGGCCTGGCGGTTGTCTGGGATGGTCTTGAGGGTACTATTCCAATGGTATGACATACACAGTCTGTACAAACATTGTAAGTCTGTAATGAACAGTTTGGACTTGGCCAGTGCGTCGTATATACCATAATGATTGTAAACTTGTTCCAACCTTCAAGCTTCTTATTTCTAATTCTCACCATTATCTCTGGTATAATTTTGCACGCAAGGACAATATGATCCGATATCACTCTTGTACGTATGAAATGAGTGGAGTGTTGGTACGTACAGTTCTTATAAGTGTATTGTACCTTGTTGTAAAAGATTGAAGTCAGACAGTTGTCTTCTCCCAGCCCAGTCGTGCTTTTTGGGGGCCCCACTGTACTAGTCCTCGTTATGTTATTAGTGACATCCTACCAGCTAATGGCATGGGTGTTTGCCCATCATATTTAATTTAATACATGTGCGCAATCGGGAGCCATGCCAATCTGTCCCACAGTAACCGATATATATCGGGAAAAAACAGTCAATTTAGATGAAGAAATCTGTAGTTAAAGATTGGGTGAGCTGGGATATAGCGTGAGGAGATATACTAGAGTAATTTTATGAACGTCATGCCTGAATCGGCAACGGTGCTACTCGCATATTTAAGCAGTTATACAAAAATAGTCTCTGTCGGTCTCCTTGGTTTACTGGAAAAATAGAAATCGGCCAAACAGGGTGAAGAATTGGCCAGATAGTAGCCCAAGTTGGGTCTGTGTGACCCTTTGGCCGGCTAACTCCTGCTAGTCTCCACCAGACTAACAACGCGGGTTCAAAAACAGTCAAATTTAGCCAAATAGGGAGAATAATTGGCCAGGAGAGTTTGGCCACTGTAGAGTTCATTTGTCCGCGCAGTTAGGGGGAAATTAACCCTCCTGTGGACTGACTCTCCTGGCCAATTTATAATACATGTATATAATATGTCGCTTTTTGCCGAATTCTACGATCCGTACCCCCGTAGGGAGGCCTGGTGGAGACTTAACTGCTACGGCAATATCTACTATTTTTTTTCCAATAGCCCAAGGAGTCTGATAGAGACTAACACGACGATGTGATATAAGCAACAGTACAGCCTTGTTGTTTTGTTATTGTATTGGAGGGGAGGGGGGCAAGAGACGACCGTAAAAACGAGACGTTTTTCAGGTCGAGCTGGTTTGTCAGTGAGTTGTGAAGACGACAGCTGCCACTAATCTCCAAGCAGATCTTTTGGTGGCTGTAAGGCATTATCAAACTGGCAAGATATGGCAAGACGGTAAAGAGCAGTATCCAATACGCCACCCGAAAAAGAAAGATACCAGCACAAGAAAGAAATCCTGATAAAAACAGCTAAAACGCGTCAAAATAAGCCGATGCCTAAACCTCTGCTTGGAGAGTAATCTTGGTGGGTGTTTTACGTGTGCGATGTGTCTTACGCACCTACTGCACCCGTGGGTGCTCTTCAAAGAAATGATAGGTATCTGTTAGGTCGTGATCAGTAACATTGATCGTCCCTTGGATACGTTTTCCCGTCAATCTCACACGGAAATGACAGGTTAAGTGCTGCCCCTGTCACGCTCCTTTTGACCCCGTGACCCTACGAACGAAAGGGTGCTACAATAGTCGGATTTGATTGGCTGAAGAAGTAATATTGTTAATCGATAATGCCTTTAGAACGTGTGACGTGTCCTACTTTTTCTGCAGCGTTGGTGGAAGACTAAGAGAGGAATTATGTAACATTTTTGCACCTTGCAGTTATTGCAATTAAGTAATTGAGAGCAAAGATACGATGAAGTCCTTAAAACTAGTCCATAGTTGGATGCAACTTTTGATGCACACTTTAAACGTTTACCGCTCACTCCATGGAGTCTTTTCCTTCTGCACCATAACTAAGATTTTCTCAAATCTCAACCAGCCTTTTTTTTTACTGAAGTTTGTCAAAATCAAATGAAAAAGTTACCAGTAGTAGTTCTCCATTCAGATAACCCTAACAGTTAGCCCAGGTGTCTCACGTAGATAATAATTTTCAGAAGGGCCAACTTCCAAGAACGTTGACTCAGTTCCAAGAACACAGAGACGTAAGGCAATTTTCGCCGCAGAAGTGGACTACTTTTGGCCGTCTGACTCCTTCGGGAATACATATTGCCCTATTTCCGACCAGCTGTATTATCGATCAAGTGTGCGTGGTCCAGCACTATCTCAGGGTTCTTACCAGTAGCCTCCTTTGCAGGCGTTCCGGGAGCGGTCGGCGTTTTTTTTTTGGGGGGGGGGTGATTTTTTCCCGGTGCGGTCGGCATTTTTTTGTTCATTGTAATTGTTGAAAAGAGTTCCGGTACAGTGAACCTGTAAATTCTTTACGTAATTACATAGCACCTGTCTTCTCTGCATGTCACTACCAGTGGAAGATAAGCTCTGTTCGAATGTCCTTGGGCACAGTTACTGGTTTCTCATGGACTCAAGCTGGACGAAGAGATACCGCTGTTGTTACCGAGACAGCCCATTATATTTAACCTGGCTGCGGTAGTTACCGTCCTGACGCCCAGACTCGGCCATAAATGTTATGTGTTTGTGTCTGCCCCGGTGCCCATTTAAGTCAATAAGCTGGGGACTCAAGAGCAGAGGCCAGTGGTATTTTCTAAAAGACCACATTTTTATTGATACAAAATCAACCTTATTTGTCAAATTTAGTTACAGATTACTAGTAACAGCGAATTACTAGTATTCATAATCCAGTAACTTTGTAGTGTCCCTAGATGCAGACCCATGTGTGGGGATGATGGGAATGATGCCGACCTTAAGTATGGATTTCAATGGGATACTTGCTGAAGATCCAGGTCATTTTTAGCTCAAAGCAAGAGGAAAAAGGAGGATGTTAAGGCGGTGAATCGATGAACAACTATCCACTCACACATTGCAAACCTTATTTTCAAGATCACCCCTAGAGTTTGCAACAGCGCCATTTTTGACTGCCAGAGCTTTTTTTTGGTCAAACCAAATGGAAAACACATGTTACGGAATATCCCATTATAACCCCGTCATAAGTCCTAAAAATCGATTTTTTTCTCAGGTCAGTTCCACCACGTAACATCACGAGGGAAACATCTGTAACGACCGCCATTCAGAACTATGGTGCATTTATTGCCTCCGTGTACAGAGGCTTTCGATGTGTTTGTCTGCTTGTTGGCTTGTGTATCCGAAGTTATTTGAACACATTAGAGTTACAGGAAGTGGTGGGAAGGGAGTGGTGTAACCGCAGACTGACAGGAAGGTCAAATTGGAGGTCAAAATGGTCTCCCTGCAGGCTGGGAAGAAGTGACAGTGGAATATGCACAGAATCAGCAAGAAATTCACAATAATGACTAAAACAAGACATTCACAACAACTCTAAATACTTAACGAAGTTGTGAAATTGTCGATTACTTGTTTTCCCATACACCTGTCTGGATATTTTTGTAAAAATGAGTATTATTTTTCCTTTAGTTGAACATGTTTCCCTACGGAGCTTTGTACGCCATACACAGTGGCAGTTATGATTTTGATTTAAACCGTTATTAATATTTCATATGTCACTTATTCCTTAAAAACCAACATGGTGCTGTCACGCACTACATTTAGATATTATTTACAAATGCTAATAAGTATAAAATCACAAGCCCACGGAAGATAGAATCTCTTTAATAAACGTCGTACAATCCGTTTTGTGTGGAAGTGGAAATAATCGATGGGAAAGCCGAACTATAGGGAATCGTGCACACTATCGTGTTACTGAAGGAAGATTGGGTGAAATTGTCCGTGTCCGCAAAGTCATGAAATTTAAACAGTTTGTATTGATATCTGAATCTTCTGGAAATGATGAAGCTGTACGTTCGAGTGCATTCACCAATTTTCATTTATTTATTTAACCAGTAGATCACACTCAAGTCTGTGGCTTGTTTTTCAGGTGTCCCTGGGTACATAATAAGAATACATACATACTCAAGCAATGAAGCAATGAAACAGATTAATTACAATGACATGAAACAAATAACGTCGTTAACTTATGCTCAGAACAAAGCGGAATGTAAGTCCCATTTCAGTACGTTTTTAAAAGCCGTTGTGGTTGTAAGTTGCCTTTGCTTGGTAGAAAGTTCCCCCTTGGTAGTTTCTCCTTGAAGCTTCAGACCTAGGAGTGTTAGATGTAGCCATATGGGAAGTTATTTATTTGATTCCAACCATTAATAGCACTTGTAAACGTAATGGCATTACAGAAAGGAAAGATATAAAAGAATTGCTCACTCAAGAACGCATTTCGCAAACACTAAATCCTGGTATCTTGTCAACTAGACTAACCCCGACCTTTTTAGTATAACCGGACTAAACCGTATTTTTTCAACACTGGGAAAATGTCTTTGCAAAAGAATGAGCAATCCACCGATTCTAATGGCGTCAAAGAAAAGTCTACGACGTCCTCCGTCTGTACTCATTGGCTAAAGCCCCTGTCAAACGTAGCCGAATATGGCCTCCCGAACACTGCCGAACTCGTAGCCTCCTTTGCCGGCGTTCCGGGAGCGGTCGGCTTTTTTTTCGGGGGGGGGGGGGATTTTCTGATCAAACGTAGATCGCACACATTAGAAGCTCCGGCCGCCAACCCTACTTTGCCTCCCTGGAACGTGTTAGGAGTAGGTCGGGAGCAAGGTCGGCTGTGGTTGGCTGGTGTTCGGCGAGGTCGGCTACTGTTCGGCTGCGTCAGCCGAATGTTTCAAAATGTTAAAAACATTCGGGTGTAGACGGGAGGTTCGGCGGTGTTCCGAAGGAGTAGGTCAGCAGTGGTCGGGACGTGGTTGGCAGTCAAATTTGACTGAAATTTATATCAAATTTGATTCGTTTCATATCGAAATGTAGACGTGGCCTAAATCTGGTCAGACTGCTCCCGAACTTCATCCAACCTTGGTTTCCTGGTGTTCTGGGGAAGGTTCTGAATGTGTGACAGTGGCTTAACCTTGCCGTCTGTTTTGCAGGTGCGACAGTACACAGACAAAGGTGTTGTCGCAGTGAAGACGCCCTTCAAGGTGCAGCTGGGAGAAGGGAAACTGTACGCCTGGTGCAGCTGTGGGCTCAGTAAAAAACAGGTCGGTACATAGATTTTAAAAAATCAAAAGAAAACAAGAAAAAAACTAGAAAAGTAACATTTGCAAAGCAATTGCATAATGTTCACCTTCACATGATCTAGCCTAACGAACTACTGCTCTGTTTATTCTTACTCAGATACATTAATATATATGTTGACCAGCCCCTAAATCTCTGCTACATAATGTAACCCATTGAACACCACAGGGTGACTGCTACAGCACCAGTTACCATGGTGACAGACGTCTGGTCGAGGTCATTGACCTTATGTGTTTGGAGAAGAAGAAAACAGAGCAAAAACAACATGTTTTAGGTAAACATGAATACAATATTGCCTCCCAATATTTACGCATTTCTATTACTGTGTTGACCAGTATGGGAGTCCAGGTAATCTCCAAGCAGATGTTGAGTTGGAAGAGCGTAACATTTCCTGACTTCTCGGCCTCTCTGACAGCCATCCGCTGGCCCCAACTCTCAAAGCAGCCGAGCAGCCGGAAAACGTTACGATCCACCACTCCACATCTGCTTGGAGATTAATTCAGCACAATCCCGGCATGACCTCAGTCCGAGGACACACTGCACAAGGACGCAGTGACCATATTTGGACCTACAAGTTCCATCACGTATAGTATACTTGGACGAAGTTCAAGCTGACGTGTACACCGTTTTAGCTTGAGCCTCAATCTCACGCGATATCTTCCCAGTAGACGATCTGGCTGACAGGAAAATCTTTTCAAGGAGAGAAGCTTTAGAATGAAATATCATAGTTCACTACACATATCATGAATATAACAGATTTGCATTGTATAACGTTGTCAGCAAAAGTTATACTGCAAACTCTACAGACCACTAGCAGACAAGAAATGAGTATACGAAAAGATAAAATCAGTACATCTTAGATTATTTTAACTGAAAGTATAGATCTTTATATAAGTTGTAAGATGCAAAGAAAGACCGTAATGATGTGTGTGATTTTTATCTCAGGGGAAGGAGATATCCTTCCGCGGAAGGGTACTGTTGTTGGTTACGTTTGTGTGTTCACAGCTGTAACTCAAGATGGGTTTGACGGATTTCTTTGATTTTCGGTCTATGATTAGTTATTGGGGTCCAGATGATGCGGATTGTTTTTGTTTCATTGTATCTGTGTTTTAATTATAAAATGATTAGACACCCCTATGTAGCATGCGGTGTGATCGTCCATCGTCAAAGTGTGTGCGCTAATCCGTCGGGGTTATACGACTTTTTTAACATGGGGGTGAGCAGGTCCCGATAGAGTTCTGTTTTTGGTTGTGTTTGTATGTTCGCACGTATAACTCATTATCGTTCGAATTTCTTTGAATGTCGGTACCTGGTTAGCTATTGGTGTCCCAAAGAAACATGGTGATTTTTGGCATTGTAGCAGCATTTTCAGGTAATGTAGTAAGATAATTCGACACCCCCGCGTAATCTCAGATTTCTTGGTTTTGTTTTTCTTCAAGAGTGTGTTAAGCTATGAGGAAATCATGTTAAAGATAGAAAAGAGACTTTTCAAAGCTTATAAGCCATGGTGGTTCATATGTTGTCAAAACATTGTACAACTAGAGTGGAACTCGCTGCCACCAAGTACAGTAGGGGCATCGTCACTAGATAGCTTTAAACAATGTCTAGAGTTAGACGTTCAAAGGTTAGGTGTAACAGCTCGTTCGGTGTAATGTAGCCAGCTGCCGCCGCGCCGCGTGCCTGCGAAGCTGGTGTGTTACGCCGAAGGGCGGTTATACCGGCTATACAGATACATATACAGAAAACTACCCTGGGCCCCTCACTAGCTACTACTAGTAGTATGAGGGGCCTCTATATCTCTGGTGTATTTATCTGTATGCACACCCGGGAGTACAGATGGTATTGTGATGGGATAAACATCACTATGATGAAATGAGCTGGTGCAAAGTTGTCTGCCCACGCTTGACTGATATGAATATCATATCACAGGAACGTGCCCATTTTTCAAACGATCAGAGATAGGCACCAGTGGTAGGCTAAATGTCTCTGTTTATTGCAGGCCCCCGCACGTTAAAATCGAATCGAAAGCACTTTATTTGCAACCATAATCTAGTCATACTCCATTAAGAAACAGCGTAAAACAGGCCCAGGGAAGCTTTCAGACAGCGTTTTGGCGTGGCGGAAATCGCAATTAGTAGAAGAGGCGTATAATAAAGACACTCATTCGGGGTGAACTTTTAGTCTTGGTATTAGCATTACACAAGTCTCGACTGTAGAACATGTTCCAATTTATTTTCATAGCCATCTAACCTTGCGCCCGAATGATGAGAAAAATCACCCTGAATTCGAAAAACGTTGCCAGAGAATGCGAGGAACAGCAAAACTAAACGAAATGCACGAATTTTACAAGTTTCTCATAGCTATATAGTTATGTTTACCTTTTTGTTCTTTTTGTTCTTTTTCTTCTTCTTCTTCTTCTCCAAACAAATAAGGTAAATGACCTGGACCAGACCAGTCACCATGGTGTTGGGTTACATTATGTAGCAAGTGGCAGGACAGAGTTGGAGGGGCTGTTCACCATAATATATATGAATGTGTTTGAGTAAGAATAAACAGAGCATGAGCAGTAGTTTGGTAAGCTAGACCATATGAAGGTAAACATTATGCGGTTTCTTTGCACTTTGGAAACATTACCTTTCTAGTTACATGGATTTTTTCGAACACCTTGCATGAAAAACCTCAAGTCTCAAGGGTGCAAACAAGATCCCACGTAGCTCGGTTGGCATTGACGTTCCCCAAAGCCTTCCTAAAATAACGCAGCAGTCCTTGACTCTTTCTTGATCCCCTCTTAGCATTCCCTCTACACATGGCCGACTGTGTCCCAAGGAAGAGAGGATATAACGTTAATCTTCCAATTCTGTCCCCTCCTCGGCACGCACGGCCAGTTCTACATGTAAGCGCCGCCGTCTGTTCATAAGTTTCGATCGCTGTTAACTGAACTTTTCTTCATAATTTGCAGTCTAGGGATAGCCTTGTCTAACCGTAATAGACAAGGTGTAGGAGGGTGTAAAGACCGGAACGAATACTAGTATATCAGGGTAGAGACTCCGATCTGGTAGAATCGGCGATTCTACCGGTAGAGATCCCAATCGGAGTCTCTGCCAACAGAAACTCCGACCGGGATCTCTCTGCCGTTAAATCGGCGAGAGGATGAGGTCTATTATTATAACTTAACTTTGCCCAACTTATCTGAAACGTTAAACATTCAATCACATTACTGGTAGCTACTGACATCATTTAAATAGTCTGTGCTTGCCATAAAACCTAACTATCTTTTAATGCTGCACGTGTATGATACTGAACACGAATCGCAGATTGTACCAGTAGAGACTCCGATCGGGATCTCTACCGGAAGAGACTCCGATCAGAGTTTCTGTTGACAAAGACTCCGATTGGGATCTCTACCGGTAGAATCGCCGATTGTACCAGATCAGAGACTCTACTCTGACATATATATATATATATATATATATATATATATACATCGGGACATCGTAGGTCGTCATGCGATTATGATATTGTAGCTTTTTAAGCAGGCTATGACAGAACCAACCGCCGACAAGGATATAAGGCAGCCTTATAATTTTCGGTGACAAGACGGCTGAATTCTGTACGTCATATGCACGACTATCCTAAGAATGCCCGACCGAGCCCTACCAAGACAGCTAAAATTCGTCCGACGCATCCACGTGCACGACTGTGCAGTTTGTTGTTGTAAACCTGTCGTGCGACACGCGCCGAACCAGAATGAAACCCAGACTACGTACGTGAGCTCCAGAAACAGCAAGCTCTTTTGGAAACGCCATAAAATAAGGTCAAATGAAGGTTCCCATTACCATCTCCGATCCGCCGTGCTACATCAATCACCCTGCTACAACGTTGTCTCCGACTGTTATATATAGTCTTAACACGCCTGGCAAGCGACCTTCACATCGACTTCAAAACCTATCCCCGGCTTAAAGCAGACAGCATCGAATGAACTCATAATCCGGATAAATTCCGTTGAGAAATTGAAAGCGTTGTATCTCTTTTGAAGAGTCTTCTCGTAATCATATTGGAAGACATATGAAGTCAGAAAGTGATTTCCCTAAAGACAGTGGAATAATGTGATGTCATGTAGTGGAAAATCGGACTAAATCCCTGGATCTTAACTGGTCTTTTTTGAGGTCTTTTTTGAGGTTATTTAAATACAGCGACTTTAGTTTTCAGCTTGAACCTCACGCACTGATCGATTGTCTCGGGGCACGCTGAAGTCAGAGCGGTATTATGTTATTATGGTGACCTTGAGGTAGCCTGGAGGTCAACCTGAGTTTCCCGTGGAAATTGTGATTTGATTCGGCTTGCATGGGACGTCTCGCTTGACTCCTAAGTTTGCACATAAAAAAAGGTATTTCTGAAAACAACATCATTTTTGGCGACGTCTCAGGGTGGAGCCAAATGGTACAGTATTGTGTGTGATTCGCAAGAATTCTAGGAATTGTACAGGCATTTTGTCCACAGGAATGGAATGTCTACAGGCATGTCTCTGACCTACATCTATGCCCACATTCCTGGACACCTTTGGGAGTCCCACAGAAGACCTCTCAGAGCTGCCCCAGCTGGATGCCCTACTTTCTGTGACCCCGGGGCTTGTTCATTATACACTCAGGGGGGGAGTGCACTGTATCTGTATAGGTACCAAGTCTTCCTCAAAATCATGAAATGATGGCAGGGCCGCAGTGTTTCGGTTTTAAGAAGTTACGAAGCAGAAACCATACATTTTCCTTGCAATCGTTGCTTATCTAATAAACTATAACCTCATGGCATAATTCTAACGTAATAAATAGAGATGGGATGTAGCACGACCTTACAATATCATATTACATGCACCGAAACCTTGTTTTCTGCTGATAGCGCTGGTTCGCTGGTTACAATACTAATGTTATCAATAGAAGGAATAGGATTTGGGGTCCAATATATAAGATTACGAATACCATAACCTTTTTTTATTGGAAAAGTTGAGGGCATAACAGTTGTGATGACAACAGCCATCACCAAGTCGCGTGTCTTCGTGTCTTTCAGAGGCTTAAAGTGGCATTATTTAACATTTTTGCACCAAAAATTGAAATATCTTAATTGACAAAAATCTTTATGTGATTGTCATTTACTTTCACTTTTCAACATATTTGTGCAATAATTTCACAATCCTTACATTTTTACTTGGCGCTAAAACAGCTCACACGAGGCGCACTCAGTTTGTGGCACCATCACGAAATACCAGAATGTAAACAAACATGGCTGACAGCTGTGTTTCCAACTTTTAAGCACACTCGTATGGTGTAATATTTTCCTGAATGACACTTATTTGGAATGGAGCAGGGTTGATTTAACTTACTTTGTAAAGAAATGACCCAAAAAATTGACTTTTCGTAGCGCCCTAATGTTACATCGTGCAGCTTTAAAGCCTTTTATGTTTTAGCAGCAAGATCATTGTCTTTTAGATCTTTGTCTAAATGCCATAATCGTTATGGTTTAGGAAATATTGCAAAAAAGATATACACAAATGCCATGTGGGTTTTCCTTTTCCGTTATCTTATAATTAATCTTTTGTGCTGCCAGCGCGCAGCTGACATGATTAAACCGTCTCCTGCACGGAAAAGACAGTCTATTATACGAACCCAAACAACAATGTTAGTCATGTCAGAAATACCATGACCTTGAAGTTACAGTCAAGGTGAAATGTCTGACTGAAAATGTGTTGACCGGGGACGTTTTTAGCTTTGTATGTAAATGCACGCGCTACTAGTATTTGAAAGAACGTTGCAACTGCGAAGAAGACATAGAAATGCCTGCATAAATTTATTAGGATCACTCAACTGAAAATTAATGTAAAATTATGCTTGTAATTCGATCAAAAATAATCGTCTTGCTGCCAATTATTATTAATATGCAAGACACAGTCATTTGCTTCGCTGTCAGTTATCAATTAATCTTTAATGTTGCGCACACTGCGAACATAATCAGACAGTCTACTGCGTATGAAAGATTGGAATATTAATCAAGTTTTTACATTATGTTTCCACAACATTATGTAACCTTGGCGTAGAGGTCGAAGCCGAATATCTTATAGATGTTAACATTTGAGCTGACTGAGGACTCTGTCTGGATAACGTTGTACTTTTTGTACATTACTACATTACTGCATTATGTAACATTAGGACGGTACAATAAGTAAATTTTCTGGTCATTTCTTTACAAAGTAAGTTGAATCAACCCTACTCCATTGCAAACAAGTGCCATTCAGGAAGTGGGGGTGCCAAAATATTACACCATACGAGTGTGTTTAAAAGCTGGAAACACAGCTGTCAGCCATGTTTGTTTACATTCTGGTATTTTTTGGAGGTGACACAAACTCGTGTGGGTTGTGAAATAATTGCACAAATATGTTGAAAATTGGAAGTAAATTACAATCACAAGAAGATGTTTTGCAATTGAAATATTTCAATTTTTGGTGCAAAAATGTTACATAATGAACGTTTAAAGGGATATGGTACGGGCATTTTTAAATCATATCTTCGTACAGCATCTTTTATGTACTGTTAATACGCACACACACACTCAAGCAAAAACGAACAGCATTAAATCGCAACAATTATACTCATGGGGTTGAAACAGCAATGAAATAAATCATTAAAAAACAAATAAAACACAAACTAAATGAAACACAGTTTATACGCATAGACGATACATTTGCATTTTGATTTTAGTTGGTTACACCATTTGACAGTAGAAAGTAAACAAGATTTCGTTTATATTTAACCTTGTGGTTTCCGAATGATCCCGTCTCCTTCTGAGTAGATCGATGGCGACTATCTCCCCTCTCTGCATGGGTGGAGATGTATTCATCCGCGGTGAATAGGACCTGTTCACCTTTAGATAGTGATTAATGCGCGCCATATGAAGGTGCGGGCAGTACAGAGGTGTAATCACAGGTCCCGATCATCCGGGTACTTACGCCCAGCATGTGCACACCGGCACACTTGAAGAGTAGTTTCAGACGAGTTATTCCGTTTGGATGAAAGCTCTCTAGTGTTGGTTTGACGTATGCTTTAAGTTTTTACCTTTATACAACACAAAAAGAACTAGAAAGGTAACATTTGTAAAGCAAATGCATTATGTTTACCTTCACATGGTCTAGCCCAACGAACTACTGCTCTGTTAACTCTTACTAAAACACATTCATATGTATGGTGACCAGCCCCTCCAACTTGCTACATAATGTAACTCAAGACCACAGGATGTCTACTACAGCACCAGATACCATGGTCATTGACCTTATTTGGACAAGCAAAATAATATGGTTTCCTTCTGCGAAGGCAAACATAAAAATGTCTTACCGAATTTTCTGCTGTATCCATCGGCTTTGCTCAGGAATTTGACCCACTTTCCTGAGAGACGGTGGCAGGTATCGACTTATGGTCACCTTTGACCCACTCTTGACGTCACACGTTCCGAAGATCTGTGCGCGTTGACAAAGTGGGTCAAATTCCCGTAAAAAGGCCGATAGATACGCCCGAAAATTGGGTGGGACGTCTTTCTTTTTGTTGTCGCATAAAGGTACAAACTTTTGCCTTGGTATTTACAGTCGTATGTTACTCTGAAGCGCTTTATGTTAGGCTTGTCACAGTTTCTGACGCTATGGTACTGTTCTACGGCTGCTGTACTGACCGCCATTCTGTTCTATTTTGTTCTGTAACTATTCTATGATGTATGTTATTCTGAAACTCTCTATGTCTGTTTTTAGGACGCTATGGTACTGTTCTACGGCTGCTGTACTGACCGCCATTCTGTTCTATTTTGTTCTGTAACTATTCTATGATGTATGTTATTCTGAAACTCTCTACGTCTGTTTTTAGGACGCTATGGTACTGTTCTACGGCTGCTGTACTGACCGCCATTCTGTTCTATTTTGTTCTGTAACTATTCTATGATGTATGTTATTCTGAAACTCTCTATGTCTGTTTTTAGGACGCTATGGTACTGTTCTACGGCTGCTGTACTGACCGCCATTCTGTTCTATTTTGTTCTGTAACTATTCTATGATGTATGTTATTCTGAAACTCTCTACGTCTGTTTTTAGGACGCTATGGTACTGTTCTACGGCTGCTGTACTGACCGCCATTCTGTTCTATTTTGTTCTGTAACTATTCTATGATGTATGTTATTCTGAAACTCTCTATGTCAGTTTTCAAGACGGTATGGTACTGTTCTACGGCTGCTGTTCTGACCGCCGTTCTGTTCTATCTTGTTCTGTACCCATTCTGTGGTGTATGTTATTCTGAAGCTCTCTATGTCAGTTTCTGACGGTATGGCACTGTTCTACGACTGCTGTTCTGACCGCCATTCTGTTCTATCTTGTTCTGTACCCATTCTGTGATGTATGTTATCCTTAAGCTCTTTATATAGGATTGTCACAGTTTCTGACGGTGTGATACTGTTCTACGGCTGCTGTTCTGACCGCTGTTCTGTTCTATCTTGTTCTGTACCCATTCTGTGATGTATGTTATCCTGAAGCTCTTTATTTATTATTGTCACAGTTTCTGACGGTGTGATACTGTTCTACGGCTGCTGTTCTGACCGCCGTTCTGTTTGTTCTATCTTGTTCTGTAGCCATTCTGTGATGTATGTTATTCCGAAGCTCTTTATTTAGGATTGTCACAGTTTCTGACGGTATGGTACTGTTCTACGGCTGCTGTTTTGACCGCCGTTCTGTTCCTTCTTGTTCTGTAGCTATTCTATGATGTATGTTATTCTGAAACTCTCTACGTCAGTTTTCAGGACGGTATGGTACTGTTCTACGTCTGCTGTTCTGACCGCCGTTCTGTTTGTTCTTGTTCTGTAGCTATTCTATGATGTGTGTTATTCTGAAACTCTCTATGTCTGTTTTTAGGACGGTATAGTACTGTTCTACGGCTACTGTTCTGACCGCCGTTCTGTTTGTTCTATCTTGTTCTGTAGCCATTCTGTGACGGCGCGCACAAGGCAGTAGGGATGACGCCGGTTCGGTTCAAGATGGAGGAGACCCGTGAGGTGTGGTTATGCGGCTGTAAACAGACCAGCGACCGGCCGTTCTGTGACGGGACCCACAAAACAGACGCCGTACAGAACACAGAACTCGGGCAGAACGTCGCTGCTTAGGAACCATATCTAAGTCTAATCTCCAAGCAGATGTTAGGAGTTCGCGAACTTTTCTACTAACTGACCCATTCACTTTTGGCAACGCCTCATGGGCGGGTGCATTTGTTCCGTATCATGGTCCCTCTGGATTTTCTTTTCAAAATTTTATCAGAACATTCCCTAGGAAATCGATTTTTTTTCTCCGAGCAGATGGTAGGAGTTCACGAACTCTTGACAAACTGACCGACTTTTGGCGACGCCTCATGGGCGGAGCCATTTTTACAGCATCACGGTCGCTCTGAATTTTTTTTCGAAATGTCACCAGTGCATTCCCTAGGGAATTGATTTTTTCTGTAATAACTATTCGCCATCTTGATAGCTGTCAGGAAACGGGACAGTGACAGAATATAACTAATCGTTGTTCCCTCTCAATATCTGCTTGGAGATTTATCGTCCTAAAACAATCAGGGTGTACAATTTATGTAAAGAACAAGAGCTTAATGTATACGAAAGGGTATATCTAGTCAGTCCTACAAACCTAAAGTAGTCTACCATAAGAGTAAATTGAATAAATTGATGGATGAATGAATGAATGAATGAATGGATGGATAGATGAATGATGGGTGAATGAATGAATGGTTTGTTGGAACCACGCATTGCAGTTTAACACATCTACAAACGTAAGAATGTGCCATTCTCTAAAAAGATAGAAATTCCTACACGATTTCCCCTAAAATATAAAAAATTTGACCAAAACTGGACTGAATATTCGCAGAGTGTAGCCGAACTACTTACTAAGGAATGGCAAGATCTCCCTAACTATTTGCGTAGTGCTTGGCGGTTACAAACCGTTAGCGTACTAACTACACAAGGCTGGATCTCTGTTTTTTGCCCACGGCAATGACCGGTTCACATAATGTAAAGCCCCTGTCACACATTCAGAACCTTCCCCCAAACACCAACTAACCAAAGTTGGCTGAAGTTTTGGAGCAGTCTGACCAGAGTTAGACCACGTACGCCTACCTTTCTATAAGAATCGAATCGAATTTGAGTTAAATTTTGGTCAAATTTGGCACCCAAACACGCCCGAACATGGCCAAACCTCCCGTCCACACCCGAATGTTTTAAACATTTTGAATCATTCGGCTGGCGACCTTGCTCCCGACCTACTCCTAACTGTGGTTGGGGGGAGTTCGGCAATGTTCGGGAGGCCCTATTCGGCTATGTGTGACAGGGGCTTGAAATACAGGACCGAATCGTGTATTAGCATGGTTCTTCCTTAGGACATTAATCCGGTTAATTGTCTGACTCGCGATCGGCTATAACGAACCAGCCTATTTCTTGCCTTAATTGGTGCCAAATCAATATGATTTCCCCCGGGTTATAGGGGCAACAATACTGAAGGAATCTGGTCACAGAAATAGTGTGCTACATCAGTACATGGGCAGAATGATAATACATGTATCAAGTATTGGGATTTTCTTTTACACAACCAGTAATGTCTCTCACCTGCTAACGTTTCGTTCTGACTGGAGTTCTGCTTTTCGCCGCTATATGTAGCCGATGTAGGTGGCGCTTTTACGGCGAGAATACAATCCCAAACGTGGCTAAGTTTGTATGCCCCCTCGTCCCGGTTCATCACTGGGGTTGACTTTCTTATCCAAACGGCCTCCTTGATCCGCCTGATACGTTTATCATCCTCTCTGTCTATTACCTTGGCCCCCTCCCAGTGTACACAGTTGTTTCTATCAATGTGGTCTGTCACTGCCGGTTTCTTCTGTTCTTTTTTTTTTTGCGTGTCGTTTCTGAGATTGAGTGTACCTTACCTCATATTCATACAAATTATTACAACTTCAACCATGTCAAGATAACCATAACCGCGTTGAGATCACAGTGTTTATATGAGAAATAATGGAAAATATATCGTATGTTTCAAAGGTTGTTCCCAGTGGAATAGAGATATATTGACTGGCTACATAGATTGTACAGAATTCTTACTGACGTTACAGAAATGAATATAAGGTTGGCATTGATACGTATGCATTGGTTCTTTTTCACGTTTGTTCACCGTAGGCA
The DNA here is from genome assembly GCA_013266295.2 of Branchiostoma floridae x Branchiostoma japonicum. NCBI lineage: Eukaryota > Metazoa > Chordata > Leptocardii > Amphioxiformes > Branchiostomatidae > Branchiostoma > Branchiostoma floridae x Branchiostoma japonicum. The sequence continues at coordinate 4,978,051 of CM023835.1, read as the reverse complement.
CTTTCAATGGCAAATTAGATAGTGTATCGTACTCTCCCCAGTATCTCTACGCATACGGTGCTGGGAGCATTGCGCGCCCGCCCATTTCCTTTAGTGTACGCCGTTATTTTTACGGGCTCGGTCAATTACATATGTACTTTGCTAGCGCTTATTCTTATGGAGGCTTCATAATGCTTAGCAGGACTGGGGCTGGTAAAACAAACCGGCCTGTGGGGAATGGTAACCAGGCTAAAATGTAACTAAGGTTAAAACTACAACAAAAAAGGTTATTGTCAGAAGTGGGATTCGAACCCACGCCTGGAGAACCAGACTGCGACCTGAACGCAGCGCCTTAGACCGCTCGGCCATCCTGACATTGCTGAGCGCTTGGTTGCTCTGGAGGAAGCAGATTGTTTACAAAAGGTTCACATATTCTATTTGCAACGTACACACAAATAACTTGTCGTTATAACAGATACCGCTGAGCGGCGTTTTTGAGCTGCATCGTGCTGTGCATATGACGGCTTTTCCTCATCGACATACGAATCTAGTTTCAAAGTGCAGCATATACTAGTAGTTTTCTTACTGACCTGAATGCTCAGAAATATCGGACTAGAGTTAAACCATGTGCTGCTTTTTTTTTTACAAATGAATAGCATCTCCGAGACTTAAAATCAAAAAGAAAAATAAAGCTTGGCTTCACAACCGAAAATTTAATAATCTAAGTGAGATAAGCAAAAATATTATTGTCAGAAGTGGGATTCGAACCCACGCCTGGAGAACCAGACTGCGACCTGAACGCAGCGCCTTAGACCGCTCGGCCATCCTGACATTGTTGAGAGGTCGATTGCTCTTTTGGATCAAATTCCAGAATGACGCATTGCGCAACCCAGACGTGATCAAGGGTCATTGACCGCACAAACATCTATTTATAACCTCTGTTCTGAAGTGACATGGATATTCAGGCCGTATGACTTATATATGAAAATAATCAGAAAAGATGTTGCGGTTGACGATTTCCAACATGCCAACAAGCGCTTTCATACCTTCATATTTTGCTCGATATGTTATGTGTATTTCTACCGACTACAAATTGGTGCAAAATTGTTTCAGTAAGAAGTAGAAACGCTCGTGATCTGACTTGCTTTTCGCGTGAGTTTTGTATGTGGTTCTGCTTTTGTTTTCTGTGGCAGTGATTAGCATGGCGGTTTGGAGATCGAAATATCTACCTTTTATACGTGCGCAGCATGTCATTATCATTATTATCTACAGCAGCATATAAAATAAATCAAATCGCGGTGCGAAACCTTTTCTGACCACCGAGACTAATCTACCATCTTAAAATTCTCCTCTCTAGTACAATTTGTTAGAAATAATCCGATGATTTGTGCTGTAGAAGCTTTGCCCTCCAGGGCGGTGACCTTTGTGCACCTGTTCGACGCCGGATGATTGACAGCATAATTGTACAACCGGAGCACATCACGTGATCAACAGGCGGCGGCTTTCCTTTGATTTCCGGTTTGGCGCGCCTCGCTCGCCAGCGATGTCTCTGTGGCGCAATCGGTTAGCGCGTTCGGCTGTTAACCGAAAGGTTGGTGGTTCGAGCCCACCCAGGGACGGAGCCTACCTTCTTTTTGGGACAAATTTTGGGAACTTTTGCACAGACAACTATTGCACAGACAATTATCCTGACAAATATGTACACAATATTTTCTTTTTATTTTCGCAGCCGTTCCTAAACCCAAGCATTACAAAGAGAATCTCTCCCTCAATGCTTAAACATCAAACTACATGCACAATGACATATCAACCAATTATTTGCAATTATTTACGAAGAATAGAAGATCTTTTTTCGTGCTTTATCTACATACGCAGGCCCTAGTGGAGGAGACTGATAATAGCCTTATGTTCTACACAGACCGACGAACGGAAACAGCAAGGCAACATCTCATCTCAGTACTTTTCCTTACAGCACTGGAGAGTACAGTATTTAACTGTTAACTTCTTGCATTGCTGTTTCCGTCCGTCGGGTGGCGCTAATTTTGCACCATGAAATCGGTCCCCTCTACGGTGCACTAACTGAGGTACCGTCAATGCTCACTAGTCGGCACTTCTGTACCGTGTCGAAAGGCTCGTACGGGCGTTTCAAATCAAGAGATTCTTTTCTTGTTTGTGTTGCTACAATCAAGGAGGAGAGAAGGGAAAACTTCCTTGCTATAATAGCTTTAATAATGTAATGTGTATATACGTGTCAGAAATGGGTGTTTTGGGCGACGTCTCAGGGAGGAGCCTAATGGTACAGTATTGTGTGCAATTCGCAAGAATTCTAGGAATTGTACAGGCATTTTGTCCACAGGAATGGAATGTCCACAGGCATGTGACCCACATCTATGCCCACATTCCTGGAAACCTTTGGGACCCTGCTTTGAGAAGACCTCTCTACCCCGGATGCCCTACTTTCTGTGACCGCGGGGCTCGTTCACTATACACTTAGGGGAGGAGTACACTGTATCTGTATAGGTACCAAGTCTTCCTCAAAATCATGAAATGATGGCAGGGCCGCAGTGCTATGCAAACAATAACCCTAACAGCAACCACCGTCGCCATGGCAATGTATTGCCAGTCTTGTTATGTTTCTAAAGTCTTTTCTACAAACATTATCTTAAGAATGATTGGCTGATGATATTTCTAGATGTAAAACAAGTACTTTTTTTCAGGAATAATTTCAGCCCATTCTCCCCTTCTGTTCACTTTGCGATACTAAAAACAAACGTCGACAGAAACTGTAACTCATTTTCGCATAGTGTGTAAAAAAAGCTTTTGCTTCATTAAAATCAACATCTTCACTAATTTCTTTCCCATTTGAAGAAAGATTTCGCAAGGATTCACATTCATTCTTGATATGTATCGTAACCAATGAGCGATAAATGAAGCATTACGTAATTAAGACTTTCTTCGGTGTTTTCTTTTCTGATATTTGACTTGATATGAGTACATACTCGTAGACATAAGACAACCTATTCGGATGTTAAGTTTTATTCTATACCTCTATTTTGAGATAGTTCTATAGCTGTTGACATACATTGTACCGCGTGTAATAGATAAAGTTCTCCTCTATTTCTACTAACGACAGAAAACCAATGGCTCAACAAGGAGCTAACTAGCCAGTTCAAGTGTTCTCAACTTATGATTGCACTTACTTTACTTACTTTATCTGTCCACTTCTACCATCTAGGGTGTCGTGGGGAGGAACAGTTGGCGGCAAATGGCTTAATAGTCTGGACTCTGGAGGCTCTTGTTGATTGCACTACAGTATTAAAATTGCACTTGGTAACGTAATAACATACTGATTCGGTGTTTTCTTAATCTCGAAGCTTATCTGACCAAGAGGCCGTTACAAGTGACATACATACGTTACTGCGGCTAAATTTCAATTTTGCAATCAATGAAATTTGCCGGGGTCTGACCTGTCATTGGTTATTATCTATAGGGGTCAAGTCGAGGTCACCACGGGCCAATCACGTCGTCGATCGGGGGTTAGGCCAGGTCATCCGGAAAGCAGTTATCATATTCGTCGCACAATTACGGTTTAATGCGGCTTTGCTAATGTTCCAGACTGGATACAGATCACAGTACATTTAACATGGGGCTAGTGAGGCTGTTGCCTCCAAGCAGATGTAATGAGGGAAGACTGTAACATTCAATACTGGTAACCTATTCTGCGCGGTTTTTGTGCCAGGAGATTCGGACAAGTTAAATAATGTTACGATTTTCCCGTCCAACATCTACTTTGAGATGGTAACTGGTGCTGTAGCAGACATCCTGTTGTGTTGGATGACATTATGCAGCAAGTTGCAGGACAGAGTTGGAGAGGCTGGTCACCATAAATATAAATATGAATGTGTTTGAGTAAGAATAAACAGAGCAGTAGTTTGTTGAGCTAGACTATCCCCATGTGTAGGTTAACATTATGCATTCGCCTTGCAAATGTTACATTTCTAGTTTGATATAGACTTTTGTCACAATTTCTAGCGCTTATGTTGTCGTATCCTGAGCTCTTCGTTAACTTTAAGCGTTGACGTGAGCCAGGAGAAGTATTTGCCTCCGCCCTGGCTGGATATCCATCTCCGTCCCCAAGTGTCCCCTCGGGCCCTGCAGTTGCCATAAGGGAACGTCAGCCGGGGTATCGGATCTCTGGCCTTCCCATAGTTCTCAGCCTGCCAGCTGCGCAGCACACACGCTTCTACAACCCGCTACATCTCCTACAACCCCTGTGTTACAACCAACGGATACTTCTGTGTACAACCCATTGAGGAGAATTTCGTCATCTCCAAGGATACATCTCCACAGGTGAGAAGTAAATTCTCCCTACTGTTCAATGTTGTTTTGTGGTGGTTTAGTTTGCGGTTTGTTGATGCAGGAAGGCCGGGGGGTCAGTTATGGAGATAATTTTAGCCCAGCCGGCATATCGCACGCGTGACCTGTGAACCACACTAGCTGTTTGTTTACGAGTTTATTGCCACTTGTAAAATCACATAACGACAAGCAACATGTGAATTATCTTGCATGTAAAACTGAATAATAGGAAACGTTAACCTCTTAATTTAATAAGATTTCTCAAATTGAAAAAGACAAAAATGACGATACTGTGCTTTTCTTTCATAAAAAGATAAGAAAACCCAGACGTTCACAATTCTTTACTATTTTTATTATATATCTTCTATGGCTGTATCTCTTTGTGTAAGAGTCTAACTCTAACATCATGATTGTTAAAATAAAACATTAGAAAAATGATGTTTACAGCATAGATGAATTGAAATAAACATGATCTATAGAATAACTAATATTAGACTTAACTTTGAGACTTTATCTGCAATCGAACTCGGACGAAGATCTGTAATCTCCAAGCAGATCTTTTGTGTTTGGTGGCTGCGACGACAGTATCAAATTGGCCAGGCTGTATCAATTGCTAGGCAGTTACCATTTGCCACCCGAAAAATTGGCTGGCAAAAAAATACCAGTACAAAAAAAAAGAAAGTCTGATAAAAAATACATAAAAACACGTCAGAAATAAGCCGAAGCCTAAACCTTTGCTTGGAGAGTAGAAGATCTAGCCTCCACCAGGCCTTCCTACGGGGGTCCAATCGTAGAATTCGGCAAAAGAAGGGAATAGCTGGCCAATAGAGTCGGTCCGCGGGAGGGTTAATTTCCCCCCTCCTAAATAGCGCGGCCAGTCAACCTCAAGGCGGCCAGACTCCCCTAGCAAATATCTCCCTATTATAGCCCGCGCAGTTAGTCTGGTAGAGACTATAGAAGATCCGTTGAAAGCGATATTTTCCAATTAGCCACGAATCAGCCTCGCCGGTGATGTCAGTAACTCATTTTCATTCGTCCCGTTAACTCGAGGCTCCATCGGAAAGGTAATAAAAGTGTATTGATTTTGATGCCCTGATATGATTTTCATCCTTCAGACGCCATCAAATATTCCTTAAGTTATCGATTTATAGATATAAATCGTGTACTCGTAAAATATCTCCCAACATATACGTGTTGCTTGGTACCAAAAGTAGATACCGTTGGTCTATACTTTACAACTTTAGGGCACATTTTACTGTTACAACAAAGCATAACAACTTTATGTATACAAAGAACTATACAGACATATACGGAATAGCACAAAATGCTACTATAGAATAAGAAACGAGCTCCAAAGCAGAGTATTTTGTTCTATTGCTGTTTAATGTACATTGTCGTGGTCCCCTTTTATGAACCGAGGAGCTAATTTTAGCTTCTATCTTTTCGGCACGGTCCATCAGTCATGTTCACGCCACACATTACTCAGGGAGAATGATGGATATCTTTATCGTTTTCAAATACGGTGGGTAGGAACCGTGCTGTGGGTAATGATGAGGGAACAGTCGCTAGAAGAGGATGGCAGGGAAGTTATTGATGGTTGAACACAGACATTTATGGACAGGTTGCTTTAGTTGAAGCCCCTGTCACACATTCAAAACATTCCCCGGACCACCAACCAACCAACCAAGGTTGGATGACAATCGGGGCCAGTCTGACCAGATTTAGACCACGCCTACCTTTCGATAGGAATCAAATTTGAGTTAAATTTGAGTCAAATTTCACCACCCCCTCGAACATGCCACGAAGCACGTGGATGGGCAAGACCGACAGGCAAAATTATAGGAGGTCAAAAGGTCAGACACAGTAAATAAAGTGAACTTGAAGGTCACGAAAACCCAAAATACTTCATGGAAGTCTGAAATCTTTGATTGTTATAAATACCCTTCAAAATACACATTGCAGTAGAGCAAACTGGTGTTATAAATTTTTTTCATTATTAACTGAAATGGCTGGAAAGGAAGTAACTACATGTATATATCTGCTTCGTTAACTAGTACTTCATGACAGAATTCGATCCTTCGGTTGTTGTTTTGCTTGCTCACGTTGTTTACTTTAGTGGTTATATTTTGCACCTCTCTGTATCCCTTGATGGGCAACTGCAAAAACATCTAAAGGACACGTCCGTATGGATTGACGTTTTCCCGCCTACTTATCTTCCTATGATGACTGATGACGTCAAATGATTGACAGGGCTGTATGACAACTTGAGTTTTTCCTGGTCAATTTCAAAAGACATGGTCTATTTACCTCAGTAGATGACACAAACTTCGGTGGATTCTAGCCTCCTTTGTAGGCGTTCCCGGTGCGGTCGTTGTTTGTGTGTGTGGGGGGGGGGGGGGGCTGATTTGTACTCTTTCAAGTTTTCTATTTTGCACTATTTTTATTTACTTCAATTTTCACCTCAAAACAAGGCTCATACAAACCACTTAGTACATGTTTTGGGTTAAATTAAGGAACTGTAGAGACAGATTTTTGTTTGTTTACCTTATTAGACTTGAAAAGTTTAGGTTGTACCCATCAGGAAAGCATTCACAAGGAAGCTTGTTCCATATATAGTGATCAAGTTCTAGGAAAAAAGCTTTCAGCGTGGAACTTTCTAATGAGAGATGGAGTATGGAGGAAGAAAGGGTGATCCGCTTCCGTAGAAGTGGCAAAGCGTGTCCTGGCCGAGAAAGTTCGAAGTGGGGGCACAAGCGAATGAAGTTCCGCGGAGTATTTCTGCCATGGAAATAACGATAGAGTAACGCCAGACTTGCAACATTGCGCCTTTGAGAAAGGGGCGGCACGGGAGGCATAGAGGTCTCCCCCAACAAGATTTCGTAGTCGGTATTGGACTCTGTTTAGACTGCTAAGGGAGCTTTGGGCAGCTCCAGCCCAGAGCTTTCTTATTGGCCAAGTTTTCTGATCGCACGCGCTTCTTTGACCGCGGAGAATCCGTCTGGAAACTAGAAAGGTAAAATTACATTTTGCTTCGCAAATGTTACCTTTCTAGTTTCGAGACGTATTCCCCGGGACACTCAGTGGTTTATCCCCCTGTAATTCCCTTTTACGGGGAGTTAGACATATCTACGCCTTATCTGCAGACGATATTGAAAACATAAGTCCAGACATTATGTACTGATAAGGGGGCTTACAGCAGTAGTACCATGAGAGAGAGAGTATATTATTAGCATCACTCGATCAAGGACGGCATAAGAGAATTCCTTGTTTACCGTCGCATGTCTATCATACACGTCTGCCGTTTTGGGCAATTTTTTCGTCAATTTGTCAACGTGCGTTGGAAATAACGAAGTTCCTAATTTAGAATACATTGCACATCTTCTTCTAACCATTGTCCATTAATAAGCATTACTACTGGAAAGTACATGTAACGTTCATTGGCTGACGATCTTATAAGTCTGATGACGTCAGGTGATTGACAGGTCCGTTGAACGTTGAGAATGATTTGTCGTCTGCACTGTCTGTGTGCTGATACATGAAGATGTAATTACATCAGAAACTTTGGCGAAAATAATTATAGTTGTTCCTCTCTCTACATACATACATACATGAGCAGTTTCGTTCACGCCATGTAACGCTAAGTGTTTTTGGATTATTTTGGGCATCTCTAGATATGGTGACCCCAAATCAACAAATATGGATGTTAGCAACAACGGACTGATTTTTTATGTTTACCTTCGCAGAAGGAAACATATTGGTTTTGCTCTGTTTCTTCTTGCGTTCTAAACACATAGGGTCAATGACCTGGAACAGACAGCTGTCACCATGGTAACTGGTGCTGCAGCAAACACTTTGTGGTGTTGGGTTACATTATGTAGCAAGTTGCAGGACAGAGTTGGACTCGTGTCACCGTATATATTAATGTGTCTGAGTAAGAGAGCAGAGCAGAGTTTGCTAGGCTAGACTATGTGAAGGTGAACATTATGCATTTGCTTTACAAATGTTACCTTTCTAGTTTGACTTTTGTTTTTGATAATTTGTCAACCGCTAGGCCGCTTTCAATGTTACAAAGTTTCATCAATTTTTTTAACGTTTTGTGCTGTCAATACATCAATAAACATTTATTTCAGTTATGATTGGATGTCGCAATATCTTTAGCAAGAAATTTTGCGTAAAACTTCCTATCTATACCGTTTTTGTGTACATATACATGTTCGGCTGTAGACGGAAGCGTTACTTGATTGACATAACAATGTGATACAGGCGAAAATGTAGGCGGAGCACAGCGCATCTTCGTCACGTGACAGACGAGGTGGCCGAGTGGTTAAGGCGATGGACTGCTAATCCATTGTGCTCTGCACGCGTGGGTTCGAATCCCATCCTCGTCGAGATTCGTTTTTGATTTTTTACTCCACAATTTTTATATTTTTCTTTTACACAAATGTTTCATTTTGTCTTAAAACGTTCAAGAAAATATTAGAACTTTTTTTACTTGCAATATCAATCATTTAGAAAACGTTTACACGGCAAAAATAAAATCGCATGTGCACTACAGCAGTCTTGTCACAGGAAACTTGCTTTAAAGGCTCCCAAAGCGATCTCATGGCAGTAAAACTGGATTCTCAAAGTCAAAGTTAAATCAACACTTTCCCATAGCATACTGATATCTGTGAGGCAATAATACGATGTCACTGACGGAAAACGGTTGCTTGCTTATATCGTAGGCTCGTTCTAGCTATTTATAGGTGGTACCAAAAAATAAAGAGACTCCTCACATAGCTTTTTTCGGGGCTACTTCAGATGCTTTAGTATGAAATGATGACGAAAATGTGCTAAGAAATAGCAGAAAATGTCAATATCAGACAGATTTCCTCATCCAGAATATTTTTGTTTTGCCTCCCTGAAATTGCATTGGATGCTTTCAAGGGAGGCCTCCCTAGAAATCGTGTTAACAATCGATAGAAATCTAACCCCATAGGAAGTTAACAGATTTGTCAGCGATATGGCGTGTAAAAAAAGATAGAAAATCGTTAATTACAGGCTCTAATTGATGGATTTTTTCTGTCCTGCCGTCACCACTTGACTGCAAGTATTTAGTATCGATTCATCGGTAACCTTACTGATCCATCTAATGTAGGGTTTGCTATAAACCATACAAAACAAACAAACACTCGTAAGAGTCGTAACTATTCTTAAGAATCCCCACTAAACAACATGGGAGGAGCTTTCATAGTGAAGACATTTTTCGTTTTCATTTTTGTCAATATTGACAAATAGAAGGCAATGACGTATGCAGAGCTACTGGAATTAAGACTTTTAACAATAAGTAGAAAGGTAACATTTGCAAAGCAAACTATGTTTACCTTCACGTGGTCTAGCCTAACAAACTACTGCTCTCTTATTCTTACTCAAACACATTCATGTATATGGTGAACAGCCCATTCAACTCTGTCCTGCAAATTGCAACATAATGTACCCCAACACCACAGGGTGTCTGCTACAGCGCCAGTTACTATGGTGACAGCCATCCGGTCAAGGTAATTGGCCTTATGTGTTTGGAGAAAAAGATGAAGAACAGTGCAAAAACAACATGTTTTGCTTCTGCGAAGGTAAACATAATTACCTTGTCAATCTTAGAATCTCCACTATTTTCGGTTTATAGGAAGGGCTTGGCTCAAACAAAATTTATAGATTGCAGGGTTTTATGGATGACGCTGTGTGCTGAGATTGGCGATATCTTAGCGCTTTCACTTGCTTTATCTGACATTGATAGAGTAGACGATATCTTATTTAAAGTCCGTTTTGCCTCAGTGAATTGATGGTAGATTTTACAGGCTTACGCTCCCAGCAAAGTCCAAAATTCAATCTTCTTAGAATGTAATGAAATGCTTTGTTCCTGAGAGAAATATATTACAGTAGATGCTATCAGGGTGCTGGGAAAAAAGATATGTACAGGAAATGGGTTAGGAGGAAGCCTACATCGCCTCTGATACCATCTACTGAACGTATTTCCTAAAGCCACTTACGCTTGTAATGACATAATGGAGTATAGGGAACGCTACACACTTCCGCCCGTCAGAGATGTCTGAAAGGAAGAAGAATAGAAGTGATATCAGCTGAAGAGGAACTTCGCTCCTATCCTTTAGTTAGATTCGAACTTACCAAATAAAGTACGTTTCACGTTGAGAGGATGGTAGAGCTGGAAATAAATGGCTTGGAGTTACAAATGAATATTTTTGTTCTAAAAAGTCGTCCAGTTATAGTTCTATATAACCAGCCATATAACCAACCCGTACCTGCGAATCTGGTGCATTACACCAAATATAGCCTACGTAGAAGGCTTTTAGGATGACTTTTGTGTGATTGTAACTTGTATCTAATTTCTAGGCTGTGCAGCTGTTAGAAACCAGCTGGTACAATCAGAATTGATAAGCAATAAGAAAAACAGCACATACATTGTAAGCTCTCCCACCCCCCAACAAAAAAGCACAGTCAAGAAAGCCTGGTAAAAAGGCTACACTAAACGACCGTTATGCCAGTTGACAAGTTCAAATTTAGATGTACCAGCTGTGCCCAAATACTTTTAGACTGAAGAATTGCCTCAGAGGCGCGATTCGGACCTCATTCACTTAAGGCAGGTGACAGGTGGTAGCAAATATTGCCGACGTCTTCCTTCTGTCTCACGACATGCCCTTCGCGATCGATCGGGTCGCCATGGGAACCCGGACGATAAATCGGTTGTAATTCAATAGAACGGTCCGAGCCGGAAGCGCGCGTGTCGTCCCGCCATACATGCATCTCTGACCGTTACCGGGGACTGGTCTTCATCTACTTCAACAAGAGAGCCGTATTGTACCTGTCATAATTGGTGTTATATACCGACGGGCGGTTATACCGGGTATACAGATACCTTCATCAGATTGGGGAGAAATCCAGGTAGATATCTCTAGATATCTTTTTGTAAGGCTGAGGTAGCTTTTTTTTTTATATCATCTTTGTTGAAGATCGTTCTGTGGACGTATTCTTACAAATTGGTCGACGATTGTCTAATATGTTTCTCATAAACTGAAAGTATGCTTTGTCACTGTCTACTACTGTACACACATGCGAATATATCGGTTTGGCGCGTGTCTTAGCTAATTGCTTGAAAGGTTGCACAAAGCGTTTGGTCTATCTAGGCACTTTGATATTTCCCGGTCCCTTTGACCTATCAAATATAGCATTCGTGTATGTAATTTGGCTTGCTGTGTTGATATAAGGTATGACAGTGCAAGTTTGGGTGATTTTTTTTCAATAACAAATTTGAGGGGATATAATGCCAAACTTAAAATCAGTTGTGTGTAAGAGGGTGAAGTTAATTAACGTGCTATTTGTAATCGCTGAGGTTTAGGGCATTAAAAATGTAATTAATATTCCACATTCCTGTAGATTTCTTATGCTCCCCAATGGATTTATCTTTTTCTATCTTCAAATCTGCCAATATGTTAACAAATAACAACAGTAGTCAGTATCATGTCAATAAAAGTAAGAGAAGTCCATGGCTAGCCTGTATGCAGGCTTTGTAGCTGGTTTGTAAATGGCTTAAGTACAGCAGTTCAGTACATAATAAGCTTTGAAAAATAGTCCACCACCAAGCCTGCTACGAAGGATAATAAAACAGTGGTTTCATAACAAGGTATTTTTGACGCCTGCGTATGATCCACGGCTTATAAGTCATTATGATTTATTGTCAACGGGATTTTTCAATAAGGAAAATGATATTGTACTGAGCGCATAATGAATAACCTTTAAAATAATGTCATGATGTGATATAAAACAATGGGAAGGGCGATGTACTCTAGGTGAACGACTTCTTGTTCCATCCTCTCCGGGCAAAGTAACGTAGATCAAAATACTTCAAAATCGCCGTTATTATTTTCCTTAGGGGTTAATAAACGTCTCTATGGAAACCGAAATCGCATTTTTATTTCAATCTCACCGCTGATAGAACTGACGTATGTATTTAATGTAACTGATGCCAGGGCCTACACAGGCCAGCTCTTCGGCACCAGGGCATACATGCCCCCGAGGAAATTTTGCCTCAGCCCCCCTGTGGAAAGCCCTTGAACCTGGGGCTGTTACGTGTTTCAAGTAGGCAAAAAAAGGCCATCAAAATAGGGCTGTTTTCTAAAATATTATATGACCTATGAAAACTGCTACGGTATAAAAAAAAAACAACGAGCATCATCTCGCGCATACTAGCAGACGACATGCCAATAAACTACCTGAGTAATTCTTTCAGTGCAAAGAAAGTCTTAAAAAGAACAAAAAAGAAGAGCAACAAAGGGATCGTATGTTACAGCTGCGAACGTACAGACATGACTTCAATACTCCGCGGAGGTTTCTGACCTCGTTCACGGAGTAAAAAATCACCTGAGTGGGTTTACTAAGCCAGGAGGGGAGACTGGTGACCAGGTTACGTATTCTGCAGAATAAATACATTTTTAGATACAGCAGTTGCATTGTCGCTGCCTTTGAAAGTAGAATAATTCATGTAATGGCTTCCTAAATTATGCCTTATCAACCTGGTCTTCTCGCTTACAGGTGTTTCTTACCAATAAATTGACTTCCTGGATTCCAGGGAGCTTTGGGACTACATTATAGGGTATCAGCTAATTGTATTCATGACCTGTGAAAAATAGGCCTAGAGGGAAATAAACAGGAAGGAGTATAACATGTCGTCGCTTGCCTCTACGAAATCCAGCAGGACTAGACTAGCTAGACTAGACTGGACTAAACTAGACTAGGCTGGACTAGACAAGACTAGACTGGACTGGACTGGACTAGACTAGACTAGACTAGACTAGACTAGACTAGACTAGACTAGACTAGACTAGACTAGAAGCACTCCCATTTTCAGAATGTTTTTACTGACTCATTATCTAACAGTCGACCAAACGCTGTTTTTGTTTGTTTTCATTCGAGTTCGTCAAGCCTAGCGGATTTTCTTAGAATTGCAGCAAGCTTGAGCTTCAGCCAAGTCCTTGTCACTGAGTGCCGCGCGCCCAGGTTAATTTGTAGCATTTCCTCCCCAACGAACTGCGATAAAACCTGAAGATTGAACCGTCTCCGTCGAGACGAGGACAGTTCGCTTAGAGGAGACACTCGTGCATAATTCAGAGGAGGCGTTTTTTCTGATTATCGATCCACTATCGCCTGGGAAACGGCGGATCGATACAGAAGACCATATTAGGACATGAGCTATCGGCGATCTGGTGTTACAGATTGGTACAGGATCAAAGCGTGGAGCAAAAATACACATATTTCACAGAAAAGGGCAAGAAGTTATCAAGGACAGCATAGATGTATCGATTAGGAATATAAGAAAATAAAAGTGGACAGTGGTATACTTTTGATGTCACAATGAGTGAGTGGTCATCTAGATTTCAGTTAAAGTGTGTCGTTCATTTAAAGGGACATAATGTTACATTTTTGCACCAAAATTGATATATTTTGATCTTCATGTGATTGTAATTTACTTCCACTATTCAACATATTCGTGCCATTATGTCACATTTCTGACATTTATGGTTAAGCACTAAAACTGCCCACACGAAGCGCACTCAGTTTAAAGTACCACTACAAACTACCAGAATGCAAACAAACATGGCTAACGGCTAACGGCTAACTCTACTTCTTGAATGGCACTTATTTGTGTACTCTCGTCTCTCCTACACAGCACTGTTAACTGGGGACCAATCACATGCGTGGACGGTAATTCAATTTACTCTGTATCCCACCATTCAGGATAAAACATATTTAACCAATTGTACGTTTAGAAATTCGTATGCAACGTGGTACGTGCTGTACGTGGCCGCTCTGGAGAGATTAGAATTTGGTCCTGAACGAAATTATAGTCTGATCCGTTGCAATCACACGCAGTAACCCGGTTGTGGCCCTGTCCTTGGTGCTGAATGCTAGGTGAAACCATTTAATGGCGAAAAGGGCAACTGTGGTCCTGTTGTAGTATTCTTAAATCTGCCCTGGCTTCAACTCGAAGTGAATTGTCCCACGGAAGGAGTGAATTGCTCCATTTTGAGTCAAACGCCACAGAGTATTTCGCCAGTGAAGATGCACTGAAGCTTTGGTAAGATTACAACTTGTTAAATTTGCCAATTGAGTGGCCAATATTCAAATTTACCTAGCTATTCATCCATGTACATGTATGTATACATGCATGTGCGTATGTTTGCATGTAATTTCCGTTTGTATGTACCTGTCTAGTATTCAGTTTTTTTATTTATCAGCAAAAGTACACTGTACATCTTACAATTCTCATTATAAATGTACGTATTTTTGATACATTGTATTCCATTTAATTCAGATTCAGTCTCTAATATTCGTCTATCGACTTGACAATCCATCTATCCTCTATTTATCTATCCTTTGTATCTTGTCATATATCTTTGTAGTGGACACTTTTCATATGTAACTTATTTCTGCCAAATGTGTGCAACAAGGCGAACAAACAGGGTACTAAGTCCAGCCGTGTATTCTAGACATGCCTCCCCTGGTGTTGCAGACAAATTGTGTCTGTGTCTGCCTGGTCTTGATTGTCTCTGTGTCTGGTACAGAGGCCCGGTCATTAGGGAGAACGTGAGCGTGGATACTGTAAAGGCCTAGCCTCGATCCACCAGGCCTTCCTACGGGGGTACGGATCGTAGAATTCGGCAAAGAAGGGAATGATAACTGGCCGGGAGAGTCAGTCTGTGGAAGGGTTAACTGCGCAGGCAAATGAGCTCTACGGTGGCCAAACTCCCCTGGCCAATTATTCTCCCTATTTGGCTAAATTTGACTGTTTTTGAACCCGCGTTGTTAGTCTGGTGGAGACTAATAAAGGCCAAATGTTAGCAGCGAGCGGGCACTTCTGTTGATGAAGAATGGGTCGAAGCGTGAACCGTCTGTTGGTCAAGGTTGCTTTTAAGATATGGAGGAGCCAGGATTCGTGTTATACAAGAAAGCTGTGCGTGTGTGTGTGTGTGTGTGTGTGTGTGTGTGTGCGTGTGTGTGTGTGTGTGTGTGTGTGTGTGTGTGTGTACATGTGCGTGTGTGTACATGTGCGTGTGTGTGCGTGTATACATGTATGCGTGTGTGTACATGTGTATGTATGTATGAGTGTGTGTGTGTGTACATGTGTGTGTGTGTGTGTACATGTGTGTGTACATGTGTGTGTGTGTGTACATGTGTGTGTGTGTGCGTGTATGTATGTATGAGTGTGTGTGTGTGTGTGTGTGTGCGTGTGTGTGTGTGTGTGTGTGTGTGTACATGTTTAGCGTTGAAAGTGTCTTTCACCATTACACTGCAGGAAAATTTGGATTTACCAATGGTAGTAAATGCCAGTAAAGTTGGGTAATGTTTACTTTATAAACAGTAACAGACATTACAATGGTAGTGAATAAAAGTCCGGTCCGGTAATTTAGGACTTAACAATGGTAGTAAATGAAATTACAAGACTTAACTTTTATTTACTACCATTGTAAAGTCGGGTACTGTTTACAAAGTAAACGTTACTTGGCATTTACTACCATTGGTGAATCCAGTTTTTCGTGCAGTGTAACCCTGTATCAATATTAAACGACATTCTTCACTTGTGTAGCGTAACTGGAGATACTAGAGCAGCTGCTTCGATCTGAAATACTTCCTTACATTAGAGAAGCTAATCAGACCTTTGGCTTGTTTGTTACAGTGAGCTTTAACTCCCAACGGTACTGGTTTGCCCTTGTTGGTTGAACTCGATTCTTCCTCCATCAATACAAGGTTCCCTTTCGATTGCTTTATGCAATTAAGTCGGTTTCTCCTTGTTATGGCTGATGTGTTATGGCGTGGGCTTCAAGCTTTCAAGCCCGGGGTGTAGTCATCTGCACCCGTTCGGTGTTCTATCCACTTCGTTGACCTCTGTCTGACAAAACACATTTAGGAAGTGGCTAGGGATGCATGGGAGACCTCTGAAAACGTGTTAGGATTTCTCCTGTGTGGGCTCAGCCCTAATGATGGGAAGTTCAGGTCTATGAGTCATGTTATTGCCTTTTCATTCGTCTTCTCAATTAGGCCATTCCATGTCAATACCGTGTGATACGTACCTGAAGCCCCTGTCACACATAGGCACATATGGGATCCTGAACACTGCTGAACTCACCCAACCATGGTTAGGAGTAGGACAGCTGTGGTTGGCTGGTGTTCGACGAGGTCGGCTACTGTTCGGCTGCGCCAGCCGAATGTTTCAAAATGTTTCAAACATTCTGGTGTGGACGGGAGGTTGGGCCATGGTTAGCTGGTGTACGGGTGTGGTCTTTGCGTGGTTTGCAGTCAAATTTGGATCAAATTTAGCTCAAATTCGATTCGTGTAGAAAGGTGGGCGTGGGCTAAATCTGGTCAGACTGCTCACGAACTTCAGCCAACCTTGGTTGGTGTTCGGGGAAGGTTCTGAATGTGTGACAGGGGCATAAGAATAAGATGACAAGACTGACTTTAACTACTGTAATGCTGGTTGCTGGCCACTGGAAAGCGGTCAGCAGTTTTAATGAATAATGAATAAACAAAGGCTCAAACAAACAAACAAACAAACAAACAAACAACAATATTTATATTTGGAGTTCCTTAGCTTAAAACATCTAATGTGACCATGTCTTCATTGAACGAAGACAGTCTAGATGAAAATAACAAGAAAAATCATTTTCCGTAAAAACATATTTTGTTCGTAAAGAACAATCCATTTCAGCACAGATACTAGTAGATATCAATAATTAAGATTATAAACCTTTTTCTAGCATCAGTCTATTCTACATAAGTTGTTGGTGAATATTTTCTCCCATTAGGAAGACTTGCAAAGCCACAAACCCCATCTTATCATTTATCCACCTTGTTGCTTCTAGATTGGCCGTCGGGCACCCACTTTGAAGGACCAAATGATGTAAAACAAATCCCTGATATTCTTGATGTATAAAACATGAAAGTACATCCAAGCGAACGTCTGGGGTGATCAAATCTGTCTTCTCGCACAGAGATCTATGAACGTTGTGTACTATCTAAAGGAACCCAAAGCGATTTCAGGGCAGCAAAACCGGATTTTCAAAGTAAATTTCCGGTCATTTTTTTTATGTAGTAAATTGAATCAACCCCGGTATCCCATAGATAGCATACTGGTATCTGTGGGGCAAAAATGCGATGTCGCTGACGGAAAACGGTTGCTTGTTTCGTATCCTAGGCTGCCTCTAGGTATTTATAGGTGGTACCAAAAACTAAAGGGACTCCCAACGTTGCTTATTTTTGGGCTATTTCAAACGCTTCAAGTATGAAATGATGACGAAAATGTGTTAAGAAATGGCAGTAAACGTCAATATCAGACAGATTTCCTCATCCAGAATATTTTTTGTTTTGCCGCCCTGAATTAATCAACCCGATGTAGCCCCGCGGCCTCGCTAATACGTCTCCTGTACAGAGCTAACCCCGAGGTCCGCACCAATCAGTCAACGGCTGGACCTACTGACACAGCCGACAGCCTGAGCAAGTCAACTACCTGTGTGACGACTCTGCAATAACCATCTTTTTTTAAATGCAGTTTATGACTAATTTTGTGAAAGGTTTCCTATATAGATTAATAGATTTATTATACAGTAGCAAGAGCCTCATTTTTCGGTCAGGAAAAGTTTATCCGTGAATAGTTTCATCAGGTTGGTAAGTCACTGAATAAAGAGACTCTTTCTACACAACCAAGTGTTTTATTAAGCCGACGTTTCGGTGACCGTCTGTCACCTTCCTCATGGCAATTCTGACTGGTTCACATTGCACTGCAGCATGGGTCACCGAAACGTCGGCTGAAACACTTGGTTGTGTAGAAAGAGTCTCTTTATTGAGGAAAAGTTTATGTTATATCGAAGATGCCACTGAAAGTAATAATCAGTCTGAGGGTCTTCAGTGAGGGCATAATTTTGAATGAATGAATGAATGAATGAATGAAGACATTTATTGTACGCATATACCTACTGGGTTAAGTACAGGTCACAACAAAAGAATAGTATACAGATAATGTTACATATTGAAGTAACTACAGCTAAGTGAATTCGACCCTCCTCGCTTCTTAGTAATGATAAAAAGGTAAGAACAGATATGTTTTATAATCCGAAGGTTTGTCTAAGTTCATTAATTTGTAGAATGCAGGCGAAAGAAAAGAGGGTAAAAAAGTAAAAAAAGAACAGTAAGAGTTAGTGCTGCGTACCGGTTCGCTGGACCGGTTCAGGACCGGACCGAATGTTTCGGTTCAAGTCCAAAAAAACCGAAACGTTGAGAACCGGTTTTGGACTTGTTAAAAAAATAGCACTAACATACATTCCAGTGTTTAAAATACCCGGTCTCGCAGTCTCGCCGCGCAAGTAATTTTTTCTGTGCGAGACTTATTCCGAAAGCCAGGTTGCCCGGAGCGCAAGTTATTTTTACAGCGGCTGGGTTTACGGCCAGCGGCTTCTGAAATAAACAGTGCCGCGGTCCCGCCTGCTTGATCTCGCCCCGGTCTGCTTGCGGTAACAACGACCCATTTTCCATTGAGAAATGTTCCTTGAGAAGTTTCATCCGTAGTCAAGTTGCTTTAATGCGCCTATAAACGCAAAAATTCATCCGAAACACGCGGCAGTGATCGGCCGGGAGTCCCGGGACGGACAAAAACATTAGCGGCCATCTTAAACCTCGCGAACTCACGTTAGATCTCGCAAAAACACGCGAGGAATACGCAACGCCCCTAGCGACATTGGTGAGACTGCAGCCTAGTGCAGGGTTATAGATATCGGTAGAGAGCCGATAATGAAACAAATTAAATCTAGCACCGCGTTTCCACCGCTATTTTATCTCTTGGGGCGAAATGAAGTACTTCTTTGCTGTTGTTGCTATAAAAAAATTGTACTATTAAAGCTGAAAAATATTTTTTCTTAAATTATACACTGTATAATACTAGTAGCTTAATAATATGTGTTTACTACTGAGTATAATAATACAGTATTCATTGACTCATGATTATGAAACACCCATATTAGTAATTAGGTCTATATACATTGCATTTGTAGTTCAGCAGTCAGCTCAAATTAATCCAAGGCTTTAGGTAGGCAAGTTGCTTTGCTTACATCATGCCATGGGTTTAGGTCCGGACTTGCAAGTCCGGACCTGAACCTAAACCTCTGGACTCGAGTCCGGACCTGAACCTGAAAATTGGTTTAGGTATGCAGCACTAGTAAGAGTACAATGTGGCAAATGAACTCACAGTAAGGCTGATTGGAGGGAAGGGGGAGTACTCTATCACAAACGATCGACTGACAAAGCCCCCCCCCCCCCCCGGTCCTGTTCCTGACCGATTTTCCTGATGAAGAAATTTGAATAAGTGACAAAATCGCGCCCTTCAAGTCGACCTCATCACTGACTCTATCAACGACCCACCCTCCCCGGGACTTTGGGACATCAAAACCTCCGGAATAACCGCCGACCTCAATTTTATACATTAACCGTCAGTTCGTCGATTGCCAAAAGGGAAAAGTCACTGTACAGTTTCTCTCCCGTCGTGCTTTGCGAAACAGGAGTCATTTAAGGTCAAGGGGGTGGAATAGTTACGCAACAAAGTCGCAGAAAGTAGTCTGTCAGAACATGTTTTCTGCCTCATAAACTAGCCAGCAACAATCCTGTGCGAATGATACAGAGAGTGCTGTCTCAGTTTGTCGTTGGCAAGGATTCTGGAATTCGAAGCAATCTAAAGAAAAGTCGGTATTGCAATATTCTTACAGGTCAGTGACCTCAGTTTAGCCCATGTCACACGTACTAAGTTGAATATGGCCTCCCAAACACTAGCCGTACTCTACCCAGCCATGGTTAGGAGTAGGTCGGGAGCAAGGTCGGCAGTGTGGTTGGCTGGTGTTCGGCGAGGTCGGCTACTGTTCGGCTGCGCCAGCTGAATGTTTCAAAATGTTAAAAACACTCGAGTGTAGACGGGAGGTTCGGCTATGGTTGGCTGGTGCTCGGGGGGGTCAAATTTGACTCAAATTAACTCACATTCAATTTGATTCGTATAGAAAGGTAAGTGTGGCCTAAATCTGGTCAGACTGCTCCCCAACTTCAGCCAACGTTGGTTGGCTGGTGGTCGGGGGAAGGTTCTGAATGTGTGTGACAATGGCTTCACCTTCACCACACTGTAAGTTGGGGTGATATGAAACGAGCTAAACTTGTGTAAATCATTTCATGAATATCATGTTCTAGCAGAGAGGTATCAAGGAAGCTGAAGTTCGGTTCCCTAAACGCAGTCTGGCGCCAACCAGGCGCCAACATGTCCCGGTTTGACTCTCATCATTTCAGTGGAAGTGATTGTCCTCTAGCCTGGGTGCCATCCTCCGTAGTTACCGCCAGCTCCCTACTGTCGGTAGCCAGCGACAGTAGTGAGTAGCGTTGTTGTCAGTTAGATTTGACTCAAATTTACCTCAAGTTTGATTCGATTCGTATCGAAAGGCGGGCCTAAATCTGGTCAGCGACTACATGCTCCCAACCTACCGCAAACCATGGTTGACTGTGTCACAAGGGCTTTAGTTCGCATTCAATTTAGATAAATACGCGATTGAAGGCGTCCACAGCGCATGTATTTCTTTTCATGATCGGCCTAGTTCTACCACTTACTTTATATGACTGATAGTTTTGAAACGAATTCCACTTAAGTTTTACTTCATCACAGATCAATGCGTGCCGTCCGTCAGATGAGATAGAAGTACCCCCACACTACAGACCCACCACAGCTCGCAGAAGGAGACTTACAACAGTCTGACACTATGCCGGCGGGGAAGATGCCGATCAACTGGTAAGCCTTAACTACAAACTGTTTTGACGTGACATCAGACAGAACCCCAAAGCAACATCAGTGCATGCTGACATTTCTTTCAAAAACACTGGAGGTTTATATATAAAGAAAGGACTTAAAACTAGAAACGTAACATTTGCAAAGCAGAATGTTTACCTTCACATGGTCTAGCTCAATCAACTACTGCTCTGTTTTTTCTTACTCAAAGTCTCAAACACATTCATATATGTGGTGAACAGACCCTCCAACTCTGTCCTGCAACTTGCAACGTATTGTAACCCAACACCACAGGATGTCTGCTCCAGCACCAGTTACCATGGTGACAGCCGTCTGGTCTAGGTCATTGACCTTATGTGTTTGGAGAAGAAGAAGAAACAGAGCAAAAACAATATGTTTTCCTTCATCGAAGGTAAACATAACAACGCGTCTCACTGAATGTCATGAGTAGTCCAAAGCTCTGATATTACGTAGCACCCTTGCCCCCGTCATTAATTTTATATTCCCATTAATTTAATGGCAAGAAAACGCCAAATGCATCGATATACATGTAATTTTACGACTGGGCTATATTGTTAAGCTGTTATTAAATCCTCATATCATCACTTAACACGCCTAAGTGCGACAGGTGGCTTACCTGTGACGAGGCAGTAAAAATAATCACTGTCTCCTGGGAGATCAAATCAGGCTGTAGCTGACGAGGAAATCTTCTGAGTTCAATTGGCCGTGCAGACGCCTAATCGACTGACGAAAGCTAGAAACGAGCCAGTATATATAGCCTCCTGTGCAGGCCTCCGAACGGGTGCGCGTTTTGATACCCGTTTTGTAGAATTGTTAACGCGTTCTTTTGCCGGCGCACCCGTTCGGAGGCCTGCACAGGAGGCTACTGGTATAAAGGGTGGAAGAGGGTGGAAGAAAACACACGTACATATAAAGGCCACAGCAAGTAAATTTTACGGATAACATCCTCCACGCCAAATTTAATGCGATGGTGCGAAAAAACAAGGCGGCAAAAAATAAGATTCATACATTTTCAAATTTTGAGATCATAAATCTTGTTAAACAAGAATTGAGGCGACAAAACATGATATCACAACCAACAGATCTTTTATTCATGTATTCAACAGTATTACCTGTCCTTGTAGATGTGTATACATCTCGATTAACCGTTACAATTGGAGAAAAGAGCTTGTCTTACCACCATGGGCAGCTACTACCTCGGTATTCATTTGCGATTCCGATTGAACACCTTGGACTGTCAACAGTTGCCATCAATTAACGCGAGCAATTGTGCCTCAAGTTTGCTGGATCCCTGGTGGTCTCTGAACCGAAAGATATTTACGACATATTTGCCAATTTTAAAATTTCGGCATGTTGACAACGAATTTTTTTTTTCGAAAGCAGGTGAAAATTAATAATGCGCGCGCTGATCATGATGTCATCCATAAAATTACTTTCTGTAGCCTAATAAGACGATCAACAAATACTCCAATATATAGACGACTTTCCTCTTGATTACAATGCACTTTTAACGATATCTATTTAATCTAAATGTAAAATAGATTGTTGAATAAGGCACGTGCTCGTCAGCGAGTGTACACATTAACAGAGCAAACATGTTAGATCATCATTTGTCTCGATTTGTTGACCAACTTTTCGAGTGATTCGTTTGAAACAGTCTGTTTTGCAATGTTGAACGCTGTGGCTTTTTTATGGTTGCAAAAAGTGTATGAGTGTTGTGCTATCTATTCGTAACATTCTTGAATTTTCATGGCAATATTCTCAGTTTCGAAGAAAAATGCTGCATTGTCCGTGTTCCTTTTACCATTCTTGTGATTATGAGGGCAGCTTGATTAGTGTACTGACAGTTTTTGTGACTTTTTCATGCGTCCAAATGAAACTTCACACAACAGCATGCCCCTCCGTTCGCCGCTTGTCAAACGGTACGTGACTTTTCCACGCTGTATGCATGCTTGTGGCACCTGCTGATTGGGATGTGCCATGTCTGCAAAAAGGGGTGTCTTCTTAATTTTTTCAGCCGTGACTGTAAATTGACACGAAAAAGCATCAATTTCCATATTTTTTAACGTTCATTTACACCAAGGAGGTTATAGTGAAACCTCCTAGTTCACACAAAAACAAGTGTTAAAGAAATACCCCTTTGAACAAACATGGTAAGTTCCAGATGATGTCATACACGTTTCACCGGATGCGGTTTTTCTGTGTAGTGCATGTCGGGAAAAATTCACTTCCGCCATTTTGTGTCATGGAGGAAAAACATCAATCTGTGATCGATATTTTCGTGCGGAAGGAGAGAAATTTACGATTCCTACGCCAGATTGGCATGCAATAACTCCAGTCGAGGGTAGGCAGGCTAGAGGAGTTTTTCCTTTCTCGATTGCAGCTGCCAGGCCGAGGAGGCACGGCTGAAAATGGCGACGGCGACGAAGAATAAACATCTGCGAGCGAAGCGGCAGAAGAAGAAACTGTTCCGGGCAAACGAGCCACTCCTGTCCGTTCTCATGTGGGGAGTCAATCACTCGGTAAGAGACCACTTCATCCTTCATTTCTCCACGCAGGCATCCTTTCCTATTACGCCCTTGATTGTATTCGTCGCCGCGGCGAATTCCGCTACCCAGACCGTAACTAATTTTCAGCAGACCGCTATCCGCTCTTTCTTCGGCGTACGGAGGCGTTTCCTCCGAGACAAGCAATCGGTGTGATCGGCAGAAAATTTCATCTTGGGTTTTCCTCTGTAGAGTGTAAAATTTGTGTGATATTTCTCCTTCAGGATATTTTGACTTCCTTTCATTCTGCGCTACTTCCCCATAGGAAATTCTTGGCATTTCGATTTTGTGTCAACGTTTCTAACAGGTGACATCATACGTGTATACGGCCTCACCCAATACTATATCCCCACTACAAATAAAATGGGACCAAAAAAAATTACATTCTCTCTTCTGAAATAGCAGGCGATCTAACTATTGATTAGTGCATCCCTATGATAAAAAATCAGCATAATATGCCATAATCGGTTGTAGGTACAAATATATTTTTCACGGTATTTGATCATGAGAGGTGGAATGTTATGTTAATAAATTGAATAATTTATTCCATCCCCTAATTGTTCAGTAATCTAAAATTGATTCGGTTAGAATGTTCTAGAAATTATGCAAATGTTTTCATGCTATAACGCTTGGGTTTCATTGAAATTTGAAGTTAGCAATCTTTAAATCAAAGGCATCCAATGCAATTTCGGGGCGGCAAAACTTGATTTTCAATGTCAATTTTCTGGTCATTCTTTCATTGTAGTAAGTTGAATCAACCCTATCCCATAGCATACTGATAATACTTTTTGTTTTGCCACCCTGGAATTGCATTGGATGCCACATAACTAGATTTGGATACAGTGGCTGATAGAAGGCAAGCACAGTCTTATAAAGCTACATATGCCTTAAGTGCCTAAACTAAAGATTTATGGGTATTGCCTTTGGTCACTGTTACACTGTACAATGTATTTTTCTTCTGGCCTCCTTGTTTGTAGGTATCACTTGCCTTCTCTGGCGCCATGAGTGTTATTGAACACATATAACTGTGATGACCAACAGACAATTGATATAAGCCAGATATAGACTTTCTTTGCACATTGCATGTGTGGTTTGCTGGTTAGGGCACCCGGCTTCCAGACAAATATGCAGGGGTTCGAATCCCAGACTGTTGTCAGTGGACAGGAACTCGGAAACTGTGGTCGTTGATCTCATCAAAAAGAAGTAAATGACCAAAGTATGAATTGAACCAGTATTTTATTTTGTTGATATTGAATCTGTTGATACATTGATCATACGAGTGATCGCCATGACGTTAAGGCCAGCGAGTGGTAGGCAAAAAGCGGGTGACGGTTGGCTGATTTGCCTACCAATAATTTGCATACGTCTTCAAATAATCTGCATGTATATGATGTAAACAAAAACAGCAGTCACTCGTAATGAGTCGTATTGCTCATCGGCAATGTCCCTGATTTTGGCCAAGCACACCAAATCACCCCTACTCTTCTCGATAAGTGTGTCTCAGGCTCTGCCTCTGGATCCACCAAATTTGAGCCATATGTAGAAACTAGATTGAGGTGCTTTTTTCTGTACAACAGGCCCACTGATAATAACTACAGACTAGCACGTCGGCGGGAACGTACTGCGCCTGCGCAAAACCTGGATTTTTGCTGGATTTTTGGTCAGCGTTGCATCAGAATTTTGCCTGTTGCAGACCAGATCTTCTTCTACACAACATTTGAAAACTACAGACGGGATGTCACCCTTATATACGCGAATTCGACCTTATATGAGACGTTCTGCCGAAGTGCTATGCACAATACATTACGGGTTTCGCGCAGGCGCAGTACGTTCTGCCGACGTGCTCTACAGACTAGACTACATCTCCTAAAGCAAACTTTCCAACAAGAAGCATCCTACTTTCCTGTGTGAACTGTTCAAAACACTGACACGTTGTGCTCCTGTAGAATTCCAAATGCCGAAATTGCCTGTGACCCTATTTAAACTCATACGTTTAGAGAGATCCATACAGAATTCTCGGAAGCAATTAAAATGCATGTTCTTCAGGATTGGCTGTGAATGTAGATCCATGCTTAAAATCAGTGTCAGTCCAATATACATGTGCTTTCAAGTTGGAATACTGTATTTACAGAAGTAAACAATCGCAAAGGAAACGACCATAAGTTTCTTAAATACTATAATATTTCGTTGGAACTAAAGATTGTAGTGTCTCCAATTTCAGTCTTGGCCACTGCAAATTGCAGGTTGCAAAAGTAGGTATTTTGTGCTTGTATTGGACACCAATGTTCTATTGTTCGGATGTACTTTATGTAGGTAAGTAGGAAATGTAGGCTAGAGTAGGGGTATTAGAAGGTTTTGAAGGGTCCTTTTCTATGGGAAAGACAGACATTGAGTCAGCTGGACTACTAGTATTCATTCCAGGCGCATCTGCAATCCTGTGCTCCATATAGCTTCCTGTGCCATTCCACTTCAAAGTAGAGGAAAACCAACTTGAAAGCAAGTAGTCACGAGAGTTGGAACCTGTCTGGAAGAGTGCGATAGTTGCTTCACCCGCAGATCAAGGTGGCAGTACTATCTGTCACGTTGCCTGTGATGTATGCTGGCATTCAAAGTCCCAGAACAGGATGTTAGTGGGACATGTGGTTATCATCACAAAGTCTGCTGGAATTCTGAGTCATGGGGGAGAGATAGAGCCAACATGTCAGCTGCTCTCTGACAGTTAGAAATGGCAGCAGCATTCATCACTTCCTAATATTACCAGGTCCTTTCATAAAGAGTCAGGCTATATATCCTGGTCTCGTTTGATGTGTCAGGACTGTGCATTGCTCCAGAGGTAGTGTGCTCTTGCCTAAAACTTTTCACAAGTTGTGTCGTGTTTGAAGTTTTTACCTCAGTTTGTGGAAGTATTGTTTTGGGTGTGTTTGTCTGTGTGTGTTTGCTTGAATGTGTGTTTGTACAGTTGAGTGGCAGCAGGTCGGTGGGAGGAATTCCTTAACCACAGACCACAAAAGTCAGACACAGGAAGTTAGGTCCCAGAAGCTGGACTGGAACCAGTTGGACATTGGGGGGTGGGGTGGTCAGTTGGCTAATCATGAGTGGGGATATGATTAAATTTATGGTACAATAATTTATAGTTGTTGTTTTTTAATCTGGTGATATGTTGTTCCTGACATATTAGTTATTTTTGGAGGGAAGGGCACCATGCAGTTACAGTAGCAAACCTTTCAAGTACCTAATCAGAATGTATACCGAACCCTGCACCAGGGCTAGCCAACCGTTTGGGTAGTACGTTTGCTTTGGTAGATTATAATCAGTCTGGGTCTGTATTCAAACTTTGTACCTTGATCTCTCCATACACCTTAATCTAACGCCATTCTATAGCTGCTGGTGTGCCTTGATGGCAGGGCTGATATGTTGTGATTTTGCAATGCCAATTTAATCAATTGGTTCTCGGATTTACCCTCTTTATTTTTTTCTCATTTGCAAAAAAAGAAAATACAGGTTCTGAATCAACTCCAGAATGCTCATATTTTAGCCCCAACAGTTCTTGTCTTCCTAGGTCACAGTAGGTGTTACAATTTTTCTATCTATCAATGCAGCAGTTTGATTAAAAGTTCAAAATTCATTGTTTGAATTACAAACCACGTGGTATGTTGACCAATGCTTCTACTGTAGCATTTGGAAATTGGGACTACAATGTATCATAGGATGTCTAGGCCTGTTTTTTGCGCCGTTGGTTCATATTTTTTCTGAAAAAAAGAGAGAGCCAACAAGTCAAAATGGTTGAGTTATAACTGTCAGACTCAGAGTTATATATTTGTAACACATTTTTTCAGGACAGGTAATATTTTTTATTGACTGTAATAATATTCAATGCAAGATTCCCCAAGATAGATTCATTGAGTCAAGCCACCTTACTCTACCGTTACAGCGAGATAGATACAATAAAGCCATAATGGTTCACCGGCAAATTTTGTTCACACAATTAGAGCTACAGTTGGATAATTTGATTATACAGGCAACTGGTATTAAAAATACATTGTATACATTGTTGTAAATCATGTATCTTCTTTGAATTTGCATATTATTTGGGCTATTTCTTTTTCTAGTCACTGCTTCTCTAAGTGTTCTGCTCAAAAACTGCCTTGCCGTGACAATTTGTTACTACTACTAGTGTATAACTACATGTATAAGCATTGTCATATAAGAGGGTCTGCATGGGGGGGATCTTGGCAACGCTTAATGGTAAATTTAGGAGGGTCAGCAACGCTTAAAGGTAAATTCAGGCAGGCCAGCAACGCTTAAGGTAAATAACGTTGGTCTTGTGTAATGCTTTGGGAATGACTTCATTGGAATGTTCTTTTGTATTTATTGGATGTCCGGTAAAACTAGTCTGTCAACCTTGGACGCTCCGTTATGATTTTGGGGCAATCTGTGTTCGACTACGCGATCTGAAGAATTTTTCAATAACGATTAACGATGAATTCAGGATAACAAGTAACGTGCTACGTGGAAGTAAATCGACCAATTACGCTTCACAAAGAATTTCCCAACGACAATCAACGTTGAATTAAAGAGGCTGGCTTGTATGGCTTGCTATGCCTCATGGAAAAAGGCAAGCAGACCCTCATGTAATATTGCCCAATGCCCATCTATTGAAAGAAGGATCTGTGTCTCTTTTAGTAAAAATCAATGCCAGCACAGATGTCATCCAAGAAGTGAGGTCTGTATGTCCTGACTAAGCTCACACACCCTACAATTCCATGTAGCTCCAGGCATGTTGTTTCTCAAGTCTTCCCGTGCTATCTAGCCTAGTCTAGGTGTGGTTTGCTGTAAATAGAGAACACTACATGGTGTATTTCATATCGCCCAAGGTACCAGCCCAACCAGGCCTTCCTACGGGGGAACGGATCGTAGAATTCGGCAAAAAAGGGAAGAATAATTGGCCAGGAGAGTCAGCCCGCGGGAGGGTTAATTTCCCCCTCCGAAGCGCGCAAATAAACTCTATGGTTGCCAAACTCCCCTGGCCAATTAGTTTACGTATTTGCTAAATTTGACTGTTTTTGAACCTGCAGTGTTAGTCTGGTGGAGACTAAGTGAACTGGAGCTAGAATAGGATGAATACCCCGCTGAAGCTATCATCCTCTGCAAAGCCTTCTGGGTTTTCTCAACTGAGGGCGGTTTTAGCCCAAAGCTGCTTACCCCAGCATGCACTATCTGTCACACATAATTGAAAAGCGCTTCAATATAGATCAACCTAGACAGCAGTATGGGAGGGCGTACATTTGCCAAGGCAGCATACATGGAGATTTTACACAAAGGTGTAGCCATACCAATTTAATAAATTGGTTCACAGATTCACACGGCCGGGCTGGTACCTTGGGTGATTCGGAATACACTGTGTAGTATATATATATATATATATAGCATACAAGTTACAACACGGTGTATTCCGTATTGCCCGAGGCATCGGCCCGACCGCGATCTGACTCGCGGGAGGGCTGAGACCGAGGGCGATGCGGAATACACCGTGTTGTAACTTGTATGCTATTTATATCATACCCACCCTAGAAAATACGTCTTTCAATGCGAAATGAGCGAAAATTTGGTGTCCCTAAACAAAAAAACTGCAACAACATTAATTCCAACGTCCGAATCCTGTATTCGAATTTTCGAAAGCGGCGCACACGGTTGGGGTGAAACGCCTTCGAATCGTTCTATGGAAGCCCGGTTTATACGCCCGGTCGTACAGTAAAATACAACACGGTCGGGAGCACTGTATCCCCGCCCGGGTATGATATAAATATGATTATATCATAACAACAGACTATCTGTATACAGTTTATGTTGTTTTCATGCCTCTATATAGCACTTTGTGTGTGGTTGTTCTTGCGATGTTTAGTCTAAGGAAGATAGGCGCTGTCTGTGTTTACCTGTTGGGTAACTGAAGTGGGCCAGCTTGTAACCATGTAGTCCTGGCTAAGGCATCTCTCATGTCAACAACAAAAAGTTTGTCATTTTTGTTTGAATGATTGTAGAGCCATAAACATGCTTTGCAGTACTGTAGCAGAAATTGTCTGGAAGATTTGTTGTAACATTTATTCAAGTACAGTTATATGTAATTTTAAATGACAAGATAGAAGTATAACTGCATGCATCTACTTGTATTTTGGGTTGCATCACTTTTCCTTGGTATCCTGGGAAAAAGAACACTTGTTCCTCACGTAGCTTGTTTCTGGGCTATTTCAAATTTGTGCTAAGAAATTGCCATAAACGTCAATATCAGACAGATTTCATCATCCAAAATATTTTTTGTTTTGCCACCCTGAAATTGCAAATTGGATGCATAAGATCTATCAAACCTGACGTCTATGTTTTTTTTTTGCCCATAAACTTTCAGCCAAAGGCAAGAGTACACATTCTGCTGCAAACTCTTGCAAAATCAACCTTCCCCCAGAACTCAAACTTGACAAATCACTTGTTCCATAAAATATGCATATGTGGAACGCATCAATCAGTGTAACTCCTACCTTTGGGGAGGCAAGTCCCTCCCAAAAGCCTCAAACCCATCAAAGTTTGGTTGATGCATTTTTGCTGTGTGTGGGTTAGGCTGTACGAAGGTTGTGTAAGTTGTTAGCATGTTTATGGTATTTTCTTGGTCCTAAAGTACTTTCTCCCATTTAAACTATACAGACCATTACATCTGAAGTCAGGGCTGGAAAGCCCACCTACATGTGCAGGTTAGTGCAGGTATAATTGGAGCTGTGCAGGTATTTCCGATTTCTGATGTCTACCTGCACCTACATTTGTACATGTAACCTGCACTGGGCCATGACAAAACCAGCCCCAGACACTAGGGGGACATAAGACCAGCATTGGTCAAAAATTGCCCTGAATCATTGAAGACAGCAGAGAACTTAGTAAAATTAAAAATGGTGCTGCTAGGAGCTTCTTTTTCAAAACATTTCAATTTTTGATGAATTAAAGGCAAAGAAACTGTAGTGCAGGTAAAATTTGTCTTGTGCAAGAAATTTTGAATGTTCCACCACCAATGCAGGTATGCAGAAAAAAGTTATTTCGAGCCCACGGAAGCCATTACAAAGCACGAACCTCCCAGGTTCTCTCATGATCGATGACTTAACGGAGACGGGAACGTCTTTGACATTTTCCGTTCCCCCAGGACGCCATGTTTTATCAGTGGTAGAGAATGTTAATGTGTGTCAAACCTGTGTAGGTGGGGAAGCCTGGCGATAAGTCGAGCTGAAACATAGATGTTACTGTCAGTTTGTGTTCCTAGTCACTTTGTCTTTGTTGATTATTTTAATAAGGTAGCATCATGGAAAGTCACAGGCCACACCAATTTAATTTGTTGGTTCTAGGATTTTTTCAGAAAAAATATGAAGTGACTGACCAAAAAAAACAGGCCTAGGCATCCTATGATAGCTTCAAATTCTACAATAGGACTAATGAAGTCACCATACCAGGCTCGTTTGTAACTCATGCAATGAATTTTAAACTTTTAATCAAACTGCTGCATTGTTAGTTGGAAAAAGGAGCCAAAATATGAGCATTTTGAAGTTGATTCAGAACCAGAGTTTCTTTTTTTTGCAGATCAGAAAAAAATGAAGATGGCAAATCCGAGAACCAATTGGTTAAATTGGTGTGGCCTAAATCCCAAAATCTTCTTTACCCCCTCCTTTTAGAATGGAATAGTCCTAAGTACACATTACACTATACAAATGTACATGTATATTCGTATAATGTATGATTTTTTTTTCAAAGAAATTAGTTCTGGGGTAGTGTTGGGTAGCCGTTCTGATGTACTGTATCTTTGGCCATGTCAAGGTCACACGCTTGACCTTGATGTGTTGATGAATAATGAAGCAGGCCTGGATCAATACCAGTGTGCCCCTCTATCTGATTTCCTCTGTGATACAACAATACCCTCTGCCGTCTGGTGCCAGGGTAGTATTGATTACTCTACATGCTCCTATCAAGACTCCTACGCTGCTCTTTATTTCAAAGTCTTTGCCTTGAAGTAGACTGTAATTTATTGCAATGCTGTGGTAGAAATGCTGCACCTGATATGGATTTTGTTTATTCAGAATTGCTGGTGATATTTGAGCTTGTCACAATCATTACCAAAGAGGACCAATTCCTTTTATGACCTCTGAGCTAGTTGTACCAGTAATGGAAAGAATGGCCAGAGCCAGTTTAACTTTAAGGCAGCAGAAAGTTGAATTGATGGTGACTTAGAATATGTTGTGAGTGTGTGAAACAAAAAGTTATCTTGTTTTCACAAAGTTTTTTTTTTACCTCTCAGAAATACCTGCACAGCTCCAATTTTACCTGCACTAACCTGAATATTCAGGTGGTATTTTGAGCCCTGCTAAAAGTAACAACATTCCTCTTTTTTGCTGGGAAACAGGCCAAAATCAATGCATGCACAGATGTCTTCCATACAGTAAGGTTTTTGTGGGCTACTGTCTGTCACTGGACTGTTTTGGCCGATGGCATTTTTCCAGAAACATTGACTGTAGCCCATGGTGGAGAAAACACATCAATGCGGGTTTCATGAATAACTCTCTGGGATAACATCATCTGATATCTTCAAGACAA
This sequence comes from Branchiostoma floridae x Branchiostoma japonicum, assembly GCA_013266295.2. NCBI lineage: Eukaryota > Metazoa > Chordata > Leptocardii > Amphioxiformes > Branchiostomatidae > Branchiostoma > Branchiostoma floridae x Branchiostoma japonicum. Next base: position 4,945,675 of record CM023835.1, on the reverse strand, counting down.
TTATGGAAATGCTAGTGTTGAAATATATGATATTGTAGACATACTACTGCTGATTCAGTTCCCATGTTATGTAGGCCACACCAATTTAATGAAATTTAAGTTCTTGGATTTGCACTCTTCCTTTTTTTCTGATTTTCAGGTCCTGAATCAACTTCAAAATGCACATATTTTGGCCCCAACAGTTGAAGAAAGTCCTTTTCTTCCTAGTTGTTACAGTTTTTCCATTTGTCAATGCAGCGGTTTGATTAAAAGCTTAAAATTCATCGTTTGAGTTACAAACCACCCTGGTATGTTGACTTCATGACTCTTATCAATATCATACCATATCATAGGATGCCTAGGCTTGTCACTTCATATTTTTTTCTGAAAAAAATCTGAGAACCAACAAATGAAATTGGTGAGGCCATACCATACAGTAATATAAATATACCCTATTTTACATTGTTATACTGACATCTTCACTGAAGCCTTTTCGAAAGCCATTTCTGGTTTATACAAAAAAAGATTGTTTTCTAACTGATTTAACTTCTAATGAGAAAGTTAGACACTATTATATTGGTGATGGTATCCCAGATAATAATTTGACCCTGCCTAATGATCAGGGAAGTGCTGTGCTAGGCTGTGCCTCATCTGTCAATGTCAAGTGAACATTCTCCCTCAGTTCAGATGAAGCGTCAATTTCGATAAAGCCCAGGGCTCAATCAATATTATAAGGGCAATCAGAGAAGTGTGTGAAATGAGTACTTTTCTCAGTGTACTAAGGAATAACAACTACTTTTATGGAACTGAAGCAGGGACTTACATGTAACTTCCTGTGTCTGATCTTTTGTGGTCTGTGGTTAGAGAGTTCCCCCACTCACTCAACTGTATGAACATACAAGCAAACACTCAAACATGTATATCATACACCCAAACATTATACCTGCGTAAAAAGGCGTTACAAAATAGCAGGACTGGAACTGGGACATAACTTCATGTGTCTGATCTTTTGTGGTCTGCGGTTAGGAAATTCCCTCGGTCACTCATGACCAACTGTATGAACATATAAGCAAACACACATATAAATCACACCCAAAACAATATTACCTTTGCAAAAAGACATTACAAAATAGCAAAAGGATAGTAACTGTTATTATGAATCGGAGCAAGATACCTGTAAATATTCTCATGTTTGATGTTGTTTGTGTTGTTGTTGTTGCCATAGATACAAGAGCTGTCACACATCAACATCCCCGTCATGCTCATGCCTGATGACTTCAAGGCCTTCAGCAAGGTCAAGGTGGACAATCAGTATTTCAACAAGTAAGTAAACGTTTTACACCTTTCTATGAATATCTTGGTAACATGGGCTTACGCTGTCCTTGGTGCTAGATGTCCCTCCAGCTGTGGTTAGAGGTTTAAAGGTTACCTTTTGGATAGTGTAGGGTCAGTGGATTGGTATTTTAGCTCCAACAATTGAAGAAAGTCCTTTTCTTCCAAGTTGTTACAGTTTTTCCATCTATCAATGCAGCAGTTTGCAGATTAATAAAGTCTTAAAATTCATTTCTTTGAGTTATAAATCATCTTGGTTTATGTATGTTGACTTCACAGCTCATATCGTAGCATTTGGGGCTATCATAGGATGCCCAGGCCTGTTTTTTTCCCCACCCTGTTGCTTCATATTCTTTCTGAAAAAATCCGAGAACCAACAAATCGAATTGGTGTGGTCTTATGCTCATTTGTGAAGAAAAACAGATCAAAGAGAGTAGTTCAATGAGGCCAGCCATTTGTTACCCTACTGTAATGAGGGTTGTGCCTAGGATCTGGTCTAATGAAGCTTTGAACAAAAACTGCTGACGTAGGTTGAAAATTAGCCCAACGTAGACAGCCATTCATCACAGGAAAGATGAGGGTTTTTTATCATGAGACATGACACATAGCTAACCTGGCTATACATCACGTTCTAGCAACCCTTCCACTGGTCAGGCCCCTAGAAGCTTGGTGGCCAACACCTCTAAGTCGGAGAATTGGGAACATCTTAATCCTGTTGATTTATGCATATGTGCTAACATGGACCAGTTATCGTCAGCCTGAGAACTGTCTGCTATCATGGTGTTGGAGGCTGCTGTGACTGGTTTTGAAAGTGACAAAGACTCCTGAGCTCCTATTGGACTGATTTTCATGGTGATAAAGAATCATGAGCTCTTATTGGCTGATTTTCATAGTGATAAGGAATCCTGAGCTCCTATTGGACTGATTTTCATGGTGATAAAGAATCATGAGCTATTTAATTTGTAGTTCTGGGAATGGGAATGGTTCTCCCGAGTTATATGGCCACAAGCTCTCAGGGAGGAGGCCCAAGCACCCCCTGACAGCGAGAGATTGTGTAACAGGGCTAACGAATAGCAATCTACCAGTATTACTGGCAACTCTTTGATTGTACATGTATTATAATGTTAACTGTTTTTTTTTGTTATTTTAGAGAAAACTTGCCGAGCCATTTTAAAGTGAAAGAATACTGCCCTCTGGTCTTCAAGAATCTACGAGAGAGATTCAACATAGATGACGTCGACTACATGGTAAGGGCGCTGTCAAATTTGCGGAGTTTCTTCTAGAATTGCCTTGGAAAGGTATTTTAGGCTAATGTACCAAGAACCTTACCACTATACTGAAAGAGTCACTTATAATACATTGTATGTGTGAAAAATATCACTGTATTGATAGAAAAATTTTTGGAGTTTGAATAGTGTTTTTTTTTTCTCGAAAACAAGATATTTGGATATGGCTGGACTGGATTTCTGACAGCTGTGTTTCCAGCTTTTAAACACACTCATAAGGCGTCATATTTTGGCACTTCCACTTCCTGAATGGCACTTATTTGCAATGGAGTAGGGTTGATTCAACTTACTTTGTGAAGAAATGACCAGGAAATTGACTTTTTGTATCGTTCTAATGTTACATAATACCCTTGGAAAGACTTTGAAAGCCTACAAACGTTGAGTTTGCCATTTGCTTTTTCAGAATTCGTTGACTAGATCACAGCCCGTGAACACGGACTCCACGGGTAGAAGTGGCGCCAGATTTCTCATGTCCTACGACAAAAAATACGTCATCAAGACGATAGAGAGCGAAGAAGTAGCACAGATGCACCATCTTCTCAAGCAGTATCATCAGGTAAGCACGTCGGCAGTACGTACTGCGCCTGCGCGAAACCTGTAATGTATTGTGCATAGCACTTCGGCAGAACGTCTCATATAAGGTTGTATTAGAGCATATAAGGTTGACAGCCTGTCTGTAGTTTTCAGATGTTGTGTAGAAACGATATGGTCTGCAACAGGCCAAATTCTGATGCAACGTTGACCAAAAATCCAGCGAAAATCCAGGTTTTGCGCAGGCGCAGTACGTTCTGCCGACGTGCTCATCAGGTAGGCTCTTCATTCGCAAGAAGATATGGTGGCAAGGTGGTCTTGTGATTAGGGTTGTGGACTCAGAATCTAAATGTTCTGAGTTCGAATCCTTGCCAGACCCCAGTGTTGTGCCCCCAACACTAATTCTCCACATGTTTAACATAATGTTTAATCTATGTATAATCATTGTGTTGTTTACATTTCAGCATTATGTTTACCTTTACAAAAGGAAAACATGCTGTTTTAGCTCTGTTTCTTCTTCTTCTTCTTCTCCTCCAAACAAATAAGGTCAATGATCTGGACCAGATGTCTGTCACCATGGTAATTTGTGCTGTAGCAGACACCCTGTGATGTTGGGTTACATTATGTCGCAAGTTGCAGGACAGAGTTGGAGGGGCTAGTCACCATATATATGGATTTGTTTCAGTAAGAATGAAAAGAGCAGTAATTTACTAGGCTAGACCATGTGAAGGTAAACATTAGGCATTTGCTTTGCAAATGTTACCTTTCTAGTTATTTTCTTATCTATATTTCAGCATATTGTGGAAAACCACAGTGAAACTCTACTGCCCCACTACCTGGGCATGTACAGACTGACTGTAGAGGGCACAGAGACCTACCTGGTGGTCATGGCAAACATATTCAGCCACAAACTCAACGTCCACATCAAGTATGACTTGAAGGTCAGCAAAAACCACTTCCCTTTTTGGTTTGACACTGTGTGGTGTAGTGGTAGAGCATCCGACTGTCAAGCAAGGAGACCCAGGTTCAATCCCCAGGGTTGGACCCAGACATGTCCGGACATGCACCCAGATGTTGTGCCCTTGGGAAAGGCACTTAACACGTATTTCCCCCCTCTGTTAGAGGGATCCTGGGCCCTACTAGGGTTTGGGTTGGCGTTAGGAAGGGCATCCAGCCGTAAAAGATCCTGCTTCAAAAAGGACTTGCACTTGATGCAAGCACGTCTAACCCCCGTTTCGGGGAAAAATGACGTTAAAACTGGATTTAAAAAAAAGAAAGAATTTTTCTGATGTCCTTGTTATGGGTGACTTTTAAAGGGGCATTATGTAACATTTTTGTACTAAAAATTGAAATATTTTAGTTGAAAAAATCTTTATGTGATTTTCATTTACTTCCACTTTTCAACATTTTTTTCAACACTTTGCAATTATATCACATTTCTGACATTTATGGTTGGTGCTAGAACAGCCCACATGAGGCATACTCAGTTTGTAGCACCACCACTAACTACCAGAATGTAAACAAACAGGGCTGACAGCTGTGTTTCCAGCTTTTAAATATACTCGTATGGTGTAATGATATTTTGGCACCTCCACTTCCTGAATGATACTTATTTGTAGGGTTGATTCAACTTACTTCATAAAGAAATGTCCAGAAAATTGACTTTTTGTATCGTCCTAATGTTAGATAACGCAGCTTTAACTTATTGTGATCTTACATCATTCAAGACAGTCTCTCCTCACATCTGCTTTGTTTTTCACAGGGCTCTACAGTAGACAGACAAGCAAGCGATAAAGAAAAGGTGGGTCTGTAGTTTTTTTTGGGAATGTCTTTGGGGTGGAGGCATTGTTCTCTTTGTTGTTGTATTAAGCAATGGATTTTTAGGAGATGATTACAATAAAAGTTGCCCTTTCTTTGTAAGAATAGTACTTGTGGTTACCGTATATATAAAGGAATAGTATGACATACATGTACAATTACTTTCATAATTAGAAAACAATAAGTTTTGCACTTCACAACAAACTCAACTTGTGGCTACAGTTAACTGAATAAGTTACGCAAAAGAGTTGCCCGTATGTTAGGGATGTTGACTTTTGTGATGTTTTTCCATAGGCAAAAGAATTGCCCACATACAAAGACAATGACTTTGTAAAGGAGAGAGAAACACTTAAAATTGGAGAGACACAGAAAGAGAGGCTACTGGGGATCCTGAAGCGAGACTCGGATGTAAGTCAAATCCTCAGTTTTGATGTCAGGAATAAGACCTTCATGTTGCCTAGTGTACAAATATATTCTGCAGTTAATGTTACAGCTCTCAGGTTGACCTGACTGTTTTTCTTTTGCTAGTAACGATTTTATAACCTTTCCCTGCCTTCCAACCACTTTTCTTTGTCGTTTGCTCTTTACAAGTAAACTTTATCCATAGGGCATCTTCCTTCCATCTTTTTGTGGCCAGTAACTTCATGTGATGTTTGTCTTTGGCTGTACGCAGTTTCTTATGAATGGTTCCACACTTCTCAGTATTATGTTATGTGGCCCTGAACCTCACCTTTCACTTAAATTTTGTAAATCTGTAACTGTCTGTAGGACCTATGACCCTTGATGTGTTGCACCTCACCTTTAACCTTTGCCCTTTACCCTCCACAGTTTCTTGTGACCCTTAACCTCTTGGACTACAGGCTGTTGCTGGGGGTGCATGATGTTGAACTGGTTATGATGACCCTTCACCTCACCTTTAACCTTTGTCCTTTACCCTCCACAGTTTCTTGTGACCCTTAACCTCATGGACTACAGCCTGTTGCTGGGGGTGCACGATGTTGAACTGGTTATGATGACCCTGCACCTCACCTTTAACCTTTGCCCTTTACCCTCCACAGTTTCTTGTGACCCTTAACCTCATGGACTACAGCCTGTTGCTGGGGGTGCATGATGTTGAACTGGTTATGATAACCTTGCACCTCACCTTTAACCTTTGCCCTTTACCCTCCACAGTTTCTTGTGACCCTTAACCTCATGGACTACAGCCTGTTGCTGGGGGTGCATGATGTTGAACTGGTTATGATAACCCTGCACCTCACCTTTAACCTTTGCCCTTTACCCTCCACAGTTTCTTGTGACCCTTAACCTCATGGAGTACAGCCTGTTGCTGGGGGTGCATGATGTTGAACTGGTGATGATGACCCTTCACCTCACTTTTAACCTTTGCCCTTTATCCTCCACAGTTTCTTGTGACCCTTAACCTCATGGACTACAGCCTGTTGCTGGGGGTGCATGATGTTGAACTGGTTATGATAACCCTGCACCTCACCTTTAACCTTTGCCCTTTACCCTCCACAGTTTCTTGTGACCCTTAACCTCATGGAGTACAGCCTGTTGCTGGGGGTGCATGATGTTGAACTGGTGATGATGACCCTTCACCTCACTTTTAACCTTTGCCCTTTATCCTCCACAGTTTCTTGTGACCCTTAACCTCATGGACTACAGCCTGTTGCTGGGGGTGCATGATGTTGAGCGGGCGGAACAAGAGGACATGGAGACGGAGAACCAGAGCGGGGACGACGAGGACGGGGAGGACTCCGGCGGACAGTGTGCCACGCCCCCCGACAGCCCGCGGATCAAGGACTTCGAGGGTTACGAGGTGGAGGAGAGGGAGGTTTTTGCAATCAAAAGTGCAAACGGTGAGTTTCAAACTCACGTCCTTTTCATGTAATATACCTTTGTAATGGGTTTGTTTATGCTAAGGCCACAATTCCTAACCTAGAGCCTGGTCAGGCAGACTGCGGTAACAAAAAGTATGATGTAAAAGACAAAAAGCTAAAAAAAAAAAGTTGAAAGAACTAATCATGAGTAGTATTTTTGTATATTCTTGGTATAAAGTGGCCCCGGTTTGAAAATGTGACCTTAGCATAGGTTTGTCTATATTACTGAATTTGCATAATTATGTATCTAAAAGCTGCCTTAGATATGTAGTTTTGTATAAATGTTCCAGCACCAAACACACAAGATTTCTTGCAAGATAGAACTAGCTGATGGTGCATGCAAATGTTGTTGCACAAATCAGAAACAGGACTTCTTCACAAATAGTAATATGGATACAGATACAGCACCAAATTTTGAGAAACACTGAAGAAGATCTTCTTTACTGGGAGTTGAACAATAGCTGTACAGATATAGAATTTTCATAAATGGTTAGGGACGTCCCTCGGATAGGACGTTAAATGGAGGTCCCGTGTTTGGGGAGAGCCACACCCCACGCACGTTAAAGAACCCACCATACTTATCGAAAAGAGTAGGGGTCCTTCCCGGTGTGAGTGGTTCAAACCTTACAGTCCGGTCTCAGGTTTGACATCTTGTAGAGGTTATAGTCACCTGTTATGTCAATTCTTCTATAATGTGGTAAATCTTCATAAATAAATAAATAAATAAATAAATAAATAAACAATGCTCCTACATAGGGTCTGTTGGTCCCTACTTTACAGATGCGCCCAAGAAGGAGATCTACTTTATGGGTCTGATCGACATTCTTACGTCCTACGATGCCAAAAAGAGAGCAGCGCACGCAGCCAAGACAGTTAAACACGGAGTGAGTATAACAGCAGCTACTGTACATCTTGAAATGTTCGCGGTGGTTTTATTTTTGCGGGTTTCAATGTGCCTCTCCACCTTGAATTCATGAACATGCGTATCCAATGTTAAACTACTGTACTACAGATTATTGTGTCAAACTGCAAAGTCAAAAATCTGCGGAAACCTCCTTCCACCCCCTGCCACAAAGTAAATGAATTTACAGTACTGAGAGAGCAGAGCAGTGTTTGTAGACATTTTTTTGTCTTTTTTTCGTTTTTCATGTATCCATCTGCTCTCGCCATGCAAGACTGAACCACTCAGATCTGTCATTATGCCCACTACACTGGTCAAATGAACAAAACTTAAGTAGGAAAGTTTAGACCCTACCTGTTCCTTCTAGCCCAAAAGTATCTAAACTGGAACCATATAAGTCTTCAAGAAAAAAAAAGATTTTCAAAGATATTAACTAGGTACTAGAAATGTGTTCCCATTTTTGGGGTCTTCACTGCACGACGCAGTGGTGATGTCAGCCCTCATATGTGGCAGCCATGATGATGATGATGATAACATGACCATGTTACACTTTCCAGGCAGCTAGTGAGATTTCCACGGTGAAGCCCAAACAATACGCCCGCCGCTTTATGGACTTCATGGACAAGGTGCTTGTATGATTTTAAAGGTGGGTTCCTTTCAAAGTTACCTGGCACATTTTTGGGAAGTTATCACATGGGCCAGAACACCCTATCAAATGTTATCGCAGCCCAGCTATGACATAAATAGATTTTATTCTTTTGCTTTCACATCCTTACGTCTGTTTTCCAGGCTTATTGGGGAACTGCTGAGTCCACACTTTACACAGGGTGTTGATTGAACCTACACAAAAGTCCACAGCCACATGTAACCTGCTGCAGTTTGATGTTATTCTCAGACTGGTAGAGGGAGCCACTGGAGAGAAGGCAGTCACCATCTGCTTGACCTTGAGAAAACCACTGCTCAACATGGGCTTGACCTTTGACTTGTCACCTTTGACCTCCCTGACCTCTAACAAACTTACTCCATGTTCACATGTTGTACATGTGCTAGTATATCGCACTAGTATATTACATGTACTAGTATATTGCACTATGTACAATTATAAGTATAATTGGACGTAGTAACAATAGCCGACAATTACTCCACAACAATAGAAAAACTCTTCTGGTTGCCACAGATATTTCTAAAGGAGGGGACAAAAAATACAAAAACATGTAGATGTAGTTAATGGATATAAAGTGTTGCAAAAATAATGGCCTTTATCCATGTCCAGCATAGCCAGTTAACACAATGTTCAACATTGCACTTAGGGCAGATGTACAATATGCTACAAACGTATGGTAGGTTCAGGAACATCTTAGGAACAAGGAACTACTTTTTTTATGCCCAGTTAACAGACAAACTGTTTCTTCAGAACTGGATGAAATGAAAAATGCTCAACAAACAAACAAAGTGTTGTATCGTTGCTGAATCGGCTCCACTAATGAAATCTTCACAGCAAGTTTTATGTTTGTTTATTGAAAGCTGTTGGAAAATGCCTGGATTTTTTTTGGGTAGTTTGAAGTATGCTATGTTTGAAACTTATTGGAATTTTTTTTTTCTTAAAAAAAAAGGCCTTTGGGGTTCAACTATGTCTTTAAACAGGTTTCAAGAAGAGGCTATGAAGTGGTAATCTTGTTGCAAGGATTTATAAATTTAATTCTTAATTTGTAAAAGGACAAACAAAAATTACAGGTTACCAATATCAGCCTTTTTTCTTGCTTCAAAGTAAAGAAGAAAAAGATATCCAGACATTTAAGCTTCCAAGGCTTTCTCTTCTCTTGGAAAACAATGTCAGTTTTAGCTTTTACTCTCAACCCTATTGTAGCCCTCTTTGCCCAACTGATCAGTTTATTTGTATTGCGTTGTTAAACTATCGAGGATAAGGTTTCTGCAAAAATTCTGAAAAAAACAAACCCCAGGCCAGTGATTTTAACCATGTACAGCAACAGTGTAGGTACAGATACACTGTTAAAAAAGAAGTTATGTTGCAATTTTGGTCACAAAATGAATCCGAACAACTCATTCGAATGTATTTCCTAGTAGATAAGGCAAACGTGATATAAATACCTTACAGTAAAGGGTCTTCATTTATATTAAGTAATCTCTACCAATGGTTAGTAGAGATATCTCTACAAATAGTAAAGGATCCCCTTACTTATGTGCACCTCTACATCTATTGTCAACAGTCTACCAGGGCAAACAAAAGGGGGAGGGGGCAGAATGTTTTTTTCAATAGATCATTGGTAGATGGAGTGATTGAATTTACCCGAAAGTTGGGTACAGAGGCAGATTTGTACAATTGCAGGAATGAGTGAGTTTTTATGTTCAATCAATCTATGTTGTGAATTGTTAAAGTGTTGTATGATATGTGCAAAGTAGAATGGCATGAAATGTATGCAAGTGGGAAAGATGACTTCAGGAGATACTGGTGTGCCATGTATGTGTGTCCACAGCTGCAGTTGCAAACTGTGGTATGCTTTACTCAACTTCTGTTCTTTGTTTTCCAACCAACCGCTGTACAAATGTATAATGGTGTTAACTGCAGAAAGAATGAGGGTATGTCAAAATTTCAATTGAGAATCTGTTCGAAGTACATGTACTGGAAATCGCGAAACATTTGTGGTGGGTTTATGTTCACAGTTTTGCATCATGAACTCACCACACTGTAGTGTTTTATGTTATAAAAAACTATAACGTTAAACACCTTCTTTTCCATCCTACTGCAAAAGTAAGTCCTAACAAACTCAAACAAATTAATTTACAGTATCAGGCTTGGCTTGGGACACTCCTCCACAGCTCTCCATGATGGTTGTTATCACAGTAATAGATCCCAACTTTTCTCAATTTAAAGCTAGGAATGCTCTAGCTAAAGCTGTGCACTGCCACCATACTTTGTGACTACAGTTGGGAACATACAGACTCACTGGCACACCAACATCTCAACTATACCCTGCATCTCTGGTGCAGATAGTGGCTTTTGTACACCTGTAGATACAGTGAAGCCTGAGGTATGGGTTGGTATGAATGAATGGATGATGTTTCAATTGTCAGAAATACAACAGTATGAATTATATCAATGTTTTCAAATAACACTGAGAAAAGGTAATAAAGTCCATTGATTTTAGAGTCTATAGACATGGTGTTTGCCTCTTCCTTTTATTGAGTCAATTAGGAACTGTCTTTTCATGATTAAGGGTTAATGATCCGACTATTTCTCAGTGTATAAGGCCTGGTCATTTCCTGTAACCACCTATATTTGGAAATGACTGGCGAAATATGTGATTTTTATCATGACAGTGTTTACACCAGGGTGCTTCTTGTACTTTAACGTAAATGAATCAACGAAATGATAAGAGGCATGCATGACCCCTATGTAATCACACATGGTACGGTCCGTTCAACCAGGTGCAGCACAGCTGTGTGATGCACTGAGTCAGCGAGTGTCGTGCGGCGTGTTGCTGTGCGGGATTTTCCTCCAACTTTTATGGCAAAGTGTGCAGCTAACCGTAGAAACGTTTCCAGTATGGATTTGAAATATATTTTCCAGCCTAGTTGTACTCATACACAGAAACAATACGATAGAAAAAGGCATTCCAAGACACTTTTTAATTAGTATTCGTTTTCCAATATATTTTTTTTAATTTAAGGCATATATTTCCTGCTTTTGCATCTTCTTTGTAGGAGTTACAATATGATTGCACTTTTTTTTGGAAACGAACGGAAAGTGATGCACACTTAGTTTCTTAAAGATACGATTGGACATAATGTAATAATAATTTATTGTTGTTCGCATCTAAAAGAAAAGAAGGACCTCCGGGCAATAAATGAAGTAAAGCATTTTCAGCGTATTTTCGCTCATGTACGTACCATGGACCCACAGTTTAAACACAAAGTTTAAAGTTTGTACTTCTGTAATTAAGTAACAAGTCCAGCTTGTACTTGTGGTCATCGCCCTCGCGAAAGCCGTTGTCATTTCTTTGTCCACTAGTGCTCCAACTACATCTATCAACGAACCACCCTCTTCGGCAATTCAGACAAACCGATAGATGAGGTAGGATTTGTCAATAAGCCCTAGCCTCTACCAGGCTTCGAGAAGCGGAGAAATCGGCCTAAAAAGCCAGGGGGAGTTGGTCCGCTATAGAGGGCAGCGTTTGTGCAGTAACAGGTAACAAGCGTACAAGTTATTGAACTTAACAGTAGTAGTTGCCCTGTTCTGATTCTTTCCTTTCATCACACGTTGTGTCATTGTTCATTTTGTGACACTGTTATGAGATGAACATCTCCTGTATATGTGGTTGGATGTTCATGTATTTTGGTAGGTGTGTTACTATTGTGGATTCCAAGAACAACAACCCGTAAAAATAGTGCCCCCTACCAGTGAAAAATATTTAAAAACATTATTTACACAACACATAAATCATACAAACAGCCATATCACACAACGAAAAATTCACTGACGAAGGCTTGAGTTCTATGACCTCTAGTTTTTATTCAAATTGAATCCTACACACGGTCCAAAAAGGCGCCGCCAAACGGCTAAAATTATTATTGCAGGAAAACGCACTTCTTGCAGGGGCAAAAATACTCTGGATCGCTAGGGTTCCCCACTGACAGGTGCAAATGATTCTGATAACTGACATACTGCATAAAAACCTGTTGACTGAATTAGGCCACAGTAAGTACATTTTATGGATGACATCCTCCCCAGACTCCAAATCTAATGCGAGAGGGCGAAAAAAAAACAAGGCAGGCCAAAAAAACAAGATTCCTACATTTTTAAATTTTGAGATCGTAAACCTTGTTAAACAAGAATTGTGGCGACAAAACATATGGGCACAAGAACTGTCGTTTAATACGTAAAGTTGACACTAGAAATTGAAGAGACATTTAACACTTATGATATGACCCTTTCGTGTGAAAGTAGTGTACCCATATGATTTTTCCTTGATGAGAATACAAAAAATTTATTTTTAAGCATATTTCTGGACATCTCTATTGAAAGCCCAACAGTTTTGTCATACATTTCAAATTTTCTGCAACAATATGCTCTGAAGAATGACTCATTGTTATCTTTTTTATTTTTTTTGTCCTCTCACTGTCTTCCTCTGCAGCTCTGGCGACTTCTTCAGCACCGCCGATCGAAGGATGCGTAACCGGATGTGGCCCTTCTGGCGTCTCTTTTTAGTTCATATCGATTGTTAGAAAGCAATAACAATACTGTACAATCTGAGGAGACGTGTATATTTGTAATGACAAGTGGACATTTACTTAAATTAGAAATGATATTCGAAAGAGAAACAAAAGTATGAATACTAAAAATATGTTCTACTACCTGTCAATCACAGTCATTACTTTGCGAATAAAGGGAACAGAAAAGAAACTGTCTTATATATAATTTGATAAAATAAGAATCCAGCTCCACAATTTATTCAACAAGGGAAAACCTTCATTAAATGCTTCATTAAATGCTTCCATCAGGCCAGTACTTGCAGAAAAAAAATTCCGTCTACATCCGGGTACTATTTACTAGTAGTAATGTTCGTCACTCCGGAGCTATACCAGAGTTTAGCAAAAAATTTCGTCGACATCCGGGTACTTGACCATCATCATCTTGAAGTACCCGGATGTATACGAAATTTTTTTTTGCCAAACTCTGGTCTAGCTCTGAAGTGACAAACATTACTACTATCATGATGATGATGATGATGATAGTACCCGGATGTAGACGGAATTTTATTCGGACGGAATAAGCCTGACCACTACTTGGGAATTCTTTTCCGGGTTACTTTAGAAAACTGACACACACAATACGATGGAAACGCATAAACTTTCAGACAGTTTATTTCAAAGCATTGCTTTATCACAAAATCACATTACAATTCAGATTGCTGCATATATTCCCATGATGATATGGCAAACTGTACTCTTGTTATCTGTCGTTTGGGCCAATTTCTTCTCTTCACAGCCGCTGCCCGAAGCCTGGTAGAGGCTAACTAAGTCCAATAATCTGTCCGATGTAAGATTATAATACAGAGACAACCTTTTCCTCGGGTACAACATTCGTATCCTGCCATTTGACATAGATAACGCCACTGCTTCTTTAATGCTCAACTATTCTCAGGGTTAACTCCTCTTTGTCGTTTGTTTACAACTGTAAAATACATGATGTGGTTTTCAACTTGTGCAGACAGGTCGTTTTATTTACTTGGTTTTGGTTTGTACACCAGCTCATCTTGTACTTTTTTCTTTTCTCTTCATTATTGTCACTACCTTGTTTTTGTTGTTTGTACTTTTGTGTGTGAGGAAAGGACCCGGCAAAGTACGCTTACTTCTTGCACAATCCTAAAAAAAAAAATATGAATACAATAAATAACATTCAGAGTCCTCAGTCACAAGGAGAGAATGATTTGATGTACACCACATATCAAGGTAAGAGGATGAGGGTTTTTCCTGCAATAAGAATCTCAGGGAGGAGCCTAATGGTACAGTATTGTGTGCAATTCGCAAGAATTCTAGTAATTGTACAGGCATTTTGTCCACAGGAATGTAATGTCCACAGGCATGTGACCCACATCTATGCCCACATTCCTGGAAACCTTTTGGGACCCTGCTTTGGGAATTGCGAAGACCTCTGCCCGGATGCCCTACTTTCTGTGACCCTGGGGCTCGCTCACTATACACTCAGGGGAAGAGTGCACTGTATCTGTATAGGTACCAAGTCTTCCTCAAAATCATGAGCAGTGCCATGCAAACAATAACCCTAACAGCAACCACCGTCGCCATGGCAATGTATGTTTTCATTGCCAGTCTTGTTTGACCGTGTGTAGGATTCATTTAACACGACTTCACATGGAGTCTTAGGAGCCTTTCCTTGTGCATGTTTACAAGTAAGTTGAACTCTTGCTGCATGTTGTGGACCAAGTTTTTGTCGACGATTTTTCGAAATATTTCCTCCTCCTCTTTGAGAACCTTGTGTTGTACAGTCACGTGTCGTTTGAAGTAGTGATATGGGACGGCCTTCCTCTTGCGCAGGTCCATACTGTAAGGCCAGAAACCGTATAGATGCGTCTCCTCACATATGGACAAGGCAAGGGTGGTTACCAACAGGCCTAAAGTGGGAGAAAGAAAAAAAGGACAAACTGTATCATCAAGAACACTGCACGAAAAGTTGGAACTACGAATGGTAGTAAATGCCAGTAAAGCCGGTTAATGTTTACTTTGTAAACAGTACCGGACTGGACAATAAAAGTCAAGTCCGGTAATTTCAGACTTAATTGTTAAATGAAATAACCGGACTTGACTTTTACAAAAATGTATTTACTGCCATTGCCAAGTCCGGTACTGTTTACAAAGTAATCATTACCCGACTTTACTGGCATTTACTACCATTGGTCAATCCAACTTTTCGTGCAGTGGAACTTGCGATTCAAGAAAGTAAGTTATGTCAGCAATGAACGGTACCTGCAAGTACAACATGCCCTACCATCTGTAAAAAGAAAGTAGTTTTGAAACAAGAAATTGAAGATTTTACACTTCTGTGAAGTATTTAGAGTTCTTGTGAATTTCTGGTTTTATTCGTTTTTGTGAATCTGCTGCTGATTATGTGCATATTCCACTGTCACTTCCTCCCAGCCTGCAGGAAGACCATTTTGACCTCAAATTCGACCCTCCTGTCAGTCTGTGGTTATACCATTACCCCTCACTTTCTGTGATTCCACTGTATTCAAATAACTACAGACACACGGGAGACCATTTTGACCTCGAATTCGACCTTCCAGTCAGCCTGTGGTTACACCATTCCCCCTCACTTTCTGTGATTCTACTGTATACAAATAACTACAGACACACAAGAAAAACAAAACACACCGAAAACAAAACAAAACCCCAGTACACGGAGGTAAGAATGATATTAAAAAGATATTTTTAAAAATTCCTACTTCAGTACCAAGGTCAATCACCAGGTGCCCAAAATCGACCTACACAATCCACTTTACCCCACCTACCCTGCTGCTAAATAGCTTCTCATTCCACCCGACGGATCTCGAGATATACATCATCCATCATCCAGACCAAAAACAGTATCTACCATTTCATGGAGGTAATAAAGTACGAAGGCCCACAACGACAACTGCCATGGAAGGTCCGCGGAAGAGCGCTATGGAAGGTATAGCCCTTGGAAGCGCGGTGTGGAAGGGCTGGGGAAGAGGTGTATGGCAGTTGTCGTTGTGGGCCTTCGTAATAAGGCCTTGAGCTCTTACTCACCAGATGTAATCCGTTTAGCCTTTACCCCTCTCTTCTTCCAGAAGGAGTTAATATTTCGAAGGAAGTCCGGATGAGACCACCGCACGATGTTTCCCTCAGCACGGTCCCGCACCAGGAACAGGGCTCTGTATGTGGCCTTTCGGTACAGCGGATTGTGGAAGGGGTGGGTGTAGAAGGTCGTGTTTCCATCGTACGCAAGCACGCTCCGTAGAAACGCGGTCTGGTGCTCCTCGTCAGTCAGATATTTATATCTGTAATATAGATATTGAAGAGTATATCCACGGGTCAGTAATAATACTAATATCAATATACTAATAATACTAATAACATAATTAGCTGGTGTGTTACGCCGAAGGGCGGTTATACTGGCTATACAGATACAGATACAGAATACCTTTACCATAGCGATGATGTGATAGTTGTGTTTATCTTTCTTGTCTGTCATAAACAACCAACATCATCATCTGATTATAGTAAAACGACAAGTGATTCTGTATTGAAGCGCACCTTTCCACAAGAATGGACGGGTTGATGGTGACGAAGTGAGCTCTATGTCCGACATCCTTGGTGAATATTCCTCCAACTGGCGGTATATTCACTCTGAAAAAAAAGGCACAAAAGAATGTCGTTGGAGAGTTTCGTCAAGAAACTACAAATATTTTTAGGTTAACGGCTCTTGCGAGATGTGAATTGAAAGCAACACAAGCTGAGAAAATGTGATTTAACTACGGTATCTTTCTCTTGCGAAAACCTGCATAAAAATGACAATTGACATGAATTTTAGCCTGATTTTTATTTACAGAGACAACTCAGATAACTTGTGCAGCTAGTTTAGCATCAACGGAGCAGGTAAAAAATCGTCATACCTGAATATGTAATTTTTGAAGTCGATCTCTTTTGCACATCTACTGTTCAGTAGGACCCCGCTGTTCCCTACCACTGCGCATGTGCGGTATAGTGTTTCCGGAAATTCTACATTCTGTAAGGGTGAATGATTATTTACAATCAGTTATAAAACGATACATGTACCGTATATACCAAACAGTTACATTATGTAGCCAGTTGCATGACAGAGCTAAATTGTAGGGAACTTATAATTAGACATACCTTGGGAAAATGCTGAGTTGTTCCTCTCATGACTTTGATGACTTTCTTACTCTCAAAGAAGCTGAGATTGGTGTGCACCGGTACATTGTGTTGGGAGCAGTACAGATGTGTCTTCACCCACGTATGGTTCCAGATCATTTGCCTAATACACGATGGGGAAAGGATGTGGATTACTAGAAAGGTAACATTAGCAAAGCAAATACATTGTACATAATGTTTACATTCACATGGTTTAGACCAACAAACTTATACTCCGTTTATTCGTCCTCAAACACATTCATATATATGGTGACCAGACTCTCCAATTCTGTCCTGCCACTGGCTACATAATGTAATCCAACACCCCAGGGAGTCTGCTACAGCACCAGATACCATGGTGACAGTGTCGTCTGGTAAAGGTCATTGACCTTAATTGTACATGTACATGTTTGAAACGGAAGAAGAAGAGGGAGAAGGGGACGAAGAAACGGAACAAAAACAATATGTTTTCCTTCTGCGAAGGTAAACATAATAACATCAATTAAATTTTCAGAAAAATCACCCTGATTTTATTTTCCATACAATGCTTTGATGCGTTTGTAAATGTACATTCTTTATAATCTCGAGAATGAATAAGCAGAACCTAATTTTAGGTCAACCAGGGTCTACGAGAAGTGATATTTAAAGAGACAAATTTTTCAAAATATACAAGGGATCGTCGCAATAGTGCATGCTTATCTCTAAAGGTACATTGCAAAATGTACATGACCCCTTACAGGCTATATACTAGTATGCTATTTTTGACCATAACAGTAAAAACTGTAGAACAGCATCACAAATTGAATACGAATCCCCACCTGAGTATGGTGACAGCTGTCTTGTTGAAGTCAGTCCATTTAAAAGTCTTCTCACTAAAATTGTGACTCTGTAGTTTTGTCTTCTTGGTATCGTTCTTTTTTGTTGTTCTAGTAGAAAGTGCAAAGTTTGAGATTAGAATAAAAACACAGCAGTTTCCATTGTATCTATAAACTGTTACTGATGTAATGTATGGACAGTACTAAATAAGATGAAATCCCTTTCTATATGTTTGCTTGAAGGCACCCAAAGCGATTTCAGGGCAGTAAAACTCGGTTTTCAAAGTCAATTTAATAGTCTTTTTTTTAATGTAGTAAGTTGAATCAACCCTACATATCCCATAGCATACAGGTACTAGTATGTGAGAGAAACATATTTTGAAGCATTGGGCTGGCGCAGCCGAACAGTAGCCGACCTGGCCCAACACCAGCCAACCACAACCGACCTTGCTCCCGACCTATTCCTCACCATGGTTGGGGGGGAGTTCGGCAGTGTTCGGGAGGACATATTCGGCTATGTGTATCATTTCGGGTTAATTACACCAATGGACAAAACTAGCCGTCATATGTATAGTCTTCATCTTTATTTGCATAGCCGACATAACCGCCCTTCTGCATAACACACCAGCTAGCAGTATGTCACAATACACAATTATAGAAGTCACTGTCTACTGTTTACTTACATCAGAGAAGAACTGCCACGTCCCAGCTAAGGTCAGACGAGGTCTTAACCGGCTGAGTCAGTCCTTTCATACTTAATCACATGGATATAATGCTGCCATGGGCTTGTCCATATATGACTATCGGATGGGGTCTATTGGTACGTTTTAAAGCTACATTATGTAACATTAAGGCGATACAAAAAGTAAGTAAGTAAGTTGAATCAACTCTACTCCATTTCAAATAAGTGCCATTCAGGAAGTGGAGGTGGCAAAATATGACGCCTTACGAGTGTGTTTAAAAGTTGGAAACACAGCTGTCAGCTATGTTTGTTTACCTTCTGGTATTTTGTGGTGGTGCCACAAACTAAGTGCGCCTCATGTGGGCTGTTCTAACGCCAACCATAAATGTCAGAAATATGAGCTAATTGTACAAATATGTTGAAGTAAATTACAATCACACAATTTGTTTTTTAATTAAAATATTTTTTAGTCTATATAGTTATTCGAAAAACTGTAAGGGTATTTCAAGTGAAGGAGGTACAAAATGTAGCATTTTCAGTCCACATTTCGTTTGTGTTTCATATGGTGGAATCAGGGTCCCCAAAGCTCGGACCAACAGACTAGACTGTACAACTTTTTTTTCACTATACTATTTGTCTGTGCATCCGACAAATGCAGACTGAGACTTAGTGTTTCTGTTTTTGTACCTGCCGTGTGAGTATATTAATTTGTAAGACTAATGCAGGACTACATGTATAATGTATATGCGTATTTCTGTATTTATGATGTTGATTCAAACGAATAAAGATTGAAAGAATGTCTTCAACCCCTTAGGCTGGCTAAGGGGTTGAAGACACTTAAGGTCAATTTGTCAGTCGACTGAGTTCTGGTACATGGTTTGTTTTTCTAGTTGCCAAAATTCTGCCCATACTAGTTATAACGTATGCTGCCAGTCAGTGGAGGGTTTAAAGCACAGTACAACGTGTTTCATTAGACAAAAGCCGACTGAACTCCCCCCCCCCCGACCACGGTTAGGAGTAGGTCGGGAGCAAGGTCGGCTGTGGTTGGCTGGTGTTCGGCGAGGTCGGCTAACGGCCGTCGGCTAATGTTCGGCTGCGCCAGCCGTATGTTTCAAAATGTTTAAAACATTCGGGTGTGGACCGGAGGTTGGATCATCGTTGGTTGGTGGTTGGCTGATGTTCGGGATTAGGTCAGCTGTGCGTAGTAGACAGTCAAATTTGACCCAAATTTAACTCAAATTTGATTCAATTGGCATAAAAAGGTAGGCGTGACCTACATCTAGTCAAACTGCTCTCGAACTTCAGCCAACCTTGGTTGGCTGGTGGTCGGGGGAAGGTTCTACATGTGAGACAGGGGCTTTACATAAAGAACACTCCCTAATCTTTCGTCATGGATCACATTGACACATGCACTCCCAGCACAAGTAAGACTTACCTATTTTTGTCTGCAGTTAGATCCACAGGAAAACTTTCAAACATGTTGACGTCCCGTAAAGACCTCTCCCAACGGCCGCTCGGTCCCACCACGCACTCCTGTAGTATCAGCATGAAAAGTATGTTCAAGGAGACGAGAAGAAGACCCAGGGTGACGGTACGATTGATCCTAACCTTCGCCATCATGCAAGACGCGTGTATTAAAGTACGTGGTGATCCCCCCGTCACACTTAACCGGTTGAACTGCTTCGAGTCATTAACAACGGATTTATATAATACAATGTACAATTGGTACCCGCGCCCGGCTGAGAACAAAAAGAAATTGTTTAGCTATTTTCAAGACGCATAATGGTATATCATTAGTGTTTTTTGTGTGTCATGTTTCGGTCATGTTAGTGTATACACATGTACAAGCCCATATGAACGCAGTGCGTCAGTACATGTAAGCAAGGACGTTGAACGTCCTTGATGTAAGGTAAAACAATTAGCCTCAAGGCATCATGACCGCACTTTTGACCTTATAGGGTGAATGCGGACCTTTTCGTCCCGCCTACCTCGCGGTAAAAACATAGAAATGCACATATTTGACCGACATGCAGCCACTCTCTCATTGGTCGAACCGCTAATTGTCATGTTATCATTGGTTGAACTGATAATTGTGTTGGACGGTTAGGAAAGGTCCTGGATAATACGTAGGTTGAAGTGAATGAGTACGTTGAAATGGTCACGATTCTATGTCACGACACTATCTGTGTCATATGCTAGCAATTATGACGTTAACATCGTCATGCATGTCACACATTTAAGGACTTTCTGTCAACTACGTACACTCAGCATACTTCAAATAGATAGGGGGAGTATTAGCCAAAGTCAATGGCAAGATAAAAAAATCATGTCCATGTTACTGGTGGGCTTCAGCAAGACAAAACTGGATAGGTACAACAAAAACCTAGTATGCCTCCCAAATTGCACAGTGAACCTTGAAAAGACCAGGAATGTGAAATTAAAGGTTCAGGCAGAATCATGTCAAGGCTGAGCGGCTTTGAATGCACTTAGTAATTATTCCCTCATATCAATTAACAGGGTCTACAGAAAGTGCGAAATGGAACGAAATGGTATGAGTCAAAATAAATAACATAGACATAAAACAAATAACGCAGAACTTAAGGTCAACAACTAAAGCTGAATACCAGTGAGTCCAATTTCAGTCCGTTCTAAAAGTCAGACACCAAAGACCTTGCCACGCTGTCCTTGGATTCATGAAAGGTTACTGTGAGCCACTAAGTAAAACAAATGGCACAGACAAAAAACAAGTAACAACTAAAGCTGAATACCTGAGTCCAATTTCAGTCCTTTCTTAAAAGTCAGGATGCCGAAGATCTTGCCACGCTGGCAAGTAGATTAAGAATCTCTCACGATTAGAGAGATGTTTACTCAACTCACAACGCAAAAGGTGTCAGCGATGCCCCACCATCCTCGCACATCCCATTGTTTCAATTGTTTTCATAACACCTGGTTGGAAGGTATCAAATTTCATTTTAATACTGGTTTTTCAGTTCATCACCCCATTTTCTGTGTCTGACCTTTTGAGCTCCTGTCATTCTGGTATTTCATTCCAGTGTTGAAATGTAAAAAGAAATGTAAAAAGAAGTTATAAATACATGTATAGACTCAATGCATATATGAGAATCAATGCATATATATGCCTTCAAATAATTTGCATGGAAATGATGTAAACAAAAAAAAACAATCGCTCGTACATTGATGCATCTTTCACAAGGAATTGGAGATTTCAGACTTCTGGGAAGTATTTAGGTTTTCACGACGTTCAAGTTCACCCCATTTCCTGTGGCTGAACTTTTGGCTTACTGTCATTCTGCCTGTCAATCTTCCCCCACCCATGTGCTGTTAAAATACTGTGGACAAACAGACACACAAACCTACAGACATGCACACAATCGCACACAGTCATGCACGCACGCATGTGCGCACACACACACACAACCAAAATGCACGTACACACGCATGCACGCACATACACAAGCACAGTCATACACACACACACACACACACACACACACACACACAAACAATAAGCACTCAAGGTGATCAAATATTAATACTTCAAAAACACAACAACCTATAACCTGTGTGTGTCATGCCTGTGTTTATAATCCTTGTATAAAAATCCAGTAAGAGACAGTGGCTAGGAACCAATACTTCTTAACCAGTACAGACATTGTGTATGATGTGGTAAACAAATCTCCGTACCTATTAACTTTTGCACTCAGAGCTGTGCAAGTTTTACATTGATGTTGATTCATCATCGTTTCAAAACATTATCATAGCAGTAGACAGTGTCAGAGTGTGCAGACTTTTCTACTACAACTAGTGGCCTGCGTTTGTTTTTATAAGCACGGCAGTTTCTTTTCACTATTAAAGGAGAGCTGTATCTGGCAAAGGGCTGAATCTGGGGAAAATTGTATGGCCTTGTTGAGCAGAAGGACAACATGTCACCTCAGCGTAAACATTAACCATAAAATAAATATAAAATAAAATAAATATAAAATAAAATAAATAACCATTCCATTCTATATCTGCTTGGTTATGAGTCAGACAAATAGCTATGGAGGGATGTTCTTGCTGTGATTTCCAACAACAACAATATCTATCATTTTTACCTTCCTATCTGTCTATCTATTGTCCACTACTCTTCTTCTTACCAGTAATGTCGTACGTTTGATACCATTATTGCTATCACCATGATCTAGATTTTTAACCTCCTCGCTATCATAATCATTTACTCTTGGGTTTACCTTATTGCATACATACGGTGTTCTTTTAACCTGCATAGGCTAACACTAGTAACAGTAACAGTTCCCATTTTAGAATAGCTCAGTTATGTCTATATTTGTCTAAGGTCCCCTTTCCACTAGAGGGGGGGGGGTTGCATTGTGACCTTCTGGTGACCAAAGATTTGACCATGGAGGTAGAAAAAGGGCTCCATGATTTGACAGATCACTCAATGAATTTCATGATGAAAGATCAAATTTTTAAAACACTTTTGTGTGTTTTATTGTCTTTTACGTATAATTTATGTCTAGTGCGATCGCCCCCCCCCCCCAGTGGAAAGGTGGTATAAGTAAAATCATGGATAATCTAGAATGGAAAAATACCCTCCTGGGAAATTACTGTATGTAATGTATCTGTCTCTGTATCTCTATAGCCAGTATAATCGCTCCTGGGTGTAACACACCAGCTTCTCAAGCACATGGCACAGCGGCAGCTGGCTACATTACACCAAATGACTTGTTACACCTAACCTTTCCACATCTAACATTGTTTAAAGCTACATATATCGAGTGATGATGCCCCTACTGTACTTGGTGGCAGAAAGTTTCACTTTACGATAGTTCCAGCAAAAAACAAGTTTTTGAACACCTCAATCCTTGGTTGATAACTCTTGGCATAAGTGCCCCCCCTCCTTCCACTCTGTTCATTGCTCTTCCAAGAGTTGATATGTCTAAGGTGCAATAATAGAAAAATAACGGAGAGACCATCATTGGATCAAAATGAATCAAAATACCTCAACCGAAGTACACTTAATCTAACTAATCCCTGATATCTTCAAGCACCATGAAACAAAACCAATAAATAACGTAAAAGTGGACATGATATGAGTGCTATCCACAAAAAAATGTGTCAAGTAGATTGTACAAAAAATACTGTAAAACATAAATAACCATAAATAATTCTGTGTGTGTATGCGTCACTTAACATCAATGTTAAACCAATGTAGGAATGTTGAAAAGTGATAAAGCAGCAATAAACAGTAACTATTGTATGCTGAACCATGTCTATCTAGTTCTATGCCTGAATGGGTTTAAGGCTAAGGATCAGGCACGGTTCTGGATAGTCTCTACGTATCCAAGAACAACTTGCCCCATGCATGGTTCTGGATACATGTGAATATCCAGAACGGTGCCTGGGCATGGTTCTGGATTATCAAAAGCATGGTTCTGGATACAACTGTAACTGAACAAAACAAAGCAGCAATGTTCTATAAATGATTGTTGTGTTCTGAATGATGGGTGCCTTATGATGTGATGAGAAGTTGGCGCATGTCCCTGAGTGACTGCTGTATACTAGCCGACATCTCCTCAGCACTGGTCTCCACACAACTCTTCCAGGCACTCACACTGTAGGTTATCCTGCAAATAAAGAGAAAGAAATAGGTAACTAGAAAGGTAACATTTGCAAAGCCATTGTTTACCTTCACATGGTTGTGCCCAACAAACTACTGCTCTGTTTATTCTCACTCAAACACATTCATATACATTTGTACATATATATATGTTGACAAGCAACTCAAGCTCAGCTACAAAATGTAATCCAACACCACAGGGCGTGTGCTAGTCAGCACTAGTGCACTAGTTACCATGGTGACAGATGTCTGGTCTAGGTCATTGACCTTATTTGTTTTGAGAAGAAGAAGAGGAAACTGAGCAAAAACAATATGTTTTCCTTCAGTAAACATAAAAACAGTCAGCATTTTAAATACTGTAGAATATGTTCTGTGGCAGTGTTCTATATTATGCATCCATCTGTCCTTTGACAGAATGTTCTGCTCATGGCAGACAAAAATTCTGCCCTACCTGTCATCTTTGAAGGACAAAAATTGGTGTGTAAAAATATGGAAAGAGATGTCACTAACTAAGCTTAGTCTACCAGCAAAATTTGCCCCTCAAAATGTAGGAAATAGCATTTTTTAGAGGGTAAAGAATTTAACATTTCCTCAGGAATTTATGGTACGTTCTACATGTACGCGGGAAAATTACAAACCTGTCTGGTTGGATGTTGTAGAAGATGCCATGGCCGTGGTGCACCATGGGAGCAGCCGCCCCGGGACAGGGGGTGTACCCCCCTAGGCTGGTGGATAGGACAAAGTTCCCCCCTCCCCCGCTGTATCAATCACGATGAAAAGGGAAGAAATAATCAATGAAAAACTGTTTGACAAAACAAGAAAAGAGGCATACAAGATAAAAATAAACTTGTGTGATGCATGGTGGGTAACATGAGCACGTCGGCAGAACGTACTGCACCTGCGCAAAACCCGTAATGTATTGTGCATAGCACTTTGGCAGAACGTCTCATATAAGGTTGTATCAGCACATATAAGGTTGACAGTGTCTGTAGTTTTCAGATTTTGTATAGGAAAAGATATTGTCTGCAACAGACAAAATTTTGATGCAACGTTGACCAAACATCCAACGAAAAACGTGAAAAATCAGGGTTTTGCGCAGGCGCAGTACATTCTGCCGCCGTGCTGGTAACATGTATGGCCAGGGGCCTTTGACTTTTACATGTTGCACTACATTGTCTACAACAAGCAAAAGTGTGATCTCTAAGCAGATCTTTTGGCAGCTGTAATGACAGTATCAAATTGGCCTGGCAGTATCCATTTGCCAGACAGTATCTAGTTGGCTTGTGTAAAAAAAGATACCAGTACAAAAAAAGAAAGCCTGAAAAAATGCCTAAAAACACGAAAACACGTCAAAAATAAGCCAAAGCCTAAACCTCTGCTTGAAGAGTAGGAAAAGTGTGTACTACAAGACCCTGTACCTTTTTGCATAAGCAGGATCAGAAAAGATGGCCGGCAGAGGAATCCCTGCACCCATGGCCAGGACTTGAAGCCCAAACAGGTGGCGATCAAACCCTACATGGACAAAGAGTAAAAGTTATGGAAAATAATGAGTGAACTTTATTGCACAACAATTGTACGAGGAACAACAATACATGACATCTGCTGCTATATACCCCGGTAACAAACATACTAACTTAAGAGACTAATCTACCTTGCAAGAGAGTCTATACAGTACAGGATGAAAATGTGCTTTTACAATTATTGGTGCAATTTCTAACGTCTAGACATCTTTTGAAACATTGCCCTACATGTACAGTACATTATGGGTTGTCACATGTCAATGACTGTACTTGAATTTGTTTTCAAATTCATTGAGAGAAATACAAAATGACAGACTGGTATATGTGAAAGAGATGCACAGCGTATTAAAGTTGCATTTATGTAACATTAGGACATCACAAAAAGTCTATTTTCTTCTCATTTCTTTACAAAGTAAGTTGAATCAACCCTACTCCATTGCAACTAAGTACCATTCAGGAAGTGGAGGTGCCAAAATATGACGCCTTATGAGTGTGTTTAAAAGCTGGAAACACAGCTGTCAGCCATGTTTGTTTACATTCAATTTGGTGGTGCCACAAACTGAGTGCACCTCATGTGGGCTGTTTCAGCGCCAACCATAAATGTCAGAAATGTAAGATAATTGCACAAATATGTTGAAAGGTAAATTACAATCGCACGAAGATTTTTTCAACCAAATATTTCAATTTTTGGTGCAAAAATGTTACATATAATACCGCTTTAAAAGGCCAATTAGTCAGCCACTTGTAAATTACCCAGCATGCATTTTGCCTCCTCCATCAGTTGAATATGCTTCTTGAATGCCGCCATCATTAGTTCTTTCTTCTCTTCGGCGGGAACTGTGTTGTCCACCATGGCCTTACACCAGTTGACCACCTCCATGGTGCAGGACCGGACAGTCTCGGTCCGGCCGTGGTAGTACTGCCGCAGTGTTGCTGTCTCGTATGTCGGGGCTGGTCTAAGGTAACGATAAAGAGCGTATTCTACAAAGGCCCACAACGACAGCTTCCATACACCTCTTCCACAGCCCTTCCATAGCGCTCTTCTGCGGACCTTCCATAGCGCTCTTCCGCGGACCTTCCACAGCGTGCTTCCGCGAACCTTCCATGGTACTGAAGAGCGCTATGGAAGGTATAGCCCTTGGAAGCGCGCTGTGGAAGGTCCGCGGAAGAGCGCTATGGAAGGTATGGTCCGCGGAAGAGCGCTATGGAAGGGCTGTGGAAGAGGTGTATGGAAGTTGTCGTTGTGGGCCTTCGTACTATTCACTCTTTCATTCAATATCACTGTCTGCCATATTGGTCTGCTCATTTACATTTCAACGAATCATACCTCAAGTACGCAGGATAAAAAAGCTTCTGCTACAATAATTTTGCAATGCAAAAGAAACACCAATATGACAGCAGAAACAGAGATGACATAAATTTGCCTCGCCCGTTTTTTAAAGTCTTGACCGTGTTTTAAGGTTCGACCATGTTTGAGCTATTGGCCGTGCTTTAACTCTGGATCGTGTTTTATGTCTTGATCTCATTGCCCTGCTCAATACAACTAAAGAACTGATGGAAAGAAGAAAGTGACACAATTCGACAGACATGACTAACATGTTCTCCATAATCATAATAGATAATTGTTACTGTGTTATGGAAACATGATTTTGAGATTCACTTTG
The DNA here is from genome assembly GCA_013266295.2 of Branchiostoma floridae x Branchiostoma japonicum. Taxonomy (NCBI): domain Eukaryota; kingdom Metazoa; phylum Chordata; class Leptocardii; order Amphioxiformes; family Branchiostomatidae; genus Branchiostoma; species Branchiostoma floridae x Branchiostoma japonicum. The sequence goes on along the minus strand of CM023835.1, from coordinate 4,918,200 downwards.
ATTTAAAGGAGTATGAAACTTTCTCTTACTTTCCATGCAGCCTGTAGTAAGCCAGCTGCAGTGCAGTTTGCATGTAGGAGTCCGGGTGGAGTTTGAAACTACGGATGAACTTCTTCCCGTAGTCTGTGAAACTGGGGCAGATGACTTCGAAATCCGACGCCTGTATCAAATAGGGTATGGTTAAATACATGTATTATTAACTTGGGCCTATGTGTGCTCTTGATATGTATGTCATATACCAGCCTACCCTAGCCTTGGTACTGAAAAACCTTTCTCTACCCTGTACAAGTACTGAAAGACCTTCCCCACACAGTACTATCCTGTACCCTCCCCAGACTTAGTACTGAAAAGCCTTCCCCACCCAGTACTATCCTGTACCCTCCCCAGCCTTAGTACTGAAAAGCCTTCCCCACCCAGTACTATCCTGTACCCTCCCCAGCCTTAGTACTGAAAAGCCTTCCCCACCCAGTACTATCCTGTACCATCCCCAGCCTTAGTACTGAAAAGCCTTCCCCACCCAGTACTATCCTGTACCCTCCCCAGCCTTAGTACTGAAAAGCCTTCCCCACCCAGTACTATCCTGTACCCTCCCCAGCCTTAGTACTGAAAAGCCTTCCACACCCAGTACTATCCTGTACCCTCCCCAGCCTTAGTACTGAAAAGCCTTCCCCACCCAGTACTATCCTGTACCCTCCCCAGCCTTAGTACTGAAAAGCCTTCCCCACCCTGTACTATCCTGTACCCTCTCCAGCCTTAGTACTGAAAAGCCTTCCCCACCCAGTACTATCCTGTACCCTCTCCAGCCTTAGTACTGAAAAGCCTTCCACACCCAGTACTATCCTGTACCCTCCCCAGCCTTAGTACTGAAAAGCCTTCCCCACCCAGTACTATCCTGTACCCTCCCCAGCCTTAGTACTGAAAAGCCTTCCCCACCCTGTACTATCCTGTACCATCCCCAGCCTTAGTGCTGAAAAGCCTTCCCCACCCTGTACTATCCTGTACCATCCCCAGCCTTAGTGCTGAAAAGCCTTCCCCATGCAGTAACTACTAGTACCTGTTTGAGGAATGTTTTTTCAGCCTGCACCACTGCCTCTCGTATCTCCTCATCAATGGTGAAAACTAGTTCTTCTGGCTGAGGGACTACCCGATCGGGAATGCTTCCCTGTAACAAAAAGCAGGGTAAAGTCGTACATTCTCATTTCGTGTTTTTCTTTGCTACTATATTCAACATTCATAGACCTCAAAAATGGATTCAAAAGAAACATGGGTTTATGTAATACATAATAGCCAACGTCAGTGTCAAACAAACAACAACCCAAGACTGTACCACGTTACATGCAATATCAAGTACACATTTACGAACAGAGCACCTTCCAGTTCGGTCCATTCCGTTGCAGCTGGGAATTGATGAAGTAGCCTGAGTACACATGAACCATGGCATCGGCCGGGGAATGCTGCAATGGAAAACAATGTTGCCTAGAGAAGTACTATTTTTTCATTGATATGCAGATGTCATGTAACAGGGATTGTTTAAGGGGCCATCACATTGCATGAAAATCAATTGGGCGACGAGTCGGTGAGCTCTAAACGACATTTACGTCAGTACAATATGTAGTACACCCGATGTTTCAGCGAGCATCGCACGGATTTTCGGGATCGCCGGCGATTTTTCACTGACATGTGAAACGTGTTCTTTATATAATGCCTGCGTCACATTGTCGACGAGCTTTGGCCGTATTTGTTGATCGCTGAAAGGTCGCCCGATTTTGAGATCGACCGAGGATCGCGCATATTTTTGGCCCCTTTAACATTGCAATAGACTTAAAGCAGTGACATAAACAACCAATAGACAAGATCTAGAACAAACATATTTATCCTTTCAAACTAACCCTTCGTTTTGCTTTATTTGTCTGTATATTGTAAAAAAAAATGCTCATATATAGATAAGCGTCGATGTTAAAACAAAATCTCACATCACCTCGTAGTTTGCGCACAATAGACCACTCCTGTAAGCCACTATGGTGTTGATATGATCAAACCATCGGTTGTGGGCATTGCCTGCCAAGGTCTCATAAAAATTCTGCAACAGACAATGAAATAGATACAACAACAGACAATAAAATAGATACAGGTCATACAGGACTAGTGCTGTGTACCGGTTTGCTGGACACTTGTAATAATGTGGCCTTACATTGTACCTTTGTTACAATTGTTGTGCAATAAATAAACTTTGACTTGGATTCATCTTCGGAATTGTTATAATGTTAGATGGAGTGATTTTATTAATATCTCCTCTCCTCCTCTGCTGCCCACCCCTGAGACAGGAACGCCGACAGCAGAATAATCAAAGCCCGGATATGTATGTATGTATGTATGTACTATGTATGTATGTTCTAGAAAATATGCCAGAAATGTATTGCTCACCTCTCCATGGTTCTTCGGGAAGGCATCATCAATTGCCAGGACAACGATACTCTGTTCAATGATTGACAGGTTGTGAGCATTGACTGCATCCATCGCCATCATCTTCTCCCTTATCTGAGAGAAAATTTGAAATGTGTGACAGTTTATAACAGACTTTTTCTTGACAATCGAATTTGTTGCTTGACTGCTGAAAATCAAATTTGTTGCTTGAGTGCTGAAAATTCTGCATGCAATAGACTGTATTCACCATATCTTAAACTACACGTATAGCACATCAGATAAGTACTATGATGTATTCACTCCTAAACCATACCAACCGTCTAAACTTCCAGACACAAACTATAGTATCTTGACTTAGCCTTAGCCTCTACCTTAGGCTTTAGAAGCGGCTGGAAAGAGTAGAAATTTCACCAAATAGAGAGATAACATGCCAGGGGAGTTGGTCCGCTAAAGGAGTACATGTACATTTGCTGCTTCAGAAGCTTAGATTAGTGGACCAACTCCCCTGGCATGTTATCTACTATTTGGCCAATTTCTACTCTTTCCAGCCGCTTCCGAAGACTGGTAGAGGGTAGTTCTCACATAGAAATCTTCTGATCTTTACAGTGTACTTACCGTTGCCCATTTAGTCCTGTCTTCTGCTGTCAGTGTGGAGATGTGAGGTCCCTCTGGAGCGTTGTCACATTGTTCTTTCACACTGTCCAGTTGTCTTGCAGACAAAAACAAGACAACTTTAATCCAAGACAGCTATCATTACTAGACTAGTAGACCTTATATACGTATAATCTAACTTTCTCAAGCTACATGTTTTTACAACATGTGGTTATGTCGTCTAAAAGTCTTCATGGGAAAAAAGAAACAAAGAAACCTTTTTCTGAAGCAATCTATAGTAAATCAAACATGGTAACTGGTGCTGTAGCAGACACCCTGTTTTGTTGGATTATATTATGTAGCAAGTTGAAGGGGCTGGTCACTATATGTATGAATGTGTCAAGAACAATTCAATGTTTTGTGATGCTGACTTCTGTTGCTGCTGTGGTCGTATGGAAGACTTAATAATGATTTTATTGATACTCAATGTATCAATAATGATAATGGTAATGCATAATGAAATACGACGGTTCTATCATAATTCACTATGCATCTGCAGTTCTAGTTACCCTTTCAGTTCAGGTGGGGTCAAGGGTTCGCCCTCCTGGTCAATGACCTCTAGCTTAAACACGCGTCCCTTGCAAAGCAGGGTGATGTGGGTGGGCGCAGCGCCTTCAGATTCTACGGAAGAGAACAGAAGTTACAAGATGTTTAGCTGATATCAGTATAAGCGCATCTTGTGTTTTAAAGCCTTTTCAATTCAGCCAATTATGGCTGCTTACAGGCTTTTGCATGTACTTGTATGGTACAAATAAACCAGTCTCTCTTTTTCTCATCATTTTTAACATTTATTTTGTTAATTTTCATCATAAAACATCATTCATGAAACATAACAAACGCATAAATTCAAATGATAGAATGGGTACCACACGCGTACGGTACCTGTCCTAAAATGAGAGACAATCTTGTCCATGGTCACACCAGGAATTCTGTGAGTGGAAACCATTTTACGAAACTGGTCCATACAGAACGGCTGCCCTGTTCTCACAGCCTTGTCAACTGGTATCTGCTCCCTAGAATGGAAAAGATAGAAAAATACTGATAAAACACTAATGTTCGTACTAGTACTAGGCTGGTTCATATTTCAAAGGATGCAGAAACGCTGGCCCCAAAACACCCTGAGTGGAGAAAGCTTATTGCCCATCAAAATTCCAGCTTGCCCCAAATTTAAACCCTTCTACATTATGATTAACTTTGTTAGAATGCAATGTCAATTTATACATTTCTGACACTTTATATACACTTTATACAATTTATACATTTCTGAGTTGTTTCCCCTTACCTGAAGTGATGAGCTCTTCCATGGGAACTTCTCAATGAACAGTTCCCAATGGAAGAAAGGGGCATCCTTACCAGTAAGTAGTACACTTGGCTACCTGGGTGTAGAAATAGGTTGCACCAAGCAAAATATGGTTGCACGGTGCAACTGAGCAACCTAGTATTTCGCACGCTGCAGTATAAAGCCAGGGGCAAAAAAACTCTTACTTCCTGAGAAGTTTCCAAATCTGCAGGCCGTGCCAGAGGTGGAGGGGAAGCCTGTCCATGATGGTTCCGTCCTGCGGCGGCCAGATGTGATCAAACGTGGGGATGGACCCGGAGATGTTCGAGTTCAACGGTAACGGGAGGCGAGACCTCAGGTACACCACGTCCAACCACCAGTCTTCAAGCTGCGTGGGGGGGGGGGAAGGAGAATTTGCATTTAAGTTGCAAAGCACTGTCAGCTTTGAGGGTAGTAGAGTATGTCAGCTTTAAGCATTAAAGGCATCCAATGCAATTTCAGGGCAGCAAAAGTCAATTTTTTTGTCATTGTTTTAATGTAGTAAGTTGAATCAACCCCTAGAATCCCATAGCATACTGATATCTGTGAAGCAAAATTTGATGTCGCTGATGGAAAATGGTTGCTTGTTCATATCGCAGGCTGGTTCTAGGTATTTATTGGTGGTATCAAAAAATAAAGGGACTCGCCACGTAGCTTGTTCCTGGGCTATTTAACATGCTCTAAGTATGAAATGATGACGATAATGTGCAAGGAAATGGCCACAGTAAATGTCAATATCAAACAGATTCCTCATCCAGAATATTTTTTTTGTTTTGCCGTCCTGAAATTGCCCTCATACCTACCCAGTTCCTTTTGACCTTTGCCCTCTCCAGCAGCTGTTGATGCAGTGATTGGCCGACCCCTTCTTCAAACTGCCTCACCACCGCCTCTGTCTCCTTGTATTCCTCCGCCGTAACAAACGGTTTGACTGTGGGAAAAACGAAATTTGAATCCTGGATAAGTGCAAAAGATTTATGATCTCTGATCTCTTGATGTGACAAGAGTAGGCTTAAGGAAATTATAAATCATTCAAACATAAATATCTAATAATATCATGTATACCTGACTCTAAGTACTTGTCCAGCGTGTTGTTGAGAGGAGGTACAGTAAATGTGGGAGAGAGTACCAACTGTTTATGCAATGTTTGTTTGTGTTTGTTTGTTTGTTTGCTTTTATCCCCTATGCCAGATTGGCAACCATACCTGACTCTAAGTACTTGTCCAGCGTGTTGTTGAGAGGAGGGACAGGTAAAGGTGGGAGGGCGTCCTGGTACTTCCAGGTCCGCTCTCCGAACACTTGGATCGCTTTCTTCAGTAACCATTCCTGTAGACCTCCTGGTATCCACTTCAGCTATGTACAGACCACAGAAACACATTAACTGTTATTATCGTATACATGTATGACCAATCAGAAGTCACCATTTCATATTGGTTATGATACCGTAATGTCATGGAAACACAGCTGTCAGCCGTGTTTGTTTACATTCTGGTAGTTTGTGGTGGTGCCACAAAATGAGTGTGCCTCGTGTAGGTTGTTTTAGCACCAACCATAAATATCAGAAATGTGAGATAATTGCACAAATTTGTTGAAAAGTGGAAGTAAATGGCAATCACATGAAGATTTTTTTCAATTAAAACATTTCAATTTTTGGTGCAAAAATGTTACATAATGCTTCTTTAACGTTGATAAACTGGTCAATCAAACCACGCCCCCTTCCGAACAGTAACGTTACCTGCACTATGAAGAGATTTAGCCTGGGTGCCATCCGATTTGTAATGGGTCTGTAATGGCTAACCCGAAAAAATCTTCGGGGTAGCGAGTGCGAAAGAGCCCTGTTACAAAACGGATGGCACCCAGGCTAGAAGAGACATGAGGACAGGAAAAAAACAGAAGGGGGAGGGAGCACGGCCTTTGGTTCAAAATACACCCTACCCGTACTGGTTCCACCTTTGTTAATAATATTCTATACAGCCAGAAAGATAAAGACCATGTACAAACTACACACACGTTATGTGTACTCGCTGTCAGCCGAATTTGACCGCCGCCCTTTTTTGTCCCCCAGTTTGACTACTGACCTGTGCCGCTTGTTGCAACTCTTCATCGGTCGAAGCAAACTGACGAGCTAGTTGAAGCAGCCTGGCTGTCTCCGTGGCCCCAACACAAGAGGCGACAAATTCCATCCAAGACCACACACAGTCTTTGATTTCATGGTAAACCTTCGCCAGAGACATAATTTCTTATAAATGGCAACTGCCAAGCACTAACCGCCCCGCGGAGGTCACTTCTTGAAAGACGACTGCAACATGATATCCTAGTTGACACACACACCATACGGATCAGTCTATTCTTATTCGAGGGGCCGCGGGTTTTTTTCTGGTAACGTTCAGTTATAGCAAATTTGCTAGTGTATGCAGCTTTTATAATTTTTCCTGGCATTTTTTTTACGGATTTTTTTTTATGGATTACGGTAAGATACACACACATAATGAGGCACTGGTTCTTGACTATCACGCTGTTATTTAATAATAAAAAGTACAATGTAACCTATCTAAAGTGGGCGCTCTATAAGGCATTGATAACTACCATTCATTGTTAGACGGTAGCCGAAGGTATTTACATATGATTTATATCCTGGATACAAATAGATCAGCGCGTCTTTGCTCTAATCTCCAAGCAGATTTATTCGGGGGCAAGGGGACACTATATAATTGGCCAGCCAGATTTTTCTTCAATAGGTGGACTGATTTGTATCACAAGCGGGACTGGAATCCTATTTGTCTCTGTTTCCCTTTCTATTTTCCCTTTGAAATCCTCTCAAAAACGCAGGAAATGCCATTTCAGAATGAAGGTTCAACTTTCAAAATTTGTCCGGGGGAGCATGCCCCCGGACGCTCTTAGGAACCTCGCGCCTACGGCGCTCGTTGGTCCCTTGGACATTAGGAAGAACCCCCAAGCAAAATCCTGGCTACGGGCATGCCAAGTATCTATTGTTAGAAACAATTTGTAGCCAGTGGCCCCCGTACCCGAAGGACTGCTAGGAGATTATATTTGCTCTAGATCTGATTGACAACCATTCAATTATCCTAAGTATCTACATTTAGAAACAATGCAGAATAAGCCGTTAGTCAAAGAGATATTGCAGTGACAGGGTCTATTGTCACCCCGTATTGGCTTATTCAGAAGTGCAGACGTTTCTTGTGATCGATTTATCGATTTCCACTTGTGCGTGACGTTGACAAGTATTGATCACTTAGTCTTCACCAGACTAACACCGCAGGTTCAAAAACAGTCAAATTTAGCCAAATAAGGAGAATAATTGGCCATGGGAGTTTGGTCACTGTAGAGTTCAATTGCCCGCTTCGGAGGGGGGAATTAACCCTCCTGCGGACTGTCTCTCTTGGCCAATTATTTCGCCGAATTCTACGATCCGCACCCCCGTAGGAAGGCCTGGTGGAGGCTATCGAATCCGTGTATGGTGACTTAGGTCACGTTTTTTTTGTTGGTCACGTAAGTTTTCCTCACACGTAAAAACCAATATCAATCCTTTTTGAGGCTAATAATATTATTGCAATGTTCCAAGGTAAAATAAAAATGTACATTACCCAGAAATATACTATTCATACCATGATATTATTGCTAAATGATGAAACTCTTGACCCAAACCCAAGAACTGTAAAATAATGGCCTAGAAATGGCGTTGGGGCTGGAAGGGGGAATCCGATTTAGACGTTCGCTATATAATATTCTGTTGTGTCGACCAAAATGAGCCTCCACTAACAATACAAGCTAGCTGTTAGCACAAAACCCTTCATATTAATAATACAATATACAGCAAAAATATTAATTCAGACGAATGGTCACCCTTAATATATCGAGTAGAAACCCAGTATTGGGTCACTCAATAATAGGTAAAGGTAGTCCCATAGCTTTTCTGAGGCCGTAGTCCACATTTTACACCTGGGTGGAGTGAGGAAAGTGGTTTATTTAAAGTGCCTTTCCCAATGACAAAACGTCTAGCCAGGAATGTAAGGAATCGAACCCGTAACCTCTCGATTTCATCTCCGCTTGCCTAGCCACTGGATTCAATAAAACGCGGGGTAAAACTAATCTCCAAGCAGATGTTTGGGTGGCTGCAAAATACACACACAAATTGGCCAGGCTGTATCCATACGCCGTATTGGATACTGTCTGGCTAATGGATACAGCCTGGCCAATTTGATACTGTATTTTGCAGCCACCCAACCATCTGCTTGGAGATTAGGTAAAACCGAAACTCATATTCACCTGTAGTCTCTCTATCTCCTTACTGTCTGTGGCGAATAGCAGGCCGTATTGCATCTGTCGCACGGCCCCGGCGAGCCCCAGCCAAGACCCCGCACAGAACAGCACGGCTTTCACCCACTGTAGTATCGTGTAGGCTACCGACCACACGGCCATTGTTGCCTGAGGCTCACCAAGCGAATGAGACAAAAGCGTGCAGGCGGGGACCAGCTGGGGTTTGCTCGCAGTGCATAATGAGCTGCGGCAGTCAAGAGGTACACGAGGGTCTGCATGTGGGGATCCGGATCAGGCAAGGCTAATACTAATAGGAGAGTCGGCAACGCCTGACGGTAAATTCAAGAAGGCCGGGTAAAGTTTAAAGGTACATTAAGTTGTTCCTGTATGTGTAGGCCTTTGGGAATGACTTCATTGGTTGGTTCTTTTGTATTCATGGAAGTCGCAGTCGGAAGCTCCGTTGTGAATTTTAGGCTACCTGGCCTTCGACTACGCGATACTAAAAGAATTTTGCAATAATACGGACGGAAACTACTGTTCATTGAAAACAAAACAACTAGAAAGAAATACTGTTGGAAAGTCGGCCAAATTTCTAAGCAGAAATTACCTGAAAACACCATAGAAGAACCGGTGTTTTGAAAACTGCTCGGGCGGCCTCTGAAACCGCTACATCATGGTATTGAATATGCAAAGTAGATATGATCTTAATTCTGGAGGCGTCACTTAATTAATATTTCATTGCGGTGGGAAACGATCGAATAATGGCGTTAGATGGCGGTAGTACTCGACACAGAATGTAAGCACAACATCCCCACCTGGCGATAATAAGTTGAAGCACACAAGGGCTCAGCAACCCGGAGTAGAAGAACGATGGCCTCCGTAGATAGGCTCGACACACTGGAGTTTTATGTGTGCAGTAGGCGTAGCTACAGTAGAGACATGTGCCTTCAGTTTTGGAAACAAGACCGAGATAAGGAAAACCAGATAAGCCTTCACTGGCCACGAGTATTGCTTTGAAAAGAGGGAGCCAGCTGCAGGAACTTCTAATTGAGACCAAAATTATGACATAACGCTCACATATTTGAGTATGAAATGTGTGCGTATTTTGATGAACGCTTCAAGTGTGAAATGATGACGAAAACGTGCAGTAAAGAAATGGCAGTAAAATTCCTGGTTTATCATGTCCGTGGAAACAAAATGTTGGTTTCTTTGGCAATGTACTGTCATTTTGCCATGCTATATAAATACAACATTACAGAATTTGGAACTGTGTTTTCATTCAAGTTCAGACGGATGTCCTCATCCAGAATATCGTTTGTTTTGTGGCCCTGAAATTGCATTGGATGCATTTATAAGTGTCAGCACTCAGAACTTTGAGGATCTATCTTGACACCTTACACATTGACCTGGTAAAACATAAAACAGGACGTCTCTTGGCAGGTGTTGGCAACAGTTCATATATCTGTGTACAGTTAGGCTGGAGGCCACTACGAAGTTCTATCGGGTGCACATCAACGTCCGTGCCAATAAACTTTTGGAAACATCAGCAAACCATTCATATTTGCAAACGATTCTGTTCCCGAATAACCCTGAAGGCTTGAGATATTAACCACATGAAAAGTGCTTAAAGCCCCTGTCACACATAGCCGAATATGGCCTCCTGAACGCTGCCGAAATTCCCCCAGCCATGGTTAGGAGTAGGTCGGGAGCAAGGTCATAAGCTGTGGTTGGCTGGTGTTCGGCCAGGTCGGCTAATGTTCGGCTGCGCCAGCCGCAAACTGTTTAAAACATTCGGGTGTGGACGGGAGGTTCGTCCATGTTTGGTTGTTGGTTGGCTGGTGTTTGGGAGTAGGTCAGCAGTGTTCGGGGGTCAAATGTGACTTAGATTTAACTCAAATGCGACTCGATTCATAGGCGTGGCCTAAATCTGGTCAGACTGCTCCCGAACTTCAGCCAACCTTGGTTGGTTGGTGGTCGGGGGAAGGTTCTGAATGTGTGACAGGGGCTTAAATAAGAAAGATTGGGACATGTGACTCATGTCAATTTCCTGTTACGGTGATGATGGTTAGACATCCAGGTAAATGATACTCATAGACAATTCAAACTCTATTACTGGATCAAATACGGAGATTACGTCCAGACGTTTCGAGTGACATCTGTCAGGACTAGTCAACACTCATGTAAAAGGAACTGGAAAAATGGTTGAACAAAGTCATGATTACTGACTCGAAAGCGTCACTGATATGTAAATCAACCAAGATAATTTCTAATGGAAAGGCAATGCCCATGGGTGATGACTGGGCGGGGTCTCATGTACTGGAGAGTTCTACTTGGAGTATCTTGATTTACATATCAGTGACACTTTAAACAAGAAGTTCAATGAACCCTCTGGCATTCCATAGTGTAGATGCAGCACTACTGTGTAATACTATAAATGTGTAAAAAATGCGACGTCGCTGACAGAAAACGGTTGCTTGTTTTGTATCCTAGGCTGGTTCTAGCTACTATTTATGGGCTGTAGCCAAATCATGCATGAAAGGGATTCCTCACGTATACTTGTTTTGGGGCTATCTCGAACGCTTCAAGTATGAAATGATGACAAAAATGGTAGAAAATGTCAATATCAGACAGATTTCCTCATCCAGAATATTTTCCGTTTTGCCGCCCTGAAATTGCGCTTGATGCCTTAAAATGTAATCTCCAAGCAGATCTTTCGGTGGCTGCAAAGACATCGAAGTGGCGAATGGTAACTGTCTGGCAAATGGATACTGTCTTTGCAGCCACCGACAGATCTGCTTGGAGATTATCAAAATGAACTGTCTGGCTTCCATTTGCTGTTGATTAGGCCAGCCCCGTACCTGGAACTCGCCTAGGCAGGGGATGACACCCATCGCCGGTCAGGGTCAAGCACTGAAAACTGAATCGCAGTCAACAGTCGGTCAGTGAACTTACAGCAAGGTAACACTAACTCATTTGACTGGTTGCCGGCCTACTCAACTTTCAAATCAAGGGATGGAAAGAATAACAAACCAGATGACTGAAGAATCAACACCACATTCCATGAAGTGCATTGACCTCTTTCTGGCTACTGTTCATAGACCATGGGGGGGGGGGGCTTTTTTTACGTCTTGAAACAAAAGTTTTGATCCATCTTAAGGTAATAACCGAGGGTGGCCGAGCGAAATTTCAAAATAATGAAAAAAAAAACAAGCACATAATTTTGGTAGCTATATATGTAGTTCTATCTTCGTAATATCGCGTCCTTTTTCCTGAAATGTTGCTATTTGACCGCAAAATTCAAGGGAAAAGTTACAGTTTTCAATGTCGTAATCGGGTGTCGATAGCTTTTGGAACAGCGAAGCTAATAAAACGTATTTTGATTGATGATGTACTGTTTCTTTATCTATTACTTGAGCAATACCTAATAGCACAAAGTTTAATCGGGCACATAAATATATATCACTGGGACGCGATATAATCTCTAAGCAGATCTTTTGGTGGCTGCAATACAGTATCAAATTGGCAAAGCAGTATCAAATTGCCCAGGCAGTATCCAATACACCACCAATACACGTCAAAAATAAGCCGAAGCCTAAACCTCTGCTTGAAGAGTAGACACGATATAAATTCACGCTTTTTTAAAAAATTCGCAACAGGAGTTCAACTTCAACTGGCCACACCATTTAGCGGTCAGTATACTGCGGCCAATCAGCCCGGCCCTCACAGCAGTTTGTAGGTTCAGCAGCGGTCAAGCAAAGTGTTTTGCATGCCGTGATTGGTTTAGCAGCCCTTAGCCAGACAGCTATAAGAACAGATACTTTCACCAAGAATGTTCATCCACTTTTAGTTGTGTTTACGGAGCTTCGTGACCTTGAGATGCAAGGCGGCCATTTTGATTCTGTTGCCGCAGTTTTATCAATGCCACATTTGAGCCTCCTACAGGTCACCAGACTCTAGGAACCTGGCGCCATTGCTGGCTAGCGTCACCAAGGACAGTATCACAACTCTGAGTTGTCTATAGGGATGCATAGCTCTGTGTAGGCAGCTTGAAACTTCACCAGATTGCCCAGGACTTAAAGTACGGACAAGGTCGCACAGTGATGAACTTTTCGGACACTTCTAGAGCTGTTGTTGAGACGGAAGTGGTGTTTAATCTCCAGGATTGAAACAAACAAAGAGAAACTAATGGCGGAACCAGAGAACCCGTTTGCGACAGAAGCAGTGGTGATTCCAGCCGTGCTTGGCATCATCGGCATCGTAGGAGTCGTCGGCAACGGACTGGTCATCCTGGTCATCGCCAGGTCCAGGGACATGAGGACTGTGACCAATATCTATGTGGTCAACATGGCGGTGACGGATTTGTCTTACTTGGTGTTCAGTGTGCCTCCTGCGGCCATTGTGTTTGCCACTTCAAACTGGCCGCTGGGAGAAGCCATGTGCAAGGGCGTGCACTACATGGGCAGGGTAAGGCAAGATCTGGCCTTTAAAGGCATCCGATGCAACCTCATTGCGGCAAAGCAAACTATATTCTAGATGAGGAAATCTGTCTGATATAGACATTTCCTGCCATTTCTTAGCACATTTCCGTCATCATTTTATACTTGAAGCGTTTGAAATAGCCCCAAAACAAGCGACGTGAGGAGTCTTTTTATTTTTTGGTACCACCAATAACTACCTATAACAAAGACACTAAAACCTCCTTGGCTATAGAACCAACCTACGATACGAAACAAGCAAACGTCATCCGTCAGTGACATCTCATTTTTGTCTCACAGATATCAGTATGCTATGGGATAGGGTTGATTCAACTTTGTACATTTAAAGAATGACCAGAAAATTAACTTTGAAGATTCAGTTTTGCCGCCCTGAAATTGCATTGGATATGCTTTTAAAAATGAATGGTTCATGGTACATGTGAGAAAATCATTTCGTATTTCACCCGTTGGCAGCTAATTATATATAATTCCAGAGCTATGCGTTATATAAGCGAATGCCAAGCACTAGTGCTGAAGATGACGATTAACATCAACATGATCATCTAAAACGCTTCTATATATGTCTAATGGTAGGATGAAATATAAAGGCACAGGCAGGTCCGAACTTTTATGCTATTATCAAAAGTGATAGACGATGGTAGATGCTGTGAACGCATCAGAGGATGAATCAGAAAGGCGGCTTTTGCAAGTGTTGATCTTCATCATCTTTCAGCTGTAAGTCAATTCTTTGCGATTCTAAGAGAGATCTCTGCGAGCAGACGTAAGAAAGCTTTCAAGGTCTCATATGTAAAAGTTGAAGGCGTGTTTGTGTGCGTGGCTTGCATCTCGTGTCTTTACCCCTCTCCGTAAAATGAAAATACGTGGAATATTATAAAGAATGGCGTAGTTACGTTGCCTTTTTGAGACCGTAGGGGCAGTGGGTTGTTAATCCACTGTGTATAGCTGGAGCCCATCCCACTCCTTCCACCACCTTTTACCTCCCCAACCGATGTCAGGTACCCATTTTACACCTGGGTGGAGTGAGGAAAGTCGTGTTAGGTGCCTTTCCCGAGAACACCACGTCTAGCCATGAATGGAAGGAATCGAACCCGTAACCTCTCGATCTTGTGTCTGCTCGCCTAGCTCGGCCATTCGACGCCTGGACTAGGTTGATCTAGATCCTTAGTAATTGCTGTCTTTATACCAAAGAGGACTAACAAGACTACATCTGTACAATAACATAGTATTACCCTTATGATTATTGCGTTGACTAATTCAGGAACAGTAAAAACTAGCGTTGTGGGCTATATCAATGTTTCACCGGGTTTGTTTGTTTGTTTTGAATAACCGGTAAACTGCCCTGAAGCGTACCATACCAGGCTTGTACAGAAAGTACGAGATGCGTAAGACCGTACTGTAAGGTTTGAACCACTCACACCGGGATGGAGTCCTACAGGTGTGGCTCTTCTGAAACATGGGTCCTCTGGCTTTACGTCCCGTCTGAGAGGACGTCCCTAACTGAAGCTAGGTACTCATTTTTACCTGAGTCAAGTAAAGAAATTGGTGGAAAGTGCCTTTTCTAAGGGCACAACACTGTCGGTGCTACTCGGTTGCCTTCCACACATCTCAGCCGTTGCAAAACGTTAGACAGTTCTCGATGACCGTCCTTCAGCAGGGCGGTGAGGCTTGCAAACTTTCTGACTGTCCGAGACTGTCCGAAAGTACATTTTTGTCCCTTCTATCCTGTCTTCTCCCTACTAAATCGAAGCAGTAATCTCCAAGCGGTGCGATCATTCGATGCGGGGCGTGTGTCCGGGCACACGGTCACACCTACCTTACCTATGAGTCAGTGTGTTCATTGTGATGTATGGGTTCGCATCGGGTGTGAGATGCAGAAAGTACATTTTTGTCCCTTCTTTCCTGTCTTCTCCCTACTAAATCCAAGCAGTAATCTCCAAGCAGATCTTTCGGTGGCTGCAATACAGTATCAAATTGGCAAGACAGTTTCAAATCGGCCAGGCAGTATCCAATACACCACTCGAGTTTGACTGGCGTAAGAAAAGATACCAGTACAAGCCCGATAAAAACGGCCAAAAACACTTCAAAAAGAAGCCGAAGCCTAAACCTTTGCTTGGATAGTATCGAAGCAGCAGCCCTCTGTTGCTGTTTTTTGTCTTGACAAAACCCGATTGGGCTTCTGTCGTCGCCACTTCACTTAGCTACACCGCGGAAGATGGCAGAAAGCCACCGTCCTAGATTCTGCACATTGAGAAGGTAACGAATTATGGCTTTCACTTGGTTCAAAATATACCTCAAGTCGAAAACGTTCCATGTAATCCTTTATAAGTTGGAGGAATCTGGTGAATTTCGTTTGTTATAAAACTGAAGCGGCCCGAGTGCCAGTTTATAACCAGCAGGGCTTCCGAGGTGGATGATAGTAAGTCCCGCGGCCGAAGCCAATTGCTGTGCCGTCGCACACTACCGTCCAGGGCTCGGGACGCATACGAGACAGCAGAAAAAATGGAATAGACAAGATGTACATGGTTCATCGTTTGTTTCAACGCCATAACCTTACTTTCACAAGCTGCAAAGACCCCACAAGCACAAATTGCTCCCAAAATGAAAGACGAGAAAAAATAAATAGGAACAGAAACGGGAGAGGGAATTGCCACGTAGCTACTGTTCCTCGGTATCCCGGTTAGCTGAGGTGAAGCCAGGGAAGAAGAAATGCCAAGAAAAATTTAGAGTCGGGATCAGAACCTGATCTCTATACATCATCGGTGATGAGTTGTTGAAGCCTTTGATCAGGAAAAGCAACTTGCCAAGGAGAGACAAAAGGGAATTGGCAGTGTACGTACAAACAAAAGGGAATTGGCAGTGTACGTACGAGCGTTCTGTCATTTTTGCATAGTTTGGGCTCCATTCAAGAATAAAAGGTAAACGTCAAATTAGTAAAATTACAACATTTACACATTTGTCAGTATTAGTGACCGGAAGGTCCTGTGTTTGGGGAGAGCCACGCCCTACATCCACCGCGCATTTCGAAAAAGAGTAGTACGGGCATGTCCCGGTTTGTGATGGTCCAAATATCACTGGAAGTTGGCGATTCACTACAAATCACCCAACCCCCCGTCTCGTATTAGCCACCGCTAAATACACGAGCCGTAGCGAAGCCGCATTGTACTAATAGCTACTGAAAAAAAGCATCATGCTTCACTTCGATAAGTTGAGGATGTCAAAAGAAGAAAAAAGAAGAAGTTACCGGAAAAGAAACGGTTAACATGCAAGTTTACGTAACCAACAACAAAACTGTTTCTGGTTTTCCGGTAAGTGGAAAATCACCACACCCGATTTTGTTCGATGAGAAGCCCTTGATTCTGTTCGATGAGAAGCTAACGAATTATGGCCGCTACTTGGTTAAAAATATACCCTAAGTCGAAAACGTTCAATGTAATCCTTTCGAAGTTGGAGGAACCTGGTGATTTTCGTTTCTTAAAAGGATTTAACCGGCCCGGGTGTCAGTAGACCGACAGGGCTTGTCCTCATGCACAGACATATTGCAAAGAGTGCTTTGGTTATAGTTACAACATCTCGCGCGGTTGCGTCTTGAGGATAGATGAGCTTTTCCCCTAAGACAGAGACGATAGAGACGCATACGTAGTTTTTTTATTTGTTTTGGCTGAAGATACAGCCAAGGCTGTCCAACTGGCAGGAGTCTATTATTAAGGGCAAATTCGGATCATCGCACACCAGGGCATGTCCCTATTCGGGTGTGGACGGGAGGTTCAGCCATGGTGGGCCGGTGTTCGGGAGTAGGTCAGCAGTGTTCAGGGTGTATTCGGGTGGTCAAATTTGCCTCACACTTAACTCAAATTCGATTCGATTCGTATAGAAAGGTAGGCGTGGTCTAAATCTGGTCAGACTACTCCCAAACTTCATCCAATCATCCAACCTTGGTTGGTTGGTGGTCGGGGGAAGGTTCTGAATGTGTGACAGGGGCTTAAGTGGGCCATAGCACCACAGCTGATAGCACAGTCGTGAGGCATATCCATGACCAGCAACAGTTCTAATGTAGGACGACACGGCAACAGAATACACATGAAAATCATCGCTCGGTAATCTGCCTCATATAGGGCTGTCAAGACGTGACTAATGTTGAACCAAATTTGAACGCACAACAAAGACAGCAATGATACCGGTAACGGTCAGTGCAACATGACTTTGTAATGGCATCCCGCCCTAGGTAGCTTATGTAAGTGCGAACGTTTTGCACCGGCACTCACGTTCAAGACTGGCCGCCGAAAATTCGCACATCGCCGAAACCGGTCTGTCTCGGACAAGCATCTCACGAGCAGAGAGCTAGCCACACGTCACCCAAAGCGAAGCGGAAGATAAACATAAAGCGCAAATCGGACCTGAAAAGGCTGTGTGCCTGCAATTAAGTTTCCGGACTTTTAGACATTAGTTTTGACTAGAATAGCCACTGGCACGTTCCGAAAGCAAGGCCAAGGCTCTGAAGAACTTGCTGTGAATTTAAAGAATTCCAGGCATTGTCATGCATCTTGATGTGTGAAAACAATACATGCAATGCAGGATGTCACATCCTGCATTATTGTTTTCACACATGTATCAAGATGACAAAGCCTTCGAAATACGCTTTCCTCACTTGACTCAGGTGTAAATGAGTATCATGTGTTACAATTTCTGAATAAATAAATAAATAAATAAATAAATACGCACTCTCGCCGCGCAAGTCATGTTTTCTGTTCGAGACTTATTAGCGACGCTAGGCTGCCCGGCGCGCAAGCTTATTATCATCATGATTTTTTGCATATAAAGCGACCTTTTTAAAGTTTACAGCGGCACAGCTTACGACTTCTAGAATAAACTGTGTCCCTCCTCGACCAGCATGTCAGCGATACCCAGGTTGCCTGGCTTACGCCTTGCCTTCTAAAATAAACAGCCGGTTTTGACGGTAACCTGAAACATTGATGGGTAACCTAGCCTTTCGCTTAGGCTGCCCAGTAGGTAACCTGAAATAAAAAAAGTACATGTATTTCGAACTCTCAATGTGTATACTTTGTTTACGATTACAGCATCGTTGACGTTGTTTTACAGCATGTTTTCCAAATTAAGTTCAGAACTAATTGTTGGCAATGCAGTGCGGTCAATAAATCATCTGTGTCATCTTCATGCGTCGGTAAACATTGCACGAGGTTTACTATAATCCAAAACAGACTCCGGCTAAACGTTTCCCTTCCTCGATTTTCGAATCACTGCAATGCCGTATTTTGCTTTCTTCACATTTTAGACTTTGTATCCTGTATTTGTTACAATACGCACCACGACAGAATCAGACGGTCGTTCTATAGGTCATGATTCTGCTTTTTTGTCGGTACACCTCATCTCAAGCCCGTGTCACACATTCAGAACCTTCCCCCGAACACCAGCCGACCAAGATTGGCTGAAACGGTTCGGGAGCAGTCTGACCTGATTTAGGCCACGCCTACCTTTCTGTACGAATCGAATCGCATTTGAGTTGAATTGGAGCTAAATTTGACTGCCAATCACGACCACTGCTGACCTATTCCCGATCATGAGCCAACCACCAGCCAACCATGACCGAACCTCCCGTCTACACCCGAATGTACACACTTTGAAGCATTCGGCTGGCGCATCCGAACAATAGCCGACCTGGCCGAACACCAGCCAACCACAGCCAACCTTGCTCCCGACCTACTCCTAACCATGGTTGGGGGGTGTTCGGCAGGCCATATTCGGCTATGTGTGACAGGGGCCCGGGGCTTCACCTACGCACACTACAGCACTCCAAATACCCCTGGGGAATCGGCAGTACTTCTAGTTGAAGAATCAGACCCGAGTCCAAAAAGCTTAATCACTAGCAGGCCATGCAGAGGGCAATGCCCGTTAGAAGGCCACTGGATGACATTGAAGCGTCCGGAAAATAGACGAATGACTTGTTTATCGTGAAGTTCACTGGGTAGGCGCATACGTATATACGCGGGGGTGCCTGCTTAATCAATTTATGCTTTGTTTTGGTGACAATGTTACGCTTAATCATATACAGTTACATTCGCCTTGAATGCCCATCTAGATCTACCGTTGTCTACAGCAAATTTTGAATGATGCTATAGCTACTAAATCGCGTATGGGTTGAGTGATTTGGTTACATGCATTATCACTGCTTCTATCTTTACATTGAATAGCGTTTCTTTGGTCATTGCTCACTTGAATGACGGGGGAGCAAGCATGAGGCCAAGCATGCCAAATTTGGCCAAATCAACCCACACTCTATAGTCTATTCTATAAGACGTTGGTGTTGGGCTCTTGGGTTTTTGTTACTTTCCAAGCAGAGGTTTAGGCTCCGGCATATTTTTTTACGTGTTTTAGCCGTTTTTATCAAGCTTTCTTTTTTATACTGCTATCTTTTTTTACGCCAGCCAAACGAGTGGCGTATTGGATGCTGCCTGGCCAATTTGATACTGTCTTGCCAATTTGATACTGTATTGTAGCCACTGAAAGATCTGCTTGTAGATTAGGTTTTCGTTTCTGAAAGTGTCGTTTTTTTTATTTCCTGCACAGGTGACGCTCCAGGCCGCCTGTTTGACGCTCTCAGCGATGAGTATTGACCGGTTCTGCGCCATAGTACTGCCATTTAGGACGATCAACTTCAGACGGACACGAGTGGCCATCATCATCAGTGTTTGCATTTGGATAAGTAAGTATCATAAGAATGCATATTAGTATGATAGTTCATCTGAGTTGGCAAAATACATTATGAGGAACTGGAGGGGGGTCGACATTTTGGACATAGAACAATATCTTAATTTGTGAGAGGGGTAAAGGCGGCCATTTATAACAGGGTGTATTAACCTTCTCTCAACCGTGAGGGGGGCGATATCGACTTCGGATGAACTTTGACCCATTGCTGACCCAAGTGGGTCAGAAAGCTGAGGAAGACGGAGTGATTCGGTAGAAAATTTCGGTAATTCTTTGAGTTGCAGAACAGTTTCTTATAAGAATGTTTCTTATAAGAATGTTTCCTATAAGAATGTTTCTTATAAGAATGTTTCTTATAAGAATGTTTCCTATAAGAATGTTTCCTATAAGAATGTTTCCTATAAGAATGTTTCCTATAAGTATAAGAATGTTTCCTATAAGAATGTTTCCTATAAGAATGTTTCCTATAAGAATGTTTCCTATAAGAATGTTTCTTATAAGAATGTTTCTTATAAGAATGTTTCTTATAAGAATGTTTCTTATAAGAATGTTTCTTATAAGAATGTACATTCTTATGGGGCTCTTATGGTACATGTAGTCATCCGTACCAGGTCCCTACACCTTGTTTGGTGGTTACGGTGACCAGGCTAGTATTATGACTGGCTATATGACAAGGCGTTGACCTAGTAGGTATGTGTTGCTCTTAATTCTGCAGAGCAAGCAATAGTTCAAATGCATTAGCATGCACAGATGTTTTAAAACCTTTCTGTCTGAATGTTGATGAAACACGAGAATTAAAGCAACAGGTCTGGGAATGTCGTATTTCAGCAGCACAAAGTATACCCTGGTTCCCACACATATGTTTGCATTCAATTTTGCAAGCGGTCAGGGGGCAGCAATCGCACGCGTCACGTTGCCATGGCGAACGTTTCAAACACCGCAACTGACATTTAGCAAAGCCACATCAATCAGTTTGGGTGAACTTACCAGAACACAGCTAGGGAACATTTCTCCTTGCTAGCTAGTGAGTTTGCACAGTGAAAATCACAATTTTTTCAATATTCCAATCTATACGATGTAACAATACCGGCTCTTGTCTATACAAACTTAATTTTTTTTTCGTTTTAAAAAACGCAAGCACGATGCACGAGAGATTTATTTATGTATAACAATTTACCACACAGTGGATGGTATGGTGGAACAAGTGTTCAGGAACACATTTTCAAAGCCACCATGACCATACTGACCATAGAAGAGAGATGTAAATAACCCCAAAACAAGTCACTAATTTATTCTAATTAGAAATTCAAATTAGCATGCAAAGACATGGGGCTGATCGATGAGCTATTTGGCACCAATTGTTTTATTAGCGTCATGGACAAGTTAAACTGTTTTCCAACACTAGGGTTGGACTCATCAACTGTTCGACCAGTATTCCGGAAGTATGACATAAGCAACGGGTCAAAGGTAGTTGGTAGTGGCCCCCGTCCCGGTTCAATGAAGTTTCCATTACGTTGTATACCTACACAGGTGTTTTCTCAGTAGGAAAATATGATATTGGTTGTATCCATTACTACACTTGTTGTATTATTTGTGTGGAGCCCAACATTAGGTAAGTTTAAAATTTGCTACTACCAGCGCTCCACCAGGTATTGTTGCAATTTGACTTAAGAAATATGATATGTTCTCCATACAGGTTCGTTCCTGATATCAATACCTGTTGCCCTCCGCTTCAAAAGGTTCCAGGTGGGCAACCAGAATCTCTGCAGGGAGGTATGGCCGAGCCCTGAGGCGCAAAAGTCCTATTTTGTATACCTCTTCTTCATAACGTACATGGTACCAGTGTTGATTAGCGCCGTTTGCGGGTCGCTTATTGTGCGGCAGCTGATTCGGAGCTCAAGGATGCCACGGATGAATCTGGACAGACACGAACGAAGGGTAAGTCCCAATACACTGGGCTTTCGTACTACCTTTCCAATTACATCCCTGTCATGTGTAAAGCGTCTGTCACACAGCCGAATATGGCCTTCAGAACACTTCCGAACTCCCCCCAACCATGGTTAGGAGTAGGTCGGTAGTAACTTGTATGGTCCTAATGTTACATAATGCAGCTTTAAAGCTGTATCTTTGTCTGCAGATGCGCCGGGTGACCGCCATGGTGCTGGGTGTGACCGTCCTGTTCGCCCTGCTGTGGCTGCCGAACCACGCCATCAACCTCTGGCGGGTCATGAACCCGTTGGTCGTGATCCCGGGCATCATCGCAGTCTACCGCGTCAAGATGGTCTTCACCTGTCTGGCCTTCGCCAACTCGGCCTTAAACCCGTTTGTCTACACCTTCTTCGGGGAAAATTTCAAAGCGGGACTCCGAAAACTCTTCCCGTGGTGTTGCAGGAGGAGGACAATTGAGGCATCGCCACATTGCTCCACACGGAGGTCGCGATCGTCGTCATTGCCTCACCGAAGCCTGAGCGCGCAGCTTAGCAACAGGAGCGTGCATTGTCACAGACAAAGCTCCACGGATAGAGGCGGACGTGAAGACTTCGCTGTGGAGATTATATTTAGCAACAGGAGCGTGCATTGCCACAGAAACGGCTCCACGGATGAAGTCGCGATCGGACGTGAAGACTTCGCTGTGGAGATTCGCGAGGAGGAGGAGAGTCCTCGCGCTTCAAGTTCAAGGACTGATGATCAAACCATACTCAAAGACCTCTGCTCCTGCCAAGGAATCCTCAACATTTGCAAAAAGGACAAATCGTTAAGTAGTAGAGTATGAGACGATTATGTCATAACCTCAATCCACTAACACTAACAGGGGTATAAATGTTATATCTATTTGATGGGAAAAAATATAATGAAAATAATGTAATATAATGTGACGACAGAAAAATTAAAAAAAACGTGTGTCTATTTTGTCAAAAACGTGAAATCATGTGGACAATTATTTGAAATTATCTGCAAACTGGAGCGGAATGATTTTTGATTGACAGAAAGTTGGGCGTTAATGATGATGATGATGGGCGTTAATTGTCCCAGGCAGAGTGCCATAGTGTAAAATGGGCAAGAACTCACATATAAAGATGCGAAAATCGCATCGTTTAGTGTCTAGGGTTTCTGCTCAGTATCTGTAGTCACATTATTTCGCATTTCTCGAAGTTGCTCCGCCAAATTCACATTTATACCCCTGGTAGTGTAAGTTTAACTACCTTCCTACTATGTCGTGACCTCTTTACTGTAAATAATTTTAAGATGCCGATTTATCAGAGTAATATATCATGTGACATTTGCAGAACGCAGCCTTAAAGACTCGACTATTTAAAAAAAACCCTCCATGATTCTTATATTAGGAACGGTGTATGATACAGATGTATATCCTAGAGATAGGTAACAAACCATTGTAACAATGAAGTATTTTTAACTAATTTAAAACGGAAGCCGAAATCCTAATACAATATCAATGCAAAAGTACATTGTACTTCTTATAATTGTGGCCTGTAATGACACTATATTTATCTATCTATCTATCTATCTATTTATTATTTTGTATTGTCCCAAAGCCTAATACGTTAAATTATGTATCTCTTGTTAATGTCAGTTAACATGAAATTGTAAATACTGTCTATATCTAAACTATATTGATATGCCGTGGCGATAAAGTACATAAGAGATTAGTATAGGGGTTAGCGTGCGGGTGTGTTGATCTCATCCTAATGGAAGTGAATAATGTAATGTAATGTAATGTATTTAATGTAATGTAATGTAATGTAATGTAATGTAATGCAACTATTAATTTAATGGAATGGAACTGAGGGCGTGTAATATAGTATAGTGCAGTGTAGGCTGATAAAGTAAATACGAGAATATCAACGGGTTTAGCGTGTGGGTGTGTTGATCTCATCCTTATGTAAGTGACTAATGTAATGTAACGTAATGTAATGTAACGTAATGTAATGTAACGTAATGCAATGTAATGGAACTTAGGTCGTTTATTATGGCATTGTGCCGTGGAGGTCGTGGAACATATACCATAATCGGAATTTTCTTGAAGGGGCATTATGTAACATTTGCACCCCAAAAATGAAATATATTAATTGAAAAAATCTTCATGTGATTGTCAATTACTTCCACTTTTCAACATATTTGTGCAATTATCTCACATTTCTGACATTTATGGTTGGTGCTAAAACAGCCGACACGAGGCGCACTCAGTTTGTGGCACGAAAATAAAATACCAGAATGTAAACAAACATGGCTGACAGCTGTGTTTCCAACTTTTAAACACACTCGTAAGGCATCACATTTTGGCACCTCCACTTCCTGAATGGCACTTAACTTATTTCTGTATCTGTATATTTGCAACGGAGTAGGGCTGATCCCAATTACTTTGTAAAGAAATGATCAGAAAATTGACTTTTTGTATCGTCCTAATGTTACATAATGCAGCTTTAATAATGTATGGGAATAGTAGGCCACGAAGTTATTTAGTCATGCGTGGGCTGATCATTATTGTGAACCGACATGCGTCGGTCCATCTTATGTATGGACGTTGTGGTATCATGTCAATAATTAAAACGGCAAAATTTTAATACCCAATGCATTAGGACTTAAAGGGTAACGGAGTCAGAAATCGGGTGAACATAATTTTCTTTGTGTACCATGTAGTTTCTGAGCAAGTGCGAAGGTAATAAACTGAGAACTTGACATATCTTGATTAGATGACGATTTTTTCATCAACGTTAACCCATCACCCATCAATGTCTAAATACATTCATTCTAGCCAATAAGGGCAGGAAAACTTCCTTAAGGCTACTATATCTTATCGCCTACCAAATTCAAGCGTACCCATGCCACCCATGGGTAGGCAGCTAAAGGAAAGTTGATCCATAATAAACCACAATAAGCGTACAATTGTGGCACAGAAGGGGGTTTCATAATATCATAAAGACCCGTTTACAACTTCTCGAGTTATACTGTCACAAAGCTATCCACCCTATATCAAAACACATCTCAAAGCAAGGTGCACGTGAGAGACGAAACGGAAGCTGTACGCATGCTTGGCCATGCTTTTAAGATTTTGTGCAGTGCTCGGCGAATGTAACAACGTACACACTGTGTGGTCCTAACCCGCTCACATTCAACGCTTGCTGAAGTTAGCCTGGGTGCCAGCCTCCGTAGTTTTCGCCGGCTCCCTAAGGTCGCTGGCCACCACGGACAACGACCTCAGGGAGCCGGCGAAAACTGGAGGATGGTACCCAGGCTATGCTGAAGTCTCTTTATTTCAATTCCCTACATGCTGCCCTACTTCCATTACGAGAGGCCTTGACAGAGCACAATCTGAGAAAGCACCATGCCACATGGTAGCTGCCTTGAAAACACCGCTCTTTCTTCCAATTAGGGTTGGCAGATGTTCGGAGTTAATGTTTATCTGCTGGGGACTTACGTCTGTCCTGAGATGGTACTGATACAAGGTCATGGGGCAACCCCTGCACGAACAGCGTGCACCCTTCAGGAGGCCCGCGCTAATGTACAGTGCACGCATCCCCTGTACATAATTAGTGTATTTGGGACACTATATAATATGTCCCTGTACGTAATTAGTGTATTAAGGACACTATACAAGTCAAAGTTCTTTGCCGCACCTATATATGGTGCATAGGGTGGCGCACATCTACGTTTCTGTAGCCCTTGGGCCACACAGTTGTGTGATCACTACAGCAGGGGGCTAGTTCACTCTTAGTGGTGTGTTTAACTCCCATACTCTTTCCCATAAGTTCTTGTTATGACTCGGCCGGGGATCGAACTCTCGACCTACCGAATGCAAGGCAACCACTTGGCCAATGCACCGGTTTTAACACTATATAAGGCCTATTGCAATACTGCTTATTCAAACCTTATACCTCCCCCCCCCCAAAAAAAATCATGTCATTGTTAGTACAGAACTTTTGCACTGAATAAAACTGAAAAAAGTCGTTTATTTTTTGGAACAAAACAGTATTCCCCATCCTCTGAATACATGTACACTTCTATATTTGTTTCATTTTTGGAATTCCCTAAAACGAAAGGGTGGGGGCTTCCAAGGCCACAAACTATGGTACATGCTACCTGCGGAAGCCTTAAATAGACCGTTCGAAATGTATCTATCCAATTCAGGACAAACTAGCCTGCTACTGCGCAAAGTGGAGCCATTTTCCAAGTTTATCTAGTTGCTATGTCTACCTGAAGTCAACGACCTCCCTTTTGCTAATCCAGTAAACCTCCCATCTTCTTGTCTATCACTGTTTCGACTTAGTCTGGCCGTTGGGACTTCAAAGTCAGGAGGGAAACAGTTCATTGACCTTTACGTTGGTGTTTTAAGGAAGTCAGCAGATGTACTTGGCAGGGATTTTTCCTTTTCAGACGTAGGCATATAAGTCTTCAGAGGAATAAGGTCAGGGTTGAGTTCCTTATACAAACTTAAATGCTTGGTTCTCCATATGGCCAGTAGAATTGCCTTACACTTGTATTTTGTCGAAGTTGTTGAAAACAACATAGTCTGTCATCCATACCGTTTCTCGTCGTCTTCAGTGTCAGGGTATGGTCTTCATTTGGAAATTCAACCGGGTTACTATAGGTCATAACCAACACCATTTGGCAACGAAAATTTCTGTTTCCAGAAAAAGACTTAATGCAATTGCCAAACCTGACCTTTCTAAATCAAAGGGAAGAATTTGTAAGAATGAAATTTGCAAGTCGTTCCAAAGACAGCGACCTTGTGGGCTGGTTTTAGTTTACATGAATCAGCCTAAAACCTCTGTAGTACCTTCCCCCGAACACCAGCCGACCGAGGTTGGCTGAAGTTCGGGAGCAGTCTGACCAGATGTAGGCCACGCCTACCTTTCTATACAAATCGAATCGAATTTGAGTTATATTTGAGTCAAATTTGAATGCCAACCACTCCCAGACCTACACCTGAACACCAGCCAACAACCATGGTCGAACCCCCCCGTCCACACGCGAATGCTTGAAACATTTTGAAACATTGGGATGGCGCAGCCGAATTCGCCGAACACCAGCCGACTCTGCGCCGACCCACTCCTAACCACGGTCGGGGTGGAGGCGTTCGGCTGGTGTTCGGTAGGCCATATTCGTGAATGCGTGACAGGCGCCTCATGCAGACGACTTGAACGATTCTTCTGCTGTTTGTCCTCCGTCGGACACTGACCCTGGATGCTGTGCAGGGTATTTGAGGTTATTGAACCCTACCTACAGCTAACCGAATTATACTCTTGTTCATGCCAAAGGCGAGGTCAATTCCTACGTGATACATTTAACATGCCTCGACTGTATGGGTGGCTAAAGTGACAAAAATCGACTGTATACTCACTCAGCTTTTGCTGCAAATTTTTCATTTCTTTCATCACTGCACAGCAAATCTTATTACTACCAGAAGTATTAATGTGACCTTTATGTGAGTTTAGCGGAGCAACTTCAAGAAATGTAAAATAATGTTACTACAGATAAAAACATGTGAAGGGAGAATTTGGGGAAAGGTCAATCGTGAAATGGGGATAATGAACAGAAACCCTGGACACTAAACGATGCGATTTTCGCATCTTTACATATGCCTTCTTGCCCTTTTTGCTCACTGTCCATTAAACTATGGCACTCTGTCTGGGACAATTAATGCCTCTTTCTCTGCCAATCAAAAATCATTCCTCCAGTTTTCAGATAATTTCGAATAATTCCCGTTTCACGTCTTCGACAAAATAGACACTCTTTTCTTCAATTTTACTGCCGTCACATTATATAAAATTCAGATAAATGTAACATTTATAGACATGTTAGTGTATACTTCGCACTTCACCGGAAAGCCCAATCATCACACTGCTGTCGGTAGGCACGGTTGAAACGATTTTTTGTGTCGTTTTCTACTTTGTTTTAATGCTCAGAAGCAATACACCCGTGAAAAACGCACAGACTATTCAGCAACCAATGCTACAATCAATCAGCATGAAACTATCGAGAACAAAAAGAGCGGTCATTGACCGACAATTACAACTGCAGATATATACAGTACAGATATCATATTGAGATAATTCGTTTAAATAGATTCGTTCCAGAAACAGTTGGATCCGTTCCATGCCTTTACCATAGATTTGAAGCTCACAACATGTAATGATAGACTACATTAAGAAGAAAGTTTTACCAGACTACACACATACGTCTTGTTATTTTGAAATAAATGTACGTAATGTAATTTTAGGTTTACTTAGTTGTACATCGATGTGATCTTATGTCTTTATGTACTTGTGTTCTCTCCTGGACGACTAGCTGTTACTTAGTTATAGGTAGGCAGCTAAAGGAGAGGTTGCACTCCAATAAAGGGCCTGTAGGACAGACACCGTTTCCTGTGTCTGCGATTTTTATCATTTTCCGTACCAAGTAGACATAGGCCATCAGTGTAGAGGGCAAAAGCGGTCAGGTTAACGAAACGTTTGACTTTAAATACGGTGAAGTTCCATATGTTAAAAGTCTATATCCTACCTTACGCTTCTCAGGATACATTTACATTATCATGCAAGTTTATACTAGTTTATACCAGTTTATACTGGTTTATACTATTTTTCGTAAGGTAGTATTACTTTTGTCTCTTGCCAAAAAGAGAAACGACGTCAAGATTTGCTTCTGCTGAAGTAACATGCAAGTGGCTCTCATGAGCCTTGTTTTGAGGTGAAAACTGAAGTAAATAAAAAAAAAATAATTCAGCATTTACATCAAAGCTGTTTTTAAGGATTGGATCAGGTAATTGAGACTAAGCCTACACATCAGGGGGTAGCTGCCGGGTTACTCAGGTTTGTTGCACTGCGGTTACCGCATATTTTCTTCCCCAAATCACTGACATTGGCCTAAGGCCGTGTTGATTTGATTATATGGATGACATCCGCGCACGCATAAATTTTCGTTCGTTTCCAAAAAAAAGTTTTCAATCATACTGTAAATTATACAAAGCAGCTGCAAAATGTGCCGTAAATTGCCAAAAAACCGGAAAACGGATACTAATGTTGTAGAATGCCAAAGTCAATTCCAAAGTCTAAGAAGAGGATGCGAAAGAACAAAAATGAAAAATCTTCTGTTCGGTATACCATACTCTGTGTGTTAAGTCAATTGTTCACCCTCCTGACCACTTAGATTTCATAATGAAGACACCTTTTATTTGCAAGCTCGCATCAGTTTTGGGGTTCTCAGAGGATGTCATCCATATAATCAAATCAACATAGGCCAAATACACGCAATATGTGTTGTATATTGCAACTTTTAACAATGCCTTTTTCGACGGTAGCAGTCATAGTCCGTCAATACCGGATGCTGCATGAAATTGTAGATTTCCAGTGTGTATTATACGCAATTTGTGAAGTGAGCTCTGTATGTCGAATTCCAGGTGTTATTTTAGCTATTAATTACGTGATTATGTCCCAGGTAAGTCTTGCCTAAAACATCAAATGCCACAAGCAACTATTACCAGGCTTACTTGGCATCTATCGCCATTAGTAATTCCCACTTTTCGTGCAGTACGAGAGAGAAAAGGCTGTGATATACAAAACACATGTGGTGTGGTTAGAACACTTTATATCATCTTTTCGTGTTTACATGACATATAATTATCATCTTTACATCCAGTCATGCCGCACCTCATGAGAAATGGGGATGTACCAACTTGCTTACTGATGATAATTTTTTTAATGCAAAATTGTATACAAAAAGTTTCTTTGTATTTATATGTATTTATCTTTTTCATATCGTGACAACTAAGTTTGTACCATTTTCGTTGTCGTGTTTAGGAGGGACTTTGCCCCATCTTAACGTTATACAAACAAAGAAGCTCATCTAATTCACTTTCAAACATGTCACGGCTTTACGAAAGTGCATGTTATACATGAAAAAAAGCAAGTCAGATCACCTTCAAGCGTTCTAAATGTAGGGATGGGTGGAGATCTCTGTATGTGTAGTGAAAAAACGAAATACATGTACCTTAAGATTTCAATCGCTTAACCGGCAAAACCTTCATAACACAAAACGCAAGTATAGCATTTGAAAACAGGGTGGGGAGGTCCTAGGCAGGAAAAAAATCCATTTTCAGATTGTGTAAGCTGTCAGCATAGGCAATGAAGCAGATACAAGTTGGAAACAGATGGATACCACTAAGGTGAGTACAGGTACCAAATGGCAAACTCACAGCTAGTGAGTTTGTCAGTTGATCAATGGGTGTAAGGTCACACGTTACACCAACCCACCAGGGCGCAAGCCTGATCTTTCAAGAAGAGTGGTGAGTTGTTAAATGCGTTCAAGGCGCTTTTCTGAGTGTCCTGTCGGACGACAACCTCTACAAGGGGACTAGAGGGGGTGGGGCTAAATTCAGGAAAGAAGCGGCTACTAGTCTAGTATTAGATTAGATTCGCCAGGCATGCAGTCTTCGCTTCACCTACGCCAAATGCAGGCGCCGCATTACTATATATATAATACACTGGCGTAGAGTGCACTCTACGTTAAGTTTTACACTCTACGTTAAATTTTAAAGCTGCATTATGTAACATTAGGATGATGCAAGAAGTAAATTTTCTGGTCATTTCTTTATAATCACTGCCATTCAGGAAGTGGAGGTGGCAAAATATGACGCCTTACGAGTGTGTTTAAAAGTTGGAAACACAGCTGTTAGCCATGTTTGTTTACATTCTGGTAGTTTGTGGTGGTGCCACAAACTGAGTGCACCTCGGGTGGGTTATTTTGGTGCCAACCATAAATATCAGAAATGTGAGATAACTGAACAAATATGTTGAAAAGTGGAAGTAAATGACAATCACAGGAGGATTTCTCCGATTAAGATATTTCAATTTTTGGTGCAAGAATGTTACATACATGCCCCTGTAACGGCCCGGCTACGAATAACATGGAATTAAAACGGCTGATTACCAAAAAGGCTATAGCCGCCCTACAAGTTTTAGTGGCGTGCAAATTGGGGTTCAGAACTTTGACGGGTAGACTGGGACTCGAACCCCGACCATGTAATCCAGAGGCATGATTGCTAACTAGAGTAAAATATCACTACAAGCAACATAAACATAACACCACGCTGCATACCAACTGTAGTTGTGAGTTTGCCAATACAGAGACGTGTCTATTCGACCTCCACCGGTCCAGACGTGCTAACTAAAAAAAGACGCTTTAATAACTAATTTTTCCCTTAATGTTTAATGTTTACGACTAGTGTGTTCTATTTGTGGGTTGGGCTGGCGCTTCTAAACAATATTGTTATATTGTTTAATTTGTTTTTTCGTTATGTTACATTTATTTATACATCTATATTTATATGTATATTCTGTGTCAACTCATTCCTTTGTTGTTTATGTTAGTGGCAGCGTTAATGTAAGTTTGTTAACTTGAGTACGCCAACACTATGTGTGTACTTGTTTTATTTGATTAAAGTCTACACCAGAACCTACTGTATGTTAAAATGGCACTTTAGGAGACATTCGAGGAACTTGAACTTGAAAGGTACCCATGACCTTAACCTCTGTAATCAGGTGCACCGTGCCCTTAAATGAGAACCACACGATTGCAGCCCGTATCACTGGCCAACAAAAACAACCCATCGCCATGACAGCGGGAGGAGGTCATTGACTCTTTGTTTTCCTGATGGAAAGACTTTCGCTAATGTCTTGTGTGTGTGGCTGAGGTGGTAAACGAACACGTGTCAATGAAACACATCCGGATCATCAACGCTTGGAATCGCTGCTGCTCTTCCGTAACAACAAATATGTCCAGAAAAGGTAATTATAACAAGCTGTCTTCAAAAGTGATAGCACTGCAGCTAAGGCCATATTGACTTGATTTTATGGATGACATCCTCTGGGAACACGAAAACTGAGGTCCTTTTCTGATTAGTATACTGATTAATTAACAGTAAACAGATTCATCGTGTTTGCACAGCTCAGTGATTAGATCTCATTTAATACGAATCAAACCTTGTACAATTATAATCTTAACCAGGGAGAAAAATAGCTCCTTGGGGATTTAAAAAGTAGAATGAACGTAAAAGGAAAAGGGTTAAATAATTGGTATGGTAGTCGTAGTGGATGGATGGATGGCAAATGTGATGAACTGTGCTCTGTCATGCGCGACAGGAACTTGTGGAGACAGTATACTGTGTCACCTCACTGAGGACGAACTGAACTAAACTGAACTGAACTAAACTGAACTGAACTGAACTAGATGTAGTGTATGTTCCTTCATGATCACGGTCAACTCAAAATAAAGTGCAAAGAAGGAACTGTGACTAATTTTTTCAGTTAAATATGATAACATCGTTGGTAGTAAATGTCAATCTAGCCTGAGATCCAGCCTTGCTTGTATAGCTTGTCTTGGCTCCAACCGTCGCTTCCCCGCTAAAGGCTAGCCTCTACCAGACTCCTTGAGTTGCTTTTTTCCCCAGCAACCCAAGGGGTCTGTTAGAGACTAGAATCTCAAATTAGTGTTGAAGATAAGGAATGTAGGTTTCAATGTAGGCTGACGTGGATGAACAATGCTGCTGGGCTCAGGTCTTCCTGGTCCTTACTCAGCAGATGAACATGTCGATACCCTAGAAGTAAACAAAATATCACAATTAAAGAATGAATTATGCACATGCATACATGTGCATGCATGTATGTACACAATGTACTAGAAAGGTAACATTTGCAAAGAAAAGCAAATGTTTACCTTGATGTGGTCTAACGCAACATTTTAGCAGTGTTTATTCTTACTCAACTGACACATTTATAATATATATATATATATATATATATATATATATATATATATATATATACATGCCTTCAAGTACCAGAGCCATCAACCAAGGATTGAAGTGTTCAAAAACTCATTTTTTCCTAGAACAATCGTAGAGTGGAACTCGCTGCCACCAAGTTCGGTAGGGGCATCGTCACTAGATAGTTTTAAACAATGTCTAGAATTGGACATTCAAAGGTTAGGTGTAACAGCTCGTTCGGTGTGATGTAGCCAGCTGTCGCCGTGCCGTGTGCCTGCGAAGCTGGTGTGTTACGCCGAAGGGCGGTTATACCGTCTATACAGATACAGATACAGAATAATGTTTATCATCAAAACCATTTGCCACGCTGTACCAACCTTGCTGCATACTGGACACAGGCAGGGAGAACTGCCCGATCGTCTCACTTTTGCTCAACTTGTCATGTTCCTTCACCTCAAACCTCAGCAGTGCCAGGTCTGGGAACGTCAGCGGGAAGGACATGTCACAGTTCCACACCGGATGGAAGCCTGGAAGTAAGACTTATAGTAAATCAGCTGATCCATGTCCGGCCTCGTTTTGGTGCCAGCTGACGCGCGCTCTCGCCAGGGTGTGTTCTCGCGGGAGAGCAATTTAAAATGGCGCTCATAAATGGATTGTATTATAGACTGAAATTGAATCTACTACCATTGTCATGTCCGATTCTGTTTACAAAGTAAACATTAACCGGCTTCACTGGCATTCACTACCATTGGTAAATCCATCTTTTTGTGCAATGTATGAAAAGAATAACGCCTATATTATGCGTGTTAAAAGTTCAATCCTGGTGATAATGATTCAACAATGGTACGTTGTTTTCCAACGTGTGTTTACCGTTGTTTTTCACCACCTCGGTCTCGTCCTCAGCACAGTCGGCGGGTACCCCGTAGACCTGCACCTTGACATACGGGTCCACCGCACTGCCGCCACTGCCCTCGCCCTCAGGAGTGGGCAGCTGGTAACCGCTGATCACCTGCAGCAAAGGACCAAAGTCCCTTTCAGAACCTTTCCCCAAACATGAGCTGACCAAGGTCGGCTGAAGTTCGGGAGCAGTCTGAACAGATTCAGGCCACGCCTGCCTTTCTATACGAAATTCGAGTCAAATTTCACTGCCAACACCAGCTAACTCCCCCGGGCCAGACGTGGCTGAATACCCCGTCAACACCCGAATGTTTTAAACGTTTTGAAACATAATCCGATGGCTCTACTGAACATGCACAGTAGCCGATCTCGCTGAACACCAGCCAACCACAGCCGACCTTACTCCCGGCCTACTCCTAACCATGGTTGGGGGGAGTTTGGGAGGCCATATTCGGCTATGTGTGACAGTATTACTTGAATCGAGACTGTTGATAGTAACTTATCATCATTAAACTAATTGTCAATTGAAAGTTTCATGCACACACTGGGGCTTTAAGTGTATATCGGAATTTGCATTCAACTGCATACATTGACCATATCTTCAGTGATTATATATAATCTTGGAATATACCATCATATCTTATCATAGCAATGATACCTTGATTTTGAGCGTCTTCTTATACTTGCTGGGGATGTCCTTTGCTGTGTCCAGCCTAGTTTGCTCTGTAAAAACAACAGATGTTCAGAAGCAGCCTTCCTCTCTATAACTTCTTCTTGTCACAGGATCGTGATCCATATACAGTTGTGACACATGCATAATGAATGAGAGGTCTACAAGGCATGTGCATGCGGGCTTCCCCAAACCTGGCACTCACACTACTTTTTGCATCAAACATAATACTATAGTATTACAGTAACTGTATTTTTAATTCCTTTACACTTCGTTTTGTTGCTAACAAATTTATCAAAGCATTTAGTCTCTCAGACACTTCTTTCCAAATGTTCTTTTTCTGAAGCAATGTTATCGTTACACAATAGTTCCAGTTCGAGGACGGTGGGCGGTATAAACTTCCTGGCACTTTTGCCCAATTTGCCCACGTGGCCGTAAGTTCATGTGACTTATGTGATTGGTCACTTAAATTCTGAGAAAGACTGCAGTAGGAAAGTTCATTCAATGCGCTTATGCACTGTACTTGAACCAAGTTTTAACTCCGCACTATATTAACTACCAACACAAATGAACATTCGTTCCTTCGTACCATCTCTGAGCGCCTCTGGCTTGAGCACGTATCCACATCCCCCGTTCTGTCGGAACAGCCCCAGGTTCAGGTCCATCTGTTCGCATGGCGTCTGGTAGTTCAAAGCAACTGGAAGGTACATTTGTTATCGATTATCGTCGATACCGCCATCATGTTGATCATTGAAGATTTCCAACATCTTTTGCCTATTTCAGATTACATGTGTCATTAGGTCATGTTGATTTGATTATATGGATGACATCTGCGCGTGCATGATTTTCCGTCCGTTTAAAAAAAAAGGTTTCGACCATACTGCAAATCATACAAAGCAGCTGCAAAATGAGCAAATATATGCTGTAAATTGCCAAAAAATATTGGAAACGATACTAATGTCGTAGAATGCCAAAATCAATTATTCCAAAGGAAAAGAAGCAAATGTGAAGAAATGGAAATGAGGAGTCTAATAGATATTATTCGCTATACAATACTCTATGTGTTTTTTTATTTGTTCAACCTTCATAACCACGTAGATTTCATAATGAAGGCAACTTTTTTGCCAAACTTTTTTTTATTCGCACGCTCGCATCAGTTGTAGGGTTCTCAAAGGATGTCATCTATATAATCAAATCAACATGGCCTTATATAGTCGAACATACGTATACGTCATTATGCTACAACACCCATTTCCAAACCAATGCCTCATCGAGTACTTTGCGGGCACTTTCGGGCCGGGCAGAAGGACTCCCAGTGGCTATCGGTCCATTTTAGGGCTCGGATGATGATAGATATTGTGAAGAGGTACATTATTGTTTATAATTAGTTCAAGGTGTCAAAGTAACGTTACCTATTTGGCACCCAGCAGCCCAGTACCGGTGAGGGTCAATGTTGGAAGACTCCACTCTACCGCCAGAGGGGTATATCTTCACCAGCTGACGTTTGGTATGGTCAATGAAATCTGCTGCTTGATCTTCCACAAGATGGTTAGCTTTCCCCTCCTTGATAGAGCTGATATTGTAGGGCATATCTGGACGTAGAAAGACAATGGAATTCAAAATAATATCAGTTACCAAATGATCCCTGTGTTGTCGATAATACCACAGTTACATTTATGTAGGTATGCCAAAATTCAACTTGCTTATCGATTTCAATATTGTTTAAGAAAAGAATTCATTTTACTTTGTAGTCAGTCCATTGTAAATCTTACCCTTTTCCCTTGAGTGCTGGAAACTGTGGAAGTGTACCGCTTCGCATATGTTGACAAGATCTGACAGCTCTTTAGCCAGCTTGATGGTCTTTTTCTGCATTGAAAAAGGGTAAAGTTAGTCCCATAGCCTTTTTGAAACCGTAGTTTGTGTGTGTGGTGGGTTGTTAATCCACTGTGTCTAGGCATGGTATTGGAAGGCGGAGTCCATCCCTCTCCTTCCATCACCTTTTGCTTCCCCAACCGAAGTCAGGTACCCAGTCAGGTACCAGAACCGACTGTATCCAGGGCACGTTATGGACAATGCAGCCCATCCCTCTCCTTCCACCACCTTTTACCTCCCCAACTGAAGTCAGGTAACCATTTTCCATCTAGGTGGAGTAAGAAGAATACATTTCCCAAGGATACAACGTCAAAATAAAAAGCCAGCGATTGAACCCATGACCTCTTCATTTCTTGTCCTGTAGCCTAGCCACTCCACGTCGCTACCGCAAACCATAACAGTACTGCATTAGACATCATTAAAAGTAATTGTAATTATCATTCTTGTATCTAAAAAGATTTAACGTCAAAATGAAAAAAGGTAGATGTCGGAATACATCATACATGTACTATCATAGATTGATGGAAAGAGTGGACATTTCATAGCCTGGTTACCAAACCTATTTTAGCTTCCGAGTCTCTTTGGTCCTCTCCCTAAATAGGTCTGGGTTCGGTTGATTCCCAACAATTTTACTTTTGAATATTCTGCCTGAAATGTAGGCGAGGGCTCTGATCGGCCTGGGCGCAATGGTGTTCCTTCGGGTCATACAGCAATATTTGCGGAGAGGACCAAAGAGACTCGGGAGCTAAAATAGGTTTGGTAACCAGGCTAGACACTTGATACCTTTTCTTTCCCTTTGGACATCTTCACACGCTCTTGTACCTCCACGTCTTCCGTCTCTGCGGCTTCGTCTTCGTCGCTCACGTCGTCTTCTGCCACGTTGCGTTTCAGCTTCTTGTTCTGAGAACAAAGATTGGATTTAAATTCTGGCACTGTTTGGCACCATTTCATTCATCCAATAAGCACGCCGATATTTCGTATCGAATACAGCAGACAAAAAAGAAAGAAACACATGAAAGGAAATAACAAACAACTGTTCATGATTAGCAAGTTCACCTGAGTTGGTAAAGTACATGATGACAACTAAAACTGTTCTCCAACTGAAAGAAAATGACTCAACCTGGACGTAGGGCAGTACCGACTTCCGACGAACTTTGACCCCGTGCTGACGTCACACGCGCGGAAAAATGAAGTGTCTACAGCAATTGAGTCAGATAGCTGATGAAGACCAAGAGATTCAGTCAAAAATTTCGGTTCGTCATTTTCTTTGATGTGGAGGACAGTTTATTTATCATTATATAAACTGTTTAATATTATTTTTTTGGTTCGAGTTGTAAACGCCAAGGCACATACCTTGACGATGATTTTCTCGCGAAGCCGTTTGGGAGAGGGCAGTTCTTGCATGTTGGATGTGGCGGGGATGTTACACAGTGAGTCGCCGAGGATGTTCGTCAGGTGTGCCGCTAGGACACGCTGCTGATCAACGCTGCAGTGGTTCTCAAGGGACAGGAAGACTGGATACCTGACGTTGGAAAAAAGGTTGAAGGAATTTGTACAGCTTAGCAGCACTGAATAAAGAGACTCTTTCTACACAACCAAGTGTTTTATTCAGCCGACGTTTCGGTGACCGTCTGTCACCTTCCTCAGGGCAATTCTGACTGGTTCACATTGCACTGCAGCATAGGTGTCGCTGCTGTAGATGCGTTCCCATGTAGATGCTGAATAAAACACTTGGTTGTGTAGAAAGAGTCTCTTTATTCAGTGACTTACCAACCTGATGAAACTATTCACGGAGCTTAGCAGCACGTCGGCAGAACGTACTGCACCTGTGCAAAACCCTGATTTTTCACGTTTTTCGTTGGATGTTTGGTCAACGTTGCATCAAAATTTTGCCTGTTGCAGACGATATCTTTTCCTTTAGCAATATCTGAAAACTACAGACAGGCTGTCAACCTTATATGCTCCAATACAACCTTATATGAGACGTTCTGCCGAAGTGCTATGCACAATACATTACGGGTTTCGCGCAGGCGCAGTACGTTCTGCCGACGCGTTCAGGTTCGCACCGTTTGGATTACGTTCTTGTTGAAGGGTCGTTTGTTACTGGTACATTATGCCACTAAAATATTTTAGAAAAAATCAAACAAAACTGTCGGCCAAAAGATCCTTAGTAAACCAATGTAAATGTTAGTTTAGCGAATTTGAAAGTTTATATCGTCCACTAATTGTAACAAGGAGGACTAGCTATGTACAGTATACTCAGGCTTAATGTACCAAGGAAATTCTCCATGCTCTAGTCGATGGACACAAGAAGCAGTGAATCACAGCTAACATCGCAAAATTCATTCATTAAGCACACCTTAAAGCATGCATAAAGGTCCTTCCCTCGTGTGTACCTTTACGCATGCTTTAAAGTGTGCTGAAATATAGGATTTCATGCAGTGTAAGCGTCACTCCGTAAGATATGCTCACTGTAGACAATGAAGTCTATGCATATCATTAACAACATAAAGTTTGTCATCTTTCTTGCTCTGCATTTCTGCTAAGAATTGCTCTGTGTTACTTACGGAGAGGCCTTGAAAGCGTAACGTCCAATCGCCTCTATGACTTCTCTGAACAGGACTTTAGACGTGCGGGTGTAGCCATGGTAAATAACGGGCTCTCTGTCGTCTCCATCCCAACAGTCCAGCTCCAGGAACCGGCAGCCCTGCGTGCGTAAGACACGCAAGATGAACCGTTATGGCTAGGTCACATTGGTCGTACGATGGTCGTACAATGGTTGTACGATCGCAAGCTGAGTGCATTCTTGAGATACATTGTAGTCGTGCATGTGTCCTACAAAATTCAGCTGTCCTGTTTAGTGCTGTGTACCTAAACCCACGTTTAGGTTCAGGTCTGGATTCAAGTCCAAAGGTTTAGGTTCAGTTCCGGACTTGTAAGTCCGGACCTAAACCCATGGTACATAGAAAATTGCATGTTGTCAACCTTGCAATAACGGGACTGGTGAGGTGAGGTGAAAAATGACAGAGTTTTATCTTTTGACCTCATATAGATTTAAAAGTAGCAAATTTCATTGATGTATGCATTTGGTGTATGCGTGTGTAGCTGCATTTCCAAATGTTTTAAATTCTACTTACTACAGATAATATCTAATAGACAAACCTTTAGCAGAGCTTTCACGTATCCTTCTTTACTACTTGGTCCGAAGAGTTGGTCGTCCAGGAGGTAGGTGTTGTGCGAAGAAGCCATGAAGTAGTGGCTGAGCGGCTGGGTCATGTCTTGGTAAACTTGGTCATGAGTATGGTTGAAGATGTCGCCCTCGTTTGACTCCAGGTACCGCGTGAAGCCTGTCAATAACAACAAGAAATCGAAGATTTCAGACTCGCGGGAAGCATTTTGGGGGTTTGTTAGCCTCTACCAGGCTTCAGAAGCGACTGGAAACTGGCCAGAAAACATGCCAGGGGAGTTCGTCCGCTAAAGGAGTACATTTGGTACTCCAGTGGAGACTAGGTTGTGATGAACTTCAGGTTCATTTCCTCACAGTGTCTGACCTGTTGGCCTCAAGCCATTCTGCCTGTCAATCTTCCCCCACCCACGTGCTATCAGCCTACTTTGTTCAGACAAACACACAAACTTACAGCTCAGCCACCCCAAACAATACTTTTGGATAAAACTGGTATTACATTTCGTGAAAAAATGTGCATACCTATTGCAACAAGTAATAAAAACAACAATTGACGTAAACAGTCATTGTTAAAATCTGTACCAGTCCTGTAAACATGATTGTATCTCACCTTCTAGACTCAGCAAGTTCTTCTTCTTCAGCTCAGAGTTTTCCTCAAACCTCTCTATGAGCTGCTGGCAGCCCTTGCTGTCAATTGCAACCTTGACAAGTTGAAAATGCATTGTTGGTACATAGTATAACATAAATGAAAATGGAAAAAGGGTAAAGGTAAAGCGGTCGACCTCATGCACAAAGCTTGACGCTTTTTTGTAGTGCAATAATGGCTTTGCTAAATTGGCTCGTGTATTTAGCCAAGCACACCGGGCCATCCCTAGCCTTTTCGATAAGTGTGTTGAGCTATTTTACGTGCAGAGGCCTGGTGCCATAAGCTCCCTTATACACGCCGGGGTGTACGTCCCAATGCGAAAAGATAACAGGTCGCAAAGTTTGCAGACCTCTACACCACGTAGACAACAACATGAACATGGCCGGTATGCCTAAGCACTTTAAGACATGGTCAATATGCTTAAGCACGTTAAGACATGGTCAATATGCTTAAGCATGTTAAGACATGGTCAATATGCTAAGCATTTTAAGCTAAAAAGGAAAACATACGACCTGAGTTGACTTTTTATATCTCTTGCGACTTAACATCATACTTTTCAATTTCTGTAGGGTGTACATTGTACGTAAGAGGTGTCAACATCATGCCGCGATACTTGTTTCTTCGATCGTGTCGGGGTCTTTCTTTTATGATGTTCATGATGTAAGAGGGGTAGGTTACGATGTAACATGGGTACCTTTTGTTCCTGGGTAATGAAGTCCATCAACTCATGCACCTTCATGTTTTCTCCATCCACTGCATACCTGGAAAGATGTGGTGGGTCACGCCCGTCACTCATCCATCTGATTAGAGTTTGATTATTGATCAAAGAAACATCCTCATTTACAGTGTAATACAGGATAGCACAGACGTAAAATGAAGGGTAACGGGAGGGGGGGCACTGGATAAAACATGTATAAATCACTCCAATATTGTTTTGTTATGTGTGTATGTGGCGTTATAGAATAAGTGTGTAACTTGTTACACTGTCTTTGTTTTTGTCTAATATTAATAAAAGAATGAATCTATTCCCGCAGTATCAAGTCACAACAACAACACGAAACTGCACATATGTTATCTGTCCTAGTTTTTAGGGCATGTCTGATACATGTAAATGTATCCTCAACGCCTGACTTTTCAATGCTTTCGATCTATATTCGACTTTACTTTCACTGCTTCCTATCAGTAGTGTTCATGGCATTGCGCCACCTACATTCCTATTTTACTAGTAACTAATACAATCATGTTATCAACAACAGAAAAGATCGTACTTATCAAACAAATCTTCAACCTCCTGTCTGGCTGCCACGATGTTGTAGAATTGAGTGAACTCAGCCAAGTCCAGTGCACCGGTATTATCTTTGTCCAGTTTCTAAAAAGAAAACATTAATATGAAGAAATGATCAGCATTCCATTCTGCTAAAAGAGACGAACTGTAAATATGATGTGTAAAACAAAGAATTTGGCACTGATTTTTCATAGTTTAAAAAATTCTAATGCTTGTAAGTTATCATTGTAACAATTGTTAGATAGCCTGATTAAATCGCTTTTACGGTTGGCCGGCCACCCAGTATCCAGCCTGCGGGGAGGGGCCACTAAAGTCCCGGACGGCAGAGTTTGCGTTATACAGACTAATTGTTAGACAAATGTCCGATTTTGACTAATCATTATTCATTTCTTGTCAAAACATATGCAAAGTGTAGAGAAACGTTTATCTATGACTTTGTAAGACGCACTTTTGCATAACAAAAGAATTAAAGAATTTGTATTACTATATCTTTATGGATTTGGTAGTCATGTAACCCATAACTTAGATCTCTCATGCCTCACCATTATGTGTATTTCATGAATAAACAAAGGCTAAAAAAACAAGTCAATCAAGATAGGGGTGTTTTCAGAAATATTACATGACCTATAAAAACTGCTACGGCGTATAAAAAACAACGTGCATCATCTCACGCATACTGGTAGGCAACATGCCAAACTACATACTAATGCAGCAAAGGGATCGTAAGTTATAGCTGCGACCGTACGGACACAACTGATTGCAATACTCCGTCGGAGGTCACTGACCTCCTTCACAGAGTAACAATCAAACAAACAAACAAACAAACAAACAAAGATGTATGACCTGTATGACCGTATCGATCTTAGATTCCTCTATTTGGATATTCATCTCTGCCAGAACCGCCTTGGCTTCTTTGGTTTCGAGACGATCGTCTGCGTTCTTTCCCTTGTGAAAGTACTCTGAAATATGCCTGCAATCACATGTGAAAAGAACTCATTGTAAGTGCGTTGCTACTTCCACTTCTTCTGAAGCAATGCTATGGGCACATTTCCAAACCGATGCCCAGTCGGGTAATTTGTGGGCTGTTTTTTCTTCTTTAATTTTACGAATCCGTAATCTAGTCCTGAAAACATTGACAGGGCCTAGTCTGATATTAAAGCTGCATTATGTAACATTAATTACATGTAAGACGATACAAAAGGTAAATTTTTTAGTCATTTCTTTACAAAGTAAGTTGAATCAACCCTACTCCATTGCAAATAAGTGCCATTCAGGAAGTGGAGTTGCCAAAATTTGATGCCTTACCAGTGTGTTTTAAAGTTGGAAACACAGCTCACGTTTGTTTACATTCTGGTAGTTTGTGGTGGTGCCACAAACTGAGTGTTCCTCGAGTGGGCTCTTTTAACAACCATAAATGTCAGAAATGTGAGATAAATGCACAAATATGTTGAAAAGTGGAAGTAAATTACAATCACATGAAGATGTTTTCTATCAAAATGTTTCAATTTTTGGTGCAAATAATTGTTTCAAAATGCCCCTTTAAGGACGAATTAAAATCAACCCGGGGCAGAACAGAGCCCCAAAATCACATGGCAGCAGCTAGGAGTTCCAAGGAGCCCCACCTAAAAGTGTAAGAAAACAGTCCCTAAACTACCCGGCAGGGCATTGGTTGGGAAATTTGACAGTAGCATTGATACAATGAGAAACATATTCATTTGATGATGAATTCTACATGTAGATAGACGGGTGTGGTACTAGTATGCTTAACAATGTTTAATTAAACCTGTACATTGTACCTTTTGTGTTTCTCAATGATGGTCTCCGTCCTCCGTTTGCGCATCAGATGCTGTATTCCAGATACCCATCCCCTAGCGATATCTTCTCTACTGCATTCAAGATCCAATGCCGCCTGAAAATGTATGAACATAGCAGTTTAGGACGTCAAGGCAGACATTTGACAATGATACACGTACCAATATGACCTCCCTATGTAATGTTCTTGAATGTACAACTTTCTGCATGGTTTGACAAGAGAGAAATATATTACTGAAATGAAATATAGACAGTCACATATATTTCATTGAGCGGACTTACATTCTTAAAATCATTCAAACAAAAAATCAGATTTCAGACTTCCGGGAAGTATTTTGGGTTTTCGTGACCTTCAAGTACACAG
The DNA here is from genome assembly GCA_013266295.2 of Branchiostoma floridae x Branchiostoma japonicum. Lineage (NCBI taxonomy): Eukaryota > Metazoa > Chordata > Leptocardii > Amphioxiformes > Branchiostomatidae > Branchiostoma > Branchiostoma floridae x Branchiostoma japonicum. Next base: position 4,874,808 of record CM023835.1, on the reverse strand, counting down.
ACTTCCGAGAAGTGTTTTGGATTATCTGAATGTGGAAGGGATTGTATGATGTAATTTGATCGGGTATTACACCATTTCCTGACGTCCTACCGGACACGTGCTGGATCACCTTCAGGCTTGGCCTACCTGTCAATCATCTGTCGAAATCACCTCCCACCCACCATGCAGCGTAGCAACTAGGATAGACAGAGAGACAAACCCCAAGCCAGCCGTACCCGGAAGCAAAAATCAATTTCTTACAGTTTGGTCCTTGTAGTAGATGCTGAATGTCTTGGAAGATTCTGTGATGCATTCTCTGTCCACACGGGATTTGAGTACTGTCAGCCTGCTGAGGAACACTTCCGCGATGTTCGAAATCTCAACTGGAAGAGGGTGCACGTGGAAAGAACAAAGATTGTTGAAAATGTCGGATAGCAATTCAGCAAACTACAACAAGAAATCGGACATTTCAGACTTCCGGAAAGTCTTTTGGGTTTTTGTGAATTTATAGGAACAACCGAGGAGATTGTTTGACGTACGTACTTTTCTTAATTAATCGGGACTAGTTCTTGCTGGCTCCCAGACACATTCTTCAGTTTCAATCCATTTCCTCTGTCAACCTACTCTGTCCGGACACGAAACACACAAACTTACAACGCAGCCACTCAAAACAATACTTCCATATCCGGAAGCAACAACAGAGACGGGGGGCGCTACAAAAAAAACGATCATCAATTAAAAAATGTCACTTACAATTTCGTTCTTCTGGTGGGCGTTTGGCACCTAAAAAATAAAGGTCAAGATGGTTATTAACATTTATTACCTAACTTCAATCAGTAAAAGATACCCGTAAACAACATAAATATTGAACATAATTAGTATCATAAATTTTCATGTCAACGAAATCTCAAACCTTGCTTGTATCAACAACGTTAGCTTTGAGAATTTCTGTGGTGATTATCTTTGCGAACTCAGTCAAAATTTCCGATAAGCTGTACATTATCCCGTCAACGTGAGTTGACCTCTGATCTCACCTTGCAACTGCATCGGAATATGGATCATGAGTATGGATTATGACAGCACAACAGCTGGCACAAATCACCCAATATCTGCTTGGAGAACCCATATTACCGTACACCCACAAAGGCCGACAAAATTAAATGACCTGTTTCACAAGTCCATCAAAATAGGGGTGTTTTCTAAAATAATATATGACCTATAAAAACTGCTACGGTATAAAAAAAAACAACGTGCATCATCTCGTGCATACTTTGAAGCAGACGACATGCCAGAGTGCATACCAATGCAACAACGGGATTGTGAGTTACAGCTGCGACCGTACAGACATGACTGATTTCAATACTCCACGGAGGTCTCTGACCTTCTTCACTGAGTAACAAACGTATTTTAATTCTCGTGCATAACAAAACTCATCTCGAGGTTTTACTTACAGGCGCTGCATGACTTCATTCTGTCGGTGTACTCGATTGTTTCCATATCCTTCCGCAGGCGGTACTTCCGCTTGTACTTCTTGCGATTCTCGCGAAGTTTTGTCATGGGAGTCCAGACCATCATCTTATTCACGCACGACTCTCCCTCCATCTTAGATATCTACAAAAAGAAAGTAAGAAAAAACTTCATTATAATTCTTTTAGGAACAGGTGGGGCTAAGATCGTTTAAGATAAAACCTACAAGAATAAAATAGTCATTCAATCCTCGGCTTCCTGAATTCCCCCATGTGGACAATTCCTGATGGCTCCTGGCCAGATTCTGAGACTTGCCTCACGTTCACCGGGCCCCGGCTTTACCTCTGACCTTTTGACCTCCTGTCATTCTGCCAGCCAATCTTCCACCCAGTGATGATACGGACCACACAACAAACAACTAATCATGAATTTCTGATTTCCTTTTGAACCCAGCTTATTTCAATTGAAAACAACACGCGAACTTTTGTGACCAGCCCTCACCCTATCTGGCAACTAATGTCGGAAAAAGACTGGAAATCTAGTTATACGTCATTAGGGTCAAATGGTGGACTTGTTTTTTCGGTGGCAACTAATAACCGGGAGGTCAGTTGCTACCGCAAAATAGCGAGTTAAAAATCATTTCATACTTCACACACATGGCAATAAGACCACGAGTGTCCATATTTTGTGCATTTTGTTATATTTTGCACCACCTTCAGTCCCTGACCCAGGAATGCCATAGCCTATAGGCATGTTATTTACGATTCACTGGATACAGGGGTCTAGGTCTGACAGGTGTCATATTAGTACTCACCTGTTACGTGTTTAGGAGCGTTTAGTCCATTAAAGTCAGGATTTAAAAAATCATTACCAGAAAACGTACTGTCCCAAAACAAAACTGTGATGAGCTCAAAGCAAGCTTAATATTCAGACAACAACAATCCTGTGACGGCCCAGCTTGCAGAGCTGCATGGGTCATGACCCAAGGGTCACGCATAGCACGAAGCCTTTCTGTTGTCACTATGGTAGAGCTAGTTCTTGGGCCCCTGTCAGGCCCTGGCACCTGTCACACATAGCCAAATATGGCTTCCCGAACACTGCAGAACTCCACCCAACCATGGTTAGGAGTAGGTCAGGAGCGAGGTCGGCTGTGGTTGGCTGGTGTTCGGTGAGGTCGGCTACTGTTCGGCTGCACCAGCCGACTCTGATGTTTCAAAATGTTTTAAACATTCGGGTATGGACGGGAGGTTCGACCATGGTGGGCCAGGCGTATTTCGGGGCGTATTTCGGGGCGTTTGTGGGTCAAACTTGACTCAAATTCAACTCAAATCCGATTAGATCCGTATGCTTCAGCCGACCTTGGTTGGTTGGTGTTTGGGGGAAGGTTTTGAATGACTGTGTGACAGGAGCTTTAGCCAGTAAGGAAATAGCAAAAGTTTACTTACTCGTATTTCAGCAACACACATACAAAATTGTTAAGGTTTCTGTTTAAAACATCCCCTATTCCAAGAAAACACAACTCACAAATCAGCCACCCAAAACAACACGTCCGTATACCCGGGAGTAACATTAGACAAAGCTGTGCACAATTCATTCGCCAACCAAACTCTACCTGTACAGTCAGTCGATGTAAACATACACGATAATGAAAATATGCCAATTGGATAGGTGTGAAAGTTATATAGTCCCGTTACATTGATGTATTTGCCCAATCGCGGCAACCTTTCTTTTGATGAAGTTACCGTATATCATTATGGACGAGAACAATAAATTTGGTGGGCAGTCATGCATATCTCTCCTACATCTATTATTCATCATCTTAAGTGACATTAAACCATTTAATTTGGCATTGAAAGGCGTGTTTTCTAGGGTGGGTATGACATAAATAACATACAACACGGTGTATTCCGCACCGCCCTCGGTCCCGACCCTCCCGCGAGTCAGATCGCCCTCCGGCCTTCGGGCGATCCGGCTCGCGGTCGGGCCGATACCTCGGGCGATACGGAATACACAGTGTTGTATTCTACATGTTATACATGTATGTACAGCCTTAAGTACAGGGAAGTTCGAACTACTAAATATTGCATGAGTTGTTGTTAAGTTTGTGACGGTCACTCTGGCCCTTGAATATCTCAAAGTAAAGCGACTAGAGTTTAATGTTTTTGCAGCTCGATAACCAGCGATATGTTCAACTGCTGCAAGCATAATCTTATTACCTGTCAGACAATGTCATGTTAGAACCCTGGAGGGTTTCTTGGTATTGGCTGCCCCTCCCCGAATTCTCTACGTGCTACGAATCGAAATATTGTGGGAGGGTATACTAAAGTAAAAGTTAGTACTTGCAGTGGTTATTAGTTTACATAGCGTTTTAGACGAGACAGCAAAGTGTTCCATGCAGCTGTCTAGCGTTTACGTGTACATGTACAAGGCGTTTACAACGCGTTCACAACGAGTGCGGTTGACGGCTGACTAACGGCATGTACAAGTATTTACCTACCTGTGTTTTGTTGTCTGTAGCGCGAAAAACGTAGTTGGCTCTACCCTCTGACCCTGCAGGGCTCGTCTCACAACTTCTGACCGTGTCTACAAACGGGATTCAATTGAAGGACATTGTTGAGGATCAGCTCTCTGTGAAAAGCAATGTGTGTTTCGAATTCCTGCGGAGAAGTCACTTCTGGAATGCATACTGGCCATACAAGAAACCACATTGAGCTAATCATAAACGTCTTATTTCTTTTTAAACCACATGCGAACTTCTGTGACCAGCCCTGACCCTGTCAGGCAGCCGATCTTGGAATCTAATTATACCAGGTAATGCTAACAGGCGCATAAATGTGACATTAATGCGAATTTGATGGAGAAACTGAAAATAATGTACTGTAATATAATGTGACTACAGAACAAATTAGAAAGTCGTTATCGTCAAATTTGTAGAAAAATGTGAAATTATGTGGATAATCCAGAATAATTTGTGGAATTATCTGAAAACTTTAGCGGAATGATTTTCAATTGACAGAAGAAGGATCAGAAAGAGCACTATTGGCAGAGACAATATAATTATAGTAGTTAGTACATTATATGGTGTCCTTGGTTGCACAGTTTAAAGGACAGTGAGCAAATAGGGCAAGGACACACATATACATGTATAAACTTTAAGATGTCAGCATTTAGCGAGTGTCTGTTTCTCCCCATTTTACGATTCACATTGCCCCCAAATTCTTGATAGTTTCATGTTTTTATGTGTAGTCACATCATTTCAAATTTCTTGAAGTTGCTCGGCCAAATTCACATAAAAGTCACATTTATACAACTGTCAGACTTATAAGTCACAATTGAAGTATCAAACGGTGGACTTAACTACACAAGCCTGGCGGTCAGTTACTACTGAAAAATAGAGATGTTAAAATCATTTGGCACTTTAGCAATAAGACTACGAATGTCCATATATTTTGTGCAGTATAATACATGTATTTTGCACCACCCTGACCCAGGAATGCCATAGCCTATAGGCATGTTATTTACGATTCACTGGATACAATCGGGGTCACTAAGGTCTGACAGGTGTCAGATTAGTACTCACCTGTTAGGAGTCTAGGGACGTTTAGTCCATAAAAGTTAGGATCCAAAGTTTTTTTTATAAGCGTAGAGCATACTGTTGCAAAATAAAAGACTTTGATAACGCCAGACTAATTTAATCAATTGGTTCTCGAATTCGCCCTATTCATTTTGTTCCGATTTGAAGAAAAAAATCAGGTTCTGCATGAACTTCAAAATGCTCATATTTTGGCCGTAACAGTTCAATGCAGTGGTTTGATTAAAAGTTCATAGTTTGAGTTACAAACCAGCCTGGTATGTTGACTTCACGGCTGTGGTTGGCTACTGTTCGGCTGCGACATCCGAATATCTCAAAATGTTAAAAACATTTGGGTGTGATTCGGCTATGGTTGGCTGGTCTAAATCTGGCCAGACTCTTCGATCCTCCCGAACATCAACCAACCTTGGTTGGCTGGTGTTCCGGGGAAGGTTCTGAATGTGTGATAGGGACTTAAATCAACTCACCTGCGAATTGTGATCTCCCGATCAGGCGTACTTCTGAAGGTCTTAAGGGTTGTCGCCTGCGGGACCGAATCCGGATGAGTTCTGTTATGTTGGCCGGGACGTATCCAAATAAACACACACATTTGTAGTAAATAGAACTTCTCTCCACCACGCCAACAATACAAACACACTTATGCAAACATAACAAACCTGCTTAGATAATAGCAAACAGAGAGAGCGATTCGTTTGCTTCTTGCGGTGATAAAATAGTCTTTCAACATTAAGTTTTTTTTTCTCTCTGTATCGGTAACGCCACTGACAAATTATTTACCCTATACACATGTAGCTATATGGCCAATGTCTACTATTTTACAACTCCAAAGAAGTCTGTTGGAGACTACAAAACGCAAATATTAAGTCATATCCTAGCCTGGATGTCAGCCTTGTTAGCTGCATTCTGAGGCTGGGAACCAGGCTAGGCAGATTCTTACCTGGTACAAACGCAATGAAGCGCGTTGTGCTCGCTCTTACCACCCACAAGCCCAATGCTGCAGCTCAGACAGTGTTTCACGCGTTTGCGTTGGTGTTCAGGACCTTTGACATGTAGCACGCAATGTGAAGACTACTGTGTCCCTGGCAACTGTCATTATCCCGACTACCTGTTGCAAAACTGGTCTTTCCACCACCACAGGACTAGTCCAACTGACAATATCCTGGAGGGGGGCAATAAACCAGCTAACAAGGAACTTTTGAGCTCGAGCAATGTACTCTCCAAGCAGAGGCTCAAGGCTTCGGATTATTTCTGACGTGTTTTAGGCGTTTTTATCCTGTTTGTTTTTGTACTGTTACCTTTTTATTTGCAGGGTGGAGTATTGAATACTGCCTGTCCAATTTGATCTTGCATCCACCAAAAGATCTTGGAGATTACGAGTGATATGCTTTCTAAAAACTCCCTTTATATATATTACATGACATGTATATTTCTCAATCTTTCTACCTAATACCATTTCAAAACACCTTTGAGGATACTTCTATTTTGGATGACTTTTATTGCAGAACATTTACATTATATATATGTTATAGTCCTTGTCTATCAATTTTTTGATAAACAGTAAAATGTTGTGAAAGTTATTGTGTGCTAAGGTGTAAACAATGTCGTGACAATATTCCGGTGTGATATTTTTCCAGGAAACCTACTATTGTTTACAAACAAGTTGCAACAAACAATATGTAAATAAACACTATGACCTTTTCCATGGAGTATTTCCCTTGTCCCCCATCCCTTGTTAATCAGCAAGACCGTACCACAAGATACACTGTACTTTGTAGAGGTTATATAATGGTTTATTTCAAATTCATGTTACACCTCGCAGCCAATGGCTGAATTATGTGATACATTTACAATTGATTAATAGATTAACGCAAATAAACAGTCTAACGTTTAAAATTTAAAATTGAAGTATGTAGGTAGCGCATTGAATAGGAACAAGTGATAACAAGTAGTTGGTTAAAACATTGAATATTAAAGTTAAAAGCATATCGGGATAAAATGATTAAGTCTGGCGCAACGAGTAGATTCTAGTATGTACATTTGAATAGAATTTCTGGGAATATTAAATAACATTTGAGTACACGTACATACAAATAGATGGCAGCATTAAGTTATAAGTAGGGCAACGAAGTAAAGAGCAGCTACAAATTCAGCATCCGTATCATGTAAGGAATTGCACTTGTTCGGTATCTTTCAGTTCTACAGAGGACAGTGTAGGTTGAAATATATGTAAGTGTAGAGACTCCTATCTGGTAGAATGGGTGGATTCTACCAGATCATGATCGAAGTCTCCGTCAACAGAAACTCCAATCAGGATGATGAGGTCTATTGCTATAACTAGTTAACATTGCCCAACATATCCTGAAAGTTAAACATTCAATCACATCCAAAATCATATCCAGTTGCTTGAGTAACTGTTTTGTTGCATATTCAATCACATTACTGGTAGCTACAGATATCATTTAAATAGTCTGTGCTTGCTATAAAACCTAAATATCTTTTAATGCTGTACGTGTATGATACTGAACATGAATCGCAGATTGTACCAGCAGAGACTCCTATTGGGATCTCTACCGGTAGAATCGCTGATTCTACCAGATCAGAGTCTCTATGTATCTACATGGAGACTCCGATCATGTGTCTACTATACCTCATTATTAAACATACAATGTACTATTGAAGCAATTATTTGTTGTGTACCCTCCACCAGTGGATATAAATCAAAACTGTAATGTATAGTCATCTTGGGTCATAGCTGAAAAGTTCATCATTCTGTGTTGGTAGAATTCATTCTGTAGCAGAATTCACCTAAATTTCCCAATTTTTCTAGTGTGTTGGAAATTATACTTCAATCCTTCTTCGGACTCACTTCGGTCACAGTTGCATAATACCAAACAAGCTGAAAGTTAAATAAAACCTCAACATTTAACCTTCTCCCTGCTGCCTAACCAGTAACCAATACAGATTCGGTGCCAAATGGCTACTTTAGTAGGCTGAGGGTTAAACATATTTTCCCTTTCATCCTACATCCATGTAGACCTCCACGTTTGTGCAAACAAAAGCAACAAATGTATACGGTTGGAAACTTGAGTGTATTTCTGACAATCCCTCAGAAAGTGAAACAGAAACAGGAACTAGTTTATTGAAGTAGTTTCCTACAACAGATGTGGTTAGTTCTCCTCTAGAAGTTGGGTCCCAGTTCACCCATGGCATGTTTCAGCAGCTGTACAAAAAACAAGAAAGCAGAGATTTCAGACTCTCGGGAAGTATTTAGGGTTCATGTGAATGTATTGTATGATCATGGGGAAATACCCGATTGAATTACATCATAGTATGGAATATTATGTCATACACATAATTTAATCAAGTATTACACTATGGCTTATGTTTCATACCATGATTACACAGTACACATTCCTGGCAACCTCACACCACATCCTACCACCCTGGGTATCCTACCCCCTGGGCATACCCTGTCAATCAACTGAAACCCAATCTCTGCCCGTCCACTATGTACATGTACAAGCATAGTGTGAGGCAAGAGAGGATGTAGCTGTACTGACCTCTGGTGGGACATTCTTCAGCCTGTAGGAGAGGAGAGCCTTGGTTAGGGCATTGGACAGTTGGAGGGCCATAGCAGCATCGTCCTCACTACTGACCAGGTCTTTAGCCTGCGAAGGAAACATGACAGACATTCAAACATTTAAAGAAAATACCATCACTACTTCCAGGTAGGGAAGTATTGTTTTGGGTGGCTGAACTGTGTGTTTGTGTATATTTGTCTGGACAGAGTAGGTTGACAGTATGTGGGTGTGTGAAGATTGACAGGCAGAATGACAGGAGGTCAAAAGATCAGACACAGGGAATGGGGTGAAGTTGAAGGTCACAAAAATCCCAAATACTTCCCAGAAGTCTGAAATTTCTGTTTTCTTGATACATGTTATACTGGTCTCTCTTTCTTTTCTAGCGAACAGGCCAAAATCGAAGTGTGTGTGAAGATGTCAGCCATTATATTAAAAAAAAATTGCTTCAATGACTGTCACCGCTAAACAGATGTACACGTACATGTACATGTACCTTCCACAACCAACACAATGCTCCCTGTTCTATCTTTAGTTAGTTGACAAAGTCCCTGTGCCTTACCCTGCCTATAAGGTCTGCTAGCTGACTTCTTTCTGATGGGGGTCCATGGCTGGGTCCAGGCTCTTGCATCTACAAAACACAAGTCATGACAGTCATGTCATGACAGGATTATATATAAGCACTGTCCATCAGTCTTACATATGGAATCCAATATCTTTCTCAAATGTCATTTCACTAGTAAATCTCTTATAACTAGCCTGAAGTTCAAGCAGCCTTTCCACTGGTCAGACCCCTAGAAGCCTGATGACTAACACCTCTAAGTCAGGAGAATTGGGAACATCTTAAACCTGTTGATTTGTGTAAGTGCTAACATGGGCCAACTATTATCAAACTGACAACTGTCTGTTTCCATAGTGTTGGAGGCTGTTATGACTGATTTCCATAGTGACAGAGAATCCTAAGCTCCTATAGGACTGATTTTCATAGTGATAAAGAATCGTGAACTCCTGTTGGTAGTTCTGGGATTGGGAATGGCTCTCTTAGATGTGTATGGCCATAAGCTCTTGAGGACAGCAACATATCGTGTACCATGGTTTATCTAAAAACATGTAGTTTCACCATCATAGTATTCTTTCACAATGCACTAGGTTAAAGAGTACAACAGACTGGGCATATTAACACCACCAAAGCATATACAACAGGTACTTACAGCAAACTCATTGAAATCGTAACCACGCCCACGCCCACGGCCGCGGAATTCCGGTGGGAGGGGCCGCCCTCTGCCGTATGGGTCAGCCTCGTACCCTTCGCCTCGATGGAACCCCTCCGGAGGACGCCTTTCTCGATGGTAGTACGGTGGATCGCGGTTGAAGCGTGGATCATCTTCATAGGGTGCCTCTGGGTACCCTCCCTCATAGTAGGGATTCCGGCTGGAAAACAGAAGTTAACATCTAAAGCCCCTGTCACACATAGCGGAATATGGCCTCCCAAACACTGCAGAACTCCCCCAACCATGGTTAGGAGTAGGTCGGGAGCAAGGTCGGCTGTGGTTGGTTGGTGTTTGGCCAGGTCTGCTACTTGTTCAGCCGCGCCAGCAATAAGTTTAAAAATGTTTTATTTGGGTGTGGCCAGGAGGTTCGGTCATGGTTGGATGGTAGTTCGGTCAGCAGTGTTCGGGGGTCAAATTTGACTCAAATTCGATTGGAATCGTATAGAAAGGTAGGCATGGCCTAAATCTGGTCAGACTGCTCCTGAACTTCAGTCAACCTTGGTTGTTTGGTGGTTGGGAGAAGGTTCTGAATGTGTGACAGGGGCTTGAATCCGTGTACAAATGCTCTTTTCCCTATGAGTATAAACTCACCTCCTAACACATACAATTGACCTGATATGGGATGTTTGGAAAAAAACAAACTCCTACCAACCTTCTGGGTGACCTTGAACGGAATGCAGCTGGTGGCAGCATGCGGCCGCCCGGTCCACGATACGGCTCATCAGGATAGCCATAGTCATAGGGTGGACCTGCCCATATATAGGAAGACACATAGTAAGTTAATAACATTGTGGGCATAAAGGTGCATTATGTATACTTACTAACATTAGGACAATAGAAAAAGTCAATTTTCTGGTTATTTCTTTACAAAGTAAGTTGAATCAACACTACTCCATTGCAATTAAGTGTCATTCAGAAAGTGGAGGTTCTAAAATATTACACCATATGAATATGTTTAAAAGTTTGCAACACAGCTGTCAGCCATGTTTATTTACATTCTGGTATTTTGCGGTGATGCCACAAACTGAGTGCACCTTATAAGGGCTGTTTCAGCACCAACCATAAATGTCAGAAGTGTGAGATAATTGCACAAATACATGTATGTTGAAAATATCCATACACAGTAAGACATTACAGACCTGGGTAGTAGTCGTCGTCTTCGTACGTGCGTCTTGGCATACCGCGCCCGATGGGTGGCCCACGGCGGCCCCGCGGCGCTGGACCGTACCCATAGGCACCACCCCAATCATCATCGTCCGGGAAACCCATTCTTCGACGCTTGGCAGCTGTGGAATGTCAAACATGTGTAATGATTTTACAATGATTCTCTATCACTATGAAAACTGAGCTCAAAATACCACCTGCATATGTTGGTCAGTGTAGGTAAAATTGGAGCTGTGCAGGTATTTCTGATGTCTACCTGCATCTAACCTGCACATATGATATACAAATTGAAGTGTATGTGGATTTTTATTTGCTGCATTGACTGTTTCCACCTATGAAGTATAAAAGAAATAATGACAATGGTTTCTCAATAGTTTTTAGTATGATTCATACTTCTTAAATTCTGAGTGGTGTAGGTAAAATTTGTCTGGTACAGATAACTTTCAATGCTACATGCTTCACCAGTGCAGGTATGCAGAGAAAAGTATTTCCAGCCCTGGAAAATCAGTCATCATAGTACAGGCAAGGGAAGGTGCGAAAAAGGAGCGTTGTCTCACCGTAAGCTACCTCGGCTTTGCGCCGTTGGTCCTCGCGCTTCCGCTTTTCTTTCTCGCGCTGTTGTGGGTTGTAGAACGGATTCAGCTCCATCTTCACCTTCACCTCCTTCTGTCCGTCCTGTTTCACTGCCTGCAGCGTTGGGTAACAAAAGTTAACACGTCGGCAGAACGTACTGCACCTCGCGAAGCCCGTAATGTGTTGTGCATAGCACTTTGGCAAAACGTCTCATATAAGGTTGTATTAGAGCATATAAGGTTGACAGCCTGTCCGTAGTTTTCTGATGTTGTACAGGAAAAGATGTCGTCTGCAACAAGCAAAATTTTGATGCAACGTTGACCAACTTACCTGTCTTACAAACTCTGCCAGGGCAACTGATTGTTCCGACCGGCGCTTGTTCTGTAGGGTCATGGCTGCCATGTCGGGATGGTGCTCTTTCTGTTCAGTACAGAAAACAAAGAAACAAATAAGAAATCATCATACAGTGTTTAGCACACATGTATACACTGAGAAAGATTTTCACTAAAGAGCTAATCTTCCAATGGTAGTGACAGAGAAGACAGATGCTACGTACAGGTTCATTGTACCAGGAAAACTCCCCTAGCTTTTTTTTGGCAAGTACAATGGACAGTGCACCACTGCTGTCTGAAGGATTGCGATCCTTTTAAGAAGTGTGCATGTTGGGTGAGCGACAACAGTCAGGTTTCGAACTCCCAAACTCTTGTTTCTGTTGTTGGTAGTGCTTGAAAAGTAGTGGATGCTACACTTGAAACATCTGACAGTTTTCAAATCTATTCAGTTCCTTTAGTAATTATTTTCTTGTTTATCTCATTACCTGGATGTCGAACCTTCATCGACGTCGGAACCTCTTGGTCCAGAGGCAGGGTCGCTAACTACTGGACTAGGTATGCTACAACATTGTGTAATTGGACCGAGGAAGACGACATACCAGGTAAGCGAGTCTGTGCCTGGCCCCGATGACGTGCGTGTTCAGTGTGCGAGGATCACACTTAGAGTCACACAAGTTGCACATGTAGTGTTCTTCTATGTCTGGGTCCTCGTTCTGAAACTCTGTGATGTAGTCCAGACCTGAAAATGGACGTAACACACTTTACCCAATGCTCCTGTATATGTAGGTTAGTGCAGGTAAAATTGAAGCTGTGCAGGTCTTTCTGATGTCTACCTGCACCTAACCTGCACTAGTCCAAGAATAAAAGAAATAATGGTAATGGTTTCTGAACAGTTTTTAGTACATTGTATGATCCGTAGTAAATTCTGAGTGGTGCAGGTAAAATTTGTCTGGTGCAGGTAAAATTTGTCTGGTGCAGATAAAAGTATTTTGAGCCCTGACTTATATCACACCTAACCTTTGCACATCTAGCTGCAAGTGTTGTTTAAAGCTATCTAGTGATGATGCCTCTACTGTATTTGACTTGGTGGCAGCAAGTTCCAGTCTACACTACCTACAAGCTTTGGAAACGTGAGCCTTACCAACGAGCGGTTCGTCCATCATCTCCAGTTTGTCCATACAGCGGGATGGCTGCAGTGTGTCCACGATGGTCGGCTTCGCATCAGCACTTGGAGTCTTGGCAACTGGCGCCGGTTTGACTGCAGAACAACCAGCAACACAAACTCAGTGTTTTGAATATCAGCGTGCGAAATACTAGGTTGCCCAGTTACGCTGTGTAACGGTATTTTGCTTGGTGCAACCTATTTCTACAGCCAGGTAGCCCAGTGAACTACCTAAATTTTGTGGTAAAGATGCCCCTTTCTTCCATTGGGAACTGCTTATTGAGAAGTTCCCATGGAAGAGCTCATCACTTCAGGTAAGGGGAAACAACTCTGTGTCAGAAATGTATAAATTCAAATTGCATTCTAACAAAGTGAATTATAATGTAGAAGAGTTTAAATTAGGAGCAACCTGGAATTTTGATGGGCAATATCAATGTAGACCGGTGCAATTCGTTGATATACGATATAATGTATACAGCTTGTTTTTATGTGTTTTGTGTGGTGTGGGAGCATTTTGTGTTTAAAATTAGGTGACTTACTACAGGTCAAATCTGACAACAGAGCAGTAGTGTATAGCAGGCTGTCTAGAAGTCTGAAAGATCAATCATATGTATATATGAAATAATAGGACACCATGGATTTGCCTCTAGTGTAGTACTTACCCCAGTATATCCATTGCTGAACTTACTGTAGTGCAACTAGCTTTCAATAACGAATGTTAGAGTTTTATTTATACACAACGGGTAGAGTCTCTCACCTGCTTACATGTACATTTGATGTCTATCAGACACCTTCCTCAAAGTTTCTGACTGGAGTACTGCTTCTTGCCACTATATTATATATAGCTGATCTAGGTGGCGCTTTTGTGGCGAGAAGCAGAACTCCAGTCAGAAGCTCTGAGGAAGGTAATTAAAACGTAAGCAGGTGAGCCAGTTGTGTAACAAGAAAACTCTGTAACCAGTTCACTGTTGTGTAACAAAAAAAATCCAATATCCTAAGTTCTACCAACCTGATGAAATTATCTTTGGTAGTTTTCAATACCAATTTAATACCAAATATCAGCTTTGTAAACTTTGAAAGTCACCAGACAATTCAGTCCCTTGGCAAAACTATAGCACCAAGGATTCTTGTCTTTTACCATGGACAGGGCTGAACTAGTTTCCAACACGGATAGACTCACCTGACTTTTGGTCTTCTTCAGAATTACTGACCCAACTGCTCAGGGCATGTGATCTTAAGGGTTAGTTATCCTGAAGATGACCCAAGGTGGAATCTACCCTTTTTGTTGGAAACTAGTTCAATGCTTTCCATAAAGTTATGTCCCAACACAGGCAAACTTGCCTGTACATGTACGAAGTTGTTGTGAACTTGACAGATATGACAAAAGTCATGCATTCTGTGTGCTTAACCTACATGTAAAACTTGCACAAGAACTTGTGATTAAACGTGCACACTGTAACTTCACTTAATTTACAGTGGTTTTATTTTTGCAGCATTTTAAAAAAGAATGCTGTAGTACTACATTGTATATTGGAAATGCACATTCGCAGTGTCACGAATTTGCAGTATAAGAGGCCGCCATGCAAAAATAAAACCACCAGGAAAGTTTCAAGATCTTCTGTAGTATCTATTTCATCACTGTACAGCAAAACTTTTGTCACATCTGTAACAAAATGCAATGTTTCCTCCCTGTTATGAAATATTAACACTTAATTGCGCTTTGTCTCTTTCCTGCTATTCAATGTTTCTTATTGAATAGCATTGCTTCAGATTCCTGCATAGGTTATTTTTAGAGCAGGAATCTTGGAATGTTTGCAGAAAAGAGACGTTCTTTTCCTGCACTTTTCTACACTCAGCTCATAGCAACAGCTACATGGATCATGTAAATGTTGCTGTCGGCGTTGTACATCTAAGGCCATACCAATTTAATTTGTTGGTTCTCGGATTTCTTTATTAAAAATTTGAAGCGATGGGGGGAAAAAAACAAACAAAAAAAACAACAACAACAGGCCTAGGCATCATATGATAGCCACAAATGCTACGGCAGGAGCCACAAAGTCAACATACTAGGCTATAATTCAAACAATGACTTTTGAACTGTTAATCAAACCGCTGCATTGATAGATGGAAAAACTGTAACAACTAGGAAGACAAGGACTTTCTTCAACTGTTGGGGCCAAAATATGAGCATTTTGAAGTTGGTTCAGAATTTGATTTCTTTTTTTAAATCTGAAAAAAAAAACGAAGACGGTGAATCCGAAAACCTATTGATTAAATTGGTGTGGCCTAATCTAGTATACCACACACAGGGGGGAAACACTGCGGACGTTGACAAGATTTTTTTTGAAGGTCAAATCTTGTCTACTTACTGCCTTTCTCCACGGCGGCCATGTTCTGTGTCGTTCCGATTCGCCCAGCGAGACCACGCGGTGGAAGAGGAACACAGAGTGAGTGACTGAGGTGGTCATAACAACGATCTCTCCAACATCCCACGGCTCTTAGTCTTACACGAAGTGCCCTGGTCAGTTGTGTTTCACAGAATTTGGGTCTTCCTCTGGTCTTGGACAGAGATATCAGACATGCAACTTGAATTTTGAACGAACTAGAAAGGTTATATTTACATTAAGCAAATGCTTACCTTCGCATGGTCTAGCCTACCAACTACTTCTCTGTTTATTCTTACTCAAACACATTCATAATCATATACTAGTATATGGTGACCAGCCCCTTTTGCTCTGTCCTACTACATAATGTAACCCAATACCACAGGGTGTCTGCTACAGCTCCAGTTACCATAGTGACAGACATCTAATCCAGGTCATTGACCTTATGTGTTTAGAGGAGAAGAAGAAGAAATAGAGCAAAAACAGTATGTTTCCTTTTGCGAAGGTAAACATAAATAATAAGGTAGAAACATGTATAATACTAATAGACGAAAATCTGTGTCAAAATTCAAGGTGTATGTCATTGTCTTTCTCTGTCAAAGACCAAGAGGCTACAAGTTCACAGTGAATCTCATCCAGTCGCCAGATGAGAATGCAGCATTGTCCATAAGACGAACCATTCTTGTGTTCCCTGCTATTATATATGGACATAGCAAAGCAGGTTATTATATAAAGATGTATAGATTGTGATATTTGGGCAAACAAGTACTAATTTCTTCACATACATGTATTCTACAAAGTGCCATTGTCTTGCTTGTGAGACAATTAAAGAAGTGTTCTTTTTTTCTTTCTATAACATTTTATGTTTTCATTATTATGACCTCTGAGACATTGCCAAAAATTTAAGTAGTGTCCCAGTCAGAGTAAATCTCAGGGGTGATACAACACGCTATCAATTTTACCCCTGAAGATTTAAACTGATAGGTTCATGTTTCCAAAACGACCTCAATTTAGTACACTGATAGGAGAACTGGGAAGGATCAAAACTCGTTAATACGATCTTCGTTTATCATCGGATATATGTATCAGTTCTAATGTTACCCTTCTTTGAAGTTCTCTAGGCAAGTGTACTGTATTTCATGGGAACTTACACCAACACATTGCAAGATTTATATCAAGGTACATGTATACACTTGCATTGTGAAAGTACGTAAGCTTCCAGATGCATGCACGCATGATCATAGTCCTCATAGGCGCATCATATCAAGAACACTAGTTTGTTATTGGCAATGTATCAAAGTTGTAGTAAGCATGAAGGCCAAAACTGAAACATCAGTCAGTTTTTAAGTCTACTGTAGCAGGGTTCTCGCCACACCAGGTTCTTCTTCTTCCATCCTGTTCAAAGTAAGTTCAAACATTTTGAATATACTCGTGCAGTAGACTTGAAAACTGACTACATTTGACATTGCCTGACTGGTTTAAGCGTACAGCAATATGTACTATAAATTGTATAGTTTGCTATGGGACAATGTATCTCCATTGTTACATTCAATTTTTTGGCTTTGCTTTTCACTTACGACTGTAACAATGTGGACTGAAGTAAACTGCAAATGACCATATAGAGGTTGCAGTTCTACATGGCAATGTATAATATTGCCATGTAAAACTGACTATTTGAACTGAATACTAAGTAATTTTTTGTTTTGCTGCCCTGAAATTAAATTGGATGCTTTTAAAGAAGCTTCCAGGTTATCTCTCCAAGGGAAGTTTTAAACCCTGCATATCTAGGGTCCTACTCGTACCTTTTTGTGGCGAGCACCAGAATTGTGGCTTTCAAACTGGCTCTCGCTGGTACACTTGGCCTGGCAAACCTACAAGTTCCAAAAAATACATGTTAGCAAAGCTGTAGTATACAAAATTAATGGCCAAATGTGCCATTTACAAAACAGCAAAACACACAATGTGTATGTCCAATCTGAAAAGGATTTTCAATAGCTAATAGTGCAAGTGGCTTCGATATGACTTGTGTTTTCAGCAGCAACCTAGATTGCTCCTACTCTTCTGGATAAGTGTGTTGGGTTCTTTTATGTGCAGAAGTTTGATAGCCTGGAAGCCAGTCTTGTCGCACGCTGACACTGTACTAGTATACAATCTGTAGTCACTTACATGGCAGAAGTACTCGTCTGGAAATTGTTTCCGGTGAACTTTCTCAACATCTTCCTCCTTTTTCTCCACTACTGACGGGGGCTTCCTGATCGGGGGGATGTAGCCTTTGGCCTCGTCCAGACCAAGGTCTGTCCCACTGGACTTCATCAAGTGACCAATGCTCTTCAAGTGGACACGGTAAGACTAAAACAACAAGGAACAAGTTAAGAATGTTTTAACTCCATCAGTCCAAGTTAGCTGGGTGAGATAAAGTCATATCTATGCACTCAGTCACTTGGTGTAACAGCAACATATAACATGGTCAACAAAAATTTTGAAATGATTTACATTATCATGTATTTTTTAATATGAACTGACTCTGAATCTGATGTATGAGACAAATTATTTGCGGTCTCGGAAGGACGCCTGGTGGCCAGAAAGTGAACTGCAGATCTTGAAAGATCACGCAGAAGTATCGCTGGTAAGAAGATGCTGTATTATCTTACGAGTTTCTGCTCAAACTTACATCTTCAGATTTGAAGTTTTGGTCGCAAGAATCACAGTAAGAGGCCGAGTTTTTCCCGCTAGCCGCTAGCGCTAGCTGTGTGATGCTCGGCGGCTTGGACGCCGCGGCCCCGCCGCTACTGAAGTCTGTGTAGCTCGCCGTCGCATCCATCTGCTCAGAAAAGGTGTATTTAAACTGTCCCTGGCTTGTACTAGCTCCGCTTGAGGAGGGGACGGCGGCAGATGAGGTAGACGCCGCCACAAAACTGTAGTCTGACGAAAAATCAAGATCTTGTCCCGCCATCTTGGCTTTCTTCACCGGAAATATTTTGGCATATACCACTACGGACCACAGTACAGGGGTCGTAATGTTTTTATCGCCAAAAAAGAGTTTATTAAAATTTTAGCTTTGTATCTTACTCTAAAAGGCAAACTACATATAATTAAAACTATGTTACACAATTATTTGCTCAATATAGTTCAACGCATTAACAACTTTTTTTAATCTTTACGATCACAGATTCCACCCCTCCTTTAGTACAGTACACTCTACCGTACAGGAAAGTAGCAGGTCAAAAGAGACATCTAGCGGTATTCGTGAACCTTGCAAGCCGAGGAACACTACATGAATTTTCTTATAACTTATAACTAATATATAAGGGCCTTATAATGAAGGTCAGGGGCATAGTTCCTTTGTTCAAGGAGTTTAGCTCCTTGCTTTGTTCAATCCTACTGTTCAAATACTTCTTTTACTCTTTCATTAACCCTTTGATATGTTTTAGAATAACAAGATTACTACTCAGTAAACAATATTATGGGCCAGAGACCATGTGCACAAAGGTGTATCCTTGGTAATATCCAAGCAGATGTTGGAAGGGCTTAGATCCAAACATTTTCTACATGACTGCCCTCTTCATCTGACACACAGCCCTTCAATTCAAAAGCAGTGTGTCAGAAAAAACATGGCAGACAAAGAAATTGTTGAAAGTTGTATTCTGCTCTGAGAAATAAAGGAGGTTTTTAACCTCCTTGACAGGATAAACTAGGCTATAGACAGAAACGTAACAAATATTTTAAATAAAATTGAGAACTAAAACTAGTTGAAGGTGTGGGACTATAGTCTTAAAATCTTGTTTATTTCAATATCATGATTTCATTTCATCACCAAATTTCAACGAAACAGCAAATTATAATGACAGAAATAATGTAAAGTTAACACTAAGGTATTATTGCTATAAAGTTTAACTAAAATCTAACAATATGAGCTATAAATTGGCATTATCAATGCTACTGTAAGTTTCGGATAACTGGCTAGCAATGTCCATTTGACTCGATTCCTTTTCATGCTGTGAACCGTGCTAAATAGGCCCCCTGGACAGGACTACAAAACTTCATTTATGTCTTCTTACACTTCGCTTCAGGCTTAAATGCTATGAAATTTCCTTGAAGCTGACTACTGATTTTACTGTTTTCCTGACAGACGCTCTTAACAATGGACTGACTGTTCAGGACTCAAGCTAAATGCAGTACATAAGAATTAATGACCCAGTTTTCTTACTATGAACTCTTTGACAGTCCTCTCAGAGTACGTAATTGAATTCAAGAAAATGGAGTACAGTCATGTACAGTACAGTATACAACATTATGTTTCTGCACTTTGTGTAAATTTTCAAGATTATGACATGCATGTTTGTAGCTGTTGATACTTGAAAAAGTACTGCAATATATTTAAAGTATCGCAAGGAATACATCATAGTACTTAGTAGGAAACCTAATAGTATATGTATCAGATAGGAGCAAAATTACAAACTTAATTGCCTGAGAAAAGTGTATAAGGAAGTGAAAAGTGCCAGTTTAACATTAAGTAAAGTTGCAATCTGTTATTAAGAACATATCTTAAATTAGGTCCACACTTTGTGCCTTTTTTTTCAGACAGCAGTCTTGGTCAGAAAGTGTTTTCTTTTTTTCATATGAGCGTCACGCCTATTGTCAAACACAGTTCCTGCTTAACAATTATGTTCTTCACAAAAATCCTCACAAAAAATGCTTAAATTAATCATAAGTTGACGAAACCGACTGTATATTCAACAATATCCTAATCTATCTATATAACTTTATTGCATAACAATTGTACAATTGTATTGTATGACATCTACACCTATATAATGACATACTATGAGACTATGTCTTGCTTTAATATATACCATACCATTATCCCTTGTGTAGACATACATATACATGTAGTCTTTATGCTGGATGCGCCAACTGATACGGTTAATGCATTCAGCAACAATCAAATTGGGCGTTCAAATTTCCCAGCGATCAAATCGGTCGTAAAAATCCCAGCGAGGGGTGGGACCTGAGGCCTGACAGTCCCCTTCTTTTGAGCATGTGCAGAGTTGTCGAAGTCCTCACGATACAGCCCCACGCTGCTTCCTGAGTTAATTATCAACCCACTTTATAGGACAGGCCTATGGGCTTTGTGAGTGTGGCGAGCTTTATTCAACTACACATGCCCAGAACAGCACACACCAACACCCATCACATTCATACAGGCATGCATCCAAATTTGTAAACCAGCCTGGCTTTGTTTGTATCTTTATTGTGGAATACTAGTAGTATTTAATCAGGATTTTAAAGAAAATTTTTAACTGTAAACAGTTATAATCAATTTCTGACAGATATTTAAAAATTAACTGCATAATGAGTGGGGAATTATATGGTGATAATGAATGTGTATATTGGGAAGCATTATACATAATGTATACAAGTGATTAATTATCGCATGATGTCGTTAACTGTCGAGATTCAAGGTGAGATGCATGAGTGATAACAGCAGGTGCACATCCGGGCTACTGGTACCGTAAAACGGTCTATCTTTGGGGTAAACAGTTAGGAAGTACCGTATCATCACAAATTTGCAGCATTTGCACAAATTTATGAAGCAATTTGTTATACATGTACATAATAGAGGGTTTACTTAATATAACCCCAATTTCTGGTTGTTTACCTTCAAATTCCTATAATTTGGCATATTATTTTGTGTACAGCATATATACTTATTTCTACGTAAACACTACCCATTATGATATTTCAATTTGCCAAAGGCAGGCTTATTTTTGGAGCGGCTAGCACATCAGATATACGTGGGCACATTTACGTCAATCAGAAGGCTAAGCTTTTTTACGGTAAGTCACGTCCTCATCCGGGACAGCCAGTATTTTACCCATCACCCCACCAGGTAATGAACACCAAGGTCGTCTGAGGATGATGTCCTCTAGGTCGTTCACCCCTCCTGCTCGGCAAATACCCGACCTTCATCTTGACCCACAGCCTAGATTCAGGGACACTGACTCTACAACTGGGGTGCGTGAGCGTTGCTCAAGGTTTGAGAGTGCCAGCCAAGGACAGAGGGAGGTCAATCCAGGGTGGCGCGCCCCAAATTCGGGGACGGCGCTGCAGTGAGCGTTCCCGAGCGTCGGTTGTTGTGCTAAAAAATCGGACACGCTGTCGGAATGAGGACAAATTTCCCCTGGAAGGAACGCCTCAAGGTTGGAACGTGGGAACGAGACAGATGGAAGGATGGATGATGTCTGTTTTTCCATGAATTTGGGAGTATAACGGTTTACCATTCTCAATAGGATGGCTTCTTGACAATGGTAGGTCTTGTTTAACGTTAAAGCCTGAATATATATTATATATAATAACAAAATCTATAGACTTCGATTGATGAAACAGTCGTAGTATTCAGGATTGATCAGGAAGAATGATTCTTTTGTGTACAATACTGATTTGGAACAAAGCTCTTGGAGTTGAAGGAAAGGAAAATCGTACAAATGATGTGAATGTAAACAAGACTTTGCGACATTTTGCAGGAATATTGAAAGGAACTGGTAAACATTACAGTTTCACAAGGACATCTACAATGACTGTTTGTTTCCTAAAGAAATGAATTGTTTGATTAAGAGCATGTAATTGACAATATGTACACATGTAACACAACCTTCATTATGACTGACAAGGTTGTACGCAAATAAAGAAATTGACTTGTGTTTAAATTTCTTTGTTTAGCAGTACATTTAACCTTTAGCATGCCAAAGTAGCTGTTTGGTGACCAGTTCTCTATTGGTTATGGGGTTAGGCAGTAGGGAGAAAAATATATTTATTATCCCTGAAAAATAAGTGTTAAAAATGGTCTACAGACAAATTCTTCAGGAAGGTTTAACAAGTGTCTACAGAAAATGGGGATAAACTGTTTATCACGAAAAGATTCAAGGCTGGCAACTTGCGAGCATAGAAGCATAAGAATGTATGTCTATGTTTAAACTGGTTGTTGCAATTCAGTGGCTTTTAATTATTTTTTTGCTAGCTTTTCTACAACAGAGCTGTACAGTATTTGTCGGATGTCGATCTATTTTACTGCATACTTAACAGAATAAACAAACAAGGAAATTAGGGTGCTTAGTTTTAGTGAGGTTTATGATGTCGAATCTGTATTCAAACTAGGGGGAACAGTTTTCTGCATGTGAAAAATTTGCATGTGAAAAATTAAAGTCCTTTGAATACATCAGAAAATTATAATATGCAGCACCAGATTTTAGGCAAAAAATGTGACCCTCTGATATGATTTTCCATCTATAACCTGAAATTTTTGTTTGAAAAGGTTGTTAGTTCCCTTGGGAATAGGTTTATCTCAATCATGGTACTATTTCTGGTGTGTTATGTCGAGGGGCAGTTATACCGGCTATACAGATACAGATTTCAGAATATGAATTTGTTTTGTCATTCAAGGGGACAGCATATAAATAAATTTGGATTCCTTCAAGTAAAACAATTTATAAACACAGATATCACAAGAATTATAGAATTCAAATCCATCAAAATTTCCACCATATCTTTATTAGTAATCATTCTATATGCTATTACTACACAATTTATGGAAATATGAATTTTTAAAAACAATCCTTACAATGACAGCAATGCATCAATTTTAACATTCTGGTGTACTAACCAATCACAGTTTTAGGAAAGAAATAAG
Source organism: Branchiostoma floridae x Branchiostoma japonicum (assembly GCA_013266295.2). NCBI lineage: Eukaryota > Metazoa > Chordata > Leptocardii > Amphioxiformes > Branchiostomatidae > Branchiostoma > Branchiostoma floridae x Branchiostoma japonicum. Next base: position 4,851,619 of record CM023835.1, on the reverse strand, counting down.
AATACACAAGTCATGTACTTCTCATCTTTAATATATAAAAAGTATCATCGTGATTGTGTTAATTTCCTTTGAAGCACATTTTGAGCTCTACTCCAAATGATTTTGAACTAGCTCACTAAATTAAGTACTACATAGGGATAGCTGGGTGTTTGGGTTTTCTATACATTATGCTTATTAAAATCTTTTTAAAAAAGAATTTGAAACAGGAAAATATCCTCTCATGTGTCAGAAAAGGTAGACTGTGACTATTACATCTTTACTAATGATAGCATAAAAACAACCTTTACAATGACAAAAAATCATAACTAAGTAACAGTGAGTTGGTCCCCCTGTTTGAAGTAACGGTTCAACTAACAGCGTTCGACCAACAAACCAGCAATTTTCATGTATCATAAGCTAAACAAGTCCTAAGGTATTTTATATGTACATGAAGAAGATGGCAGAGATTTCTTGCCTTCCTGTCCGTCACCATTGAGAACAGACGCTGGTGAGATGGTCCATCCACTGCTCCAGAGTGATGAGATGGTCGGTGGAAGGCTGGGGAGACAGAGGGACATACAATACCTGTCAATCAAACTGTGAAATACGTTTATGTGTCAAAATCATGACTTTTCCATCAGTTTCTGGGAAAAGAGTTGATTTGAGCCTGGTAAAGAGTATCTTATCAGACTATATGGCTTTCTGCAGAATTTACGACTACAGGTGTAGCAGGCCAGAATATACCCCTGGCCAAAATATACCCGGGGTGCATTCTGACCAGGGGTACATTCCTGCCTGTTACACCTGTACTGTACACACATACGGCCACAGCAAGTAATCTTTATAGATGGCATCAACACGTGCATTAATTTTTGCCTAAGTTAAAAAAAAAATTTTGTTGCCCTCCAACAGTGGTCAACATTTGTTTCAAGATGTATACACATCTACAAGGTAATATGGGAATAAAAGACCTGTTGGTTGCGATATCATGTTTTGTCGCCTCAATTCTTGTTTAACAACTTTATGATCTCAAAATTAGAAAATGTAGGAATCTTGTTTTTTTGCCCGCCTTGTTTTTTTTGCCCTATCACATTAAATTTGGAGTCTGTCATCCATAAAATTTAGTTGCTGTAGGTATGTGGCCTAAGCTCAAATTTACTAGCTGAGTTCCTGACCTGTAGATGTTGCAGGGTTTTCCCCTGTGGTAAGCCTGTACAGTCCTCCAGACGGACCCCGTCTGTACCAGGGTGGTCTCTCCCGATGTCCAGAGTACACGTGATCCTTCCTCCCTCACCCAGCATCACCCGTACCTTGTTCTCAGCTGCCTGGTAGTCAATGGCATACCTGCAAAAGTATGGGGCCATGGGTTTCAATGAACTTTCAGACAGTAGTTAGCCTGGGTACCAAACCTTTGGTCGGCTTGGTGGTAACTTTTCGGCCCCGGCCTTTAGTAGCAAGCGAGTTACGCCACGGACCTATCTCCAGCTGGTTTCCCTGTATCCGCTGACTTCCTGTATTACGCTCAGTCTTCTATTGCCGCCGACCAAAAGTTGTGTTGTGAGCGAAGAAATTTAACCCCCCCCCGAAGCGCGGTAATTGAGGCCTGGTTGGCGGCCCCAAACGCTCTCGGCGCCGAAGGGATAGCGCTGAGCTCACGGCGGTCTGGTTACCAGGCTAGACAGTAGTATGATGTACATTCTTCAACTGAACTTCAACATGGTAGGGGCATATCAGTGCAGTGACCAATAATGTGTGTTTAATACTGTCTACATTTTCTGTAACATAAAAAATTACCACATGCACCAGACAAATTTTACCTGCACCACTCAGAATTTAGGAAGTATGGATCATACTAAAAACTGTTCAGAAACCATTGCCATTATTTCTTGTATACTTCATAGGTGGTAACAGTTAATGCTGCAAATAAAAATCTACATACACATACATTTGTATAAACCCAGTACATGGACTAGTGCAGGTTAGGTGCAGGTAGACATCAGAAATACCTGCACAGCTCCAATTTTACCTGCACTAACCTGCATGTGCAGGTGGTATTTTAAGCCCCGTACTGTCTGTGATGGTATGATTTGTAGCAAGAGGTCTCCTTGTACTTAAAAACACAGTGAAAATGTTTAAATGGACAGTACCTGTGGCGTAAGCCTTCTATCTCCTGCAGCAGTGGCATCTGGGTGAAGAAGCGTTCCCGTACGCGGTTCACAAGGAACAGGGCGTCGCTGGTTTCCATGGCAACCTCGACGAGATCTTTGATCTCCAGACTGGGGGGGTCAACCTGGGTTGGAAAGGAACATCCTTGATGAGTCTGGGACTGTTACAAATTTTTTTTTAAATGACAATTTGATCAGTCTTTTCCATTTAGAAACTTTAAAGATGCTGTATGCAATGCTTGAACAATAGTACTATTCTATAGAAGAAGTGCACATATATTTCATTCTAAGAAGTTTAGAACACACTGAAACTTTCAATTGACTAAGAAAGATGAAAGTGTTCTAGCCAGCGTCTGTCTTGCCTTCATTTGACATAATTTTGCTGATGATGACGGTCAAAAATTTTGCCCAATGCATCATCTCTGACAGCCAAAATCAGCATGTAAAGATATGTCCTTAGTCTACCAGCAAAATTTGCCCCTCAAAATACAAAAAATAGCATTTCAGAGGGTCAAGATTTCAAAATTCGCTAGGGTTGTCTAGCTATATTGGCACTCGACATGATATCGATGTTATGTCAAACAAAATTGACATGACGGAAAAAATTTCAGGCTGGCTAGAACACTGGTTCTATGACTAGACATGCTTTTCAATGCCTGGAAAGCTAAGCTCTACTTTCTAAGACTTCCCATAATCTTTGAATGCACGGAAGAACTAAATCATCAAGACGTCACGGACATGAAAAGAAACCTACAGTGGGCGTCACTGGATGACAGGCGAAAAATGTCCAGATAATGCATGATGTACAAAATGACTAATAAACTGGTGGATGTACCAACTACCAAGTACCTAATACCAGCCCAGAAAAGAACAAGAAATAGTCATGCCTTCAAGTACCAGAGCTATCAACCAAGGATTGAGGTGTTCAAAAACTCATTTTTCCCTAGAACAATCGTAGAGTGGAACTCGCTGCCTCCAAGTACAGTAGGGGCATCGTCACTAGATAGTTTTAAACAATGTCTAGAGTTAGACGTTCAAAGGTTAGGTGTAACAGGTCGTTCGGTGTAACATAGTCAGCTGCCGCCGCGCCGCGTGCCTGCGAAGCTGGTGTGTTACGCCGAAGGGCGGTTATACCGGCTATACAGATACAGATACAGACTGAAGTCTAAATACCACTGCTCCTTCTAAAGTGAAGCCCCCTGGCAGCTGTTCTTTGAAGTGCAGGGTGAGAAGTGGGACGACGTTGCAGGTGGAGTCCGACGGAGGCAGGAGTTTCACGGTCAGGCTCTTTCCCACGACGGAATGTTCCTCCACGCCGCTCAACTGGCTAAGGACCTTGTACGCTTGCTTACACCTGGAAATTTATATCGTCAACACATAATCATATTGTTACTTATATACTATATAGATAGTAGTTTGTAGTAAGAAATGTAATAAGATAGCTTAGTTTTGTAGTATTGTTGTATTACTGCCACACATTGTACCATGTACGATTGTTGAGCAATAAAGTTCATTCATTCATTCATTGTTTCAACAGTTTAAAACACTTTATATTTTCTTTCCCTTCAAGTTCAACTGTGAAATAAAAGCACTGCGAATGTTTCCTGATTCACAGTACATGCTGGGCTGTTGACAAGGCCACTAGTATAAAGACTGTGCTTCAAGCCCCTTTCACACATTCAGAACCTTCCCCCGACCACCAGCCAACCAAGGTTGCCTGAAGTTCGGGAGCAGTCTGATCAGATTTAGGCCACGCCTATCTTTCTATACGAATCAAATCAAAGTTACTTTTGAGTCAAATTTGACGCCTGTGTGACTGGGGTTTTAAGCTGCACATGAAGAACGCAAGACCACAGGAAAACATGGTCAAGAAAACAAAGTCTTGACTTGTCTTACTTTTGTTTCCTTTTGGACTTTCGCAAAATTTGTCTTCACTTATCTGCATATCAATCAATAGTTTGTGCTTATAAACCTGCAATTCTCCTGCAGTCTCTTAGTGTCACTGACGAAAGGTAGTGGATGCTACCTGAAACGTCTGACCGTTTCCAAAATCATATCCAGTTGCTTGAGTAACTGTTTTTTGGCGTATCTTATTACCTGGATGTCTAACCTTCACCGACAAAACAAAGTTTAGTCCATTTACCATGCAGTCTGTGCTCTGATCCTGTCAGTCCCCTGCTCTCTCCTGTTTACTAACTCCTCCAGGGTTCTCTCTGCCGCCTGCTTCTGTGAGAGAAACCTGTCCCTCTCCTCCACAGCCTGTACCATCTCCTGTTGTAAACTCACCATGGCAGCTTCGCAGGACAACAACGCCGCTTCAGCCTTCTGTATACCATCACTCTGTTGTACCAGTAATGCCGCCATGTCAAATGTGTGGTCAATCTGGAATAATAATGGAATATAATGGAATAATATTTTGGAAGTTGAACTCTTACTAATATCTAACAATTAAATCTAAGAGACAAATTATGTTCGTAACTGTATGTTGCGTCAAGAATGTAAACATCGTCTTGTTTTTGCAGAATACATCATACTAAATGAGAGGCATTAAAACCTTTAACAAAAATAATATTGTCTTAACTTGATTGACTATAGCCCATATAGGTCATTGTGTACTATAGCCTGGAGTCTGGTTGTTGTTAGCTTTAGTCCAACTCCAATGGTAGTAACTGTTCAAAGCGGCCTAAAGCAAACAAGAACCAGGCTAAAATCTCCAGCTTCATTCTCCAGACATTACCTGAGGAAGGTTCAACAGTTGTCCCACAGTCTGATGTTTCTGCAGCACATCTTGCAGCTTGGTTTGCTGAAGAAACAGACAGATAATCACCTTGAAAAAGCACCTGCAGTTGCAACTTTAAGTCATGTCATTCAGTGATTATCTTTAGGATGAATAGGCACAAACTCTGATTGGGATCTCAGACTGATTGGAGTCTGTAATTGTGTACATTTTAAGATATTCATTTAAAAGAATTTTGATTCATGTCACTTTAGATCAATGGATTGACTTAAAATTTAGGACTTGTAAATAGGACCTAACACATTTAACAGCATCCTGATTGGAGTTTCTGTCAAAATAGATTGGGATCTCTAACGATAGATAGAATTCCCATTCATCATTCTACCAGATCGGAGTCTCTATCCTGACATATACAATGGTCTAAACCAAAATGACAACAGACTGCATATGTGTTATTATACATTTCACTCACGGTCTTCTCTGCCTGGGTGATTCTCTCCTGTAGTTTGGCCACCTTCTCAACTTGTTCATCATACTCTGAAACATTGACAAATACAGGTACAAAACGTATTATTCACATCTAAGAGGTACAAGTAAAGTGTGTGTGTGTGTGTGTGTGTGTGTGTATGAGTCTGGGGAGAGCCTGTGCATCTCATGTGTTAGTGAGAACACGAGACACATACACATGAGACACACACACACACGCACACACACATTGACATGAGACAACACACGAAACACACAAACACATGTGTGTGTCTGGTGTGTTTGTGAGAACTCAATTTAGACCTCAAATGTACATGGCTAACATATGTCTCACACATTGAAGAGAGTTCATAAAATTAAAGTAAGGAATCCTTACTAAAAATTAAAAGTTGGACCGTCCCTTATTAAACGTATCTGGAAAAGTGTATCTCTACAAAGCCAAAGATTTTTAAAAGCTGAAAAGCTGAATGAATTCTACACCTACATGTTATCAGAATGAAAAACTAGCTATAGTATTCTAAGTTCCAAGTACTTGTAGTAAGTAAGCCTTACTTGTGCTGGCCTGTTGAGCCAGTTCACACAACTGTTTCTCCTGCTGGGCTGCTTCTTTCTTCAGCCCTGATGCCTTCTTCTTAGCATCCTTTACGTCTGCATCTGTATTTAACGTATAGGGTACAAACATATGCATGGCTCAGACAACTTCAGTACAACAGCAGCTCTCAAAGTGTAGAATATTACTGATCAATATTATTACAATATTCATCTTAATAAATTACTTGACAATGTAGTAATAGGTTACAGTTGATAAAAGTTCTCAATAAGACTCATATTAGACTTAGAGGAACATTATTTTACTGTGCACAAGTATCAATGGTACCTCTGACACTACTTCATATACCAAACTTGTATTCTAAATACAATACAACATGGTGAGAGTTAAATACTTATCAACATTTTGCAATTTGCAATAAGGTAAAGTGAAAAAGGTAAAGGTAGTCCCATAGCCTTTTTCAGGCTGTAGGGGCAGTGGGTTGTTTGAATCCTTTGAATTCATCCCCTTTTAGTTACCTCCCCAACCGAAGTCAGGTACCCATTTTACACCTGGGTGGTGTGAGGAAAGTCTTGTAAAGTGCACATGTCTTTCCCAAGGACAAAACGTCTTGCTAGGAATGCATGGAGTCGAAGTCGAACCTGTGACCGCTCGGTCTTGTGTCTGCTCGCCACTTGGCAATTCATATGAGTCATTGGGCAGTACATGTACTTCTGAAGTTGACTCACCCACAGTGCTGAAGTCAGGCCAGCTGTCCCTGCCCTTCTCCAGGTACTCCATGATCTTAACTCTAGTCTGGAGCTCCAGCCATGTCATCTTCAGGTCTGAACACTGGCCCTGTACAACACACAGGACTACCAGTCACACAAACACAACCTTACAGGTCTGAACACTGGCCCTGTACAACACACAGGACTACCAGTCACACAAACACAACCTCACAGGTCTGAACACTGGCCCTGTACAACACACAGGACTACCAGTCACACAAACACAACCTCACAGGTCTGAACACTGGCCCTGTACAACACACAGGACTATCAGTCACACAAACACAACCTTACATGGTTTATTGTAATATTAATATCACTGGCCTTGTACAAGACATGTAAAGCTCACTACGTTACAATCATGGTCATGTGTCATAATAAAACATATCTTATCAATGCCTGATGTGTACATTTTCAAACTATAGATAATAGAAACGTATGAAAATATGTGACTTATTTTCATCTGTACACGCAAGTAAATGTTTGATAAGTAAAAACCACCATATGGAGTCAAAAAAATTTATGGAAGAAGAAACTTTTTACACCCCTCCCCTTCCGTGCCCCTTTCTCAAATAGTAAGAAAGGGAAAAAGTTTTACCAACCTTGGTATGGTTCAGGACCGATCTGGCATTGTAGTCAGACTCCTGTAGCAGCTCTGTAGCCTCAGCTAACTTCAGTTTCTGTTGTGTCACTTCCTCAAGTACCCTACATGTACATGAAGGTAACATAGTTTGTAGATGCAGGGGCTAAATTATGCAGGGTGTCAACTCACTCAAAACAAAACAACTCCAAGAGGAAGGGGGAAAAACGGCATTCTACCAAAAGTACCCGGCAACCAGACATACAGGTATTAGAAGATATATTTATAAAGCTATGAGAAGAAAATATACCATGGTTTGAAGTCATTAAAGCACAAAGTTTGAGAGATAATGTCTTGAAATCTACCTTCTAGAATCCACCAAAACGTTCGCCGCCATCTTGTCGGTTTGAATCAACCCGCTCATCTCGTCCTCAGGGCTGTGATCTTAGACCAATCAAAATGCGTAAATGGACGCTCTCGTTCTCAATCAGGAAGCTGTTGGAGACGGTCTAGTGGGGACACCTAGCAATGTTAGAGCAAACTGCAGGTAACCACGGATTTTTTTTGCAGCGACTGTTCACGTTTTATTCATGTTATAAAGAACGTTATATAGATGTTATATAGGGAAATGTCCTTGATATTATGGACGCCACAGATATAGCAGAACCTAAAAAGTTCAAGGAGGCTGTACTACAACAACTAAGACAGCAATAGCGCAGCGCACTCCCCCTGCACGTGTGGTCCCAACTCGGAGGGGCGTTGTGCAGTACCCTATCAAGATCAAGATCAAGATCAAGAAGATATTTAGTAATTTTAGTAAAGAAATGTACCGTGGTATGCTAACATTCAGTTCCCCTACCATGATACAAACTTAGATAGAGGTAAACGGTGAAACCTGTTTCAATTCTTAAAAAAATATTGTCTGTTTGTTCGTTCATTTGTTTGTTTGTTTGTTTGTTTGTTTGTTTGCTTGTTTCTATCAAGGAGGTTCAAGTAGACAGTTTTGACAGTCTTAAACAAGATAGATATGACTTTAAATGCTACTGTTGCCTGAGTCAAAATAAGATAGGAAGGTTGGACAACGAAGATTGGGCACAAATATTCGTGGGAAATTTGGGGCTAACAAAAACGATACGTTTGATCTGCGATTTCATACGATTTCCTGTTTTCATGTTCACTGCACGTTGAGGCTTTCTGTGTGAATGTCTGTGTATGAGGGAGACGATGGACGGTTGTCTATTGCTGCCACCTACCGATTAAAGAAAGGACTGCACGTAAGAACATTGTCATGAAGGACGTGAGCGATGATCATGATAGGCGTCGATTCATTAAACTGCAACGCTGGCAGCCTGCAGATTCAAGTAACATTTGGTGCCGCGTGTGTAATTCTTAAGATCAAACCCTTCCATCTTATACAACTTGAGAAAGAGATAACGCGAAAAAAATGTTTCAGTTTGTTTATCTAGCTATAGTTTTGTCTGTTTGTTTTACAATCTTTGCGCCATGCCATGCAGTGCCCCACAACCCTAAACTGGGTTACGGGGCCAAGGTACAAGGCAAATAAGAGTTATGAGCCTAAAATTATCCATGAAACATAAAAAAAATTAGTACAAGTTCATGCCCTAGATTGGCGGTTAAGTTTACAGACGGAAATGTAACCTAAATCAGTGCACACTGTAAGGAATATTTCCTCGCGATGTTTTTCAGTCATGTAATATCAACAAGCGGTACAATTACGTTACATTTGATTTGTGCTGCCCTAGTTGGCCAATTAATGACGTGTACGTAATTTGTTTACTGCGTTATCAGACTTTGAAGGTCTGGGGAGGACAGAATAACAAGAGGGACACTGGTGACCCTGGGAACGAGTACGGTACAACGTGATTTTTCAGAGGTTTAATTACCAGCCCCCGAAGGTCACGAATTAGTCAAAGCAGGGACTGACTAGTGACCTTGTTGGAAATACATAACACTGATTATACGTCCTTTTACAACGGCCTTGTTTTACATGTACTATACACAGCACATGTCTGTCTCATACGCCTCTAATAGTCTTTCCATTTAGCTTCATGGCTTTATAGGCATCCAATGCAATTTCAGGGCGGCAAAACAAAAATATTCTGGATGAGGAAATCTGTCTGATATTGACATTTACTGCCATTTCTTAGCACATTTTTGTCATCATTTAATACTTGAGGCGTTTGAAATAGCGTGAAAACAAGCTACCGTAGCGAGAAGTCACTTCATGTTTTTGGTACCACCAATAAATAGCTAGAACCAGCCTACGATACGAGACAATCAACCGTTTTCCGTCAGCGACATCGCATTTTTGCCTCACAGATATCAGTGTGCTATGGGATAGGATTGGTTGAACTTACTACATTTAAAAAATGACCAGAAAATTGACTTTGAAAATCCCGTTTTGCCGCCCTGAAATTGCATTGGATGCCTTTAGCACTTCATGGATATATCTAGACTCTCTGTTGCTCACGCGATCACAGAAACTATAAAATTTCGATAATTTGTGGAGTTAAGCCTCGTCGGATACGTGGGGGGGGGGGGGCAAATAACCACCGTTTCTATATATGGATTTTCAATCCATAATCCATAATGCCCGGAAACAGGAAACGGCCCATGTAGATCCGCCTGTTCTCGATACGGACCCATATATATGCATCAGGGTAATGTTATGACCAAATGATAGGGTGCTGACGATAAGTATATACATACTGATGAACGCAGGGAGACAGGAGTGCATGTTGGGGCTGTATGTGAGCAGAATGATAATCGTGTCCTTCCTAGCTACGTAATATACAGGCAGAGATGGTGTTGTTCTTATGATCTTTTATGACAGAAAGGAAAAAGGGTACCTAGATATGAGGGAAGTATATTTATATACATGTACTTATTTAAATGTTCATTTACAATTGTACAATGCGCTTTTAGCTTAGACGATATGACTTGTATACATACACACACACGCGTGCACATACTCCCTCCCTCACAAACACACACACACACACACACTCACTCACTCACTCACAAACAAACAAACACACACACACGCACAGACACAGACACAGACACACACACACACACAGACAGACACAGACACACACGCACACGCACACGCACACACACGCACACGCACACGCACACACACACACACACACACACACACACACACTGGGTTTGTACCGATAGGTGCCCCTACAGGTGCGCCCGTACTAGTCTGTATCCACACACACTACTCTCCAAGCAGAGGTTTGAGCTTCGATTTCATATTTTTGACGTGTTTTTAGCCGTCTTTATCGGGCTTTATTTTTCGTTCTGGTATCTTTTATTTTCCGCCAGCCAAACAGGTGGCAAATGGATACTATCAATTTGATACTGTCTTGCCAATTTGATACTGTCTTGTCAATTAAATACTGTCTTGCCAATTTAATACTGTCTTGCCAATTTAATACTGTCTTGCCAATTTAATACTGTCTTGCCAATATTTGATACTGTCTTGCCAATTTGATACTGTCTTGCCAATTTGATACTGTCTTGTCAATTTAATACTGTCTTGCCAATTTAATACTGTCTTGCCAATTTAATACTGTCTTGCCAATATTTGATACTGTCTTGCCAATTTGATACTGTCTTGCCAATTTGATACTGTCTTGCCAATTTAATACTGTCTTGCCAAATTGATACTGTCTTGCCAATTTGATACTGTCTTGCCAATATTTGACACTGTCTCGCAGCCACTGAAAGATCTGCTTGCATGGAGATTTTTCACCCACCCCTCTGGCTTTGTCCCGATAGGTACACCTCGGTCCTCAGCACGAGGTATGTCTCAGCCGCCACTGGTCCGTATCCAAGCTAAATTTAGACTCTGGTTGACAGAAGAAAAATAAGCAGCTCCATACTGAGATCAATCAAACCTCTCCCGGGTTCACTGAACTTTGATTCAAAACATGAAGACGACTCAAACATAGCGGTAAAAACACAAGGGATAGCCACTGGAGTTCCATCAGAAAAAGTGGACATGATCAACTTTTAACTGACCGTTATTTTCAAACGTTAACAGTTACTACCACCTTGGTGACAGTGCAAGAGAATCAGATTTTCGAATGCGTTATTATTTATTATGCAATATACAAGTATATAGAAGTGCATCTCTTCCGCATGGAATATTCAAAAGGATTGCACTTACACACGCACGCTCAGAAACTTATGAATACAGATTGGCTAAAAATAGCGTGTGTTCGGATGTATTGAGGCCAGTATGTCTAAAAGGAGAAACGCAAATGGGTACCAAATGTGATGTTTGCCCGTGTGTCGAGTAGTATCAGGTATTAGTTAGGGCATATATACACAAGGCACAGAGCTGGTTTGTATACAGCGATCTGTATTTGATATGAAGTCGTCTGAAAAAATCGCCACATTGTCGCAAATATCCTTGCTAAAAGTCGTACGATATTGCTGTTATGACTGTCATAAAAGGGAAAAGTGTAACGCAAATTTTCACAGAAAGTTGTGTTATCTTTAAATAAACACAAACAAACACACACACACAAACACAAACAAATATACACATGTACACAAACACACAGACACACTCACATACAATAACCATATAATAAATGCACCCAACGGAGGCATTTTAAAATGCAGGCCGGGTACGTCCCAAGCTACAGTTAAGTGTTGTATTTTTGTCATCTCTGTCCCTATGAACTGTCACCGTGGAAACAGAACAGTCACACAAGCGTTCGGGAACATGCAATTTGTAACGATTGTCCTCACAGTACCCATCACAGAAGCTCCTATTAGTCTCACAAACGTCTCTTGACAACTAGACAAGCGTCTTACTAATTAAAGTATTGTCTGATCCTGTAGTTCCAGGAAGATCCGCTCGAGAATGACGTTTACGTAGTAGAATATTCCAGCCGCGGACGGACGCACAGAGAGGTCAGAGCGGTGCAGCCGTATCTATTCAGCGGGAGATCACTGGGGGACATCCCGCCCAAATCTCTCCCGAGTCACGTGTCCCGCCCACCTGTTCGTCAGGTTGCTTGTCGGTCGTCTGGCGCCTGGGCTGAGCAGGCCGCTGGCTAGGTAGGCACACGTACATGTACGTACCAGTCCGCGTCATGACGACATAATCACATCGATCCGCGCGCAAGAGGACCAGATTTAATACCGCCAACTTGACGTCGTGTGTTCCACGATGGGGGTTTCCGTGTCGAGGCGGATCGAAGCCCGAACCAGGCAGGTCCAGCAGGCGACGCAAGTGGTAGCGGCTTTCCGCGAGGCGTCCTCCGATGGCAGCAAGCAGTGGGCATCGCCCGTGCCTCCCGAGGAGGGGAGGCGTGCGCCCGCCGGCGGGGAAACACCGGACGGTCGGGAGGTGGTCTACACAGACACATCCTCGGCGTGGGCCATGCTCCAGACTGGGGTACATCCGAAAGACATTAACGTGGGCGCGCTCCCGAAAAAGACTATCAAGACCGTCAAGAACAACAAGCCACGCGGTAGGAGCAATGGCAAGGTTCACATCAGCGGGCATTGGGACAACAGCGGGCACCAAGATAACACCATCGTCATCCCGTACGAAAGTACCGAACAGGTTAGACTGTAGACACTTTGATATATATGTATCACGTTATCTGACCTCACACTATTCCATCATATTCATATTTCACTTTTGGGCGTACATGGTGTATTTTTAATCGCTTTAATCACGTTAATCCTAGTTACATTATACACAACCGTATCATGCTACATTATCGTGGCCAAACATTTGCATTACCCGTTGACAGACAACCTTTGAACTCACGCCATCACTCAAGAAACCCAGTTCTGTTTGGCAAACGAACCCCGTAATGTCATTTTATATCAGCCAGTACCCGTACATTGTATGTTGCGGTGGATAATTATTCCAGAGAAGCCAAGAGAAGACAGAGGGACCGCACGCAGCAAAAGTTATACATGTATGCGATGGTTAACTGTGTACGTGTGTAGGCCTCGCCACGCCGGCATTACAAACAAACAAACTCCTCACTAATTGCACAATTAAAAATCTTGCTTGTGAATATCGTAGCTGCCCCGATAGGGAGAATACCCGCATGTATTATATACTAGTATATCCCAGCAGGTGCTTTTATTATGGCAACAAGTCTCGTGTTTTGCCTGTGCAGCTTGGTTCCGCCTGGGTGCCGGAAGGGGGCCAGTGTAAGGTAGACAACCGTACGTTTTCAATGTCACTTCCTCCTACCCAGCTTCAATTTCATGATGTGCGCAGCGTTTTGTGGCTCATATATATGGAGTATGGCGGGGGTATCAATTAAGTTTTGTGCACGCGTAACGTTACAGTCGCGAACTTCCGTTGAAATTCATATCCGTTGGAATAATCAATCCCGCTAAGTGCCGGAAAACGGAAAATATGGGGACGTCGGCAGAACGCGTACTGCGCCTGCCCAAAACCGGTAATGTATTGTGCATAGCAGAACGTCTCGTTTAAGGTCGTATTTAAGGATGACATCCCTTCTATAGTTTTCAAATGTTGTGTCGGAAAATATATCGTCTGTAACAGGCAAAATTCTGATGCAACGCTGACCAAACATCCAACGAAAACCGTGAAAGAAATTCCGGGTTTGGCGCAGGCGCAGTTCGTTCTGCCGTTGTGCTCACTCGTGGGGAGTTATAGATGGCACAGGAGGGTCGTTCGTCTTCCCGTGATGCTAAGCGTGTCTCCTTCAGAACTGTGTGTGCTTTGTTACGTTCATAAACATCACAAGGAAAGTACATCATGGCAACCTGTACAGACAACGTGGGAGGTGGATGTTTTAAAGGCATCCGATGCAATTTCAGGGCGACAATACAAAAAAAATATTCTGGAGGAGGAAATCTGTCTGATATTGACATTTACTGCCATTTCTTAGCCCATCTTCGTCATCATTTCATACTTGAAGCAAAATACTCCCCAAAACAAGTGATATGAGGAGTCCCTTTATTTTTTTGGAACCACCAATAATAAACAGCTAGAACCAGCCTACGATACGAAACAAGCAACCGTTTTCCATCAGCGACATCGCATTTTTGCCTCACAGATATCAGTATGCTATGGGATAGGGTTGATTCAACTTACTACATTAAAAAATGACAAGCAAATTGACTTTGAAAATCCAGTTTTACTGCCCTGAAATCGCTTTGGGTGCCTTGAATAAAACTGATATCTCTACCACTGGCACTGATCTCTACCATCCAGGTAACTCTAGAAAGTTCTTATAGTCTAAGAATAGCTGCCAAGACTCGACATAGAATTAGAAGCCATTAGTGTAACGTAAGGATGCGGAAAACATACTGTCCAGGAAATATCAGTCAGGAAAAAGCTAGGTGATGGGATGAAAATACCCTTCCTGAAAAAAGGAATCTACACCACTAAGAGACATATACACGCCTGAAAGAAAAAAGCACTGCGATGGCCGCCATTTGCAGATATATACGTTACGTTTTCTTTTCTCTTAAGGTACACAAATCGATTTCAGGGCATTTTTTAATGTAGTAAGTTGAATCAACCCTATCCCACAGCATACTGATATCTGTTAGGGAAAAATGCAATGTCGCTGACGGAAAACGGTTGCTTGTTTCGTATCGTAGGCTGGTTCTAGCTATTTAACGTTATTGGTGGTACCAAGAATAAAGGGACTCTTCACGTAGCTTGTTTTGGAGCTTTTTCAAATGCTTCAAGTATGAAATAATGACGAAAACGTGCTAAGAAATGGCAGTAAATGTCAATACGAGACAGATTTCCTCATCCAGAATATTTTTCGCTTTGCCGCTCTGAAATTGCATTGGATGCCTTTAACTACTGGGAAGCACCTTTCCAATTTATAACGAACCTCTATGTATTCCAGTTCTTCAAACTAGCTGTAGCAAAAAGCCAGTTTATCTCCTCTTCATATATTTAAATTCTAATCAAGGCTTATCATATTGCCTGACACAAGCTCGCATATCTAGCATAACTAGATTCTGTGCGTGGGTTAGAGGGCGGTATTGAGGCATGTAGAGGACACCAGTTTAATTAGATTTTGCCTGTAAGGTATTATAAGACAGCGAAGTGTCTCTCTTGGCTCTTCTTGATATGTATCCCTTGGCGTCAACACGGACCCCATTAAAAACATCTCCCGGGTTGATGCGGTTCCTGTTAACTACAGATAAACGTGTTACAGGTAGAAAGGTGGTAGTGAAGGCCAGGGCAGCGGGGGTGGGAGAATTAGGCCACAGCAAGGAAATTTTATGGATGACATTCTCCGCAGACTCCAACTTTAATGAGATAGGGCGAAAAAAAAACAAGACTGGCAAAAAAAAAAAGAGATTCCTACATTTTCAAATTTTCAGGTCATAAACCTTGTTAGGAAAGAATTGAGGCGAGAAAACATGATATCATAACCAACAGGTCTTTTATTCTTGTATTCAAAACAGTATTACCTGTCCTTGTAGATGTGTATACATCTCAATTAACCAGGACAGTTGTAAAAAAGAGCTTGTCGTACCATCATGGGCAGCTACTAAACTGGGTATTCATATCATATGCGATGGAACACCCTATGCTGTCAACACTTGCCATCAAACGCAAGCAATTGTGCCTCAAGTTTGCTGGATTCCCGATGGTCTCTGAACGGAAAGACGTTTACTACATATTTGCCCATTTTCGGCAAGTTGACCGACGTCGGAGGGCAACAAAGTGTTTTTTTTTTTTCGAAATCAGGCGAAAATTAATGCATGTCATCCATAAAAATTACTTCTCACATGGTTTATTGTTTCGATACATAATATACATTGCAGCGACTTGTACATAGTACAAGTCGCTGAATTACGCATAATCGGCAGATACAAGAAATGAATAAAACTTACATAAACTACTATACATTGCCTAATAATTAAAATAATCAGACAATAATCACAATGAAATTTATCACACAATGATGGGTTAGCTGACGTTGTTCAGAAGCGAAGTGAAGTATGGGATGGGGCTGTTTTTATATCTGTTGGATCTTGCCATCGGAATACAGAGCTGATACTTGCTGTGGCCTTACCTACGCATCTCCGTCATTACGCATGCCCCTGCTTGAAGTGTGAGCGCGCTAAAGGCGGAGTGAAAATGAAAACGTAATTATATTACATGGCGAAGGCCTTGATGTCGCTTCACACATATCCCGATCTTCGGAAGCTCTAACAGACGTTAGGAAAAGGCGGTCACCCTTTCTTCTGTATATCCTGTAGGGTGATGTTTCTAAAGGCATGCGCATCCAAAGCGATTTGAGGCAGGGTGTTCAAAACTGGATATTCAAAGTCAATATTCTTGTCATTTTTGAAATGTAGCGAAGTTGAATCAACCCTATCCCATACTGATATCTGTTAGGCAAAAATGCGATGTGTTTCCAAATTTTAAACACACTCGTAAGGCGTCATATTTTGGCACCTCCACTTGCTGAATGACACTTACTTGCAATGGAGTAGCGTCGATTAAACTTAATTTGTATACATAAAGAAATGACCAGAAACTTTACTTTTTGTATCGTCCTAATGTTACATTAATGTAGCTTTAAACCTGCGTCATACGTACTTCCCGTCTGTTGATGTCATTTTAACAGCTGCAGCTTATTTCTCCCACTGGTTGAAGTCGGCCAATATTGAACCAGAGTAAGGGACGCACGCTAATCCTATACCTTTTCAAAAGATTAGCGGGGACTTGGAGAGCTTCAATGTAGGGATTAGTTTTTACGTACACAGGTGACAACAGGATTAACTACTTAAACCGATTGAAGGATCACCTTACTTTTGCATCTTCAGAGCAAATAATTCGTGAATTCACAAAAGTAAATAAAAAAAAGTACTGACTTAGAGTGAAGTTAAAGGAATATTTAAGGTCATGATACTTTTTGTCTGGACTACATGTAGTTTTGTTCCTGGTATTATGTGGGCGTTTAAAACGTGCAATTGATACTCCCACATAATTGGTAACTTTCTAATCGCGTTTCGTAGCGTGGTGTCGCCATAGCTGCAGAGATTACGCTAGCAGTGAGATAGTTCCGTCCAAAAGACAGTCACAATGGTTTCGTATTTAAGGTCTTAGCTAAATTGTCCCTGCGAACCATCTTGCGATGCGCCGTTTCCCTTAAATCGTGTATAGGGAGATTGATTCTTCCTGCACTGCTGAGTGCTTGCTTCAGGACATCATTCGGTTCTTTTAAACGGGCTTATTTAACATTTTTGCACCAAAAATTGAAATATTTTAATTGAAAAAAAATCTTCGTGTGATTGTAATTTTCTTTCCTTCGGCTACTATTCGGCTGCACCAGCCGAATGTTTGAAAATGTTTAAAACGTTCGGGTGTGGACGGGAGGTTCGGCCATGGTTGGCTGGTGTTCGGCAGTAGATCGGGGAGTGATTGGGTGTGAAATTTGACTCAAATTTAACCCAAATTCGACTCGTAGGCGTGGCCTAAATCTGGTCAGACTGCTCCCGAACTTCAGCCAACCTTGGTCGATCGGCTGGTGTTCGGGGTGGGGGTGGTTCTGAATGTGTGACATGAGACCATCCCTTGTCTGATCATCGCCGCGAAAACATTGAAGGCAGCAGAATCGACCGTCATGCCAGTCCAGCTGTTCCTTAAAACTCCCGCGGGCTTCCGAAATAATCTTCCTTCTTCAAAAACTGATCCAGCGGATATCTACAGGCTGCTGAGCTTTGCAAGCGGGCGACCAAACAAGGACTTTTGATCCCCTAACCTTGTTGTCTGCGTCACTGCAGGTGTGTATGTTGGTCTCAGCCCTGCCGTGGGCTATACGCAGGATGCTATGATAGGATCACACAGTATCGTGTTGCTTTGAGATCAGGTAGCCGGCCGGGCGCTTCATGATTTGCACACAAATTAAACGTGCTTTACGTTCCACGCCTCTTGGCAGTTCTAGACGCATTCAATACCCTGTAAGAATTCATGGCGAATCAGTGAAGAATAGATGGATGTTTATATATATTTCAGACGCGTTGCGATCGTTAATGACGCATGTTGGGTGGGCCTTACTTTTCAGAATCCTTGGTGATTCTTCAGCTGTACCTGTGGTTGCGTCATGGCCCGTTATTGACGCGTGCCTTTGGGGCCTTTCCTTACTCACGGTTCAGGGATCCTTTGATTGCATTCTTCAGCCCTGTCTTTGTTTGAACCTACAGTTGCGCAAATGACGTACTTCTAATTGAAGAATTTTATGGGAAATACTTGACCTTCCACAGGCCTAACCGTGGTGTAACAATTGCGCCATGAAGCGCGTTATTGACGCGTGCGTTTGTTGACCTGTTCTTATACTGTTTGTAAATCCTTTGCCTTTCTCATCCCTACAACAGTGACCTGTGGTGCAACAGTTGCGTCGTGACGCGTTACTGACGCGTGTCTGTGGTGAGCCGGTGCTCGTACTGTTTGTAAATCCTTTGCCTTTCTCATCCCTACCTGTGTTGCAACAGTTGCGTCATGACGCATTACTGACGCGTGCCTGTTGTGCGTGAGCCAGTGTTCTTACTGTTTGGCCTCCCTTGCCGGTTGCATCAGGTAAGATGTGCCGGAGTATTCTTCAAGCCTTGATTAGCATTCATGATCAGCACACAGAACAGCTAGCACCGCCGCGATGTCATATATAGAATCAGGAGTTTTTGAATCAACGCCAAGAAACTTGAAGAAGGGCTGTGCTTCGACAGCTTGGATGATCATTGTGTGAGCCTAGATGAGTCGACAGGATGTC
Source organism: Branchiostoma floridae x Branchiostoma japonicum (assembly GCA_013266295.2). Classification (NCBI taxonomy): domain Eukaryota; kingdom Metazoa; phylum Chordata; class Leptocardii; order Amphioxiformes; family Branchiostomatidae; genus Branchiostoma; species Branchiostoma floridae x Branchiostoma japonicum. Next base: position 4,832,566 of record CM023835.1, on the reverse strand, counting down.
CTAAGGCTGTCTTATCAAATCTGCCAGCTTCTATAGCTATCACCGCCAGGTGCATCGCGGCAGGCAGGAAGTTGAATAGTCGGTATTTTTATCCAGAAGAGCCGTGCGTTTCTCCGTCACGAAGGAAGGTAATGGTCTGTTGACCTCCAGCTTTTCCGTTTCTCACTGTACAAACTCCCGGCCAAAGAAGATAATGCAGGGAATATTCCTCCGTTGTTTTGCCCACCATTTCATACTTGAAGCGTTTGAAATAGCCCAAAAACAAGCTACGTGAGACGTCACTTTATTTTTTGGGGTACCGCCCGTAAATAACTAGAACCAGCCTACGAGACTGACAAAACAAGCAGTCGTTTTCCGTCAGCGACATCGCATTTAGTGCCTCACAGATAACAGTATGTTATGAGATAGGGTTGATTCAACTTACTACATTGAAATAATGACCAGAAAATTGACTTTGAAAATCCAGTTTTGCTGCCCTGAAATTGCATTGGATGCCTTTAAAGATATACCTTATATTTTAGCCACGACCCTGTATGTACGGTGACACTGTGTAGGTGTATAAAAAAATCACGTTATTAAGTATTGTTACCTGGAACCGTTGTCGTATGGAATCATATCTCGACACACCCACTCCCTTTCACCAATAGCAGCAGATGAATGATATGTACACAGCTCTGATTAATATCTTCTCTCAGGCAGGGATGGAGAGGTTGTTGGGGGTGATTTGGAGGACCTCTTTTTCCCCCAGCGTTCCAGTTTGCTTAGCATAACGCAATTTAGGCCACAGCAAGTAATTTTTATGGATGACATCAGCGCGCGCATTAATTTTCGCCTGATTTCGAAAAAAAACACAAGAAATTTTGTTGCCCTCCGACGTTGGTCAACATGACAAAAATGGGCAAGTATGTCGTAAATGTCTTTTGGTTCAAAGACCATGAGGGATCCAGCAAACTTGAAGCTCAATTTCTCGCGTTTGATGGCAAGTGTTGACAGTCTTCCATCGCATATGGTAGCCGCCCATGGTAAGTCCCTGTTGGTTGTGATTTCATGTTTTGTCGCCTCTTGTTTAACAAGGTTTATGATATCTAAATTTGAAAATGTAGGAATCTTGTTTTTTTTTGCCCACCCTGTTTTGTTCGCCCTATCGCATTAGATTTGGAGTCTGAGGAGGATGTCATCCATAAAATTTACTTGCTGTGGCCTTACTATGGCGCAAGCATTTACATGTAAGCATTTATATGTCATTTTACGACTAGCATACAGTACATTAGGGCAAGGTTTGATCTACTTACTACAAAGGAAGCATTAGGATTAAAAAATAAACGTGTAGCAGGTCAAACTCGAAGCGTTATGTTTGAGATGGTGAGAAATGCTCTGAATATTTTTTTAGGATGTATTATTTTGTGTGTGTGTGTGTGTGTGTGTGTGTGTGTGTGTGTGTGTGTGTGTGTGTGTGTGTATGTGTGTGCGTATTGGCCGTTGTCAGGGTGCCAGTGTAAAAATCCATAGATGTATTAAAAACTGAAAGAGATTCACACAAAAATCTAATATTTCACGGAGGTATGTGCCAATTTTAAAAGGGCATTATGTAACATTTTTGGTAAAAAATTGAAAAATCGTCTGATTGTAATTTACTTCCACTTTGCAACATATTTGTGCAATTATCTCACATTTCTGACATTTATTGTTTACACTAAAACAGCCCACACGAGGCACACTCAGTTTGTGGCACCACCACAAAATACCAGAATGTAAACAAACATGGCTGACAGCTGTGTTTCCAGCTTTTAAACACACTCATAAGGCGTCATATTTCGTCACCTCAACTTAAATTCCTGAATGGCACTTACTTGCAATGGAGCAGGGTTGATTCAACTTACTTTGTAAAGAAATGACCAGAAAATGTACTTTTTGTAACGTCCTAATGTTACATAATGCAGCTTTATTGCTGACTGGGGCAGAAAGCGATTCAAAGGTTACCGCGCTTGCTGAAGTATTTTACAGTGCAGAGAGATGAAGCGTGCTATGCCCCTTTCTTATCTTCCTCTCGCCAGAACATAACTGCGCGGCGAAATGACGATCAGATACCCTCGCCAACATCACACTGCCCTACAGCTCCTCTCATCGACGTTCTAATACCTCCGAAAGCTATTACGATGCACGGAAAAGCCTTTTTCGGCGACAAGAATGAGTTAGGTAGGCCCTCAATTCAGCGCGCCCGTCAAATGCAATTTTCCCAGGCAAACGTTGTACTTACCTCGTTGTCCGAGTTGATAAAAGGCAGGCTCCTGCGGGGTAAGGAAAGACTAGACGGAATGACTAAGCCACGAGTTGGAGAGGAGGCCATAATGGGTAGTTTTAGAACGTTAAAGAAAAATTCTTTACGCACATCTTGAAGCATACGTAAATGTTCCGTTTCGTCACTCGCGTGTACCTTTGCGAAAGCTTTAAGGTGTGCTTATAGATCTAGACGGAATGACGAAGCCATGAGTTGGAGAGAAGGCCATATAATGGGTAGTTTTAGAAGGTGCATTTGATGTTGAAGAAAAATTCACTGCACGAAATCCATTCTTTACGTACACCTTAAACTGTTAAAGCATGCGCTTCTTCGCTCACGTGTGCCTTTACGAAACCTTTAAAGTGTGCTTAAAGATCTAGACGGAATGACTAAGCCACGAGTTGGGGGAGGCCATATAATGGCGCATTTGATGTTGAAGAAAAATGCTGTACGGAATCCATTCTTTACACACACCTAAAAGCATTTGTAAATGTTCCGTTTCTTCACCCACGTATACCTTTACGAAAGCTTTCATGTGTGCTTAAAGATAGTATTTCGTACGGTGAAAGCTAAGAATCATCGGAACTTTGAATGCGAAGCAAATTGACTACGTATACATGATTAATATTTCCTGTGATATGCATCGCAAGAGCAAGGAAAAAATACACCAGGTGCATTAAGTATTCCAACTGTGTGAAGGAATGGAAAAGAATTATGCCAAACAAATATACCACTTGATGTTGAAGGTCGATTTTGTAGATTAAAAACCCCAAAATAGATCAATTTGTGAACTGAAGCCCGATTGGTTGAATGGCGGTACGTTTGAGTTCTAACGGTTTGGTTTGTGTGATTGCAGGTAGAGTCAGACGACTTGTGCTCGGTGTGCGGAGTCTACACTGGGAACGAGGTGTATCCCTGCAGAGTCTGCTCCAAGGTAGGAAATTTCGAGCTGCACATAGTCCGTTATTTGGATCATCACGATTCTTAGACAATATTGCCCTATTCAATAGTCCGTTATTTGGATCATCACGATGTTCTCAAACAATATTGCCCTATTCAAAAACACTGCTATTTGGTGTGAACAATACCTTCGTTAGATGAATACACGGGATTTCATGGGAGTCCTTGGAATACAATGTGCTTTACAGTATTGTATGGTGCTACGATATACGCTGAGCATTTAAAGCATCCTTGGTCAGCAGATGAGATGGTAATAAAAGTGTTCCAATCATCTTTCTTTTCATCTGTGTGACGCACTCAGATGGAAAGAAAAATGGTTGGAATACTATGATGCCCCCCCCCCCTTAAGAAAAAGGATGTCTAAGCTGCACAACAACAAAGAAAGAAAGCGGGATTTTAACTCTAGTCCTCTTTGATGAATACAACAAGCAGTCCCTTGTTGGCTAGTCTCTGTGTGTTTGAACTAGTGTCCGTTGAGGGTCTTACGTCATTTCTTTTCTACCGATACCATGCTCTTTCTCAAATGAAAAGAAAAATGGTTGGAATACAATCATGATGCCCCCCACCCCCTTAGGCAAAAGGATGTCTAAGCTGCACAACAACAAAGCAAGAAAGCGGGATTTTAACTCTAGTCCTCTTTGATGAAGACAACAAGCAGTCCCTTGTTGGTTTGAACTAGTGTCCGTTGAGGGTCTTACGTCAATGTTTTTGTACCAATACCAAACAATATGTTCGTCATAAACCTAAGGTCGACAATTCGCTTTTGAATTACCGCTTCATTCAATTGTAACCAATTTTAATGATTATTTGTGTGGATTACTATCACTATGGCAACAGAATATATAAATATAATAAAGCTATTGATGTTATGATTTTTGACTGATGATGTATACGACTAGCCTGGGTGCCATCCTCCGTAGTTTTTGCCGCTCCCAAAGGTCGCTAGTCCGTGGTGGCTAGCGACCTTTGGGAGCGGCAAAAACTACGGAGGATGGCACCCAGGCTAGTATACGACGTCATTAATTTTTCAAACATAAAAAACAAATCTATGACGTATGATGCACTCTTATCATGGTAGTACCCACAATGCATATGACAAATTTTCCAGTCAAGGTCATTAATTGTTAGTATATACATTAAAAAGGAGTTCGAAGATAACATACCTCCGTGAAATATTTAGAGCTGATGGAAATCTATTGGTTTGTTGTTGTATGTCATATTAGAAAGCGTGCTAGAAATTCTAAGCGTTGTCATTAAAAATTCGTTTTCAAAACGAGAACTAATACTGGTATATTGCTAGACAATTTCCAAGCTGATTATTTCAATGTTTTTTGTGTCTTCCTTTTTAAATTTTTTTTTGTCTTTCTTTTTTGTGTTTTGTTGTCTTATTTTTTTACTGTTAGTTATTATGCCTTGGTAGCCCCTAGTAGTAGTAGTAGTAGTAGTAGTACAATTCCGGTATTGCAGTAGTGTCGACAATAGACCAATAAACGCTAAACGTTTTTTAAGGATAATAACAGGAGGGGAGATAGATAGATAATAGTTTGTTCCAATACGATTTTATATAATAACCAGTGACAGCTATTGATATAAGGAACCAATCCTTTGTGCATCAACCTAATAATATCATTAATTGGCACGTGTCGTGTACCGCCGTGTAGCAGGTTGTGGCTTAATGTGCCAATTACTTCTGGTGACTGGATCAAATTACGGTTGTTTGTGAGGGTTAATCATATCATGTGTAGAGTAATTGATAGTTACAATGGTCAGTTCACCCACGTATCTGGTCCGGTCCATTGGCCACAGTAAGCTCGGGCTGAAGATATTAGGTTTTAAAGGCATCCAATGCAATTTAGGGGCGGCAAAACAAAACATATTCTGGATGAGGAAATCTGATATTAACATTTACTGCCATTTCCTATAACACATTTTCGTCATCATTTCATGCTTGAAGCGTTTGAAATAGCCCCCAAACAAGCTACATGTGTGCACGTGATTTTTTGGTACCACCAATAAATAGCTAGAACCAGCCAACGATACGAACGCACGTTGTTTTTTGGTATAGCTAGAACCAGCCAACAGTACGAACGCACGTTATTTTTTGGTACCACCAATAAATAGCCTAGAACCAGCCTAGGATACAAAACTACCATAGCTAAATCGAACTTTTCGTGCACTCTACATAGCGTGTAAAGCCTTTCATGATATAACGGGGAGTGCTAACGTTGATCTGACGCATCCCTGTCTGCCATGCAGGTGTACCACGAGATCTGTCTACAGAAGATCGGGCAGTGTCAGGGCAGAGAGGCCGTTACCCTGTTGATGCGAGCCAAGACAAACATTGGTTGGAGCTGCCATGAATGTGTGAGTGTCGACAGCACAACACACCGCTGGTCACCAGTGTTATGTATGCTATAGTAATACACCGCTGGTCACCAGTGTTATGTATGCTATAGTAATACTAGTATGGACGTCCACACTTGACCACGACTTGGGGCAGACTGGTTCAGGGACACGTGGGTCCTTCATTGATATTAATCCACACCAGATGTATTGCTTGTGGCCGGACACGCCGTATATCAATCAAGAAATATTGAAATATTATCAAATGTCCACTTACGTGACTGAATAGTTGATGTATAAGGTACTTTTCTCTACTGTTTTATTTTGTTCAAATCCGTTTCGGAGTTTAAAACATATATGCATGTATGGGAAAGAGAACGTCCTTTACACTACACGGAAAGTTGGATTTACCAATGGTAGTAAATGCCAGTAAAGTCGGGTAATGTTTACTTTAAAGTCGGGTAATGTTTACTTTGTTAACAATACTGGACCTTTAAGTAAAGTAAACATTACCCGACTTTACTTTCAATTACTACCATTGGTAAATCCAACTTTTCGTGTAGTGTCAGTTGTAGAAACAACGTTATCGGTTTGAGGATGTACATTTGAATCATTCAGTTGCAAAACAATGCGTCACATACACATACAGACACCCACATACTCACATAAGTTATCTGTTCATTTAGAGACACGGAAAACATTAATAAGCATGGCCAGATACGGACCGTTCGTACAAGAAAACAAATAATACAACGGCCTCAGCAAAGACGTTAAAAATTGAGGGGTAAAGAATCGTGACTTTAGAGACACTGTGAAGCATAAATGTGTCGTTTTTTTTTCAGGAAACTCTTGGTCCCCTTCTAACAGAAGAGGAAATGCAAGATTTGATAGATGCCTTTGAGAGATGCGATCTCAACAAAGGTGACCGGCCGTCGTGCCAGACGTTTGGTTTGTTTGTGTTCAGTGCTGGGCTAAGCTCGCTGTACTTAGTAATTCTACCCACTAACAACTGTTTGTGCTCTTGTCTTTGAAGTTAAATGTCGAGTTGTGCGTTTTGTGCCCTTTACGTTGTGTACTTGAAGACGTTCCAATGGTGAAGGGCATGCGGGCATGGCGATTGTTATTGCCCGCACTGCATGAAATCTATTCTTTGCGCACACCTTAAAGCATAAAGCATGATGTAAATACCAATGCCATTCAGGCAACATTATAGTTCTACTTTGTATGCTTGCAATGTTGGTATGGAAATAAAGAATTGAATTGAATTGAATAATACGTAAATGTTCCGTTTCCTCACTCGCGTGAACCTTTACGAAAGGTTTAAAGTGTGCTTAAATTTCGTACAGTGCCGCTGTGCTCATCACTGCAGCTGACACAGTATCAGTTGGTTACATATGATAATGTTGTAAACCGCCAGCCTGATATACGGCAATTTGATTGGTCCTCGCTCAAATGCATGTAGTGCAAATACGGGGGGGGGGGGGGGGGGGTGATGTCACAAATAGACAAGGTGGGCGATATAGACTTCCATGATGACGTAACTTGTCCATGAGGTCACGTGACCTAGGTGATTGGTCATTTGAAATCTGTAGAAGACTGCAGAAGGACTTTCAAAAATTAGATGCGATGACGTATTGTGTCTGTAACAAAGTTTCAACTCTGTACTATGTGAACTATCAACACAAATGAACCTATTTCTTACTTTAACGTTTGTCGTTTCCCTTCCCAGATTCCTCCCTCTCGCTAGATGAATATCTGAACTACAGACAAAAGACGATGGAAGAGTTTGACATCCTGCTGAGCGAGGAGGAACTTGACCGAGAGAGGGCGAAGTTCAAAGTCATGGATGTCAACCAAACGGGGACCTTAGACTGGTGGGAGTTCCTCAACTTTGAGGCTGTCCGCAAACTTGGCAGAAGGAGTAAGGTATGTACGTCACAAATCTCTTTCCATTCCGTAAGGAAACTTAGTTAAACGCAGCATGACACGTCGAACACAAAGATGGCGGCTCGCCTCATCTCGTACCCAGGGTCATGTGAATCGGTCGACACCATTGGACCATTTCACATGACCCTGGATGTGAGTCCTGGGTCACCGGCGGTCATTTGAAAAGCGGGTAGTGTATCGGATATTAATGACCTGGGTTATGGGGGAAATGGAGCCTTCTGATTGGTCGGCGTCTTCTGGCTATATGATAATGAAACATAAACTGTTCTCCAACTCAAAAAGAAATTAACTCACCGGAATATTCGACCAAATCTGTCGGTCTTCATCATCTATCTGACCCAAGTGCTGTAGACACGTGTGACGTCAGCACTGGGTCAGAGTTCGTCGGAAGTCGGTACCGTCCACCGAAAATTCCGGTGAGTTAATTTCTTATTGAGTTGGAGAACAGTTTAATTATCATTATACGCTTCGGATATTCCTTTTACCGGATAAATCATTTGTTGATATTTGACCACTCCGAATCTGTTCACATACCCACCATACCGTTAGTCTACGCCATAGTTAGGTAAAGCGGACTTTCTTCTTCTTCATTCCACTGGTGATTATTAGCAAATAAACACTGCCTGTCACAATGAATTGAAGCATGATTTTAAAGATCGTGAAAAGAATTGACTAATGACACAGTACAATTCTTCCAATGGTCACGAAACAAAGGAGCCTTCTACATAGATAATTTGTAAAATCGCATTCTTACACAGATAATTTGTAAAATCGCATTCTACATGAGTCTTATTGTTTTCTAGAACACCTTGGTGCGCCTTCTCTCTCCTAAGGAGATAGCCATGGCGAGACAAACCTTCCACGCCTTCGATGTCAACAATGACGGGAGGATCACAGAGTTTGAGGCCAGGGAGACCTACAGTAGATGGTTCGCACGCTTCGATAAAAGGGAGACTGGTGGTGACGGGTAACTAACTAACCCTTACCTTGTGTGCTGTACATGTACATGTATTGTGCTGGTTCATTTGCATTTTGGGGATTTTTTAATGAATTAAGGGAGGGACTTTTGACCCTCATTGGTTTTAGACACTTTACGTATATATGAGGAAATCAGGATGCAAGCTCTTTAACATGTTTAAAGCAAGGAAAGTTAGACCATGTCACACATTCAGAACCTTCCCCCGACCACCAACAAGGTTGGCTAAATTTCGGGAGCAGTCTGACCAGATTTAGGCCACGCTTACTTTTCTATACCACTAATCTGACTCAAATTTGACCCCCCCCCCCGAACACTGCTGACCTACTCCCGAACACCAGCCAACCACCAGCCAACCATGGCCGAACCTCCACACCCGAATGTTTTAAATTTTGAATTATTTGAATTATTCGGCTGGCGCAGCCGAACAGTAGCCGACTTGGCCGAACACCGGCCGACCATGGTTAAGGGGGGTGGGGGGTTCAGCTAGTGTTCGGGAGGCCATATTCGGCTATGTGTTTCAGGTGACTACGAAGCGTGTTGATGGACATAAATTTAAACGTTCAAACCGTTTCATCGGACAGTTGACCGAATGGGCTGTTAAATATTCAGTCTAACCTTATCCCTGGTCTCATCTCGCATATGTCACAAGTATCATCAAATAACACGCTTTCATAATCTGTCAGCCTTCTCTAGTAATTAAATGTAACTGTCATATGACTTGTCAAATTATCGTGGTGTTATGATGTATATGGGGCCTACTATGGTGCACCGGTGGCGTGACATTTTGTGCTTTCAGGTCTAATTATATATATTAGACACTACCACAGACATACATGCCTCATCTAACCTCAGCTAAGGCCACAGCAAGTACATTTTATGGATGACATCCTCCAAATTTAATACGATAGGGCGAAACAAAAACAAGGTGGGGAAAACAATTGCAAGATTCCTATATTTTTAAATGTTGATATCATAAGCATTGTTAAACAAGAATTGAGGCGACAAAACATGATATCACAACCAAGAAGTCCTGTATTCAACAGTATTACCTGTCCTTGAGAAAAGAGCTTGTCATCATGGGCAGCTACTATTCTGGGTATTAATATGCGATGGAACCCCTTAGACTGTCAACACTTGCCATCAAACGCGAGCAATTGTGCCTCAAGTAAACCAAGTTTTCTGGATCTCTAAAGGTCGCTGAACCGAAAGACATTTACGATCATATTTGCCAATTTTCGGCATGTTGACTACCGTCGGAGGGCAACAAAATTTCCTGTTCTTTTTTGTTTTTCGAAATCAGGGGAAAATTAATGCGCGCGCTGTTGTCATCCATAAAAATTACTTGCTGTGGCCTAACGTTTCCTTTGATGTAGAAAAGCTCTGACAAACTATGAAACATGATTGGTGGCTTGATGTATCATGTATCTCTGCCTTACCCAATCAGGCCCGAGCGACAGAAGACCCAGTCTCTGGACTTGCACGTCGACACAAATGCCCGGATGTTAATGGACGCAGATACAAAATCTACAGGGTAAGATTTACGAAAAGTCAATTTTCTGGTCATTTCTTTACAAAGTAAGTTGAATCAACCCTACTCCATTACAAATAAGTGCCATTCAGGAAGTGGAGCTCGAGGTACAAAAATATAACAGCTAAAGTGTTGGAAACACAGCTGTTAGTCATGTTTGTTTACCTTCTGATAGTTTGTGGTGGTGCCACAAACTGAGTGCGCCTCGTGTGGGCTGTTTTAGCTCCAACCATAAATGTCAGAAATGTGAGATATTTGTACAAATATGTTGAAAAGTGGAAGTAAATGACAATCACATGAAGATTTTTTTCAATTGAAATATTTCAATTTTTGGTGCAAAAATGTTACATCATGTCCCTTTAAGCTTTCTGACAATTTCCCGACTCGAATAGCTTTATTGAGGATTCTGCACCATGTTGACTCCATGGCTTAGAAGCTATTGATCATAAGCGCCTCCTTGCGATGCTAGTGTTCAGTGCAATGTGTGCCATGATTTGGTGTACTATGTATGATGAATTAGTACAATTTAAAGTGCATTGATATGTATACACCGTGTCAATGTTTTTACCCCCGCCTCCTCCTCTTTCTAGCGGACTGGTTCCCTACTGTAGTACTTGCAAAACTGTGTGGCCCAAGGGGTATAGAAAGGAAGATGGGCACCGCCCTATATATATCATAATATGGTGTGGGAGGGACTTGAAGTTAACCAACCCTTTTCTTGTGCCTTCCTAGGACCGTGACGTGGATGGACTTCCTCCGTGACCAGGCGCTGTACATCCTGGCAGCTCGGCCCAACCTTCCCAACTTCCCGCCGGTCAAAAAGGCGTGGGAGGCCAACAAGAGATGAACCACCTCGTGTGCTATCCTGTATCATGACTCATTATACATCTCTATACTCTACAGCTGTCCGGCGTATGGATATATCAATAGTGAACTGTAAAAAAAATGTATCCACAAAGTAGTTCCCTTCATGATTTCCAAGGTTTCAAATGCGAAATGGACACCTATTGTAACGTTATCATATTAATGTATAAAATGCAGTATGTTTGGAGTAAAACTCGTACTGCCCCTGATTAGTAACTACCACAGCCCTGTCACACATCTAAGACCTTCCCACGACTTTGCTCCCGACAATTCCCCGACCACGGACACGGTAGGCGATGGGTTGGGGGTAGCCATCCCATTCTAGCTACAGTTCGCACCTCTGATCGCATCTAAGACATTTCTGAGTTTGATTTGTCAAACTGTGATTCATAGTCGGCTGTCGCCGACGACCTTTCAAGACTAGTAGGCAGGCAAATCGCCGACCAACTCCCAACCGTAAATAACCTTGCTCGCGACTTACTCCCAACCACGCCGTGTGGAGAAGGTCAGGAGGCCATGGTCGGCTATGTGTGACAGGGAGTTTAAAGGCACCCAAAGCGACTTCAGGGCAGTAAAATTGGATTTTCAAAGTCAATTTTCCGGCCATTTTTAATGTAGCATACTGATATCTGTGAGGCAAAAATTGGATGTCACTGAGGCTTCTCACGTACCTTGTTTTGGGGCTATTTCAAACGCTTCAAGTATGAAATGATGACGAAAATGTGCAATGGCAATAAACGTCAATATCAGACAGATTTGCTCATGCAGAATATTCTTTTTTGTGTTTTGCTGCCCTGAAATTGCGTTGGATACCTTAAGGACACGTCATGTTTTAGTGATTGTGAGGAGTCTTTCATTCTTAGTTCCTTTGGACATAGACGATGTTGTATATTGTGTAAAAAAAGTCGTACGCTAAAATCTAAAGCAGTTGACGGTGTTCTTTTAAAGTTGTACAGCATTGGAAAGGGCAACGCTGAAACAGCCGGGTTGTACAAAATCCAATCTTTAAGCACACATGAAAGCTTTCGTTAAGGTACACGTGAGGGATGAAACGGAGTCTTTACGCCTGTGCGTAAAGAATACAATTCCTGCAGTGTCTGCCAGTGTGGCCTTGAAATTTTGAGACTTTCTGTGAGTCAGATTGTATGTAAAGAGAAACAATAGCTACTGTACTAAAGCCATATGTTGTTCCATTATGTGTTTACTCAATAAAAAAAACGATATGTTGTTATATTGTAAAAACACACTAGGTAAATGTGAATAGAAAATGTGATATTCAAATCTGTTGCAATACATATTTCGGTTAACATGCTTTATGTATCGTGTTGTTTGTGCATTGTCATGTGTAGAAATACGCCATTGTGACTCATCAATATACGAGTACACAAAACGGTAATTTGTGTCATGATTGCAAGGTGTCCACGCTTATTCTCGAAGACGGTGTAACAATCCAGCCAACAAAGTAGCTCCCCGTGCGCCCAAAGTTATATTGCACCTTTAATTATCCACACAGTACAGTACTTTGAAATAAAAATTGTATCTGTTGGATTTGTAGACAAAAACAACGTAGAATTTCTTCTTGTTTGACAAAATAGGATTGCATTTAGATATGGTAGCCCTCTATGAATGTTATCATTTACAGGAAATGTATACTTAACTACTCTATTGGTACAATACGAATCAACCATATCATATTATGATATAAATGAAATGTTTCCTTCGCATTTTACCAATATAAAGGGTCAAGAAAAAGTACACATTTCCTGTAAATTGTTGCATTCAAGTTATAATTAAGTTATCCTATTTAGTCAAACAAGAAGGCGTTGAGCTGATTCAACGATGTTCTTGTCTGCCTGTTTATCAATACAATTTGCTTTCAAAATGCAGTGAAGTGTCTGGATGACTAACGGTGCAATATAACATTGAGCGCAGGGAGGCGCCTCTTGATCGGCAGATTGCTACTAGCCGAGGTCAAAATTATCCTTCGGTATTCTGGACACAGACCAGTAACGAGGGTTGCTATCCTTATGCATAGGACTAATATTAGAAAAAAAGTTTTAAGTTAGAAAAAAAAGTTGTTAAAAGTTACCTACTCGAGTTTAAGTCAATGAAGAATACACATTGACAGGATGCTCCGACTTCTAAAGTGTACATTTAACCAGCTTTACACGACAGAAAGTGTCGGGAGAACCATCCAAATATAAAGTGACCTTTCACCCCTCGGAACAGCTGATGATTACATGCAAACGAGATATCTTCTTTAGTGAAAAGGACACCCTAAACTTGGCTAAAAAGTCTGGGTTTTTCTACAAAACAAAACAAAACAAAACCAACAAAAACCCCTCACCTGTAACATCGAGCTCCAAAATGCCACCATTTACCAAGAGAAAGACTTTTTACATTTGGCTTAAAGTTTACATTTGGTAGTCAAAGTGCCCGGATTACTGACCTTTGCCCTTATATCGATTGGAGTGTGACACAACACATTATCAGACCACAAGTGTCAAATTCCCTCCAACTCACCTTTATTGTCACACGATTGGTACATTAAAAGCACAAAACGTATACTAAGTAAATTTGCATAGTCTTGGGTCAGTCTGAATCAAATTAACATCAGAATACATAATAATGATTATTTTGTGACTAGAGTTTATCATATCAAAATGGGATCATGGGAACGAAATTATTGGTGTGTTTTTTTGTCAGTGCGATTTCCGTTTTAACGTTGTTACATTTGACAACCATAGGTTGTATATCATCGAACAAAATATCTTATAAAAAAGAGCAATAATAAGTGCTATCACTAAGAAAGACGTTACCAATGCTACCTTATTACCAATTTTCCCTTGTCATTTCTTTTTGTAAAAATGATGATGTTAGTACATTTACCAAAACATAACAGTAAACCATGATTCTCTCGTCTGCTATTAGTATCGATTCTCCAATTAAAACACCAATGATAACTCTAACTATCCGCTAACAATTCAAAACACCACGTTGTTCTCTGAATCAATAGATAAAGATAGCCATATGTTTGCTAAATAGCAAATACATGTTGCTGTTGAAAGTATTTAGTTAATTATAAAGCTAAGGTAAGCTGCTAGCTGTACATGTACGACTTCTCTGGATGACTTATTTGACAAATGCCGTTACTATTAGTACGTACATGTATCTAGCCTGCATCTACACTTAATGAGGTGCTACTGGCCAATGGTACTGCTGATGCTACTGCTGAAACTACTACTGATGCTACTGCCGATGGTACTGCCGATGCTACTGTTATGCTATTGCTGATGCTACTCATTATGTTACTGTTGATGCTGCTGCTACTGCTGATGATTTGCAGCTTCCTGAAAAAGGATGTATTTGGTCATTACATGCACGTTTTGTCGTCATTGTAAGAACATGTAACACCCAATACCTCAAACCAATCAAAGTTTAATTGTGTACTTTCATTTTACCCTACAATACAAAAATCAAACATTCCAAACTTTCCAACGATATTCTGCCATTTTGGCAATTTCTCTCGCCAAAAAAACAATTTCGGAATTTTCAAGGGCCTTCCTTCAATGAGAGATCAAGACTATTTCTTTTCAAGACGAAGAAAACTTACGTGAGGAGATTGTTGTTCTTAGTGCATCTCTTGCTTCTTAGGCTTGCAGACAGAACTTCATGTTAGCCTGTGAGACGCACTTCGTGGTACCACAGCAGTCGTCATCTTTAGTACACGAAGCGAATGATTCAGCATTGCATGCCTGATAAAAAAATACGTAGATTTCAGTCTTTCGCGAAGTGTTTGGGGTGTGTGTGTGTGAATGTATCAGAGCTGTATTGTGTGATCATGGAGAAATACCCGATTGAATGCACATGATCATGGAATGGATTATTACTCATACGATTGTATGACGTAACTCACTCCCGTATTACACCATGGTTTATGTTTCATACCATGATTACACAGTACACATTCCTGGCAACCTCATGCCGCATCCTATCACCCAGAGAATACCGGGTCACAAAACTGTCAATTAATATAAACTGAAACCCAATCTCCGTGCCCACTTCCAATCCTCGCTGCTCAGGACAAGATACATACAAACTCCCCCTAAACCAGCGCCGCCCGAAACAAGGCTTCCAAACAAGAATCCATTTGAACAAACGACATTTCAGCCTTGACAAAACAACATTAAAACAGCAGCTGGTGAAAGCAACATCTTTTTTTGATTGAAACACCAAAATGCCAAAGCTAATAGCATGCTACATCTGTATGGTATAGACACCGCAATTCTAAATGTGTTATATTGGTTAAAGATTTAGTGTATTCTAAATGAGACTTTGAAATGCAGGTCTCCTACCTTCTTGTCCTTCTTGTTGTCCTGCAACAAATGTGAAAAAATTCATGTTGATACAATTGAAATATAAGCATTCCTATACGGTATTTAAACATTCTTAAAAGTTATCCCATGTCCCACTCATACATTATCAGGTTGTTGTTCCTTTAGACAAAAACAAACTATCTGGAGAGCGACATTCTATAGCATGGTATTCTCACAGATAGATCTCCTTTAAATGGAATACTTATTATGTAGTAGTCATATCAATCTTCTGGAATTCTTCGCTATCACTATCGACATGCAATATCTATTTCGAAATTATTTTCGTAATATCCACAGCAGCCACGGAACGGCATACGAGATTCCACCCGCCTTCCACGGCAGTCCCGCAAAGTCTCGCGAGATATCCGACAAAATCCCGCGCAAAAATATACCGCAAAATCCCGAGAGGTACCGCACGAAATCCCGCGAGAGATACCGTGACATTTCGATAGAGATACCGCGAAATCTTGCGCGACTGTAATGCATACCCTGAGGTCAGTACTGTGAGTGCTCTGGTGCAGCTCACTGATCAAATACTATTTCTAAGATTTAAACTCACCCTTAAGTACTGTTGATAAACATCCAGGCTCTCTTTGACAAGACGTCTGCGCTCTTCTTCCCCGTCAGAGTCGTCCGAGTCCTCATCAGATGACTCCGAGCTGGCGTCGCCTGTACAAGAGACATACAGTTCATTTTGTGATATCTATGTATAAACTTTGTAATGTCCTCTTCTCTTGCTGGCTTTGTCAAGTACAATTTCGACATCAGATAGACGGTTCTAGCTTTTTTGTGGTTCTTTCAATTCTACACTACAGAAAAGATTTTAATGTCAGTAATGTATGATTATATTCAAATTTTGATAGTAAGTTGCCAATAACAAAAACAGATTTACCAATAATAAAGACCACGTTACCTGTCCTTTATCTTAAGTGTACTTACCATCCTGTTTCTTCAACATGGTCAGGGTTTTCTTCACCAGTTGCAGACTTTGTCCGAACCAGTCCTTTTTCTTCTTGTCGTCTTCATCACTGTCGCTGCTGTCGCTGCTGTCACTGCTGTCGCTGTCGCTGCTATCGCTGTCATCCTCTTCGCTACTTTCCTGCTTTTTCTTCTTGTCGTCTTCATCGCTGTCACTGCTGTCGCTGCTATCGCTGTCGCTGCTATCGCTGTCATCCTCTTCGCTACTTTCCTGCTTTTTCTTCTTGTCGTCTTCATCGCTGTCACTGCTGTCGCTGCTGTCACTGCTGTCGCTGTCGCTGCTATCGCTGTCATCCTCATCGCTACTATCCTGCTTTTTCTTCTTGTCTTCATCGCTGTCACTGCTGTCGCTGCTATCGCTGTCGCTGCTATCGCTGTCATCCTCTTCGCTACTTTCCTGCTTTTTCTTCTTGTCGTCTTCATCGCTGTCACTGCTGTCGCTGCTGTCGCTGTCGCTGCTATCGCTGTCATCCTCATCGCTACTATCCTGCTTTTTCTTCTTGTCGTCTTCATCGCTGTCACTGCTGTCGCTGCTGTCACTGCTGTCGCTGCTATCGCTGTCATCCTCATCGCTACTATCCTGCTTTTTCTTCTTGTCGTCTTCATCGCTGTCACTGCTGTCGCTGCTGTCACTGCTGTCACTGCTGTCGCTGCTATCGCTGTCATCCTCATCGCTACTATCCTGCTTTTTCTTCTTGTCGTCTTCATCGCTGTCACTACTGTCGCTGTCACTATCGCTGCTATCGCTGTCTTCGTCATCGCTCTTCTTAGATTTCAGCATCTGGACCAATTCAAGTGCTTTTTTATCGGCAACCGAGCCCTTCTCATTCTGTTCGATAAGAGTGTAGAGCCGTCCTGCCAGGCGACGTTCTTCTTCCGAAGATGACGAGTCGCTGTCTTCATCTGAGGATGATGAGTCCTCATCATCTCGTTTCTTTTCTTCATCTTCGTCCGATGAGGATGAGTCTTCGTCCGATGAGGACGAGTCTCCATCATCCCGTTTCTCCTCTTCATCTTCGTCCGATGAGGATGAGGATTCCTCCGATGATGATGAGTCGTCAAAGATGTCACTAACAAAACTCCCAAATCCTTTCTTGTCTTCGTCCGATGAGGATGAGTCTTCGTCCGATGATGATGATGATGAGTCTTCATCTCGTTTCGAGTCTTCGTCCGATGAGGATGAGTCTTCGTCCGATGATGATGATGATGAGTCGTCATCATCCCGTTTCGAGTCTTCGTCCGATGAGGATGAGTCTTCGTCCGATGATGATGATGATGAGTCTTCATCTCGTTTTGAGTCTTCGTCTGATGAGGATGAGTCTTCGTCCGATGATGATGAGGATGAGTCTTCATCTCGTTTCGAGTCTTCGTCCGATGAGGATGAGTCTTCGTCCGATGATGATGATGATGAGTCGTCGTCATCCCGTTTCGAGTCTTCGTCCGATGAGGATGAGTCTTCGTCCGATGATGATGAGGATGAGTCTTCATCTCGTTTTGAGTCTTCGTCCGATGAGGATGAGTCTTCGTCCGATGATGATGAGGATGAGTCTTCATCTCGTTTCGAGTCTTCGTCCGATGAGGATGAGTCTTCGTCCGATGATGATGATGAGTCGTCATCATCCCGTTTCGAGTCTTCGTCCGATGAGGATGAGTCTTCGTCCGATGAGGATGAGTCTTCGTCCGATGAGGATGAATCTTCATCCGATGAGTCGTCGCCAAAAATGTCAGGAAAAAGTCCCTTCTTTGCAGACCATTCCTTACCAAATTCAACAAACTCTCGAACTTCTTTGGCGGTCTTCATCTCGTTGGCGGACAGTTGCCCCTTCTTGCTGAACTGCTTTTCAAACTGAATGCTGTCTAGGAGGTCGTCCATGAAAGCGCCTCGTTTCCCAACTTCCTCTTCATTCGAACGGTATTCTTGCGCTTTCAGACCTTTCTTCTTGGCCTCCCATGCTTTATCAACCTTCAGAAACTCGCGCACCACCTGTGCAGTTTTAAGTGCGTGATCGTGCAGTTCGCCTTCCCTATAGAACTTCTTTTCAAAATCATATGCCTTTTGCAGATCGGCCATGAACGCGTCCCTCGATCCATCCGCCTGCTCTTCCTTCTTCTTCTTCACAATAGAATCCAGCAGCTTTTCTTCCAAATTCACGGCTTGCGTTTCTGAAATGCCTGTAACGAGAGGTCACGAATATATCAATGTCGTTACTGAGAGAGCATCTACTACACAACAACAACATTGTAAAGATATAGACACGTGAACTTGATATAAAAAAGAGACTTTCGAATCACAAATTTAGATGAGGGTGCTAGCAATTAGCGCGCGGTTTCCTTGATAAGGTGGAAGTTTGTAGTTGTGACTCAGTGCCAATGCTACCTTTTGGATCGGTACCTAGCTCCACATTTATATGGCCTTATATTTCCCCGTACATCATAATAGCTGGTTCCATGTCTTACGTACCAGACCTCCTTGATTCTCCTTTCCCAGCTGCTAATTTCGCGCAAAATGCTTCATTTTCGTCCGACCCGTCATCGCATTCGGGTTCTCCATTGCAGATGTTATCGAACGGGATGCACTGTCCGCTGAGACATGCAAAGTCGGCCCCGCAGTCCTGGCACTCCTCTTCGTCCGAGTCGTCTCCGCAGTCGTCGTCACCGTCACACACTTGGTCACCCGCGATACATTTGCCATTGCGGCAGTTGAACTCGAAGGTCCCACAGGCTCCTGTGTCTGCATAAACCGGGAACACTTTTACCCTAACACCATGCTAAGCCGACAATGCTAAGTGACACAGAAACATCACCACAGCAGAACTCCGCTGACTGATGGAGGGCAGGGAAGAGTGGAGAAGAAGAACCCATCGTTTCCCGTGATGACATCCCTGATGTCCCCGTTCGAGGTTCAAGCACACAAGGCAATGGGGGAGGACTAGGATAGACCGGGTCGCCAGGAGGGGTTGTTTTCAACTTGGATTGACTTGAGATCAGCAAGCCATTTGTGTCCTTGGTCCGTTAGTGCCATGCCTGTCTCGTCTTGTCGATGGAGAAGCCGGTTTGCTGTCACCAAGGGTAGTGGAAGAAGCTGGCAGGGTGCAGGATTGTTATCTCAGACGGACGAAGAGTGGTGGACGTCGGCAATGCCGGGGGTACAAGGATGGGAGTGTTAACAGAGACGGGGGCTGATACAGACTTCTAACAACCTTTGACCCGGTGCTCACGTCACAATTTCGTCACGGAAGATCGTATTTAGAAGCCCTCGCCATCATCCAAGTTTCCAGTGTATTGTTATTGGAGACCACACCAAAAGCCAGGATTTTGTCGGGGATGAATGGGGCAAATGTGGGGGGTGAAATGGGCAAGATATCATCTTTGACGTTACCTTACTTCTTCTCAACCACGTCAGTGATTTCTGACTTTGGTGAAAACCATTATCATTCTCCCCAACAGCCTACACTGTCGGTTAACTATGAACTATCGGTAGAAACCGGCCACATACGTCGTACGATCATCGTACGATTGCAATCTGGGGGCATTCTTGGCATAGTCGTGCCTGTGTCCTGCAAACTTCAGCTGTCTTGTTACGGAAAGGTTGCCTTAGATCATCATCTGTGGTTGGTTCTGTCACAGTTTGGTTAAAAATTTTACGACATCAAAGTCGTACGACGACCTACGACGAATGTGACCGCGTAGTAAAAGAAAAAAAAAGTATTGAATTTTGTACTTGATGAGGAATATTACCGTACCTTCATCTCGCTTCCAGACGGGATACCCCTGAACCACAGCCGTGGTCAGCACCAGGCACAGGAGGCAGACAGCCCTCATTCTGACAGCTCAGCTTGTAGCGTCCTGAGGAAAACAAAAATAGTACATTTTCTTTCACTTGAATCATTCCAATCATTTGTCTTGTTGCCACCTTCATCATTTCTTATTTGTACATTATTCCCACATGTGAACCGTTTTATATAGCTCTACAGTACCGCAAAAACCACCAGGCAACCTTCATAGTGATAGTATTAAGATCTCTTCATAGAGATCTGGACAGGCTATACAGTCCTCCCTGGCCATAGGAGACTATGATACGATAAACTGAAATAAGGCTTCATAAGAGTACTAACTAAAGTTTCAATCTTAGGACTAAAGGGGGTTGTCAAACTCCTAGAACAGCTGGAAGTTCTAAACAAAGCCTAACTTTGACCCCAATCTCTGCTATATCCATCCGCACTGTGAGTACCAGACCACACTGTCCTTACGCCAAATAAAACTTGTGAACTGAACAAATTTTGACCAAACTGAGAAAGCTTAGAGGTTACCTGTTACTTCAAACCCAAAACGGACCCAAATTGGAACAAAGGTTTCAAGAAAAGAAACTTTTTTCTAGGATATCGAAGTAAGGACTATTTTGGGTCCTTTGTTGCGCAACTCAACTGTGACATCAGCCCACTTCTCACAGGTACATGTGATAAACTAAACATTCCAAACAAAAATTAAACGAAAAAATAAAGATTAGGTGAATAATTTCACGCGCCTCTAGATCTAGTATAAGATATTTTCTCAGCAAAATGGACGTTTTCTCTGGTGCCTGGAGTGTTGACCCACCCATATGGCCAGTCCAACAACTTTCTAATGATGTACAAGGGGGCGTATTCAGCACACGTAGTGACAGGGTCATAGTTTAACTTGTGTTTCTTGGCTTGTAACTTATATGTCGTTGTAGCCACCCATGTCTCTTACAAAACATTAATTTACAAGCTGCTAGGGGGGTGGGGGGCACATCCTACTCCACTCCTTCTCGACGTGAAAAGCTACCTGCTACCAAAAAATAAAGACCACAGCATGTCCAGAACAAAGAATAAAAGGACGTCCCGCTGCAGTGCCAAGACAAGCCACTAGGAGACCCAGAAGCGACTTTGACGTCCTTCATCCCCCTCCCCCCCCCCACACACACACAAAAGACACACATCCACACATCTTCTACTTTTGACAGATGTGATTTCAGGAGTGTTAATGGACAGAGAGGTTAGCGCGAGGCCGCCTGCCTAAATACTCCTCCTACCCTGTAATTATATACATTCCACAATGACACCCCAGTGTGGTGACAAAGAACCGAAGAGACGATTAATTCCATCTTCAACAAATCAGTAGATTATCAAACAACTGGTCATGGGCTGAAAACAACTTTTCCAACGTTTAACTGCAGTGATAAACTATCGATGTTCAGATACGTTCCATTCGTACAGTCAGATGGCCATACGTATAATGCTTTACGACCAGTCTTGCCCCAAGGCATCACTAAGTGGTTCAAAACGGGCGCCGTACATGTGTAGATGTAGACAAAACAGTGGGCCCATTGTAGTGCATGATAAGGGATGCTAATAAAAATGTGACATTACAATTGTTAACAACATTTGTGCCTGCCGTGACTATAGAAATCTTGTCGTCTATATCCAACCTGCTAAATAATCTTATATCTATACTAAGAATATATAATTTTTTTCTCTTTTGGATGATACTTTGGACACAAGTAGATTTTCAAACACCACGATATTAATTGTAAGTTAAAGGAACGTTGGCACTGACACTACCTAAAGCATATAGAGATAAATTTGTAATCCAAGCACTTTAGAGCACAATCCAGTAACACCCAGCTTAATCTTTTCACAAATCAGCAGGTGATCAGCAAGCCCGTGGCCAATGAAGTTGTCGGGCGACATATTTTGTTTGCGCATATATAATGACAGCTATTCAATTAGGTGGGAGGGGGGCGGTCTCGTGGTGTAAGAAGAAGGCAAGGCTGGCACTTGTAACGATTATTCTAAACACTCAACTTTCTCGAAATCAAACGAAACGAAATGTGTGGATACATTTTAGTCGAAAATTGACTGTACAGATGTTTGTGGCAACGTCTCAACCAGGTGAAAACACAACAATGTCAGACGACACATACCTGATGCCTGTGGGGTGAACGTGCTGTTTTTCTGATGTAATCTACAGCACTGATCATTGCGAACTACCGCATGGATATCTTTGAACACTGAGTTTTAAACCTCTTAGACTCAAGCCAGTGAACTAAGAACATGGAAGAGCTTTTAGGGAGCAGTAAAGACCTCAAATGGGATACGGTTGTCCCAGACGATATTGTCAAAGCAGGTGCTTTTGATAAAGTCATTAAGATTTAACCTGGGGCGTGCCATACGTACTACTCTAGACAACAACACCCAAGAACACATAGCCTGTACAATTTAGTACGATCCATAACGACAGTTACAATGCAGTACGAAGACATACAACAGTTTTAAACAAGATTCAAAATTTTCCAGGCATTCAATGTTTAAAAAGCCGCAGTGGTGTAAGTTAAGCTTTTCGATAACTTCTTCTAAAACAAGAAGCAATGTTAGGTACACTCTACGGTTTTAGCCTCTGGGAAGCAATATAAGAGTTTGCTGCTCTATGTACGACGGGCCATTAAGGAATTGTAAACAAAAAGAAAACACACTCGTGATATTAAGATGCATTTTACAAACACCGTCTGAAAATACTGCTATTTCTTCTACAGATGTATACAATTGCCGTTGTGTTATCATGTGTAACAAACAGGATATCATTATTCATCATTGAATAGTGCATAATGAATACTGGTCGTCGGCTGCAAGTTTGATAAAAACTGAGATGCTAATTTTCTGTAAGTTCAGAAGTGCAAGTTATTTTCATTATACAATCTGTTTATTCCCGATAAAAAGGTGAATATTTTCAGTTTCCAAAATCTAGACCATGTACAGTATGGCCTTTGTTGCAAGAGTTTGTATCATATTCTGGGACAGAATCTTCAAGGTTATACGTATCATGTCCTACGGCGCCTACAAAAAATTCCTTATCTTGATGTGGAATTACAGCGGTAAAAATGGATGAATTCTATCCTTTATTGTCCTGTAAAGTTGTGTCTTTATTGTCTAGCCTTTTAAACGTTTTCTGCCCATGCAGTTTTAGCCACTTTGTTCCAAGCACTTCGACATTGAAACATGACATGCAAAAATACTACTGCCTTGCTCTAACATTTGTTTCAAAGAAAATCTCACGGGTGATTTAGATACAGATGTTTAGCTGTTTAATCAGGCCAAGGTACGGAGAATAGTACATTTATGAGCTTCTGTCACCCGTACACAATCCGTGTCACCAACGTTGCGTTTCAAGTGAAAGTCCCATGCCCGCAAGACACGCCCACCTCCCCGCCATTTTTTCCCAAAACGTTCGGTGAGCTTGTCCGTACCCTTCGCGCATTTTCTTTAACCTGGACCCGATCCTTTAGTACGACAAGACAATAAGACAAAACTTACCGTCAGAAATGAAGATGTTTTCCTGAGCCGCAAGAAGATCTGTCGTCTTCCTTTCAGCTCTTGGTGAAATGAGACACTGGGAGCGTCCCTCTAAAAAGTGTCCCACAAAGACGACAAAGGAATAGTCCAACTTCTGCACAAGTTTAGGGTAACCACCTCACAGTTTTATAGCCGCCGGGGCCGTGTTAAGTGTAGAAAAAATCGCCAGAAAGTTAGATGGACAGAAAGGGATATCAGGTTTCTAACGCACACTTGCTTTATGAGTCTGAGAGGAAAGCTCACCACAGTTTTTCAATCAGAAAGGTTAACAAAATGTACTGTGTACCCCCTCAGATTGGTAAAATTGGTACATGCAAGAAACGAGTCGGACAACTTTCTCTTCTGCAGCTCTGATCACGTTTGCCCGCAGGACGCCTAAGGACCACAATTAACACGTTTGTCCTTGATTATCTGCGTTCTGTGCACGAAACTGTCATTTTTACCATCACCGACTTTGCTGAAGATCTTCATCAAATGTTACTGGGTTACATTGACAAAAATGAAAGGAAAATTACGATTTTTGTAACGTTTTCTTGCTTTAAAAAAAAAAAGTTTGAGGCGAGTGCAGTGAGGTATACAAAAACACAGTTACAGACCCTCTGGGCAAATTTCTCGCCAAGTATGCTAGCTGAAAGGTTGTATTGTCACCAACTGTCAGAAAGATTGATGTAAAGATAACGCATGTTTGGATTACAGAAATGAGGGTTTCTTTATTGTGAAACGCCATATAAAACTGACTGTTTTGTAAGCATGTTGATCATCACAATACTGCCCCCCCCCCCAGAACGAAAGAAATGCAACGTTCAACACTATGAAAATAGTACATGGACGCGTTGATTCTCTAACTACTAAGA
Source organism: Branchiostoma floridae x Branchiostoma japonicum (assembly GCA_013266295.2). Taxonomy (NCBI): domain Eukaryota; kingdom Metazoa; phylum Chordata; class Leptocardii; order Amphioxiformes; family Branchiostomatidae; genus Branchiostoma; species Branchiostoma floridae x Branchiostoma japonicum. Next base: position 4,808,089 of record CM023835.1, on the reverse strand, counting down.
CGCTTGCCACGCTAAACTATATTCTTCGCTTCTTACAAAGTGCAACAGTTGAAATTCCACCCCAACATTTGTGTGGGTATCTGTTACTAAGATGGCCAACTGCCCTTGTATCAAAGAATAGCGCGCTATCATTTCAAGGTCACCGGGTTCACGGGAACGTGTGGATCTAAACATTGGGAAAACAAAGGGCAACGGGACAAAGACTAGGATAGCTTCAGTTTTACCTTGTAAAAGGTATCAAATAAGACCCACTTAGTCCCAGGCATTTAGCAATGCGTGTAGAGAATGTCTCTCTTTAGACACGTAAAAACGGGATGTTATTTGTAAGTAGTTGGGAAGGTGTAAGTATGTTATTAGTTTGCAAATGTAGGACTTACTTCTGTCTTACAATGTTTTCGCTATATGCACGTACTTCATCTAACCAGACAGAAGTAAGTCCTACATTTGCAAACTAATAACACACGAAGACTCTACAGTTGTTACCAGGTAATTTTGTCATTATATATGGTTATTCACTAATTACCAAAAGAACGCCCTGTGAGCAATTAGGGGATGAACATTAATTACTGAGAAGGTACTGGAAGGTCAATTAGGACTTATCATACCCCTAGTATGGCACGCTAATTGCACGGTTAGCCTCAAGCTCCATTCTCATTATGTCTTTCTGTTCATCTGGTTATCGGCTGTAAGGATAGCAATGCTAGTTTTGTTCTTTTTTCATATCATGAATGTTTTCATAGGCATTATTTTTCGGGTAAGTTTTCAGTTTCAATATTGGAATCTTGTACTTACAGTTAGTGCTTCGATCGTTACTGACGCCCTGTTAGTTGTTTGTTTCATATAGTAGCCAATGCCCAAGTGTTGTTTTTTCAGCTAAAAAAAACAACTTTGCCGTCAGAAACCTGGACGTATGACAGTTAGAATATGTGTCCTACATGATTTTCGCTTCTCTATTATCCGCAAGCTCATTTGGGGTAAGAATTAACACTCTCTAAAGTGTTTTGATTGATTATAGCCTCTGCCGATGTAGCCTTAAGCTTTTACATTTTCTTTTATGCATGTGTCAGAGATTTACAACGCGTGAAAGATGCCCCTAAGCTGACACAACTCTTAAATTCCACACGCCCGTTCCTGGTGTACCTTTTCCCTACTAGTAAACAACTACAGCTGTTTTATAGTTCAAATATAGACACACGTTATATGAAGGTAAGCACACATAAAGTTGTCCAAATAAACACACAACTCCATAAGTGTCTCTTTCCCACATTTTTTCCAACTTCATTCTTCACAAAAGCATGCAATTCATTTCAGGTGTCACTGTACCTCGACTGTTTATTTTGAGAACTCCATAACCAACGATACCTTTACCTTCGTCCCTAAAACCGTTGGTTGAACTATATATATATATATATATACTGGTCATTGGTTGCGACTTTTGTTGCTCTATACTTTGTTTTGTAGGCCCATGTCCATTTTTTACTGGCCCTGGCGTATTTCCCACCAGTTTTCTGTCCCGGTCCGTATCCGTATATTCCGTATACGTCTCTGCAGCGCGGAAGCCCGGTGTAGCAGGCCGGAGTATACCCCTGACAAAAAAGTACCCGGGTGTATCCTAACTAGGAGTATATTCTGGCCCAGTACACCGGCTGTTGTCTTTTAAGATGACATATTTTCCTGTTTTGTAGAATTGTAATACATGGAAGTGTGAATGAAATGAGTTTTCTTTTAGAAGTAATATTTCACCGTTAAACATCTATCTACTAAACCCTTTGCCAATCGGAATATCGACAAATTCTCCCCAATCTAATGTTATTGCCACTAACATCGGCCCCACTATGCGCTATGTTATCATACTATGACTATCAGGCAAATTCAGGAATGGTTTTGCAGAACTAGAACATTTGGAAGGGTTTGTAAGTTGAGATTAATCATATAAGTCCCAATGACAGTTTTTAGAAGCTGATAGTTGACATAACCAGGACTATAAACTCCAACGTTAAATTCCTGTCTACTGAACCCTTTGCCAGTCAAACAAATAAAAAACACTCCAGAATCTAATCCAATGCCACTAACATGTTATCATTAAAAAATTATGATTTTTTTCAGACATGTTGCCATTCGGTGTCTGGTTCTGATGCTTTTTCCCTCGGGTCTTCAATTCTTGCCCTTCTTCTTCTCCCAAGCTTGACCATACTTCAGGAACTCACGAGCTTCTTTAGCCACCTTGCTTTCTTGAGGAGACATCTGGCCTTTCTTGTAGAACTGCTTCTCAAACTGCAGTGCTTCCTGGAGGTTGTTGAGGAAATCGCTTCGCTTTTCCTCCGTTTCGCCGATGGAACGGCTCTCTGGCACCTTCAACCCCTTCTTCCTTGCTTCCCAGGCCCGTCCAGACTTGAGGTAGTCGCTGACTGCCTTTGCCGCTTTCCTCTCGTGTTGAGACAGCTGACCTCCGCGGGAGAATTGCTTCTCGAAGCCGACGACATTTTGCAGATCGGACAAGAGGCTCTCCCTCCGGCCGTCGGCATTCTTCCTTTCTTCCCAAGCTTCACCAAATTCCCGATACTCGCGGACTGCCTCTGCTGCCTTCATCTCACTCGGGGACAGTTGTCCTTTCTTGCTGAACTGCTTTTCAAACTGAAGAGCGTTGAGGAGGTCGCTCATGAAAGCGCCGCGTTTCCCTACCGCCTCTTCGTGGTGTTCTTGTGTCTTCAGACCTCTCTTCTTGGCCTCCCATACTTCTCCAACTTTTAGGAAGTCGCGGAGCGCCTGTGCGGCTTTCAGCCCCTTGTCGTGCAGTTGGCCATCCCTGGCGAACTGCTTTTCAAAAGAATGCACTTTTTCGAGATTGGACATGAACGCATCTCTCTTCTCGCTGGTTTGCGGTTTAGCTGGAAAGAAATTACAAACATGTCAGCTTTTTTGTGGTAGTGTAGTATTTTCAAACTATATACGTCATGTTTGGTGAAAGTGCAAACATTCATCTGTGATACCACCCGTCAAGTTCTGAATTACGTTTCTGCATCAAACTGTAGAAATAATTTTTCTTAACAAATCTATGTTTGTTTTTAAACGGATCAGTTTGCATGGGGGTGGGGGCAATATTCACTTACTGGGTTGTTTTTTCGTTAATCTTCGATTAAGTTTTACAATATTTTGCTGATTTTGTATTCATAACAGTTTATTTTTTCCAGAAAATAACAGCTACTTCTATAGAGGTTTTTTTCAGTTCCCCTTTAAACAAACTGTATAGTTTAATGTACTTTACAGATTATGAATATAAATATACCATCTCGCTTCACTCGGGGGTTTCCTTGAACCACAGCTGTGGTCAGCACCAGGCACAGCAGGTAGACAGCACGCATCCTGACAACTCAACTTGTAACGACGTTCTGTCAAAGAAAAATAGACAAATATAAACTTTTGTGTCAGCCACAATACCCCGGAAAGCTGGGAAAAGACTTTGTGCTTCTTTCACGCGTATGAGCGCTGTACAGATGCGTGTACAGAAAAAGGTATTTCGTTCCTAAGAATGTCAGCTTCCTGGACTGTATGTGTATTTCATTCGATCAGTGATCCTGCTCAATATGAGGTGATTTTTCTCTGTTTCATGCAAGCTTTTACAGCAGACTGGCTTTGTGTCCAACCTTGTCCAACAAGTCCTTTTGACGACGGCTGTAATTTTAGGGGGCGTTTTCAGCACCATTCCTTGCTACGATGCTCAAAAATCGATCACGACTGTACATGTGTATTTAAATACATGTACAATCGGTAGAATGTGGCATATAGCAGATTCGCAGCTGCTCTGAATGACAGTTGAAGCTTTTGTGACTTCTTTCCAGGGCAAATCTTTTTGTACCTTATTCAGGGCAAGGTTACATCATCTAGGGTACCTTTTTTAAATCTTAGATATAGACCTGTATTTCTTCCATTCATTAAGAATGCCAGTGTGTCGTACAGATACTTATGCCTAATTCAAGCCGAAGAAGAGCACATACTAGTAGTTTACAACGATCTTCCCTTCCCTTACACATACGTAATCTTCTTAAGTCGATGTCACACCACTAGAGAAAGTGTTTTGCCGCCGAGACACGCCCCTCCCCTGTTGTCCTCTTCACAGCGCCCTACTTCGCGCAGAATTATGTAGACCAAACCGGTTTGCTTATTCCTATATGTACGGAAATAGAACACCCCCTTCCCCAGTGATACCAAATGCGTATACAGTAGTTATACGGTAGCAAACTAAGAAGAATACAACTTACCGTCAAAAATGGAGAAACTGAGACGAAAGAAGACCTATTATCTTCCTTTCAGCTCTTCAAAGTAGACAGGGCGGAAAGACACCTGCACAAAGCCCTGGTTTCACAATAGGGATCGTCCAAGTTGAATAGAGAATGGGGGTGATCAGATCTGTCTTTTTTATCAAAGCGGGTAAAACAACCAAAAGAAATGCAGACGAGCAGCAACGACTTGTAGCTGATGAAATACCCTTGTTCTGTTTTTTAAATTATAATCTTAAAGATTGTAATCTGTAGTTTTTATTGCCCCCCCCCCATTACAAAATTGGTACATGCTTGGATAACAAGTTAGACAACTTACCACTGCGGTCTAATTCCTTTATCCTACAATGAAGGCATTAGCAATTAAGGTGTTTTCTGTAATTATCTTCGGTCTGTGTACAAAAACGTGACTTAAACCATCCGTAACTTCGGTAGAAATCTACATTTACTGTCATTGGATTGAATATGCAATGATGATAAGAAAACCATATTTCCCTTGGGGAGTTGTATCACTTTTGTACATCATTTGGTCCCAAATACACAAAGATAGTCAAGAAAACCGTACAGAGCCCCCAGGTAAACTTCTCCACGCCTTCTGCGTAAGATAAAAAGATGCACAATCACCTATTGTGTCAAAGATTGATGTAAGGAAAAGAAATATGAGAGTCTGTCGGTAACATAAAACATTGTTAAACATTTCCATTTCATTACAGCCAGTCCAGTCAATTCAGCCATAAAACGATGTATTTTGATCCAACAATTGCTTCTGTTGTAAAATGTGTTAGGAAAAGTAAATGGTTTTTTTGCAGTGACACTAAAATCTGTACAGGTGTTCATTGTGGCCCCCATAATAAGGCGTTATCTCGATGTCCACTTTTCTGGTACTGCTGAGTAGTCGACGTCAAAAGCCAACTTTTCGACTCCAAGCCCAACTTTCCTCGCCTATTGCGACTACTCCTACTATTCGCTACTGATGTCTGAAAACACAACCTACTTTTTGATATCACTAAGAGGACGTCAATTCTATAATTTCTGCCGTATGGCAGCCTTTTGTACTAAAGTATGCAGTAACGACATAACATCCTACCGCCTAGAGGCAGGCTACTCTGGGGCTGACCTATAAGTGCCAAAGATCACGAAGTATCAGACACACTAGCTAGTAATACATGGGATGTCTATTTAGGGGGGGGGGGGTACCTGCAAAGAACAAGACCGACAAGACAGCATACGGTTTCATAGTATTTGTTCAGCATGGCATTGAACAAGCATAATGTACGACATTCTGTGTGTGGAGAAATAGATGGTTTTTCGCAGCGACACTAAAATCTGTACAGGTGTTCATTGTGGCCCCCATAATAAGGCGTTATCTCGATGTCCACTTTTCTGGTACTGCTGAGTAGTCGACGTCAAAACCCAACTTTTCGACTCCAAGCCCAACTTTCCTCGCCTATTGCGACTACTACTACTATTCACTACTGATGACTGAAAACACAACCTACTTTTTGATATCTCTGAGAGGACGTCAATTCTATAATTTCTGCCGTATGGCAGCCTTTTGTACTAAAGTATGCAGTAACGACATAACAACCTACCGCCTAGAGGCAGGCTACTCTGGGGCTGACCTGTAAGTGCCAAAGGTCACGAAGTATCAGACACACTAGCAATACATGGGATGTTTATGGGGGGGGGGGGGAGATCTGCGAAGAAAAAGACCGACAAGACAGCATAGTTCCATAGTATTTGTTCAGCTTGGCACTGATGTACGACATTAAATATTATGCGTTGTTGGTCACTGGATGCTTTGTATCATTCCGAACGCCCCAACTGCATTGAATCTAAATACGACAACACACAAAACACAGAAACAGAAGAATTTCCTTCCCATTGTCATTTTTAATCCATCACTCTTTAGATGAAGTACATTTTCATTAGTCTAGAATATCATGATCTACCGATGTCACAACAGTTGGTTGACAAAAACTTCGAAATAACAGATATGTATGTCAAAAATAAAATGCAAGTGGGTAATTCGGCATTAATGTAGGCCTTACATTAGCTTGCCTGAAATGTTTATCGTTATTCTTATGTATATTACATGTAATTGTTATTCTTATTTTGTAGAACTGGCATTTGGAAGTGTGGGGATGATGAGATTAATTACATAAGTTCCAATGTCCATGATAGTTTTTAAGAAGCTTGTATTTGACATAATCAGGACTATAAAAATCTAATTGTTAAACACCTGTCTACTGACCCCTTTGCCAGTCAAACGATTAAGAAACACTCCCCAATCCAATGTTAATGCCACTAAAATCAGCCCCACGACTACATTGCTATGTCATCATTCAAGAACTACTGAACCCTTTGCCAATCAAACAATTAAAAACACTCCCGAATCTAATCGAATACCACTAACATTAACCCCACATCTACGGTGCTATGTTATCATTCAAGAACTATGACTTTTCAGACATTTTTTTGCTATTCGATGTCTGGTTCTGATTCTTTTCATTCTTCAATTCTTGCCCATCTTCTTCTCCCAAGGTTGGCCATAACTCGCGGGCTTCTTTAGCCACCTGCTTTCTTGAGGAGACATCTAGATGCCTTCTTGGAGAAACTGCAGTGTTTCCTGGAGGTCGTTCAGGAAACGGCTCTCTCGTGCCTTCAACCCCGTCTCGCTTGCTTCCAAGGCCTGCCCTCCGCGGGAGAATTGCTTCTCGAAGCCGACGACCTTTTGCAGATCGGACAAGGCGCTCTCCCTCCGGTCTTGAGCACTCTTCCTTTCCTGCCAAGCTTCAGCAGCTTCCCGATACTCGCGCACCGCCTGTGCGGCTTTCAGCCCTTTATCGTGCAGTTGGCCATCCCTGGGGAACTGCTTCTCGAAAGAATACACTTTCCCGAGATCGGACAAAAACTCAATTCTCTTCTCGGTACTTTGCAGTTCAGCTGAAAAGAAACCACAAATATATATATATATCAGCTTTTTTGTGGTAGACAAGTATTTAAAAAAAAATGTTTGGTGAAAGCTAGTGCAAACATTCACTTGTGTGTGTGTGTACCCGAGTTTATGTTTCACTTTAAATAGACTGTATAGTTTAATACACTTTGCAGATAACGGGTTAAATATACCATCTCGCTTCACTCGAGGCTTTCCTTGAACCACAGCTGTGGTCAGCACCAGGCACAGCAGGTAGACAGCACGCATCCTGACAACTCAACTTGTAACGACGTCCTGTGGAGGAAAAAAATCAACATAAACATAAACGTTTGTGCCAGCCACAACACTTCGGAAAGTTGGGAAAAGACTTTGTGATTCTAATGAGTGTTGTACAGATGCGTATTTATTCCCATAGAACTGGAATGTCAGCTTCCTGGACTGTATATGTATTTTCAGTGATCCTGTTCAATTTGAGAATGTTTCTCTCTCATCTTTCAAGCAAGCGTCCAGGGCAGACTGGCTTTGTGTACAACCTTGTCCAACAAGTCCTTTTGATGTAGTCTGTACTTTGTATACATTTTAGGGGGCGTATTCAGCACTCTTCCTTGGTAGATTGATGTAATAACTAAAAAATGGCGTTACGACTATTCTGACGTATTTGAAATCACTATGAATACAATTAGTAGAATGTAGCATATAATAGGTTTAGTGCTGCTCTGAAAGGCAGTTGAAGGTTTTGCGACTTCTTTCCAGGGCGAATTCAAGGCAAGGTTACATCATCTAAGGAACCTTATTCAAAGTCTTCACGTGTAAACATGCATTTCGTCCCTGCATAAAGGAATACCATTGTATCGTACAGATACTCATGTTCAATTCGAGCCGAAGTGGATTCACAACTATCTTCCCTGCTTCTAACGTCGGTGCCACACCACAAAAGAATGTTCCTTGCCCTCGAGGTACGTCACTCCCCCTGTGATCCTCTTCAGTACAGCGCCCTACTTCGTGGACCAAACCCGTTAGCTTATTCCTATGTACGGAAATAGAACGCCCCCTTCCCCAGTGATACCAAATGCGTATAGCTATACGATCGCAAACTAAGAAGAATACAACTTACCGTCAAAAATGGAGACGCTAACGATCTTTCTTTCAGCTCTTCAAAGTAGTCTGGGCGGGACGACAACTCCTCAAATACCTGGTTTTACAATAGGGATCGTCCAAGTTGAGTAGAGAGTGGGGGATGTGCATGCGGATTTCTTTTTCTCAAAATGGGTAAAACAACTTTACTTCCAAACAACCAAAAGTAAGGAAGACGGGCAGCAAAGGTGTGTACCTGTTGAAATACCATTGCTTTGTTTTTTATGCCTATAGGCTTAAGGATCTGTACTTTTTTTATTGCACCTCCCCCCTCCGACTTCAAAATAAGTACATGCTTGAGATAACAACAAGTCAGACAACTTCCTTATTTTCCTCTGGGGAGTTGTATCGCTTTTGTACATTATTCGGCCGGAGATAATCAAAGATATTCAAGAGAACCCGTATGTAGCCCCCAGGTAAACTTCTCCACGCCTGCTGCGCAAGATAAAAAGATGCACAATCACCTATTGTGTCAAAGATTGGCGTAAAGACGATAGAAATCAACATAAAAGTCTGTGACATGTTTTTAAACATTTCCATTTCATTTCGCAGCCAATCCAGTCAATTCGGCGATAAAACGATGTATTTTGATCTAACAATTGCTTCTGTTGGAAATGTGTGTGGAGAAGTAGATGGTTTTTCGCAGCGACACTATAAGCTGGGCAGGTGTTCATTATGGTCCCCATTATAATGTTTTTTTCAAGCCTAAGGCGTTATCTGGATGTCCACTTTTCTAGCTGGTACTGCTGAGTAGTCGAATTCAAAACCCAACTATTCGACGCCAAGCCCAACTTTCCTCGCCTATTGCGACTACTACTAGCACTACTATCTGTTCTTCGGTAAACCAAGGACGTTCTTGGGTAAACATGATGACTGAAAACGCAACATACTTTTTGATATCTGTAAGAGGACGTCAATTCTATAATAATTTCTGCCGTATGGCAGCCTTTTGTACGAGTGTATGCAGTAACGACACAACAGCCTACCGCCTAGAGGCAGGATACACTCGGGTAGCCGTGGCGACTCTTGGATCCGGCGTTTTGGTTGGCAGTCTTATGAATCCCCTCACACAAGAGTCGTCGGTGGAAAAGTCCATTGAGCGGACCAGACATTTCTCGTTGGCTGCGTGATGATCCGTTTTCGTCCCGGTTTTCGGGTGTCCCGAGCTTCCCGGCAATTTTACCTCACCGTTGGCCAGGTTGGAGATGTTCAGATACTTCACATGGCGACCAATTCTGCCGTATTACGCTCTAAAATGCAACCGGGACGCCATGTTGTTTACTACTACTCAGAGTAAAACTACCGTCTTCTTTGTAGCAAAATTACCCAAAACGGTCATTTTCGTGGCGTTTTCGGTAATTTGCTACAAAAGAGATGCTAGTTTTACTCTAGTAGTAGTAAACAAGTGTCCATGGGGGGGTGCTCTGCCCGACAAGACAGCATAGTTTCATAGTATTTGTTGAGCATGTTATGGACAAGCATAGTGGAGAAAGTTCTCACTGGATTGATGCTTTTGTATTATTCTGAATGCCCAGACCATATTGAACATAAAGATGACAACACTATACACACAATCAAAATCCCATTTCAACATTTAATGTATCACTCCTTATGATGATAAATTAAGTACATTTTCTTCAGTCGAGCGCATCATAATTTATCTATGTCACAACAGTTGGTTGGAAAATCTGCTAAGTAACTGATATATATTTCAAAAATAAAATGCAACTGGGTAATTTGAGACTACTGTAGCCTTTAAAGCTAGCTGCCTGAAACGTTTTTTTGTTATTCTTATTAAATGGAAAGGCGCAGCTGAGTTGAGATGATTTTGCGAGTGTATATGTACGTGCAGACGGAGTTACCAACAACCAGGCAAACAATTCACCACCAAAAATCAAGTCATACCTTTCATGATAGTTACACCAAAGATAAAAACTAACCAATGAAGCCGATACTAATAACTGTTGGCATCTACCCATGCATACTTGTATATGTGGACATATCACTACAGGCTAAGCTATATCATGCAATGTTAGTAAACGATACCCTGTGTTCTAAAATCAGAAGTTCTGTTGTAACGTTACAATCTGTATTTTCTGATTAAAAAAACCCCAGCATATTCTACTAATTTCTTTTAATTGGGTTATTACAACAATAGAATAGAATAAGTCTTTGCTAAATCAACATTCTAACATGTACTTTACTACGAATTGCTAATGATTGACCACTAAAGTGTACACCATGTTAGTAAAACCCGCATTTCTACTTGGCTTTAAGTTAACAATGACTTGGGTTGTCCACTGTCAGCCGCAGTAGGGCATGATCTGACTTTTGCTGGAGAAGAAAAAAAACACAACAGTCATACTTGAAACGCATGTATTTGAACAACTATGACATGATCTACTGTGCGTTATGAATTTACAGAAATACAGAATAAACGTAAAACTTACTGAACGAGTCTGTGGCAGGATCCCGTACAACAGTCGGCGTCTCGTTGGCAAGGAGAGAACGTGCGTTTGCAGACACCCTGAAAATAAAGCACAACAATTTCTAATACATGCGTATAGGTTCCGTACAGGTTCCGTATAGGTTCACGTTTTTTTGCCGGTTGGTTGCTTGGTTGGTTGCTTGGTCTGTTCCTTTCACGCTTCACCTTAAATTTAGACTTCCTAAGGTATAAACTACATCTGATTCAGCCTGTCCTCACAGATGAACAAGTGAGTGGTAAATGAATTTAGAACACAAGTCTCCGCTCCTTAGGCGTCGCCAAAAAAATCACCAAAACGCAACCTTGAATGTTGTTGACAGAACATAACCCACATCGCCGCAGGCAGATCTAGCTATGCTACACTGAGTGGATAACAAAAGACACTGGGATACAGCATACCAACCAAGCATGCGGGTCAGAGTTTTTTTGACATGTCCTAACTATATGGGAAGTGTACAATACGAATACCTACTTCTATTATTAACAGTTGGTTTGCCCTGTGTGAACACAGACCATATTTCTAAAGCTTACAAACAAGTACTTGACATCGCCCGTGAGGCACTTACATGTCGAGCAGAGTCATGCTAATTGGGGTTACGAGGGGTTACGAGTATATGACAACTGGGGTTACGCAGGTTTAGTATTTAATTGGGGTCATTACTGTCGGTCCGAGATCAGTGGAAATTATTCCAATTACAAATGACTGATTTTCTTTAGATTCGATTGAATGGCTTCCAAACGCTCCATGAACATGTGTATCTAACTGTAAGTAAAAGGCAAGGTCACACTCACTCACTCAAGTAAAAGGCAAGGTCACAGAATCTCAATAAATCACATTGTTTGGGCCCTGGCTGACTCCATTCTTCAGGTATGGAAGCAAATACATCAGTGAAGGTTAGATAGCCAAGTAATAAGATACATCAAAAAACAGTTACTCAAGCAACTGGATATGATTTTGGAAACGGTCAGACGTTTCGGTATACCGATTTCGTAATTGATACCGTTTCCACCATCATATCCAGTTGCTTGAGTAACTGTTTTTCTTTTCGTATAGAAGAAAATATCTGAACTGTGTGTTTTGTATATGAAAAGGAAAAATATAGGTTTTGATATGTTCCGGTCGAAGTAAAATCGTACTACAGTTATGGTATGAAATGGTACAAATTCTGTAACAACTTCTGATATTCTGCTTACCTCACTCTTCTTGGATGGTGTGCCGTCCTGATCCTAGAAAAGAGAGGAAACATCTATGTTGGCCAGGAATATATATCTTATAGGCTGATTTGGACCCACTACTAACTACCTTCGCTTAGAAGGTTATGTTTTCGAAGCGCGCGCGCGTGTGTGTGTGTGTGTGTGTGTGTGTGTGTGTGTGTGTGTGTGTGTGTGTGTGTGTGTGTGTGTGTGTGTGGTTTAGCACGATAACTCAAGAAGCAATGGATGGATTGTCATCAAACATGGTATATGTTTTAGGTCTTGACATATCAAAAATCATAAGGTTTTGGACCCCCTGGCGGCTTTCCTTTGTACTATAGCAGACCTTCCGGTTTTGATGTCTCGTGTTTTGGACATGCTAGTTGACACTATGAAAGTTCGATCCTAATATCAACCTCAACTATAAAGTGTTACTTCTTCGATATTATATTAAATGTGATATTGCACATACATGTAGTATATAATGTAACATATACAAGCTACATCAATACCAAACACGAATTGTAAAAGCACATTCTCACCCCATACTACATAATCATTTGTAAGGTATATTAGTCTAATAGTATGTTTGTTATCATACAGCTGTAGATGCTATCCCTTATACCTTGTTCAATTGGTGAGCATTTAAGTTTTATATAAAACGATAACGCCGTTATAAAGGCACGCTTAATCACCTTAAGGTACATCTGGTAGACTCTGAGGCTCTCTGCAACGATGGTGTCGCGGTTTGTTTCCTCCTCCTGTACCTCTGACACGTCCCTCTTCTTTATCTCTCCGTCTGTGGTGTCAGAGTTGCCGAGCATGGACAGGGTCTTCTTCACCACGTCCAGGCTGTTCCCGAACCAGTCCGACCAGTTCGTCCCCGCGGCTGCTTCCTGGTCCCCTTGTTCATCACTAAGCATGCTTTCCTCCTATAGAGCAAAAAAAAGTCAACATGTAACCTTCGTTTAGCCTGGACGGGGAGCGATATCGACTTCTAATAACCTTTGACCCATTGCTGACGTCAGACATGTTTAAAGTCATGTATCCTCAACGATTGGGTCAGATAGCTGAAGAAGACTGAGTGATTTAGTCGAAAATTCAGATGAGTCAATTTTTTTTAGTTGGAGAACAGTTGGATTGGCAGCTAGAAACCATTGATTCGTTAGTACTCTATAAAGCTTTAGAGTCTATTCTAGTTATTGACTCTCTTATTGACTGTTTTCAAAACCTTTCATGGACACATTCAATACAAGTTTAGGTAATAATAGAGTGCAGGTGACATAGTAGGGCTAGAAGTATCTTTTTTTCATCCAGAACAATTCCTGTTTAATTTTTGAAAGGTGCATTGAAAGGTGATTGTCTACTTACTGTGTCTTGTGTAATGTCTCTGTTGTCCTCTTCTAGACTGTGCCCTACAAACTGGACCATCTCCTTGTCTTCTTCCGTTTCCATGTTCTCAGCTCTCTCGAGCTCTTCCGACGTCTTGTCGAACAAACCACGAAGATTTTCTTCCGACAAGGCTTCGTTCAAGCCTTCGAGGATGTCTAAGGCCTGGTCACCTCCGTCGTTTTCTTCTCGTTCTATCTCGAAGACTATCTCGATGTTGTCACCCTTCTCTTCATTGGTTGTCTGTGATGTCAGTTGCTCATCGTGGTCACTTGGATCTGGCAGTCCCCTCGCAAGATGGAGAACTTCAGAAAGCACGTTCGCTAGGCTGCCGTTCTCTTCTATTTCCTCCACCGGATCCATGTTGTCCTTGCTCTTCTTCCGTAGAACCTCCCTTATTTGGAAAGCGAGTTGCAAGGCCTCTGAGTCGTCATCTGATGTGACACCTGGTTGGTCTCTGGCTGACATCTGAAGACCCTCCTCACCGAGAATCTCTTGCAAGTTGTCGGTCTCCCCTGCCGCCTCTTCTATGAGTTGCCACGGATGCATCTCTCTTTTATCTCGAGGGTGGATCTCCCTTCTAGTCTCGTCCCTGAAGAACAAGAAACTTTGGGCGAACAGTTTCCCGAGGGCTTTGGCTAGGTCTTTGAACAACGCGGGGGGTATGAAGGGCTCTTCACCACTACCATCATCATCTTTGCGGCCACGCTCGTTTCTCTCCTTCTTCATATCTTTCAACATCTGGAGAAACTGTTCTTCCTTTTCATACAGTCCATCCGGATCAGCTGATATCATGAGATTCAGGTTTTTCGGTTCTTCTTCCAGTCGCTGTTTTAGAATGTTCAGAAGGAATTTTTCCTTCTTCTCTCTTTCCTGATCTTCGCTACCAACCCCCATTTCCTCATCTCGGCGAATGTGCTCTTCCAAAAGCTTCAGGATTTCCTCCTCCCTTTTCAAAATTTCTGATGTGTCAGGGGAGCCATGTTTGGAACCAACGTGGTCCTTCTTGCTTTCTAAACCAGCTTTGGCCTGTTTATCCAAGGCCGACTGCGAGCTGCTTGACTTCTTTTCTTGATCTTGGTCTTCGAGAATGTCATCTACCGATCCCTTTTTACCTGTTTTCTTGAACTCTGATAAAGCTTTCGTCAGATCCTTGACCTCCTGTGATTCGATCCAGCCCTTCTTCTTTTGTTCTTGCTTGCCTTTGTTTTCCTTCCCGAGTGCGTCTTGAAGGGTTTGCCTCAGATCCTCCACGGGTACTTCTCTCCCGGACTGTTTGGGGTCTTCTAAGACATCCACCAAGTCGTCCTCACCTGTGAAGAAGTGTATAAGAAAAAGGGTTTGATGAAATGAACATATCCTGCCCATCACAATTAGTGGTTTAACCAATGATAGCATGGCAATTAGCGGTTCAACCAATGAAAAAGTGGCTGCATGTCTGTCAAATATTTTCATGATCATGTGCTCATTTTGCATTTCTACCGACACCGTTTGGAAGGAGGTGGGCTGGGCTATGGGATTATCTCTCTCTCTTTCTCTCTCTATCTATCTATCTCTCTCTATATACATTCCCTCTATATATACATTGAGAGAGAGAGAGAGACCAAGAGAGAGAGAGAGAGAGAGAGAGAGAGAGAGAGACCAAGCATATATAGTGACCAAGCATAGAAGGAAATCGTATTTGAATGTATTAAAATACATACTATGACATCTGTTAGAAGTTTGCTCTACCTGAAGTGTTTTGCATGTCTTATTGTAGCCAGATGGCGAATACCCAGTGAATGTTATGACAAAGAAGGTAAAATACTGTAACAATTCCTTGCTGACGTACCTCGAAGAAAAAGAGCAGGGAGATCCTTTGACCGTTTTTCCTCCGCATGTTTGAGAGCTCTCTCCGTTTCTCGTACTTCTGCTGTATATAACATACAACGACAACATGTTAACACATTCCTCGTTGCATTCTATAACTTACAGAGGTAGTAGTAGTAGTAGGAGGAGGAGGAGGAGGAGGAGGAGGAGGAGGAAGAGTAGTAGTAGTAGTAGTAGTAGTAGTAGTAGTAGTAGTAGTAGTAGTAGTAGTAGTAGTAGTAGTAGTAGTAGTAGTAGTAGTAGTAGTAGTAGTAGTAGTAGTAGCATTAGTAGCAGCAGCAGTAGTAGTAGAATGTTTTATTGAGCAGACATACTCTCAAAATCCAACAACGGCAGCCATCAGGCTGAATTAATGTCAGACTTTACGACATTTACGATCAAATATACCAGTGATTAGAATTTAATAATGGATATTGAACAATTAGATATTAAAAGGACGGATTAAAAGCAAAATACTTGACAGTGATATCACCCAACAGCAGAGGTACACAAAATGTTTTACAGCCAGAGCCATTCATGTGAATAACTATGGACTAGATACGGTGCATGAAGCTATGATTCAATGTAAATGTTTTAAACATTCGTGTGTTCGTAAAACAGATGGTCTGCAGTACGTGAGTCTTCATTTGTGTTAGCCAAACTTCAAATATGGGATTTAATGGTTTTAATAAGTGAAAAATGACACTGTCAGACACGATAGACAGGTGTTTATGATAACGTACCTTCTTCAGAAGCAGGTGACAAGGCTGACACAACCGCAGTCAGCATGCACAGGGTAATCACAAGTCTCATCTTTGTTTATCCTTTTTTAGCAAGATGACATCACACTCCAACAAAAGTCTGTAAAAAAAATACATTCTTATTTAAGGACAATTCTATCCCGGTAAGTCTTACTCGTATAAACAGACTCGTACCGTATACATGGCTCTATCTACATGTACTTTGATGTGCTCTTTTCAGCTAGTAGGTCAACATTCAACAAGACAAGGTTACGAAACTTTTGTAACTATGCCTGAAGGTGTGATCCTTATCTAGTACTTGACATCAATAGAAGAGATTATTGAATTCATTCCCTAAGAAGAGTGGCACTTTTCTTAGACCTTTGTAAGGCCATGTTGATATGATTATATGGATGACATCATCTGGAAACCCCAAAACTGATGCGAGCGTGCGAATAAAAGAAGGTTTTGCCAAAACAACGTTGTCTTCATTATGAATCTAAGTGTTCAGGAAGGTGGAACAAATGACTTAACACACAGAGTATAGTATACCGAACAATAGATTTTTAATTTTTGTTCTTTCATCTCTTTTTCCTAGACTTTTGGATTGACATTGGTATTCTACGACATTAGTATCCGGTTTACGATTTTGTTGTCGTAGTATGATTTCACACAGAGTGTGACAGAACAAACCACCGACAAGAATCTAAGACCGCCTTTTGGTCACAAAATAACTGAATTTGTAGGAAACACCCACGACTGCCCCAAGAATGCCCACTATTTGCGATCGTACGACGATCGTACAACGAATGACCAAAACAAGCAATGACCTAGTATTTTATTTTGCAAACGAATTGATTATGCTGTTTGTTTTGTTCTATTTATTTGATTTACGTATGTGATACGTTCTGAAATTATGATTTTGAGTTGATATTGTTCAACGTATTTTGAGTTGTTAATGATTAAGTATTACCCCTATGTTCGATTTTTTGTGTTTTATGTTGTACAATTGTAACGTTTTTGTTGATTCATTTGTTGAATATGGAGCCAGTGCCCCCTTGAAAATCAGTTGTTTATCAACTGAAGGGGTGACCCTCAAGATTAATAAATAAATAAATAAATAAAAATGTGAATAGACCTTATGATTCAGCATGACCTCATTCTATTTGAGTGATGGTAACTTCATACCCCTCTCTTTGTCCTTTTACTTTCTACACTGACAGGCATCTTGTGTGTCAAACTTTCTACAAGTGCATTCTTTCTTGTAACTTGATGCACTTTGTTTCTTTACTTTTCTGCTAACAATATGATTTCGAGACTGTTTTTTTTTTGCACAACATGAAGGATAGCACCAATGCCATATCCCATCTTATTGCTAATAATATGATTTCGAGACTACATTTTTGCACTATATGACGGATAGCAGCAATGCCGTATTCCATCTTGTTGATTATCTTTACAGATTAGCATAACAAATATGTATTTTCGAAAGTTTGTTACAGTTTTGCCGGTATTGGCAGCCTCAGTTTTCTACCGTGCAAAACAGTGATACAAGTGAAAATTTTGATTAAAAACGATAAAGCGTCAAAAAGCAATAACCTTAAACATCTGTTTAAGGTTGTTGTTAAGAAAAGAGGCCATGGAATTCCCTAAATGTATAATGATAGGCTAGCCTGAGGCTACTTTCACTACAAGAGGCGTTACTGTTTTTCCAATGATGTCTTAAGAAAGCCAAAAGAGCTCAAGATTCTATCTCAATATATGTACAGATTGGATTAGAATGTAGTTATTGTTTTTTAAGAAATCAAATCATTTCGTTTCTTACTATAACCGAATCGTTATTTTTGACCATTTGGAATGTTCCATGTTGTATACTGGTATGCACAAAGACCAACTGAATTCGAAGCATACCTTCTTATGTAGCTATTTTGAATCTCAACAAGACTTAAACACATCTACAAACTTCCAAGATATAATAATAGTTTTAGTTAGAAGGATAAAGAAGTTAGTGATATTTCGAGTACGCATGTGTTGATGCTATATGCACCAATTCAACAAGAGCAAAACAGATCGACTTCTTGAATGTCGGACATTTTGCAATGCCGTATGTTACTTTTTGAGACTTCACATTTTTGAAACGAAGAAAGATATCCTATATCTATATCCTACGTACATTATGTTGATAGCTCTATTCATTCATGCAACGTTTCTTCCTGTATATCTACAGACTCTGCCTTCTAATGGTTTTTATAACATACTAGTTTTATGAATATGATTTCAGACCATATAACTATTCCGTCGATAATTAGTCCCCTGAAAGTAGTGACATTGTTTACGTCTGTGATATGTTGCCAATGTCTAGTCGCGTAAGATGCTAGCATAGTCACTGAATTTGATGGAGGCCATTTCTATCAACCCCCCAAACTGTTCTATTAGGCCATAGCAAGTAAATTTTATGGATGACATCCTCCGGAGACTCCAAAATTAATGCGAGAGGGCGAAAAAAAAACAAGGCAGGCCAAAAAAAACAAGATTCCTACATTTTCAGATTTTGAGATCGTAAACCTCGTTGAACAAGAATTTAGGCGGTAAAACATGATATCATACCCAACAGGTCTTCTGTCGCTGTATTCAACAGTATTACCTGTCCTTGCAGATGTGTCTTTATTAAATGGAACAAAAAAAAGAGCTTGCTGTACCATCTTCAAGGTAGATACTACACTGGGTATTCATTTGTAATGGAATACCCTGGACTGTCAACACTTGCCATCAAACACGAGGAATTGCGCCTCAAGTTTGCTGGATCCCTGGTGGTATCTGAGTTTAGAGACTGGCTACCAGGCAGAACACAGGGCTCAATCACTGACAGAGTGACTCATAAACCGAACTGTCTGGAAGCCATACTCTACCTATATTGTGCCAACTGTTACAACACCGATTTGTCTCTGAAACAACTTTGAAAAAAGAAGTGACTAAATAAAATTTTCAATTATTGTACAAATGGTTTTGATTCAGTGGCAACATCACATGTAAAATGAATAAAATACAACATTGTATCAAAGTAAAAATAAAAGAATAAATCAGAGCCTTGTCTTGCAGATGGACGTTCATGACATATTTGCCCTTTTTTGGCATGTTGACCACCGTCGCAGGGCAACAAAATTTCTTGTTTTTTTTTCTGAAATCAGGCGAAAATCAATGCGCGCGAGGATGTCATCCATAAAATTTACTTGCTGTGGCCTTATGAAAAAAAATGAATGAATCAAACCCTTAGCCGTTTGTGTTTACTGTATGAATCCGGGAAAACGACCAGAAGACAGTGTTAGGAACATTTAGAAGAAAGAAAAATCACGAAAATTAGACTGAGTGCGGCTTGGTTAGGTGTAAGAATTTGCCTGGACCATTTTAATTTTCTCCCAACAACCGACAGCAACATGTCATTTGAAAGGTTTTGACGTGAAGTGGCATGGAAACGTTACGAATTCGTGCCAACAAATCTATTCACTCGAATTCAAAATCTATACAAAAAGACGCACCAAAAAATACGTGAAGGTATTCTAGAAACTGAAGAAACGCAATTGAATTATTCCAGCTGGTCTAGTGGGGTCAGGGGTAAGGACAGACAAATAGGCGAAAACTACGTACTCTAAATATCAGATAAATGCCTTTTGTACATTTCCAAGCATCTAGGTTTTTACGAAGACAAAAAATGGATATTAAGAAAAGTGTCCTGTCGTTAGTTTTGTGTCGTTGTTGTCTATAGGAGGTCTCACTTTCTTCATTTGAAAACGATACGCCCCCTTTGGCCTTACCAAATGTTTCACAATAGAATCTATACGTACACTACTTAACTTTGGTGTAAGGGCAACTACAGCCATTTTCTATAACCTGTATCGTAAATACAAAACGTTAGACCTTTGAAGAACATGTTGGTTTGAAGCCTACCTTTGGTTTGAAGACGAGGAGAGCTCCCGGACGCACACTGAATCTCCAGGCCACTCCTCAGCGGACATGTGCCATCTTTTCACACCCAGAAGTGGAAAAACAACTTCGAGGGTCTTTCGCTGGGGTCACCCTTACAGCTGGGTCGTTAATTATAGAGTGTCAGCTACATAAACGTTATCTATAGAATGCTTCTATCGAATGATTGGTGCATTTTCTCCGTGTAAGTGTGGTGCTTGGTATGTTATAATACGATAGAAAAAAATGTACATTATACTTTGAACAGTTTTTAAATAAAACCTGTATATACACATTTGCTCGCTTGTGAATGGCGAATATTGCAAAAATATTGATTATTTGGAAATCTAGACCGTAAAAATCGTCCATACTTTATCAAGAGATCGATAGAGATTAATTTTTTCCAAAAATGTACAACTGAGGACTTTCAAAAACCCCATGAATACCCTCCAAATTCCCTAGAACAGAAACACCGCGATGTTCCATATTCGCCACCTGCCCTTTGCCCCAAATTACAGACGAACCCATTCAGAGCTGATAGCAGTTCAACAGAAGATATGTGGTAGCAAAACGAATTTTTCAGCACAATTTCCAGTTCTTGTATAATTTTAAGGCAGTCATTTTCACCCTTGTCATTTTTGTTGAGATGGAATTACTGGGATGTATGCATCTTAACAGGCTGAAAAATCCTTACGTCTGCATCCCTTTTCCGAAGGGGGTATATGTATTTTCCCGTGGTTTGTCCTGTCTTTTCACATGACACCACACTTAACCATACAATTAACAACATGATCTAAACAATGAACCTTTATTGCTACTGGTAAAGGCAAGCTTTTTTATTATTAGTTTAAGACGTTAGAATTAGAAGATGAGATGTTAGAATTTGTAGTTTAAGAAGAACGTGCCGGATCAAATGACATATCCAACCCACCGTAACAAACGACTCGCCAAACAACTTTCACTGGTTAAGACATGCATCACTCTCAATTGTTTGGCGCCATTTTGAATCAGCGTCCGCCATCTTGCCTCCGGCTACACACATATTGCATCAGTCTGCGCTCGTATCAAAAATCGTATCACAAAAGGCCAAACTGTATCTCCAATGCATGTTTTAACTCAGATTTATGCGTCTTCTGTGATAAAATTTGCGCCAGAAAGTCTGAATTTGTTTGTAGATGCATTTTGGTCGTCACATGGCCCAAGTGATTAGCTACGCTAGCTGCGTTGCTGATAGTCTTGAGGCAAAACTAACCGGTCCTAACATGAAAGCATCAAGCCAACAGATTATCTATGGTCATTTCACTCACAGACCTTATCTATATTCAAAATTACAGCTTTTACATACGTCTTATTCGTTTATAAACCATTCTTATTGTACTTAAAGTTCGTCAAATCTTAATCTGATTCAAGATCTCTTTGGTAATTACATATCAAGATTTGTGGTTGTAAATGAATGCACGGGTAACACCCTGTCATTATTGCAGGGATTTAACTTATGCGTAGCCCGAAGGGAGAGCTTAGATTCTTTTGTTCGTCTCAGTAATTATATGAAGTGGAGCTTTCTCTGCGATGTTAAGGTGGTGTTTTGTAAGCTTTCAGAGATTTCACAGTCTGTTAAAGGCATACGATGCAATTTCAGGGCGGCAAAACAAAAATATTCTGGATGAGGAAATCTGTCTGATATTGACATTTACTGCCATTTCGTCCTCATTTTCATACTTGAAGCGATCGAAATAGCCCCAAAACAAGCTACGTGAAAAGTCCCTTTATTTTTTGGTACCACCAATAAATTGCAAGAACCAGCGTATGATACGAAACAAGCAACCATTTTCCGTCAGCGACATCGCATTTTTGCCTCACAGATATCAGTATGCTATGGGATAAGGTTGTTTCAACTCACTACATTAAAAGAATGGCCAGAAAATTGACTTTGAAAGTCCAGTTTTGCCCCCCACCCCACCGGAAATTGCTTTGGATTCCTTTAAAGCCAGCGGTCAGTACTTGCTATACACGTAAAGCACCCCATCATACAGCTGAAGTGTCGAGATGCATTTGACAGGTTGGAAAGTATAGTTAGGGATAAAAAGCGCCCCCTACGAAGCCTTGACATGCAGATGACAACATACGGGCTGTGCCAATTTTATTCTCTATTTCTTACGTCTACCTTTCCTGTCATTCATGACTTTCTTGATGAAAACGTTCCCTTGTAAAATATATATTTGTAAAACATATATTTGAAGTTATTTAGTGTCTGATGGCGCCCACATGGTTTAGA
Source organism: Branchiostoma floridae x Branchiostoma japonicum (assembly GCA_013266295.2). Lineage (NCBI taxonomy): Eukaryota > Metazoa > Chordata > Leptocardii > Amphioxiformes > Branchiostomatidae > Branchiostoma > Branchiostoma floridae x Branchiostoma japonicum. Next base: position 4,785,846 of record CM023835.1, on the reverse strand, counting down.
CGTCATACAGACACAGCCCCAAGCGTAGTCACAGAAAATGGCGGGAAAAAATCTTCAAAGAAAGAATCTTTTGTGAGGCGACAGGAACATAAGTTGAAACAACAGTTGAAACGTTCCCTTGTAAAATATATATTTTTAAAACATTATTTGAAGTTATTTAGTGTTTGATGGTGCCCACATGGTCTAGACGTCACACAGACACAGCCCCAAGCGTAGTCACAGAAAATGGCGGGAAGAAATCTTCAAAGAAAGGATCTTTTGTGAGGCGACAGGAACATCAGTTGAAACGTTCCCGTGTAAAATATATCATTTTGAAGTCAGCCCCCGGGAGCAATGAGTGCTAGATGACTCCCACACCGTCCACATTAGACGTCAAAGAGCCTCCGGCGTGGGCACAGAAAATGGCGGGAAAACCTCTTCACCGAGAATGCATCTTTTGTTCCTTCTTCCCTAAGGGAAGACGCTTGGACGCAAAGAATGGAACGTGTGTGATTAATGAAGAAAATGTGAAGATATGGAAATAACAGCCTTGGTATCAAGAATACAGGAAGGTGAAGGAGGTCAATCAGCACTCTTTAACAAGCAGCATTCTCCTTGTTTGAAGTGCTAACTCCCCCCGAACACTCAGTAAATGTTAAGTAATACAAAAGCAGTAAGATAGAGTTTGACACCCTCCGTAACCTTTACGACAAATGCTACTGCTTGTATTTCTTGGCGGTTGGTGCCCATATGTAACATCTACCTGTCTGTTTCGTCTTGTTAAGATCACAATGTGGTAGTGACTGTCACAGTGTGTAAGTGTAGTCTGATAGCGTGTACGTTGTTTGTCTCAGACATGAGACAAATCTCAACCTAGGCTGTATTGAGCGATATGAAATGTAAACATGAAGTGATGGTTGGATAACATACAGGATTCTGACCCCGAGGCCATTTCTATGTATCCACCGATAACCCCGTGTTTACTGAACTATAACCTTTGAACTTTGTTGTTTACCTTAACATAAAAATAGTCTTCAAAATTTTATGTCTTTTTCTATTTACGAATCTTAACTTCGTACCATACGTATATCATAACCTTTCTCAGCAACAGTTTCTATACATTGTTTCCAAAATCTAGACTCTTTTTGTAGTAGAAAAAAAAACCAGAGGCCAAAGTTCAAACGGATTCCTATTCAGGACATGACAGTACTTGATCAACTGCTATTTACACATGGATGGCTGTAGGATACATGTGCCATATTTGAAGTGCAAAATATACAAGGTATGATTTTTTATATCTATCTTATAAAGACACCCTAGGATATACGTTTATGAGTTGTTTGAACTATTCAACTCGTAGAGTAAATGCTTTGTTGAGGAAGGTATACCCTGGATGTTATAATGGAACTAATGGATCTTGTTTTGACTCTACGTAAAGGTGTGCCATGCCACTATTTGAACTCTCCAAGCAAAGGTTTTGGCTTCGGCTAATTTTTGACGTATTTTTATGTGTTTTTATAGGGCTTTCATATCTATACTGGTATCTTTTTTTTTTACGCCAGCCCACCTTCGGGTGGCAAATGGTAATTGTCTGGCAAATGAATACTGCCTGGCCAATTTGATACTGTCTTTGCAGCCACCAAAAATCTGCTTGGACATTACGCTATTTGTTGAGACGTGCTGGCATCAAAATGTGTTGCCCTAAAACTGATACATTGTCTAGTGGTTTAACATTATCAGGAAGTCAAGAAGGACGTCTGAGGTGAAATTTTCGTGTCTTAATCAGAATACATGTTTCTGTGACAGAAATGGGCAGTTTCTACGTCGACAAGGAGCGGTTTTCTGAGATGGACGGGAAGAAATTAAAAGCCCTTGTGTTGGGAAACGCCGGGGTTGGGAAGACGTGCCTCATCCGGCGGTTTGCAGACGACGCTTACACCGACGGCGCGCAAAGCACCGTGGGAACGGACATGTTGGTGAAGACCGTTGAAGTTGACGGTCAGGAGGTGACGGTGGAATTCTGGGATACCGGTGGCCAGGAGAGGTTCTGGAGCCTGCGGACGCCATTTTACCGGGACACGGACGTCTGCATACTCAGCTTCGCTGTGGACGATGAAATCAGTTTTAAGGTGTGATGGTAATCGTCTGTTTCTGTACGTACCTGTACCTGTGATTGTAAATTTCTGTTTCTGTACCTGTATGCAATTTGTGTAGAAGCCATGGAAGATTAGCTCCTACTTTAGGGGCTAAAAGGGCATCCCAATAAACTGAAACTGCTGGTCGGTAGTGGGGACCGTAAAAATAAAAAAAAATAACCTCCAATTAACCCTCCCTACTAAAAACCATACTATGGGATGAGAAAACATTGCCCAACACCATTCGAATGATGGAAATTGAGACAAACAGAAGGTTTAGAATAATTAACTTTTATGCTCGTAATACTGAGACATCCTTGCATATTCTGATTGTGAGTATTTAGCGACATGACAAGGACACTCTTTTTGGACCACGCTCTTTCAACAGCCCTACAGTAGAAGGGAGAAAAGTTTAGAAGTCACCAGACTGAGATGGCAGTACTTGATGGGATGCTTTACTCAGTGGTGACATTATCCTAATTATGTGTCATTTCTTTCAAAACAACTTGCTCTCTGGAAGGACGGATTCGAGGTCTACCCAGACGTCATATAAACGCCTCTTCGTTTGCGCCTCATTCTTTTGCATGATTGCTTTTCAGAAGCTTGATGCCTGGAAGGACGAATTCGAGTTCTACGCAGACGTCATAGACGCCTCCTCGTTCCCGTACGTTGTCATAGCAACCAAAGCTGACGTCACCGACCGCGCCGTGTCAGAGCAAGCTGCCCAGGCTTGGTGCAGGGCAAACTGGGATATGCCCTACTTCGAGACCAGCGCCAAAAACGGTCGAAACGTGCAAAAGACACTGAACAGAGTAGTCAAGATGGCGTGTAGAGAGAAGTGGAAGGGTAAACAGCGAACTACATGTACGGCTAGTTTTGATTCTCAAAAAGAGATGCAGCCGCCAAGGGGTATACAACTGTCAATCATGTCGCCCCTCGATTCTCATTGGAACATTGGAGTTGATCAAGTTAAATCACACAGCAGTAGAGTTGATCTAGACCGTAAACCGGTAGTTCAAAACGATCGGTGCTGCTGATGATATGATCATCCTTAGTGATTGAAAAACAAAACCACTTAACTCTGTGTATTTTTCATAACATCAATGCTTAAAGTTAACATGCATGAGGTCCATTCTTCGTTAACGTGTGCAATTGCTGTCGCATGATAGTAGCGGGCTACCAAGTTTTTAAAAGAAGCAATAACTGCGTATCTTGTGCTTTCCTGTTATCAGTACATGATAGTAATATACTAAGTTATGTTTTACCGCAACTGTCAGCTGCCTTCGGGTCGTCCAGGCGAAGATTTTGCTAAGAAACACGCTAAAATCACCTGTCGCAACCACTAGTGACGCACAAAACGTCGGGTTCAAACAATGAAAACGTGTGAGTTGACCTAATTTTCAGTCATAATCTACACCTATCCACCAAACTGTCTTGCCACAGGTGGATGAACTTGTCCAGCTGGCGTCCATACTAAATCTGATGCCGTTTTAGTTTTGTCGCAAGATTTTGTCTAACCTACGTTATGGAAAGATAGACGGGTATAATTGGCCCACGAAAAGACATTTCACAATAATTTTCACACTGTCTTATCCGCTAGACTGTGTTTTTTGCGAAACAAATCCATGGCAGGGAGAACAAAACACGAGAATCGGAAAAATGACAACAACAAACAGCGTCAGGCCGTTTGTCAATTTTCAATTCTAACCTACGTTATCATGGTTATTCGGAACTTATTCCATTGAGATTAGAGACAGATACTTACACTTCCATTCATCAGAAAGACGGTCATCAGATATACATTTGCATGTAAATTTTATAGTGTAAGGGCTGACGGCTTGGATTGTATTGATCATCGTAAGCATAATTCTAACCTACGTTATCGTCTAACCTACGTTATCGTCTAACCTACGTTAATTTTTTTTCTTCACTGTTATCGAATTTACAGGAAAATGATTCGATTAACAGCATTTCATCAACTGTAACAATACTGTAGTTGGCCTTGTCTTGTACAGAAGGTTTACTCTCCCTGCTTTAATCTCCAAGCAGATGTATCACGTGAGCTTGTTTTGGCTATTTGGTGATGTCTTTGGTGGTTTGTTACGGAGATTACCATATCTACAGACAAAAAACTTAATATCTCGAAAAGTATAGGTGGTAGCACCGTACAAAATTAGCAAAAGATAGTCGACAATACTGGTAACAAGTTCAGCACATTTGTTAGGTATTTGGAAGAACTTTATTTTTCACCATTTTCTACCCCCAATTGCACACGTTAACGGAGAATGGGCGATGAACGTTCATCTGTGTTGGTAATTTATACAAACTACAACGTTCAAAACTTTCTTCCAACGCAAAACTTTTTGGAATTCTGTACTATTATCAATGCTTAAAGTGAATGATGTGTAATCAATGCATGCATGTAACGTTACTTCTTTATGTACCGTTGAGAGGAAGACAACGATTGTTCGCACGCCATTCTTTCCAGAATCCACTCAAGAGAGTTTCTGCTGTTTACCATTAATTATACATTTAACATATATTTAGAGCAATACAAGATTATGGCTTCTGATATTAATGACTGATGAAACCTTATTAAAGATACACGTATAGCCAATTGAAGACAATCTGTTGGTTGTGAAAGAGAGGGGAAAGAAAGGCAAGAGAAAGAGGGAGGGAGGTGGAGATTCTTTTGTTTTGGTGTTGCTCATTTGAAGCGACGACAAGCGGAACTACTACGAACTGCACGTTGATCGATAAAGGTACTCAAAGATTTCATACCTAAGTGACCATCAACGCCACTACGTGAAAATCCAACATGGCGGCGACCATGGACGCCGACGAAAACAAAATAGCTTTTAGCTATCGCAAAACTGTATTGACAGTTAACATCCGTTCTAAGATTTAGAGAGATACGTCTCTGTAAATAAATACCATAAGACATTATGTAACACAATAGCACTACATTTATTAAACAATAACACATCACCAAATACAATAGAAGTACTGTATGCCATACATTATCTACGAAATATGATCATAAGTAGATACCCTTGTAAGTAAAATCAAATGAAAAGTCTAGTTAATCAGAAAGTAACATGATTTTCCTCTCTGTTCATTAATTGATTAAACAATAGGTCATTTCAAATGGATATTAAGTCGTTGTTTTTCCAATAATGTGATAAACTTGTCTGTAATACCCTTACTTGTCTTTTCTGTAATACTCTAGTCTAGACATAGTTTTTATTCGTCTCTGGGATAATATTATATTGGTGAGAAAGTAGCAAAAAGGCACTTGTCATCAGCAATGGACTAATAGTATCTCATGATACATCGTACGAGAATTATAAGTCGTCGTAGGACTTCACACGACTTACACATTGTTTCTTGATGTTACGACGTGGTCATATTCGTCGTAGGTCGTCGTACGATTTTGATGTTGTTTTGAAGATTTCCAAGCAGGCTTTGACAAAACCAAACGCCGACAAGGATCAAAGATAACATTTTCGGTAACAAGAGAGCCAAATTTTGTACGACACATGCACGACTGTCCCAAGAATGCCCTCAGTTTGTGATCGTACGACGATCGTACGACGATCGTACGACGAATGTGCCCAGGCCCTAAGCAAAATTTATAATTCTACAATCCGTATACAATGGCATGATAACAAGCAGACTTTTTAAAATCCTTTTTGCTGTTTGTTCAGAATGTGAAAGATTTTGAAAAGCACAATTTGTTGGTTTGTGGGCTAGAATTACGGCACCCAAAACATTATTAGGGCATAAAAACTGGAAATATTCTGTATAAGGCAATCTGTATGATGTTGACACATACTGCCCTACATTGACACACTTGCATCATTATTTCATACTCTTTGAGTATTTCCTGGGGGGTACCCTGTATATCAGCCTATATGATCCTATCAGTAACCGTAAATTTTCGGTAAGTTCCGGTCCCGAGGCGCGACCATTGAATCAAGTGATTAAATCTCTGGAAGAGTTCGGGACTCATCGGTCAGGTTCGGTCACGTTCGGAAGATTTTGAAAATGTCTGCCCTCACATTTGCGCCGTTTAACTTCTTATGTAGATAAGTGACTAGAATATTGACTTTGACAAATCTGGTTTCCAAATTAAGCCGTAAAACTGCATTGAACACCCTTAACATTGATCTTAAACAAGGATATCTTCAAATTTAAGCAGTATACATGTTTCAACTCACATTTATATAGACTCACGCATTGCGCAATCTTGCACCAAAGCGAGGCTTAGTAGGCAATCACGCCCGCGAGGTTAGTGCCGTATTTACCCAGTCACGAATATGCAAATGTTGCTCATTAATATGCAAATACAGGCTCCACCGAGTAAATGATCTCGGGGACGCCATTTTGTTTGTTTGCCTTCCAAGCCTCGTTTTCGTGTTTGTATTGTATGAAGGTACAGTCACCACTGGTTTCCAACTGTTGCACTTCAATATGGCTCTATTATATGTTGTATGCAACATATGTCAATTTCATCACACAACACCGTCACTATAAATACTAAAGCAGACGATATATAGAATAAACACTTTTCTGAAAAAGCCCCTGTCACACATTCAGAACCTTCCCCGGACCCTGCCCTCAAACACCAGCCAAAGGTTGACCAGATTTAGGCCAGCAGTTTGACCAGATTAAGGCCATGCCTATCTTTCGCGCCGACCATGTCCTAACCATTTCAGAACCATTTTCTAACTAGTACATAACCTACTGCAAACCAACCCCGAATGCTCCCAAACCTACTCCCGACCATTCCGACCTCTAGCCACAGGCTGCCGACTCCCTCCTGACTGATTCCCAACCATTGTTGTAGAGAGTTCGGCAGTGTTCGGGAGTCCATATTCAGCTATGTGTGACAGGGACATTTACGTACTAGTAACTCATCTAGTGTAAACTTAATTGGTAAACATCTAACACTTAAAGAAGAAACATCTAATATATACTAAACTCTATATCGCTTTTATAATATAATATAAGATATGTTTGAAGTTTCGGGACTTCCACCATTACGTAATCCTGGACGTTTGTTTCGTCTAAGAATCAACTACTCTCTTTGGGCTGGCTTTGTCAGTCGTACTCTTACAGCGGCGTTTTACATTAGGAAATAGCTCGCCTGACGAATCTGTGAGTTTTAAAGGGGCATTATGTAACATTTTTGCACCAAAAATTGAACTATCCTAATTGAAAAAATATTCGTGTGATTGTCTTTTTCTTCCAGTTTTCAACATACTTGTGCAATTATCTTATATTTCTGACATTTATGGTTGGCGCTGAAACAGCCCATATGAGGCGCACTCAGTTTGTGGCACCACCACAAACTACCAGAATGTAAACAAACATGGCTAACAGCTGTGTTTCCAGGTTTTAAACACACTCGTAAGGCACCACATTTTGGCACCTCCACTTCCTGAATAACACTTATTTGGAATGGAGTAGGGTTGATTCAACTTACTTTGTAAAGAAATGACCAGAAAATTGACTTTTTGTATCGTCCTTATGTTACATAATGCAGCTTTAAAGACATTTTCGGCAGCAATACGGCTGCTGACCTCTCGATCACTGTGGGATTTTAGAGGTTGACCGATGTTGGCAAATTACCAAGCCACGTCCAATGTGGTAGACAGTAATAATAAACAGTTTAGCTGCAGTACGAATCAGAACCAGTCATTGTTGCCCTGAAGAACCGGGTGACCGACAGTCACCGAAACGTTGCAATTGAATCTAAAACCCACTGGTTGTAGAATAAAGACCCTTCTGACACAGTTTCTTGCCAACCTGATACAATTATTCACGAGTGACCAGCACTGTTCTCAACAATAGTTCGGATTTGTCCCTAAACTTCACTTCACTTCTATACAGATCCAAAAGGCACAGACCTACAACTAAGATGAGAAACGCCCTTTCATATATAGCTACTTGACTCTTTCACCCCGTTCAAACGAATGCGGGGAAGCCGGATTCGATGTGGATTGGCCGGCTTCTGGATTCATGTGGCTCCATCTGAACGCTCCGATGCGCATTGAATGCGCATAGATCCCAATCCACATCTGGAGGCGGATTGAAACCGCCTTGACTGGATTGCGAATTGCGTCTGAACGCGCCGATGCGCATTCATCAGGTTTACTTTGCATATCAACCCGGTCATTGACCTCGGGGTCCACAAATAACAAGTGGCCGCGTCGGCAACGAATTCTTACAAGGGCCACCCGTAGCCTGTGTCTCCTTCGTACTCCTCTGAGCCAGTTGCAAGCGATTATCCATAAAAAAAACACAACAATTTCTAGGGCATGATGCACTTTCACCCCTAACCTCTAACATTGGCAAGACACCACCTTGCGTGTTTTTATCAAACAACAATGAATGTGGATTAGGCGAATCGTTCTCGGGCACGGTTTAGAAGGAACGTGTCGCACGTGGACCAGATGTGAGGAATGTGGCTTACCCGAATCGAGCTCAATGCGCATTCGTTTGAACAGGGCCTAAGGCCCCGTTCAAGCCAAGTCGCTTTGAGCGTGATTCGGGTAAACCACATTCCTCACATCTGGTCCACGTGCCACACGTTCCTTCTAAACCGTGCCCGAGCCTAAACTAGGCCAGAGGCAGTGAAGCTCGTCCTAGAATAGGCACATTATTCGGGCATTACTGCTCTTTAACTTGCTGCCACGTAGATTTTGGCATTGCATATAAATACAGAAATATCACCCCGTAATCCATGACCGGGTCAATATGTACAGTAAACCGGTGAAACCACATTGCGTTCAGACGCAAATCGCGATCCAGTCAAGGCGGTTCGAAACTACCTCCAGATGTGGTTTGGGATCGAGACGCTTTCAATGCGATTTGGAGCGTTCAGATGGAGTCACATGAATCCTGAATCCGTGCAAACCACATCGAAAGCGCTTTGAGCGACTTGGTTTGAACAGGGCTAACTGTTAGCTGGAATCAAACCAGTGTACGTGTCAATGAAAACATCACATCTTTGGCCGAGAGAACCACACAAGAAGTACATAACAATAAAGTTCGCCACATACGATCTTAATTAAAGATACATCTAGAATAAGTAGTAGCAACGCAAAACTTGACAAACCTCCGAGCTCTACCTCATTGCATCTGATCTCCTACCAACGTTCATTGCGATGCTTAGATCGAATCGCCACGTCATCGCATCTCCTACCAACGTTCTTTGCGATGCTTAGATCAAATCGCCACTTCTTCGCATCTCCTACCAACGTTCATTGCAATGCTTAGATCAAATCGCCACTTCATCGCATCTCCTACCAACGTTCATTGCGATGATTAGATCATCAATGTATTGTACAGTAGCGTCGAGAATAACGCATTGATAGCGTCAACTATGTCAAAACATAGTAGTTAACTGAACTTCATTCCAATGCATATGAGACATGCATAGGATTTTCGGCTGACCTATTGCAGTCTTCCTCAGGATCGGATGACCAATCACTAAGGGCACGTGACCTAAGGGTCACGTGACGTCTACAACTGGTGTAAAGTACCAGGAACTTGTTGATGGCTTTTCCCTATAAACAATTTTTTTTTTCTTTTTCGTTTTTTTTTCTTGACCATTGTATCTCAGCTATTTTATTTGTTTATTGTCCATTTGTGGAAGTATTGACATAACAGGTAACCATTACCTTTTCAACACGAGACCAGACTGTGCGGTTTGAACCACTCACACCGGGAAGGACCCCTACTCTTTTCGATAAGTGCGGTGGGATCTTTAACGTGCTCGAGGATGGCTCTCCTCAAACACGGGGCCTCAAGCTTTACGTCCCATCCAAGAGAATATCCCTAACCAAAGCTAGGTGCTCATTCTCTCACGTTGAGTGAGGAAATAGGTGTAAAGTGCCTTTCCCAAGGGCACAACACTGGGGCCTGCCAGTGATTCGAACCCAGAACTTTTAGATTTCTTAGTCAACAACCCTAACCACGAGATCCCTACAAGTCTCAAACAACTCCTTGCTTGGAGCACGTCACTTAGCATGGCAAGGAACCATTAAATTCTACTTACGATTTAAGATATACTTTTGTTCAATCGCTGTCTTCTAACAGTTGACTAGAAAAATACTCTGGTTAATGTGGGAATAACTTACCATCCCTCTCATAGAAGTTAAGAAAAACGCTCTTCAGTGTGCGTGATCAGACTTCAACGATGAATGCCTATTCTCCATGCTCAAAGAGCGAAATACTAGGCACTAGAAAACGCTGTGAATTCCCAATAGCGCGATTGTCTGTAATCCCAGCAATATGTAAATCTATTAGCCTATAAATATCTTTTATAGAAGATCTCTATCAAAGCTGAAGATGTTTTTTATCAAGAGGTAAAATAATGTGTCTGGAAAAGCTAAATTTTCAATGGTACTGGTAAGACTATGTACAGTGTATACAAATTCATTTTGGCTGCCTGGGAAAATCCATGCGTTCATGCTAATATGAATCTATTGTCTTCAATTAGTCAAAAAGATCTCTTTAGAATCTAGAAACCATATCTATCTTCTTGAGTTCAGGCACAGTTTCTCAAACGCACACTTCGAAAGTTTCTCAAAAACTCTTGTGTAGCTTTCTAAAATTCCTCCACTAGCCGTGAGGCCAGGAGACACTATGTACAATATATATATATACACTAGTTATTAGTTCAATATACGTATACAGGGAAACGTTCTTTTTCTCTCCTCTATGCGGCTGAAACTGTTCCCAGCAATGAATGAACCCAACTTGATATAAAGAAATTAGATGGATGTATGTGCGTGTGTGATTTAGCTTAGATAAACCCTAACAGCAATGTGTTGTATTCTACGCGCTGAATATTCGTTTGTTCTTATTTCTCTTCCAAGTTTCATTCTCTGCTTCTTCACGAAAAGATTCAGGCATGAATCCCGTAGTCGCTAAAGCCTTGAAGCGGTTAGAAGACAAGAGCTTGTCTTGCCTTTGTACTGCAGTGTTTGTATAACTGGCAGATGTCTACTGACGTGTTCAAGGATTATTCTCCAAACAGATATTGGGAGGGGAGGTTTAACTTTGAGTTAAATGTGAGTCAAATTTGACTCCCGACCACTTCTGACCTACTATCGAAGACCAGCCAAATACACTCGATTCTGGCAATTTTGAAATTCTGTGGCCTTCATCAGGCCATCGACAAATTCGGCCGATCGAAGGTCGTTGACAGTGTGACGCCGGCTTATGCTTAGTGCACAATTACACCGGTGTCCGTACGGGGTGTAGCCCGGGCCCCGGGCCCCGGCCGGGCTCTGAAGTCGGGAGGACATAATTTCAAAAAGACCCCGTTTACATTAAAAAAACATTCTTAGCGCTAACCCGCAGTGGCCACTACGCTGTAGAGGTCCTGGGGTGTTCCGTTGGGCACACGGGAAATTTCGTTCTATGCATATGATCAGTGATGTAAGAAGAAAACAATTGGCCCGGTGGACTACCGGGCACCGGGAGGGGAACTGTCGATGTTATCACGATTAGGGTACAGTGTATTTTTGTCGCCAGGACCCGGGTTGATTTTAAGATTTAACTCCCAGTTTAAAGAATCCGGAGCCCCAGTCGTGCCCCCCAAAAGAGTCCTCCAGCCGCAGGCTAGGGGGTCCCACGGGGCCACGTCCGACAGTGCAAAAAAAAATGGCCCGTAAACTTCCCGGCGGGGGCCCTTTTTCAATTGTGCCCCAATCATTAACACTGGACAGACATAGATTGTTACGATCTACCAATATCTGCTCGGAGATTGAAAAAAGGGATGTGCTTATGCAGATGTCTGCATCTCTTTACTAGGCGAGCTGGCTTTCAGGGTAGACGGGCCAGCCTCCTCGGTCGTCACGTTGAGGGCCTTCTTGTCGCTTGGCCCCGGGAGCTCCAGCTGAGCGTTGGCGGGGACCACGGCGTTGACCTTGAAGCACCTTGGGAACGCCTTCTTGAAGTTCTTGCGAAAGTCTTCCCCCATGAAGCTATAGACGATGGGGTTGACCGATGAGTTGGCGTAGCTGAGGCAGAGGGCAACGACCTTTGAACAGAACAAGAAACAGTCAGGGCGTTACAACCATTAACTCAAGACGGGGGGCGCCACAGACGTTCTGCAACATTTGATCCACTGCTCACCGAGTCACGTGTGTCATCTGCATAACGTGACGTATCAGAAGCGGTGGATCTCTCATTCCTTGACAAAGAATGGAGTTGTACAGTCGAAAATTTGGGTAAGTCCAATGTATCGTGTTGGAAATTGCAGTTTAAACTTGCTTCATAAGAAACAGTCAAGATTACTAACACCAGAGTTATGAACTCAGGATGGACGTGGTCAAAACATCCTCCTTTCATAACTTGACCTCCTTGACATAACTTTTATATTATAGAGTCCTTCTCTGCCAATAAACTAGCTACGACAGGTGTGAAGCTGGTGCGTTACACGGAAGGGTAGTTATGCAGCCTGACCAATAGAAATGCCGGTACAGATACAGATACAAATAGAGATTCAGACACAGATACAGCAGACACAGAGACAAGGAAACAAACACAGAAACACAGAGACAAACACAGACACAGAGACAAATAAAATACAGATACAGAGACAAATACAGACACAGATATGGACACAGACAAACACAAACTTAGAGACAAATAAAATACAGATACAGAGGCAAATACAGACACAGATATGGACACAGAGACAAACACAGACACAGAGACAAATACAGAGACAGACACACAGACACAGACCTTGATGTAGTGGATGGTCGGGGTCATCGGTGACTCCGGGTCCAGGTAGCGCCAGAGGTTGATGACGTGGTTAGGCAGCCAGGACAGTGTGAAGAGCAGCACGACTGTGGCCACCATCATCGCGACCTTTTTTTGAAGAAGAAGAAGAAGAAGAAACTTTAATGAGAAATTAACTGTTCTTCAACTCAAATTAAATGACTCAACGGAATTTTCGACCGAATCTGTCGGTCTTCATCAACTATCTGACCCAAGTACTGTAGACACGTGATTTTTCCCGTCAGCACCGGGTCAAAGTTCGTCGGAAGTCGGTACCGCCCCCCGTCAAATAGCAGACATATACATTATTGGCGTCAGAAATTCCTTGCTAACTTACATTGTTAAAATGCATACGAGTTAACGTTCAAAAGCAACTTCCAGCAAGATTGGAAATATGGTATATTAACTTTCTGATACAGACTGTTTTAGAATACAAACGAGTCGAATATAATCTATAAAGATGCTGGACTATCTTAGCTCTACTTATACGTGTAGATAATAATGCATTAGATTTTATGTACATAGGATATATTCAGGTGTTGATCATGTACACAGCGTTTGAAATATAACAATAGTGTGCAAGCGTCTAAGATATCCGAGATCCGAGAAGACGTCCCTAACCGAAGCTAGGTACTCATTTACAACTGAGTCGAGTGGGCAAATAGGTGGAAAGTGCCTTTCCCAACAAGGGCACAACAATGGGGCCTGCCTGGGATTCGAACCTTCAGATTCTGAGTCAACAATTGTGTGTCGCTGAAAACAGTTCTTACCTTGCGCTTCTGCTGGGCCTGATGCGCCTGGATGACGGCGCTGTTGCCCTCCGGCTGGACGGCTGGTCGGCGCAGGCGCAGGAGGATCAGGATGTACGATGTGGCGCTGATCACCAGCGGGATGACGTAGCTCATCAGAACGGAGTAGATCTGTAAGAACACGTGACATAATCCATAGATTTTTTGTTACCATGCATTGAGCACAGTACATTGCCTGTCCCGCCGCTGGAGTTTATCAAGCAAGTCGGCCCTGGTGAACCCTTGCGGACCCTCCTGGCTGCGTTAGCTCTGGTCAGCCATCAGCCAATCAGCTACTTCACCTCCTGTTGTTGGAGGAAAAGTCACCAGCCAATCACGTAATCGCTTGACAGTATGGGACGCCGTGATTGGTTGGGTTGGCCAGCGCGCTACCGCAACCGGTACGCCAGGGCCCTTGTTGGACATACCTACAAGCGGTAGCTCTGCACTGCTGGCATTAGAGGATGACCCAGCCAAGCAACCAAAATAAACAAACAAACAAACAAATCTGATAAAAAAGTATGCCTTATGCTGCGGTCACATTTCCAAGCCTGGCCCGGCCGGGCAGTCTTATGAAACAAAAAATATGATATAAAAGACAACAAAACAAACAAAAAATAAAAAGACTAATCATGAGCCCTATTTGCGTATATTCTTGACATGAATTGTTTGTTTTTTCGTTCGCGCAAAGAGCCCGGCCGGGCCCCGGATTGGAAACGTGACCGGAGCATTTCTCGGAGAACGAAGACATTGTACCGTCTATCTAACACTCACCATGAAGCCTTGGGCGGCTTCCTGGCTAGGGAACATCCGTCTGCAGTATGTCTGAGGTCCGTACCAGTACCCCTCCACTTCTGTCTGGTAGACGGCCACAGGGATGGACGCCAGGAACGACGCTGATATGAAGAAAACCATTCTACTTTATGAAACCTTGGAAGAACTTTATCAAGTCACTGATTCGTTTTCTTTCCAATACATGTTTTCTGCTACATTGAAATGGTATATCTAGGCAATAGCTAACACACGGATAGTGTGGTACCATTGTCTCTGGACGCAGGCGGTAGCCAACATAGCATACATACATAACACAATACTTCTTAGGTCAAAGTCGGTTTTCCTTGCCGAGCTGTTAAACTGCTCTGTGAGCTATCATAAATGAAAATGAACATATGTGTTTTGACAGATATTTTAAACCATACACCGAACGAAAAGAGTTTGCAACTCTGGGAAGCTTTCGAGACGCACTCTGTCTCTTCTTCAACCCGGTAACATATGTGTTACGTATACGTAGAAATATTTTGCATCTTACCCAGCCAGATGCAGGCACTGACTGCCTTGGCCTTGCCCTTGGTGCGGTAGACCAGAGAGCTGACCGGGTGCACGATGGCCAAGTAGCGGTCAAAACTCAGGGCAGCCAGGGTCAAGCAGGTCGCCAACACGGTCACCTAAAAGAGCGCAGCGACGCGGAACAGTATGTATGTTTGCTTACCCAGTAAACCGAATTTTGGTGTAACACACGAGCCACAAGAACACATTACCAAATCATCAACACTTCAAACAACTCCTCATGAAACCTCCTCACCAGATAGCATAAAACGCGTTAAATAACATTAAGAGCTGGGCTAGGAAACAGTCTGATAAAAAAACTGCATCCACGTGCTTGAAAGCTAGCCGGTGCGTCACGCACCCCGAAAGGCAGTTACCCAGGTTGACAGAGGCCACACTTGTCACACTGTCACATTCGTCATAGGTTTACAGCAGAAAATTAAGAACCGTCTTGAATGTGTCATACAAAAGTCAACTGTTTTGTGACATAAAATGTTGTCATAGATCCTTGTTGACGCTTGGTTCTGTCATCCTATTGTATAAGACGAAATTGACCGCGCCGTTACACAAATATAGACACGGACACCTACCAGCATGAAGTAGTTGACGAACTTGCACATGAACAGTCCGTAGTTCCAGCTCGTGGTGGCGAAAACTGCCGCCGAAAACGGCACGCAGCAGACCAGGAAGGCGATGTCGGCAATGGCCAGGTTCACAATGTAGTAGTTGGTCACTGATTTCATCTGCTGATATCTAAAACAATGGAAAAATGATAGGTCTTTGTACCGATAAATATCCACTACATACATTACAAGAACTACATTATTTGATAACCAGCCAAGGGCAGGCAGAAAAGAGGTAAAAATTTTAATGTCCCATAGCCTTTTTGGATTGTTAATCCACTGTATTTAGGGTATGGTATTGGATCCCATCCCTGTCCTTCCACGGCGTGTCACCCAGTGAGTAAATTCGTGTGTTCCCAATTGACACAACTTAGTAGCCTGGTGTCCAGTCTACCGCGGTTTGGGCGGCGGGCTCTCTTTGGGCCTGTAGTAGTTCGCCGCCGCCCAGCTCAGCTAGGCTCCCCGGTAGAAGTTTTGCACCACGGGAGGTGATTTGCCCACCTGCATTACTGCGAATACCAGGATACTGAATGGATCCCGTCTCCACTAGCCTAGACAATCACAACCTGGTAGCCATGGTAAGCATGGGCCAGCTTAGGCCTTTTCTCCCGCCTTTCTTATCATTGCCGTCCGGCAGCTAAGTAATTGAAACTAATACCGTAAAAATTCCCCGCCGTGCGCTAATAGGCCCGGTGGGCGGTCAACACTCCCAGCGCCGCAGAGATACCGGGGAGCTCCCGTTGGAATGTTACCAGGCCAAGAAAATCGAGGCCACGGATGCAACAATACAAATGCGACCGCGGACGTTTCGTTCAAAAAAAGTACACTAGTTGTCTTCTTATTAAGGCAGTAGAAAGCTTTCTAGCCTGACTAAATCGCGCTTCTAGCGGCCCGTCCCACTGAGGGGCCATTTGGCCTAATCAGTGGCCACGGGGGCAAGAGACTGTGTACTCGGCTCATGGAGAACGTGCACGCAATATGGCCTATATTCTCTGTGACATTTCCCATTTATATCAGCATCAGTAGTACCGAGGAGGATACAAACTACTCTCAAAGCATAACTCGCGTCGCTCGCCGAAAAAATTAACGCCGCCCACAAGTCTGCGAAGGAGGCAAGTAAAACACGTCTTACGATTATGTGCCGCTACGGCGCAGTCACATTCGTCGTAGGTACGATTTCGATGCCGTAGACTTTTCAAGCAGGCTGTGACAAAACCAACCGCCGACAAGGATATAAGACAGCCTTTTCGATAACAAGACAGCTGAATTTTGTACGACGCATGCAAGACTATCTCAAGAATGTCCCCAGTTTGCGATCGTACGACAATCGTACGACGATCATACGACAAATGTGACCATGTCCTACGGGTGGAAAGGCCATTGACCTCTTATGGTATTGATCGACCTGTGCTACGGGGAAAACATAAGGCGCTTGAACCCGCATCAAGGTCCCGTAAACACGCCGTTTAAGTTGCTTGTGCAACACTCTCAAACACAGCTATTTATATCGCCGCTCCTTCCTGAAGAATAGTCCGGGGAAAGATCACTAATGCTTTAACTCTACCCTGAAGTATTGGAAATGAAATTAGATGCATTTGAGGATTTTAAGGTTGAAAAATACAGCTATCAAAGGGATTAGCTATAGATATAGGTTACCATCAGTGCAAGAAAAAATACCAACGCCCTCTGAATCGTTTTGCTATAAGTACGTACTGTGCAAAAACAAAGTTGAAAACAGACGCCCTAGCACAACGATGAACACAACTCTGTGTGCCCTACACTAGAACTAAAAGGCTCACTTTAGAAGGCATTGTTACCATACATTTAATGTACATTTCGTCGTACAGTAAGTGCTTTCATCTACTGTTACGTGAGCACAAGAATAATGGCATATCAAAACTACTGGTAGTGAGTGTATGAAATTTCTCGGAGGTGCATTATACATGTGTGCAACATTTCACTATAGCAAGTGCATGACCCAGACAAAATGAGGTGGATACGCTTTCTGAAACAGTGCACATTATCGTTCTTTGCAGGTTGCATCACATCATGAGAACATTGTTGGGTATTGTGAGCACAGTGTTCTTAACTCTGACGTTACCAAATGCGTTACGGATGCTTACCACCTAGTAATGTTACAATAATCACAATTGCTTAGGGCGCGGCCACGTTCGTCGTAGGTCGTCGCGCGGTTTTGATTTGCTGGGATTTTCAAGCAGACTGTGACAGAACCAACCACCGACAAGGATAAAAAAACAGTCTTTTCGGGAACACAATTACAGCTAGTCTCGCACGAAACATGTACGACTATCCATGTCATGAATGCCGTCACTTTGAAATTGCACGACGATCGTACCACGAACGTGAGCAGGCCTTCACAATAAAAGCGGAGAGAGACAATTTAAAATTGGAAAAAAAATAACACACACACACACACACACACACACACACACACACACACACACACACTCACGCACACACAGTGTAAGATATAATGAATTGAAGAGACAGTCTAACTTGCGACTTACTTCCACACTACATAGATGACAAGTGTGTTGCCCGCGATGCCGATAACGGAGATGATGGCGAAGACGGTCGGGACGACGATCGCCTCGGGCCCGAGGTCTGGCTCTCCGACCGCCGCTTCAGGGCCGCTCGTCACCGAGAGGTTGCCGGTCAGGTCATCCAAACTGGTGGTGTTTGACACCTCCGTGTTGGGCATGGTTGTGTCAGGTACAAGCTCAGTAGGTAGGATGTCGCCTATCCCCATGAGCGATCCATTTTCGAAGAAACCCGACATCTTTTCTCTGGATCCTCAACTTACATGTCTGAAACATGAGAAAGAGAAACGAATTTAATTCCAGATCCTGCTGTTCTGTCAATGACTGCAACTATGGCTTTGTTATTTCGGGTACGGAAGTATTGTTTTGAGTTGCTGATCGAGCTGTGGGTTTGTGTATCTGCCTCACACAGTGACAGTCTGTCCGGACAGAGTAGGTTGACGGCGCATGGGTGGGAGAAAGATTAATATATTGACAGGTAGAATGGCAGGAGGTCGAAGGACTCTGGCCTGGAGCCAACAGGAATTAGACATGGGGGAATTCAGGAAGCCGAGAACTGCATATTTCCCGGAAGTCTGAAACCTCCGTCCGGCCGATTTCTACTTATAAACTACAATCTTTAAGCGGATGTGTTCTTTTGCCTATCAGTGTGCCCCTTTGATGATGGTTTCGGTTTTTTTTTTCAATGGTATATAAAATGGCGACCAGTGATAAAACTAAAAGAAAAGGCACCATTCAAGATATATATAAAACACAAATGCAACGTAAATGTCCCTCTGCCGCCACAAAACTTTCTGCCAGCCACAAACATCTAGTTTGACTAACTTTTTGCTGCGGTGGAAAAACATAATGTGAAGCTAATCACCACCTAATTACGATCTAGTACTAACCGCTGATGATTCTGTGTTCAGCCTTGTGGAACGAGTTGCACGTGGGTGATTATCTTCATATCTAGTGAGTGAGTTCATTCTACTAGAGGATTTATAGCTCATTATACAATCCTTATCACAGGATACAGTTGAAAATGACGTTCTCCCATACGTCCAATGATTGTAATAGAGATTCAGAGACTCTTACCACATGTAATAAGCTCTCATCAGTAACGAAGTCATTCGACAGAACGTACTTGAAGCGCACACGACTAAACTTCGTTCAAGTTTCACGAGCTACAAGAGCTGCCTGCGACACAAGGCCTGGGGTATGTACGTCATTGCCGTCAATTAACATTTGAGCGCCTACACTGAAGATGAGGATGGAGGAGGCAGCGGTGCAACTGTTGGAACGTATGCTCTGGCGTCGCGCCAAATTTCTGCTCCTGCCAGATTTATGCTCTGTGGGGTAGTGCAACCATGACCCACACTATAGACCTACTCCCGAACACCAGCTATTAAACGATCAGCCGACCATACCCGAACCTCCCGTCCACACTCGAATGTTTTAAACATTTTGAAACATTCGGCTGGTGTAGGCGAACAGTAGCCGACCTCGCCGAACACCAACCAACCACAGCTGACCTTGCTCCCGACCTACTCCTAACCATGGTTGGGAGGAGTTCGGCAGTGTACGGGAGGCCATATTTGGCTATCATGTGACAGGGGCTTAAAGCAGCGTCAGTCTTCCGAAGAATGAACTCAATATGGAACAACTGGTCATTATCCATTACAAAGTGAATCTTCTCCAATCAAAAGTACTTCCCACCGCACTCTATGTCGGTGAGACATGGCAAATAACAGCAAAAATGAAACCTGGTAATTAACTACAAGGCAAGCCGTGACAGAACCACCCTCCGACAGTATCTATCAAAGACAGCATTTTCCGTAAACAACAAGACAGCTGAATTTCGTACGACATATGCTTCAATATCGCAAGAATGCCCTCTGTTTGCGATCGTACGACAAATTGCCCTGGCCCTGGGTAGTGATAAATCTACACAAGGCGCACGACTCTCGAATTTGTTTGTTTGTTTGTTTATTTGTTTTTGCCTCCCAATGACGCACCACTAGTAAACAACGGCTAGGCGCCCGCCACATCGCTGAGTTGGTTAAGAACAGATAGTTGAGGGAAGGGCTGGCAGATTTTGCGGCGTTTTGATCGAGCTGGCTGAACTCTCTCGAATACAGCACAAATATCTTCATAATGTCTATACATATACATTTTCATATCTACAGATTTTTCTCAGTACTCAGTAGATATTTCGTGCATTGCTAAATGACAGCGAACGCTATGGACTTCGAAACATTGGTTTTTTGGACAGTATATTTGTGGTTGTCTTGTTTACTGTTCAACTAAATGTCGTCAGCTAATACCAAAGTCCAATACTCCATTTCTTCTTTTAAATTAATACCAAAGTCCCCTAGTTACTTTGAGGACCGACGGACCAAAGTCCCCTAGTTACTTTGAGGACCGTCGGGGCATGGTGAGTATCGAACCCGGGACCTATTAGTTCTGAGTCCAACGCTGTAACCGTTGCGCCACACCGAAACCGCGTATAAGCTAACAAACTTACCATAAAATGTGCAATGTTCAGTAAACAACTTCTTAAACCATGGACGGACTTAAAGCTTGTTCTTTAAGCATACCGAATTTCATGTCCCTGCAGTCAACTACCTTTGTGCTACGAGTATGATAGTAAAAAGTAGTCTTGGCTGTTTTACAAAATAAGAGTGTTCTAGAGCATTGGCCCCTCGACCAGGTCTTTCATACTTATTTATTAACGTAACGCCGACACATAAATGAATTGTGCATCTGGGGTCCCTACAGATAGATCCGACCTTTACTGGACGTTTCAATTAAAAAGCGGGAATGCAAATCTACAACCATACAGCAAGGAGGTTAAGGAAAGAAACCTCTTTTACGACAGATAATGTTTTACGCTATTGCGACCAACGGGAGTACTACTTTGTTTCTTATAAGCTTACGTTGTTTCATTGACGAGTCACGTATGGGTAAGTCTAGGAAAGATCTAGAATAGATCTTGCCAACATCATATCCGTAGAGAACATGTTTGCACCTTGCATATGGCATAGAAAAATGGCAAATCTGCGGGCAATTTAACACATAGGGACACCAGCTTAGTGACTTTTATCGGCTCAGACAAAGATATCAAATTCCACGATCGCTAAAATACATTTTAAACTGAGATTAAAAGGCCTCTTTATAAAACTAGAAAGACTACACCCTCGGAAAAAGAGGAATATGTTAAAAACTTACCTCTAAAGGATCTTCAAAACGAGAAGCAAGAGCGCAGCGCGCGCACGGGTAGCTATGAGGTGTTCGGCTCTCTAGTGAGAGCAAATTTACACGTCGACCACCTGTGAACACGGGTTAGAGCGCTGTGCGGGCTTACCATGCACAGGCAAAGGAGACGTTAGTTGTCTGGAGGGCTGCATACATTAACAGACCTGCGTTATGACGTCTCCTGGATTCATCCAGTAAGAGAGCGGAACGGATTATGGTGATAATGTATATCCAAGATACATAATTAATATAATCCAAGTGGCGTCAGGGGTGGGGTATAGCAAGGACCTTATATAGTGTCCGTGGATATAGGAACATTGAATTCTTTACTTCAGCATTATGAATCCTTCTCAATAGCTATTTTCAGAAGTATCTTTCTTAAAATGTTACGGATTATTCTGATTATTCAATAAGAGTGTATGACCGATTTGGTGACCGTTATTTTTTTATATTCTACTTTCTCTCTCTCTCTCTCTCTCTCTCTCTCTCTCTCTCTCTCTCTCTCTATATATATATATATATATATATATATATATATATATATATATATATATTACAACAACAAGAAGAGTCCGTGAGACACAAACCTCCGTGAATTTTGCGGAATGGCCGAAGGTGTATGGTGTCGACAAAATCAAAACAAACACAAGAAGCTAGGGTACCGACAAGTGGTCAATGATCATCGGGAACACGTTCGTGTGCAATCGGATTATATAAGATACACAAGAAGCTATGGTACCCACAAGTGGTATGAAACATAAACCATGGTGTATTACCGGAGCAAGTTGTGCCATACAGTTGTATACATATTAATTCATTCTATATCTTTTTTTTCTATAATATGCTAATGTAAACAATAGCCTGGATTGTGACAATAACACTCCTGGCTAATCATTTGTTTACAGCAGTTGCTAGGTTCTAGCTACATGTAGAAGTCTACAACATTCACACACTTTCACAGTCCTTTCCTTTAGGTTAATTGTTATTCAGTACATCGTTTAAAATGCATTGCCTTGCAGCGAAGTTCTTAAAATGGCTTGTATCAACCTTGTATATGTACTTCAGAACCATCTGTTACATGTTGTCTCAGTAACGACGTCAATTAGAGTTTCGTTTTCGCAGTTCCATGTCTCCTCGACTCAATACTTTTGAACTAAATATACATGTGCAGTCTAATTCTGTCTGTGTTACCTACCCAAAAAGGCCCTTTGTTCCTTGTACGCAAAAATTGATCTCGAAATTTAAAAAAATATTATTGAAATAAACATTTGCGCTTGTTTAAGGTGCATAAACCACTGGGAGCGTGGTTGTGACGTGTAGAAATAACATGTATGAAGCTCTTAAAAAGACATGGTAAGATGCTATTTTAACTCAATGCATTAGCAGGACTTCGATATGCCTATATATGTATTGTCTATGAAATGCACGCGATAGTAAAGATCTTTTATTGTTGCTGTGCCTTGTCCCTGAAAGTAGACCATATTTTGCACATGTAGTGATGTGAAAAGCTTCGTCTTTGTCTGAATGCCAAGGTTGGTAGTAGTAAACCATGGGGAGCTTCCAGCGGTTGAACAAGGTTTCGCTCCTAATGAAAGAAGTCGGGTCAAGCCACGAGCCAAAGCAAACATATTGTCCATGACTCATTCAGGTTACGGTTTTGATATTTGAACTCCTGTCTAGCTGCGTCAAACTCTGCCAGAGGCCAGCATGGAAGAAAATCAACCCAATAACGTTTAGTGACAATATTTTTCCTTCAAATTTCCCATCGCTTGGTAACGGGAACGATTCTTTTAATTACCTCCATGAAATGGGAGGTTACTGTTTTTGGTCTGGATGATGTTTTGGTGTATATTCTATGGCTCATCGTCATTATTTCCATCGCAAGCAGAAGTGATATGAGTATATGGAGCTATAGCTTTGTTATCAGAAATCTTACTTGTAACCTGCTACATGTATATCGAAAGGAATGTAGCCAGATTATTAACCACACCACCACTCTGGTTTTGCATATGATGGTTTTGCATATACTGTTGTCTTCTTTCCTATGTAACCTAGAACTAGTATTAGCCTTTTCAGTTCAAATCAGTGTTCTCAAAAGCACTGAATATTTCA
The DNA here is from genome assembly GCA_013266295.2 of Branchiostoma floridae x Branchiostoma japonicum. Lineage (NCBI taxonomy): Eukaryota > Metazoa > Chordata > Leptocardii > Amphioxiformes > Branchiostomatidae > Branchiostoma > Branchiostoma floridae x Branchiostoma japonicum. Next base: position 4,762,282 of record CM023835.1, on the reverse strand, counting down.
TGGAGGTATGAGATCTCTGAACTCTTGTTTATGCTTACAGTAACTTGCCCTATCCTTTCTCAATTCCCAATCTGTTGACAATGTTTCGATTTAGTCCTATAGGGAAAAATCTTTCCAATAAGAAGATATAGTTGGTAGGTAGGTATTCTTTTTTTTGTTGGATTTCGGTTGAAGTGATTCAAGAAATACATTTTAACAATGTAAAAATGATATGCATCAGGACCAGGGCTGTCTCCAGGACCCGTCTCTCAGTTTACTTGAGGGGAAAGGACAGATATTTCGCCCGATTGCGATTTACTCATTACCTCCATGAAATGTCATGGAGGTTATATTTTCAGTTCAGTTTTCATACCTTGTCCATGCCAAATGATAAGGATTTCAGTATTGTGTCACATGTTCCTTGGTAGGGGCCATGTGAATACTTTGCATAAAAATTTTGCTAATGAGCAGGATTGTAAATGTAAGCCATTTACAGGTGACCATTACCATTTCATGGAGGTATGAGGTCGCCGAACTCTAGTTAAAAATGTGTTTCTGAAAACGTGAAATAGCGTTTCAAAGGTTTAAAATCCAGATGTTAGATAAAAAAATTCTTTGACTTTGCCAGTGGTTGCCCCCCCAAAACAAAGGGTATAGTCGTTGGGTTTTTGCTAGGGTCGGTTGAGAAACCGTAAAACAAAACATTTTTTCTAGACCTAACTGCAAATCGTCTCCTCCAGCTTTGCCACATGATTTGCGATTTTTAAATTTCAAATATCATCCTTATTCAATATCATTTTCTCACGACGCACTCAGTTTCTATTTTTGTCCGGATATTAAGCTCGTTGACGTCCACTATGATTACTAGTTGTTATGAACCGTATTGTGAGTTTCAAGTCTCCATCAACATAAGTATATATGATAAACAGGAAGCAACACTCAAGTCAGCCAAAACGTTATGTCACATTTGCGAGATTTTTGGTTAGATTTCGGTTGAGGTACTAGTTATTTTGTAAGTGGCCTTTCTATCTTTTGGGTCCTGTATTTGCGTTATTTTGTAAAAGTGCAGGGGCGTTTTTGTCGGAAAATAAATCAAGATGGTATGGAGTTTTCACCTAAACTACCTATAAACTACCTATAAGCCAATCTGTCCATAGTATGTTTTATGGCTTGTAGGTGGTTTAGGTGAAGATGCACATAATTATACAGTAGTGATGTTAATTTAGACATAATTGGCATAATTAATTAGGAAAAGGTATACTTCAGTAGTGTTAAATGGTACGGCTTTCATACACACACACACACACACACACAGACACACACACACAGACACACACACACACACACACTCACACACACACACACATACACACTCACACACACACAGGATCCCATGTACATCTAACCGGTAAAAAACACAAAGTACATTAATAGTTCTACCCTTACTCGTTAGTTGAATGCCTCTGCTGACCGCGAGTTAACACAACATTTGAAATTTGAACGGTGGAATTATCTGTTCCTTTCCACGCTTACCACGACAGCTAATGGACGACCCTGTTTTCCAGAGTTTTCTGGAGAGGTACAGCGCAGTGAAGCACGTGAAAGCCCATCATTATTCTTTATTGCTAACAGCTTTCATGACGGCCTGGTTGACGTCTTACCGTCTTGTGTAAACACTTAGGTGCATTTAGGCGGAGGCTGTTTTTTTTCAGCCTCCGGATCCCGCGCAGACTTCTAACGTTTCTACGAGCGGCCACTCATGAACTCAGCGGCGGTTTTTCTTTTCGGAGCGCTAGCGAGGGCCTTGTCCAGGGAAGGGCTATGCAGTCATAGATTGAATATAAAAACAGACAGATATTATAATGTAGTCCTTACCAAAGGTTTTGCCACGGTCCAAAGCAAACCTAATGATGGTTGGGGGGGGGGGCGTTGTTGTTCTGCTAGTGTTCGGGAGGCCACATTGATTCGGCTATAGCTATGTGTGAAAAGGGCTTCATCAATGACAAACATCAGAACAACTAAGACCCTGTCTTTCAGTAGAACGTTTTATAGAACCGCGTCTCCTAGGTCCTCTGCCAAGTTAATTCCACAACGTTGTATTCTACAACTACCAAAGGGTTTAATTTTGCCCTTTCTGTAAACTTCGTGTCAATTGACACATCACTTTGAACATGTGGTAAAGAAGTTTGGGCCGTCGAGTTTTTCATCAAATAGTTACGCGTTGTGTGTGGTCGTTTTTTTTCTCAATTAATCAACGACAGCAACGTGACAGTCGCACGTGATTACCGGGAGTGAAGCCCCTGCCACACATAGCCGAGTATGGCCTCCCAAACACTGCCGAACTCCCCCAACCATGATAAGGAGTAGGTCGGGAGCAAGGTCGGCTGGTATTCGGCCTGGTCAGCTACTGTTCGGCTGCGCCTGCCGAATGTTTCAAAATGTTTAAACATTCGGGTGTGGACGGGAGGTTCGACCATGGTTAGCTGGTGGTTGGTTGGTGTTCGGGAGTAGGTAGAGGCGTGGTTGGCAGTCAAATTCGACTCAAATTCGATTCGCATAGAAAGGTAGACGTGGCCTAAATCTGATCAGACTGCTTTCGAACTTCAGCCAGCCTTGGTCGGCTGGTGTTCGGGGGAAGGTTCTGAATGTGTGACAGGCCAGGGGCTCGACGGTCACTCCTATGTAACCGTTATCTAACTCCTGAAATTCCTTGTATCATCCACATTAGGGCCCGGTTACATTCGTCGTGCGATCGTCGTACGATCGTCGTACGATCGCAAACTGAAAATATTCTTGGGACAGTCGTGTATGTGTCGTTCAAAATTCGGCTGTATTGTCACGGAAAAGCCTGTCTTAGATCCTTGTCGGTCGCGGGCGGTTGGTCTTTTAGGTTAGGTTTATATAGCCTCCTTGGTTATGTCACATGTAGCCTGCTTGAAAAGTCTATGATATCCAAATCGTACGACGACACCTATCCATAAGGCATTTTATTTCTGTAATTGCAACGCATGAAAGATCAGAATATATATAAGCTGCCCACTCATTATAAAAGTGGGCCACACTTCGCCCGAAACATGACACAATGTGTCCTATATTTATTATTAGCATCTGTCAGAAGTCACCTAGAACCAGTTTTTGGTGTTTCTCGTGTCTCTGTTTTTTGAGTGTACGCATTCTTTGTTGTATGTTTTTCTATGTATTTCTGTTTTTGAATAAAGATCAATAAATAAATAGTACGACGGCCTACGAGAAATACGACCGCGCCATTATTGACATTATCCCTTCATTTTTATTATATCATATTCTTTCATGCATAAGATACGAAAACCGTCATGGGGTCCTGCTGAAGTCGATCCTATACTGCAGATCAGTACGAATTTTTTCCAAGTAAATATTGGGTACTTAGCCAACTGACTGTGAACAAACATAGCTTAGGCCCCGTTCACATTGGGATTTGTTAAATTGGGTATGAACTGGGTTTTGGTTAAGTCTAATTTAAACCAGTTTTAACCATATTTTATAAAATGTGAAAGGGCAAAATTGGATTATATAAGGTGGTTTGATACCTAACCGGTTTCAATATGATATGGCCCGTTCAGATTCACAAGAAACCTAATCGGTTTAATTCGGTTCGGCAATGAAACCGGTTTGTAAATGCGAGTCTGAACGGGGTGTTAGTGTCTGAATAAAAAAGTATCATGTGTCAGCAACCACTATCATCCTAGGGCAGTTTTAGCCATGTTGGTGCATAATCAAATTCTACCACATTACAACTGTCGATAACAAGATTTTGAGCATAGCATGAAAGTTCATCTGTGTTTTTGAGCAAGTTTAGATACAATATATGATAAATTGGTTATATGATTTAATTATTTCTGGGACGTGGCCAGATTGCCAAAAAGACACAATGAAACCAAATAAGATACCAACATCTAGGAATGCGCGCCAACTTACCGTTAGTATAAGCGTTACCGTTTTCCACTGATCACCTTTCATATCACATGCTTTCGATTATGTATATTAATTACTATATGGATATTCATTATCCCTTCCCTTCATGCAGACATTCTGCTAATTCTACGTCTCTTCGGATCATTGGTTTATTTGCACATAAAAGGAAATTATTTTCTTGTGAATGGCAAAGCAACATGTGCAGGGGAAACCACAAACCTCCAATCATAAAAGGCGAAAAAAGGCTGCAAATTAACTCACCTTACGTTTCTGGCGCTCCTTACCCAGCTGCGTTACTTATTAGTCTGATCATGATGCCATGTGGCAACTTGTCACGGACATGTAATGTACAACCCTCCAGTCTTGCCAAGGTCGCTTAAGGGAGAGCGCGTTTCACTCAAGCACACAGCACATCAACCTTGAGCAAGACTAGAGGCGGCACTTCGCAATGACAACCGACGAGAGGTCTTCTTGTTAGCGTGCCAAATAAAGCACTAATGTCGCGCTTTTTAGAAGAGGATGGCAGAAACGCATTAACATCTCGGGAAGAGTAGCCTGTCATCTTAATTTCCTGTCAATCCACCAACACAGCTCTTTGTCTAATTTCGTGAGATAACCAGTGATTTTTTCCCTTTATTTAATCTTGAATACTAGTTTGTCTTCACTCTCTACCATACTCCAATAGGTTGCAGGAAAATAGTAGAAATTGGCCAAATAGACTGAATAATATGACAGAGGAGTTAGCCGGCCGTATACGTAAGAGTACACTTGTTGCAAATTTTCCAGCAACCCATTGGAGAGACTATATGGTCTGGTAGAGGCTATATGACTTAGTAAACTGCTATGAGATAGAACAGCATTTCATCCTACTAAAGGTCCATCACCTTTCTACTGAGTGTGGAAGATGTCGGTTTAGCCTGTCACACATAGCCGAATATGGCCTCCCGAACTCCCCCCAACCATGGTTAGGAGCAAGTCGGGAGCAAGGTCGATTGGTGTTCGGCCAGGTCGGCTACTGTTCGGCTGCGCCAGCCAAATGTTGCAAACATTCGGGTGTTGACGGGAGGTTCAGCCATGGTTGACTGGTGTTCGGAAGTACGCCGGGGCGTGGTTGGCAGTGAAATTTGACTCAAACTTAACTAAAATTTGATTCGAGTCGCATAGAAAGGCAGGCGTGTCCTAAATCTGGCCAGACTGCTCCCAAACTTCGCCCAACTTGGTCGGCTGGTGTTCGGGGGGAGGTTCTGAATGTGTGACATCCACTCTAATTTATGGTGCTTCACCTTTCCAATTATTATTCACTTTTCATGCTCTGAAAGTACTGGACTGCCATATCCGAGCAGGATTGACAGGTTAATTATTTTTTATTCACCAGTGCCTTTACATCTTACCAATGAGGTTAAAAATATATTAACCCCTTATCTTACCAGGCTGGCTTCAATCTATCTTGAATTAGATCTAAGTCACTAGATGACCTACTAAAAGGTTCTTCACCTTTACAATTATTATTCAGTTTTCATACTCTGAAATTCATGGAGTGCCATATGTAACCTGGATTGACGGTTAAGTATGTTTATTCACTTACCTTTCATTACTAGTATATAAATGTATGTTTACCATTGCAGAAGGAAAACATATTATTTTTGCTCAGTTTCTTCTTCCTCTTCTTCTCCAAAGAAATTAAAGTCAATGACTTGGACCACATATCTCATTGCTTATGCAAATAAGGTCCTCATTTGCATGAATTACATCAGTTGATGATCTTCTCTACCCAAGTAACACAAGTTGTCCAAAGTATGAAAGTCTTTCTTAACAAAGAAAGTTAATTCTGCAAACATTTGAGAGCCTAGAAATGAAATTTGCATGGTGACAATAGGTGCTCTATATCATATATACTAGGAACTTCATTAGATGCATAGGAAAAATATGCACATTTTATATATCTGGTTGGCTTATACATATACATTTGTACAATATACGAGCCAACAACAACTTGAGTTTGGTACGTAAGTGCAAACTAGCTATCTATTTGGATGTATAGTTTTTATACAAAAATGAAAGCTTTTGAGTATTTATTGTGTGTATACTGCCAGGTATGCATATGATTTATCATAACAAATTATCATGATCACTTTCATGATAATAGAGCCTGGAAATATTGAAAACATTAACAAATTTCTCAGGCGAAGCATTCCTCAAAAGTATTTAACTGCAGACAGGGCATCTTATAATACTAGGATATCAATTATGATGACAATAATATTTTGACATGATTTGTATGTCATGTCACCTGGTATTTAGGTTTTGAGCATTTCTATACTAGAATGCAAACATAAACATAAAAATTAACGTGTGCATTATGCTACATATATGTGCAGCATTACACTTTGTGTATACATAAAGGAATAAGGTGCCCATCACTGCACTTGTTCTTGAGACAAAAGTACATTATTCCTAATAAGGTATAATATTTAATAGGGCCTTACCAAAAACAGTGTAAGGAACGCACCAGAAAATTTCAAATTCATTATTTTCCAGTAGTCTACACATTAAAAAATTGATATATTTCAATTTTTACATTAGTCCGCCAAATGATTACCCTGTGCATGCGTTTGAACTTTGCACTCTCCTAGGTCGCCCACCGCGATGGCAATGATTAATGCTTTGCTCTGACATCTTCGTTCCGAACCCGCTTATTTGCATATCACAGTCCAGTGATCTCCCAGTGACACTGCCAATATTCAAATAAGCGGGTTCGGAACGAAGACGTCAGAGCAAAGCGAGCTAGGAGAGCGCGAAGTTCAAACGCGTGCACAGGGTAATTATTTGGCTGACTAATGTAAAAATTGAAATATATCAACTTTTTGATGTGTAGACTACTGGAAAATAATGAATTTGAAATTTTCTGGTGCGTTCCTTTAAGAGGGAATGGGGCTGTCTGGAAAAAATGACAACACCCTCTACACACGCAATCCTTTTTCTTATGGCAATTACAAACTGCACTTCACCACAAGAGGCATATTCGCACTGCTAGCGTTCAACCGCACCACTTGAAATCAAGGACTGTGCACGTCCAACCTGCTGATAATTACCTGCGAACGGCTATAAATAAGCTTTCACCACTCTGATGTCTTAGATCTGTTATGTATCTGTATCTGTATAGCCGGTATAACCACCCTTCGGCATAACACACTAGCTTCGCAGCTGGTTACATTACACCAACGACTTGTTACACCTAACCTTTGAACATCAAACTCTAAACATTGGCTTAAAGGTAATTTGTCGCCACTTAATCAACACGCATTTATGTCGCCGTGTTTAATTTTGCAAACCATATGTATGTATAACAAAATGTGCAACAAAACAGGAACAACATGTTCAACAAGTATAAGTCTGGCAAGTATGTTAGATATGAGAGACATTGTACATCTTCGTCTTTGCTCTTGAAACTTGAAATGAACACAAACAATAACTCAACCAACAATTCAACCAACAAACTTCTCTTTACATGATTTGTAAAATAACTACTTATCTTGAAGGCTTTTGCCTGCTGCTTGGGATTTGGGTGTCTTCTTCATTCTTGTACAACATCAGAGAGCTTTCCTAGCTCCAATTGCTATATGGGAGGTTTTCAACTATTTTTTCCATGTTTATAGAATATCGTTGACTTGCTGTGATAGCCTGGATGCCAGCTTTTTTAGCTTTTGTATGCTCTCTCAGTTGCTTTCCAGCCAAAAAGGCTGGACTAGCAGATATTCTAACCGTCTGTTATTTGAATATTTGTTCAGAATTTGAACAGGCACACTGATTGGCCAAACCTGCGTGGTGGTATGGGGTCATCCAATCACCGCCAAGCTTACAAAGTCATTGGCAGACAGAATATGTGCGGGTCCAGTCTTTTGTCGGTCAAGCGACCAAGAGAACGTACTAAAGCTAAAACGGCTGGCATCCAGGCTAAGTTGTGATGGACCATTGTGGAAACAGGATCATTTCTCTGCATCTGTAAGAAAAAATGCAATAAATGACAGAAAAAAGATTTAATCCCAACTAAAATTGTTCTAGTGCGTAATACAGTATTGATAATATGTTTGGCATTGTTCTTTATACATTCCATGCAGTTTTTCTATCTAAACAGCCAAACAAAAATAATCTATTTCAAGGAGTGTAAACAACAACCTTAAAAAGAAACTTCTTTTGCCCTTTAGAGCCAAGCACACATTTCAGCTTTGATCGGACGATCACATTTTACAAGTTCTGAACTGCACCCACCTGGTAATTTAGTAATTACACTGTTCATCTGATGACCACAAACTCAGGTTGGGGGTCGATCCTTACAGTTTGTATCCGTTTTAGCTACCTACAGAAAGTTTAAAAAAGAATACATAGGTTAGCATAAAAAATCATCTGTGTTGGTGGTTACCACATGTACATGTATCATCATAGTACAGAGCTAAAAGTTTGTCACAACACAAAATGTTAGCACATCGAATTTTCGACTGTCCTACTCCAGTTGTTGAGTTATTGAGCTAAAAAAAGCAAAAGCTTATATAAGTTAGTTTATATGATTTTGGATGAGGTTTATGTGGCAGGGAGTATATATGAGTACTGTTATTTACGTTCACATTTCTACAACATAACCCCTTACATTTAGAGTTTGTCAACAAGACAACAGTTTTCCAGTAAAATCTAACTACTACACATCCCAACACTGCAAAACATAGTTCATCAGTCATACCTCTAAACCACAATGATTTAAACTTAGCATACAGATTTTTTACCTCCAAGATCATGACAAACAAGCAAAACTGTTATGGTCCATACACGTTCGTCATAGACAGTGTTTACGATTTAGAATTTTCAAGCGGGCTGTGACAGAACCAACCGCCTACAACTTAGTACAAGGATCTAAGACAGCATTTCCCATAACAAGACAGCGGATGCATGATGATCCCAATTGCAAGAATGCTCTGGTTCGCAATTGAATGACGATCATACAATGTATGCTATCGTGCCCTAATATGGACCAACCTGTAAAGCTTCGCCTCCTACTGCGCCCTCCTCCTCCTCTTCTTCTTCTTTTCTTCTGTCGATTTCTCCTTCCTGTAGTTTTTCCTGTTCCTCTGTTCTGTCTTCCTATTGTGTAATATAAGACCAGGAAATCAGGCATCAGCTAGTAGTGACCACACATGTAAAGAAAATACATGGTATGTGCCATGACTGAGGCCATATGACTAATACATATTTCTTGTATACTGTTGGTAACAGTAGCACCAATGTTACTAATCTGTAATATATTAATATATATCTAGTGAAAAGAAGGCTACACAAGCAAACTTATTCTGGCAACATTAGATAAAAACTATATAATATAGAACTGTAATAAACTATAAAATATTAGTAATATAAAGCAACATTTGCATTGGTCGAATTGCCAGTTAACATAATGCAGTGCTTGTGTATTATACTTGCTACAGCTACAGCCATGTTCTAGTACTTCAGGGCTCGAAATACTGGATGCATATGAACCTTAGTGCAGGTAAAATTGGGGCTGAGCAGGTATTTCTGATGTCTACCTGCACCTAACCTGCACTGGTCCATATATTGTGGTAATATACAAATGTAGGTGTATGTGGATTTTTCATTTGCTGCATCCACTGTCACCACCTATGAAGTATACAAGAAATACTAGTATATATATATATATATATATATATATATATATATATATAGCAAATTGGTTCCTGAATAGTTTTTACTATGATCCATACTTCTCAAAGTCTGAGTGGTGCAGGTAAAATTTGTCTGGTGCAGGTAATTTTCAATGTTACCTGCACCAGTGCAGGTATGCAGAAAAAAGTATTTCGAGGCCTGTACTTGCACTGTTCTGCTAAAAATACAACATGTATGTGTAACAGCCTCAAGCATTTTCTTATCCGATTTAAGCTTCAATAAAATGCTAGCTTTCAAGCTCAGACGTTCCCAAGCTGGTATTCTATAGCCTTATCCACCAAGGATAAATGTGTTTGAAAACGTGTTTTCTATCAGACAATTTAGAACCTGCTGTCAATATAATTTAGACTCTGCTGTCAATCAAATACTGTAGAAGCCTCTTCATTAAAGGATTCAGACAGCTGTTGGAGTTAGTGTGACAAGTTGCTTGTTGTGATTCAACAGGGCTTGAAATACTGGGTGCACATGCACTTTTGTGCACTCAAAATCAGAGCTGTGCACCTAAATTTTTGACTGTGGGTGCACATAGATATTTGTGTATGGTTACATACATGAAAATACGACTGCACACTAGTGTATACAGCATATGCATGTTCTTAACATTTAAGTGTCGGAAAAAATGGTAAATCCTTTGTTAGAATACTTGTTTAAAAGCTAGCTATAAACTTTCAAATTCAAGCTCTGAAGAGAGGCAGTTATGTTTGAAACTAGGTTTTGCTGACACAAATCATTTGGTCGCAGGGCTTGAAATTCTTTTTTTCTGCATTCCTGCACTGGTGCAAGTAACACTGAAAATTACCTGCACCAGACAAATCTTACCTGCACCACACAGAATGTAGGAATTATGGATCATACAAAAAACTGTTCAGAAACCATTGCCATTTCCTAAATAGGTGATGACAGTCAATACAGCTAATGAAAATACGAGTTCACATACACCTACAGTTGTGTGTAAGCCCAGTACATGGACTGGTACAGGTTAGAAGATGCAGGTAGACATCAGAAATACCTACACAGCTCCAGTTTTTCCTGCACTAAGGTGCATATGCACCCTGGGTGGTCTTGTAGGTAGGGTGGTTGACTTAAAATCTATAAGCTCCTAGCAGACCCCAGTGATGTGCTTTTGGGAAAGCAAATGCATAATGTTAACCTTCACATGGTCTAGCCTAACAAACTACTTCTCTGCTTATTGTTAATCAAACACATTCATATATTATATGTGGTGAGCAGCCCCTCCAGCTCTGTCCTGCTACAAAATGTAACCCAACTCCACAGGGTGTCTGCTACAGCACTAGTTACCATGGTGACAGATGTTTGGTCTAGGTCATTGACCTTATTTGTTTGGAGAAGAAGAAGAGGAGGAAGAAGAGGAAGAAGATGAGGAAGAAGATGATCAAGAAGAAGAGGAAGAAGAGACAGCAGAAACAGTATGTTTTCCTTCTGCAAAGATAAACATAAAAATTTGGATTCCGTGTACCTCGGGGCCTGTTGCAGTCTGCAGCTGCTGCAGCATCTGACAGGCCTCCATGAGTTTAGACTGGAAGAACAGTGACATCTCCTCCTGCATCCTCCTCACCTCCTCAGCTTCCCTCACCAGAGAGGAGTACTCCTTCTTCACCTCACCTAACCTCTGCACCAAGTCTTCTCGAGGAACGTCCTAAAGATTGGGAACAAGAAATCGAAAAGTTATTGGTTATCAAAAGACTGTGTCAAGTTAAGTTTCTGTCAGTCTGTGGAAAATTTTTCGAGCGTAGGGGAGCCAAAGTCCGGATGGTACCCAGGCTACGAGATGTGAACTCTAACGGCCTTCTGGAGCACAGGCAGTGTCACTAACCAACAGACCATGAAAACTTGGCTGTTGATTTTTAGAGAGTAGGGGAGCCAAAATCTGGATGGTACCCAGGCTACACATCTCGACCGTTGTTGTTTAACCGGCATGCTTATTGGAAAGAGTTGTAGTACCACGGACAGGACTCGGCTATTGTGATTTTAGACTTCCGGGAAGTATGTTGGGTTTTTGACCTTTAGTTCACCCTGTTTTCTTTGTCTGACCTTTTGACCTTCTGTTAGTCTACCTGTCAATCCTTCCCCACACATGTGCTGTCAACCTACTCTCAAGGTCACCCCATTTCCTGTATTTGACCTTTTGACTTCGTCATTCTGCCTGTCAATCTTCCCCCACCCATGTACTGTCAACCTACTTTCAAGGTCACCCCATTTCCTGGGTCTGACCTTTTAACCTCATGTCATTCTGCTTGTTAATCTTCCCCCATCAACCTACTCTGGACAAACACACACACAAACCCACAGCTCAGCCACCCAATCAAAGTGAGAAAAATTCTGAATTCTTCAAGGAATTGGAATGTTACGTAATGCGATGCAAAGGGATAGGAAAACTCATATTAAAGACTTCTCTCCAAGCAAGGACTGTTTCCGGTTGTTGTTGTTTTCAAAACCTTTCTAGACGCAGTGGTACATATACCGCATCAGAACCAGTATCTATTCCTGGACTGGTAAAGTGTTCTAACCAGCATCCGTCTTTCCGTCATTTGACAGAATTTTGCCCAATCCGTCATCTTTGACGGACAAAAATCGGCGTGTAAAGATATGGAAAGGTGAGAAATTACCTTTGTGTAATGGAGCAAAAGTTTTAACTTTAAACATGTAACTACCAACACAGATGAACTTTCATGATAAGATATATCTGAAGAGATGTCACTAAAGTAAGCTTAGTCTACCAGCAAAATTTGTTCCTCAAAATGCAGGAAACATTTTCAAAGGGTCATGTTTTTCCTCTAAATTTTCTGGGGGAGCATACCCACGGCCCCCTCAGGATTGCTCTGCAGAGAAGCTCAATATTGAGATGACAGAAAAAAAATTGAAAGACTGGTCTGGAAAAAAAATGGGACGAGTCGACGAGACCAATTCAGTAGACCAGTTTTCGCGCTGACGAAAAACAGGCCACACGACTTAATTGGGACCGAATCTAAATTGGTTCGACAGGAACTAGAGGTGACTTCAAACAACAATAATATAATGCTCCAATTTAATTAGCACTTCTAACAACAACTGCTTCAAAGCAGAGGAAATGGCTTCAGGGCTTCCTGCCTGTGTCGTGGGGTGATGTGAGCAACATAAAAAACATATCAATTATGGAGTAACCACGTACCCATGGCCATGGGGCAAACAGACATGTACACCTTTGATGAGTTGATTAATGGCCTCCCAAAGAAACTGTACTATAGTAGTCCTTCTTCTTCTAAGGGTTGGTGTCCTGTATCCCTTGAAGGTGAGGGACATCTCGAAGGACCAAAGACCAAAGGAAAAGGGAACTAACTAAAGGTTACATACATTATTACACTGCCTGCAAATTAATGACCACTAGCCTCCTTCTCAGACTTGTGCTGAGGAGGCGTTAATTTTTTTGTTGAGAAATGCGAGTTTTGCCAAAGAGGGAGTTTTGCCGCGGAGGGTCAGTTTGCCTAGCCTGACTAATCGCGCTCCTGGGGTCATTAACCCCCGGCCGAGATCTTGTATACACAGGCTACAGTTTGCCCAGCTTGACTCCTTCTGCGGCAAAACTCCCTCCACGGAAAAACTCCCTCCACGGCAAAACACGCGTTGCTCCCCCCAAAATTAATGCCACCACCACACAAGTCTACGAAGGAGGCTAAAGATGACAATGAATTGAGTTTTGGTGGATTTTCATGAAAGGTTTCATACATGTGCCCCTTAAACTAGGTCAGGCTGAGAACTTATGGAAGGCTCAGACCTTATACAATCTACAAGACAAAACAGGGGTTGGAGAGTTCTAGGCACTATAAGTATTCAGCTGTTTTGCCCTCCCAAACAAACAAACAAACCACAAGACAACAATAGACCGATCCCAAAGCCCGCCCACCTCCGTCAAAACATAGAAATGCAAAATAAAAACATAGAAATGAAAATATTTGACGGACATGCTGCCATTCTCTTATTGGTCAAACCGATAAATGCCATCCTCTCATTGGTTAAACTGCTAATATGATGGACAGTCAGGATCGGTCTATTGCCTTCAAAAGTGTTACCAGTTATGCAAACACAAACAAACACATTCTCAGCCATACTTTTTCCTGTCCTGTTGCCTGTTCTTCTCCTTCGGACTTGTCCAGGGCAAAGTCATCCTCCAGTCGACGGGTTACACGTTCAATGTCATCCTCCGTCTTCTGGAACTGAAAACGAAAAACGCGACATAACCGATAGCTGAGAGTTCAAAAGCCTGGCCATATACAAGCGATAGCTGTTTTTGTTTACATAAATTATTGGTAGCCATATGCAAATTATCGGAAGACAAAAAGGAAATTATTGGTAGGCAAATTAATCACCCAACTTTTTGACAATAGCAAGTAAGTGCCATTCAGGAAGTGGAGGTGCCAAAATATGACGCCTTACCAGTGTGTTTAAAAGCTGGAAACACAGCTGTTAGCCTTGTTGTTTACATTCTGGTAGTTTGTGGTAGTGCCACAAACTGCGTGCACGTTGTGTTGACTGTTTTAGTACCAACCATAAATGTCAGAAATGTGAGATAATTGCACAAATATGTTAAAAAGTGGAAGCAAACTTCAATCACACAAAGATTTTTTCAATTAAAATATTTCAATTTTTGGTGCAAAAAATGTTACATAATGCCCCTTTAAAAATGCCAGACTATTTGGCAGGAAAGTGGTCAGAGAGCAGACTGGTTGGAATGGTAACAAATGTGCTGTTTGTTGGCAATGTCCCTCCTTTTCTTCACATTTTCTTATATAACGTTCGCGTGAAAAAATAAATTTCCTCTCGCTGAAACCCCCCTCCCCACAAGCCTTTGTAACAATGCCAATTTACGACTTTTCCTCACGAAATTATGACTTGATTATTTACGTACGATAGGAGATAAAACAGTGGATTGGAATCAATGCTAATATATTCGTTGTAGACGTAAAAACTGTTATATGCCCACCATTTCTTCTAGTTTGCTAACACTTTCGTCTGCATCTAGACCCGCCATTTTGTTTGAAAAGGATAACTAGCGAGCGATTCACGACACACCGATTCGCATCGACTGAGTCCTGTCCTTGGTACTACACCTCTTTCCAATAGCATACCTGTTCTGAGTGTTAGCGTTAGCTAAAGGACAACGGTCGAGATTTGAACTCTAACGGCCTTCACTAACCATCAGACTATGGAAGTTTGGCGCACCCAAAGCCGATTTCAGGGCAGTAAAACTGGATTTTCAAAGTCAATTTCTGGTCAGTTTTTTAATGAGGGGAGCGCGGGAGGAGAAACTTGTACCTGTCAGTCACAGTAGCTACGTAGGTTAGTGACCCCGTCGTTTTTTCGCCAGATACTAGTATCCATGAAGCAAGTTCCGTGAATCCAGAGAGCGGAGTAGCCTCTACCAGGCTTCGGGAGGCGGCTGGAAAGAGTAGAATTTGGCCAAATAGACAGATAAAACACCAGGGGAGTTGGTCCGGGAGAGTACATTTTGCCGCACAGCCACAGGCTTCGGAGAACTCCTCCCATGTGTGAAGTCGTTCTGCATACCTAAATATAACATCAGATACAGGGTACCAGTACAGGGTTCAGGCACGGGGCTTAAACCTGTCGGATGTTAAGCTCTTACACGTTAAAGAACCCAACACACTTATCGAGAAGAGTAGGGGTGACCCGGTGTGGTTGGCCAAAACTAGGAACACCGGACGCCCAATGCTTTTGTCTCCCGTCACTTACGGTGGTCCGCAGGTACGTGATACATAGGCTGTTGCCTAGCTTAGAGGAAGGCGTCTGTGTCTAGAGATAAGGAGTTTGCTAATACATTTTGTACCTTCCTTTGCAAACAGATGATCCCTCAGAAATCTCTCACAAAACACCTTTCTCAAACAGAAATTGTACATGGACCCGTACGTGAGTTAAAAATCGTTTCAGATGAACAAGAGAAGACCAAAATAAAACCAAGCCGACTTCCGGCGAACATTGACCCATTGCTGATGACGTCACATGACGTCAACAAAACCACCCATTTGGGTCAGAAAGCTGAGAAAGACCGAGTGATTCGGTCGAAAAATTCGGTAACTCTTTGAGTTGGAGAACAATTTAAAGTTTCTCATGAAACTAAGCCTACTTCTTTTTTCAACGTTTTACATTTTAAACAGGATTAAACTTGTGCCACGTTGTGCAAAGGAATAGCACGGAGGAATCGAACCCCCCATGACCAAGGTCACGGCGCCAGTTTGCTTTTCAAGCCCAGTGCACAAGGGACAAAGTTATCGATGTAAGCAAAAAAAATAAAAATAAACACACTCCAACAGAAATAGCTTCAAGGAGTGGTCACATTCGTCGTAGGTTGTCGTACGACTTGCTGTAGAATTTTCAAGGAGGTTGTGACAAAACCAAATTCCGACAAGGATCTAAGACAGCCTTTTTCGTAATCGTAACAAGATGGCTGAATTTTGCGTAACACATGCATGACTATCCAATAATGCATTCTGTTTGCGATCGTACGGCGATCGTACGACCGGGCCCTTATTATAGGTATCCTTCCTAGACAGCTTTCAACAACGATTGCAAAGGTTAGGTGTGACAGGTTGTTCATTGTAATGTAACCAGCTGCTGCCGCGCCGCGCGCCTGCGAAGCTGGTGTGTTACACCGAAGGCCGGTAATACCGGATATAAAGACACACAAATCTATAAATGGGCTTTGCAACTGAAAAAATGGTACGTCGACGAAGGTTAGACATCCAGGTAATAAGATACGCCAAAAAAACAGTTACTCAAGCAACTGGATATGATTTTGGAAACGGTCAGACGTTTCAGATAGCATCCACTACCTTTCGTCAGTGACACTGGTGAATTCTTAGGAACCGCAGGTTTATAACCACCAACTATTAATTGACAGAAGACAAATTTTTTGATAGTTTCCTATTGGACTATCAAAAAATGTTACCTGAAACGTCTGACCGTTTCCAAAATCATATCCAGTTGCTTGAGTAACTGTTTTTTGGTGTGTGTGAAAAACGGGGTAACCAGAGGACGTTGCGTGTATGTGATCGCACGTGTTTGGACTCTCGAGTTTTTTTCATTATGCGTGCAATTTGTTAACTGTAATGGTGATACGGTGAGAGGTTATTTTAAGCCTGCCAGCCCATACAACTATATTGTTATTGACGCCAATGCGATGACTGTTCTATCACTCTGTGTGGAACAGCAAACGAAATATGCATATTGATTAGTCTTCTCAACTGCTGTACGAGGGGGGGGGCAAGCGTAGGCGTACATGCCACAAGGCCATTTTGATGTGATTATATGGATGACATCCGCAGGCGTATGTATTTTCGTCCGTTTCCAAAAAAAAAAAAAGAGTTTTCGACCAGACTATAAATCGTACAAAGCAGCTGGAAAATGAGCAGATATATGTCGTAAATTGCAAAAACAAAAATATTGGAAAACGATACTAATGTCGTAGAATGTCAAAATCAATTCTAAAGGAAAAGAAGAAAATGTGAAGCAATGAAATGTCTATTATTCGCCATAGCATACTCTGTGTGTTTTGTCATTTGTTCAATCTTCATGACCACGTAGACTTCATAATGAAGGCAGCTTTTTTTTGGCCAAACTTTTTTTCACTCGCACGCTCTGATCAGTTCTGGGGTTCCCAGAGGATGTCATACATATAATCAAATCAACATGGCGTAAGAAAGAGTTATTTCAACGAATGCTCATTCTTATTATATTATAATTTAAAGCACACAATCTCTAACCAATGCAATCTGTTTAGTCTGAAATCCTTTCAGAATCACGATGTTTGATTTTTTTGCCAGTTTTGCAGAAAAATCGACCGATTCGATTCTTCAACGCTTCGGCGTTCACCGATCTTGATAGTATAATGGCGACACCTACCGGTGAAACATGACTGTGCAGCCGGTTTCATGGCATTGTTCTGGCACAGGGTATCCTTTACTTGAACAAAACGTCTTTGTTCATATCAAACTACCGTACAAGGCCTTTTCCCAATATTGTTCACCACACAAACAAGGAATAGGAGATTGCAGACTTCCGGGCAGTATTTTGGATTTTTGTGACCTTCAAGTTACTAGTAACCCCATTTCCTGTGTCTGGCTTTTTGACCTTCTTCCTGTCAATCTTCCCCTACCCACGTGCTGTCAACCTACTTTCAGGTTCACCCCATTTCCTGTGTCTGGCCTTTTGACCTCCTGTCACTCTGCCTGTCAATGCCCCCCTACCCACGTGCTGTCAACCTACTTTCAGGTTCACCCCATTTCCTGTGTCTGACCTTTTGGCCACCTGTTATTCTGCCTGTCAATACACCAGTCTGCACAAGACAAATTGATACACAAACCCAGCCAACCAAAACTATACTTCCGAACCCGGACTTGAAAACTATAACCAGCTATTAAATAGACTAGCATCTTTGTATGTATGTTATAAAGTTGAAATGCTACTGTATTTCTTTTTACTACACACTGACGCTAATCACTGAAAATTCCCTAAGCTTTCACGTTTCCTTAGAAGGATCCTGTGAGAATTAGCAATTCAACCAACGAGAGAATGGCAATAAGAAGTTTGACCAATGAGAGAATGGCTACATGTACGTCAAATATTTGCATGTCTACGTTTTGACGGAGGTGGGGGGAGCTAGCTATGGGATCGGCCTAGATTGCGAATTCGTCCCCGTCGTGTCACCGTCCCTTCCAGTGAAGATACAGATATAGGAAACTTTTTTCGCGTTTGTTTTTTCTCAGCCTGTGGAGTATTATTTCATTCTTACGTAACGTCTTTGGGAAGTATCTAAATGACCCTCCGACGCTGTAGATATTACCCACTCAAGGTGTACGTGTTAACTTCAAGACTCCGAAAACCCTGTTTATCAAAGAGAAACAGTCCCTATAAAGAAATCTTATGTTTTAGACTTAAGGAAAGTACTTAGGGTTTTCGTAACCTTCAAGTTCACCCCATTTCCCGTGTCTGACCTTTTGACCTGTCGTTCTGCCTACCTTCCCCCGCCCACGTGTTGTCAACCTACTCTGTCCGGACAGACACAGCTCAGCCACCCAAAACAATACATGTGTACTTCCGTACCTGGAAGTAATCATTGGGCGATATGACAGTGCAGTGTCGTTTCGACTACCCTCTGTCGGCCACGGTTAGACGGTATGTCACCGATAACGGTTATGCTTGAAGTGGGTCACCACGCAATGCCGGCGGTTGATGATGTATCGGTCTGTTATTATCAGCACAAGCTGCTACATGTGCTCCTTTCGGTGTAGCCTCGTCTATTTTACCATCCAGATACCAGAAACGCTATCGATCTAGGAGAACTCCTAATCTGTTGCCTGCGGGACATCCTGAGTACGCCTCCTAGCGACTTTCGTCGGCGTGACCATCGTCTGAGGTTTATAATTCATTTATTGCGCCATGAACCTATTTGCTCTGTTAATAACGTAAAAACAAGACCTAACCCTATATGGGCTCAAGGGAACAATTTTGTACTTTTCAGTAGCATGTCAGCTAGTTTACTGAAGACATGAATGTGGCGCTAACCAATATGATGCCATGTTGACAGTTACTGAGGCTTTAATTTTCCTTGGAAGATCTCGACTATCGTATTTATGATATTAACCTTTAAAAAGTCAGAATTTAAAGCTGTAGTTCCTTCTCAGTTGCAGCAATAGGTGTCGGGGAAGTTATTGCTCATTAATAAGCTCTCGTATATATATATTCATCATATATTCATCGTTGTTTTGAAAGATTCCCACACACCCACCGCCTTCCGTGTTATTGTTGTTATGGTCTTTTGTCTTTGACCCCGTTTATGCAACGTCACAATGTGTTGTATACACGTGTGAATTTATGATTCGTTTCCTTTCGAGCAATTTTGTGTCAACGGATAGTGTATGATAGCCCTGGAAGTCTTATAAAGCAACTTTATTGCATGACGGTGTTATCGATAATTATATATTAATCAAATTAATGGGAATTAAGACTCGGGAGTCATAGGCTCACGTGACACGATAGTCTGACAGTTGCAAAAGGAATTAATGACAACCACAAACACACGCAGCACTCATTCAACACAATAGGACCCCCCATGGAAAATATGTATCAGTGGGCTTTTCTTATATTGTATTTACGTCAATACATTGTATACAGTGACTCGCATTCATCACACCATTGATTTGTGTGTATGCACGTGTTTTCCTTCAGTCTAAAGAGTACGTTAAGTTTTGATGGGTGTGGCGGGTAGAAAAGGTTATAGGTCACCGTCGTTACACTATCCCCCTCCCGACTGAGCATACTTCACCCGGTTTCCAAAAACGTCAAGTTTTAAATAAGGTTCCTGCACGGCATAGACATGTGTGGCGAATGTTCACGACGAAACCTATCTCCTTATTATGGGAATTTTTAAAAAAAGAAGCAACATTTGCGATCTGAAGAACTATATCTAGGAAGGCGCGCAAGCTCCAAAACAGGTAGGTGAAATCGGATGGACTTTCCATTCAGTTAGTTTATATGAAGTAAGAATTTTGATATGGAACTTCACTAGAGGCGTAAAGGAGGCCCATCGACCCACTCCTGAACTACTCTCCAAGCTGAGGTTTGGGTGGGGAAAGATCGTTACCTTTTTATATGCCCCGTTTTTTTCTGGTGGGGATGGCGACAGAAAAAAAAACGGGGCATATAAAAAGGTAACGATCTTTCCCCACCCAAACCTCTGCTTGGAGAGAACTCCTGAACCGGGACGGCGGCAGGTATCGACTTCAGGGCACCTTTGACCCACTCCTGACGTCACACGTCCCGAAGATCAATGCGCGTCAGAAAGGTGGGTCAACTTCCCGATGAAGTCCGAGGGATACAGCCGAAATGTCATATTTCTTCTGTGTTGTGTAAACAACTTTCAATATACCACACTTCCCATTGATGTAAGCTAAGCAACCCTTCACAATTCCTCGCTGCTAAATTTCTCGAAATGCAGCACTAACTGAGCCGTAAGAAGAGTTGAACTACCTCGAGTAGATCTACCTCGAGTAGATCGAGAATACAATGGTCAATACTGTTTAGGTCTCGTGTTCAAAAGTATCTCACTTCATCAAAAAAATCGACTCGCGTATTTAACCTTTCCAACGTTTCCGAAAACGGTTTTTTTTTTCAATTAAAGCCCTTCCCTCTAAAATCTTTTGCTCCCTAATCATCAAGCGATGTCGCTTTATCTAGTACCCTAGTTCAGTTTTTACGTTTATGCACAAGTATCGTAGGCAAAACTTTAATTTTCTACACTTCAAATCCCCCCAGTCCTTCTACTTTAATAGACGTACCTGGTAGATGCTGACGGCAACACCAAATTGCCTGGTCTTGAGACGGTTCAAGATTCCGTCCTGCAGCAAAACGAACAGCTCCAGATGTCTTCTGAGGAAACTTTGATGCAAACTTGAAATGTTCATCAACATAAAATCCTCTTCAGAATTTTGCACTCGAAGTAGAGAGTCACTCATTTTCTTCATTATAGAATAGAATTCGATCCTCTTCTTTCTTCTGCTGCAATGCTGCTTTTCAAACCGGAGCTTCCTTTAGTGAATCCGTGGTGCGGGTTGTCTTCATTTTTCACGGCTTTACTTAATTTCGTAACTGCTGGGTACATGTATGTCTCTTCCAATGCTACCAAAGCGTTATGGCAAATTCATATATACATGTATTAAGAAAAGGATCCTTACACACAGTGTAATAATGCTGGACAAGTATAAATGTAGAATGTAGCTACTTGAAACTGCTGTTGACATTTGACTATAACCAATGCCAGGCTATTTCACTGGATCTTGGTTGTACTGTATCAACATAATTCTACAAAAGAACACTACATACAGTGGATGCCACATATCACCATCAAATTTTCAACACATACTAAAGACAGCAAACAGTTGACTGCTCTTCCAACACGGTTGGTATTATTTCATTTTGTGAGGATACCCTTGAAAAGAAGGCAAATCATTACATGAAGCCCTCTTTATTTGTTTGTGATATTAAAACATCATTTTGCTGACTGATTGGACCCATTCTACTCATTTGAAGACAATTGTACTCCCTTGCAGCTACTCTTCAACAATTGTATGCAAGCACATGATAGAGAAGTAGACGTTACTACTGGACTTATCAGCAACACATTGAAGAGTTGTTTTTAACAAGTGACATTACGTGCAGAAGTCAGATTATAATGAAATTACGAACATCGGCCAATGACAAGGCACATGTAGGCAACCAATCAGCAAGCTGGAGAGAGAAGTACAAAATGTTTGAATAAAGACAGGAAAGTTTAGACTCACCATTACTTATTCTTTCTCTCTGAAAAAAAAAAACTACCAGTAGATCTGAAAAGTTGTGACTTCAAACTATCAAAGTTACAAAGTTCAGTCATGATATACATCACTATGTTTTATTGAACCATAATATGGAAATGGTACATATATTAGTCCAAGGACTAATAAAGCTGCAAGTCCAGCGAATACCACCTACATGTACATCCAATATTGATTACTGCAGTCCTGTACAATTACATTTCAGATTTTTAAGTGTGATGGATTTTACAATTTTAAGAAAAATTTCAGTGCAATATAACAGCCTACGCGTGAGCTATATATTGTCAGTAATGTGCCTACGACATCAAAGTTAATGCTGATTTGTAAACTACTACTTCATATTTAAGCAAGTGTTGCATGTGTGAACTTGAAAGTTTGCTGGACAGCTACACTATTCTGATGTACCCCCTCTCCCAACCAACCAACACTTGTTGAAAGCAGCATATGTAAGGACCACATTTTTTAAAGCAATAAGGAGAGAAAAAAATATGTGACTGTCACAATTTGACCATTGAAATTAATACGTCCAGAATGGAATAGGGAGACAACTATCAAGCATATCAATGAATTAATTCGGTTGAATATGATTCAATAATTCCTCAACAATTGCACAACATCTAGAGATATCAAACATTACGAAGCCTTCATCCACTACAAATTCCGTCACAGAATATTTGATTCATTTTTTCCAAAAAGTAACCAAAAAGCGAGAAGAGAAAACAATGTCAAAGAAGAAACATTTAAACATCTTTAAGCATCAACATAAACTGGAAATATTTTACGTCTTGAGTGGATAGGCTATCATTTGGTCACAAGAATACGAGACTTCCCACCGACAACCAGCAAGCTCATCCAATTCTGTAGCAGTCCATGCATTAGACCCCGTTATCACCTGGCCTATACGTACTTTATATTCTACCAAGCAGTCTTCATTGCCACGTTCCATAAGAGGAGGAAGGATTGTAGGTGGGTTGCCCACTAGGTCTGCCAGGCTGGGTGCTGTCTGGAGATGGTTGTTGTTGCTGGTAGCTGGTCCCGGAGTAGCCACTCCCACTTGCGGTTGCATAGCTCGCCGAAGTGCCTCTCGCTCCACCCGCCATCGGAACATCTCCCGTCGAGCTCACCGCACCGACGGCCCTCCCCGCCATCCTGTAGTCGACATCCCCAACAAACGCACCAGAACCGTACCCCTGCCCCCCTCCCCTCCCCTGCCCTGATGCCATGGGCTTGCTGCCGCTGGGTTGGCCAGAGGTGGAGAACACCGAGTCTTGACTTAGCGCATCTAGTATAGCCTGACTGGTGACCGTTTCCTGCTGTAGCCCCACCTGTCCACTACTCCCCACACTAGACCCAGACACACTCCCGGGCGTGCCTGTCTGCCCGCCACTCTGAGAGGCCTGCTGCTGCTGTAACAGTTGGATAAGGGCTGCCTTTACACCGGCTGTGGAGGACGACGGGTTCTCAGACCCCCCTGCACCCCGCATGTCGGTATCCCCGTGGGGCAGGACTTTACCCCCTGGGGCTGGGGCCTGCTGTACGCTACCTACTGCTGCTGTCGCCGCAGCCATGCCTGCGGCCGGTGGGGGAACGGCAGACAAACTGGGGGGCTGTGCTTGGGGTGGAATTGTGGGAGCCTGAGGCAGAGGGGGTGCCCCTGCAGTTTTGGGCGTGATTGGAGTTTTGGGTTTAGCCCCCGGGGTGCCTAATCGCGCTCCCAGGGCGTCCGAACGAGCCTTCCCCACCACGTCCCCTCCCCCACTGGGCTGGGCCTGCTGTATGGCCGCGGCGAGCAGCAGCTGCTTATGGAGGTTGTCTATCAAGAGGGAGGTGGAAGGATCAAGCTTCACACCTAGAAACTGGGCTAACTGGCTTACGTTGATGGTCGGCTGGTTCTGCAGCAGTTTCAGGAGACCCACCAGCTGAGCCTGACTTACGGTGGGATCTGCTGTCGTCGTTGTTGCTGTCGTTGCGGCCTCCGCGCCGGCCTGTGGCTTGGCCCTGCGGCTGCCGTCTGCACCCTGGGCGCTCCCCCGGCCCTCCGACGAGCCGGGCTTCTGGCTGGAAACCTCCGCTCCGATCCCGAGGTCCAGCCTCTGCTGCTTAGCCTGGAGAACAGGCTCCTCCATGCGGCCGTCCCGGTTACGGCGTCGCTTCTTGCTCCACAATTCGTGACAGTCTTGCCAAGTAGGGAGCCTGCACGAGCAACACACATGAGACAGCACATTATTTATTTCATTTTTAAAACCAAGTACGCTTCAAATATCTTGGCAACAATGGCATTCAAAGTCAAGTTGGTCACAACATTGATGTGTTACAAAAAAAGTACATTCTACCGGCGTGCTGGGAAATGTAGACAAGGGGTTCACACTTCTCATAATGAAAAGTCTCTGAATAAAAAGCAACAGACCAAAACTCTTGCTGTATCAGCTAACGTCTTTTGACTTTGCAATGGTTATCTTCAAAATTGTGGGCAAAAATAACTTAAGTCCATGGTAGACTGACAAAGATGACATGTTTGGTACGTACTCTTGTGTTAGCCCCCTGTCAACGTCAACTCCCTTCAGCCAGGACGACTCCAACGCTTGGTCAGCAGTGCATCTCTTGGAAGGGTCAAGGGTCAACATGTGATCCATCAGGTCCAAGGCAGGGGTTGGGAAACTGTGGAGATCCAAGAACAGGTTTGATTAGATCGTACGAAACCGTCCATTGTTATAAGAGATCCTGACTCTGGATCGAAAGACTGGGGTTGAAACTCTGGTCTACTTTTACCAACTAGCAATTGGTTGTGGTCCTTTTTGGAGAATGTTGAAACTGTTAAAACTACTATGACCAAGGTGAGCCATGGCGAGAGCACGATAAAGAAAAAAAAACACCCTGTGCCACAGGAATATGCTGCAGTGAGACAGCCCACAACTTTGCACTCCCTTATAAACAACTTGAACCTTCTCCCTGCTGCCTAACCCCATAACCAATACGAATTTGGTGCCAAATGGCTACCTGAGCATGCTGAAGAGCTTCTGAGTACCACATTTCGGCACAAAACCAATGTTTTAATGTGGTTTTATTCATTGTACATTCAAGTACAGTAGATCATAAAGTATCATCACTAGATAGTTTTAAACATTGTTTAGAGTTAGACGTTCAAAGGTTAGGTGTAACGTGTCGTTCGGTGTAATGAAACCAGCTGCCGCTGCACCGCGTGCCTGCCAAGCTGGTGTGTTACGCCAAAGGGCGGTTATACCGGCTATACAGATACAGATACAGATTGTGCATTTTAGATCTGGATCCACAGTGCACTTACTAAGCAAACTCCTCCCTCAGCCTCCTGCGGTACTGCTTCTTGGGTTTGATGGTGTGGAAGTAGGGCAGCTTGATGACATCAGGCCACACAGCTGGGCAGGGAGCTCCACAGATGCGACTGGGGACACACATTACAAAGGTTAATTCTACGACAAAAACGTGCACAACACAAGACATTTCCCTCCTTGTTATATAGCTCCGATTCATGGACATTAACCAAAGCCTTGTCCAAGAAACTGGATGGTAACTACACGCGCCTGCTTTGGTTCGCCCTGAACATTCCATGGCAGAGCCGCATGAGTAACAAAAAACTCTACAATGGTCTACCTCCGATCACTAAGACCATTCAGAACAGACGACTGGCCCTTGCCGGTCATGTGGCACGCCATGAGGCGATGGCTGCCAAAGTGCTTCTCTGGCAACCTGATGTAAAAAGAAGGAGGGGACGACCGAGCCTGATGCTAAAGAAAGTGATCGAAGAGGAGGTTGGTCTGAGGGACGGGGAACTTCTGGCTGCCATGCAAGACAGAAATGCGTGGAGCGGCATCATGAATGGCACCTCATTAGAGGATGGACTGAACTGAACTGGCAATGAAACAGTACGCTCTAGTCTCAATTTCTGATTTACTTCCGGATATAGAAGTTTTATTTTGGGTGGCTGCGCTGGGGGTTTGTGTGTCTGTTTGTCTGGACACAGTAGGGTGGGGGAAGCACGTGGGTGGGGGATATAGACAGAATGACAGGTCAAAAGGTCAGACACCAGAAATGAGATGAACATGAAGGTCTCAGAATCTGGTCAGGAGCCACAAGAATTAGTGGTCGATATGGGAGGAAATCAGGAAGCCAAGGGTTGCATACATGTACTTCCAGGAAGTCTGATTTTTTGCTAGAAACTGTCTAGATATATATTAAATGAAAGGAAAGATAACCCTTGAATGTGGGAGGAACATCTTACAGAGAAAGCCTTAAACTGTGAAGCCGTCTTACCTGATGAGCTCCAACTGGGCTGGCTCCTGATTGGCCTGGAAAATGGGCTTCCTGGTGAACAGCTCTCCCAGAATGCACCTGTAGGAACAGAGTCCTCAAATCAGATTCTTTTGTGTTGTTAACTGCTAGCATAATACTGCCACATTATTCAGAGGCCCTTTTGAATGACTTGGCAAGGGAAATGATGTTTTCACTTGTCTTGCTTGCTTGCTAGTTTATAGGTAGGTTGGTTGGTTGGTTGGCTGGTTAGTTGGTTGGGAGAACCTTTCAAGTTGTTAATAACTAGTTTGTCATTCCACCACAGTGATGACAAGTGCAGGTAAAGTTATAGGGAAAACTCTGCTGTCTTCGCAGAGGTTTATGCACACTACTATTATTGTTTGATGCAACTACAGCATGTTGTTTCTACAGCAAATGCAGCAAAGTGATGTACAGCCTTCACTGTTTGGTACACTACAAAAACTGGATGTCGACAGAGGTATACATACCCACAGCTCCAGATATCAATGGCTGGACCATACTGCTCCTCCCCTAGTAGTAGCTCAGGAGGGCGATACCACAGCGTAATCACCTTGTTCGTGTATGGACGTCTGGAACAAAAAGGCAATTCTTACAACCTTGTTCTCAAATGGACCTCTCCTGACTGTCCATCACAATTATCAGTTCAACCAATGAGAACATGACAATTAGCGGTTCGACCAATCAGAGTGTGGCTGCATGTCGGTCAAGTATTTGCATTTTTATGTTTTGACCGAGGTAGGTGGGACTATAGGAAAGGTCCATTATGATACAGCTAACCAGTTTCCACTAACGCTTGGAAAGGTTGCACAGTTTGAAATAACGGTCAGGAAAACGATAACACATTTGTGGACACGCATGAAAAAGAGCTGCATTGTCCCATCTGATGGGGATGTAAAGCTGGCAGCACCATGTACAAGGGAGCTTATGGCGTCAAATCTCTGCATGTAAAAGAACCCAACACACTTATCGAGAAGAGTAAGGGGGCCTGATGTGATTGGCTATAACCATGAGCTGTAGCGAAGCTGCACTGCAATACTAGCTAACAAAAAAAGCGTCTGAGGTCACCAGCTTTATTTTTTTTGGGATCTGTTATTTAGGAAAGACTTTGTGTTTCACTAGTTGAAGCGTAATTCTTCAAACAGTACTTCTTTCTCTGAACTTTTCCCAACATTACCAAAGTAATGGTTTGTGTTTCAGTATAAACACAATGACTACAGTAACTATACAAAGAGGATAAAACAGAAATCTGCTTACGCCTCTTCTGCGTGGTACAGCCGGGCCAGTCCAAAGTCAGCCAGCTTGACTTGCCATCTAACGGTGAAAAAGGATCTTGGTTAGTACACCATGTGTGACAAGACACTCACACATATGGTAGCATATGGGCCTTCTTATATGTGGTTCGCTACTGTAAATTTGAAGAAGACAATATCAAGAGTTGTTTTGGTACTGTGGTATTTTATTCATGTCATACCCACCCTAGTAAACACACATTTCAATGCGAAATGTGCCAGAAATGGAGAAAATCTGGTGTCCCTTAAGCTAAATTGTTTCCAACGTCCGGATCCAGAATTTGAATTTTCCAAACGCGTTCAAATTATTCTATGGCACAGAGCAATGTGAACGCGTTTGTCAATCCGGATAGATAATTTCTGAAACGATTTGATGCACAAACTGATTCATTTTTTTGTATGAACAGGGTCTATTGGAAGCCCGTGTGATAACTGTTACAAGCCCATGTGATAACACTAGTTATCACACTGTCTGAACCCGTATCAAATGTTATCACAGCCCAGGTATGACATAAAAGCTTGCATGATATGTTCTAGCTGTACCTGTTGTTGATGAGGATGTTGGAGCACTTGATATCCCGGTGGAGGAAGTTCTTCTTGTGGCAGTAGTCCAGTCCCTGCATCAGCTGTTTCATCATAGACTTAATCTGGTCCTCGTTGAACTGCACCAGTCCAGACTCCAGCAGGCCCATCAGATCATGGTCCACGTACTCAAACACCAAGTAGAAAGCACCTATAGAAAGCAGGAAGATTAGCAGGCATAGTAGTTAGGGCTCGAAATACTTTTTTCTGCATACCTGCACATTGAAAATTACCTGCACCAGACAAATTTTACCTGCACACTACAGTTTCTTTGCTATTCAGTTCGAAAAGTTGAAACGTTTTGAAAAAAAAAAGTAGCACCACTTTTAATTTTACTAATTTCTGCTATCTCAATGATGCTACTTTTGAAGAATGCAAGGCAGTTTTTGACCACTGCTGGTCATATATGTCCCCCTAGTGTCTGGGGCTGGTTTTGTCATGGCCATTAAACTAACCACTCAGCCATCTGACGCTACTGGACCAAGAAGCCAGGAGTTCAAATCCCAGCTGTTGTCGATCACTCAACATGTACGCTACTGGAAAGGGTCACAGTGCTTAGGACGGGACGTTAAGCTGTGGTCCACTGTTCACTGTACTTCTCAAAAAGAGCTAAAGGAATTTTCCCAGCACAATGACAATGAATTTGTAAATACTATACATTCATTGTTGCAATAATTCTATTTCTTTCTATCTTTCTCATAGGTCCATACCTAAGTTCTATGTTTCACACTTATCATTGTTGCAACTGATCTGAACTGCCAGTGTACGAAATACTTTTTTGAGCCAGGTTGCAGTGGCAACCTAGGATGGAAGCCAGGTTGCCCATCAAAATTCCAGGTTGCCCTGAATTTAAACTCTTCTACAATATGATTAACTTTGTTAGAATGCAATGTGAATTTATACATTTCTGACACAGAGTTGTTTCCCCTTACCTGAAGTGATGAGCTGTTTCATGGGAACTTCTCAATAAACAGTTCCCAATGGAAAAAAGGGTCATCCTTACCACAAAATTTAGGTAGTGCACTGGGCTACCTGGGTGTAGATATAGGTTGCACCAAGCAAAATATGGTTGCACGGTGCAACTGGCCAACCTAGTATTTCGTACGCTGGACTGGACAATCTTAGTAGATAAAAGACAGTGCAAACCTTTGTCTTTTCTAAAGTCCAGGGCATCAGACTTGTCTGTGACTATCTCCTTCAGGTTGACGATACTTCTGTGGCAGAGCTGTCTCAGGATCTTGATCTCTCGGACGGCAGTGATGGGGAAACCTTCTTTCTCGTTGTCCAGTCGCACTTTCTTCAAGGCAACCACTTCCTCTGTACACCAGAAAAGTTCAAACAGACGTACATTAAAAACAAAGAAAGGAAAGTCACATTTCAACCAGTGTTCTAGCTAGTGTCCGTCTTTCCGTCATTTGACGGAATTTCGCTGCTCATGACGGACAAAAAGTGTATAAAGATACAGACTTGGTGTAATTTTTTCAGTCTTGAAAAAAAGGGGCCAAATGACAAAGTAGGCCTCCTCAGAAAAGGAGTTGAAAGAACAATTTCCCATATTCGAACGGTGAGATATTTTTTCTCTATTTTTTACATCTGTGATGATGTGCAAAAAGAGCAATGTATGGTCACTAATATGAATAACATCTGCATAATGCAATAACTTTAACAGTAGATTCCACTGACTTGTCTTTTGACTGACTTATTTTTGACAATGCCTGAGGGACAGATGCATCTTTTTTACACATCTATCTGTTTACAGATAGATTACATTTTTTGTGTGTGACACAAACAGTGAAAAGCTATCATCTATAACACTTACAAAGTTGTGTTAGTCCTTAAAAAAAAAAAACCCAAACAATAAACTTCAACAATAGATCCCACTGACTTGTCTGCTTGTCTTTAGCCTTGTACACCTGTCCGTAGGTGCCTTCCCCGACCTGAGACAGGATCTCGAAGACGTCTACGCAGCGTTCTCCCCACTCCACCATGCCTTTGTTCCTGGTGCTGGCTCGCGACGCGGCAACCCTGGAGAAGGAGAAAACACAACCAGATACATCAGGACAGAAAACACTGCGTTTTCACAGTTCATGCATCCAGCTCCATTTAAGGCACCCAAAGCGATTTCAGGGCAGTAAAACATGATTTTTAAAGCCAATTTTCTGGTCATTTTTAAATGTACATGTAGTAAGTTAAATCAACCCTATCCCATAGCATACTGCAGGGTTCTCACTAGAATTTTTTCACAGCGTAGGGGTCAGGTACAGAAGGACAACTTGCTGCGGCGCAAGCTGCACATTGAGTCCAAAAAAACATGACCACAGCAGGGGGTCTGGTATTCTTCCCAAAAAAATTTTAAACTCATAACCCCCTGGGACACTATTTCCTGCTTATTGATGGACAGACTTTGTAAAGTTATGTTTTCCCTCTGTTATATCTAAATTCTCAAGTCAAGTTTTTTATTTTTTAAAAGTTTCTTGAAGGGTCACAAGGTTCTCCCCCAAAAGAAATACCCCTACGCTGGTTGAAAGACAGTGTAGGGGGATAAACCACAGCGTAGGAGATCCAATCACAGCGTACTGGGCCCCTACGCTCAAACAGCCTAGTGAGAACTATGATACAGATATCAAATGTGATGTTGCTGACAGAAAACGGTTGCTTTTTGAACGCAAGATCGATAAATAGAAAACAAAAAAGAATGACTTTTACAAGTTGACTGTTCAATTTTGCAACACAAATGGTTGACCATTAATCCAAAACACATCAAACATGATCGTACCAGACTTTTAAACATTCCATTCCCAAAACCCATAGAAAAGTCCTCTCCAATCTGGAGCTGTATTCACTTGAGTTCATACCAGAACAAGAACATCATCATGCTGCTGCTAATACATGTACCATATGTGGCATTTATGTACATGTGTAACATGCAAGAACAATATGTGATCAAATGTACACAGCAATTGTTTCTTGTACATGTACTTAGCATGAACAGTCTTTAAAAGCACTGTCACTGTTCTTCTCGTCTTCATAGATGAACAACAGATATAGCTCAGTGATGTGTTCTTTTATTTCACACGAAGATATCAGCTGTTTTGTTAATAGTTCCTTAGCATAGATAATCTGATACACTTCCCTCTTTACATGTATGTGCCTTCACTGCTGCTATACATGTATGTTATCAATGATGAAGAAATCATTTCTCGACAAAGACTGGAGTTGAACAGTCGAACGTTTGGGTAATTCCAATTTTCTGTGTTGGAAATTACAGTTTAAACTTGATGAACTTTCAAACTAAAACGGACAGGCTTGCCTCCAGACAGACTGAGGAGACTACTAAGAAAATACAGACACAAAACATGCCCATAAACTAGAAAGCATCAACAAAGAGTAAAGGAAATGTCCCAGAGGATAGAACCCTTGTGGTAACCTTCTACAGTCCAAATACTGGGTTAGTCTAATTACCTCCATGAAAAATGGAGGTAGTGTTTTTGGTTTGTCTGTGTGTTACTACTATTAACAACACTGTACCAAACCAAACAGCTATAACTAATAAGAAATGAGGAAGACTACAAACTACGGGGTGGGAGGAAGACTAGGCAATGTAGTCAGAGATGTAAAATAAATGTTAACCCCAAAATGTGTCTGAGACTGGACTTCATGCAGTTATAACTTATATGGGGGAAAACTGATGATGGAGAAAGTAGTATATGGGGAGGCATACGACACTCGGACTAGTGGCAGTCCCACTTACTTAGGAATCTTGATGGTACCGGCTCGCTCTTCCTGATACTGTCGGCGGGAACTAGAGTAGAAGACATCGGGAAGCAGACATTCATATATCGTTACACAACAGGAAAAATCCACACACAGAAGGCTTCCAGAAGGCTTCCATGGCAAGTGCAAGCTCAGATGTGAAAACCATGTTGGAATACGGAGAAAGTAGAAATATGAGAAACAGTTCTTGCAATGTAGAACATTCACAAAAAAGCAAAGGTGATGAAATGTTGAGAACAATAAGAAGAAGATGAGGAAAAGTACAGTTGTAGGATTGCTAAATCTTTTGTGAAAACATCTGTATGAAGAAGATGGGCAAGATGGAAAAGAAATACTCCCTCTTGAGTGTGTATTATGTGCCATAAATGACTAGCATGTTCACAATGGTCTGGCAGTGGGGTCCTCCAAACTTTGAGAAAAAAAGCTGCTTGCTGCTCCCCAAGGCTTGACCAGCAAAACAGACCACATCATCAAGTCTCTTCTTCGTATGATGTACTTGAGTTTCTTCAATGGGTTTCAATTCATTTCCTATAGTTCTTGACCATTCAGGAATTTTCAAGCAATCTTGAATGTTCTAATATTGTTATAAGGCTTTTAGGTACAAATTTTTAAGATATTCCACAATCCACCTTCCACAACATTGGAAGAGTCTCCCTTTGCCCCATTCATGTTATAATTGGACACAACAGTGCAATGATCACTTATCCAGTAAAGAAAATTTTTGAAATCTTATACGGTAGCCGATCATAAAGCAAGTCTTTGCATTTTAGCTTTGTTTCTGCAGTACAGATGAATGACAAAGGTGGCACTATTTCTTGTTACAATCCTTTAGAAGTGTTCTGGTGACAAGGGAATTCAAATGAAATGCATGATGATGAGAAAAACTGAGGCAAGACACGACAGCAAAAATTTCCCAAATCTTCTCAAAACGAAACAATTATCATAAAGAACATGGTTTATACTTCTGATATCGAGTTCCATAACGATAAAGCTAGTGCAAGGGTGTTATCTAATTGTTTTTTAGGCCACACGCCTTGACTTTTGCAGGCAAACAGAGTCTAACATTTCAAAAAAGACATACAGGTACATGGAATCAATTTGAAAGTGTTTAGTGATTCTTCACTAAATTGAATAAGATAATACTTGTGCCTTTACAATAAACCACAACCAACATTTTGCAGTAGACAGTGCCATTGTTGGTTCACCTCTGCCCAATTCACACTCATCATACAAAAAGAGTCTAATTCAATTGTAACCAAAAGAAAAGTTATCAAAATTTCTGAATTTTTTACCCCTGGTTTTTCAAAGTTTTCCATTGGAAACAACACTCCTGGCTGGTTGTGATTTTTTGTGCAAGCACAAGGAAGACTACGAGATACCCACTTTGGTTTGGTCCTAGGCTTTCTGTCTCGCGGGAACGGTTCCTCTTCGTCCGGAGGTGTGGTCACGTCAGGAGGCAGCGGCAAGTCTGTCAGTCTCTTGGGTTTCTCTTCTACTTTTATCTTCCGAGGTTCAATAATGGGGCTGTCGAACTCATCCTCTTCAAGAGGTACCACTTGGGGTAGGGGAAGAGGGGGTAGGGTTGGCATGGGGGGCTCTGGGGGTCGCTCTGGAGAGGGGGGTGGGGGAGGGGTGTCTACTTTAGGTGTGGGCGGAGTCCTTGGTTCTTGAGCCTTGGGTGGCTCAGAAGGAGTCACCTCGGGTTCAGGTGGCGTCTTGGGTTCCTTCTTCACCTCCTGTCGGACACTTAAAGGAGTGGAGACTTGGGAAGTACTTTCACTTTCCGCCTTGGAACTTTCTACGTCTTCTTGTTCGTCCTTGACGACAGTTTCGTTTGTGGGGTGGGGCTTTTCTTTCCTGACGACGCCCTGTTTCGATTCCCGGGCTTTCTCGTCCTTTCGGAACTTGGTGTGCTTTTGGAGTTCGGCGGCGAGGCTTCCCGCAAACATGGCCCGCGTTTTGTCGAGCTGCTCGCTCTTCAGGAAGCTGCGCGGTGAGAAGCTGGATGATCGTCGGCGCGACCGACTGCCAGAGCGGCGGCGAGACCTGCTGTGGGAGCGGCGGGAGCGGCTTCTAGAGCGATGAGAACGGCCGTGCGAGTCCTTGTAGTACGGACTGCGGCTTCTCGAGTGTTTTCTCTTCCGCCTGCAAAACAGAAAAGGGACCGTCGAATTTCATAACGCGGCTGCCACATCTTAAACTTACAGAAACCTGCACAGCAAATAATGCAAGTTCAAAGTTGAGTACATTCAAATAAATTTCAGATCTTTCCTTCTGTCAAACGTCTATGTCGATTTCACCATCACTCACATGCTTTTCTGTTGGAAACCTACTTGGACACTTTTTTATTAGATTTTTTCGAAAATTTTTAAAGTAAGGGAGTCAAAGTACAGGAGTCATTTGCACATAAGCAGGGCTCAACACAGTATCGAAACATTCTACGTTACATGTAAAAGACCCTCAGTTAGCCCTCAGCATATAACAACTGGTCTGGTCTGAAAACAATGGCATGTTGATTAAGTACATGTAAATGGTTAGAAACATTCGCTACTTTTTCATATCAGTTTTATGATCACACAAGCGATGTCATGCTAACAGGAAAGCTGCTTCTGGAACAGATTAATATTAAAAGGTTATTGTTTTCAGCACAACACTTCTAAACAAACAAACTTCTAGATAGTGAGCCTGATACATGTAGTTGATCATGCCATTTTATCAGCCTCAACTGATGGGAAGAAAGCCTCAAAATGTTGATGTTTCAAAACTAGACTCTTCATTGTTGAGCTCCGCTTCATAAAAAAAGAAGTAAACTTTCTTCTGCAGTGTTGTCATTTCATGATGCAGTCCATGATGAGTATATCTGTTAGTACACATGCTGTGTTATCTACCTGTCATGGTCATACCAACATGGGCTCCATGACAATGAAGGTGGGCTGACTTCCCTGTACCTGAACACAGTAGGGAGAAAACAATCATCATCAGTACAAGCCTGATTGGCTGATGGTAATCACATCACAGGAGAGTCAAGCCTGATTGGCTGATGGTAATCACATCACAGGAGAGTCAAGCCTGATTGGCTGATGGCAATCAAAACACAGGAGAGTCAAGTGTGATTGGCTGAAAGTTAATCACATCACAGGAGACTCAAGTCTG
This sequence comes from Branchiostoma floridae x Branchiostoma japonicum, assembly GCA_013266295.2. Lineage (NCBI taxonomy): Eukaryota > Metazoa > Chordata > Leptocardii > Amphioxiformes > Branchiostomatidae > Branchiostoma > Branchiostoma floridae x Branchiostoma japonicum. The sequence goes on along the minus strand of CM023835.1, from coordinate 4,727,133 downwards.
ATTGGCTGAAAGTACAAATGTAATCACGTCACAGGAGATTTATGGTTGACTATATGCATCAAGCAATCTTCAAAATACCAAGACTTTTCTTTTACTTAATTATTACCTAATTCAGTATATACAGTTACAAATGTCAAAACAACATGTCTTGACCTGAGGTTGTGAGGTTAAAGTCAAATTACCTTCTTACACCGCATAGAAATTGCAGTTTTCGTATGTAGACTAAATTCAGCACATTCCCATTAATGCCATCCTATAGGCAAATCTTTATCATCCATAGTCTAACTTGATGTCTGGTAACAGGTGCTACATGTTCATGTATACATGTATGCCACAAAAATGGGTACTGCTACATTTGAGGCTCAATTCGAACAACCTAGCAAATAGTTCTTGGAATAGGAAATTGAACACTGAAGTATGGATTTATCCTTGAGGACACTAAACAGAGCTAAGTACTATACAGAATTCACAAGAACTGAAGAAAAAAAAGCTTGCAAAAAGAAAAAAAATACTAAAGATGTGGTTTCGACACTATCCCTGTTCAGCTCCATAGCTTGAAGGTGTTTCAGATGAGGAAAGTACACTTTGCCCGCAACAAACGAAAAGAGGAATGAAAAGACTAAGGCTAAGAGCACTATAGCTCTGGAAAGAGTGTGTTTTTTCTGGTAAACTGCACTACAAGAACGTCTTCTTCCAGACTACACTGCCACCAAATAATACTTCAGTTAACAAAAGTTAAGCCACATCAAGTTTTTAGAAGATACGCCATGGCCAAGAAGCCCAAAACAAAACTAAGATGGTACAGAAGTATGAGCCATGATAGTGCATGTAGCTAAAATGCAAACGGGAGGGCAGAGAGAAGGGAGCAATGTTCAAGAGTGGTGTCACACCTTTGGTAAGCATGAACATCACGTCCTCTTCTCCCTGCTGAGCTGGCAGTGTGAGGCTGCAGTTCAGGGCCTCCCTGCTGGGAGGCGCTGCTCCATACAGCCTCAGTCCTGCAAGATAGGATATTGACAGTGACCTGATAGTCTTGTAAACACGAGTACTAATTCTTAAGAGCTACTACGTCTTATTTTAGGCTCTTTTCTGCTCTCATCTTGTTTTTTTACACTAGTTGTCAGAGACCTGGATAAAATGTTCAAAGTCATACCAGTCATAAGGCTATAGATGGACAGACACCCCCCTCCCACAAATGTGCTTCAGCATGAAAGAATAGGGTGAAAAAAAAGTACCGGTACATCCCAAGACAAGAAGACAAGCAAAGTCAATATCATAGAATACTAGTGTGTATTAGAAGTTGGGGATGATATCCCATTGGTTTAAAGCCAGGCTCTGCCATGCAAAATGCCCGCATGTACAAGAAATAAGTTTTACACTTTAACCAATACAGTGTTACACAATGGTAGTTTCATCGTGACTTTACAATATAATTAACATTATCAACTCTCAATATGGGCAGGCGAATAAGCCAATCGTAGCAAAGAAAGTTCACCACCGAAGCCAAGTAGATGAGTCATTAAAAAATTAATGTCACAACTCCCCTGTCCTTATGAATATCTAATGCACTGGCTGCTTTTAGTTTTACCAATGATATAAACCTGGGCAAAAAAGTTCCCTAAACACTAGCACATATGCTAATAAGAGTGATCGCTATCCTATGGCGTCACGGCCAGCGAGTGGTAGGCAAAAAGCGGGCGGTAGTTGGGTGATTATCATACCAATAATTTGCACGCCTACCAATAATTGATGCAAACAAAAACAGCGATCGCTCGCATATACCCTGAGGCCTAACCTTCAACATCCAACAAACCAAAGCCTCGACCTTCCCTAGCTTTCCTGATATCAGGACGCCATCTCCATCAAGATAAGAAGGCACTTTCAACCTTTACTAGAATATAATAGCACCCCTTAGGCCAAGTTTCTGTGGCACTTGCGATCACTATAGGCTGTTATAACTTATAGCAGGGTTTGAAATCCACTTTTGGGAATTGTAAATCCGAATAGCTGCACTGGTGCATCTAAATTCTATCCTAAAAATTTTGGTGAGCAGAAAAAAAATTTGTTAAGCACCATAAACTAATTAGACTGACAAAGCTTACTTTTTACATATTTTGAACCAGTAATACAAGATAGTTTTTTTTTTCTGATACTTCTGAATGACGAAGAATATGCTGTTCAGCTGTATACTACAATAGTACCTTTAAATTTAATGTACATAACTCTACATAAATATCAAGATGCACGGGCATATACATCCAGTCAAATATTTGGTGCACAGCTGAAATACTGGGTGCACAACTGTACATGTATATGCACCCAGTATTTCAAGATCAGAGTAGTCTGATACATACAAGTTGTAACCATATAAAATATATACCATGTACCAGTGCACCCACAGTCCGAACAATTGGGTGCCTGGCTTCAATTTTGGATGCACAAAAATGCATATACACCTAGTATTCCAAGCCTCATCACTAACAATAACGCCGCAGCACGAAGCATTTACAAGTGTATGTTATCGGTATACCTAATGCGATGCTGGCACAGGTATTTTCAATAGTCAATAAGTGAATAACCAAACTTTTTCTCAACAGTTGGACAAGGAAAAGAAAGCTACTTTCCATCATAAACTGGCTTGCATAGGAATCAGGTGGCTGTACAAATTTTTACCAAGTGCTTAGCAGCTATTGGAGTGAAATAGAGCAACTTTCCACCACATTTGAGCTAGAAACTAAAAAGGAACTGCCATTGGGAAGTCAAAGAAAGCAGAAATACAACTAGTTACCCCAGAAATGAAACCAGGACAACTTTCTGAGACCCATAGAAACTTGACTCCACAAAATAAATAACCTTGGCCTTTCAACACTAAGTGAATACTGGTCCCCTACAAAAATAAAGTGATATGATCTTAACCTAGTCCCTAAATTTTCAACTATGGCAATTTGGTAGCTTTCTTCCTAAAAGGAACTTTTAGAACCACCCGTTATTCCTTTCAACTCGCTTATGTGTTTTTATGGCATCCAATGGCCCAGTGGCTAAGAGAGCGCAAATGAGATCGAGAGGTTGAGGGTTCGATTTATTCCATTCCTGCCTAGACATTAAATCCTTGGGAAAGGCACTGTACACGACTTTCCTCACTCCACCCAGATGTAAAATGGTACCTGACTTCGGTTGGGGAGGTAAAAGGCAGTGGAAGGAGAGGGATGGGCTCCACCTTGCAATACCATGCCTAAGACACAGTGGATCAACAACTCACTGCCCCTACGGCCTCAAAAAGGCTATGGGACTACCTTTACCTGGCTTTAGTGTGTATGAAAGTTCAAACAGTTAGTTGTCTAGCTTTTCCTGTATGAGAAGAAACCACAGTTCAGTACAACAAGCTGATAGTGATAGTGATAACGAAAACATGCTGGGTATATTGTTGAAGCTTCCCGGCTTGACTTGCTTCTCCTGAATGTGATAAATGTTGATGTTATTGTGGTAAGCTCCATGTACACTGCCAAATCAATTAGTCTTACAAACAACAAAGCACTACATGCAACTTATTGTCTGATAATGTGTTTTTCAAAGTTCACTACGGTACCCGTAAATGTATGTTAGCCTGGCCTATTCATGATGGTATAATATAAACAGGATGTTAAAATTATACCTGATTCATATCGTAGCACTTGCTAAGGAAGATCACCTTTCTCATTTTTCATATTAACATAATCACAATGTAATAAACAATCTACTATCGTATTGGCTTTGAGATCTTAATCAAAAGTTTTGCAATGACATACAAAATGTACATGTACTACGAACTACTGTACCATCCACCTTATACTGCAGGGGGATTCTCCATTTTAACTTCCTGGAAAATAAATATTTCACATTTGCAGTCTGACTGTAACCTCCAAGCAGATGTTGGGGTGGACAATTGTACATTCCTTCTGATGTCAGTCCTAGAGTACTCTCGACCCAGCCTAGCCTCTACTAGGCTTCAAAAGCAGCTGGAAAGAACGAGTAGAAATTGACCAAATAGACAGGTATCATGCGAGGGAAGTTGGTCCACTAAAGGAGTACAGTTTGCCGCTAAAAACTGTACTCCTTTAGCTTTATCTGTCTATTTGGTCAATTTCTACTCTTTCCAGCCACTTTAGAAGCCTGCTAGAAGCTCAGTGTACGAAATACTTTTTTTGAGCCAGGTTACCCAGTGGCAACCTAGGATGAAAGCTAGGTTGCCCATCGAAATTCCAGGTTGCCCCAAATTCAAACTCTTCTACATTATGATTAACTTTGTTAGAATGCATTGTGCATTCATACATTTCTGACACAGAGTTGTTTCCCCTTACCTGAAGTGATGAGCTCTTTCATGGGAACTTCTCAATAAACAGTTCCCAATGGAAGAAAGGGGCATCCTTACCACAAAATTTAGATAGTGCACTGGGCTACCTGGGTGTAGAAATAGGTTGCACCAAGCAAAATATGGTTGCACGGTGCAACTGGGCAACCAAGTATTTCGCACGCTGAAGCTAGACCCAGCTGGTCAACCACAACATCTGCTTGGAGATGAGTCTGTTCTGTACCTACCTCCTATCTGGCGTGTAAGGCGATCGATCGCGGGATCTCCTCCTGTTGTAAGGTGATGGGGAATGGTATGGACTCCTGGACCTGTACCCGTACGGACTCGGCGTTCTCCTGTGCTGCCCGTACGGGCTGTAGTATCCGCTGCGCTCGTACGCGTACGGACTGGGGGTCCGCCTCCCGTGCCCGTACGGACTCGGGCTTCTCCTCCTGTAGGGACTGTTCGGACTGTGTCGTCTGCCGTACGGGCTGGGGGAACGATGTCTGTAAGAGGGGCTTCTGCTGTAGCTATGGTGCCCCCGGGATGGCGGTGTCGGACTTGGCGAAAACGATGACGACCGTTGAGAGGGAGAAGCTATTTCCTTAGGTGGGCTAGGATCAGTCCTGAATGCTTTAGGCAATTCCTTCACACGCGGTTCTTTCTTTACAACCTGCGGTTTGGAATTCTCCTTGGAATCTTTGTCCTTTGACACTTTTGAAGTCGGACGGTTGCTGGCACTTGTTTTTGAATGTTCGGGACTTCTTTCCCTCTCTTTCCTTGATTCTTGAGACTTTTTAGATTCCGGCTTCTTCTCTGGTGATTTCGGCTTCCTTTCGACTTTCTCCAATTTAAGCCTTTTCTCTTTCTCGGCTTTTAGCTTCAACTTCGCCCTCATTTTTTCTTTTTCCTTCTCCTCAGTCCTGCTTTTGGAACTTGTAGTTGTAGTTGAAATTGAAGATCTAGTCTCTTTTTCCTTCTGCTCTTTCTCTTTCTCTCTCTCAATTCTTTGTTTTTCCTTGGCTAACTGCTTTGCTTTCAATGCTTTCTGAAGTTTCTCCTTTTCTTTTCTTCTTTCCCTGTCTTTGTCTTTAGTTTTTGGAGAGTCTTTATGTCGTTCTTTTAATCTTGCTGTCTCTTTGCTGGCAGTGCTTGATCTTGAATGAGATTCTCTATGCTCTTGTTTGGGACTAGGGGGCCTCGGAGGCTTTTCCACACGGGGAGGGGTAATTATGACCCCTTCATCCGAATCAAATCCTCCTGAGTTTGAACTGATGTCGTCATATTCAACCAATGGTTTTACCTGGGAGTCAGTAGAGTCTTTTCTCTCTCCATCCTCTCTTGCTTGCTGTTCCTGTTTTTCCTTCGATCGCTTGGCACGGCGGTGTCGTCGTTTCTGAAGCTTCTGCTTGCTGCGTTCCTTCCGCCTTCGGGCCTTGGCTTCGGGGTCCTGGGAGTCCGCCGACGCCACGACCGACTGTTGCTGCTGCTCTGATCGCTCACGTCTTTTCTGGCTCCGGCCATGTTCTGCGTCGGGACGGGCCTCGGACTCTTGATACGACTCGCTTCGGTCCCGACGCCGCGGCCGATCCGAGCTGGGCATTTTCCCGGAACTAGAACTCATCGAAGTCGCCCAAATCACGCATCCGTTAGGGAAAGTCTCACACGGAACCAAAACGCACAATCCAACGATGTAACGTAGGGCTTGTTCTCGGCTGTAGGCGTTCCGCTGCCCGTAGGCTGTTTCACTGGTGTCCCCCAGATATAATCGTCAGTCTTGAGAAGTAATCCAGGAATCAGAACCAAGTTGTGGCTGTGTTGAAACTTGAAACAGTTCTCACTGTAGCTACAGCCAATGCATCAACGCCACATGCTATGACCTTTCACTCGGCAATGAGTTTCTAAAACGCCGGCCATTTTGGCGAAGCCCTAATTTCCCCGTGAACACAATTGCTTCAACTACTTCATCTGCCTCAGAGTTTTCTCTCGAATTGTAAAGAATGATGACTGATACTCTTATCTTTGGTTTGGTAAATCTTTATGACTGAAATCTTTAATTTGGAGACGATGGCAGCGGATTTGGCGCGGCAGTATCACAGTACAGTTCCAACGCCTCTACGCCATTTCTTTTCGCACAGCCTGTCGGGATATCCTGTTTCGTGACGTGTTTTGGATTATACCACTACATCAGACGTGGGAGGGAGAGCAGGGGTGTATGTGATGTCATTCGCATATGAAACATCTGCTTAGAAATTTAATGAGGCAAGAAAATTCGGCCCATTACATCACACGAATAGTGCTATAGTTGTACTAGAACAATCAGGTAACTTTCTCCAATCCTAAATTTCCATCTTTGAGATATATGACATGCTTTAGTCACAAAATTATCATCCTGAAAGTTGGAACCCTACAACTTGGCATAAACCATAATTTGCTCATACAAAATATTGACTCCGAGAAAAGAAGATTTTTCACACTGTTCAAGCTTTTATTGCAGTGACAAGTAATTAAAAGACAGTGATTTAATTCACATGAGGAGCCGTTTATAATGTGAATTAATCAGTTAAAATCAGATATCATACAAAGTACATGTAATTACAATGTATAAACTTAAAAGTGTCGAAATTCGGGCTAGATCAATGAAACATTTACATGGACATGTATTACTCTTAATTACCATGTACCTACATGACATACAATAAGCATATGTTGTAAACTTGTAATCATTTTTAGGGAGCAAACCACATACAGATGTTAAATCCATCTGTTGCGTCATCTTCAACATTTGCACACAAATTACAACTGATTTAGTCTCAACTGTCATAGACATGCTCAGTATGTCTTTCTAATCGTCCCCACCCAATTATCATTAATGGAATATCCCTTTTGAAAACAGTGTTCTTTACCCTGTTGAAGCCATCATGCCTACACCATGTACATGTATGGTGTAAGATCCGGCTTGTAGCAGTAGTAGCTATCCCTATACAGGTGAAGCCGGCACGTCAGCAGAACGTACTACACCTGCGCGAAACCCATAATGTGCATAGCACCTCGGCAGAATGTCTCGTTTAAGGTCCTATTCACGTATTTAAGGATGACATCCTGTCTATAGTTGTGTGTCAGAAAAGATATCGTCTGCAACAGGCGAAATTCTGAAGCAACATCCAACGAAAACCGTGAAAAAAATCAGGCCCAGTACGTTCTGCTGACATGCTGGTGTAGCCTGGTAACCATACCATCAAGTGCTCAATCCCCCACTATCTCTACAGTGCTGGGAGTGTTATCCGCAAACCCAGTTCATTGGCAAAGGCCAGGGAATTTTTAGTCCTTCACTCCTGAAACAGCAGTAATCAACAAAGCCAGCTGGAAAGATAGGCTGTCAGAAAGAGGCCTATGCTTACAAATGTAGTAGAACTGGGACCAGTAAACACACTCGTGTGGAATGGTTACCAAGCTATTACAGGTGTATTCTGCACCAGACTCCTTTGTTGTTTCCAGGCTAACTCCCCCGGTAATTCATCCAGAACATTTCACCAATATCTACTGTTTCAGTCCCCAAAGTACATGTATTCCCTCTACCAGGCTTTAGAAGTGGCTGGAAAGAGTAGAAATTGTCCAAATAGGCAGATAACATGCCAGGGGAGTTGGTCCGCTGAAGGAGTACAGTTTGCTGCTTCTGAGCTGCAGTCAGTTCTGAAGCCTGGTAGAGGCTATACACCTTTTATGGCGAGGGGGCAGTCAGGAAGACTTTCTATATTGTAGGAGCCAAGATAGTCTATGTATGTATATGTGAGAAGATGGTCACATGGGTCCAATATTTTCCTGACTACCCGCAACCATTTTCATGGAAGTGTAATAATTCAATCAAAACCCCTCATTATCTTTAGCCAGCGGTAATTATAACTACAGAGGATGGCACCCAGGCTAGGTTACCTTGACCAAATGTGTTGGCAAACAAGTATACATTTTATGGGCCGTCCAACATAACACACCAGCTTCACAGGCACATGGCAGCAGCTAGTTATATCATATCAGACGACTTATCACATCCAAACCAACTGAAGACATTGTTAAAGTTATCTAAGGAAGAAGTGCGTATTATATTTGATGGGCTTCTGTTATTATTCCATACTTATACTGTTTGGAACATGGTAAGCTTTGTGTGAAAGGTGCAGGTTCTAGAGACCAAGTCTTAAACTCTCTTGTTAGCAAAGCAGACAAGATGTACATGTACTGTTAGCGCCATTAATACTTTATTTGTATTCAATTAAAAACTGTACAACTGTCGAATGCTTTAGCATTCCCACGTGCCCACATTGCCAGAATTCCATCAAAATTCAACAAGTACGATCAGAAAATGCATAATGAGAACAGAAATGTGCAACATGCCAGAAGCATAATGTACATTCACTGATCCAAATGAAATAAATGCACACTGCCCCTTCCCATATCATTACCTTAGTTGATACCAAAATGTATCTGCATTGAGGAAAGCAACTTAAACCCATAATAGTAATATTTAACTGAATCAAGTAAAATCTACCTAATAATGCTAACCTTCTTTGGCAATAGGAACGTTTTCTACCACACAGTGTACTGACTACAGTGCAATGAACTGTTTTGGACCCGAGATTTCTAAGCGTTGCTCTGTAAATGTAGTGTTATAAGTATCTTGTGTGTATATTTCATTTTTGCCTTAAATTTCAACTTAAGGTTCAATCAGTCAAGAGACAAGGGTTGAACTGTTGTAGCCTAACGTGTTATGATGTTATTGTAACATTTATATTCACTAGCAAAGAGAACGCATCACAATATTTGACGCCAAACAACAACAGACTATGTAATGTGGTGTATTGAAGCAACCCTCCCAACAAAGTTCTCAAAAACATTAGAGTTTTTTTGTCAAATTTTGACATTTCCCTTGATAAAAACTCTGCCAGGCCCCTTTTTACTGCCTCCCATAGCCTATCCTTACAGAATTTCCCTAACATAAGATTTTAGGTGCATAATTTTATAAACAGTGATATAAATACAATTAGTAATGTTATCATCCTTATCAGTGCTAAAGATTGCAAATATCTTATGTAAATTAATGTAATTTTAATCAATTATACAGTAATTACACAGGTTTTGAGAAGATCACTAACTTTGGAGCCTTCCAATATACCGAGAAAGAGTACATGTAAATGGTCATGATTTTAAATTTTGACGAGCTTGATTTTTCATGCAACATTGAACAGACTAGGAACAGAAAATTTATGTTGACCAAAGCATTACCCCAAAAAAACCTTTCCACAAAATTTATGGTCTTACTAAGTGTGATTATGCGACAGGACTTATATAAGTCTATCAATAAAATGACCACCCCTATGAGATTTTTGAGTGGACACTTCCAAATTTGGTCATTTCATACAGTTTTTCTACATTATCAAAATTTAGAATATCCAAAGAGTTTCCAAAAGCTTTCTTAACATTTTAAACATCTAACTTTAACTTCTAAATGCCACGAAGCAAAATTGAAGCAAGTCATCGATTGAGAAATGAAAAAAAAGTCTTGCTTTTCGTTTGGAATTTTAGTACACAAAGCAACATGCTCCCAAATCGGCTGTGTTGCCTCTCTTTTCGTTTTGTTTACAATACATCACAATATACGGAAATCAGTATTCACTCAGTGTTGCACAGTTATACACAGTTATGCACATACATGCTCTTTGGAGTAACATCACGGGTTAATTTTCACAAAGCCAGGGTTCAGAATTTTAGAGAAATAAAACAATAGGATGTAACACAACAGATAGAAAGAGATTCTGAACAATGTGCTTAAGACTTAAGGCACACCCATCCCAATGTTGAAACACTGATGATCTGTGTCTGTCTTAGAACTTGCTTTCAACTTCCCCATCAAAAGTTGGCTTGTCCAATTCAGCCAATCAGTCAATAAGGATACAGAATGTTGGATCAAACCAAAGTCCAAAGGGGGATGCGAACAAAAATTCACACTAGTGAAGGAAAATGTTTTGCACATTGAGAGTAGCTGAAAGAAGATCACAATATAACACATTTCTTCTTTCTCTTTCCCTCCTTTTTGGTTTTCTTGTTCTTCTTCCCATCAGGCTTGGCGGTCTCTTCTTTCTTCCGATCGCGGATCTCGCACATTAAATCAAAGAACACCTGCACAACACAGGAGAACATCATCAGAAACTTGTATCAGCTTTCCTTCATTCATATGTTGGACTCACTTGCAATTGATATTCTATTGCTTCTCAGATGAACTTAAAGGACTCCAGTGCAATTTCTGGGCGGCAAAACTGGATTTTCAAAGTCAATTTTCTGGTCATTCTTTTTTATGTAGTGAGTTGAATGAACCTTATCCTATAGCATACTGATATCTGTGAGGCAAAAATGCGATGTTGTTGACAGAAAATGGTTGCTTGTTTTGTATTGTAGGCTGGTTTTTGTTATTTATTGGTGGTACCAAAAAATAAAAGGGCTTGTTTTGTCAGTTGCTGAAACTGCATTGGATGCCTTTAAGGTGTTTTCACAAGTTTTCTTTTATGTTATCACCCCTTTTCAGTCTGAGAAACAATATCATCTTGAAGCTATGTGCTGACCTGTTAGTAGTGTAGTGAGACAACACAAACATGAACATAGAATAACTGCAAAACACTTGTTAGTATAGTACACAAGTATGTACATGGCCTTGTACTGGTCCAACATCAGAATTAGCTATAGACCAGAGAGCTTGTTGTTTGTCTTTACTGTATCAACATTTTGAAATGGTATCTTCTGAGAGCAAAGAAAATATTCATCTGTTTATGGAAATTGAAATCAAGGAAACATTGCACAGACTCATATTCATAACCGAAAATTGCAAACTTTTGAAGATGGCTGAACTGCATATAACTTATTCCGAACAACAACCAATGCTGATCCAACAAGAACACTACTCTACACCTAAAAATACAGTAGATAAAAACATTAACATGCTTGTCAGTACAATGTACCATCAGCAATACAAGTTGATTGACAACTGTTGAGTGCGAAAAGCAAAGACCAGACGGGCACACAAACTATAAACCAGGTTAGACATAGAGCTGCAAAATAACATGAGAATGTAGTTGACTGAAACATTTGAATCTAGCTGTACCAGTAACAGGCAAAAACGAATGTGAAGAAAAACTGTTGCACATCGGACTAATTAGTAGCAGGCAAACGAGTTTCAAGTAGCAGGAGAGAATTTTCAATACAGTTTAACCAATACAGATTGTACATGTATGTTGTTACAATGCACACTTAAAAAACTTTGTTGTGAGACCAAAACAAACTGCAGTGAGAGGCCCTCTATCATAGAAATGATAGAGAAGAACTGAAAGTAAAGAAAGGGAAGAGGGAGAAATAAAGAGGACAAAACTATCAACAGGAAGGAAAGGAGCAGCAAGGATTGAACTGAATCTGGAGGCCATGGGAAAATGTTAGTAGAACTTACTATCTGTAAATCGTGACCGTTGGTAGGGCCACTTTCGAAATGTTGGGTTTGACAATTGTTTCTACTCACATGCAATCCTCCTTCTACTTTTTCTAGGCAATTTGTTCTACGAAGTTTTCTTACAGCTTTGTTTGTACCAGACATATGTATGTCAGAGTCAAATATAAAGCTAATTATTACCAAACCTATTTAACAGTTAGTAATGACTTGGATGTCTGAAGGCAATATGTTTCAAAATTGCTTCAACTACATGTACATGTACCCCAAATCCTTTACAATGGCCTCTGGCTATATGTATATAGATGTGGCATATGATTTTGTTTATTTGCATGATCATTCTAATAATAATAATATTCCATTACATTTCAGTTGATGGCAAATTACAAAGAAAAGCAGACATCATTTTGACCAAGAAAGTATTAACTGTAAATATACTATGGATAAATTTGGTGCTGTTCAGTCCTATAACATCAACTTGAAGTTTCTACAATTTTCTTCATATTCGAGAGTCTATTCTTTTTTTCAGTTCAAGATGATTCAACTACCAGCATTTATCTTGAAGTTCATTATTTTCTAGACCATTTGAAATTCTATAAAAGTCTAAAAGTTATGGTAAAACATAACAATTTCCTGATTCTCTACAAAAATTTCCAGATCAGATAACAAGAAGGTGGATTGCAGTTGTGAGCTCGAGGGAGGACTACAGAAACCATGTGTCAAACCCGACATTTGCTGGTGCGCCCAACGGGGTGGGTAGAGAACATAAGGTGGGCCTTACATCTGGAGGCACCCTCGCTTGTTCCTGTTTCCCTGTCTGTCTGTTGGACCGTTGGCCTTTTTCCTGTCCCTGATCATTCGCATCAAATCAAAGTAGGCCTGCAGCCCGCACAGGGGGGGAGACCAGAGGGGGGAAAGAAAAGGAGAAAACACAAGGATACATACAGTTCCACCTGAAGTAAGAATCAAGGAAAAAACCTCCAAAAGTCTAGCCAGGGAAAACTTCGGTAGAGTACCTCTCGACCATGCAGGCATAGAGCGACATGCAGAATTGGAAAAAAAAGGAAAAGTTGTGGAGAATATTTCCTATGTTCCATGCAAACTTACAAACATTTTTATTATACCTTACCTGTTGACATGCATACAGTGTTGATATCAAAACTATCTAGCAGTTGTATCTTCATTACCTGTTTGTATTATCTTTCAAATCAATAACAAGCTTTAAAATGTGTAGCAGAAAATAACCTCCTACATGTAAGTACATGTAGCCTTTCAGCTTAAAAAAAGAGCATCACATTATGATTATTGAAAAGCATTCAAAATCCATATATGAATTACTGAAATTCGAAAAAAAGTACATTTAGATGAGGTAGGAGGGTGAAATGAGAAAAAAGAAGGAAAATAAAAAGAACAAATGTTGCATTCCAAAAATTTCCAGACATTTTGTGATAGTGTCAAGTAACTGTCAGGAAAACATAAGAATGTACTCTCTAAGAGAAGGAATAGTTTTCAAGAATGGCAGGTAGCTTGGGAGAAGTTCTAACACAACAAAAACGGCTAACAAAAATGTGATTTTTCTGAATTTTTCGACGGCAATGTTTTCTGACTAGGACTCAGTCTTTCTCAAACATTTTGTTCTCATGAATAGCATTTCCTGAAAGAGGTGGGAAGACTGGCAAAGGAAGAAAACATAGATGTTGGGAATAATGGACATGAATGCAACAGAAATGCACACAACTATTGAAGACATACAAGCGACACAAAGTCACGGTAAGAAACATTAGTGTAGTTAGTGGCTAACAAATATAATGAGAGGCACAACAAAAACATAGAATAACGTACTGATGCAAAAGGTAGAATGAAAGTATAAACAAACAAGGAATTTCATCACAATGTATCATGTCTTACTTTTTTCTGAAGGTAACATTGAAAATTACCTGCACTAGACAAATTTTACCTGCACCACTCAGAATTAGGAAGTATAGATCATACTTAAAACTGTTCAGAAACCATTGCTATTATTTCTTTTATACTTCATAGGTGGTGACAGTCAATACAGCTAATGAAAATTCACATGCACCTTCAATTGTATGTAAACCCAGTGCAGGTTAGGTGCAGGTAGACATCAGAAATACAAAATGTACCTGCACAGCTCCAATTTTACCTGCTAAGCTGCATATGCAGGTTGTATTTCGACCCGTCTGCAAAGATTTTTTTAACGTCTTTTGCAGTCAGCAAAACAAATCTTCTGTGTTTATCTTCCTATTTTACTACAAAACTTTTGTGATTCAATTACTGTCCTTAATAGTTAATTCCCCCATCTATTTTTGACAGGAAGAAAAATATAGATAACTGTATTGACACATACATGTATAAGCTGGCAAAGTAAAACTGGGAGACCAACATATCTAATTGTACTACCAGCACTGTCTAATGCTATAAAAGGGTAAGTTAGGTTCGTCACAAACTAGTTTTCTCAGTTCAAAAGTAACAAGTAGAGAGAGCTTATGGAACGGACCAGAACGGATCAGGAAAAAAAGGATCCAATTTTTTCTTTCACGTCAATAATATGAAAAGCTTTTCCTTTGTCATTTTGCTAAATTTTACTCAAAAATTAAAACAATTTTTTTGTACATTTGCCCCCCCCTCCTTTCCCTGACCCTTCCTGTGAGAATGTACATGTATGTATGTATCAGTAGGAGCATGTCGGCAGAATGTACCGCACCTGCGAGAAACCATGGTTTCTGTTCGATGTTTGGTCAAAGTTGCATCAAAATTTTGTCCACTGTATATCTTTTCCGACACAATACTAGAAAATTACAGATGGGATGTCATCCTTCAATACGTGTACATGACCTATACCAATACGTTCCGCAGAAGTGCTGTGCACATTATGTTCCGGATTTCACGCAGGTGCAGTACGTTCTATCAACGTGCTTGCATGAGTAGGTTACAACTAAGCATTTTTTTTTTGCACAGGTGACACACCTTGTCCACATTTTGCCGTGTTTTTGCGGAGGTTTCCACGTAGGGCACGTTCCACTCGCCTGCCTTGGCGGTGGCGGTCTCTATCGTGACTTGTCTCTTGTCGAACAGGTCGCACTTATTGCCCACCAGGAGGAACGGAATGTTCTCGTCATTCTTCACCCGCAGAATCTGTTCCCTGTGACAACGACAACGATAAAAACGGCAACGTTAAAGAGGCATTTGTGGAAGGATGGACATAACAGGTGACTATCACCTCTTCAAGATGTCAAACCTGAAACCAGACTGTATGGTTTGAATCACTCACACCGGGAAGGACCCCTGCTCTTTTCGTTAAGTGTGGTGGGATCTTTAACGTGCACCAGGTGTGGCTTTCCTTAAACATGGGACCTCCAGCTTTACGTCCTATCTGAGAGGACGTCCCTAACTGAAGCTAGGTACTCATTTTCACCTGAGTCAAGTGTGGAAACAGGTGTAAAGTGCCTTTCCCAAGGGCACAACACTGGGGTCTGCCAAGGATTCGAACCCAGAACCTTCAGAGTCAACAACCCTAACAACAAGACCACCTTGTCACCTACATGAACAGAATCTACAGTATTCTGACCTGAAGTCTGCCGTCGCTGCGAAGGACTCCTGCTCTGTGATGGAGAAGACACAGAGGAACCCCTCCCCACTGCGGAAGTAGTTGTCCCTGATAGCAGCGTAGTCCTCCTGTCCTGCTGTATCCAGGATGTCGATCTGGACCTCCTCTCCATCCAGCACCACCTTCTTCCTGTAGCTGTCTGCTTTGGTGGGCTCATAGTCTTCAACAAACTATACAGAACGACAGTGGTAAAGTTTAGCTTTAATCCAACACAAAGGAGGAACTCACCATAAATTTTCGGTCGATCTCGTCAACCGTCGTCAGATGAATGATGAATGATCATACAGTTACCCTGGACAAGGTTCACATTCTGGATACGGAGCAGGATTACTTTGTGAGGGGAGTGAAGGAGGCAGTCTACATCAGGGCCCATCAACCCTCTTTGAACCGTGACGGTGGGAGATTCCGTCTTCCCGCCACTTACGATTCACTCCTGACGTCATCACACTTCCGACTTCCGGAACGACGTCAGCGAGTGGATCATTCATCTGACGAAGGTTGACGAGATCGACCGAAAATTTATGGTGAGTTCCTCCTTTGTGTTGGATTAAAGCTAAACTTTACCACTATGGAATCTACCAACACAGATGAGCTTTCATTCTAATATACAGAACGATAAACGTAAACCATAAAGTAAACGATATCATTAGAATCCAATAGATAATGTATAAAGCCCCTGACACACATTCAGAACCTTCCCCGAGCGCCAGCCAACCTTGCTTGGGAGCCGTCTGACCAGATTTAGGCCATACCTACCATTCGATACGAATCAAATTTGAGTCAAATTTGACTGCCACCCACACCTCAACCACTGCTGACCTACTCCTGAACACCAGCCAACCATGCCCAAACCCCATCCATACATTTTAAAACATTCGGCTGGTGCAGCTGAACAGTAGCCAACCTGGCCGAACACCAGCCAACCACAGCCGACCTTGCTCCCGACCTACTCCTAACCGCATGGTTGGGGGGAGTTCGGCAGTGTTTGGGAGGCCATATTTGGCTATGTTCAACATCTCACGTCTCAATGCAAACTCTCAACATTCAGATTTTGAGATTTTGTTCTGCATAGGGAAATACCATGGGCAAATAGTTCTCTTTGGTTAGGTCTAGATAAGTACCCCACCTACCTCATCATACATGAACTGCAGGGTGAGGGCTGACTTGCCCACTCCACCACTGCCCACCATGATGACCTTGTGTAGCGCCATCTGCGGGGGCTTCGGTTTGGAAGCCATGGTCCAACACTACGTCTCTACAGCTAGATACAACCTGGGAAATAATAAACAAACAAACAAACAAATTATTTTTCATTTGTCTGACGCCATGGTCCAACACTACGTCTCTACAGCTAGATACAACCTGGGAAATAATAAACAAACAAACAAACAAATTATTTTTCATTTGTCTGACGCCATGGTCCAACACTACGTCTCTACAGCTAGATACAACCTGGGAAATAATAAACAAACAAACAAACAAACAAATTATTGTTTTCATTTGTCTGAGGAGGCTTCAATTTTGAAGCCATGGCTACATCTAGCTTTCTAGATTTGGGTAAGCTATTCTCTTTATCAGATATGTTTGCCTATAAAATACCATACTGTATATATTCAATGCTAATAGTAATAGACTTTTTTTGTTTCCTTTGGCAAGCCAGTAAGACTGAACTTCATAAAGTTCAACAGAAATAATAAGTATAATAAGCATGTGCTCATCTGTATCTGTGAGCCAAAAATGCAACGTTGCTGACAGAAAACGATTGCTTGTTTCGTATCGTAGGCTGCTTCTAGCTATTTATTGGTGGTACCAAAAAAAAAGGGGACTCCTTACGTAGCATGTATCTGGGCTATTTCAAATTTTGAAATTTACCCCCAGTTTGGCTACAGAAGGCAGTCAGAAGGTTCAAATTCCTAGAAAGAAACTCTGTCAACCCTGTCTGAACACGAATCAGTCCACTTCATCAACCTGTCATTTCAGCTGACCTCCTCTACCAGTCCTGATCCCATAAATAACATACCAATAAGAAAGGCATAAAAACAATGATGAGTCTGCAATAACAGCGTTCCCTCTAGTCTACCATAGCACGCTTGCTGGCCCTACCTGGATGGTACGGTAAATGTGTTTACGTTTGCGGTCTCTTTATTTCGCGTAGGAGGCCTTGAGAAAAGGAGGTTTGTGTGGTGTTTGATTTTGAAGCTTGCGGTTAAAACTATTCTGTAGTACAGTAAAAATACAAAATACATATTCACCATATTATGATTGCACAATAAGAGGTCAATGCGAAAATGGAGCCACTGTGAAATATAATATAAAAGTTTCTGCATTTACGGTAGATTGCTTGCAAAGATCCAGTTTCAGCTCCCAAAAAGATTACTAGCATCTCTACCACTCAGTGTACTTTTTCAGGGCAGGGCTTTTTTCTGCATACATGCACTGGTGCAGGTAATGTGGAAAATAACCTGCACCAGACAAATTTTACCTGCACCACTAGGATTTTAGGAAGTATGGATCACACTAAAAACTGGTCAGAAACCATTGCCACTATTTCTTTTATATGACAAAGGTGTTAACAGTCAGAACAGCAAATAAAAATCCACATACACCTACATGTATAATAACTTAGAACATGGACTAGTGTAGGTTAGGTGCAGGATCAGAAATACCGGCACAGCTCCAATTTTACCTGTACTAACATGCATATGTAGGTGGTATTTCAAGCTCTGCATTATTACCCCAGAATCTATAGCAAAGATTGTGCTGACTAAGCTATTTATGCATTGATTCCGATCATGTACTCTCCCAGACAGCATACTCTGACTCATGTCTACATGTACCTTTGTTTTCCTGACAGAACATGGGACATGTAATAAATCAGGGCAAATTTAATCAGGCTCCCGACTACTGTAGATTTGCGTAAGTTCGCAGGGATTCCATGTCGCGGTAGGGGTGAAAAGGAGGCGTTCACAGTGTTTAAATTAAAGGCATTCGAACCGATTTCTGGACAGTAAAACTGGATGTTCAAAGTCAACTTTCTGGTCATTTTTTTAATGTAGTAAGTTGAATCAACCCTATCTCATAGCATACCGATATCTGTGACTTTGTGAGGCAAAAATGCGATGTTGCTGACAGAAAACAGTTGCTGGTTCCAAACAAAAAATGGGACTCCTCATTTACATGTGTAGCTAGATTTGGGGCTATTTGAAACCCTTGAAGTATGAAATGATGACGAAAATGTGCTTAAAAAATAGCAGTAAATTTCAATATCAGGCAGATTTCCTCATCTAGAATATTTTTTGTATTGCCAGCCAGAAATTGCAATTTGGATGCCTTTCAAGTTTGCAGTGGGCACACAGAGCGCATTACGGACAAATGTTTACATTGTGATGATTTTGCGGCGGAGAGAATAGTCGTGCAAACATAAAACAACTGCAAATATTTGAAGAATTACAGTATACAATCCTGGCTGCACCTCACATGACAGGCAATCTACCCTCCTCTGATACAGTCAGACATTTAATACATACATGAGATATTGGTTTGGAACAAAAACTAATACAAATTAGGCAACAGATCTAGAGAAGCTTCCTCAGGCCACACCAATTTAATTTGTTGGTTCTCAGATTTTTTCAGAAAAAATATAATGATGCAACAGGGAAAAAACAGGCCTAGGCATCCTATGATGCCCCAAAAGATGCGATAGGAGCCATGAAGTCAACATACCAGGGTGGTTTGTAACAATTAACTCTTAACTTTAAATCAAAACTGCTGCATTGATAGATGGAAAAACTGTAACAACTAGGAAGACAAGGACTTTCTTAACTGTAGGGGCCAAAAATATGAGCATTTTGGACTTGATTCAGAACCTGATTTTTTTTCTTTTTTGCAAATCAGAAAATTACTGAAGAGGGCAAATCTAAGAACCAATTGATTAAATTGGTGTGGCCTAAGATTGAAAATTTTATGTCCTTTTTTTTGTCAGTAGTAGTCAAAAATAGGCCAAGGTTTTATGGTTAACCAGAAACACTACATTTTTACCTAGCCCCTGGCACTGTTGCTAGCTCTGTTCCAGCATATGTCACTATACATTATTAAGAACAAGTCCAGACACAACCAATTATACCCAGACACCCCAATCCTCACATCTATCTGTGTCGGGGGAATTGACTGGGGGTAAAAATCAGCCAAGTTGAATTATTTATGTACGAAAAACACACCAACCACCAAAATGGTGGAAATCCAATAAGCCTGTCGCTGACCAACTTGTGGCCTGATTCTATCCCCAATTACATCAACAGCCAAAAAGGAACGTTGTATTTTTAGTTTAATAATTCCATGTGGACTATAATATTATATGGATGGAGGAGGCTGTGTTGGAATGGAAGAAATCATTTGAAGGGAAAACTTTTTTTAGGAAAACGTATCATTGTCTTCCTCGTTGTCACAGTTTTTTTCCAGCTATCAATGCAGCAGTTTGGTTAAAACTTCAAAATTCATTGTTATCTCCATGAAAAATGGAGATATTGTTTTGGGTCTGTCTGTCTGTCTGTGTGTGTGTCTGTCTGTCTGTCTGTCTGTGTGTCTGTGTGTGTTTCCGCCAATTACTGGTGAGGATAACTTAAGAACGCCTTTATGGATGGTGATGATATTTGGTATGTAGGTAGGTATTAGGAAGACAAAGGTCAAGGTCAAATCTGGGCCTCCTGGTGGCTGACCTTGGTACTGCAGCAGAACTTCCGGTTTTTGTATCTTTTGTCCTGAACATGCTATGGTCTTGATTTTTTGGTGGCAGATAGCTTTTCCTGTCAGGAATAAGTGGTGTGTGTTTTGCCCCCCTAGCAGCTTGTGCTGGAACTGCAGGGGTTTTTTTTTGAGAAATTTTTAAGAGCATATAAGTCCAGAAAGGAGCAACGTATTATCATGATTTTTGGTATGTAGGTAGCTTACACAGAGACGTACATAATTAAATTCAAATTATGCAAATGAGGACTTGATTTGAATAATTAATGAGGAAATTCTGAAATTCCAGTGTTTTACATTATAGGACTTTCATACATGTAATGTGTATAATCTATCGCAGGTAGAATATAAACAGATACCAATTATGCAAATATGGACCTCATTTGCATAATTAATGAAAATTCTTCCTTAATTGATTCCTTAGTGGTAAATGATGGGAATTTCATACTTGTGACTTGTGTAAGTTAGTTAAAAGTTTACAACACCGTGCATATATTATGTTAATGTACAGGTCATTTGCATAATTTATGATAACGTGTTGAAATGAAACATTGCCAAAGGATTGGACTTTCACATCAAATATATGTTATTTGTGTTGAGGAAACCCTATTTCATGGAGATATGAGGTCTCCGAATTCTTGTTTTAGTTGCAAACCAGCCTGTTATGTTGACTTCATGGCTCCTATCGTACATGTAGCATTTGGGCTTTGGGGCATAGATGAAGTGGTGTAAGTTTGGGCCCCCTAGCGGTTTGCTTTAATGTTGCACACAATCAAAAAAAAGAAAAAAGTACTCAACAGGATGTCTGATTCATGATTGATTTGCATACTCCAGTATCAGACTCCCCCCCCCTTGTCCTGTATGGTTTGGCCCCATGACTCACCTGTGGGATTTGTTGACAAACCAGGAGGGGTCACCGGGCGGGGCCACAGACATGACAACAAAGACATCAAGCTTATCACGGACAATAGACTTTCTAAACACAGCCCAAACAGTTTGGACACTTCTCCTGCTACCTGTAAACTTAAACCAAACCAGAGAAAGCTGCATAATACTGTTTCCCTATATTCAGGAGTTACCAATTCTCACACCTATACAATAATCTCTGGCACTAAATATTGTAAGAAATAGACAGTTAAAAGACTTTTGTTCTTCATGTTTCTTACATCTACAAACCTTACCCTTTGCAAGACTGAGAGTTCTGTAAATCGTGAAATGTTCACAGTGGTTTTATTCTCACGTTTTTTTGCTGTGTCCTCTAAGTCTAACACGAAATAAAGACATGACACCACATGTATTTTTCAGTTCTATTGTGGTTGTACCACAAATTTGTTTCAACCGTGAACTTCAAACACTGCGAAAAACTCCTTTTTCCCTCATTAAAATAAAAATACCACGAAAGTTAACGCATTTACAGTACAGTACTAGTATATACAGTGGACTCATTTCCCCATCTGGAATGCCTGAATCTCTGACCCCCCTATTGGGAGTAATGATTGAACACACCCCAGAGGAAAAGTGTGGGTGGAAGGTGACAGGGAAGTCCTGCATTCCAACCTAACAAAAATTTGGGCAGAAGTCTTCTCAACTATTTCATCTGGCATTCTATCAACAACTTTATCATTGTATCTTGACCAAAGGTGTCGAAAGAATAGCAAGGGGATGTTTGGGCTTCAGTTTCTCCCAAAATTCAATTCAGCAACATTGTCTACGCTCAGTTCTTGAATCAGTATTTTAGTGTATTACTATTACAGGAGGGCCTGCATGCCCTTTTTCGTAAAGCGTAATCAGGCCTTTTTATTATTCGTAATCCGTAGGCAGCTGCCCCAAAAATCAACGTAATTCGTAATCAGTACATTTGCCGCAAAGCGTAAAGGCGTAATCAGCTCTGAGAATTTAACGTAATTCGTAATTGGTGGCGAAAATTTTGCGTACTTCATAATCACTACCCCCCCCCCCCCCACCCAACCCAGGCCCTCTTACAGTTCCACTAGCCTGAGAATATTTCCAGTACCACCACCAGTGTTGGCCTAGCTGACATTTAAACTACGATGTCTGCCTTTTTCGGAAGTTTCCCTGCAGTTACATTTTGTGCTAGTGTGTATTTTGCAATTCTATCCTGTCAAAATAAACCATTCATTCAAGTTCGCTTAACTGAGTTTGTTCCTGTAGATTGGCATATAGTGTACTTGTATGTTTAGCTTATATATACAACAGATTACAACTTCAAGTATACATAATTTGCTTTCTTGTAACAATATTTATGAACATTGGGACTGAAAGGTACAATAAACGACTTTCATTCATTCAAATTCATGATTTTATCAAGGAAAAACTACTACTGAAATCCTAACAAAGCAAGGCAACTCTTTACACTACCGGGGGTATAAATGTGATTTTTATGTGAATTTGGCAGATAAACTTCAAGAAATGTGAAATGATGTGACTGACAGATAAAGATATGTGCAAGTGGGATTTGATAAATGTAAATCGTGACATGGGGATACTGAACAGCCACACTTTTTTGTATCTTTATATGTGTCATTGCCCGCGGGCCAATCTGCTCACTGTCCCTTCATCAAAAGAGGCTCCGTCGACTTCTCAGAAATCAAAGCCGCCTTTTTTGAAAATCAAAAATCATTCCGCTCCACTTTTCAGCCATTATCCATATGAGTTCATGGTACACAATTCCAAAACAAGTGACAATATTTTCCACTGTAGTCACATTGTATTACATATTTTTCAGTTTTGCCATGAAATTCACATAAAAGTCACGTTTGTACAGCTGGTAGTGTTACCTATCAGTATCATAAACACATAGCAACATTTGTCAAACCCTCCTTTCCTGGTTTCCTCAAATCCAACACACACACAGACACACACACACATCATATCTGTATGTATAACAACAATACATATGGGTAGACAGAATTGGTAACACCTGGAATTGCAAACAAAAGACCAACTGCTAAAAGGGGAAACATTAAACTTCACAAAACAATCCTTGCACTTTGTTTCCTTTATGCACAAGTAGTTCCTCTTCTAGACGATTATGATTCATTGATGATGTGAAGATAACACAGAATCAGAACAATCTTGAATTATTTATGAAGCTATCAGTTGCAGTTTGAAGAAATATAGACATAAATGATCAAAGTTGTGACCGTTTTTATTTTTGTCATCTGCACGATAATTTGTACGTGGCAATGAATGGAAACTGTTGATCTTACCACCTGTGAAAATTGTGTCGAGTTCAAGTCATTGATTTCAAATACAAAATTTATGTACTTTTGCTTTACAAGATTTGTATCCATGCACCAGCCTAACGTTAGATGTGTTAATTTTAATCCCCAAAGCTTATAAGAATGTTTGTATCTGGAATATTGGATAGGGGAAGCACAAGAATTATGTTATGTCAACTCAACATGTTCCACCCAAATTGAAAACACACTTTTTGAACACTCGCTAGTCACTACATCATTTTTGTCGACTCCGGGCTATAAATTCAGCACACCCAGGGGCGGACTGTTGAAAGAAATCGCCTGTAAAAAAAATCGATCACTATCAAAGCTGTCAGTCCAGGAGATGGATGGAGGAGTCCCAGCCGAAATTATAATTCGGGGCTTCCCGTCCAAAAATTTGTTACATGTTTCCGAGTGGCAAACGGAGGGGTTTCCTCCCTAGGAAAATGGCGCTGTATCAACGAGTTAAGGGAATTAATCTGGACAAAAAGAGTCCAGATAGTAGAGAAGGAGTCACTTAACACTATGGCCTACCTTAAATGGTCTGGGGGTCTGTGAAAAGTGATCCTCGGCGCCCTACATACAAGGCTACCGCAGAGCGCTCGGCTCAGCTCGGTCGGTCTCGTTACAGCAACCAAAATGGCGGAAGGGTGGGGCGCACGGCATCATGGGACCATCGTTTTCTATCCTGTCTTTTTCAATCAAATCGCTAGAGGACATTGCTGCACGGTCATGGCCAGGCGCAAAACTCCTACCGACTACATGTAACGTTAGCTGAACGAACCCGGCGGCGGCGAAATTCTATAGCCCCGAACAGATCCCGAGCCGCCCAAACTACGATAGACTGAACACCAGACTACGCACACAAGGCAGTGAGATCGGACTGTTGTTTCAATTTGTGTGAGGCTGTTATACCAGTGTTTTCCTCCAATGTTTAGTATTGGGGAAGGCTTTCAGCACCAAGGACAGGGCAACATCACCAAAGAAATGTGACACTGCCAAGTCATGTTACCATTTGTACCTGTGACCAAACTACTCAGACCATCAATAGAATGATTTGTAGGATATTGTAAGCCCAAAGGTATCGAAAAACGGTGGTTTTGAACAGTAGAATATGCTAGAATATGTTTGCCTTGTGTGGCATTCAGGCCTCACTTCAGGTTGTGTAGGATAATTCTAGGTAGAAACTACATGTATGTTAGCTATGACAGAGCATTAGAGCAGCTATCACTTACTCCCCTGTACCTGAGACGCCGTGATTTTTGTGTGAAGTTTGCACTGTCTCTATCTAAATCTCCCACCTTCTCTAGTTGGCTGCCTCCGAAACGTGGAACCTTACATGACAGAGAACTACGAACAAATTAAGGACAACTTCAGGCAGTTCAGCTGCAGAACTTCTAGATTTAGAATAGTACCTTACCTTTGAGTGTAAAGTTATTGAATGAATTGAAATGAATTTTACAAAATGCTCTATCTCCTACCCCAATTCAGCCAGGTAAGGCTGCAATGGTATGTGTGTGCAGGTGTTGCAAATACATGTAAACTAGTCATCATCATCATATACAGTAAGTTTTTGATCAATGTTACAGTAATATTTTCAAATGGATTGCAAGACACTGAAAGAAGCAATTGACACACACTGATATTTGGACACTGATCCTTTATTGTTTCTGGCACATCTTCGCAAGGATAAGAAGTAACACTAGCTGCCAACGCAGCCCACAAAGTTTCTCCCAAATTTCTTCCTCACCAAACCAATTTTTCAACTCGTTTAACTGAACCACGAAGTCTTCCAAAGAATATGAAGTCTCATAAAATCGCCCACAAAACATCCATTTCTGTTTAGGCCTCTGTCAATCAGTTTATCCATATGTTACATGATTGGTTAAATAAAACTCCTACAATAAGAAAATTCAATTTGTTTGCTATAGAGACCTTCACAAACCTTTTATGTTAGGTACACAATGCTTTTAGAATAATACCAGTTTCCCAATAGTCTTTGATATACATACTCAACTTTTAAATGAATTTACTAGACTACAACCCAGTTCACACATCCAGCACATGTATGCTAATCACCCCTAGCAGAACTGTGCCATCGCCATAGTAACTTTCGTTGCTATGGGAACATTTAGTTGCTATGGTAACAATGAACTGATACAACAAACCTGAACCATCTAGATGGATTTGGATGTTATACCAAACATGTCAGCATTCTGGTTTGTTTATGAAATACATGTTTGACCGATAAGATTAAAGATAAATTAATATATGTAACATTATAAATATATACACAACTTAGCAACCTAATTTAAATGCAGCAATATCTATATCATAACACTTTATACTCATATGTATGCTTGCTCCATAATCATTTTTCTGTAACTCTTCAAGAATTATACTACAAGCAAAATATTATATTTCCAAAACATAATTCATATATTTACACAGGATAATATGATACTGATAATGTATAAAGATATGAGGAAAATGAAGAAAAAATGCCAAAGTATGTAACACATTATCCCTATCATCAAACAACTTAATGTTCAATTCTTACTTATGCTTATTAAAGATCTGGAAACACGTCAGGTCATTATTAAGTTAATAACACATTGTATGTAACACTAAGCTTGTTTAAATGATCAACATAATTCTTCACAGTATGGTCAATTATACTTATGATTATTACTGATAATGGAACTCTCCTGCCATCAACTTTCACTTCTTGACCCTTTGTTCCATCCACTTTCCCTTTCATCAGTGTTACATAGCTCATCTTTCATATAAGAAAAGTTATAGCAACATACACAAAGCAGTGATCAAAGAATTTTTCAGTCACGTCATACTGTACTTTGCCACCAGGGCAAGATGTTATTCTCACAACTGTATTCTAACAAACCCCATAGTGAACCTTATGGGAACTATACAGCCTGTACATTGTCTCTAATGCACCCTAAATATATCAAAATTAGGCTCCTATGGGGGACACCAAAATACTCTATTCCTCTTATAGGATATACATTACTTATAGAATACAGCTTATATACGGAGTACAAGTAACTCAAAACAAAGCAGGTTAATTTATTTCACATTACAAAAATATCTCCTCTACACCCAGACTGATGAAAGATATTCTAGAAGTACATTCTCTTTGATAGCTCACTTACAAAGTCTCTACACAATTATAATGATTAACATATAAAATGCAAAAAAGATAGGAAGACTTGAATAGCTGACACCATACGAAATAGCAACCATATGTGCATGACTCCATCAACAAGCACTCATTTATAATAATAGCAGTTGTTTTTTTTAGAATGACATCAACTTTTGACTGGTTGACTTTCTAAATTTAAAATTGTTGACCAAAAGCAACTTTAGAAGAGTTCTTACTAGTTGTTCCACCACCCACCTAGCTTCTGTAAAGTCTTTGAAAATCCAGCAATAGATTGAAGAAAAGAAAAGTAACAAATCTTGTTCATTACATGGTTTGAAAACAAACAAAGCATTCACTTTGCTATGTAAATCATAACTCATAATGATAAATTCTGCTACAAAATTTTTGCAGAGTGAGGCAAATTAACCCAAAAGAAAAACTTAGAAAGCAGCATAAATAACTAAAAGTTTTATATAATCATTTGCTAACACAATGAGTTCAAAATATATTGACTAGCAAGACTCATTCACAGTGCAGCAGTGATTTCTGCTTGCTTGAGTATCCTTTATAACCAAACTAGTAATGATAATGTACTACATAGCAGTAGCCATTGTATGCACAACTTTTCACTATAAATATGCAATCATATTATTAAATGTTAACCATGACATTACATTTACTGAAATCACAGACTTGCAAATGTCTTGAAAAGGGAAAGAATTTATAAGTGATCCTGTAGTCCTGCTAGTGTATGCAGATGTGTCCTAACTTGGCCAGGTGTCAGCCGGACACCTGTACGACATCTGCAGCTACACCAGGTCCACAGGTGACACCTGGAAGGTGTTTTCCTTGGGAGACACCTGTGGAGGAACAGGAGCAGGTTACGACACCAGGTTCACTGATTTTGTCATCAGGCAAATGTGTGGTTTGGGTTCAAGTTTGTAGGTCTTTTTTGCTCACAACTTGCAAGTTGATAGTTTCATCGGGTTGGCAAAAGTCTTTATTCAACAACCAGTGGGTTTTTACATCTGATGTTTTGGTAACTGTCGGTCACCTTCTTCAGGGCAACAGTGACTGGTTCTGATTGGTACTGCAGCTAGGTGTCGCTGCTGCAGTATTACAAAGGTATAGTGTTGTCATGCAATATATCCCTGAAGAAGGTGACAGACAGTCACAAAATGTCAATGTAAAAACACACTGGTTTTTGAAAAAACAACTTTCTTATACAGCTTGCAAGTGATTTTTTTTTACTTGATAGCATCACAAGTAATGTGAGAGAAAGATGAAATGAGCAAAAGTTCAAACAAAAATGAACCAAATCACACATCTGCTTGGTGACAAAGCAGCAGCGCAGGGAACGTTAACTTGCTCATGACCTGCGAATTATAAACCTCTCCTTGCTACCCGGTAGTACTGTATTCACTGGACACTGGCAGTTCTGGTAGTCACAACACTTCATGATGATAAACTCTTGTCTGTAAAATATCATACCTTAACCTTCTCCCTGCTGCCTAACACCAGAACCAATAGAGAATAGACCCCTTTCCAAATACCGCCGCCATTTTGAATCTGCTCTCGCGAGAGTACGATCCGGCGAGAGCTCTTGTGATTCTGTAGAGAAGAGGGAAGAGACTTTGCCAGCCGTGCGTAAACAATGGGGTCCCCAATGGAATATCATCTTCGGAGGTTAGCTGTGCTCAACGTTGGCGACTTTGCCGATATACATGCATGCCACAAGTAGACAATATTGTTGTGGACACATGGACACGATATCGGGCAGTAATACTGTAAATTTCTGTTCATTTTTCACAATTCCTGAGGGGCTTTTGAACACCTAGCTGCGGTAAGAAATCGTGCATGCTAACGCCCAACTTGCTTAATTGTAGTTTTCCGGGATAATTTTAACTCAAGCCGGAAAAAAAATCAGACGAAAGCGTACACGTATCGGACTCTCGCAAGAGCAGATTCAAAATGGTAGCGTTATTTGGAAAGGGGTCTATTGGTAGCCAAACTGCTACTTCAGTGTGCTAAAGGTTGACACACATTTAGCAACACAAACTTGTTTATATATGGATGACCTCTTCTGTAGCACCCAATTCTGATGCAAG
Source organism: Branchiostoma floridae x Branchiostoma japonicum (assembly GCA_013266295.2). Classification (NCBI taxonomy): domain Eukaryota; kingdom Metazoa; phylum Chordata; class Leptocardii; order Amphioxiformes; family Branchiostomatidae; genus Branchiostoma; species Branchiostoma floridae x Branchiostoma japonicum. The sequence goes on along the minus strand of CM023835.1, from coordinate 4,698,445 downwards.
ACATTACAAATATGTTTATTTTGCAATTATAGCAACATCGAAAATGTCCTGACAATTACCAAACACAAGATGTATTCCCTCCGATTTTTGAAAGAACATAACAGTTAACTGCAATTTTCAATATAAGGAATGTTACCCGAGTGCAAGCATTGTTGCATATCAATTCCTACATATGTAAAGAACCTATAGTATGTGCAATGTCATGTAGATGTCATCCATACAATCATATTTGTGTGGCAAACTGGACATGTTCTGGCAAAAATTCCTGTATTTATGAAAGATTCTTAGTTGCCTGGAAAAAATAGATTATAATTATAGCCTTGCCTCTTTTAGTTTCATATGTGGTGTATGTAGTGTAATACCTGGTACATGTACTTAATCTGTGTTAATTAATGTGAACAGGTTACAAACTCAGTGATGCAAGTACAATGTAGCAAGGCTAGGGGCACTATGAACAAGGCAGTGCACTCCACATAAAGCTATGATGTTATTTTTACTAGACTAAGTATACATTACAACATCACAGATACATTTCATGCAGACTTACCCATTTCTGTCATTGATGCTTTTCAGCAATGACTTACTACTTTTTTTGATGAATTTGTTTTAAAAATCATATCAAACAGAATCACCAAATCTTTATGAATCACAAAATAAATTTGGAACTAGTTTGTTTTTTTGCAACTAACAGAATCAATGATTAGATTCTGTGAAGGCTATATGAGAAGGTTCTTCATTCAACAACCAGAGGTTTACACATTCGGCATTACGGTGACTGCCTGTCACCTTCTTCAGGGCAACAACTGATTTGTACTGTAGCTAGGTGTCGCTGCAGCTGTTGCAATGTTGCCCTGAGGAAGGTGACAGACGGTCATCAAAATATTGGATGCGAAAATCCCTGGTTGTTGAATAAAGAACCTTCTTATACAGTCTCTTTCCAACCTGATGAAATCATTCACAGGTCTTTGCATTCTAGTTCTGTTCAGTGTTTTCCCACCTTTTTTAACCGTGCATTGAGGTTTCCGGCCTTAATGGCCTCCATAGCAGCTCTACGTGCGTTTACTGCATCGTCAGAATTTTGTGTACCGCCGGAAGACGAGGAGGTCCGGCTTTTCGCCGCCATAGCGTGGTCGTAAGGCGGCGGTGGCGGCCGTGAGGGGGGTGGAGCCGGCGCGCTACTACCGTTGGCAGCGGAGGAACCGTTTGTTTGAGTGCTCGGTGGTTTGATGAGGACGTGGCCTAACGAAGCGTCGTGCGGCTCGGGACTGGAAACCTGGACACGGGGAGAGTGAGAGGTGTACACACCCAAGCCATGCAAGGTTACTGCTAAGGTACGTGCCATGCACAGCAGATACAAGCAGAGGAACGGGTGGCAAACTGTATATAGAACTCACACACAGAACACTGAACATTCAAACTAACATCTCAAGGACAAAACAGTGGCAGGAGAGACAATCGAATGGTGAATATTCTAAATTTGTTGGAAAGTGTACATACAAACTCAGGGAACAGCAAAATTACTCTTCAATTTACACAACACTACACAATAATTGAAACCAGAAGTAAAAAAAAAACTTGACTTGGAAACGTAGAAAGTCTGAACTAGAAATAAAGCTTTTGAATGTAGAGACAAATAAAGAATTACCATATGTACCTAAAATGGTACCGTCATAATATTGTATCTTTTTCAAGTCCTGTCTTAACCATATAAAACAAAAACAGCCATCATATGATTATGTTGTTTGCTGTGTGTAAATGTATACCTTTTGCCATCCTTCCCCTTTTTTTTTTACAACAGACACTAGTTTCATACCACAGTAATGTGCAAAACAGTTGTTAGTGTTAGGGTGGTAACATGAACAAGGTGGGTCAGTAACAGCATAGAAGTGAATCAGCAATCTCTGTGTCGTGTACCCATAGTAAGATATATTTAACCCTGAAACTCTGAAGGAATGGCATTAGTAGTAGTAAAGCTGGAACCATTATAACACTGGCAGCTGCAGATCAATTCCATTCAAATGGGAAAATGATATCGGAATCACCAAACTAAGAATTGGTTTGGACAAAAACTTTTAGCTATTGAATATAACAAATTGGGAGTATAAAAGTAGACTGGATTCATTCCTCAAGCTGACCGACATCTCGCACACAGCAGTCGTCCCTCAGTAAGACATCTGGAGCCACATAGTTCCCGTTTAGAACTTTTATTCAGCCTGTCACACGACCGGTTTTGCCAGACGGGAACAATGCGGCTCCAGATGTCTTACTGAGGAACGATTGCTGTGTGCGAGATGTTGGTTAGGTTGAGGATGAATCCACTCTATTAATGCTATATACTGAATGACAAATTTGGGTTACAAATTTTACACCACACAATAGCTTGGGCCCTAAAAACACAAATTGTGGACATTTCCGTATTGAATGGAATAATGTTGTCAATCTGCAGCAATGAAGGAGCAGTTTTATCTTTTTTTCCAGAAACATTGTCACCACCAGCACCAGGGGAGTTTCATTACTTATCCCCACAGCACCAGAAACAAGTCTCCCCCTGGGGGAGATTCATTTTTTACCCCTGCTGGACCCTCATAGCCAGCTGGTGAAGGTGGTCTCGGTGGTGCCTCATCGGAATGATCGAAAGCGCCATGCTCCGATTTCTCAATGACACGACCAAAGACAACTTTGTTGGTCTGAGGTGGGGGTACCTGAAAATGTTGAAGAGTTGCAAAACATGCCACATTTCTTAACTTGACTTAGCTGCTGAACCTGTCTTCTAGCCAGCCCGAAATTCTTTGTCATTTAAGCGATACTAGGGGGACCAGGGGATGCTCAAACTGGAAAATTTTGAAGTCTTGACCCTCTGAAATGCTATTTCTTGCTATCTCTTTTTATATCTTTACAATATACATGCAGATTTTTTGTCCATCAAAGATGACTGACTGGGTAAAAATTTTGTCACTTATATTTATCAATTAGTAGCTGCAAAATTCCGTCAAATGATGGAAAGACGGAGGCTGGCTAGAACACTGCGTGTAACTCTAAGGAGAACCTTTGATATAAATCTATCAGGTCATACCCTTTCACAGACAACTCCAGAACTTGACACAATAATACAACACTAATATCCAGACAATATAAAAGATGTACACACTGTTTGTAGGCAGAAAGACAGCCCCTACCTTCCGCAGTTTGACGGTAGCCTCTACTCCGCGTATCGCCGTCATCAGTTTCTCGTGTGGGTTGTCAGGTTCCTTCTTTGGCAGCGGTCTCAGCCTCCGCTCTGACGCCGGTCTCAAGCCTGCTGCAGCCGCCGGACTGAAACTCTCGTCATCCGGATCTACCGGCTGCACAGTCTCGAGGTACTCGGACCTCGGGCGATACTTGGTCTTGAACGCGGGCGCACTGCTCTGTGTCTCGGTAGCAAAATGGGAGGAGTAGTTAGCAGAGGCCGGCCTGAGTTTCGCTCCGAAGGCGTAGAACCCTTGTCTCCGGGACCCGGGCTCCTCTTGTGAGTCTGGTGGGGGGGGTTTGATGGGGTGGGGAGGGGGGACGATGAAGGCCGGTTTAATCCGAACGTCAGGGGGTGCGGCTGAGTTTGCCACTGCCCATGGCGGCCTCGGTTCAACTTCAGTCGGAGATGCAACATTTGGGGGAGAGGATGGCTTCAGGGGGTGGGGAGGGTGGACGGCGTGGTACGCCGATATGCCCTGTGGGGGCGTCGGGGAGGTCACCTTGTGATAGCTTGGTGTAAACGGGGGGGATTTGTGCATGGAACTTTTGGAGAAGCTGTCACTTCTCTTAGGTGGGGCCGGCTTGTGGGCTGTCTTCTCGTCCTTCGACATGTCCTCCTTGTCAAACGACCGACTGAAAGGACGTGGGGCTGAAAAGTACACCGCTCTCTTCTCCGCTGCAGTGTTTCTGCGTACGGGCTCGTTCTTTATGATAGGCTCGCCCGTGTGAGGGAACACTATTACCTCCTTATCTGGCCGAGGCCCTGCAGGGGGTTTCTGGGAAACTGTTTCATCCTCCTGTGAAGAGTCCTCTAGGGGTCTATCTTTGTGCACCTGCTCGCGCAGCTTTGTCATGTCTACGTGAGGTCCTGCCTTGTTTACGGGACTCACTGCCCTCTGTATCTGCACAGGTTCTGATGCTGCAGATTTAACAGAAGAGTCAGCGTTTTGAACCTGTGGCTCGGGGGCTTTGTCAAACGACGTGCTACGTTTCCTCACCACCCTTTCCACTGGGATGGCATTGTCTGGAAGAACTTGGAAATTGGTGAGTCCAATCGACGACCTGTCTGGCTTGTGAGCAAACTTGATATTACTCATACTAACAAAACTCCTCTGTTCAGATTTTCTTTCCTCCTGTGCTTTTCCTTCATCCCTGGAATCTTTTCGCACGCTTTTCAACGGCGCTCTCTCCTCATCTTTAACTTTAGGTGCAATGTTTTCAACTGTTTGCTGCAATGGTCTGCTGTCCTCAATGGCTATCTCTTCTTCTTGTACGTTCCCAGTTTCTTCGCCTTCTTTATCGAAGTCTATGTCCACAACTCTGGATTTCACATGACCCTTGAACCCACGTACCGACCCCTCCAAGCTCACGATGTGGTGAGAAGGAGAGGACAGTTTCTTTTCCTCGTGTTCAGCTTCGATAAAAGAGCGAACACGCACTTGCTGGGGTCCTTCTTTCTCTCTCAACACCACTTTCTCAATGTCTGGCACATTCCTGTCTTCCCTTTCTTCTGATTGGCCATTCATTCCCTGTCCATTTGAAACAACCTTGTTTGATTGGTCCATTTCTACCCATGCCTTTGATGGGTCACTAGCCACATGTCCATTTGGAACAGCCTCCTTTGATTGGTTGCTAACTTCTGCAGTCTTTTGCTGTGATTGGTCGGGTGCTGCATTGGACTCTGATAGGCTGGAAAGTGAGCTAATTGATGGGGAATCTGCTCTGCCCACTCCCACTTTTTCCTCACTGCTTTCTGTTAATGAAGAAAGTTCCGCATCGTCTAATTCACTAGCTATATTTGGAGGAGTTTCAACTGTGTGTTCAACTTCGCCAGTTTCTGGCTGTGACACAGCGTGTGATTCCTCGACAATGCGTGTCGTCTCCTCTTTTATTTCTTTGAAGTCCAACTGGCCACTTCCGTGACTTACACTTGGAGAGTCGTCAGAGCTAAAACCCTCGGTCAAACTGTCCACTGTCTGTGTAAGGTATTCCAACTCTAATGGATCTGACTGAGTGGACTCTGATTGGTCAGAGGTATTGACAGCTGATTGGTCATCAGGATAGGAACCTGCTGACTCTTCATTCCTTTTCACATCAGCTGATTGGTCAGGATATGAATCTGCTGACTCCACAGTGATCTTTCTGTCCTCTGATTGGTCAGAGATATTGATAGCTGATTGGTCAGAAAAGGAGCTTGCTGATTGGTCAGAAGCTTTCCTGTCATCTGATTGGACAGTGCTCACAGTGACAAATCCTGTGTCATCTGAGTCATCTCCACTGTCTGAATCTGCTTTCTCTGCGCCAAAATACATGGATGCCACATTGTCTTCTTCCTTCTTCTCCTCTTCCTTAAAGTCAGCATCTATGCTCACCTCTGCTACATCTATCGCCTCAGTTACTTGTGTGATGGTGGGTTTCTCAGCTGTAAGGGAAAGAAAACATTCTAGTAAGTGAACTGCTCTTTCTAAAAGGAGTAAAATAGATGTAACTTCTGGGTCACTGATCTTACTCATTTCTCAAAGGCAACATAGTAACTGAGATAATGCCTTTCAAAACTGCATGCCACTGTTGACCTCATGCCTGACCAAACTGTCACTTGTGAGTCAGCATGGTAAGAGACAAGGCTTGAGGTGAAACTTCCAGCCACAGCTGCATCTTTCACACATCTCAATCATGCATTCAAATTCCTCCAGTCAAAAAACATCTCATGTTCTTCCTAGGAGAAAGAAAAGCTACTTGTTAGACACCAGAAAATCTTTAACAAACATTCTCCTGAGCTTGTCCCATGAATCGATTAGATGGCACAGCCAAACACAGTTTATACTGGTCAGTGCTGCTAGATGACATTAGCAAGTTAACACTCTGCAGCCCCAGCAAAAAGGCAATGTATCTTTTTCATGCCAACAATGTGCAAGACTTAATTCAATGTACTTAGCATTACCAGCCGTACTGCCAGCTTTCAGCTGCAGGGTCTGTGCTCCACTCACAGTCAGATAGGACTTTGAAATCTCCAAGCAGATACTGGCCTTGAAAATCGTTACATTTTCAAATTCGTAGCCCCCCAAACTGCCCTGGGAGCCAGTCCGAGTCTTAAATTACCTAGATCCTCATTTTCTGTGCAATTTTGAGTTATTTTATCACATATCTAAGATAAAAACTAAGGTGGTCGCAGTTTTAATAGTTCACTTGTTGAAAGGAGTTGGTAAAGTTCAACTGGCATTCATACAAGAAATGGATGTCTAGCATTTGGTCTTCTTGGCAACATGAAAAGAGAGCTAGCTCAAATGGATTTTATGTTTATGTATAAAATAAGTTGATTCTGCTTGATCCAGTGTTAATTTAACAATGAACACAAGTCTTAGATCTAGTAAGTTGAATTAACCCTATCCTATAGCATACTGATATCTGTGAGGCAAATATGTGATGTTGCTGACAAAAAATGATTGCTTGTTTCATATCATAGGCTGGTTCTACCTATTTATTGGTTCACGGTACCAAAAAAATAAAGGGACTCCTCACATAGCTTGTTTTGGGGCTATTTCAAATGCTTCAAGTATGAAATGAAGACAAAAATGTGCTAAGAAATGGCAGTACATGTCAATATCAGACAGATTTCCTAATCCAGAATATCTCTTGTTTTGCCGCCCTGTAATTTAGATGCCTTTAAAGACTTCTAGCCAAATGACAATATCGATGGTGCTTTGACCTGTTATTAGTGACCTTCAACAGAACCTGTTTTTCCGTCATGATAATTAGACCGGTTCATTCCAGTTCAGACAGGTGTGTTGTAACCTTTAACGGTGCATTAAGGATCAGCGGAAGTCCTGTGCAATGAGGCATACCTGTAGCATTCTTTCCCACGACAAATGGCGACCTCTGTGACCGCAAACTTTCAGAAGCTCGATTGGATAAGCACCGTCCTTTAGTTGAATATCCCAGCATTTCAATTCCTTATCTCGTTTGAGTTTTCAATCTTCGTTAGCCCAAAGTTGTGACGATGACCAGATTACATGATTGTACATCCAAATTACATGTACATCCAAACCTCAATAACACAGAATAAATAGTTTGAAACTGTTCAGGCCATTGCAAAGTTCTGCAAGTTTATGATATCATAATTCGATAGAGAGAAGGCTATATATAACTAGTGACACAAAGAATATAAAAAATTGTAATGGATAACACAGCAAGTATACTGTATGTACTGCGCTAAATTCAATTACTGAGAAAGGAAGAATCACTGAAATAGAATAAAAATCTCTTTGAAATCATTTATTACACATGATTAGGAGTCTTCGTTTTCTACGAGTCTATACGTATCAATATCAGCATGTATATAAATATCAACATGCATGTATTACCCAGTATACTGAATATAACTTTTAAATATGTACTGCCCAACCCTACTTTAAATATTAATAAAAATATAATTATTGGAGATTTTCATTATCTTCACTGCATTGTCTTTTCTATAAGCTTTTGGAAAGGTTTCATGATATAACATAAAATTCCATAATATATGATATGATCATATATGTAATCTTCCTAGTATCTATAATTCACTGCGTGCTTCTCAAACTGTGTGTATAGTTCGTTTACTAACATCTACCTAATTTGTTATTTGGTGTCTTGTGTCCTTTGATAGTTTCTCATTGACAAATTTGCCTTGCATTGAAACTACTTAAATTTGAAAGCCTGTACAACTTCAGAATCTATATAACTATTAAGTTTACTAAGTAACTTATAAATATGGGAACGGTAACTTAAGAATACTTAACTCTCACACTTGCATAGTTTGCCTTAAAGTTTGTTCTTACATTGACTGTACCACACTTTGCAGTATCCAACAAGACAATACATACATGTACAAAATGCTTTCCCTAGCTAGTAAGTTCATACATGGGATATAAGCTTGGGTAGAGGGGCTCATAGAGTGAAGGGGTTGCAATAATTATACTAGTAAGATGACAGGCCTAGGCTCAGGGTACAAACAGACTGAAAACAGCCTTTCCGTGACAGCAGGCACGAACAAATTTAATTTACCTCTAAAGCAAGATGCTAAAATATAAATAATCTAAAGGGACTACTATTACATTGTAGATGGTTGATACATGCAGGAGACAACCAAAACAAGTGGTTTTGCCTGAATCAGAAATCGAGCTGCAATATTCCATACAAAAATGATCTGTAATTATAGAAGTCATTATCAGTAATCATGCATGTCATGCAAATTAGATGCCAAGACACTAAGATGGCTTTATCAGTTGACCAATCAGCACACACATGCATCTGTCAATCATTAGATGGCTTTATCAGTTGACCAATCAGCACACACATGCCTCTGCCAATCATCTGGGAGGAACTGCATGCAGTAGGGTGAACCACAACTCATTGTAGGAGGAGGCTGTCTCATAATCATTTATCATTTATGTCACTAAAGATATTAAAAAAGAGAAAAAAACGAAAATGAAAAACTTTCATGCTGAAAAGGTTTTTAAAAAGTTTTAAAATTTTGCCAGTTTGCACAAAATCGAGTGTCTAAAATATGGTACTGGGCTTTGCCAAGTTAAACACAAAAACTATTTTAAAAATCTTGTATACTGTAACAGCATATCAGCAAAAACAATGAAACAATAAAAATACATTATTAAGATTTAAATATTAATCATAACCTCCTCCTAAAAGATTTGCAACTCTCCAATTTTTGTTCAGACATGCCTACAGGTCTGATTCAGCCTACAGGATTCTACCTGGGAGACAACAGTACAGCAAAAAGGCGGAGAGAATCTGAGACAAGATAGCCTCTTAGTCAGTCGACGGTAGACAACATTGCTGAAATGGAATGCTGAGCAAGGTAAACAGCTGCAAAGAAGAAACTCAAACTGATTAAATGAAGAGCAAACAGGAAAAATCCTGAAATAAAAGAAGTTTAGTTGAACAGAAACTCAACGTGGGCGCATGCTGTGGCTCAGGAGACGGGTCCACAGGAGAATCATGGGAACTGAGGCTGCCAGTCAGAGAATGGGGTGAGAGAGGATCATGGGAACTACTATCACTTAAGCCTCCTCTTCAGAGGGTGTTCTCATAAATACTGGTTTTAATATGATTGGGTTGAAGACTTCGACGTCGTCGGGAAAGCTGCCGGTGCTTTCCGTGTCCGAGAGGTCGCTATAATCCTCGTCCCATTCGGTGAACCAGCCTGCAAAGCATGAAGGGATTGAGGAATGAGCACGGATTACCCATAATTCTCCTGGGTCCCCAAAGCAACTAGAAGGGCAAGGGTAAATTAAAACAATGGATGACATTAAGTTTATCAGTATGTTAGAGTGTATGCAGAAAAAAAGCCCAAACCAATATTGTGTAGCATTAGAAAAAAGCAGCCTAGCAAGTCAAAGACAGACAAGCAAACAAACTTTTTTGTGATACTCATTAATATCTAGTTCTTATAAGGCCCTATCCTTCCTGAACAAATATCTAAATCCTTTCCACAATACATGCCACACAAGCTGTTGATTTGACATCTTCATACTCCAAACTTAATATATCTAAAATATAGCACTGCACTAATGTCACACCCTTTGCCGAAGCACACGTCAGCAAAATGCACTTAAGATCAACTTCCTTAGCTATAGACATCTCTTGTACTTCAAGATGCTTTCAACTTACCCAAACCAAGGTAGGTACCGTAAGAATTAATATGCAACACATTTTCATTCACATCTTTCCATGCACAGATTCTGAAGATGATACCTATACGAAACCTGTACTCAGGAGAAACAACTTTAACTCTACTACATGTATATACACGTGCACAGGTATATAAATGATAAAATACAGGACTAAGGACAAAAGAATACAGTTTCTCCTTCTTCAGAAAAATCTTACAGAATATTGCCAGGAGAGAAAAACAATTTCAATTACTGCTGTTTTCAACACTTTGAATAAAGCTTCAGTGGCAAACAAGAAGGTGTAATGAATGACTATTAAGAGAATATAACGAAAATGATATACAGTAATTGTGTTTTCATATCCCTTAAAGACATCAGAAAATAAACATCTCCTTTCCAAGTTTTTAGTAGTGAAAGGACAAAAAAAATTGGGAAGAGACTCTTCAAATGATTTAAGAAAGAAATATACTGCACAAGAGAATGAGAAAGTTGAACTTCTTATTCAACAACCAGTGGTTTTCACAACTGATGTATCCGTGACCATCTCTGTCTGTCACCTTCTTCAGGGCAACAATGACTTATTCTGATTCGTACTGCAGTAACTGTTATACTTGTCAAATCAGAATCAGTCATTGAAGAAGGAGACCTGCAGATGGTCACTGAAATGTCGATTGAATGTGTAAATAAACCCCTGGTTGTTGAATAAAGAACCTTCTTAAACAGTCGGTTGCCAACCTGATGAAGTTATTCAGGGATATACTGCACAACAGTTAGAACTTAGTAGAATCAGACTTACTGGATGCTTCTCCATACTCTGATGATGGAGCAGTCAACATGGCAACAGCTTCATCTTCCTCCTCCTCCTCCTCCATCTTCTCTTCCTCTTCTCGTGGGGACGGGGAGGGGGGCACCTCTGGGGGTGGGATGTCGGGCGGCGGTGGGATGTCAAAGGTCGCAGGTCGGAATTCAAGGCTGAGGTCGCCCGGGGCGGCGTAGCTCATGGGCCGAGGCGGCTTCGTTGGCAAAGTGTTGTATCCTGTGGTCAGGCGACATATGTTAGAAAAGGATCACAACCATTTTGTGAAAAAAGGTAAAGGTAGTCCCATAGACCAATGGCCACTTCAGTATGCTAAAGGTTAACGGCAAATACAGTGATAAGCATATGACCTCTAATGTTAATGTCGTTCTGGTACATGTCTCCGTCCACCACCTCAGGGGACCTGGAGCCCGGGGGAGGGGGTGGGGCTCGCCGCTTGGATCTCGGTAAGGTCAGACTTTCACCTACATGTATAGGGAGGAAAAAAAAGATATTTTTTAATACCACAGTTGTGATGTGTATAAAAATAGATATCACTAAGTTTGCTGTCTAAAATGAAATTAATTACAAACTGCATTGTACATCTACATGAGTTGTGGAAAGTTAGGAAAACAAAACAGCACTTTGAAATAACTGTGTGGAAAACAAGAAAACATTGTTCAAGAAAGTTGACAGATATAAAAGCAAAGCCACAAAGAAGAGTTCTTGACCTAAAAAAAGTTTTTTCCATGGTTTAACAGAAGAAATTGACAGCTATGTTTCTGGCAATTGCCCACCTGAATTGAACTCAATGCTGGCCTCTGCACCAGGAGAAGATGCCTGACTGTCTGCTCCCTGGATACTTTCCCTGGTTGGGCTGGCCTCTGCAGCAGGGTAAGGTGCCTCCATGGCTGCCGTCTGGGGCGGCCTTGGCGCCGGTTTCCTCCTGTTCCTCTCCAGAGTGGTGTCCCCGCCTGCGTACGAATGTCTCCAGTCCGCACCAGGCCTGGACGCTCCAGGTGGTGGAGGAGGGGGTCTCTTCTTCCTCCTTTCTACCACCTCTACAGGGGGGCTGGGTGCTTGCGGAGGGGGTGAGCGCTGAGGGGGTGTCTGCGGGAGGCTACGCGTGGGGGAGGGGGGTGACTGGGTTGTCGAAGGGAAACTGGTGGAGCGAGCGTACTGGTTGGACGATGCCTGCGACGCAGAGTCTCCAAGCTGTGAAAGAACAAACTTTGGAATCATTTCATTTGTATGTACAGAATTTAGTTAGCATCTAGAAGTTTACAAAGAGCACCATACAGACCGTAGCTCTGAGGTATACCATGTTGATACACATATTAGGAACACCACATGTACACCGTTGGTCTATTGTACATAAAAGACACGTTTATCCTGATTTGAAGTGACTACCAATATTGAAAGCCCTTTGCACCACGACACCAACTTACTACCGGGGGTAGTATTATTTCAGGAACAATCTATTCAAAGCCTTTTTGGGAACAGAAAAAAAACTAGCAATCCCATATAATACAAGTTTTACACCCTAGAAGGTTGAAAGCCTTGAAGTTCTTTCAACCTCTTTGCACCACCTTATTTGCATCTTAGTTTGTTAAATGCTACCAAGGCTGGCCATGAATGTAACAGCTACTAGTACATGTAGGTGATCCAGTTAGTACACATGTACAGGTTAAGTGGAAGTTACCATGCCAGTGACTATACTGAAACCTACACTTGGTGCCACCTGATAAAATGGGAGTTCACCTGATAAGGGATTTCTCCAGAAACTGTTGATCTCCTATTCTTAAATCCCTATAAAACACAGTAAACATCAACACAGACAGACAACACACACTTAAGATGGACTTGGTAAAACTTTTGGTCCATTGGGAACCTGATCTATATGGCATAGATGCATTGAAGTCTATGTTAGAAAATGGACAGACAAGGATCCTGATAAGACCAAAAATAAACAAAGTCCATCTTAAAAGGAACACACAGAATCTGATGTGTATTTACACCATAACATGCAGAAACAACAATAGCAATTTCCTGAAGTTTACTGAAACAGATTTCACTGGAACAAACATTCGGAGAAGCTGAGTCATTAAATGACATTAGAATAGACTGATCCCAAAGCCCTGCCCACCTCCATCAATATGTAAAAATGCAATTAATTGGCTGACATGCAGCCACTCCCTCATTGGCCAAACTGTTAATTCCCATGCTATCATTGGTTGAACTGTTAATTGTGATGGACAGTCAGGATTGGTCTATTACAGTACTGTGATAGAAGGAGATTGTATGTGCTTTTGTATACTGTATAATGCAGTTTCTGCAAATCAATGGTGAATACACATCACAATTAGCTTTCCTGATCTGAAGATCACATTGATTGGTTCTTATAATAATCACCTTATACTCCACCTCCCCAGTGTAAGAACCACCTTCTTCACCCTGCGTTAGAGAGGTAAGGGTGCACAGCTAAGATTCAGTGGTGCAGAGAAATGCAGTTAGCAATTATGTCCATGGGATTAAGCAAGCAATCAGTGCGACATGCAAATTAGATGTGCTTGTGCAAATGTGCAAAACAGGCATTCATGAGTGTGCAAGTGCAAAATAACCCATGGGATTCTTAGTGCATACATTATGTAGCAACCTCTTCTACTACCTAAATGTAAACATCAGTTTTGGTTAACCTTCTCCTTGTTGAAGCAGCCTTTTGGCACCAATTTTTAGTGGTTACAGGGTTAGGCAGCAAGGAGAAGGTTAAGTAAGATGCAGTCTTTCTTGATATACATGTATGAACTTGGTTAAAAGTGTTCTCTTTCAAAATTCACTTTTCAATACCTTTCATCACATTTCCTTTTGAATTTAGTGGCTAAATAGTCAACCTGTCCCTACTGTACACTTTTGCAGTGTTTTTAAAATTTACAGTTTTTGCAATGACCAATATCACCACAAACTCACCTAACCGCCAACAAATGTTCAGTCCTCTATTGTGTTTTATTACTATCATGATAATTGCTTCAACCGCAAACTCAAAGATACTACAACTTTTGACTTTCGGTGTGCTGTAAAATTCAAGTGCCTCGAACTCAGATGAATTTATAGTCTTTAAATACCAGGAATGTTGGTGGCAATTTAGCACTTGACTTGTGCAGCTATTTGTTACTAATTTGGACTCAAATGTCTGGAATACTTGAAGCTTGCAGATGCAAGAAGCCATAGAGACAAGAATGCTAGCCAATACCACCAAGCAAAGTCCACCATAAGCTTAAAAACAAAATACACATAAATGTAGGAGCAAATAAAGCTTTTAGTTAATAGAGTAAATAGCAGTTAAATTAAAAAGCACCTAGTAGAGTCCATTCCGCGTTACCGTGCGGTTTTTTAAATCATATTTCTAATATTTTGTAATAATTTTCAAATAATTCGAAAGTATTATAAATATTCTGAAATTATTATAAAGAATGTAAGTACTTGAGTAGCATGTTTTCGAAAATGTTATCATAATTTCAAAAAAATTTGAAAGTGGAAATCAAATGAGATCTTATTTTCAAAATGTTTTGAAACACAATTTGGAGTTCGAAATATTTCGAAATATTTCGAAAAGAAGATTGCCCCTTATCAAAGGCGCTAATCCCGGCTCCACAGGCGGCTTCTGTTTATGTTTAGAGCTCGCGCGGCGGGACGTCCGCGTCCCCGGCCATCAGTGCGTAACGCTTGGGTTTGCACACAATGACAGCGCGTGCATCATATTTTCGTCGGTTTCAACAAGCTTCAGCTTATTTATCGTGCTTTATTTCTTGCGATGTTTTGCGTTTACCGGCCAAACTTCAAATAAACTTGGTGAAGTTGGTGTGCAGATTTGCCAGCGGCGATCTGTTGCTTCCGCCTTCCTTTGTACTTCGTGCCGACACCGGGCGCCTGTATACAAATTAGTCCGATCGTGACGTCACGCACGCCGATGCTTGCCGAAGACCGCCCGAGCTACCGCGGATTTCCTTATTTGGAAGCAAACATGACTTGCGCAGACGGCGTTGTTGACGAGCGGGGAGAAGGCGGACATTTTGACATTTCTGTCGGCGCTATGCGACAAAGATTGCCGAGTTTACAGGCATTTTTGTGAATGCGTACCTATTTTTTTCATCTCAGAAATATAGCAGAAGGATTGTATAACGGAAAGTCCCCGCTCCGTGGCCGCGGCTCTTCCCTGTGGTCCGCCGAAGTTGGGTGGACGACACGTAAACATGTGCTTCTGGTACCCAAATGGTGCCGAGGTGTACCAAGGAGGTTAGAAATCTAGACTAACGCAGATTTTAGCGTTTTCCTCGTCAAGAGCTTGCCAAAACAATGATTAAACTCCCGCTTAGATCTAAGAGAAACCTATTTTATTCAGTTGTTGAATCTGCAGTTGAATGATAGGATAGAAAAGCTGTGGGAAATCACGCGGTAGTTTGATGGGGTGTTTGTTTACATTACCGCTGGTCAGCTCAGGATCGCCACGGGATGCGCCACGGGATGCCCCCGTCCATTCATCAGCCTTTCTATTTTGGGCTATTCTGGCCAGAGTGGATTACCGATTTCACAGATCATTTAGCCAATTACAAAAAATTCGAAATAATTCGAAAAAATGGTCTTACCGCGAAGTCTTTTATTAGAATTCTTTCGGAACAACTTACATGGCTTCTACAATGTTTCGAATGTTTTCTGATTTGGGAAAACTGTTTACAATATTAAAACCAAGTTCGAAAGGTTTGCAAACTATGAAATTATATTAGAAGTGGTTACAAATATTTCAAAACAATTTCAAACAATGGGAGAAAACACCCGCACGGTGACGCGGAATGGACTCTACAACATTATTATTTAGTTACACCTTTTCTGAGGCATCAATGATGTACATGTAGCAACATGCCGGCAGAACATACTGTGCCTGCGCGAAACCTTAAATGTATGGTGCATAGCACTTGGCAGAACATCTTGTTTAAGATCATATTTGCATATTTAAGGATGACATCCCGTCTATAGTTTTCAAATGTTGTGTCGGAAAAAATATCGTCTGCAACGTTGACCAAACATCCGAATGAATGAAAACCGTGAATAATCCGGGTTTCGCGCAGGTGCAGTACGTTCTGCTGATGTGCTATATGTTGTACATGTACCTTCCGTGTGTGAAAAAAAGTCATATGATCATTCATCCTACAAACTACAAAATTAATGCTATACAATGGAGTTAACTTACAAATTTGAACTTCCTCTTATTCTTGAAGGCACCAAAGCTAAAGAGAGACTTCTTCACTTTGTCCTTGAAGCCGAGAGAGGTCATGGACTGCGACTTCTCCAGCGGAGCGGGTTTGTACGCGGCGACCTCATCGTACGCAGACACGGGTCTCGTTGGAGACTTGTACGGAGAGGGCTGAAATCTTGGGTCTCCTGCTACGGGAAAGGACATATTATTTTTAACAATATGCCTATTTTCGATAGATTCGATTCGATATAAATCATCAGAATGTTTCATGCATATCATGTAGCAAACTTATTCCTCAAACAAGCGTGGACCACACTAGAAAGAATGCTTGAATCATAAGGAAGAAATTTGTATAAAAAAAGAACTAGAGCGTAGTCTCTAGCCGACCTCATGAAATTATTCACAGATACTGCCACACTGTTAGTATGGTGTGTATTTAGCAGGAAGGGGCTTACAATGTATGTCATGGGAGTCCCAGTGGGCATACAGAGTATAAGTAGACGATGAGTTTACCGCGCAACCACACTGGCTCTCTGGTATAGTACTTAATAAGCCCCCGTCACACATAGCTGAATATGGCCTCCCGAACACTGCTGAACTCCCCCCAACTATTTAATTGTTAGAAGTAGGTCAGGAGCAAGGTCGGCTGTGGTTGGTTTGTCTTTGCCGAGGTCGGCCAACCATAGCCGAACCTCCTGTCCACATCCGAATGTTTTAAACATTTTGAAATTAGCCGAACACTTGCCGACCTTGCTCCCGACCTCCTCCTAACCATGGTTGGGGGGAGTTCGGCAGTGTTCGGGAGGCCATATTTGGCTATGTGTGACAGGGGCTTTAGGTAGGGAAGGGTACAGTACTAGTATTTTATAACTGACATCATATTTTGGATCAGAACCAACAGGAACAGCGCATGCAGGGCCCACGGCACAGGAACAGCTAAGTGGGAATCAGTACCACTTGAAAAGCTGCTTTTTTTCCTCCGTCTGGGCAGCCACGGGCACCAGACCCTTCTCTTGTTTTCCGGTGTGTCGGGTAAGAAGTCTAACTCTACTGGTGATGCCAGGCTATAGTGACAAGATCTAACAACTACAGAACAGAAGCAAGACAGTCAGAGCTGGAAGAGAGAAGTTAGTAAGTGTGCACGTGCTATATTTATAAGTAAAATTTAGTTTTTATTAAAAAGTAAAGAATGGACATTGTGCAAAACAGACCATATCTACCGTGAGTTTTAACTGCACCTAAACAAAGTTTCACAACATGAAACATTCGATAAAATGTAAGACATGCAGTGAAAGTTCATGTTGCAGTACAACAGTACTATGGTCTTTTGCATGCAAATGCTACTAACCAACAATGTAATCAAGATGAGAAGTTCAATATTTGTCATCTTCAAAATAGGACATAAGGACAACAGAAAGGACAGTGATGGGAAGTGATGTTAGTACCTTCGAAGTCGCTATCACCTCCCACAGCACTGAAGGTGGGAAGAGGAAGGTCTTGGAGACAGAGAGAGAAGTATTTACTGTGAGAAGCCGCTTTCTTTCTGACTGCACATGTAAAGCCCCTGTCACACATAGCTGAATATGGCCTCCCGAACACTGCCAAGCTCCCCCAACCATGGTTAGGAGTAGGTCGGGAGCAAGGTCGGCTGTGGTTGGTTGGTCTTTGGCGAGGTCGGCTACTGTTCGGCTGTACCAGCCGAGTGTTTCAAACTGTTCAAACCATCCAAAAGTGAGTGGGAGGTTCGGCCATGGTTGGCTAATCTTCGGGAGTAGGTCAGCAGTGTTCAGAGCATGTTCAGGAGTCAAATTTGACTCAAGTTTAACTCAAATTCGATTCGTATAGAAAGGTAGGCGTGGCCTAAATCTGGTCAGACTGCTCCCAAACCTCAGCCAACCTTGGTTGGTTGGTGGTTGGGGGAAGGTTTTGAAGTGTGACAGGGGCTTCACCTTGGATAACTGGCACTCCCATAGTTTTGAATAGCAAATTTAGCTTTGAGCTAAATTTTTATTGGACAGAATACGATGATTATGATAGGGAGAGAGGCAGCCATCCAAGAGGAGCAGTCTGAAGACAGCTAGTAAGACAGAGTGCAGTCATCTTGAAGACAGACATAAGTTCTTGAATAAGTCTTGAAGATTGTGTACAGTGGTGCTGTGTCAATGATCATGCATTGCCCATATCACATGCAGTTTTACCACTAATTACCCATGTACAGAGAGTCTGCTCAAAAAGGTTATAATATTTGTCCATGAAATACTCTCAGCTTTATTCATGTACATGTATATGAAAGCTGAGAATATTAAAAGGCCAACGTCACATTTCTATTCAAAAATGAGAAGCAAAGTTATGGTTTTGCCGTTTTGGACACTGGACACTGAACACTACTTGGACAAATTTTGGGCACTGAACCAGATTATTTCGTTAGGGTAATAAAGGAGGCCAAAAACATTAGAGCTCGCCAGCTGACACTCAACTGAGACGGGGGCCGATATCACTTAATCATTGGTTAGTATACAGAAGGTTAGATAAAGCCTTAAGCCATAATACACGTTGCTTCTTTACCTGGTCTGGTGTCCACCACCAGTACTTCGGCCATGTTATAATCCTCTATCGTATATTTCGGATCCAGAACTACGTCTGGTTTGTCCACCTCGCGTAGGGCGAAGCGGGCGGGGTCCATGTTACACTTCTCACAGATGACGGGGTACAGCTCCGCAACGGTCAGCTTACGACTCACGCGGACAAATGTCTTCTGGTTCTGGGGAAGGTTCACGATCAAGCGAAACGTTCTCTGTAAAGAGGAAAAAAACAGTATAAAATGTATGCCAAATTACAACAAACAAACTGGATATGATTTTAGAAATGGTCAGACATTTCAGGTAGCATTCACTACGTATACCTATTGTCAGTGACCGATTCCAAAATCATACCCAGTTGCTTGAGTAACTGTTTTTTGGCGTATCTTATTACCTGGATGTCTAACCTTCATCGACATAGTATTAGATGTAGAGCCTATTCTGTCCTAGCCTCCTGTGCAGACTTCTAGCGGGGCAGTGTTTGTTTCTATGAATGGTTAGAGCGACAGTTTCTTTTTGGGGGAGGGCCTTGTTCGGGGGGAGAGCTGTATCTGCAGAATCCGAACAAGACCCTCCCCACGAAAAGAAACCGGCGCTCTACCCACTCGTAGAAACAAACGCTGCCCGCTAGAAGTCTACACAGGAGGCTAATTCTATCCAGCATGCTCTCAATGATATCAACAGGCACATTTACAAATTGGACATAACTCAAAAAGAACAAAATCTTTGCTGATTTTGTCTCAATTAAAAGAGTCTCCCTACCCTTGAGGTTTTTATGGCTAATTTTATCACAAGGTAATATATCAATGTTTTCCTTCCTTTCATATGCAAATGAAAACTAAAACACAAAAATCAATGTGTGTGACCTCAGCAAAAAAGGAAAACATCACATTCTTTGTGAACTACCATTCTACAAATGTTATGTAAACAACTTTTCTCTGCTGTTACAATATTTCTGGACTCTTTTGACCTTTTCCAAACCTGTTTGAATGTGGCAATTTACATGCACTGGAAGGGACTAGAACTGGACAAAAACTGAACTCGACAATGGGAAAAAAATGTGATAAACTACTAATATAACCTCCATTATCATTTATCTGTTTATGGCAGTAAAAAAAAGATTTTTTCTGAACTAATTTAAAACTGGCTTTTGAAAGTCAACTTTCTGGTCATTATTAGTGTAGTACGTTGAATCAACCCTATCCCATAGCTGACATCGCTGATGTAAAATGGTTGCTTGTTTCGTATCGTAGGCTGGTTCTAGCTATTTATTGGTGGTACCAAAAAATAAAGGGATTCCTCACGTAGCTTGTTTTTGGAGCTATTTTAAATGCTTCAAGGATGAAATGATGGCAAACGTGTGCTAAGAAATGGCAGTAAATGTCAATATCAGACAGATTTCCTCATCCAGAATATTTTTTTGTTTTGCTGCCCTGAAACTGCATTGGATGCCTTTAACAGAAATCTTGAAACAAACAATCTCACCTCCGGTGCGCTCGGTACTTTTGGTTGCACAGGTTTCCACCTGTCACGATCCTCGCTGACCACCTCGTTCTTCGGCCTGACCAGGACTTGCGTCACATCGGGAAGACGGCCAATGGGAGTGCTGGGCATGTATGAGATGATTTCGCCCTCCTCGGTCGGCGGGATGACCATAGTGTGGGAGGAGGGGCTGAGGCCTGGGTACTGTCGCTTGTACTTGGCACATATCTGAACCAACAGGTCCATCATATGTGTGCTGCAAGGGGGGAGGGGGGGTGATAAATGCAGTCAGTTAGCTTTTGGAATCATAAGTTTTTAATAGTTTGGAACAGTTGTCAGGTCACTGTTTCTGTGAAAAAAGGGCAATTTTCTACTTTGTTCTGCCACCATTTTAAGTCCCCTTTCAACCAGAATTTAGTAATTTGTCAGAATCAAGACATACAAAATCCCTTCATACAAAGCAAAGTGGGAATTTGAAGAGTTGAAAAACTTTTAAGGTAAAGGTAGCCTTTTTCAGACTGTAGGAGCAGTGGGTTGTTGATCCACTGTGTCTAGGGCACGGTATTGGAGGGCAGAGCCCATCCCCCTCCTTCCACCACCTTTTACCTCCCCAACCTAAGTCAGGTACCCATTTTACACCTGGGTGGAGTTAAGAAATAAAGTGATGTGATGTGCCTTTCCCAAGGATACAACGTCTTGCCAGGAATGCCAGGAATCGAACCCGTGACCTCTCGATCTTGTGTCCTCTAGCCTAACCACTCGGCCACCAGATTTTACCAACAGATGGAAGATTTTACCTTGCCATAAATTTCGTTGTCTTGACCTCTCCTCCGGGTAGAACCACATCCAGGTCAACGAACCCATCCAGGTCTTGCATGGGGTCCACATTCTCGTTGGTCGTGTGGCTGACGTTCTCTTTCCCTGGGCCCAGGCCGTTAACGCTGGGACGGACGTTTCCGTTCACGTTTCCGTTCATGTTGCCGTTCATTTTAGCGTGGGGCTTCCTGGCTGGTGGCGGGGGCGGCGCGCGAGCTCTCTTCCTACAAAGGAAAACGCAGGGATTGTAAGTATAATGTTAGATAAATAACAACAAGCTGCTACTTCATTCACCATTAAAACTAAGGGCGCAACACTGTTTATTCTACAGCATTGTATATCAAATCAGCCAAACAGATCCAACAGGGCTCCAGACTGCAATTAAAATGGTTGCATATTCGACTGGAAAAACAGCTCTTTCACATCACAGTCGTCCCTCAGTAAGACATCTGCAGCCGCATAGTTCCCGTTAGAACTTTTATTCAGCCTGACATGACCGGTTTCACCTTGTGGGCTTCTTCAAGTGTACAGAGGCTACACGACACAAGTTCATGAAGTTCTCACTTTTATACCTTTCCAGTGCATAATCATCCTGGTAAAATGATTGATACCATACAGGTCGTAGTGCTCTGAACTTAACACCGTAACATCACTGCTATACATCATATGATGTGGGTTAAGGTTAGGTCACTTTGTTGACAGGTCTTGTCCTATTTGTGTGTGGATAAAGGATAATACTAATAGCCTTGTGACTGGTGGCCATGTAACTTTCATCCTTGAAAGGCTTGATGTAAATTTGGGATCGGACATTGAGAAAAAGAAGAGAGTTGACAGGGCTGTGGGGTGACACATCATACTGTATGCAGCAAACATTGAAGATGACACATGATACTGTACTTTCAATTCTTCATTTGGATACAGTAGGTTTAAGAGAAACGGATGTTGAAAGAGGGGGAAACCTCTTGTGACATCATTACCGGTACCACTGGCTGTTTGATAAAACCTTGAGGTTGAAATACCATATGATATATTTACAATGCATGACTAATACAATTTTGTAACTTAATGTACACACATGATTCAACAATGTGTTCAGTCAGTGATTGTAAAAAAATGCCCTTGAAGGCTGATAGAGCAACAAAATTGTAGTGTTGACTGTACAGTCGAAGTTGAGTATTATTTTAAGTACAGTACACACAGAGTACATTTGCCTCTTCTGGCCACAGTTAGTACGATGGTCTAAGACAACATCATTGACCTTGAACCATTGTTATGTCCTTGACTTCATGTTTTACCTGTCACAAAGTGAAACATCAATCTCCCCTGTCTTGTTTGGACTTGGCTTATGACTGTTGTTGGTTTGTGAGCCATGAATGGCAAGCCTGTTCAACTAGACAGTCCATGACAATGTTAGGGGAAAGTGTACAGGTGATAACACTGTTTACAAGTGCCCAAGATGCACCTGTACAAACCTGTCTGACAGAGAAGTCTTTGTATTCTAAATGGCAACAGGAACATACATGTAGGAACGATATACATGGTCAAGTATTTTAAAACTTCCTGACTGAAATATAAGTTTTTTCCAAGTTCATTATATACTACTTTCACAATATTTCTACTTATGCTCATATGACAGTTATAATGTACATGTAGCTTGCATTGAATATCATGCTTCATTTCTTAATTACTACTGTATAAAAGGGACACAAAAAATGAAAAAGGCCAAAGCCCACAATTTTCTGCAGTTTGCATTTTACACTTCTCTCTAACTATCTATTAAATGTATGCAGAAGTGGGTAAAGATGTCCATAATGCACCAATCAAATATGTATATAGCATTGGGATTGGACAAACCTTGAATTGTAGGTTTCTGAACTTTGACAATCTGTTAACATGATTATTGTCACAAATCTAAACCCTGAAAATGGCCTCTCTTTCAACGTGAGAGCTAGGACACCATAACTATACAAAGATAAAGCCACTGCTTATATATACCATACTTAGGGTGCCCTACTTTCGTCTAAGTTTAGACCTACTAAATTCCATAGCTGCAAGAGACTCTGTTCACAAGACAATAATCATCATAGTTTTCACAAAAATATTTCTGCAAATAATAGAAGAAAAGACAAAGTATTCATGCACCAAAACTATAAGCAGCCCTAACAAAAATAGCAATTGAAGAAAACGAACACATACATGTAGTTAAAGTCTTCCTACCAAGCAAGACAAGACAAGACAGTTCCCTCTCCTGATCTCATCTCCCTGGCTAAGCCTCTAGATAACATTCTAGTCATGCCTGAGGTACAAAGTAAACAAACAGTTGTACCAACTATGAGGGTCCCTCACTGTCCCTCCCCCTTACTGAAGACCAGTAGCTACTGCTAATAACTACTAATCTCCAAGCAGATCTTTTGGTGGTTGCAATACAGTATCAAATTGGCAAGACAGTATCAAATTGGCCAGGCAGTATCCAGTGCAAAAAAGATACCAGCACAAAAAATAAAGCCTGATAAAAACGCCTAAAAACATGTCAAAAATAAGCCGAAGCCTAAACCTCTGCTTGGAGAGTAATAGAATCAACATTCTCATTTTGCCAACAATATTCTACATAATTGAATGGAAAATCTTGTTTTTAATCTGCTTGGTCTCTGTTCAAGCATTAGTTATCTTGTTATCTTGAATATTTCTTCACACCAATGTTTATTTTTTTCACACCCTGGCATCTAAATTGTGGTCTACAGAGGATGTCAGCCATGAAATCAAATTTGCACAGCCTAAAAACACTTCCCATGGGCAGACAGAGGAGAAGCAGTGTTTATACTACATATACATGTACAGGCAGGGCTCAATCTACTTTTTTCTGCATACCTGCTTTGGTACAAGTAACATTGAAAATTACATACCTGCACCAGACAAATTTTACCTGCACCACTCAGACTTTAGGAAGTATGGATCATACTAAAAACTAATCAGAAACATTAACATTATTACTTTTATACTTAGATATATTCCTAAAGATATATGACAATTGTATTCATTCACTTGACATGTTCTGACTATTGAGTTTGTATCGAAATCTTGGGTCAACTGCCAGAAATACTTTTGTATTTGACAACAAGAAAAACAAAAGAAAGAGGGATAAAAGAAGAAATGTATAAAAGAAGGAGGGACAAAGAGCGGGAAAGAAAAATATCAGTGGAACTCTGAACAAATACAGAGAAGGAGGCAAAGTACACAACGGAGAGACATTTGTGACAGGTCACTTGCTATGGAACTGGTGCATATCAGTCTAACGCTAACAAAGATCCCGGATTTCCAGACATATTTAGCCACCCAAGAGGCAAAAAATAGATCAACATGCCTAGAAATTACACACATTTACAGTCCATTTCATCTCTATTCAAATAGAACAGTTCGAGATGATTTTTTTCCACTTGGTATCTGTACTAAGTCTTATAACCGCTATAAAAACAGCCTCATTCCATACTTTACTCACCTATGAATAAATACACGATAAAATCTCCCAGCGTCAGATGATCAACTATTACAGCCTAAGTATGAAGAAATTTTTTATACTGTAATTGTACACCTGTTTTAAGTTAGTTTTTGTTATGTAACATGCCTAAAGTGCACAATTTAGCGTCTATGCAGAAGAACAGCAGATCTAGAAGACGCTCAATTCAGTGTCTACCCTGCCACATATTCTAGTGTATAATGAACAAATCAATAAACAATAATGTAAACTTCTATTCATTCTGTGATTTCTCCTTTGGACATATTTCGACGATATTAAGAATTTGGTACCTATAAATAGCAATAAATAGAGTAAAAATTATCCTATACTGTAAGTTATTGATTTTCTATATATTATAACAGACCCATCACACTAAAGTTCGTCCCATAAGCCATTATGACAGCTCATTTAGAATTCAGTCGATAATAGCGATCAATTACATCATTGCCACTATGTCAGCTACTTGCATACATTATTATACATGTTGTGTATATGTGTACACAAAGGGGTATTTTGACTTTTGATGTTATTCACCAAACAAATATCTTCTATATTTGTATACCAGGATCTCGAGATGAAAGGTAGAGATTCACACGTAACCTTATACGTGTAATTCTATATATCTTTTAACGCTGTACGTGTATACTATGTTACTGAACATGAATCACAGACTGTACCAGCAGAGACTCCAATCGGCATCTCTACCGGCAGAGACTCCGATCAAGGTTTCTGTTGACAGAGACTCAGATCGGGATCTCTACCGGCAGAGACTCTGATCGGAGTTCCTGTTGACCGAGAATCCAGATCTGATCGGGATCTCTACCAGAAGTATCGCCAATTCTACCATATCTCTACCCTGACATATACCGATTATACGTAATCTATGTGACTAACTGTGAAAAATTCTCATGGTTTGTAATTTTTGATGGCACATTATACAAACATCATAGAGCTAAGACCCATATGAACAAAATAAAAGCATCACAAGGCGATACAACAAAACCTGCTAGCAAATATAACTGTTACAGCAATGTTCAAATATTGTCTAAACAAGAGATAGCTCATATACATGAACACGAACACAATGATTTTAAAATGTTGCTATACATGTACATGTACATGCCAAAGTTGATACTGCATTCATGACTATGTATGTACATGAAGCCATATAACTTCCATATCATGTACAGATATCTCTAGCAGATAACACCTTAGAATTAGCAAGACAAGGAAGACACCTCTCAAAAGAACATTATAAGGCTAATTGGCACTGATGACCATTGTATACAAAAGATAGCAACAGACAATGACAGACAAACTGTACGTGTATAATCCAAATAGGCAGCAGTGTCAGACACTACAAACGTCAACATCTTTTACCTGTACATACCTATGGATTGATCACAATCTGATAACAACTCAACCACGGCACAGACAAGGGTGTCAGGCCTAACAGTTGTCGGACAAGATTTTCTACACATACCAGATGCTTCGAGGAAAAGTCAAGATGCCCCGGCAACCTACCTTTTCTATTGCACAATGGCGTCTTCATGAATGTACACAGCAAATAATGCCGATGACACCACGGCAATTAGATTCGAGGCGCGTTCGACTGTCATGAACCACACCCCTGGACTGGCTCTAATTTACATACTTTCACACTGTTCTGCACCACCTATGGTAGTGCTACCAAAACATTCCAACCGTGGGTGGAACCGGTATTTCTTCTTTACAAAAACCCTCCGTAATCTCTGTCCTTGACATCAAAGACACCAACCTTTTCAAGAAAGCATCTTCAGATGTAAGACGTAGTTCTATCTAATAATTCAGAGAGTTTGCGATGGGTAAGTGTTGGGTGATGCAATTTTGACCCACCCACACGTATGCGGAGTGGTACGGTCCTGTGGCGGCTCTATCCATGTGAAGATTCGCATGAGATAGAACACCAGAGGTCAACGTAGGTCACTGACAAATGACAGAACAAGTGAATTGTTATTAGTTAAATGTCTCTCCAGGGTAGAAGCAATGGTGCTTATCATCTGTATGGCTACAGATAAGTAAAAAGTATTTCAGGCAGATACAAACAATGTTAACATTTTAGGAAGGAGGTAGGACAGAGTTAGATGGTTTGTTTGCTGGCTGGCATACCGATGTGTCAAGGTATTGTTGGGTTTCCTTGAATAATGGGTTGAATGGGCAAGACCAGACAATTGCGGAGCTATCAGGGCTTGAAATACTTCTTTTTTTCTGCATACCTGCACTGGTGCAGGCAGCATTCAAATTTTACCTAAATTACAGTTTCCTTGCCTTCCAGTTCATCAAAAAATTGAATGTTTGGAATAAAAATGTTCCTAGCAAAATTTTAAATTTTACTAAATTCTTTTCTGTTGTCAATGATGCTACTTTGAGTTTGAAATTATGCAAGGCTGTTTTTGGCCACTGCTGGTCACAGTTGTAGGATACAGTCTAATACTGAGATGTTATATTTTCAGATTCCTTCATTTATTTCTTCCAAGTACAAAGGCAACAATTTACAAATACCAGAAATTACACAAAAAAGTATACTGTACGTGCCAAGTATACTGTACGTGCCAAGTACACAGCATAAGTAATACATGTTGACAATTTAACTACTGCAATAGTCATGTATAATTCTTTTCTTCCTTTACATTCTGCTTGTTAATTTTCCCCCACCCATGTGCTGTCAACCTACTCTGTCTAGGCAAACAGACACACAAACCCACAGCTCAGCCAACAATAACTTTATTGCTCAACAGTCGTATAAGATACAATGTATGGTAACTTAAGAGTTACGGGCTGAGCCATAAAATATACATGTATTACATGAAAAGAGCACGCTCAAAATGGTAATTCTTAACAGACACTTCAATTAGCCAAAGCCTTGTTTGGGCATAGGTGCTTTAAGACAAAAAGGCTTGGGACAATCCACTCAACTATACTGATCAATATGCCATGCTGGCATTTTTTTTCTCCTCCAGTTTGACCATTAATGAAACAGCCCTTACCCGTGGTATGTTTGCTCACCTCCGGAATGTTTTACTGGCTCTAAATTGAGAAGCCCTCCTTCACAAACTAGGGTTTTGTCTACACAGAGTGACAAGTGGGCCCTCTGGAGAGTCCTTTGCTAAGCAGCTAGTTTGCAAGTCAAGAGGCAGCCTTCTGACCTGCCTTCATTAAGAATGCTTGACAAGCTTTACCTCTTTCAGAAGGCTGGGCATAATCTCCAAGCAGATTTTTTGGTGGCTGCAATACAGTATCAAATTGGCAATACAGCATCAAATTGGCAAGACAGTATCAACTTGGTGAGACAGTATCCAATACGGTATAAAAAAAGATACTACAGTACCAATGCAAAAAAAGAAAGCCTGATAGTTGTAGTTACATGTACAAAACTGGTGTTTTACGCCTAAAGGCAGTTTACAGATTATACGAAACAAAACAAAACAAAAAAAACTTGATTTGATTTTCTGGAGAAACTGGACAGATAGTTCAAGAACCAGATTTATCAACTAAAGATTGAAGTGTTGAATCCTTAGTTGATAAATCTTGAGTTGATAAATACACAGTTCAATCCACAGAAGGGCGGTTATACTGACTACACAGAAAACAAGCATTCATCCATCTCTAGACCCTGCAATGGCAGAATGCTTTTTTTCTAAAGAGCAAGTAGATGCGTGTAGTAGAAAACTGGTTCTAGCACAAGCACACAGTAATTAGAAGGTTCTTCAAGAGGCAACCCAAATCTGTCAGTGAAGTTGTTCATCATGTCTCACAGCTCCCCTTGTTCACACTAAGGACCAATGCCGTCTTCTGGTCCAGTCTTTCTCTCTGGTCACGTTCACTTTTCTATAGCCATTCAAGGACTCCAGACATGCACAAACCTCAAGGAAAGGCTTTCACATGAGTGTGTCAAACAGCAAGAGGCAAATTACACTGTAAACTGACTCCGCTGGGTAACAGGTGGATACAAAAACCCAGGGACATACTATAAATCACTGCTCCCACCCCAATATAGCCATTATACAGTAGAAAACATTGTATACCCCAGTACACCCTAGGGCAAAACAACGTGTGACTGTTCAATCTTTCTCACTAGCTAATCAGATAGAAGACTACATTATTTCCAACCATGGCAAGTACAACAAAACAGGTGCAATGGCTAAGTGGGTAGAGTGTTCGCCTTGAGTTCGATCCCAGGCCGAGTCATACCAAAGACTTTTAAAAAATGATACATACTGCTTTCCCTGCTTAGCACTCAGCATTAGGGAAAGAGTATGGGAGTTAAACACACACCACTACCAGTGGACTAGCCCCCTGCTGTAGTGATTGCATAACTGTGTGGCCCAAGTGCTACAGAAACAGTGATGGGTGCCACCCCATGCACCATATGTAGGTGCGGGGAGGAACTATAACAACAAGAAGGGCAGATGCGTTTGTACAAAATATCATTAGGTTAACAGTAAAAAGGAAGAAGCAAGTTACTAGTTATGAGCATCCGTAAAGCCATCATGATCTGATAATGATGATGAAGAGTAAAATGGGGGAAATGAGTACAATGAAGTTAAATTATGAACAGTATATAATGTTTTGGCTCAAAGACTGCAATTCTTGTGGCACACCAGTCATTGAATAAAAGCGACGATTGGTCAGGACTCAAACTTTAAAGTAGCGAGCCTGTTTCTAAACTTAGTTTTAATAAATCTAACGATATTATAGCTCAAAGTCCAGTTCCAGGCTTGCTACCAAGTGTGTTAGTGTCCAGACCAATTCTGAACTTGGATTTGGAAAAAGGACAGAGTCATTCCACCTTCAAGTTCAAGCGGAAACGAACCTTCTGGACTTGTATTGTATCTCCTTTCATTATTTACACAACATTACTTCCTTGTACGGATTAACATTATCTAAATCTGTCCTCGCAAATGAAGTCAACAGTAAAGAAAGGGATAAGCTAATCTTTAAGTCAACAAGCTTAAGCCTAATCTTACACCAAACCACACCCACTCAAGGCAATAATTAATGTAGTGATAAGATAAAACATACCTTCAGCACTAATTGTAAAAGCTCCGTAACTCAGCTATTCGGGAGGTCGCTGTTTCTAACCTACACTCACCATCACTAAGCATGTCAAACATACTGACACCTTTAAGGGCCATCGACACCAATGTTTTCATCATTACTTAAGGCCGACCTGTCAATGTTTTGCTAAACATTGCCAAACGCCTTTGTGAGCCGAACCTCAATGACCTTTTCTTTTGTCAAGGTCGTTAAGGCAGATTATGGCTTGTATATTCAAAGACGTACAAGCATTAACATTCCTTTACAACGTAACTTCAAATAGGTGTTACTACACCAGGGGTCGAAATAGATTTTGGGGCCAACTTGCACTGGTGCAGATGAAAAAAAAAATACTTGCACCAGAAGAAAAATAGTTGCACCCCCCCAAAATAAAACGAACACAACCAAAAGTACATGTAGTAACTTTAATAAAACTTCATGGATTCTGGTTTTGTTCCCTTTCCAGTTCTTTATTGGGTATTTCTACAGGTACTGGTAGTATTAAACAGCGGATAAAGCAAACTTGCACCGCAGTGCATACCGGCAAAAAATTAGTTGCACGACACCAAATTTACTTGCACCAAGTTGCACACAGAGGGGTATTTCGACCCCTGTACACATACCCTTAGCAAACCACCATTACTGATATGTGACTGTCAGCAACTGATCAGGTACTGACAGTAACATTTCAGTAAAGCAGCCTAACTATCGCGACTGTACATGTAATACAACTGACAAGTACTGATACTTCCTAAGAATTATTCTGATTTATCTCTTACTGACAGTTACTGTCTTGACAGTACTGACATGCTCCTGGCAATTACTGAAATGGTTATAACTATCATAATGGTAGACCAACTTGGTGATTAAAAATATAGATGTACTTCAAGCTTATTTAGGTAACATCAGAAATTATGATGAGAAAATATAAGAAGGAACAACTAAAAGTAACTTGTAACTTTTTATCCTGGTAAAATATCATAATCTTGGCCACCCCAATCACAAAGTGGACTTGTCCAATATCCTCATACACTCTGACTTCTACCTCTGAATTGGACTTATCCATTTCCCAAAAGGGGTGCTCCTGATTTGTGACACCCCCCACAGAGGGTGACCCCACTGCCCACTGAGTGATATATGTTACCCAGGAAACTAGGACATAGTCACATACCCCTTTAATTGCTTTGTATCGAGAAAGGTATCATATTACCGTGTGCCCAGTGGCCGCACTTAGCAGCTGTATATAAATCATTTATGCTCATATTGATTTTCTATTTCTGAAGTGACAAGCTCAAATATAATATTTGCAATGCCATAGAAATGCCAGCTACTGATCTCAGTATTTTGATGATAAAACAAAAATGTTCAATCTCAGATTTACAATTTTTGTGTTTAATATGCATATAGCACAGCCTTCAACAAAAGATCTGTAGATTCAAAAGAGGGTATGACCAACAAAAGTTGCTGTAGTACAAAATAGGACTCCTTCCATAGGTTGTCCCTAGGCTGGGTCTATACCATTGGCAAAGGAATTTGGGTGAAGAAATTCTGCTGTGATGACGATAAAAACATGAAAATGTACAATGTACTAATAAAAGTACAACAGTTACTATTAATAGCTGTTCTCAACTTTTCCATTTTCTTCTTAATTAACCTGGCATGACTCCCATTTCAAACAATCTAGCAATCTTTCTAATCCAGTATCCTACTTTACCAGACAAACCTTTTATAACAGCACTGAGGTATACAAGTGAGAACAGTGTTTAGACATGCATACATCTTTTGAAATCAACTTGTTTCCTAACCATCCAAATGAAATGTGTATACATGTCGATCAAGCTATTATCAGGAGCTGGTATGTTAGCGATTAAGATAATGTGACAAGAAAGGCTGCCAGTAAGTTTTGACTTATTGATTCAGGATCGGGTGACAAAAGAAACACATCTGAAACCGCCGAGGTTGTACTTGTAGTGGCCATTACTTGTTAGGTAGAAGGGTTGCCCATTGTTTCCATGTACCCCCTGGGTCGCACCGTAATTATGGCGCAACTGAAAAACGGTGCAACGGTCCAAATGCATTCTGACCACTAAACGTATGGAATTAACAAATTGTACAGATCACGTTTCTTTCCAATCTGGGATCTTGTGTGTGTAGTCTTGGTAGCGTGTAGTCTAGTGGTTAGCGACCCTGCCTCTGGACTGAGAGGTTGTTGTCGCTGTTGTTGCTTACCTGCTAATGTAAAGGGTCAGTCCTTAGATCGGGACGTTAAGCTGTGGTCCACCGTTCATTGTGCTTGTTAAAAAGAGCTAGGGGAATTTCCCTGCAGTACAATAAACCTGTAAATATTAATATACACTGTACATAGCATCTGTCTTGCTCTCTTGACTAGTTCTTCGGTGAACTAAAACTGGATCAAGGTCACTTTCCTTAGCTTTAATCTTCTCCCTGCTGCCTATCCTCATGACCAATACAAATGTGGTGCCTAACAGCTACCTTAGCAGGCTGAAGGTTAAACAAACTGACAAGGTACAAACTGTAGCCAAATGGTTGTATAAGCCTTGGCTCACGAGCACAAAATGCTTCAACATGACTTTGCCAAGAATGTTTCTGTGTTTAATTGTTCTTAAGTTAGTAGTTTCCTTCCTGCATTCACAAGCCAAATCACCTAAACAGCCCAAAACTAACAATTCAGGACAGGAATAGCCATTAGCCTTTACCCTGTGTGAACTGAAATAACTGTGAGAAACTTTTAGCTGAATTGTTTCAGGCAGTTACAGTGTGCGTTGACTCTAGCCAAAGCCGTAACTTTTAGTTGAATAGTCTCAGGCAGTAAGACTTAGTGTGTGCGTTGACTCTAGCCAAAGCCGGAAAGTATACTATCAAAGGTTGTGTGATCACAATATCTCTAAAATTTTAAACACTATCATTTTGAACAAAGAATGATAACAATTGTAAGTGCAAAAAACACACCTGTTTTCCATGAAAATGTCTTTCCAAAGCAATTTTAAACCAGCAATGAACTCGAATTTCCAATGTCCTTGGGTCTGTGCATTGGCACCATCTGCATATTTTCAACGCTTGGTTGAAAAATTCAGTGACCAAGACCTCACTTCACCTCTAGTCATTTTGATAGAAAGGTAACTATGAAGATAAACTCCAGATGCATGGATGGCATTGTAGGAATTAAAGACCCATATGGCTAAAGCAGTGCCTTGAACTAGTTCATATGACTTGGAATGGAGGCTTGCCAGTAGCATGTCAGGGGGGCCCGCATGCCCTTTTCCGTAGAGCGTAATCGGCCGTTTAATTCTACGTAGAGCGTAGACGGACCGTTCTAATTCAACGTAGAGCGTAATCAGTGCATTTTGCGTTGAGCGTAATTTGCCTTTTTATTTCACGTAATGCGTTGTAGCTACCCGGAATTTATCGTAAAGCGTAATGGGGGAGGCTTCTTGAATTCAGCGTAATACGTAGCCGGCTCTCAGAATTTAGCGTAGAGCGTTTTCGGGACCCCCCCATGCAGGCCCTCATGTCAGTACTGTCAACTGAAGACAGTAAGAGATCAGAATAATTCTTACTTAGGGGGCATCAGTACTTGTCAGTTGCATTATAGTTGTGACAGTTAGGTTAAGTTGCTTTACTGAAATGTTACCGGAATGAGACTGTCAGTAACTAATCAGTAATGTTGCTGACAGTCACATATCATTACTGGTGGGAGCTTTAGGGTAAAATCTAAAAGCATGATAAACCATACCAACCAGTTCAAGCTTGAAAATCTGCAATTTCCAAACTTGCACACATGCTTTGGAAAGCAAGTGGCGATGACTTTTACTTCCCTACATACATGTACAGCTTTGTTTTAAATTACACAAACTCTTTGGAAATACTGACTGACAGGTGAACACGTTTTTTTTCTTTCTTTTGCCCCTTACTTCTTTTATTTACTCCAGGAGCTGTTCTGTGAAATGAAATGTTAGACAACTTGTTTTATATCTGTCATATTTCACCAATCATTTTCTGCCAATTTGAGACATGACACTTTCAATGCTAGGGGTCAGTACTTAAACAATCTGGGTACTAAATTGTTTCCATGACCTCCCCCCCCCCCCATAGCTCTCTATTTGGTCACTTCCAAACCCTGTACAACTTACTACAAGGCTGTTGTCTCCAACAAAATGTGGTCTTGATTAGAAGAGGAATTGGTGAAATACCAGAGAGTAATGGAAAAGGACAAGCAATTGTAAGGCTGGGCCAATTCTAGCACCTGCTTCTTGGTCAAAAAACAGAAAACACATACCAATCCGTTGTAAGTTGCAACTTTACATTTACAGTTCAACATGTTTCTGTATTTCTGTGTATCAAAAAAAGGCGAATTATTCTACTTAACTAAAATTATGTTAAACATAATTTTCATCCATCTAGTATAGTATCTATAGTATTTTTAGGCTACACGTAACATTAAACATGCTAGAATCCAAAGAAACAAATTGATATGGCCATGCATGCGCTCCGCTCTAACTCTGAAACTTAACAGCAAATGCACTTAGGACATTCTACATGTATGTCTAGTGCTGCATACCTAAACCAATTTTCAGGTTCAGGTCCGGACTCGAGTCCAGAGGTTTAGGTTCAGGTCCGGACTTGCAAGTCCGGACCTAAACCCATGGCATGATGTAAGCAAAGCAACTTGCCTACCTAAAGCCTTGGATTAATTTGAGCTGACTGCTGAACTACAAATGCAATGTATATAGACCTAATTACTAATATGGGTGTTTCATAATCATGAGTCAATGAATACTGTATTATTATACTCAGTAGTAAACACATATTATTAAGCTACTAGTATTATACAGTGTATAATTTAAGAAAAAATATTTTTCAGCTTTAATAGTACAATTTTTTTATAGCAACAACAGCAAAGAAGTACTTAATTTCGCCCCAAGAGATAAAATAGCGGTGGAAACGCGGTGCTAGATTTAATTTGTTTCATTATCGGCTCTCTACCGATATCTATAACCCTGCACTAGGCTGCAGTCTCACCAATGTCGCTAGGGGCGTTGCGTATTCCTCGCGTGTTTTTGCGAGATCTAACGTGAGTTCGCGAGGTTTAAGATGGCCGCTAATGTTTTTGTCCGTCCCGGGACTCCCGGCCGATCACTGCCGCGTGTTTCGGATGAATTTTTGCGTTTATAGGCGCATTAAAGCAACTTGACTACGGATGAAACTTCTCAAGGAACATTTCTCAATGGAAAATGGGTCGTTGTTACCGCAAGCAGACCGGGGCGAGATCAAGCAGGCGGGACCGCGGCACTGTTTATTTCAGAAGCCGCTGGCCGTAAACCCAGCCGCTGTAAAAATAACTTGCGCTCCGGGCAACCTGGCTTTCGGAATAAGTCTCGCACAGAAAAAATTACTTGCGCGGCGAGACTGCGAGACCGGGTATTTTAAACACTGGAATGTATGTTAGTGCTATTTTTTTGACAAGTCCAAAACCGGTTCTCAACGTTTCGGTTTTTTTGGACTTGAACCGAAACATTCGGTCCGGTCCTGAACCGGTCCAGCGAACCGGTACGCAGCACTATGTATGTCACAAGCTAGGCTAACACTGAAATCTCTCCCCCCCCCCCCCCATACATATAATGGTACGTGGCGTGATGTTTTTAGTTCCACTGTTTTTATGTTTTGTTCAAAGCATGACCTTTGACCTCGGACAGGTGTGTGGCCATCTTGGTCGACATCTCATATTTCATAACAAAGAACAAAAATATACACGCTCAAAATGCTTCCTACTACGCAATATCCGAAAAGGAACCATAATGATTACAAATGCACAGAAAAACTGGTCATAATATGCCAATAACTTTTTACACTTTTTTTACAGAGCATTTCCCTGGCGTAGTTATTGTTCAGGTGAAATAAATTTATGCTACTAGTACGTCTTTCCTACTGGCTAAATCTGACAGAAAACTAGAGCTCACACAAAAGTTTGTTTATGTAAAAAAAAGCACTGTGAAAGTCAGGGGTTTCACCATTTATAGTTTCACCCCACATGCACAAATCAGTGTTCTAACCAGCCTGAATTTTTTTTCATCTCAATTTTGTTTGACGTACGTAACATCATGTCGAGTGTCTACGGTACTATTTCCAGCATTTTGAGGGGCAAATTTTGCTGGTAGAAGTTTAATGACACCTCTTTCCATATATTTACACACCGATTTTTGTCTGTCAAAGTTAACAATTGGGCAAAATTTTATATCATGAGCAGCAAAATTCCGTCAAAAGATGACGCTGGTTATTATTAAGTCTAGTATAGAACCCTGGCACAAATTGAGACCTTGTTCAAACACACTGCCCAGGTCGTC
The DNA here is from genome assembly GCA_013266295.2 of Branchiostoma floridae x Branchiostoma japonicum. Classification (NCBI taxonomy): domain Eukaryota; kingdom Metazoa; phylum Chordata; class Leptocardii; order Amphioxiformes; family Branchiostomatidae; genus Branchiostoma; species Branchiostoma floridae x Branchiostoma japonicum. The sequence continues at coordinate 4,662,673 of CM023835.1, read as the reverse complement.
TGCAATGCAGCATGCCTGCCATGACCTTTGATAACCCCTGGAGTAAACATCCACATCTCAAACCTCCTTCAAGTCATCTTATTACAGCAACAGTTCTAAGACACGCCCTCACAGTTTCAAGCATCTTGGAGCTCATCCAAGACACACACCTGACACTTCTCAGACATTTGAAGAATTGATGACATTCTTTTATCACTATCAAGGATGACCGACACTTCAATGGCTGGCTCAATGGTTCAAAGGTGGCTAATAAGACCACTCTGGATATAGCATTAATATAGAAATGGAATTCTACTTTCTTTGATCCAATTACATGTATTTATGGCATGGGTGATATTTTTTCGCTGGACTCTCATTTTGTCTGGCAGCAGGGATTCTTCAGGAATGTTCTGTTTAACTTGAAGTAAACCCAGTGTTCCAGCCAGCGTCCATCTTTCCGTCGGAATTTGACGGAATTTTGCTGCTCATCATGATAGACAAAAATTTTGCCCAATCCATCATGAATGCCGTTAAACTTTAAGCTAAGTCTACCAGCAAAATTTGCCCTTCAAAATGCAGGAAATAGGGTTTCAGAAGGTCATGAACCTGGACCCCCCCCCCCAGCATTGTTGCATACATTCGGCGCTCAACATGATGTTACGTCAAACAAAATTGAGACGACGAAAAAAAATTTCAGGCTGGCTAGAATACTGGACAGCTCTCTTAAGAACATTATCGTCTCAAAATAAAAGACTATCATCTAATATTCAGTCAAATAAATTTCCTAGGCTCAAAAGACTTAAAAGTTAAAGCTGCGAGTCTTTGTTTACAGAAAGCAATGTTTCGTGTGAACAAGATTTTCCTTGGCATCTCTGTGCTTATGTCTGGGCAGTTTAAGGTGACTTAAAACCGTGCCATTTAAGGATGAGAGAATGGTTGATATATTTGTTGTTGACAGCAGCCTTTGGGGAGTTAATTAAGGTCTGCTCATCAGCACATTTCCAACATAACTTTTAACATATCCCCGAGACATGTATACAAGGAGTTATTTTTAACACAAGCCGTCCGAGAACTTTCAAAAACTTTACACTCAGGTATGAATTTCTGAATTAGCTTTTAGATACAGCACTCCTTTGGTGGAAGATTTAATAAACTGGAAGCCTCTAAAACAAATTCACATTTAGTCTTGTAGTAATGACATTGTCGCTTTATGACATTGTGTATTACTAGACAATACGTGATAGATTTCTGTGAAATATTCTGAAGAAAATGTGCAAATTCCATATTGTAATATTCATAACATGCAATGTAACAAATTCCACAATTCTGAACTTGTTGGACGGTATCCAGCAGTGCTGTATATGGCTGAGGTCCGGACGTAGATGTGGAAACTGTTAACAGTTATCTACGGTAAACATTCAATAATCTGGTCAAACATGGCTGGTGTCTGGGCTATCACGTAACAAAAGTTTTGTGTTTGTCCAGGGCACAGTTTGTTTGCACTCTTCCTACATTGTATTTCATACCAAGTAGCTAGGCTCTTTTGAAATCACCAGAAAGAGTTTAGGAAACAGATAAGGGCAGATGAAATGGTACAGTAGGGAGACCATTTTGACCTCCAATTCGACCTTCCTGTCAGTCTGCGGTTATACCATTTCCCCCTCACTTCCTGTGACACTTTTTGTAGATTTCAGCCAATTGCAATGCTGCATACATCATACATGTAGCCAATTGCAATGCAGCATACATGTAGGTGTAAATTTCAGCCAATTGCAATGCAGCATACATGTAGGTGTACAGCAGTCACAATTTCTGCAAAAGATGATGGGTATCCTCACCCAGGCTTCTTTCCAGGACCAGTAATGTGCATAAAAAGGGCAATTATGGGACCCATTAGCCTAAGTACCTGGTACAGGATCACAAGTAATGGGTAGAAATGGGTTAATCAGTAGCTTTTTCCCTAGGGGGAGGGGGTAAATTGGAGAATCTGACAGCCGGAAGTAGGAAAATACATCCTGGGAATATCTGGACAAATGTGTGCCACAGTTTCCTTGAATAGGTTTATTTTGCTATCCATGATTATGATAAATGGGGCCCTGCATGGGGGTGTCCCGACAACGCTCTACGCTAAATTTTGAGAGACGGCTACGTATTACGCTGAATTCAGGAAATCTCTCGATTACGTTCTACGGTAAATTCCGGGGCACTACAACGCATTATGTAGAATTAAACGGCAAATTACGCTCTACGGAAAATGCGCCGATTACGTTCTACATTGAATTAGAGCGGTCCGTCTACGCTCTACATAAAATTAAAACGGCCGATTACGCTCTACGGAAAAGGGCATGCGGGGCCCCATAAATTCTTAGGTTATTCTAGTACCTACTGACTGACAAAAAAAATCAGATCGAATTATTCATGGCAATTCTGTCACATTGTCATAGACATCAAGACATAGAGTTCAAACTTTAACTTTTTTGTGTGACAAATGAGATGCAATTTTTCATTGATTCCTGAGAAAAAGAGATGAAAATTGCAATGTGAGACTAATTCCAGAAAAGATTGTTGTCCAAGCCTTTAGTACTGTATTTTGGAAGTCACCAAAAAGAAGCCAAAATGTATGTACTAGTAGCAAAATGTTCATGTTTTTAACTACCAGCATTCACCATATTTTATGGTACTCCTGACATGGGCAGTGATATCGATTATCCAGGGTTCTCCCCAGAAATTCAGAGTAGGAGGGTGCGCAGCACCCGATGCGACGCGCAAGCGCGTCGTGGGGGGAGGTCTGGAGGGGGGCGTGGCCCCCCTCCAGAGGGGGGGAAGCTCTAGCATTTTTCTTCGTCCTGATACAAATGGAAGCCATTTCCTGCGACTTCAGGTTTTGTTCTTCTCTAATAAAGAGGTGAGAAAAATCTCCAAGCCAAGCTTGTTCTTGTACACAAACACACTTTATTACAATTATGTCATCTTGCTGGCTGTGGTTATTTTCATCTACCGTCCTGGAGATAAGAAGATACATGCAGGTAGGTACGTAAAGGTACACTGCACTAAGAATCAACAAAAAATAAACAAGCTAACCATGCTGGATATAATCTGACAGAAAAAAAATATTGACATTTTGAAAAAATTGGGCATAGGTTCCCCGCTATGGCCCCTTACCGGGGGCCAACGGTGCCGTCAAGTTCAACAAGTGAAACAGTACACAACTTTAAGTCATGTATTTTCTACTTGGAACTTGAGGCAAGGCAATTATGGAAAAAATCTAGAGAAAATTGGTAAAAACCTTCTCACCTTTTTTTTTGTTACCCCTCTAGTTGACTATAATAAGTTACATGATATCAGCAACAAATGAAAATATTGACAGCAAAAATATGTGCACATTTATTTGGAAATATATAAATTTCCATAAACATTTTCTTGATCAAAATTTCAACAACAGAACATACACACTGATTGTATTTTGAACAGAAAAAAATTAAGAAAAAAAACATTTAATTATCTTTTTTTTAATTAGCACAAAATTTTAATTGTTTTATAATGCGTTTGCCTAAAAATCGATAATGTTTTACGTACTCATAATCTATTTTAAAGCCCGAAATCGGCGATTTATTCTGACTTTCGCAATGCGCACTTTGAACTTTGAACTTTTTCGGGGTCATGCAGGCGCGCATCTATTCGTAATATGGCGTCAATCGAGTCTCCTCGTGATAGCTCGAGGCCGTATTTGTGGACAAATTTCGGTATTTGTAGAGGTTTTGGGACTTAAAAACACTTCAGAGGAAAAATAAAGCCTCGTACGTTGTTTTCACGGGTAACATCGCTGTAATGCACGAGTCATTTTTCTCCCGCTTCGCCGAATTTGACAGAATGTCTCGCGCCGCCACGTGCTATTGGCGCGGTTAGGGGATTTTTCCACAGCTCGTTCGTAAACATTGTAGGCAATAAACTTATTCTCTGAGCCGTGGGCTTTGATTCACAAGGAAATCAGGTAATTAGCGTTGTTTACATGATTTTAAAACGCCAGCGGGGCGTCCGATGTTCCACTAATGACAGCGATTCCCTTGTAGCGATGTGCGAAATGGTCATTGTTGACGCGATTATCGCCCATTCACAAGTTTTCAGAGACAATGCCGACGGGAAAATAGACGCCACTCAGCCCCGAAATGAGCGAATTTTCACGAATTTTGGCAAAATTATCGGGAAAAATAGGGATGAAACACCCTAAATTTGAAAATGAGTATGAGGGCGCTGAGCTAGGAGTATCAGGGCGCAGCGCCCTTGTTCCATCGTCTGGGGAGAACCCTGGATTATCACACATGCTTGAATTGAGCAATAAACCTAAGTGGCCACAGATAACATTGTTTCTCCATCCATTCATTGCTTTTCAGTTGGCAGTGTGCCGTATGTTGGCAACAAAGCTTGCCCGAGAAATCTAACAACTGGGTTGTTTCCATATCTAAATTCACCAGGTCCTAAGAATTTTTTAAGCACTGGATGTTCAAATACAGACAAATACAAATTATGTATTTAAGAAATTGTATAAAAGATGTTGAAACCTCCTTGGTTCCCATTCAAACCTCTTTGAATTCAACAAGTATATCTGATGATATTTAACTATATTTTAAGTATACCATCACAGGTCTTATAATGTCATAACAATTGTCAAGACTTGACTCGACTTACGTCAAACGCCAATTGTCAAGATTCTACTAATACAAAAAAAGGGAAAAACAGCCTTTCAAAAAGAGCTCTCACTAACTGTTCTTTTTCTGTCAAGATTGAACCATACAACAGATGTGGCTTAATCAATTTACATCGTGTATAAAAAGCAGGGTCAACGACCTATATTGACCATTTACCACTTTGTCCTGATTAGCGTCACACCGAAGATAACCTTCTCCCCTCCGGAATGTACAACGCAACCAAAAGGATTGATCTTCTCTTTTATACCTAATTGATATATGGTATAAAACAATTAATGGTTTAACCTTGCAGCAGATAGACCCTTAAAGGCATATTCAAAAGCAGAGGCTATAGCTAGTGTTATTTCCTAAAAGACCACATTTTTCTTGATACAAAATCAACCAAATTTGTTATAGTTAAAGATTAACAAGGAATTGAACTATTTATAATCCAGTAACTGAGTAGTGCCCCTCCATGCAGACCCATGTGTGGGGATTATAGGACCTATAATATTCCAATGGGATAATTGCTAAAGGTCGTAACATCAGGTACAGGTACCAGGATTTAGGTACAGGTCCAGACTTGTTGTACCTGTACCTGAACAATTTAAGTAACATAATGTGCAGTCTTTAACAATAAAAGAAACATGAATGCAAATTAAACAGAATGTTTATTCAGATTCCTTGTATTTTATGCTGAGAACCCATGATTTCTAAAGTATCTGAAATCAAAGATCATTTCAATAAAAATACAAAAGTTTCCTCTTTTTTTTCAGTGCTGAATTAATCTTTTTGATAGCAATAACACGTTTTTAGTAACAAAACAAGTCAGAAAAGCCATATACTTGAGTGTAAGTCTTTCAGGCACCATACCAGTATACAGTATTTATGTTCCGGTATTTTGGACCTGTACCTAAATGATTTTCATGGTACAGTACTGGTTCCCAGTACCGGTATGCAGCCCTACCTATTTGGAATGTTGCTGACCGCATCATAAAAAAAGAATCTGTTTACTCCTTTTAGTTTACAACGCTGTTTGATGTCACCGCGTCAAATATTAGCTGTACAATATTTGTTGCGTCATGGCTTGTTAGATATCTATAGCAATTCAGAGAATCCTATATACATGTAGCAGATTGAGGCTAAACAAATTGGCATTTCAGATTTCAGGTTATTGACCTATGTCTCAAGTAGAGAACAACATACAACGTGTAAAAGAAATCCTGTGGAAAATAACGTTTTCTGGACACTCAGACATTTTCGTCTGAGACATGGTATATCTATAAAGAAATGTTTCTTTGCTATCTGTTTTGTCGTTTTTCCCGGTTCTTACAGGTAATCAAATTTTTCATTACGCCACACAAACACAGAATTAAATCGACCTAGTAAAACAGGTGTTCACCATGTGATCACGTACAAGTACCGCTATTTGCGTCGTCACGTTTTATGACCAAACGACTTGTATTCTTGACCCAGATATAGCAATACTGTTATGCCAATAAGAAAGCTGGTCACTCAGAGTTCACTTGTCAATCAGACACCATGGTAGACTGTATACGGAGAATGTCGTACAAATTCCTTTTTTTCCTTCAATTTTGCCAAAATTTTTAGGGTCTATGACAGAAAAATAATGTCTGTATACAGAGAATGTCGTACAAATTCCTTTTTTCCTTCAATTTTGCAAAAATTTTTAGGCTCTATGACAGAAAAATAATGTAAGGGATACACAAATTTTCAAGAATCAATACAACTGGCTATAGCTACTAGAATGAATATTGGGACAGAAATACATGTAATTGAATTCCTACTTAGTACATGCGTGACATGGCAAGCTCTTAACTATTACACATGGCCATGTTCCCTACTACTATATGTAAATATAGGCTGGGTCAACGTGGGTGTGTAATGAAATGGTTTCCCAGTTGGGTGCACCCTCTTCAAACCTGTAAAAATATGCGAGTTGTACTCATGACTGAACCAGCCACTTCAGCCATGTACGCCTTTCCGGTAATGAGTGTTCTATTTGAGTAGGGTCCGTCTGCCTAAGTGGTTAGTTTGCAAAAACACATTTAGGTATATGTAACTTCTGCTGGCATCACTGGTAGTGGTAGGGTATAGCTCCAATCTCCAAGCAGATGTTTGGTTAGAAAATCGTAATGTATTCTGACTGTCTGGGCCACTCTGATAGCCACTACCCCAACATTACAATTTTCTTCCCTAATATCTGCTAAGAAATTAGGCTGTGTGTGTGTATGTGTGTATGTGTGTGTGTGTGTGTGAGCGTGTGGTATATAACTTGTCAGAAAACTTAACGATTTTCCATCCAACATCTGCTTGGATATTCACCCACTATAATGATGTCACAACTAGAGTATCCCAGCATCCTTTGGATCAACATAGACATTTTACACATTCTGCCAGAGCCACCCTTTGACTAACCTTCTCCCTGCTACCTAACCTGTACAGAATGCAAATTTGGTGTCAAAAAGCTACTTGAGCAGAGTGAAGGTTAATAAGTATTCTAAATATAGCCTTTACTCTGGCTGATGCAACACTAGTGCTGAATCTTTTTAAAAGAGAATCTGAAAAACTTATACATTAGCTACAACTTCAAGTGAGTACAACGGTCAATTTCTTTCCACATATCAACCTGTTCTTGACAGAAAATTTTCTGTAGAAATTTCACAGCTCCCCCCAATTTAAAATGGAACAGTCCTCATAAAATACGGTACTATGCCATCACACATACGGTAGTTTCAACAACAGAAAATGTTTTATGCATAAATTTTTCAAGCCTTAACAACATCAAATCTGGAAAACAGGATTAACTATAGCTCAAAACATAACTAGCTGCGTATAGGATTTCCTTCCAATCCAAGTAATGAGAAATTCTAAACTGGATTGAAACTAACCAACTGTGAGGGCAAAATCCCTGGTTTGACATCCATCAAAGAACAGACAAAGTGACCTTGTCAGCACTAATGGGGGCAAATTGATTGAATTACACAATCTACTATTGCTGAAATGCTTGCTCTGAGAGGAGCATTAGCTATCGTTGCTGTGAGGGGGATATAGCCAGCCAACATTCGATTCTGAGCTGTTACACTCAAGTTATACAATAACCCTTTTTTTCCCTGAATTTTACCCATGTTCCCATAGACTTAGTGGTTTAATAGAGGTAAATCTATACTTTACAAAGATTCAATCTGTACTCTTACCTTCTAAATTACTTTTTAAATGCATCCAATGCAATTTCAGAACTTGGCAAAAGAAAAACATTCTGGATTAGGAAATTTGTCTGATATTGACATTTACTGCCATTTCTTAGCACATTGCCGTCATCATTTCATACTTGAAGCATTTCAATTAGCCCAAAAACAAGATACGTAAGGAGTCCCTTTATTTTTTGGTACCACCAATAAATAGCTAAAACCAGCCTACGATATGAAACAAGCAACCGTTTTCCATCAGCAACATCACATTTTTGCCTCACACTTACAGATATCAGCATGCTATGGGATAGGGTTGATTCAACTTACTACATTAAAAGAATGACCAGAAAATTGACTTTGAAAATCCAGTTTTGGTGCTCTGAAATGGCTTTGAATGCCTAAACTTCCAAATGGTCCCGGAGAATCTAGATCTTTAGAGGTATATTTGAGCTTCTCTCAACAGAGGCTTAAATCTGATCTTTACTTGTCCGAATCCTGCATACATGAGTTAAATTTCTGGCAGTTCCTTGAACCACTCTCAGCAGTACGTATTAGCTGCGCCCTTTCACCAAAATGTCAGGATTAACATAAAATGACATTGACTGAACGTGTAGCTGTATTCAGAGACGAAAAACATGTACAAATCCATTTATCAGTCAATTGCATGACCAGCGAACAAAGAGATAATACAATAAAAATGACAACTTAAGGCAAAAGATTATAATAAGTGAAACCTGGCAATGCTTTTATGATACAATCACAAAACAACAATTAAATATATCTTCTAGCTGAATTTTGCTTGTCAGTTGAACTTAAACTTACCTTTCCATTTTCAACTGTGACAGCAACATTGCTAGATTTATCGAAAACAGCGAAAGCAAAGGGAAAAAGACGTCGCAGCTTCAATGTCAAGAACAGTCTGAAGTCTTTAATATTTGTTTCTTCTAAATATATAACACTCTGAAGCCATACCCAAGTTTCACTTCCATGTGCTAAAATGTTGTCCCACCCAAAACATCACACACGACCACATACCGTGTCCACGCCAAAAACAAACAGTTGGTCCACACCCTGTTACACTTTAACAACGCGGAGGAGATTTGAACTCGCCCGAATGCCATCCTTGTTACAATGTTAGTTTTATTTCTGCTCGGATAATAACTGACATACTCCATTTCACCTGGGCTTGAAATACCATCTGCATGTGTCGGTATAGAGTAAATGCAGGCAAAATTGTAGTTTTGCAGGTATTTTTTTTAATGTGGATTTTTGTTTGCTGTATAGATATATTACCAGCTATAAAGTATAATATGCCAAAGAAAAGAGAATTTAAAAAGTTTCTAAAGACTGTGATTTAAAACAACACCAAACGTTTTTGTTGGACAGAAACTTTGAGAAAGGGAAAGAAGTGGTACAGATACTGGTTAATGCAGAAAAAAATATTTTGAGCCCTGCCTTTTAATTCCAAGCACTGCTCTTGTCTTTGCTATTTATTATGCAATTATGTATTTAATATATCCCTCAGTGATAGTATCCATATTTTTTTACAAATACGATCAAGCTACATCATGTATTTGCACTAGAAATGCCTTCATTTCTTAGCTTCTTGCTTCAAAGCATTGAATAAACACTAATTATAACTTTTATATAACAATCCCTTGACTTGGCATCCTGAGAGCTAAAAGCTGATGACAATGCAAGAAATATCTGCTATTGTGGCGCATGCGGGCATTCAGTCATGTCCCACCAGGGAGTACTGAATACCTATTGTCCCAATCCCAGCAGATGGTCGACTTCGGATGACAACTAATTGTTCTATTGGACTATTTTGAGTTGTCAGTAAACGAGTAAAAACTTTAAAAGTGTTAGTTTTTTTTGTGTGCATTTTTCGAAATGATAAAAACTGCAACACAGTATCTTCCCCTTTTCAAAACACTTCAAGTTGAAGACTTGCAACATTCCAATACTGGTTAAAATTTGTAATTCGAATTTCTTATTTTCAATTCAAGTGAGTCGAGGTGACCGTATAAACAAGTGTGAAGATTTTAGATACAGCCTTTGTCATAATCATGATTTGAATGAACATAGAATGAAACACCCCTATACCACTTCCAGACAAGAGACCCTCTAGAGACATACTCTTTCTATACAATCATAACAATGAATCCGGGGGGGGGGGGGGGGATCCTGGCAAATTTGGCAGGATCGGCAATGCTTTGGTAAAATTAGTGAGTACTGTAGTGTGCATAAACTAGCCTGGCTACAACCAGACATACAGTGGCTGACATGGCCACACCAATTCATTTCTTTTGTTCTCAAACATTATAAAGTGAAAATGAAGCAAGAGGACAACATAAAAACATAAGGGTGAGACCATAACATGAATCAGAGTTCACACACTGCCTAGTACAATAGAAATGTATTTATCAAGGTACAGATTATGCTATTTTTTTTCAGTTCAACATTATTTCAAGAGGTGATTAGGGCAGCAAGGGCTGTGTCTAATCCATATCACCCAGCAGGTGCACAGGAAGCACTGATTACACCAATCAGGAACAGGTGGCCGGCCCACTCCTGGTGTCACTATTGGTTATCAGCTGACACAATTAACAACATGTCTCAGTAACACCCTTCCTTCCTGTCAATCAAAATTATCAGCCAATGGTGCGAAGTTGTCAATCATTTCATTAAGGAGACAACAACTTATCATATAATATGTTATGGTCAAAGTTATAAATTCACAGGTTTAACCTAAAGATGTTATTTATAACAAATACCCTATTCTATGATACTATAGCCAAACTAGGTGGTAATTGCACTAAAAATGGCAATATCAGTTGTCGTATTCCGAAGTAGACAAGTGTCTAGTACGCCAATTAGATAACTATTAACGGCAACCTATGAACAAGGTCACAATTAACAGCCTTTTGTCCTACCAACAACAGTCCTTGTGATTCTAATGGTTTCTGCTAATGCAAGGGGCTCTCATCCATTTGTTCCCCTTCTTTGACACTTAGAGCTCTTTTGAATAGAAACAATACAATTCAAAATCTGACAATGCCAACAAAAAAAATGAAAATTTGCATAGTATGTAACTTGTCACAGCTTTGGCTGAGTCTTTGGCTGGGGTCATTCATATTCATTATATAAAATTATCCATTATAAATAAAATGTATTTGTAATTTTGTATGTAAACTATATTTGAAAGTTGTTAGCAAATGCATGTTACAGTATGCTGACATAATTGTTAACTTGACAATGTACTAGTAATAGATGCAATGAAATTGAAAAACAGTATTGTACTTCTCAAAATTTCTAAATATGTTACTGATATAACTTGTTGCCAAAAAAAGGTTTAGCACACTGAAAGTACAAAGTTCAAAAGGTGTGGTGCTTTTATATACTAGTATATGTCTGTACGTGTAATCACGTATACATGGCTGTTACAAGCTCTAACCTTATTTTTGATGGGTGGAGGGTCAAATGTAACAAAAGGCATACGCGTACACGTACAACAGTTGTCAGACTTAGGATCCCTCCTGTTAGTGTTACGTATACCTTTTATCGTATTTCACACACGTCTACATGAGTAAACTTGAAAGTTAGCAAATTTTATACTGCCTCTCTGTCTGTAATAACTCTGTATCAAAATAGCAAACACTGGACTAGCATGAGCTTCACAGGTGTAATGTTAAAACTACACAAACAAAAAAATTACCCTCTGTTGTATCAAGTATAAACCTTTAACCTCCTAGGCTGTACTTGCATGTACATAACGGTAATGGTTAACCACTAATAGATACAGAGAATACACATCCTGTATTTTATGACGTGTTTTATGTTGACTTCCTGTACTTGACCAGGGGAACTCCCCCACTCAAGTCGTTCATTGATCCTTATGCTCTGCTGCAGTACGAATGTTCATGTAGACATCACTTTAGATATAACGTAGATATACCACTTTACATAATTTAAAGACATCCCTGGATCAAGGCACAGCCTGGGTGCCATTCGAGTTGGTTTTCCGTGGCTCCCATACTCAATTCTTTGCAAGCGACAGAAAACGAACAAGAATGGCACCCAGGCTACCAGAGGCAACCCTAATATCAAACCCCACCCACATGCCTTAACATGTACCCAAGGCCATTATACTCATAACTATTCATGCTTTAATTGTTTCAGGGTCAACAGTAGTCAAACCAGATTTAAGGTTGATCTTTCTTTAAGTCTTAAGCTAAGGAACACAGATTTAGAGACTTAAGAAGGGGGGCTAGCACCAAGGTATCCAGTATCACACATAAATACTGTAACGTTATCCTGAAACAATTCATTTCAAACTTGTTGTTGTTGTCTTTGAAATTGACAAGGTTGCAGGTCCCGATCTTCGTACCAGCTTGCGCACCTGAAATCTTGATACATTTCTTGAAGGATGTGTTGAGACAGGTGATAAAGAACACATCACCTGACTTAAGAGTGAACTTGGCCACTCAGGTAACGGTAAACCGGAACACCTGTAGTAGTGGGCTGTACCGTATTGTCAACACCACAATGCGGCATTCCAGCAATTCTTTGCACAATCCGCAATATCCTGTTCTACATTTTTTTGTTCTTTTTGACAATAGACTGGCTTACCTTGGTACAACGGGAGCTTCCATGGTTGTATGTGATTCCGCTACAAGTTGTGACTATCCGGTATAACGGTCTGCCTTTATCGTGCGTGTTCAGCAGTTTTCTGGTCGGGCTTCATACCGTGTCGGTCCGGAAGAAATTCTGATGGTCGTTGCGGTCTCTCCAAGCCTTTTCCTCTTGTGCATGCGTCCTGACAGTAGCACACGGAGCTTCTACGAGCCTGTTTCATTAGAAACACACGGGAAGAATCACACACACGTCCGGAGCGGGCGAGGGAAGGGGCACCGGGTGCGGTCGACTAGTCCCCCCACACCGCACCGCTATGAAATCACTTGTCGGTCCCACTTTGTTCTCGGTTCGCGCCCCACCCAACGACTGAAAAATCTGGCCGCCACAATATTCCTCGGATTTCTATACACCTAGCACCCTTTCCCTTGCAGGGAAGAGCAGGGATATCGTTGGATCCGGCTGTAGAGCCAGGTTTGGTGAGATGACAGTGGAGAAGGCATGAAGCATAACTCGCTACGATGGCAACGTCTGTCCTGGGGGTGTCCTCGATAAGGAGGTCTGTTAGGGGTCTTCATGAAGTTTTTCCGAATACTTCTTTATTTTTTCCCTTCCAATCTGTTCGTAAAATTGATAAAAAGACTTAAATATCTATCCCGAAATAGCTATTCAGCATACAGAAGGGGCAAAGTTTGTTAACTTTTTGCAGGAAGTGAAATAAAAGTTCATGAACAAAAAACTCAGGAAAACTACATACATAGCCTCACTAGTGATAGTACGTTGATCACGTGACCAAGTTTTGTTTACGTTTTTTACTTGTTTTTGAAACTTACAGTTTATAAAAAGTAAGCACTTTGCAACTAATTTGAACATACGGCCGATTGCAGGCCAGTGTAGGAAACATGAGTATTCAGTAGATGATGAATATGCAGAGAAAGAAAAAATATCACGTGATCCATGACGTTTCCAACATGGCCGCCCCCTAAAAATTAAAAATTTCTTTTTCTTTAATTTATCGTGTCCTATGCCTCAATATGGCGTCTGCTTTTCCAGAAGACAGTCAGATGGACGATGTATTCGATGAAGAAACGGGAGAGGACATGGTCCGAGCCAGAGACTTCGAGAGGATGAAAGAATCGCGTGTGAAAGTCGGTATTTCGTGAAGGGGGAGGGGGGCATGAAAGAATGTGTAGTCTGCTATCTGTGTATTTCCATGCCATTCACGTCAACAGTATAATGTTGCATGACTGATAACATTTATACCGTCTGATCTAGGTTTTATGAACCTATGTAACTGACTTTTGGTGACGTTAGATGTAGCGAGTTGTTTTTTCTTTATGAAAATCTGACCTTTCCAGTGTTACGTTATAACGTTAACATATAACGTTATGCAAAATTGTTTTAATTTATTTATTTAATATACACGTATATATGTCAGGGTAGAAACTCCAACAGAAACTTGGATCAGGATCTGTACTGGTACTAGTAGTAGCCGATTGTACCAGATCGGAGTCTCTACCCTGATATTATAAGACAGCCCAGTTTACACATGACCAATATCAGATACTGCCCTTTGTCATTAAAAAAAAACAAGTAGTGCAGCCATTGTCCAGCACATGTATTTCTCATGTGTTGTGAATTGTAGATATTCTGTTATTTCACAGACATCGTTATTTGTTTCTCACTCTTGCAGCAAGGCTACCGAGACGGGATGTCGGACGGACGACTGACGTCCCTCCAGGAGGGGTTCAACAGGGGGTACAGCGAGGGGGTCGGCCAAACCCTGCAGCTCGCAAGACTCAGGGGGCTGCTGTGGTAAATACTTCACAGTCCATTGCTACCAGCATAAGGCCATACAAATTTAATTTCTTAGTTCTCAAATTTGTGCAGGAAATCAATGAATTAAGAAGGAAAAAAAAACAAGCCAAGGCATCCTGTGACTTTGCAGGTTTTTGAACTTTTAATCAAAATCACTGGATTGATAGATGGAAAAACTGTAACAACTAGGAAGAGAACAACTTTCTTCAACCTTTGTTGTCAAAATGTGAGCATTTTGAGGTTGTTTCAGAACCTGAATGGTATATGTTTTGGAGTTTTTTTTTACAAATAAAAAAAAATGAAGTGGTTAAATCTGAGAAGCAAGAAATTAAATTGATAAGATAGATATGAACTCGACAGAATTAGAATAATGATTAATACCTAATCATATGTGTGTCTAGTCTGTTTATGCAGCTGTTTATGTCACATATGGCCTATGTCTGTGTTGCATTGACTCTTTAGACTCTCTTGTTTTTCAGTGGTCTTCTTACATACCACATGGCGAAAGAAGGCACTGCGTTTAGCGATCAGATTGTGAGTGCAATAAAGCTGTTGATCATGGAGCTGTCCTCCGTGGAGAACACGGGGCTAGACTCGCAATCCCATGGTGCATCAGGCACCAACCTGTCCATGGCAGACGACCTGGCCCTGGAGTTGGAAATGATGCAACTCCAAACCAACCAATCAGGAGGAAGCTCCGAGGGAACTGGTCTAACTGGATTATCTCCAGAAGATGAGCAGAGGAGGAGACAAGAGATCGTGTTCTTGTCATTTCAAAGAAGATGTGCGGAGATCCTAAGAGCCATCGGATGGGAAGACGGCTTGATCGAACAAATTCTGACGCTTCAAATTCCTCAATAGAATGTACAATCACAGACACAGAAAGAGTTAAAGCACAGAGATTTTCATTTGTTAATGAAGTAATTTTGCTTAAGAAAGCTTTACAGAAAGGCTGTTACCTTATTTATTTTAAAAGTATGTTTAAAAACTGCCTACAAAGGCCGAAATGTTGAAAAGTCTGGCTTGCTTTTTTTCGCTCACATACTATTACTAAATATATATTATTTATTGGAAATTTGTATGCCAACGACTGTTGCTTCACATAGCAGGGGTCGAAATAGATTTTGGGGCCAACTTGCACTGGTGCAGATGAAAAAAAAAATACTTGCACCAGAAGAAAAATAGTTGCACCCCCAAAAAATAAAACGAACACAACCAAAAGTACATGTAGTAACTTTAATAAAACTTCATGGATTTTGGTTTTGTTCCCTTTCCAGTTCTTTATTGGGTATTTCTACAGGTACCTGGTAGTAACAGCGGATAAAGCAAACTTGCACCGCGGTGCATACCGGCAAAAAAGTAGTTGCACGACACCAAATTTACTTGCACCAAGTTGCACACAGAGGGGTATTTCGACCCCTGCATAGTAATAGAATAGTATAAGGTAATTGCCAATAAAGAAGGAAATGAAGAAGAGATGATGTTGGGAAAGTGAAATATGTAAAATCTAGTTCTATATTGTGAGCAATGCATAATACATGTATACAAATGTACGTTATACACGTTGCATGATTCTTGCATGTTATCAATTCACTGTATACTTGTTCAAAAAGATTCAGAGTTTATATTATATGTATTTAACGAAAAACAGTGTACAATTAAAGGTTGTCAAAATGCAATCATTTGTCCGCATTTTATGACTGATGACTTCTCATGACAATCTACGCTCACTGTTTTAATGCTGAAGTGCAGCAGTGCCTCCTTTTGGAATGGAGTTGCACTGCAGCAGACATTCATGGCAGCTTAAAGGGGGGCAAAACTAAATTTTTTTTAGTCCACTGCAGTATAATAAATATACCACAAAGTACAATTCTTACTTGTTTTACATTAGTCCATGACAGATTAGCGTTGTTACACCATTTCAAACTCGCACCTTTAATCTAATTTAATCACTGAGGTCTCACGTCCTTTGACCCTTGTGACGTCAGACCGCAGCCACCACGCATCTCACAGCACTAAGTATCCTGCGGCCTGACGTCACAAGGGTCAAAGGACGTGAGACCTCAGTGATTAAATTAGATTAAAGGTGCGAGTTTGAAATGGTGTAACAACGCTAATCTGTCATGGACTAATGTAAAACAAGTAAGAATTGTACTTTGTGGTATATTTATTATACTGCAGTGGACTAAAAAAAATTTAGTTTTGCCCCCCTTTAAAGGCATCCAATGCAATGTGGAGCAGCAGAATGCAATCATTTGTCCGCATTTGATGAAGATAGTCTGGATGAAGACATCTGTGTTATTGACATTTACTGCAATTTCTTAGCACATTTTCATAATCATTTCATACTTGAAGCATTTGAAATAGCCCCAAAACAAGCTACGTAAGGAGTCCCTATATTTTTTTGGTACCACCAATAAATAGCTAAAACCAGCCTACTATACGAAACAAGTAACCGTTTTTCATCAATGACATCGCATTTTTGCCTCACAGACACCAGTATGCTATGGGATAGGGTTGATTCAACTACGTTAAAAACATTACCAGAAAATTGACCTTAAAAATCCAGTTTTGCCACCCAGAAATTGCGTTAGATGCCTTTAACAGTTACTAGTATGTAATTTACAAGTGACTCCAATTCACACATAAATGATGTACTCCACTTTATTAACTTATATCTGTGTAGGTAAAATTTCCTGTATCCAGTGAAGCAAGTTGCATTGATTTTCACAAGAATCCAACCAAGAAAGCTTCTGATTACATTCATGATTCCAGAGGTAGTGACTGAAGTCTAGTTTTTACCAACTTGCAATGTAACACCAGCTACCATTGCCTAGAGGTGCATAATGTTTATATCACCTTTATCGGCTTTATGTCTTCAATGTCGCCTGCTAAACTGTAAGCCCTTTCATCCTGACATAATCTTCCTGTGCCAAAATTTGTCGTAAAAATGGCTTAGTGGTTGACTATTACCAATCACTACCCTGGGTGCTGTCTTTTTTCTAAGCAGATGTAGGGTAACACAGTAACACAGTAAAACACTGAACCCAACCCTACATCTGCTTGGAGTATGCTAGTACATTGTAGTCTTGTTCTACTGTTCACAAGAAAGCTTGACAAGAAAACAGCCAGGTTATGTTTAACACTACATGGACCTACACAAGGTACTTCCTTGCATTTCCTGATCTTGTAACACCTTGATCCACAAATCTTGTAACACCTACATGTACATGTATTTTCCACCAGGCCTTCCTACGGTGGTACGAATCATAGAATTTGGCAAAAAAGGAAAATAATTGGCCAGGAAAGTCAGTCCTTGGGAAGGTTTAACTTAATTTCCCCCTCTGTGATAAAATGAACTCTACAGTGGCCAAACTCCCCTGGCCAATTATTCTGCCTATTTGCCTAAATTTGACTCTTTTTGTACCTGTGTTGTTTAAGTTTGGTGGAGCCTAATGTATTTTGCTCTTCACAACTACATGTACGGACAAAAAAATACTTAAGATAGTTTTTATCTGTATGTGGCATAGAACTGGCAAAGTTGCCATGATACAATATGTAGAATTCTGAATGTGTGAAACCCTTTTAAGCTTTTAGATCTAATTGCATACCAAAATGCATTAACTTAGTTTTGCAGCCTGACTAAAATATCATGTTACCAATAAGGTTAGAAATACAATCACAATTCAGTGCTGAAAGCTGTCTGGCATTGGAGTTCATAATTATTGTCTGAACCTGGCAGGTATTGTTCCGAGTATGTTTTTCAATTTCAACTGACATTTGTGCATACTACATTTCAAATATGACTCCACCAATCAGCGATGTGTTTCTGGTCATGTGACACACAACAACCAATCTAAAGATGTACTTCCAATCTTATCAGTTGCCTACATCACTAGCTTATAATATATCCTACAGCAGAGTTTATTAAAGCTAATTTATCCTAGCCGTGGCGACTCTTGATTCCGGGCCTATATTATAGCCCTCAGCTGAGGGCTATAATATAGGCCCGGAATCAAGAGTCGCCACGGCTAATTTATCCTAGCAAGCAGTGGGCAGAGGAAAAATCTTGCATCTCCTCTAAGACTTGGCTCAGCTGTGGTCTCTACTCCTCAGATACACAGAGTACACTGCAGAAACTGTAAAAAAAATTAAAGTTTAAAGGTCAGATTACTAGTACTTGAGAATAAAGTATTTGACATGACATTCTTGCAAGCATTATGTTACAAGTTGTAGAGGAACAAGTCAGCAATTCCTTGGATAAATGCATACTGTAGACCCTGAAATGTTAATTTTATTTTTGCAGCTTTTGCACTGACTACTCCAACCTGCAATCATGACACCGTGAATATGCAAATTCCACTGCACTACTACTACAGTAGAGTAGACTGTACTACAGTATTGTTTCAACTACCCCAGCAAACATAAGTGAATTTACAGTATTTTGAAGATTGGATCCGTACACATCATCATTAATAGTTGTTCCACAGGGGTATGCCTAAATACCTCAACCGCCCTCAACCCCCCTCAACCGCCCTCAACCCCCCACTTCCTGGGCTAATATGCAGGGTACATGTAGCTAAGGACCCTTGTTTACACTCTGTATACATTGTCTATACGATTATTACCGTGGCCGACAAGAACAAAATTTTACACCGCAACTTTTGGTGTTTTACACCGCAACTTTTGGTGTTTTACACTGCAACTTTGGGTGTTTTACACTGCAACTTTGGGTGTTTTACACTGCAACTTTTGCTGTGTTTTACACTGCAACTTTTGCTGTGTTTTACACTGCAACTTTTGGTGTTTTACACTGCAACTTTTGCTGTGTTTTACACTGCAACTTTTGCTGTGTGGAAAACTTACACCCCTCCCCTTTTACAAAGAATTGTCCCTCAATAAGGTCAAAGGTGACAAAGATGGCGGCGGCCTGAGAGTTGTGACGCGCCGGATTGAGTACTTAGAATGCTCCATACAATAAGTCGTAGTAGGGTCACGATACGTCAAATCAGTCTGGTTTATGTGTCCCCGTAATGTCAACGAGTCAGACAACCGTGTGTGGGTCAGTTGAAAATTCGAAAAGCATTTGAAGACGAGATACGTCCCGTCAAAGTTGACCTTCTAAGTACTCATTTTGGCGTGGTTTTTCTGTGTTTTGCGGTCTGCATGGGGTTTTTCAGACGACCGATGTCCAGTTTACTTCCGGGTCAAACCACGCGCCCAAACAAGTACTCGGCTGAAGTGTAGTTCGCGGCCCCAATGCTAGCATTTTGCGAGCGAGGAACGCGCCGTTAGTCGATATAGTCCATGGGCCAGAGCCCCAAATTTCACATATTGCTACCACCTGAGGTGGCAAATTCTCACTATGATTTTTGAAAGGTAGGGTGTCAAAAACCATAGACTTTTCAAAAACCATAGTGAGAATTTGCCACCTCAGGTGGTAGCAATATGTGAAATTTGGGGCTCTGGCCCATGGACTATATCGACTAACGGCGCGTTCCTCGCTCGCAAAATGCTAGCATTGGGGCCGCGAACTACACTTCAGCCGAGTACTTGTTTGGGCGCGTGGTTTGACCCGGAAGTAAACTGGACATCGGTCGTCTGAAAAACCCCATGCAGACCGCAAAACACAGAAAAACCACGCCAAAATGAGTACTTAGAAGGTCAACTTTGACGGGACGTATCTCGTCTTCAAATGCTTTTCGAATTTTCAACTGACCCACACACGGTTGTCTGACTCGTTGACATTACGGGGACACATAAACCAGACTGATTTGACGTATCGTGACCCTACTACGACTTATTGTATGGAGCATTCTAAGTACTCAATCCGGCGCGTCACAACTCTCAGGCCGCCGCCATCTTTGTCACCTTTGACCTTATTGAGGGACAATTCTTTGTAAAAGGGGAGGGGTGTAAGTTTTCCACACAGCAAAAGTTGCAGTGTAAAACACAGCAAAAGTTGCAGTGTAAAACACCAAAAGTTGCAGTGTAAAACACAGCAAAAGTTGCAGTGTAAAACACAGCAAAAGTTGCAGTGTAAAACACAGCAAAAGTTGCAGTGTAAAACACCCAAAGTTGCAGTGTAAAACACCCAAAGTTGCAGTGTAAAACACCAAAAGTTGCGGTGTAAAACACCAAAAGTTGCGGTGTAAAATTTTGTTCTTGTCGGCCACGGTAGATTATAGATAAAAATCACATAGTAACGTCTAAGTATTTGCGAGTTTTTTCAAGTTATAACTTTTGATATATCATAAGTGGAGTTACCGTCTTTAGGGAGTGATCCACCCTGCAAAATATATAAGTATTGAGCGCTAAAATCCACCACCAGAAATATGATGTTTAAAGAGGTTTCCCTCTATATCTGCTGAGTTTCCGTGCTGCACAAGCTTTTTCACTTTCCTTATTTTGACTTGAAACTTACGGCACGATGCGTTCTGGCGGCTTGACGTAAACAAACAAGATGGCGGACCCTTTTCCTTGGGCGCGCGGCGCACCGTAAAATAACCGGTAAAACGTCAGAGTTACAGTGATTTCCTATTTATAATTGCATAGGCAATGTATCCAGAGCGTTAAAAAGGGTTCTTAGCACATGTTCACTGCATATTAGCCCAGGAAGTGGGGGGTTGAGGGGGGTTGAGGGCGGTTGAGGTATTTAGGCATACCGGTTCCACAGACTTAACCTTAACTTACATCGTCGTACTGGAACGTACACTGGCCCTGCTGGGCCTGGTCACGCCGACGGAACGCATCTGGAATGGGAGAAGACAGCTAACATAAGCAGCATGTAATTATATAAGAGGAACAGCTACATGTATAAGCTAGTTCAAAGTTCGAGGTGTTCATGTGCATTGTGATGTATTGTGGATAAAAATTAATTTAAAAGTGATGGGTACTGGCACTGACATTTACCAGCATACGAAATACTAGGTTGCCCAGTTGCATTGTGCAACCATATTTTGCTTGGTGCAACCTATTTCTAAACCCAGGTAGCCCAGTGCACTGCCTAGATTTTGTGGTACAGATGCCCCTTTGTTCCATTGAGAACTGTTTATTGAGAACTTCCCATGAAAGAACTCAAGTAAGGAGAAACAACTCTTTGTCAGAAATGTGTAAATGCACATTGCATTCTAACAAAGTTAATCTTTAAAAAAATGTAAATGTAGAAGTGGGCAACCTGGAATTTTGATGGGCAACCTAGCTTTCATCCTAGATTGCCACTGGGCAACCTGGCTCAAAAAGTATTTCGTACACTGTCAATGCTTCTGTCACTGTGAGGCAGTTTGTAAGCAGGACTTGCAATACATGTACAACGATTTAAAGAAGTGAAAAACAAAACTTTGTCCACATACCTGTAAGGGCCCTGAGACGCACGGCACAGGCAACAAAGTCGTCAAAAGTGATCTGCCCGTTCTTGTTGTACCTCTTCATCAGTACGCCTATAGTCTGGGGATTTAGATTGTATCCTGAAAGTACAAAAGGACAATAAGACACAACTAACTTCAGCAGGGAGTAACATATCAGTGACAACAGTACAGGCAACGGAGACTTATACATGTATATTATATATATATCCATGGTTGACATTGTGTATTTTAAAGATCATATGGTACCATGGCAAGTCTAAACATTGATCTTTAAAGCTAAGCTGGAGGCTTATCAAGCATAATTTGACCTTCAGTTTGACCTCACTTCTCAGTTTGACCCCCAGCCTGTGGGGGGAACAATTTGACCTCCAATTTAACCTTCCTGTTGGTCTGCGGTTACACCATTCCCCCCCCTCACTTCCTGTGACTCTTCTGTATTCAAATAACTACGGACACAAAAAAGCAAACAAACAGACACACCAAAAACAAAACCTCCATTCATGGAGGTAAAAACAAAAGGTAACACCTACCCATCCCACGGACACAGGTAGCCAGTTCCTGAGCATTGATGAAGCCAGTACGGTCCATGTCGTACTGCATGTAGATTGTACGCCATCCGTTCAGCGCTGCCCACAGTTCCTTGAACTCATTGAACCCCATCTTTCCACTGAAATCACGCTGAATGATAAAATGTGAAGGAAGCTCTGATTTGTAAAAATTGTTCACTTTCCATGCCCATAGCCAGGGGGGGGTTCAGAAGAACCCACACACACACGCTCAAAGGTCCACTTTTTATCTAAAGGTCCAAGATTTTTCTTTGATAGGTGGACTAATGTGTATCACCAGAGGGGACTGGAATCCTATTTGTCTCTGATTTTGCCTTTGAAATCTAATTTCCAAGCAGATCTTTCGGTGGCTGAAAAGACAGTATCCATTTGCCAGACAGTAACCATTTGCCACCGAAGGCACGTGGCAAATGGTCACTGTCTGGCAAATGTGAAAAAAACGTCAAAAAAATTACAGTGAGTTCTGTCCATCATTCGACTTTTCTTTATGTAATCTGAACTTTCCTATGATAAATTCGACTGTAAATTGAAAGGATACATCCAGCATGGCTATCATCACCCGACAGGTCTCCAGGCTGAAGGCTGGAACAACAAAAATTGAGAGAAAAAATCACCACTCCATCTTTCCACACCACAATTTCATCCATCTTTCTTAACTCAATCTACATGTAAGATACTTACTTGGGTGAGTCATTGAAATCGTAATTATCATATCCATATATGAAGTCTTGTTTTTGATTTGAGGTACCTGCTACTTGCAGCATAATAGGTCAAAACAATGTGGACGGAAATAAGACTAAATCATTGGAGATCAAAATAGGGTGCAATAAAAGTGTTTACCATACAGTGCTGAAGGCAAAAAGATGCAATCAATAAAAGCATACATTGTCAAGTCTTTACTAGCATTACTAGCAAGTTAATCTCAATATAACACTAAAATATTTAATTAATTAGTAAATGTCGTTTGGAATCTACAACAAGAGTGGCATTCACTGCAAGATAAATCCCGGGAATTACTGGTAATTAAAACAATAAAACATAAATGTGAGGTAGGAAGAGTTAATCTTACGCTGGTAAGTCCCACTGAACCCAGAGCTGGTCAGACACTGCTGCAGCTCAATTGGATCGATCTGACCATCCTATATTGGACAGGAAAATGTAGTTTGTAACACAGTTTTAGGTCTAGACCATGTTCTATAATGTAATAAACTTAGGGATTTGGTTTATAGATTATCTCAGCAAAAAGTTAGAGATGGTTAAGCAGAGGATTTTTTATAAACACTGACAGACAGGAAATATGGGGAGTTTCTCATTGAAATACATGACATTATGTATTCTCCTTTCATGATTTTTTTTTCTTTCTTTTTCTTTCGTTTCTGGGAAATTCTATTTGGCCAATGACTGTCATTTCAGAGAAACAATGCCAACAATAGTTAATATACAATTACAGTGTACTTTTTATTGAAACACGTTTTGGGGACAGATGAAATAAAACCAAATATATCATGTTTCCAGAAAAGTTCTGAGTGTGAAAATAAAAAGCTTTTTATAATCAAACTGAACATACATCATTAGTATAAACTACAATTTAGTAAAATGTACATCACACAAAACAAACACATTTACAACAGGACATGCATTAGTGTAAGTGATTCCAATCTGTTGGTCTTTCAAGATTTGTCAACATCAGTTTATTTTTCCTTCCAAATGTTCGGCAGATGCCATGCATGCAGAAGCAGGGAGTGTATGAGGGAATGTTTATATACAACTCACCTCCTGATTAGAACGTAAGGAATGAGGGAAGAACAAAAGGAGAGGACAAGTAAGACAGGCACCCTTACTGTTAAGCTGTGATAGACATTTTAACCTTCTCCCTGCTGCCTAACCCTGTAACCAATGCAATTAATATGCAAATTTGATGCCAAAAGGCTACTAGTATTCCAGCAGGGAGAAGGTTAAAATGGACTCTTCCATTAGAAAGGCTGTCAGGGGGAAATGAATAGATTTCTTTTTGAAAATGTGAGAAGTCAAGTGTCGAAAAAAGATGTTAATCATAGATGAAATATTTGCTTGTAATACAACTGCCCCCATTTCAACTTTTCAATGGAATCACTACACAGATATTTGGTGATGTTAATGATTATAAGGAAGCAACAAAGTGGTGATTATATAATTAGTGACAGTATGGTATACTGTATGCATGTCCTTTTTGCATGTATCAGTAAAAAATATAACGTTAACAGCTATTAGCTTAACACCTCCTAAATCACAACAATGAATTTTTGACACTTGACTATTGTATAGTCACAGAATAAAAAACACTTTTGAACAACTTCCTCTAACTGCCTTTTGTCCATCAAAAAAGCACCTTATTAAGTGCCCTTTGTTTAAAGCTTTTTTAAACATTTAAGCAATCCTTGTTTGTTTGTATGTATGTTTGTTTGTTTGTTTGTTTGTTAAAAGTAGGCATATTCTGACTTCCTGAACCTCACATACAGCAAGAGGAAGTTGTTTCAACACTGGTCAAGTCAGATTTGCAAAGACAAGTTCCCAACTTTCTGAAACCAGAAATAATGATTATAAGCTTCTGCAGAAAAAAACAACAACTGCACATTGATTTCGAATACCTTGCCTAGAAATTTGGAAACTGTCTTTCCAGGTTTGAAGTTGGCCAGTGTTTTGGAATCAGTGGTGAATACAAACCTGCCCTGCTACCGCTGAGAAATACCCCCACATGGGATCCTGCATGGGAGGCGCTCCGTAACCTGGCTGGCCATACTGGGCATGCCCGAAGGAGACAACAACAAAGTACACACAGGATTAAAGACTGTGTCAAAGTGGTTAGTCAGTGGTGGGCTGGTACAAGTTCAAGTGATCGTGGAGCAATGTGACCAAGGCTTTCTTGGTTGTCGAACAGTTTTGATTTTAATAAAAGACCAAATTTACGGTAGTAAACAGAAATCTTCTCCAATTTAATCAATTGGTTCTCGGATTCGCCCTCTACATTTTTTTTCTGATTTGAAAAAAAAAATTAGGTTCTGAATCAACTTCAAAATATTTTGGCCCCAACAGTAAGTCCTTTTCTTCCTAGTTGTTACAATTTTTAACTTACAGTTTTTCCACCTATCAATGCAGCAGTTGGATTAAACTTTAAATTCATTGTTTGACTTTGAGTTACAAACCAGCCTGGTATGTTGACTTCGCGGCTCCTATTGTAGCATTGGGACTATCAGAGGATGCCTAGGCCTGTGTTTTTTGGGCCCTGTAACTTCATATTTTTTCTGAAAAGGTTCCTCAGACAGTGAATCACCTGACCTCTTTAATAATTTTTTTGGCGATGCCTCAGGAGAGGAGCCATTTTCCAACTTTTTGTAAGAGAGCCGGGTGAGATTGCTCAGACCACCTGAACTTGACCAGCCACAGCAGGGAGAGCAAAATTAACCTCGACTGACCTGTCCTCCCACTTGAGCGAAGTATCCCCACAAAGGGTCGCCGCCCTAACCACCAACGCCATCGCGAGACGTCCGGTAAGCAGAGGACATGCACGGATACAGCAGTTAATTAGCAAGCGGATCTTGGGAAGGGCTTGCCTTGTATCCACCTGTTTCCAGCTTGTGTGCACTTCCCAATGGTTGTTACCTTGCTAAAGCTAGCCTCTACCAGGCTTCAGAGGAGGCTAGAAAGAGTAGAAATTGGCCAAATAGACAGATAACATGCCAGGGGAGTTGGTCTGCTAAAGGAGTACATTTGTCGCTCCTGAAGGCAAATGTATTCCTTTAGCGGACCAACCCCCCTGGCATGTTATCTGTCCATCTGGCCAATTTCTACTCTTACTAGCTTCCTCTGAAGCCTGGTAGAGGCTAGCTAAAGCCACCACTGTAAAGTCAACACAAGCTGGATTGGGATGGATGCTTGGTGGCAGGATCAAATGTCTAATTTAAAAAAAACTCTAAGGGTTACCCATGGGAGAATTGCAGTGTGGGATTTAGGAAGCAAGCTCTATTCTATAATTTTCTACTGACATTAGCTGCTACAAAGTGGGGTGAAATAAAGATTATATTAAATTATATGTTACAAAGGTCAAAATGGACTTTATGCTCCCTGTGTAAATGTTAGGGTAGAAACTCCGACCTAGAAGAATCAGCCATTCTACCGGTAGAGATCCTGATTGGAGTCTTTGTCAACAGAAATTCCGATCAGACTCTTTACCAGTAGAATTGGAGTTTCTACCCTGATATATGTATTAGGCTAGATTGTAATGTTGATTTCAAATCTTCTTTTTCACACAAAATTTTCGTTGAT
This sequence comes from Branchiostoma floridae x Branchiostoma japonicum, assembly GCA_013266295.2. Lineage (NCBI taxonomy): Eukaryota > Metazoa > Chordata > Leptocardii > Amphioxiformes > Branchiostomatidae > Branchiostoma > Branchiostoma floridae x Branchiostoma japonicum. The sequence continues at coordinate 4,636,109 of CM023835.1, read as the reverse complement.
AGTCACAAAAACATAAAATTCTTGTATTTCTGCTGTTTTGTACATTGTGCAACAAGGTCGTCTGTAACTGTAAGCTTTGGCAGTTACCTGTCTATTCAAAATTGAAGCAAAAATGGTTTGTCTTGCATTCACTCTAATCAATACATTAGCAGGAAAAAACTGTTAAAAAATAGTATTCCAGCAAGGCAGGTAAGGATAAGTTTGATCTCCATGCTTCAACCACTGACAAATAATAAAGCTGCTGAAAAAAAAGCAGAACAAATGAACTTTCAATTCCTAAAAGGAAGCTTTACTCAGTAAATACACATAGCTGCGACGGCCAAAACAAGAAGTGGAACTGTTTCATCATCATCATCAGTCCCGTAGCTAGTTGACCATATAGGAGCAGCACAACTGTTTAGAAAAGGACTTGTATACTGCCAAAATTTCAGCATAACATAGCACATGTTTTGCCAACTTTTTGCACATCATTATAATGAAATGTACCGTTATTATCAACCATCAGTATAACCTATTTAAGGATCACTGTGACTACTAACTCACTAGAACATAACCTTTGTGCTAGAGTATCGAATTTCTGAAATTGAAGAAGACCTGATGTTTGTTGCGGCATGTTGCCCAATAATAGTAGCCCCACCCACCTTCTTTGTACTTTGCTAGTGAGCGTAACTATGATCAATTTTTCGTTGGATTTACATTTTAAAATCAAAATTTTACACAATTAGATGGCATTATCCATTGATGTTGACGTTATGTATGTTTACCTGTGGACATATTGTTTTTCTTTTCGAATTTTAAAGCAAACATAGCGACCACCTAGTACACCTGTCCACCCACCCTCCCACTATGCGTTTCCAAAACTCTACTTTTCGGCTAAGTTTCGCGTCTTTTGAAGCACTTAGCGATACATATGCACGATAGTATGGTGGTATACAAAGCTCACAGCAGTTTAACTTACGGGTTGCTGTCCTGGGTAGCCTGGGTAAGCCATTTTAACAGAATTTGCGCAGAGCGAACCTTCGCGAAGTTTACTAGTCGACAAGCTGCGGCAGAAATGCGGAAGTAAAATCCGGGCAGTGACGCTTTCCCACAATCCTTTGCGTTTAGATTTTTTTCCCTGCACTTTTCATTCCACCCAGCAGAGGGCGGTGCTGCAAAATCTTTAAAAGTCTCAAGTGGCAAATCATGGAGTTAAAAAAATCCATGGGCAAATAAAATGTTTTTCAAAAGGGCATAGCATAAACTGATAAAGCGCATAGTGTATGAACCAACCAAAACAGGCCAGTTTGCTTCTTAGAATTCAAGCTGAACAGATTTTGTTTAATCATGGAGTTAAAATATTATATTTTAACTCCATGGTTTAATACAGAGATTATCATTCTATTAAAAACAGGAAAATGATTTGATAGAGCATACAAAATTACAAATCAATATTGCATCATCTCTACTAGGTCTAGTCTAGCTTATTTTTTATAAAATGACACGCATTTTCTGTCCAATTTTTACATTTGTCTATGACTATTTCATTTTAAACTTGAGCAACAATGTCATTTGAAAATAAATATCTTGTAGTTTTCGTGTGGCCATTTTTTAAGTGATTGAAACTTATTTTCTCCAGGTAATTTAACGGTCCAGTTATTATATCAATTCGCCCGTCTTCGTGACAAAGAAAACGACACCTGGCGATCGGACAACCTGAGCACCTCCGACCCTGCAGTGACGTCACCACGAGCAAGGGAAGATGGCGGCGGTCGAACAGCGCCTTCCCCACGGGCTGCTTTCCCCGCCCCTCGGGAAGTCCAGCCTCTCCCTTACCCTACACCTCGCACGCCAGGGCAGGTTCCAAGCTGTTGAGATCGCAGGTGAGGTGGGAATTTGTCCACTCGGTGCTTTAAAAGCGCCGATTCGGGGCTGTTTTTGGCGAGGGACTCCGTCCCTGTATTGAGTTGTTTTGCGTATAGCCATTTTGGCTGTCCCGAAAGCGCGATTGTTTTTGTTCGGAAAATTATCCTCGCTTTTGCAGGCCCTCTTTGTCCCTGCTCGGAGCTTCTCCGAGGATTTTGCCGCTCTACGCTGAATATGCATCGGTCGATGCCATCCCAAACGTCGCAGGAATTCTAAAACCAATCATGGGTTGGAGCGGAAATAAGTAAAAAATTTATTTGGCGCCACTGTGGGAGTGAATTTTAGTATGTTGTCTGGTTCAAAGTTGGCGAGTTTGGGTCATTTGAGGAGAGGAAATTGCGTCTGAGCTTTCAAGTATTTTTTACCTGATTGTTTACTGCGTAGGGAAAATTGTTGTTGACGCTGTGTACAGTTTGTTTACCCTCTGACGATGTTTTGCTTGCCAGAAGGGATAGGCTGGTTGGTCCCTAGTGAGGGCCCATGTTGCTTGGGACGGAATAAACAAGGAAAGATTAAAAGGGGGAGGGTGAAATATTAAAACAAAATTTACAGCCCTAAAATAGATTATAACAAGAAAATTACATAGCAGAACTGTAGAAAAATATTACTTGGTGACAGGGAATAAATTGCAAGTCTAGATGGAAGCAAGGATAACATAATTTGTTTATGTAATTTTTATAAACACCCCCTCAACCTTTCTTGGACTGTGCCATGTGGTTTCTGTAGAAATGATTATAGCTAGACTTTATGATTTTGATTTTTCTTAGCTGTTGATTTGTGAACTGTAAACGTCCGTGCCTTTTAGCTAAATTGTATGAAATTATATCATCGAGAAAAGCTACAGATTCAGACAATTGCAATTATTACAGTATTTGGAAGTCAGTCATAAATTATAAATAAATTAATTGAATACTATTAGCCAGAATCAACATTAAGAATGCCCAACCAAGAGTGGGTTTTTTTTGAGAAATTTAATTGAAAGGTACGAAAATGTTTAATTTCTTTGTTACAATTAACATTGTATATCACTCAGACAAATTGAACCAAATGATATTTTTCTGAAGAAAAAAAGTCCTGTCCATCCAGTGTTTCCAAGGCCTTTTGAGCCGATAAGGATCAGTCAGCAAAGTCATTAAAATCTTACATACCCACCGTCTGCAAAGGTACGAAAATGTATAATTTCTAACGATGTATATCACTCAGACAAATTGAACCAAATGATATTTTTCTGAAGAAAAAAAGTCCTGTCTATCCAGCGTTTCCAAACTGTTTTCAGTCAGCAAAGTCATTAAAACTTACATACCCACCGTCTAAAAATGTATAATTTCTAACGTTGTATATCACTCAGACAAATTGAACCAAATGATATTTTTCTGAAGAAAAAAAGTCCTGTCCATCCAGTGTTCCAGAGGCGTTTTCAGCCGATAAGGATCAGTCAGCAAAGTCATTAAAATCTCCTACACCAACTGTCTGTGTCGGCTTTATCTGCGACCACCTCCCACCTAAACACTGCCACACATCCTGTCAGCTGAGCAACCCTGTTATGCACTTTCCCTTCTTTCATCCCCAACGCATTAATTACACTTCTCTGTAACGTACCTGCTTTCATGTATATGTGTTTGAGTTGGAAAAGAAAACACACACATGCCGCCACCCCTCTTGAAATTAGATTGCATACATGTATGTATGTATATACTGTAAATACATTTACTTTTGCCGTGGTTATATATCATTGAGAAATTTTTGCAGTGTCGTCTGATTATGTGTTTTGTATTTCTATTTTTCAATTTAATTTTTGAACTGTGAACTTCACATACAGTAAAAACATCCTCCTTTTCCCTCATACCACATACGACGATAGTAAATGTATTTACAGTACAGGGCTTGAAATTCCACCTACATATACAGGTTAGTGCAGGTAAAAATTGGAGCTGTGCAGGTATTTCTGATGTCTACCTGGTCCATGTACGGCATCAGGATTTCTGTAGGTGTATATCTGGGATTTTACTATGATTTCTGTTCCTTCTATTTTGATGACAATGAGCATGACTCTTGAGATCTTTTTGTCTGTAGTGTAGATGTCATTTTCCAAAAATTGTATCCCGTTTTTTTCGCTCAAATACATTTGTACATTTATGATTTCAGGATTTATGCATGTAAGTTGTAATCTTTGAATCTGAGGAGCACAAATATGGAGCTGTGCTCACTCTTTCTAAATGAGCTAGAGCTCCAGCTGTTGAAGTGTCACATTTAATTTCTGAGATGGATTGGAAGGGGGACCCCTGACTGCGGCCCTTATACACCTAATGGAATTTAACGACGTTAGAATTACAATTGGAAAGGCGTATTTTTGGCACACAGTTTCTAGGGAGATCTGTGGAATCACTGGTTGTTGAATTTTCTCCGGAAATATACAGCAAGAAGTTAAACAATTCAAGTTGGTAGGAAATAAAGCAGTGTTCTACCCAGTGTTCGTCTTTCCTTCATTTGACAGAATTTTGCCACTCATGACGGACCAAAATTTTGCCCAATCCGTCATCTTTGAGAGAGAAAAATCAGTGTGTAAAGATATGGAAAGAGATGTCATTAAACTGAGCTTTGTCTACTAGCAAAATGTGCCCAAAAAAATGCAGGAGGTTTCAGAGGGTCGAGATTTCAAAATTTTCCCTGGGAGCATGCCCCCGGATCCACCTAGGATTGTGGTGCCTTGGCATGATGTTATGTGAAAGAAAATTGAGATGATGAAAAAAATTTCAGGCTGGTTAGATCACTGAAATAAACATTTTGAATTGAAATCTAGTATGTTTTTGAGTATTTGATTTTGAAATAAGGATTGCCTAGTTATCTACTACATGTAGTAGGGAAACAACATTTCATTTCAGACAAATAGCATACGTATAGTAAATACAGGTTCACTTGTTGCCAATACAATACTTGTTTATCTAAAATTTCGCACATCAGGATTTCCACAATTTTGCCAGTAAATGTTGTAATACAAGGTGAAAAATCTATTAAGGTCAGACAGATACAGATCCCAATATGCTAAAACTTGATATCATAATTCATATTATGTTAACTTAAGTGACAGGATATTAATCATTTTCAGAGCTTGAAACACCACCTGTATATGCAAATTAGTGCAGGTAAAATTGGAGATGTGCAGGTATTTCTGATGTCTACCTGCACCTAACCTGCAGCACTGGTCTATGTACTGGGTTTATGTCGGGTGTATGTGGATAAAATTTCATTACCAGTATCAACTGTCACCACCTAAGAAGTGTATAAGACATAATGGTAATGGTTTCTAAACAGTTTTTAGTATGATCCATACTTCCTAAATTCTGAGTGGTGCAGGTAAAATTGGTCTGATACAGGTAATTTTCAATGTTACCTGCGCCAGTGCAGGTGTGCAGAAAAAAAGCATTTTGAGCCCTGATTTTAGAATATATGGACGATTTCAAGAACCACATACAGTGCTACATTGTACTAGACAAACTGAATTGTTGAACCATGGCTGGAAAGAGAACTTTGAACCCTGGTTTTGCACAGGTGGCCATGAGTGGTTTATTAAATCCTTACATAGAAGAATTATGATCCAATCCTTCCCAGATGTTGGCAAACATTATAACCGGGAAGAATTATGAATCAAGCAGCAGACAATAGCAGGACTCGAAATCCTTTTTTCTGTATACCATCACTGGTGCAAGTACTGTAACATTGAAAATTACCTGCACCAGGCAAATTTTACCTGCACCACTCAGAATTTAGGAAGTATGGATCATACTGATCAGAAACCATTGTCATTATTTTTTTTCCACATCATTCAAAATGTAGGTGGTAATAGTCAATACACAAATAAAAATCCACATATGTATAAACCTAGTACAAGGACCAGTGCAGGTTAGGTGCACTGCAGGTAGACATCAGAATGTCTACACAGCTCCAATTTTACCTGCACTAACCTGCATATGTAGGGGGTACATGTGTTTCGAGCCCTAAATGGGCTCTCACGCTAGCTAACATTCCTTTCCTTTCCAGCTCATAAAAATATCGGTCGAAAAAATAATTAGCTTACTTACTTATATGGTAATTTTCTAATATGTTTCTCAGAAAACGGTTTTAAGTCTGTGCAGCTGTGAGTCCTTGATAACCGGCTTGAAGAGCTTTTGAATTAAGCTGTCGGTTTTAACATCCATTCTAAATAAAGCTTAGGTTTCCTAATGGCACAGGTGGCCACACTGTACCATAGGATTATAATATTTTTTTATATCTTTATACTGGAAATGTTGGTGTCTCACAACAGGGATCGAAATACTTTTTTCTGCATACCTACAATCGTGCAGGTAACATTGCAAATTACCTTCAGTGTACAGTATTTTAACAAGGTAAAAATTGCTTGAGGACACTTATATTTTCAATTTGTCAATGTTGGAAAACCAATTGTACAACGTTTCATCACTCAGGTCAGTCAGGTGTCAGATCATGGAGCTAGAAAAGGTCGAAAAGCTCGAAAAATTTATATGTCGCTTGCAGGGGTCCACACAAAAAAAGGCTAGGGTCGGCAGTTTTTTCTAGGGTTGGTCGGGAAACAGGAAACACAACATTTTTTCCTAGGCCTTATCAGAAGTACATAGACATGTTTTACAACTATAAAAGTAAACCTGTCAGTCGTGAAATATTGCCACAAAAGTGAACTCTCACAGCAACTTGTTTTGGATCATTCTTGTTGCCTTCCATATAATTTGTTTGAGGTCAACCTTGTTCTTATCAGCTTCGTAGCTCTAGCCTTTTTGGGGAAGGTCAGTTATTGATAGCCGGGATTCAAGGTGAAAACTTGAAGAAGCAGGGCTGACATTTTAAACGAGGCCCGTGTTATGTTCCACATGTCATCAGTCACTATTCCGAGAATCAATGACTGTTATATGCTGCTGCCCTTTGAAATCTGACCTTCAGGAGCATGTAGGCAGAACGTACTGCGCCTGCACCATTTTTCACGGTTTTCGTTGGATGTTTGGTCAACATTGCATCAGAATTTTGCCCGTTGCAAACAATACCTTTTCCGACACAACATTTGTAAACTATAAACGGAATGTCATATGCGAGTACGACCTTAAATGAGACGTTCTGCCAAAGTTCTACGCACAACACGTTACGGGTTTCGCACAAGTGCAGTACGTTCTGCCAACGTGCCACCTTCAGGATCTATAAATGTAGGAGTACTCTCCAAGCAGAGGTTAGATTTGCTATGGATACGTTTTAAAGGAGCATTATGTAACATTTTTGCACCAAAAATTGGAATATTTTAAGTGAAAAAATCTTTTTGTAATTGTCATTTACTCCACTTTTCAACGTACATGTATTTGTGCGATTTTCTCACATTTATGACATTTATGGTTGGCGCTAAAACAGCCCACACGAGGTGCACTCAGTTTGTGGCACCACCACATAATTTCTGTCAAATGTCTAACTGCAGCTGTATCCCCCTAGCAGCTTCCTTCAAACTGCAGGTAACAAACATGTGCATATATAAACAAAACGCCAGTGGTTTGTTTTTGTCCTACTTTCATTCTATGACCTCCAAAATATGCCTACATTTGTCTAGGCTTTGGGAAGAAATGTCAGAACTAATCTTATTGGCTAGTGGAAATGTCAAACCTAATCCTATTGGCAAGGGAAAATTAGACCTTGTTTGTTTGAGCCAAATTGAGGCCCAGACGTTTTTACCATAAGCTCAGAGTCTGAAGACATTCCAGGGCTTGAAATCCTTTTTTTCTGCATACCTGCACTGGTGCAGGAAACATTGAAAATTACCTGCACCAGACAAATTTTACCTGCACCACTCAGAATTTTGGAAGTATGGATCATACTACTAGAAACTGTTCAGAAACCACTGCCATTATTTCTTTTATACTGTATTTCACAGGTGGTAACAGTCAATGCAACAAATAAAAATCCATACCATTACCTACAGAAATGTATATAACCCCAGTACATGGACCGGTGTAGGTAGACATCAGAAATACCTGCACAGCTCCAATATTACCTGCACTAACCTGCATATGCAGGTGGTATTTCCAGCCCTGCATTCACGTACATTGGCATGCAGACATGCTACTTGTTTGACACAGTGGCATAGATAGATTATGTATGTATTTATAGTTTATCTATATGACAAATTTTAATTTTTCCCATTCAGTATTTAAAAAAAGCAGTTGTCCCACTCAACAATTAGTCCCAAGCAGATTTTTCTAAATGTTCATTTGTTCATCTTTGAAAATGTGAATTGTATAACTATAAACAATGAATCTGGTTAATCTGGCCTGCCCATACATGTACATAACAGAGATTGTATCCAACTAGAATCCTTTACTGAATGTCAGAAAAGAAAACAGGCATATCCTGTTTCAGGTTTAGAGAACCTTTAACATTTTCAGTCTCAGGCAATTGTCTATTTTTAAAGTACAGATCTCGGTTAGCTGAACCCTTCTCACACGTTTTACATGGCCAGCGTGCGAAATACTGTGCAACCAAATTTTGCTTGGTGCAACCTATTTCTACACCCAGGTAGCCCAGTGCACTACCTAAATGTTGTGGTAAGGATGCCCCTTTCTTCCATTGGGAACTGTTTATTGAGAAGTTCCCATGGAAGAGCTCATCACTTCAGGTAAGGGGAAACAACTCTGTGTCAGAAATGTATAAATGCACATTGCATTCTAACAAAGTTAATCATAATGTAGAACTAGAAGAGTTTAAATTCGGGGAAGCCTGGAATTTCAATGGGCAACCTAGCTTTCATCCTAGGTTGCCACTGGGTAACCTGGCTCAAAAAAGTATTTCGTACATTGCATGCAGTTTTATCTTGTTTATTTCTTGTGCAAAACTTAAAGTCATGTAAATTGCGTTTAAATCGTGATTAAAAGTCGTGTAAAGGCTGTGTAACACAGGGTTAAAACCTGATTTGTGTGGACATGTAGGTGTACATGTATGTGGATTTTTACTCGCTGCATTGACTGTTACCACCTACATGTACATGTAGTAAGTACATGTATACCAGAAATAATGTCAATGGTTTCTGAAAAGTTTTTAGTATGATTATGATTCATACTTCCTAAATTCTGAGTGGTGCAGGTAAAATTTGTCTGGTGCAGGTAATTTTTCAAATGTTACTTGCACCAGTGCAGGTATGCAGAAAAAAGGATTTCAAGCCCTGTGTTACCCAATACAACTGAGGCACATTGTACGTGTAGGTGGATGTGGGTGTACAAGACTTTGTCCAGACTTCAGCTTAAGAATATCTGTCCCTCTGGCATGTTAAGGGTACTTCAGTCGTCTTTAACTTTCCTCTTGTATGAACCCTGGATATGGTATCATGGTAGTTGAGTCAGACTCAAAACATTCCTCCCGATATCTCTGCACTAACACTTGCTGCTATCAAACATTGAGGGCAACTGGTTTTGACTTGAGGGAAAATGCTGCTGCCACTCTACTCATAGTCATACAACAAGTTCTAATGCAATTTCAGGGTGGCAAAACAAAACAAATATTCTGGATGAGGAAATCTGTTCTAATATTGACATTTACTGCCATTTCTTAGCACATTTTTGTCATCATTTCATACTTGAAGCATTTGAAATAGCTCCAAAACAAGCTACGTGGGGAGTCCCTTTATTTCTTGGTACCACCAATAAATAGCTAGAATCAGCCAAAACAAGCAACTGTTTTCTGTCAGCAACATCACATTTTTGCCTCACAGATATCAGTACTGTATGTTATCAGATCGGGTTGATTCAACTTACTCCATTAAAAAAATGACCAGGAAATTGACTTTGAAAATCCAGTTTTACTGCCCAGAAATCACTTATGGTGCCTTTAACAGGAACATCATTACAAGATATGACAGTTTTTATTAATTCCATGTATCAACTGTATGTTGTTTTATTACTTAACGTCTTTTCTCTTGTGTTTAGGAGGAAAGCTGTCGTCAAGCAAGGATGAAAAGAGCGAAGAACTGTCAGCTCTGATGCAGCGGCTACGGACGAAGAGCGCCCAGATCAAGTCATGGTCCGACACCAGCAAACTGGTCAGGAGTGCCATGGTCTGGACCAGCTTAAACGTATGTCAGAACTGTCTTCTTTTTTCATAATGTCAATTACAAGTAGTCAACCATTTATGTGTACAGATATTATATCAGCTGTTGATAATGATAATGATAACGCTAATACAGTAGTCGTTCTGTTTGTTTGTTTATTTCTAGGACAAGAGATCTGTAGACAACATGGATCACTCCCGTCTGAGAAAGTGCATCAACGCCCTTCAAAAGGCTCTCAAAGGTCAGACTCAGACGTCTTATTTTCCTTCTTGTGTAACTGTAATCTTTATCCTCATCTTCTTATTTGTCTGCTATTGCTCACTCACTCTAAATGTTTCAGATAAACAGCAATTTATGTCAATTGTACATTGGTTTTTTATTTCTTTGCTTGTCATTAGCAATCATTTTCGAGAGACCTTTGTCATAGTTCTGAATCTAGATATACACATTACTAGAGGTTGCTGTCTTTTGAATGAGATATTTTAAGTATAAGCCCCTGATTCAATGTTTTAAGAGAGCCACAACTGAAAATGATTAACCTTCAGCATGCTAAGTTAGTCTAGTGTGTTGATGGACAGAACTGTAACATGTTTTCCCATGTTTGGTTTGTTTACAGTCACAACCCTACCATCCATGGTGGAAAGGCTGGACTCTGTTGCAAGACAAGTTGGGTAAGTGTTTCAGTAATATTCAAAGCCATGATAACAGTAATACTATCATTAAAAATGGTAGTATGAACTGTACCAATAACCAAAGAATTTGTGTTTGACCCTTAACCTATTTAATACAGTGAAATATACAACTCCAAGAATATAAGCAATAAATATGTTTTTTGTACAGCTTATTGTGTTAAGAGATGGTCTAATTTTTGTTTTGACAGCTTGAACTTCAAGGTTAGCTCGAGCGGCCACGAATGTTGCATCAGTGCGGAACTGTTTTACGTGGAGATCAGACTGGACACGAGCGGGCGGGTACAGGACGTCAGGGTCGCCCACCACGGCTCCGAGTCGCAGAGCTGTCCCGAGGTGCTCAGAGTTCTCAGGTAGAGACTTACCGTAAATTCACTCATTTTCTCCGGGGCTTAAAGGCATCCAATGCAATTTGGGACAGCAAAACAGAAAAGATTCTGAATGAAGAAATTAAGTGCCATTTCTTAGCACATTTTCGTCATCATTTAATACTTGAAGCGTTTGAAATAGCCAAAAAACAAGCTACGTGAGGAGTCCCTTTATTTTTTGGTACCACCAGTAAATAGATAGAACGAGCCTATGATACGAAACAAGCAACCGTTTTCCGTCAGCAACATCAAATTCTTGCCACTAGTATGCTATATAATACATTAGTATGCTATAAGATTCTCTAAACTTACTGCAGAAAGCATGCTGAGATTTAATGTTAAAACATAAAGATATCGACATAATAGCACATTTAACATTGTTGCCGTGATGTTGATGTTCCTCCTAGGAATGGAGACTTTAAGGAGTTTGTAGGCCACTTAAAGGGGCTGCTGAACATCTATAGAATACCCGGAGACAGGTAAGATCAGGCTGGAACCAAGACATTAATGGGGCGTGCTTTGTACCTTAACCCACGTTTAGGTTCAGGTCCGGATTCAAGTCCAGAGGTTTAGGTTCAGTTCTGGACTTGCAAGTCTGGACCTAAAGCCACGGTATATACAAAATTGCGTGTTGGCAACCTTGCAATTTTGTCTGGCCGAAACTGTGGCCACATAACATGGAGGCAGACACTTGACAATGCCCGATTGCAATGTTTTCTTCATTTTGCAGCATAGATTTTGCGATCAATGGAAGGTTTTATGACATACTTCGGAACGAAAAGGGGTATGTGACATGGGTTTTTTTCCAACCAAGTCCGGAACTGTTTCCAGCCATTCAGGTTTTTTTTGGACTTGAACCTATTAGTAAACGTTTTTTCCAGTCCAGCAAACCAGTACACAGCACTATTAAAGGGGCGTTATGTAACATTTGAAATATTGAAATATTTTAATTTAAAAAAAAATCTTCATGTTGTTGTCATTTACACTATTCAACATATTTGTGCAATTATCTCACATTTCTGACATTTATGGTTGGTGCTAAAACAGCCCACACGAGGCACACTCAGTTTGTGGCACCACCACAAAATACCAGATGTAAACAAACATGGCTGACAGCTGTGTTTCCAGCTTTTAAACACACTCATATAATGTGATATTTGGCACCTCCACTTCCTGAATGACATTTGCAATAGAGTAGGGTCGATTCAACTTACTTTGTAAAGAAATGACCAGAAAATTAACTTTTTGTATCGTCCTAATGTTACATAACGCAGCTTTGAATTGGCTTGACCCAATTTGTACATGTACTTACATACTGGTAGATTATACAGTATTACACTCCACCACTTAGGTTGTCTAAATTTAGATGTTATGATAAGCAGATTGCAATCAGAAAGAGATCTGAAAAATCTTGAGAGGTAGAAATTGGGTCCCAACCCATCGTTGATGAGTTCAGTGAAAGAGGAGTGACTTTCAGAAGTGTCTTCTAGAAGTGACAAGTGTCTTTTTTTGTATCACAAGTACCCTTGATGGTGGATAATGGGCAGATTTTAGATAGTGAAAAAACTATCATCTTCTAAAGTGATTTTTTTATGACGTTACACTTTGTTTCTTGAGAATTTTGATGCAAGATTGAAGGAGTTGATACTGCGCTTATCACATGAACAGTGCTCGAAATACCATCTGCATATGCAGGTTAGTGCAGGTAAAATTGGAGCTATGCAGGCATTTCTGATGTCTACCTGCATCTAACCTGCACTGGGCCATGTACTGGGTTTATATACAAATGTGTGTGTATGTGGATTTTTATTTGCTGCATTGACTGTTACCACCTATGATGTATAACTAAAGAAATAATGGCAATGGTTACTGAACAGTTTTTAATATGATCCATACCTCCTAAATTCTGAGTGGTGGAGGTAAAATTTGTCTGGTGCAGATATGCAGAAAAAGTATTTCGAGCCCTGTATTACTACGATACAGTACTTGTATGCATAAGGAATATTTTCACCTCAAAGCTCTGTAAAAGAATGGACTGCAAATTTAGAAGTTTTTTTTTTTTTTCATAGTAAAATAAAGATGAGAACATACCAGACACTGCTGTGTATGGAGAGTGATCTGACCAAGATGGCTGATGCCTACAAGTAAGTACTGTTTCTTAGAAGGAAGCTTTCAAACATAGAAAGTCTCCCAGTGCAAAGTTACATCCAGTTTTGTACACCCTCCTTCCCACAATCCGTTCTGGTGCTACTGCATTGTGGGAAAGCCATGGAGACAGCCTTTTTCTTTAACATGACAATGCTTGTTACTTTTTACCGCTCTTTACTTGTGACTCTTCATTTGTTTGTGTCTTCTTACCATTCTTATGCCACTCATAGTACTTGGGTGTGTTTCACCTACCTAGTCTTTTTTTACCCAAAAAAATGTGCACATGTAAACTTACTACATGTATGTGAAGAAATGACAGGAAAACATACTTTCTACATTGTCCTAAAGTTACATAATGGACATTTTAAACATAGCATGGTGAAAGTCTCCAGAGGATATCATCTATAAAAGGCCTCTGCCCCTGAGGCATCGCCAAAAATCTGGCTTGTTTTCAACACCTATGTCCACCTAGCCACTAGATAGCCAGTGCCTTCATTTTGTTATTTCACAGAACTTTGTGGCCGATGACAGACTCAAATTATGGCCTTTCCATCATCATTTGAACTGATTTTCATAGTGATAAAGAATCCTGAGCTCCTATTGGACTGATTTTCATAGTGATAAAGAATCATGAGCTCCTATTGGACTGATTTTCATAGTGATAAAGAATCCTGAGCTCCTATTGGACTGATTTTCATGGTGATAAAGAATCCTGAGCTCCTATTGGACAGATTTTCATGGTGACAAAGAATCCTGAGCTCCTATTGGTAGTTCTGGGAATGGGAATGGTTCTCTCAAGTTAGAGGTCTATGGCCACAAGCTCTCGGGGAGGAGGCCCCTGACAGCGAGAGATTGTGTAACTCAGGCTATATGGCCCACTGTGTCTGTCCCATACATGTCTTTTCCCCATTCCTGTACATATCTGTTATGTCCTCCTCTTACAGTGAAGCATTCCATGAAGAAGGTGTAGGGGAGACAGACAGGTTGGATCATCATGCAAAATATTTGTGGTTGCTAGAAGGTCTTGGCATGCATGCATTAGCTACATGTATAGGTTTACGTAGTGTTTTTATACGGTACATGTAGCTGACAGAATCTTAGCGGTGTGGTCGTAGTTTTTACGTTGCAGTTGCCTGTCGCTCTTCCTGGAAAGAAGAAAAAAATACCGTAAAATGCATTTACTTTCGTGGTGTTTTTATTTCGCGTTATGACAAGGACTGGTTTTCTCACTGTTTGAAGTCCACAGTTGAAACAATGCTGTACTACAATAGAAATAGAAAACACATCTTCGCTCCAAGAGGACACCGTAAAAACTGCGAAAATAAAACAACTGCAAAAGTAAATGCATTTACGGTACCTGTACAAGGGCTTTATGTCACAATTCACTTGACCGAAATTTCAACCTAATCTGCTCTCCTCACCCCCACTCTTACAGTTTGACTTCTTTAGGCAGTCTGTAGATGAATTAGTAGTTACTAACCTACAGTTAGCTAGCTGCAATGTAGGGTGCTAGGTGGTACATGCATAGTTGTTACTAGCATCTAAGTTTTGGTCGTCTCTGCCATGCTTTGTACAGTTTGTCAAACATTTCAGTAGGAAGAAATCATTTTAGAACAAGAAAAAATGTTGAAAACAAGACAGCGAAAAGACAAGCAAGAAGTAGAAAAGTAAAACACATGAAACAAGCCAGATCATATTAATAGTGGCTTGATATATGCATAAAATGTAGTTTAAATGTTGTTCTTTTTTACAGCAGGATGTCAGGTGGAAGAGGTGACCCCATGACCCAGATACAGAAGGGCATTGTGGGATATGTTATCCCAAGACAAGGAGGTGGGTTAACCAACTTTAACATACTTCAAACTTTGAATGTTCTGTGCAAGCATCATTTTAACCTTCTCCCTGCTGCCTAACCCTGTAACCTGTATACTAGGGGAATTGGAAGCCAAATGGCATCTTCAGTGTGCCAAAGGTTAAAAATTCCAAGTATCTGGTAACCTGACTCAAATCTGAACAGCTCTTTTATAAAATGTTATTGTTGAGCAGTCTTGACATTGTAGTAACTGTCACAATACTGTAAATGTATTTATTTTTGCAATGGTTTAATTTTTGCGGTTACCATGAAATCATAACGCCGCAAATATGTGTTTTATAGTTCTACTGTACTATAGGTTGTTTCAACTGCGAACTTAAAACACCGCAAAAACCTCCTTTTTCATCCAACCTTGAAATAAAACTACCGTGAAGGTAACTGCATTTACCGTATTATAAACTCATGAAAATGGAATATTTCATAATGTTCCTTGCAGGTCACCCCATGCAGTTGAAGTGCTTTATTTCCCCCTACGACATGTTGAATGTTGAGGGAGACAAGAGCGAAACTATCCGCGAGCACGGTGAGTTGTGTTACTGCAAATATTTGGAATAGAACAGCACTTCATTAGAACGTACTTTGTCTGTGGGAAACCCGGATTTTTCACGGTTTTCGTTAGATGTTTGGTCAGCGTTGCATGAGAATTTTGCCCGTTGCAGACGATATCTTTTCCAACATAACATTTGTAAATTTTAGGCAGGATGTCATCCTTAAATACGTGAATACGACCTTAAACGACACGTTCTGCCGAAGTGCTGTGCACAACACATTACGGGTTTAGTGCAGGTGCAGTACGTTCTGCCGACGTGCTGGATAGAACTAACAGTAACTGTCTTTCCAGCTGGAATATGCAGAAGGATGGGACAGCCTACAAAAAGTAAATACAATCTAGGATGGATTGCTAGAAAGGAGAAAAGAAGAATTTGATATAAATAACTTTGTCCAAAAAAAAGAAAATGGACAGAAAAAACAGAATTATTCATTCATAATTTCACACAAGCATGCATATGTACATGCACACACACACACACGGTTTTTAAGCAACAAATGTCTAAAGTTAAAAACTGCATCTGAAACCACCTCACCATTTTTAATCCAACTCTTGCATGATATTTGCAGGTTTGTAATTAATGAGATATATAAATGAAACTTAAAAGATTAAGATAAAAGATTATTTTCCCATTCCCACTACCAGTTCCTCGTGATGTTGGTCAGTCGGTGAATGTGGCCCTGGAGGGCTCCACGTCGCACAAACTCCAGACTCAGCCGCTCTTCGCAGGCATCAACCCACCCCAACATGACAGCAAGGGGTTAGTAGGGAGAATTCACTTCAATATCATGTGGTGATTCAGAAATGTGTGTACATGTATCAGTGGGGTAGGGAGAATTCACTCATCAATCATGGTTATTAAAAAAAAATGTGTGTATCTGGGGTAGGGAGAATTTATTTATAAATCATGGTGTATAAAAAATGTGTGTCAGTGTGGTAGGGAGAATTCATTAATCAATCATGGTGAATAAAAAATGTGTGTCAGTGTGGTAGGGAGAATTCATTAATCAATCATGGTGATCCAGAAAGGTGTGTCAGTGGGGTAGGGTGAACTTACTAATCAATCACATGATTCAGAAAGGTGTCATTAAACTGTATGGTTCTTTAATTTTTGATGACTTTAACCAGAAATTTTTCTTTAAATCTTAGCTGAAGTTTTACAATTAGAGGAATTGGGGAAATATCAAAAACGATCCGAATTTTTAAATGTCGTTGTCTAGTGCACAGTCTTTCAATTGATGTTCGGGTCCATATATTTTCTGAGAATTGTCCTTCAGAGTGAAATCTTTACAAATTGGTGTTTCTTAGCTTTCTCCTTTCTACTTAACCCCATAACCAATACAAATTTGGTGCCAAACAGCTACCTTGGCAGTTAGAAGGTTAAAGATAGAAACATATTCTTGGTTGCAGGACTCCAGCCTTTGCAGGAATCAACAACAACAACATGATGCTGTTGCCAGCCTGCTTCTCCCTGGTGCCCCCCTCCCCCATACCTCTGTCTCTCTCCACCATCAAGAGGATCCATTCTGCTACAGGTGACAAAGTCTCATGTGCCAAGCTATGTTACCACTCTGTAAGGCCACAGTAGACTGGTTTGTGTTGAGACAGGAATATACAAAAACATGGTAAACTTCATGAAAGTGACAGGTATCATTTACAGTTACCATTTCAGTAATTGCCAGGAGCATGTCAGTACTGTCAAGACAGTTGCCGTCAGTAACAGATCAGTCGTAATAATTCTTAGGAAGCATCAGTACTTGTCATTTACATTACAGTCATGACAGTTGAGCTGCTTTACTGAAAGGTTACTGACATGTGACTGTCATCAACTGATAAGTTGCCAACAGTCACTTATCAGTACTTGCTAAGGGGTGGGAAGGAAGAATTTTAACTTGAACTATTCCACACACCACAGGCATATTGTGTGGAGATGAGAGCAAGGCAGTGCCGATGAACCGACTGGTCACACAGAACGTCATGGAAGCCAAGGGGATCGCTGACATGGACAACAACAACGGCCGGAACAAACTCTTCCATGTGGTGAGACACACATTCTGTCTTACTGAGTAACTTGGAAGGAGAATTCATTGCCATGATGTAAAAGATAAAACAGTGGGCTTGAAGTTGCTCTCTAAAGGTAGTCCCATAGCCTTTTTATAGGCTGTAACTGTGAGGGCAGTGGGTTGTTAATCCACTGTGTCTAGGGTACGGTATTGGAAGGCAGGGCCCATCCCTCTCCTTCCACCACCTTTTACCTTTTACCCATCCATTTTACACCTGGGTGGAGTGGGGAAAGTCGTGAAAAGTGCCTTTCCCAAGGACACAACGTCTTGCCAGGAATCAAACCCGGGACCTCTCGATCTTCAGCACCACAGAAGTTACTCGCTAGTTTTCCAAAAAGGACAGATTGTCTTGAGTGCACCGCTACGCTACGTTGACCATAACTATGTACAGTAAACTATCAGTACATTCTCAACATTTCTGTCCCCAGACCCTGCCGGACCAACACCACTGTTACTACATTAACGACTCGCCTGATCTGAAGGGAGTTCTGGTGAGTAAGATCCCGTTCACCCACCCGGCCTGTGTACCCAGAGTTCTGGAGGCTCTCCGACAACAAACCGTGTACAACACCCTCATCACCAGCTGTGTGAGGAAGGGCTGTGAGGAAGGTGAGAAACTTGACAATGCATTTTTACCTCTATGTATGGAGATTTTGTTTTCTAACCCTAACCCATAGTTATTTCAACATGCTAGGTATGTCCAGGACACTGACTGGAAGTTAGATCTAAGGTTCCTGAAAAGGTTATCTCACTTCCTGTCAATGTCCCAGACATACGTAGCATGTCCAGGATACTAACTGGAAGTTAGGGCTAAGGTTCCTGAAAAGGTCATCTCACTTCCTGTCTTCAATCTCCCGCTATATGCTTGTTATCATATGCATGTCTGTTGTCTTATGGTAGCCAGTGGGGAAAAAATAGACAGAATCAGTGAGAAATACACAATAATGTATAAAACATATACAAAAATTCACAAATATTTCACATATTTAGTTAATATTTCTTGTTGTATGTGATGTCTATTTTGTTTTTATTTGACTGTGGTATGAAATTGCAATTGCTGGTAACAGAAATAAATGTCGTTTTATTCTGCCTACCAGACCAGAACATGTATATAGCCAGCTAATCTAACTTATTTTTTTATGAAGCTTACCATCGTACCATCTTTTACATCTAGTTACTAACTTTTAAATATTACTAAACCTATCAGACTTTCCAACCGTTCCATCTTTTCTCTTCTTTCTTGGCTATTGGTATTCATATGTTTAGTATATTTATATGATATGATGTACTTTGGTTATTGTATAATGTACTGTTATTGTATTATGCATTATGCATTGCTTTTTGGATATATTGACATTTCGTTGTAGGTCCTGTATAATGTATATTGTAATGATTTGTTTTGTGTTGTATGTATCAGTGGCAGCCGCTACCAGCCTCACAGCTGCCTGGCTGCCACTTGTAATGCACTGTGCGCATCACCAATAAATGAAATGTAATGAAATGAAATCTTTTACAGCCAAGGAGAATGCCCAGCTGTTTGAGGTGAACACCACGTCACCCACAGGAATCTCGGTCACATTCGAGCACCCCGTTCAGGAGAGTATGGCCTGCTGTAAGTGACTTTTTTGTGTGAGATCAAATTTTCAATTATGGCCTTTAAATAATACATAGACTTGGATGTCATTGGAAAAGTTGGTTCTTTCTAACTCTACTTCATAGAAAAACATTGAAACAGGCCTAGGCCTTCTGTGATAGCCCCAAGTGGTACGATAAATGTCATGAAGTCAACATACCAGGCTGGTTTGTAAATTCTAAACTTTTAATCAAACCACAAAAAACTTGAACAACTAGAAAGACAAGGTACTTTCTTCAACTGTTGAGGACAAAATATGATCATTTTTTAATTAATCCAGAACCTGAATTTCTTTGTTTTTGTTTTTTTGCAATTTTGCAAATCAGAAATAATGAAGCAGGCAAATTCCAAGAACCAATTTATTTATTGATTAAAGTTATGTGGCCTCATCATAGAAAAAAGTTAGAATGAAACAGAACATTGGTTCACACATACCTACGGATCAGAAAAGTATGTTGAGTTCAAAGGAAATAACAGACAGAAAGTTAGCAGAGAAAGGCCTTTGGTTCACTAATGGTTGCACATCCATGCATTTCCAGTGGAAATTGACCTTGCTGACCCCAACCACGTGAAGTGCAAAGTTCACATCCCTGCAGGCGACGCCCCGGTCTGCACAGACGAGTATGCCACCATGATCATGAACAGGTCCGTATCTGCCAGTGTACGAAATACTTTTTTGAGCCAGGTTGCCCAGTGGCAACCTAGAATGAAAGCTAGGTTGCCCATCAAAATTCCAGGTTGCCCCGAATCTAAACTCTTCTACATTATGATTAACTTTGTTAGAATGCAATGTGAATTTATACATTTCTGACACAGAGCTGTTTCCCCTTATTACCTGAAAAGATAAGCTCTTCCAAACTTCTCAATAAACAGTTCCCAATGGAAGAAAGGGGCATCCTTACCACAAAATTTAGGTAGTGCACTGAGCTACCTGGGTGAAAAAATAGGTTGCACCAGGCAAAATATGGTTGCACAGTGCAACTGGGCAACCTAGTATTTCGTACGCTGTTTGCTCAGGAAAACTCTCTGATTTAAGTCATGCATTCAGTTCTTTTAACCAAGAATGCCACCTTGCTGTTTTTAACAGAACTGCAGAAATTTTTCTTACAACGTGCAACGGCACTGATACACTTGTCTTGAAGGCTAGACATCCTTTTTTTTTTTCCTGTCGCAAAGTCTAGACTAGAGCTAAGGCCCGATGCTACTGCCTTGACAGAAGTTAAGCCTCTGTGAGACCTGTCTAGTTTCAGATTTAGCAGGAAAATTGTGTCGACCTTTTATCAACGATTGTACTCCACAGTTTGCATTACAGCATTAGGCAGTCATGAGTCTCATTTCCGTGAATAGTTTCATCAGGTTGGTAAGTCACTGAATAAACAGACTCTTTCTACACAACCAAGTGTTTTATTCAGCCAACGTTTCGGTGACCGTCTGTCACCTTCCTCAGGGCAATTCTGACTGGTTCACATTGCACTGCAGCATAGGTGTCGCTGCTATAGATGCCTGAGGAAGGTGACAGATGGTCACCGAAACGTCGGCTGAATAAAACACTTGGTTATGTAGAAAGAGTCTCTTTATTCATGAGTCTCATTTGTTCTGATCCTCTGGTTGCAGGTGCCTGTCCATACCTGTGCTGATGCGAGCCATCGCCCGCCACGCCGTGGCCCACCACAAGGAGATGCAGCGTCAAATCAACACGACATCCCCCGGCATCCTGTCCTCACTGTCCAAGGCAACGGAAGGCATCGTCATGTCGCACGGTTTCTCTGACTTTGCAGCGGTTACGTCTTCTGGACTTAAAATAACAGCGGTTAAAGATGGCGGCGAGCAGAAGTTGTCCAACGCCAACCTGAACTTACTGGGCGTGACGTCTCCCAATGGGGGAGGGGGGAAATCAGGAGGAACGCTGCTGATGCATCTGAACGGTGTCGACCCTTCTCAAGGCAATGATTTTGGTGGAGCGGCTGCGCAGTACAGGCAGGCCTCTGTCTCGCCTTTCACCCTCGCGTCCACGACAACGGGAAGGGGCGCGCAGGCCGAACTGCAGTTCACCGACACGGACGCCACGAAAGTATCGGAAAACCCCATGTTGGCCAGCTTGCTGAAAGGAAGCATTCAGGGGCCCCCTCACTCCAAGAACCATCCGATGCTGATGAACTTGTTGAAGGAGCCGGTGGGGGTACCCCCCCAACCAGGGCAGCTGTCCCCCCGCGGGACTGAACCCCCTCCCCCCGCCAAACAGCGCAAGAGGAAACGGAAGTCCACGACGGACAACAGGTCGCCAAAACGGCAGCAGAGCGAGGAGGAATTCACAAAGGAGCTGAACGCCATGGACTTTGATAGCAACATTCCGTACGACGCCACCCTACAAGCCGACCACCTCACCCCCACCACCCCCCACCCTTCTACACCCACTGTGCAGTCCCCGGCCAGGGCCTTCCCACCCCCACCCTCACATTCCATGCAGCTCAAGCCTTCTCTCGATCCTTCGGGGAGGGGGGAGGCAGTGAAAGACTTCACCCAGGACTCGGAAGTCACAGCGATGCTGAACGACATCGCTGAGCAGAGCGAGAGGCTGAAAAGGCAAGGCAGTCGAGACGGGGCAAACTCCCGTCTAGGCCCTGACAACTTGCCACCCCTGGACGCAACAAGCTTTATAAGAACAGATAGCTCGATGGAGGACCTGGCAGCTGCAGGTGCCGTCGCTCAAGGGAGCGACCTCCAGGCCTCGTTTGACCCGGCTGATTTCGTAGCTGGCGAGTCGACACCCGGAACTGATCATCTTGATACAGACTATACCTTCCCCACAGAGCCCATCGAATTCAACACAGAGGTGTTAAACACCACGGATACCAGTTTTGTGGACAGTCTCATCGAGGAAAGTTCGGAAGGAAACGTGTCCATGGATGTCGAGAGCTGCGATGCCAACGCCTTCGGGCTTGCACTGAATCCATCCTCGGTTGCCTCCAAAATCACCACTTCTGGCGCGGGCGGCTCAGACGTGTCAGGAAAATCGCAGGCAGCGGCAGAGGTGGGTAACGAAGGGAGCGTGAACTCCAACGTGGGATCGGCGCTTTCCGCCAGTTCTTTTGACCAGGGTCCCTACTCCAGCAGCGACCTGCAGGGACTTGACTTGTCCATGACGGCAGCATCCACCCCAGAGGTCCTGGACCTCTCCACCGGCCACCACACCCCATTGGACCAGCAGACCGAACCCACCGACCTTTCCACCAGTCAGAAGTCTTCTTCCTCCACATCCCTGCAGCAGCTCGAGCCAACAGATCTCTCCACCAGTCTGAAACTGCCATCCGCGAACCCCCCGTCGTCAACAGCTGCGAGTGCGGCGTCCGTTTCCAGCTCCTCTGTCGCGACGTCCTCTGCCAGTATTACCCAGCAGTCCACGGGGAGTCTAAAGATCACGGTGAGTCTAGGAAACAACACGGCCAGCATTAAGAGTGGGAAGTCTGACAGTGAAGGCAGCCGCAGCGACAGCTCGACCAAGATGACCAAGAGAAGAAGCTCCAGCAGAAGCTCTGCAGACGGCAGCAACGGAGCCGAGGGTAGCGGCAAGAGAAGTCGAGCTGGGGACAAGAAGGACAAAGGAAGCAAAAGGAGGAGATCAGAAGCGGGGGTGTCCCCCCCACGAGCGGCGGGTGTCGGCCCCAACGGTTCCCGCACCCCTCCCGTCTCCAAAACCTTTACTCCCCCATACAGTACCTCTCCTGCGAGGTCCTACACCCCCCCGGCTAGCCTGCCTGGTGCCTCCTCTCAGCTCCCCATGACAACGCAGACTGCCAGGTCCCACACCCCTCCCGCCAGCATGCAGAGCTCTCGATCAGGCTCGGGTGGCAAGCCAGCTGCGATGCTGTCCCTCCAAGCGAAGACCGTCGGAGCTATCGGCAAATCAGGAAGCCTGGGCGGAGGCAAACCCTTGTCTGGGACGGGGAGTGCAAGTCCGATGAGAACAAAAGCTCTGTCCAAATCTCTCTCCGAAGGCAGCGGTGGAAGCAAGGGCGGACAGTCGCCACGGTCCAAGTTGCAGGTGTCTGGGTCGGGAAGCAAGTCATCCTCGAGCAAGGACAAACCATCGAGGATTATGATCACCATCAGTAGACATCCCTCCGCATCTTCCTCCTACACAGCCACCTTGAGAAATGCAAAAACAGAAAGTGTCAGCAAATCCAGTTCCAGCAAGGCCGCCTCTTCGAAAGGAGCTGACCAGGTCCGAGCGTCCACCCCAACTACGTCCGGTCCCAAACCTGTCTCCTCATCACCCAAAGTTTCCACCCCGACTTCTAAACCTGTGACATCTGGACCAAAAACTGTATCTCCAGTGCCCAAACCTGTACCTGGCACAACCAAAATGGTAACGCCCGGTTCCAAAATGTCGTCATCAGGCCTTAAAGTTGCATCCTCCATTCCTAAAGTTGCCGGTCCCACCTCAAAACCTTTAGCATCTGTTTCCAAGACTATTACTCAGTCTGCGACACCTGGCCCCAAGACGTCAACTTCTGCACCCAAACCGGTGACATCTGGATCGAAAACACTTGTGTCAGGGCCAAAAGCAGCCAGCACTGGCTCTAAAACCTCATCATCTGCTCTGAAACAACCTTCAGCCAGTGCCAAAAGTACAACATCAGGTTCAAAACTGGTTAGCAGTCAGTCGAGCAAATCACAGGCCTCCACATCTTCCTCCTCTGCAAATGTCGCTTCCAAGGTTTCTCTATCTTCCGCCTCCAAAGTATCAACTTCTTCCAAATCTTCCACCTCTCTGTCCTCGGTTAGCAGCAAGGCTGCCTCCACGGGACTTGTTACAGCCTCTGCGAACACCTCTGTCTCCACGAAAACGAGCACTGCTCCGAAGGAAACCAGCTCTAAGCAAAGTTCAAGCTCAAGCAAGACTAAGACCAGCGCTGCATTGCCTAAAATGGCACAGGAGACGTCCCACGCCGCCACCAGACCAGCTCCTCTTGTCATCTCCACTGCGCCGGCCACTTCTCCGACGGTGAAATCGACCGTGTCTCCGCGCGCCACTCTGTCCTCCCCACCTCTCTCCCGATCCAACTCCAAGTCCCCCATCCGTTCCCGGAAAGGTTCTCTGTCTGCCGTGATAGACAAGCTAAAGAACACTGCCAGCAGCGTGCACGTTAGCAGCATCTCCGACAACGATAGCGTCGTTCTGGTGTCCACAGCTCACGTCAGCCCCACCACGCAGGCTAGTGCGGCTGAAAATCCGCAAGTCAGCACCGTATCTTACGGCCACACATCAAATGGCATCCCAGAGATCCCGGCCATTAAAGCTGACGTCAAGACAACCAAGGATGCAGTCAAGTCAAAGTCTTCCAATGTTGTGACTGTAGCAAAGGCAGAAATAGCAGTCAAGGCCCTAACCACTACAGCTGCAATCACAAATGGGGCCGTTTCCAACGCAAGCGATAGAATGAACAGCGAGCATGTGACTGAAAGACGAGAAAAGTCTGTCTCGCCTACGACGACCCGACAGGACGAGTCCTCCGAAACGCCACCTCCCCTTCTCAAACCTCAGGAAATCGACCCTCAAACGTCCTTGAGTGCTTGTGCATCAGACAGCGTGGCCAGGAGTGTGGCAGAAGCTTCGGAAGACGCGTCCGTCGTAACCGAGATTCCAAGTGAAGACTCCAGCAGCCGTCCGGCTTCTGCAGAAAGTAAGACCACGGGAGAACGACCGCGGTCCAGAGGCGAGGACAAAAGTGCGTCCTTGGTTTCCACTGCAAACGGTACCACTGAGGAAAGGAGTGGCAAAAAGAGGTCGTCCACAACTGTGGAAGAACGCCTCGGCAACCAAAATCGATCAAAATCGAAACCCCCGGCAGAGCCTCAAGGTTCAGCTCCAGCCACTGCAGCCATGCCAGCCCTGACTGCGGGTACACAGCTGAACGCAAGTGCGCTGTCTTCCTTGGTCAGCTACGGTGACGAGAGCAGCTCCTCGCCCCAGGAGACCAGTCCCAACCGGGCACAGGACCCGGAACCTCCCATCCTGGAGCCCTACGGGAAAACCGACAGCCCGGTGGATGGTCCGACCCTGGTAAACGTCGGACAAGACGATCTACACTCCCTCAGCCCAGACGGTAACCTCGTCATTGATGTACCCGGTGCTGCCAATGCACACACCAGCGCCCCCCTCCCCCCTGCAACTCATTCCCCAGACCACGACCATTCCATGGACCCAGAAGTGGACTCTCAAGCTGAGAACACCTCCCCTCTATCTGACCCCGACCAATCCCATCTGCTCTACGAAGGCACTTCTGACCAATCACAGCCGGATGCTAGCCCATGTGACATTGATGATGACCTGATGGATGAAGCCCTGATTGGTGGAATGGATTCATAACAGACCAATCAGTGACACTGGTTTCTGTTATGTAACCCAAGCTCTC
Organism: Branchiostoma floridae x Branchiostoma japonicum; assembly: GCA_013266295.2. Taxonomy (NCBI): domain Eukaryota; kingdom Metazoa; phylum Chordata; class Leptocardii; order Amphioxiformes; family Branchiostomatidae; genus Branchiostoma; species Branchiostoma floridae x Branchiostoma japonicum. The sequence continues at coordinate 4,610,375 of CM023835.1, read as the reverse complement.
ATTGGTGGAATGGAGTTGAAATAACCAATCAGGTTAGAGCTCTGATATATAGAGAAGGACACAGGGTGCATTTTTCCTAAACATTTTTGATGTAAAAGTCTATGACAGGAGCTCTGTCATATTTCTTTTGCTCGAGTAGGGCAGGTACAATTTGTAAATGTTAAATGTGCCTGTAATTCCAGTGACAATGATGCTTCTTGTCATTCAGTCATGAGAAAAACCAAAAGCTCTGTAAGAAGCTAGTTGGTTGGTCAGACACAATTATGTATTCGCAGAAGCATCATTTGTAGCAATGAAATAGGATTGGCAGTTTTGACCAGAGATGCATTGCAAATTTTAAGGTCCATGTCCAACAGAAGATAGTGACAAATTGTGTCATGCTGTCAATGTACATGTAAGGCTACACCAATTTGATTTGGTGGTTCTTGGCATTTTTTAAAAATATAATGAAACATAATAATAAAAACAAAGCCTGAGGACCAGGTTTATGCCTTGGTTCGCCCAGTTTTATGGAATAAATACAAGTTTTCTTCCATACACTCTGTATTTTATTATGTCCATTTGCTATATTTTCATTTTGAAATGTTCGAGAACCAAGGAAATAAATTGGTGTGGCCTAAATGCTAATTTTCAGTTGTCAGAATAGGCCAATGTCAGTTGAGTTGTGGATGGGACTACCATACAATCATGGTTGGCATTTAAGCTACAAATTTTAATGAAAGGTAGAAAATATGAATTGTTGGTATTTTCTTAACTACATTTGAATTGATGACATTTTTTTAGACCATGACTTGTTTCCTTTGTTTTAAGCATAGTTTATGTAAGCATAGCATATTTATCAATAATGTTTGTAAACTACAGCAATACACCCAGGACAACTGCATGGCTGTGTTAGTATTATTTATGTAATATGTGCCATGAATTAGGCTTTTGAATCTGCTTTGGGCTAAAAAAACTGCCCAATTTTATACCAAGCTTGTATTTAGCAATACTTTCTGTGCCCCAAATTTTGTACCAAGCTCGTACATGTATTTAGCAATACTGTGAGATGCTGGAAAGTTAGGCAAGAGTTTATCTTCGGCAAGTTTGCTAGTTTTACTACGACTGCAGTCCAGTCTATCTAAAGATGGGCTAGGTAAACCCTGCCAAGTTGCTTGCCTTGCAAAACCTGAAAAATTCAGCACCACCAAATTAAAACATTTTACAGTATTGTATTTACTGTCATGACATTAGAAGAGTTACTGTAAGAACATCAGACATGATTCTTGAATGTCTTTGGTTTTTGATTTCACAGACTGAGGTAGCCTGTGAACCTATCAACTGATCTGGAATAACCCATTTAAGACCAACAAGTTGTGCACTCTACATTTAACAGTGATTGGTGCATCACTTGTTTGAAATGATGTTGAGAAACAAGTCCATTCATTTGTAACGCTGTAGGGCTAGTCTTTGAAATGAATTGCCAATATGTTGATGTCAACTTCTTGAAGCTTCATGATTCCTTTTCTATCAGATGGTTAAAGAGTACAGAAATTTTGTCAGACCACTAAGTGTGGTAGAAATGCAGTAGAAGCGACTCTCGTATTCGTGTACATGTCCTATATGGCAAAAGTAGATTGAGCAAAGATTTCGATGTGTCCCAAAAATGATGTCCAACCAAGTATACAACAGCTCTGTTTTATTGAGAATATGAAAGCTTGGCCTACTACTGTGTCACAATTATTAATGCATGTATTAAAATAGCTGTTTGATGAACATAGCATCATATTCAGGTAAAAATATGTACCCCAGATTATCAAGAACACAGTCAAACTTTTGAAATGTATGTAAATTGTACCTTTTTATTATTACTATCTTGTTTAGCTTCATGTTTTATTGGTAATATGAACCATTTTGTCAACTACTAGTATTTGCATTTTATATCAAATGAAAGTATCTAATTGTAGTTGGCATAATTCTTAACTTCATAGAAGGCTTTTTTTGGTACTAGCCATTGGCCAACATATGTAATTTTAGAGATCATGCTAGTGTTTTTTATAAGATGTAGAATTTTTACCAAAGGAGCTGCATAGAAAAGAATCCTAGTGGAAAAATTTGTTACATGTTGCAAGTTATATTTATGCCATTTAACAGTTTTAATAGTACTCAAGAATCAAGTTTGGCTTGTGATGCGATCTTCTCCACCTTTCTCTTAAAGGCCCAAGTGTCTTATACTATTAAGACTTTATGGTAAGACTGTACCGCTATATCTTAGAGGGAACAAGGATAGATCTTTTACACACATACCTCCAGCGTAAGTGTTGGTAACTTGCTCTTATTATATAAACCAGATTTCTTGTTGTATAGGCGATGTACGATGTGCACATTATATTTACGCTCTGTATATAATCACGTTAGTATGACCTCTTGTTTTGGGTCATGAATAAAGTACCAACTGTTTTGTATGCAGATGAGGCTGTGTCTTGTTTTTAATGAGCATGAACTTTAATAGGGTTAGAATGCTATATTCTTCAACAGTTCGTGGGACTAGTTTGTCAACATCAAGGTTAGATATCCAGGTAAACGACAATTGATACAGAATAAGTGCATGAATAACAACACAGAACACACGGTCCTAAAAAAGCGACGCCAAACGGATGAAATTATCATTGCAGGAAAACACGCATCCAGCAGGAGCAAAAATAATTTGGATCGCTAGGGGTCGCCACTGACACGTGCAGATGATTCTCATAACGGACATGTCATACTATTGTAGTTGTGTATATTTGATGGTTGGGCCGAGTTGACCAGGGCGGTGGGCCGAGTTGACCAGATTTGCGATGGGCCGAGTTGGTAATGTTCCGAGTCGTCCTGCTTCCGTAACGAAGTTTTTTACCATAAAGGGGCTTATTCGTAAATTTTATCGTTAATAGGAATGGTGTACACATGTACTTCTAAGCCGTTATTTCATTGAAGTTGTTTTCGTAATTAGTTAAGCATCTTCACATTAGTTAGCAGTAATTAGACAGGGCTGTGTTGAACACCTGTGTAAAAACACGTTTGGCATGGTCAGTTCAAAATGGCGCTTTGGTACGAGGAGTATGCTCAGGGATGTTATCTTTTTGCAACTTTCCGGTTACTTTTTCGACTTTTTGTCCGTAGAATGTCTTTCTACACTGTGCGGTAGAACGATGGGAAGTTTTCGCGGTAGATTTATTGCCGTTCTCTTGGCGTTCTGAGGAGAAAATGCGGATTTCCTGACCTGGTGAATTTTGGAGAAGACAGTCAGCATGCAAAATGGCGAGCAGTTGGGAAGAATTGCGTGGCTCGGAGACGACCTCGCCTCTTTGTACAGGTAAACAACAAACTATATTTGACTGTCATTATTCCCTTAGCAACTAGTAAGAACATGTAATATTCAACAAGGTATATTCCGTAAGAAATGGTGTAGTTCTGAAACTTTCGAGCGACCGTATCCTGACTTGAAACAGGTTTTGAAAGAGTCAATTTTGCTGCGTTATCTTGAACATTTTTCACGTGTGGTGAGTGTTAAATGTAACGTTATTTGTCAATTGACAATTATACAACGTTGTGAGTTTATATTTGTACAAAAAAATGCGGTAACAAAAACAATCTTCTATTTGTCTCCACGTGGTTCGAAAACACCTGTTGGAATGTGCAAGTGTGCATAATTAAATCTTTCCCTCCCAAAACTCGTGTAAACAAGACTGGGTCCTCAAAGTTTCAAAGCGTCGAAATAGACACGGCACAAAAAGTTTGGAAACTTCAGTCCAGTTGACTATATCTTCGCGCTTCTATTATCATTTGCGTCGTATTATGTATCATTGAAAAGCTTGTTCATTTCTCTTTTAGACTAATGCAACCCCATTTGTAATGACCAAGGTCAAACATTTATGGCGCCAACACTTGTAACAACTGACTACGCGGGTGGGTAGCAAGTTTCCAAACAATTTGTGCCGAGTTTATTTATATTTTGCATATACAGCTTCAGTTGAAGTGTTTTTATGTTTTAACTGCTATTGCTACCGGTAATAGGCGGTCACTACGCATGTAGTTTTGTCGAGGTGTTTGTCAGTTTTAATCTTTATCACTGCCATATATGTTGTAATATTTTATCTATGTTTTGGAAACTAAATAAAAGGGATTGGACTTAACAGTTTTTATTTGTCATTAGGCCACAGCAAGTAATTTATATGGATGACGTCAGCGCGCGAATTGATTTTCGCCCGATTTCAGAAAAAAAAAGAAATTTTGTTGTCCTCTGTGGGTGGTCAACATGCCGAAAATGGGCGCCAAGTACATGTATCTCGTATTGAAGTTGTGACGCTAGAATAAAGATACATACATTTTCTTCTAAAGATTATCGATTTTTACATACCATAAAAGGTTATGTTTCATCTTTGATTTGTTAACTTTGAAAGGCTTTTGCAAAGTAAATTTTTAAATTTTGTGGTTCAAAACAACAAAAACTTTAAGTTCAATTATATCAAAGTTGTCTAACACGTAAATGAATGAATTTTCCTGAAGTAGGGAGCCGTAGAAACATCTATATGACCTTTTACCTGAAGCGTAATCAGCCATTTTAACCCCACGTAATTCGTAGCCAGACCTCCAGATGGCGTTCAGCACCAAGGACAGACATGTTTGCACAGAAACGTGTAGTGCACGGAAATAAATTACGCCGCATGATTGCGTTAGCAGATTCCCCCTACTATACCTTCTATACCAGTACTTGTTGCCTCAGATGTAGCCAGTGTGTGAGTTTGACATGCACTAGTCCGAAATGGTGGGGTGGGCATCACTATTTTGGAGGGGTTCGATTTTTGGTGATAAAATAATTGTGGCCATCAAGGTAAATATTAGATCAGCTGCTGTGCATCACACTAATTATACTTTCATTGTTACATCTAGGTGTGCCTAACGTTCGTGTCCTGACTGGGAGACTTCTGTCCAAACCAGACCAGATGAGGGCTCAGCAAACCAGTTGACTTGAAGACGCAGAGAAGTGAAGAGTCCTCACAGGTGAGACATTGCTTTACAACATCTTACTTTTAGATGTGTTAAACAACCCGAGTCTATACCAGAAACTGTAATATTTAAAGAACAGCACATTTCTACATTTATTCATAATCAATGATGAGCAAATCGGTAGTTGAATCGTAGAATTTTATAACGATTATCTTTAATGATCATTCTTGCCTGGATATTTTTCATCATACTAAGTATTCATAATGTTACATGTAGGCATGTCCTGAGGGTCAGCTGTGTTGGTGTTCCTTTGATGACGGTAACTCCTGACCAGACCAGGGCTCAGCAGACCAGAACTGCTGAAGACACCGAGGGAGCTGAATGGTTTTCCCAAGTAAGTTTGACTGCTTCTTATCGTTACTTTCTTGAGAAATATGAACACGGAAACAACAGTTGTTACTTATCTTGTAAAAGAACTGTTCTTTTTTCTTTTCGCTGGCCTGCTTCATAATTTGATTTTCTGCAAAAATCCAAGAACATCTCAAATTTGTGTGGCTCAGCAGTAACAGCATGACATTGTAGACGTTAGTTCTTGGCAAGGCCAATCACTTCTTACAATACACTGACTTTTGTTTCTGTCTTCAAGATTTGAAGTTGGAGACCAGACCATGGTGGGAAGGACCTGAGGCTTTTATCGGCATAGTTGTGTGAAAGAAGGTGGATCCAGAGACCGGACTGTAGCAGGAGGAAGAACCAGACTTTCATTAGGCAGGGCTGCATGTGCGAAAGAAGATGGGGAGGTGTGAGTATGGTCTCTTTGTTAACACAAGACAACACACCACACACTTTCCTGCATTTCTCTCTTGATTTAAATGCCCAGTTAACTCTACTGTAACTCTTTCTCCATCACATTTCACAAACTTCTCTCAATCACACGTCTTTGACTGCTTTCATTAATTGTACAGTAATCACACTTTTCTGTTGTGCCAATTTTGGCGCAAAAAAACACACTAATTGGGATCCTCACCTGGATAGATAATTAGATTAACTTTTCCCGCCTTTTTAGATAGAGTATAAATCTGTCTGACCTTTGACCCCAACCCCCTAGCCACACTACATTGAACCACACACTCAGTATGTTGTTAGTGACTCTGTTCCAACCACACTCTACTACATCAGACCAACCTTAGAGTCACAAACACTTGGTTAATGGAGGAAAGTTTTCTGCCAAAAGCCTCTGAAGAATTTCTTGCTCTCCTGATCAGTCAATTGCACTGGTATACTGATGTGTTGAAGCATCAATGTCTCCACAAGCAAAGACATATCCCCAAGGGAGTACACTGAGTGCATTGACCGACAGGAGAGTGAGAAATTCTTCAGAGTCTTTTGGCAGAAGACTTTCCTCCATTAACCAAGTGTTTGTGACTCTAAGGTTGGTCTGATGTGGTTGGAACAGTGTCACTAACAACATACTGAGTGTGTGGTTCAATGTAGTGTGGCTAGGGGGTTGGGGTCAAAGGTCAGACAGATTTATACTCTATCTAAAAAGGCGGGAAAAGTTAATCTAATTATCTATCCAGGTGAGGATCCCAATTAGTTTTTTTTTGGCGCCAAAATTGGCACAACAGAAAAGTGTAACTACTGTGCAATTAATAAAAGCAGTCAAAGACGTGTGATTGAGAGAAGTTTGTGAAATGTGATGGAGAAAGAGTTACAGTAGAGTGAACTGGGCATTTAAATCAAGAGAGAAATGCAGGAAAGTGTGTGTGGTGTGTTGTCTTGTGTTAACAAAGAGACCATACTCACACCTCCCCATCACACATTTCACACATGCAGCCCTGCCAATGAAAGTCTGGTTCTTCCTCCTGCTACAGTTCAGTCTCCGGATCCACCTAATCTTCTTTCACACAGCTATGCGATAAAACCTCAGGTCCTTCCCACCATGGTATGGTCTCCAACTTCAAATCTTGAAGACAGAAACAAAAGTCAGTGTATTGTAAGAAGTGATTGGCCTTGCCAAGAACTAACGTCTACAATGTCATGCTGTTACTGCTGAGCCACACAAATTTGAGATGTTCTTAGATTTTTGCAGAAAATCAAATTATGAAGCAGGCCAGCGAAAAGAAAAAAGAACAGTTCTTTTACAAGATAGATAACAACTGTTGTTTCCGTGTTTATATTTCTCAAGAAAGTAACGATAAGAAGCAGTCAAACTTACTTAGGAAAAACATTCAGCTCCCTCAGTGTCTTCAGCAGTTCTGGTCTACTGGTCTGCTGAGCCCGGGTCGGGTCTGGTCAGGAGTTACCGTCATCAAAGGAACACCAACACAGCTGACCCTCTGGACATGCCTACATGTAACATTATGAATACTTAGTATGATGAAAAATATCCAGGCAACAATGATCATTAAAGACAATCATACTTAAAAAACCTACGATTCAATTATTTCTTTGCTCATCATTGATTATGAATAAAAAAACTAGATATGTGCTGTTTTTAAAATACATGTATATAGTTTCTGGTATAGACTCGGGTTTTTTAACACATCTAAAAGTAAGATGGTGAAAAGCAATGTCTCACCTGTGAGGACTCAGTTCACTTTGCTGCGTCTTCAAGTCAACTGTTTTGCTGAGCCCTCATCTGGTCTGGTTTGGACAGAAGTCTCCAAGTCAGGTTTCTCCCAGTCAGGACAGGAATGTCAGGACACACCTAGATGTAACAGTGAAAGTATAATTAGTGTGATGCAAAAACATTTCTCCATTCAACACTGATCATGAATGGCCAGTAAAAGAACTATCCATCCTTGAATAGATCTAGAAACTTGAGGTGCTTTTAATGTGTCACTCAGGTATTGTGTTGTGCCTCAGAAAAAAATTATACTTTTATGGCAATATTTGACACATGTCTGAAGAAAATGGTTAACAAGATCCCATGGTCTGCATGTGCAGCAGAAGAACAACATATAATGGTTACATGTACTTGTGAAAAGTCTTCATTTCCCTCCATGTCTTCACGTAAACTGGATTGCTGAGCCCTCAGATGGAGCCACATGAATCAAGAATCAAAACGGCCAAACCACATCGAAAGTGCTTTCAGCGCATCCGTATGAACGGGGTCTAAGTGCAACACTAAACCCAGGGGAAAAGTTGACACCAATTGTTTTCGAAATTCTGTGTCTGTGCTTCTTTCCACCACAATGAGGTTTATCTACAATAGTCCAGAGAGTATCTAAGATAATATTAAGTACAACTTACCACCAAAAGTGGACGTGGTGCGTCTTCCTTGGCGAAAAGTTTTCCAGAGTGTTCTTGCCATCCATGCACACACGCCATCTTGAAACGGTGTGATTCACGCACAGGTGCCACCTGTTAATCATGAGCAAAATTTGAATTTGGTAATCAAGTTAACATTAGATTAACGACAGGCCAATAGACAAGCACCTCTGATGCAAGCCAGACAAAAATACGATGATCTCATTATGATTTTTATCTCACAAATGTAGTTGTTTTGCTCATAATTCAAATTGTAGATTAAGAAGGGACAGCTAACTTAGTAATTGGACAATAAATGATTTTTGTTTGACTCATTTATATATGTATTACATTGCGGCAAGAACAGTTCTATCTTGTAGCTAGTAGTTGACAGACTAGGGAATTGGTGATAAACGTCGTTAACGTTTGTAGCAGACATGGATATTAGCTTAGCTGTTGTAGCCCTTTCCCCATGACTAAGAAAAATTGTGATTTCGATTTTCTATATGTCAGAGTAGAGACTCCGACCTGATAGAATCGGCAACGATAGCGATTAGTCTCCACCAGACTCCTTTGCAGGCTGAATGAATAGTCGAAATCGGACTAAAGAATGATATATAATTGGCCAGGGGAGACAGACGGCCATAGTTGGACAAATTGGCCTGCCATTTTTAAGCCGATTTCGACTATTTATTCATCCTGCAAATGAGTCTGGTGCAGACTAGGTAAAGATCGCGACCGGAGTCTTTGTCGACAGAAACTCCGGTCAGGATGCTGTTAATGTGTTAGGGTGGTTTCCCATTTACAAATCCTAAATCTTAAGTCAATCCATTGATCTAAAGTGACATGAATCAAAGTTGAAAAGTTCTGTCTTTTAAGCAAATGTCTTAAAATCTACAGACTACAATCGGGATCTCTGTCGGTTCTACCAGATCGGAGTCTCTAGCCTGGCATATTTAGCCTCTACCAGGCTTCGGGAAGCGGTTGGAAGGAGTAGAAAAATGGCCAAATAGACGGATCATGAACATGCCAGGGGAGTTGGTCCGCTAAAGAGTACAGTTTGATATCTGTCTGGCCAATTTCTACTCCTTCCAGCCGCTTTCCGAAGCCTGGTAAAGGCTATGACATTTACACTACATTACCGTGGTGTAGTTACCGAAGAAGGGGGGGGGGTACATCCTTCATCCCCCGCTGTGCATAATGACCCGCCCCCATTGATGATGCAGCGCGAGCATCCACTGTGAGAGCGAGATGCAGAACACAGAATATCAGTCATGTAAAGACCATCCTCTGACGTGGTTTGCAACACAGTCCGATCTCCCCTGCACCACTCAACATTCAAACTCCACGTATGTAGCTTTTCTTTGAACATTATATATTTATTCTAGCTTCCGTATATCTTTTATAGACTGACATGTTAGATGCCCTTACAAATCTAATTGCTCTTGTGATTGTGTAGATTTGAAACTCTGTCACCAGTGTTTATATATTCCATTAGATTCAAAGGGTTATACGCAAAGAATGGTTATTTTAGTCACTCTAGTTTATGTAAACAGTATATACTAAATATTTAGAGAGAAAGTACCGGGTATACGCACTTAATAGTCAACAAAAAAAGGAAAGGAGACAAAACGCTTTACACCAAAAAGGAAACAGAATAATCTTTCGTCATAACTTCTTAAAGGCATCCTATGAAATTTTAGGGCGGCAAAACAGCAAATAATCTGGATGAGGAAATCGGTCTGATATTAACATTTTGTACCATCTCTTAGCACATTTTCGTCATCATTTCATACTTGAAGCGTTTGAAATATCCCCAAAACAAGTTACGTGAGGAGTCCCTTTATTTTTTGGTTGGTACCACCAATAAATAGCTAGAACCAGCTTACTGTACGAAACAAGCAACCGTTTTCCGTCAGCGACATCGCGTTTTTCCCTCACAGATATCAGTATGCTATGGGATAGGGTTGATTCAACTTACTACATTAAAGAAAATGACCAAAATATCGACTTTAAAAATCCAGTTTTACTGCCTTGAAGTCGCCTTGGGTGCCATTAAGTTTGAAATGTTGTGGTGAGACTGTAAAAATGTATCGTAACACCAAGATTTCATCAACAGCTGTAAACTACAGTCCGTTACACTTTCTTGTTTTGTTAGGACATTCGAATAGGTTTTCAGGGTAAGTACCGTATGGGCGCGCCCCAAAACCTGCATAAGAAAGGACGGGGCAGCGCGCACCCAGGTCAGCTACCAGGGTCTGAATAGTAACCATGGTAACGGCGAGCATGTAGGAGCCATGCAGCACATTGGTTGTGACTTCTGTGTCCTTTTTCATCGAGATAAATGATGTTGAGGGAACAAACGGGTCAGGGGGCATTGTTCGTAACTGTTGTTTCGACAGTCGATATTGCTAGCCTCTACCAGGCTTCAGAAGTGGCTGGAAAGAGTAGAAATTGGCCAAATAGACAGATAACATGCCAGGAGAGTTGCATTGGTCCGCTAAATTGGAGTAGTTTTGCAGCGGCAAATGTACTCCTTTGCCGGACCAACTCCCCTGGCATGTTATCTGTCTATTTGGCCAATTTCTACTCTTTCCAGCCGCTTCTGAAGCCCGGTAGAGGCTAGATAATGAAACAATCTACCTCCTAACTTTGGATGTATAATCAGTGTATAAAAACAAAAGTAACACTTTGTATGTGTTTGAAAGGGTGAGGGGCACGAAAAGATGATAAGAGAACATTTTTTTTGTTTCGCTAACGTTTTTTTATAAGTCCTTATGATTCTGCTTGAGTTGGGGCAACCTCTCGGATTCGCTCGCTTCATTTTTTTTCCGATTTGCAAGCAAAAAAAATATATTCAGGTTCTGAATCAACTCCAAAATGCTCCTATTAATAGGATTTGTGGCCACAACAGTTGAAGAAAGTCCTTTTCTTCCTAGTTGTTACAGTTTTTCCATGTATCAATGCAGTGGTTTGATCAAAATTCCAAAATTCATTGTTTGTGTTTGAATTATAAACCAGCCTGGTATGTTGACTTCATGACTCCTATCGTAGCATTTGGGGCTATCATAGGATGCCTAGGCCTGTTTTTCCCTGTCCATATTTTTTCTGAAAAAAATCCGAGAACCAACAAATTAAATTGGTGTGGCCTTAGAAGTACCGCATCAAAGTTTACATTCATGTACACCTGATTTGCAGAGTAGGAACTCATTTGGAAAATGCATGTATCTTAGTCCCAAAAGTCTAATGACTTTAACCTTGATCTAGAAGTCCTGCTGAGGGGCTGTTTTTATCTCCGGCTTAACCTTGAGTTTAACAGCTTCTCAGCCGGCTCAGTGCTTCATTACCGGAGAAGGAGAGGTTTTAAATCTGCTTTATAATCTGGAGCTTAAGCCATGACGTACATTGTACCGTCCTCTGGATCACACGAACACATAGCCTCCTTTGCAGGCGTTCCGGGAGCAGTCGGCGTTTCTTTTTTCTTTTTTTAGGGGGGTCTAATTTTTTCCCGGTGCGGGCTTTTATTTATTTATTTATTAAGCTTCACCACGTACACTGTGGATGGTATGGCGGAACAGGTAGTTCTAGCGAAAGAACACCTTTATAAAGCCGCCATACCAATATAATAACAAGATAATACAACAAGTAATCAAATGACTTTTTTTCGTCAGACAGACAAATGACCTTCGGCCTTTTTTGGGGGGGAGGGGGGCAAGTTTTCTGATCGCACGCGCTTAGAACTCTGGCTGCCTTCCCTTTTTGTTCCCGGAACGAAAAATATGACATAAACGACAACAAAAAAATAAAAATGTTGACAAAATAATCATGCCCACTATTCGTGTATATTGTTGGTATGAATTGTTTCTTTTTCATTCAAGCAAATAGTCCGTCCGGGCCCCGGTTTGGAAATGTTACCTCAGAACAAGGAGCTAGGCGAAACATATCAGCACTCTTTCCAAATGTACAGCAAAGATACAAAGAACTGTACATTTGCAGGCTTTTCAAAGTATGATGATGCAGGAAAACGTTCTTCCGTTATGCTGGCTCGAGCTCGATGCTATCTTATCAGTATGAGTGCAGTGCACTTCATATTTGTACGTCCTTTTATCTGTTGTGCGAAGACTGTGAAGAGTGTTCTTTAAAACATCGTAAGCTGGCAAGAGTAAGATCTGATCCTTTAAGATTGAAGCGGTGACCTGTACAGAGGCTTTCCCCGAATATATTTACTGAAAGAGCTTGCATCTCGTGACATGAATTGAGTGGTTCGAACCTTATAGTCCGGTCTTAGGGTTGACATCTTGAATAGGTGATAGTCACCTGTTATGTCAATCCTTCCACAATGTGTGGTATAAATCTCGATAAACTAGTAAAAAACTAAATTAATTCTAAACAGCTAATGGACCAAGGACGGTTCCATTAAGAAAATTCAGAGAGGGGTGTAGCGAGGGCAGGAACCTAGCTGTTCTGTTTCTAAATTGCAGGTCAAAGGCAGGAACAATTTGGCACCTATGTATACCTAGTTATACTATGACACCTAGGGATATATATATATATATATCAAGATAAGTACAAAAAATTGATGAGATGTCCTGTACAGAGGTAAGTTAAGCTACATTATACACCTTTCGATACGAATCGAATCAAATTGGAGTTAAATTTGAGTCAAATTTGACTGTCCCGACCACCCCCGACCTACTGACTCCCGAACACCAGCCAACCACCAGCCAATCATGCCCGAACCTCCCGTCCTAATGTTTTAAACATTTTGAAACATTCGGAGCCGAATGGTAGCCAACTTTGCCGAACACCAGCCAACCACAGCCGAACTTGCTCCCGACCTACTCCTAACCTTGGTTGTGGGAGTTCGGCAGTGTTCGGGAGGCCATATAATTCGGCTGTGTGTGACAGGAGCTTAACGTAAGTCCTGCCACGTCAGACAAATTTATTTACATTCTGAGCAGACACTTTTACTGGCAAGCCGTGTACTCTGGGGTGTTTGTAAAAACACGCCTTGCACTCAAACGGTTATCACTCATACCCCGCCTTCCTCCACGGGGAGTCTTATGTAAGGCACGGTTTGCATCTATAATGTCTCAATGGTTCCATAGGGAAGAGTGAACTGCGCCTGTAATCGTAATGAAGTGATTCTTATTCAAGTTCACCTTCTGAACTTGACTGGTTATCAGTCATTTTACACCGTAGAAATAGTGGAGAAATTAGCTATGGATTTGAACAGAATGTAGGCTTTGTGAACGCTGGCTGCACACACACATGCACGCACGCACGCACGCACACACACACACACACACACACACACACACACACACGGACAAACACACACACACACACACGGACAAACACACACATACACACGCGCGCACACACACAGATAGACACACAGACGCAGACACACACATACACACACACACACATACATACACACTCATGCATAGACACATACACACACACACACACACACACGTACGCGCGCACGCGGACACACACACACACACACACACACACTCATACATAGACACACACACACACGCACACACACAGAACGTACAATTCTCAGAGGAGTTACGACCTACGTCAACACTTTTCGTCACAGGACAGCCGAAATATATGTATCGTGTAGTCAAGTCGTAAACACATCCACAGTTGTACTAAAATCCATTTGCACTCGTCGTAAACCTGCCACAAAACGCATGGCTTGCGGATGATATCTTGAAATCGGGACCCATGGAACTTTAGATCTGATTACAATTATGCTTTATCATGTACTCCCATGTACGTTATCAACGTAGTTATGTAAATCAACATTGATATCGCCCACATTATTAAAGCTGCATTATGTAACATTAGGACGATAGAAAAAGTTATTTTTCTTTACAAAGTAAGGTGAATCAACCCTACTCCTTTGCATATAAGTGTCATTCAGGAACAGGAGGTGCCAAAATATGACGGCTTACAAGTATGTTTAAAAGCTGGAAACACAGCTGTCAGTCATGTTTGTTGACATTCTGGTAGTTTGTGGTGGTGCCACAAATTGAGTGCGCCTCGTGTGGGCTGTTTTAGCGCCAACCATAAATGTCAGAAATATGAAACAATTGCACAAATATGTGGAAAAGTGGAAGTAAATGACAATCACATAAAGATGTTCTTTAATTAAAATTTTCAATTTTTGGTGCCAAAATGTTACATAATGCCGCTTTAAGTGAAATTCAGAGCTACGAAATTTTGGTTTTATGCTGGTGATTATACAATAGTCTACGTCCGACTAGTATCACCCCCCCCCCCATGTGTGGTAAACATTGCCGTATTTATCCCTGATTTGTAGCCTCCTTGGTGATACCAGCTTACAGTGTACTAAAACTGGATGTCACTTGTACTGGTTCACTGTATACTACAGGTAGATGTTTCTGGTTCACTGTGCACTGAAGCTAGGTTTTGTCGATCCACTGTTTACGGATGCTAGCTACTAGTTCACTTTGTTCTGAAGCTACATGTATGTGTTACTTCACGTTCATGTTGTTTCTGTATTTGCATTTAATGTTTTTAATTAAAAAAAACGTTGTCGTATAATAAAATCTTGGCCATTTATCAACACCAATACGAATGGGTATTGGAAATGTTAAAATACCGTCAGGTGTTTTCATAGTAACCGATACTGTATGTAAAAGGCCGTACAGTAACACTATTCTTAAGGGCACATGTATAATTTATAGGCTACAGACATAGCTGTCACGAACTTGTCGTGTCACTCAAATAAGGAAATAGATACGCCATCCATCCCCAAAACAAGCTAATTAAGTACAAATTGCCTACTATACTTCAAGTGGGAAACATTGCGGTTTTGCACTGTGACGGTAAAATGCTCAAGTATGAGTGTAACGCTACAAATTACACGTTAAAATTGCGTGGTAATTAATGCACAAACTAGCCCGTGTTTAACGTCCAGTTCCCTCATGAATAATTCTCACGCTCTTGGCATAGAAAACCCCCAGTGTTGAAAATGTTACCGCCCCGGCGTTAGCCTAGAAAATTCTATGCTCAATCCAGAGAATTATTGCATAGTAAGTACGTTGGGAAACGCTCGGAGAGTAGCGAACTGTTCAAGAAATGAGCTGCAAAGCCTGAGGCCAATCTGGTGTGCTTGGCTCTTGTACAGGTATGTGTCTTTCTAACAGTCTTTAAACACACAGGCCATATAGGTTAAATGGGTGGATGTGTTAACGTTAGGAGTAATGGGACATTGTAAACTGTATGGCTGTGGCAGCTGGCGTTCGGCCTTGTCGGTTTTGAATGGAGCGGTCGTTCATATTTGAATGGAGTGCTACAACGTCTTTCAGACATATCTGACAGGAACAGATACTAGCGAGGTACGAAGGGAGATTGTGAAATGACTCTGATGTTTAACGCTAAATGTAAAGGATGATTCTGTGTTAGTAAATGTTTTGATACCGTTTGAGCATTCGAAGGTCTATGTCACTAATACACACAGTCACGTGATTCTTGTATCCACGTAATTCCATGTTTTAAAATTTCACACACACACACACACACACACACACACACACATACACAAGTGTACACACACACACACACACACATACACACACACACACATACACACATACACACACACACACACATACACACATACACACACACACACACACATACATACACACATGCAAAAGCGTGATTCTTGTAAACGAAACAAAACACACACAAAAACGTGATTCTTGTATCCACGTAATTCCATGTTTTAAAATTTCACGCACACACACACATACACACACACACACACACACACAAACGCACAAATACACACACGCACACATACGTACACACACACACACAAACACACGCACACACGAACGCACACACACGCACACGCATGTACACACACACACCGGTACACACACACACATACATACATACATACATAAACACACACAAACACACACACAAACGCACACATACACACACACACACACACACATAGGTCTATATACATGTTAACATATGGTTATATACATGTAGTAAGTCCGACATGTACCTGTATGCCTGTTCAACACATGAACACACAGTCTTTTATCTTTCCCATAAGAACACTAATGATCGACGTGTACACCCATTCACAGAGGTTGCCAATCAATCCGGCAATTAACGAGCTGAAAATCTGTCTCGTCTCCGATGTGAATAATCGAACCTTGCCCAAATTATCCGCTGTGAAGATGCTGCCATTAAAGGCACCCAAAGCGATTTCAGGGCAGTAAAACTGGATTTTCGAGGTCAATTTTCTGGTCATTCTTACAGTAGTAAGTTGAATCAAGCCTATTCCTTTGTATACTGATATCTGTGAGGCGAAAATGCGATGTCGCTGACGGAAAATGGTTGCTTGTTTCGTATCGTACGCTGGTTCTAACTATTTATTGGTGGTACCAACAAATAAAGGGACTCCTCATGTAGCTTGTTTGGGGCTACTTCAAATGCTTCAAGTATGAAATGATGACGAAAATGTGCTAAGAAATGGCGGTAAATGTTAGTATCACACAGATTTCCTCATCCAGAATGTCTTTTGTTTTGCCGCCCTGAAATTGCATTGGGTGCCTTCAAGGTGCGGAGACTATCATGCGTAAATCAGAATGTGTCTCTGGAGAAATATTGGCTTTCCGAAAGCATCGACAAATTTTCCGGCAAATGAACTGTGGCAGCATATTTCTGTCCCCACTCCCCCGCTTGTTAACGTGTGCACGGTTGGTTATGTTTGCAGAATGACAATCACACGCCTCGTTATCTGTTTGTCATGGGGAGGCATCCTGTTCGTGCTGGTCATGGCAGTCTTCGTGTTGGACTCGTTTGGTGGCTTATCATGTGCTGTTCCTGACTGTATATCAGTTTTCTGTTAACTAGCATGTTCACTCAAACACCTCTGTCCTGCAACTTGCAACATAATGTAACCCAACACCACATGGTGTCTGCTACAGCACCAGTTTCCATGATCACAGACCTCTAGTCCAGGTCATTGACCTTATGTGCTTGGAAAAGAAGAGGAAGGAGAAGAAACAAGGCAAAAACAATATGTTTTCCTTCTGCAAAGGTTAACATAATAAACCAAAAAACATAACCTTCTAGGCGAAGGTACTTATCTTGAAAACAGGGCAGATAACAGCAATTGCTGGCCTACTGTATCTACTCAATCGCATATATTTCAACGGTCGATATCAGACGGTTCACACGATATGAGGCACCCCTCTCGGCGGTTGACCCTTCCCTGAGCACAAATAAAATTGTCAAAACCATTTTGTTATCGATTCACGTCGTCCACATGTCATGACGCTAAGTGCAATGTACACGGTAACAGCTGGTAGATTATTCTGTGTCTGTCTAGCTTTCAGACTCGATGGAATCATATATGTGATTCATGCATTATGTAGTGTATATACATGTAAAAAAAAAATATATATATATATATATATATATATATATATAAGTGTCCGTGTAGAGCTAGAGACTCCGATCTGGTAGAATCGCCAATTCTACCGGCAGAGCGGATGAGGTCTATTGCTATAGCTAAAATTGCCCAACATATCCTAAAAGTCAAACATTCAATCACATAACTGGTAGCTACTGATATCATTTAAATAGTAGTCTGTGCTTGCCATAAAACCTAAATATCTTTTAATGCTGTACCTGTATGATACTGAAAATGAATTGCAGATTGTACCAGCTGAGACTCCGATCAGGATTTCTACCGGTAGAGACTCGGATTGGAATCTCTTATTGGTAGAACCGCCGAGTCAGTATGATGTACATACAATATGGCCATCTGCGATTAGAATATATTGGTTTCATATTTGCGAAATTTTTTCTTTTACGTTTTACGTCAGTACAGCACAAGTAAGGACATGTGACTGAATTTTATCATGATATTTGCATACTTTATGCCTTACTTCCTCGTCGTTCCGACTGTTTCACTTGCGTACGCAGGACTGGGAATCAGCGAGCTGATCCTATCTCTACAACATCGTCTCTGCCAAGAGAGTAGGATCTGAAAATACCGGGCAGAAGTCTGGCGCCATGAGGAGAAACAACTACATCTTCATCCTCAAGCTTATCTCCGTCTTTGTGGCAGGTAAGTAAGTATTCCATCTTAGAAGTAATTCTTTAAAAATATGTGGAGGAAAACTTGCGTAGACGTAAGCATTGAGTGTGTCCGATTACACTATTTACCTCCTGGTACGGATCCGAAGGTCTTGTTTTGGGTGGGTTTGTCTGTAGGATTGTGTGTATGCTTTTTCAGCAGAGACGGTTGCGGGGAGGGTGGGTGGATATTTGAGTACTTGATTGACAGGGAGGTCAAGCCTGAAGATAACCTGGGTGGGAGGAAGTGGGCAGTACGTGGAGGAATTCAGGAAGTGGACTGTGTAATACCCGATTAAATTACGTCATACAACCCCCTCCATAGTTTCTATTGTATCCAGAACTGTGCCTATGCCTGAATGGGTTAGGATTTGGCCCAGGCACGGTTCTGGATAGTCTCCGGATCCGTACATCCAATAACGCAGATTTACCCCAGGCACGGCTCTGGATACGCGTGGAGTATCCAGAGCCGTGCCTGAGCATGGTTCTGGATGAAGCACGGTTCTGGATACAACATACAATACACCCACAAAAACCTAAAAACACTGAATCTCCGATTTATTGTACTAGTAGTGCAGCTATTGGCATCGTCTCAATCGGAATTGCAGCGACTGCGAGACGCTTTCCAGGCTGTGATGTACATAATGAAAGTGTGCAGCACTACAGGGCTACCCGTTAACACGCAACTCTCGTGGGGTCGCGCTCCTGTACTAAGCGAGAATTACTGTACACCTTGCCAAATGACCTGTAAAATGTAGTGATTGCAAAGCATGGCGAGTTGGCCTCGGACTGCAAATCGTGTCCTCAAGCCGGGTTCAAACCCAGACACGTAAAGGAGCTCAAACGATTGGCTCTAGATTTCTTTACTGTAGTGTTAAAACGGGTAGGATCTAGAAGTATGTACCTTTCTTAAAGGGGCATTATGTAACATTTTATGCACCAAAAATTGAAATATTTTAATTGAAAAAATCTTCGTGTGATTGTAATTTACCTCCACTTTTCAACGTATCTGTGCAGTTATCTCATATTTCTGACATTCATTGTTGGCACTAAAACAGCCCACATGAGGTGCACTCAGTTTGTGGTGCCACCACAAACTACCAGAATGTAAACAAGCATGGCTAACAGCTGTGTTTCCAACTTTTAAACACACTCGTAAGGCGTCATATTTTAGCACCTGCACTTCCTGAATGGCACTTACATACAATGGAGTAGGGTTGATTCAACTTGCTTTGTAAAGAAACGACCAGAAAATTGACTTTTTGTATCGCCCTAATGTTACATAATGCAGCTTTAATCTCAAACGATTATTGGGGAGAAAATTCATTGAAATGAGTTCCTTGTGCATTACACAGTGTTAGCCAAGCGTTGAAAAGTAATCTTGTTCAAGAAACAAGGATTTGATCGAAGCATCAGCTTATGCATGTCTGAATATTGTAGCCCACGGCGGGCAGTTGATGATAAGAGGAGCATACAGACGCAGTATGTATAAGCAAGTAATTACAGATCTTCGGATCTGTCTAGAAAAATCCTATCTGCAGTGCGTAAAGCACGCAACACTGCATTGATAAGCGGTATGGAGAATCGGTATAATCTTCGCTGGTCTGAAACTTAATCCCCTGCCACACATAGCCGAATATATATATATGGCCTCCCGAACACTGCTGAACTGCCCCCAATCATGGTTAGTAGTAGGTTGGGAGCAAGGTCGGCTGTGGTTGGCTTGTGTTCGGTGAGGTCGGCTACTGTTCGGGTGCCCCAGCCGAATGTTTCAAAATGTTTAAAACATTCGGGTGTGAACGGGAGGTTCGGCCATGGTTGGCTGGTGGTTGGCTGTTGTTCGGGAGTAGGTTAGCAGTGGTCGGGGTGTGTCAAATTTGACTCAAATTCAACTCAAAGTCGATTTGTATAGTATCGAATGTAGGCGTACCCTAAATCTGGTCAGACTGCTCCTGAACTTCAGCCAACCTTGGTTGTTTGGGGAAAGGTTCTGAATGTGTGACAGGGGCTTAATATTGCTCGCTACCGTAGAGATCCTGCAAGTGTATGACGTACAACTTTGATTTTGGAATGTCATCTAGTAATCCGCTATTTCCTACACTTGGGCATATCCTCTGTGGCCACGTCTTGTCAATAGACGTTCCAGTCTCGACTGATCATTCAAGCCCCTCTTCTGGGGTCGTATGGCGCAACGGCAGGTGGGGTCGTATGGTGCAACGGCAGAGCGCTCGACTCAGAACCAAGAGGTCCCGGGTTCGAGTCCTGCCATGCCACCGACCTTGTACCCTTGGGAAAGGCACTTTACACGACTTTCCTCACTTAGCTCAGGTGAAGCATCGTCCTGTCCTGTATTTGTCCTCTGCGTTGGTGCTGGCATAAAATATTGAAAAAACTTGAGCTTGCCGTCACCATGTCTTGTCATGAAATGATGGATTTAAAAAAAGCCCTTCTAAACGCAATACTGATGATTGAAGCTTTCACGGTACATTCCAGGTTCCATGCACAAACCACACTAACAGTCTATATGGAAATAAATGCACAGTTTGATTCAGCATAACTGTGACTCTATTACTAGCATGTAATTTTGAGGCATGACAGTATGAATACAGAATATCCATATCAATGAATATTATTAAGAGCTTTTTCAAACAAAACCAGGATCGTTGTAAATGCTCTCTTACACAAGTTGGCTATAATTTGAGATATGATAATTTTGTATGTTTAAGAATAGTTACATAAAAATGGCATAAGAAAGGAATAACCATGTATTTAACACTACGAGCACGCACACACTTTTACATGAAGGTGTTATGGAAGCCTGTTATTAAGATAGTGGGTCGCTACATTCGACATATTCCTCGCGACAAATAATTGTGTGATGGCGTCAGCTGGCTTTCTCCCGTGGGCTGGCTAGAGCCTTGTGCATGACTGTTAATTGAAGGACATGCTATGCGTGTATATAAGAGATAACAGAATATACATGGCGTTCTCAATCATGACCTTGGGCTGTTGAATGAAATATTGCAGTACAAACGGTAAAATTGGGAAGACATATTTGAAATATCAATCATTTTTCCATGCAGTATGTGCTCTCTTGGGGGGCATCAGCAAATGATTTTTCCAATGGAATCTATGGGTGAAATCATGAAAAACAAGCACTTTAAAACACATTTATGTTTATTTTAAACCCCACGTCTTTACCCCCACTGCAAAGCTGGATTTGTCAGGTTTCTTTGGATGCAAAAAGGGGAAGGACTACCAAGGAAGCAAGGACTACCAAAGCACATTAGAGACTGTCACTTAGTCATAGTTAGACAGTTAATTAAAGGAGAGGTGGAACTTCAATTAACTCCAATTAACTGTTTTCTTCTATGTCTTTCTCAGCGTCCTTTTGTGTGCAGGAGGTTGCCAGTACGTGCATGTACAGTGAGATGACGAGCCTAAAGATACAGGCCCTGGAGAGAGGCGTGTTCCCTGGCAGCGAAGAACACCTACTCACGGACAATGATACACTGCTCTGCAGGTAACGTAGCCTGGGTGACAGACTATTGCCAGGGCCAGGGCCAGGCTAGCTCCTCGGCTCCAGGGCCAACATGTCTCCAAGGAAATTTTACTACAGACCCCCTCAGTTAGACCCTTCTTAGGGGCTGGCCTGTGTACTAGCCCTGAGAAAAGTCTGGCATCCAGGCTAATTCCTCGTAGGTGACGTTGTGCGATTTTGATGCCGTAGAATTTTCAGAACCAACAACCTCCGACAATTACAAATTAGGAAAAGCTCGCAAAGGGTTTTAATTCAAGGTATGAAATTATAAAGTAACATGCTAACTGTTTCAAATGGTACCATATCAACTACCAGTGTATTTTGCGACAGTTACATGTACCAACGATTGCATCTGTCATTCCAGTCAGTACAGGGACTTTGTGCTGTGCTCCAGCTATGTCTTACACCAACAACCTGGATGTTCGCTGAGAGATCTTCCCACTGTCTTCCCAACCTTCTACACATACCAGGACACTGTGGGTCCGGACTGTCACATGCCGGGGAGAGGTGGGCACGGAAGTATTGTTTTGGGTGGCTGAGTTGTGGGTTTCTGTCTCTGCTTTGTCCTAACAGCTTCGGTTGCATGGTGGGTGGGAGATGATTTTGACAATTGATTGACAGGGAGGTCACGCTTGGCGGTGACCCAGAACACACCGAGTGGGATTAAATGCGCGATATGTGGAGGAATTCAGGAAGTGGTGTAATACCCGATTAAATTCCATCATACAACCCCCTCCACAGTTCCAATACATTCAAGAAAACCCAAAACACTTCCCGGAGGTCTTTGAATCCTTCAAGGGGAGCCTGCAGTACCAAGGGCCTGTACTATTGAACAGTCTTACTGCTGATCAGCGACAACTGACATCAACATCAGCATTTAAAAACAGACTGTAGAGGACTGCAGACTGTAGGACGGAACCTGAAAAATGAAAGAACTAAATGTGCCTATACTGTGACTGCTTGGTACATGTACATGTCTGTATCATTACTTGTATATTGTTGTGTTCTACTTGTAATTGTTATGAATGTAATTTTGCTTTTAATGTGTGTGCCCAGGGATACCTGAAAATCAGATCAACGGATCTGAGGTATGCCCTGGTAAAATAAATAAACTTAAAACTTGAACTTGAAGGTCACAAACACCCTATTGAAATACTTCCCTGAAATTTGAAATGTTCGATTTCTTGTGTTTCTATCTGAGAAGAAATTGGCTAGATCAGGATCACAACCACGAAACCAGGGCTCTTCATTTTCCACTGCACGAAAAGTCGGATTTACCAATGGCAGTAAATGCCAGTAAAGCCGGGTAATGGTTACTTTGTAAACAGTAGAGGACCTTGACATTGGTAGCAGAAATAAGTCCGGTAATTTCGGACTTATTAACAATGGTAGTAAATGAAATTACCGGACTTGACTTTTATTTACTTCCATTGTCAAGTCTGGTACTGTTTACAAAATTTAGTAAACATTACTCGACTTTACTGGCATTTACTACCATTGGTAAGTCACGTTTCCTGTCGGCTCACAAATTGGACGGCTGTGCCCCATCCTTAACGACCTCCCCCATTGGCCATCCCTTCTACCCCCCACTATATCCCTCATTCGTCGTTGCCACTTCTTGAGTACAACTTTTCATGCAGTGTACGTTCTGCAGCAAAAAAATGAAACTCCCTTGTTGAAACACTTTGCCGGATCATTATGTATTTCCCATCACATTCCTCTTTCAGGAAGTTACGCCGTTCATCGGATGACGAAACAGCAGATAGACGGCTGTAAGAGGTACGTGTGCCTAGGGATGTTACAGAACTGCAGCGACGTGTTTCTGGGGAAAATAGCTGCACTGGATCGGGACAGCCTCTGTACATGGCCAGGGGACCAGATCGGGTAAGTACATGTATAGAGACACCGTTATTACCTTCGCCAAGAAGGTTATGTTTTCGTGGCCGTGTGTTTGTGTGTCTGTGTGTGTGTGTGTGTGTTAACAGCATAACTCAAAAAGGCAAAGATAGATTAGCTTGATATTTGGTAGGTGGGTAGGTCTTTATGAGACCTCGAAATGATTAGATTTTGGGCCCCCTGGCGGCTTGTTATGGTACTGCTGCGGAACTTCCTGTTTTAATATCTCGTGATCTGGACATGCTAGGGTCATGATTTTTGGACGGTAGGTAGCTCTTGTGCTTGGGAAGAAGTGACGTAAGTTTGGGGCCCCCTAGTGAGGTATATTTTCACATTATAATTTTAGTATCGTTTTAAGAACCTCATGTCTTCGGTATAATAATATGTTCTAACAACTTCACTATGTCTGAATTTTTACTCCGTGAAGGAGGTCAATGACCTCCGACGGAGTATTTTAATCGGTTGTGTCTGTACACGGTCGCAGCTGTAACTCACGATCCGTTTGCTTTATTGGTATGTAGTTTGGCATGTCGTCTGCTAGTATACGCGAGATGATGCACGTTGTTTTTTTTTTACACCGTAGCAGTTTTCATAGGTAATGTAATATTACAAATCGACACCCCCTTTTTGAAGGTTTGGAACAGTCTCCAGCTGTTGTAAAGCATTTCTGTCGTTGAGACTATTCTTTATCGTTTGTTTGTAGGGTGTACTTGGAGTTGAATGAATGTGTTGACCGCGCCCAAACGGTGACCAACTACACGGAGAGCTTGCTCGCAGACGAGGTGTTGAAGAGGGTACACGAGACGGCGTACGGCCACTGCAAGGGCAAATACAAGCGGGAACGGGAGCCTTTCGACCCGCCCGACTCCATCTTTGCCGCCTGCGTCTCCGTCCCAGCCTTTCTGACGTTTGTAGCAGCGGTGGTGCTAGCGTCCTGGGACTACATCCGAGGAAAGCAGTGAATAAGCTTATAATCATTACGTCCTACCTCCTCCATTCTGCCTGCCATTTTAGAATCAGTTCACGTAGAGAGTATCTCTGATTGGCGGTTTGTTGATTGTGCCAATTTTCCCTTTTCTTTAAATGGACCGTTAGACCAGTAGTGACGTACGTGTTTGAGACAAACGCATGCAGACGCGTGTCTTAAAGGCTTCCAAAGCAATTTCAGGGTGGAAAAAACAAAATATTCTGGATGAGGAAATGCGTCTGATAGTGACATTTACTGCCATTTCTTAGCACATTTTCGTCATCATTTCATACTTGAAGCGTTTGAAATAGCCCCAAAACAAGCTACGTTACGAGTCACTATATTTTTTGGCACCACCAATAAATACCTAGAACCAGCCTACGTTACGATACAAGCAACCGTTTTCCATCGGCAACATCACATTTTGCCTCACAGATATCAGTATGCTATGGGATAGGGTTGATTCAACTTACTACATTTAAAAAATGACCAGAAAATTGACTTTGAGAATTCAGTTTTACCGGCCTGAAATCGCTTTGGGTGCCTTTAAATATACTAGCATGGAGGAAAAGAGAAAGCAACAGCATGATGTAATGAGTAAGCACGTTGTTGAAGGTGCATGCTGTTCTTAGTTCGTGACGTGGTTGTTCCTAGTCTGGACTTGTCACTGTTTGTTTTAAAGGCACTGTAAGGGCCTGGTCACAAACGTCGTGCAATCTTCGTACGGTCGAAACTTGAGAACATTCGTAGGGCTGTCGTGTAAATGTCGTACAGCTGTCTTGTTACGGAAAAGGCTGTAATGGATCCTTTAAACGTCGCGTGGTTGGTTCTGACATAGCCTGCTTAAAAACTCTTCGGCATCAAAATCGTGCGACGCCCTACGACGAATGATCTGCGCGAAAAGTTGGATTTACCCATGGTAGTAAGTGCCAGTAAAGTCGGGTAATGTTTACTTTGTAAACAGTACCGGACTTCCCAATGGTAGTAAATAAAAGTCAAGTCCAGTAATTTCATTTTCTACCATTGTTACCGAAATTATCGGACTCGATTTTTACCTACTGCCACTGCCAAGTCTGGTACTGTTTACAAAGTAAACATTACCCAACTTTACTGCCATTTACTACTAACAATTGGTAAATCCAACTTTTCGTCCAGTGATATGTGACCGCGCCTTACTTACCTCAGACTGAGCTTGGCACCAGCCCCTGAAGTCTGACTCCATGCTCTAACTCAAAACTACAGGTCCGCCGGGGCGTCCGGACGTACCGATACGTTCTCTATGGAACGCGTCATGGTGACCATGGACTTGAAACTGCCGGGATCACCATAACATGTAGTGTGCCAGGTTCTAGCTGTGTGTTGAAACTATGGACTTCGGATGATTTCATAACATCTCTCCCTATAGATATCACATTCAAGAACTTCACATCGTGATGGAAAATTACCAGATATAACTTGAGGCGAAGCTATGCCACTGCAGGTCGCAGTGTGGCGCTCTTAAACCAGGTTGCTACGTCATGTTGTGTGATAGAAGCCCCTGTGATATCCGAACTGTGTGGTCACTATCGTATTACAGGAGTAGATATCAACATAAAGCTGGATACAGAATAGTATAATCAAGGAAAGACCTGCGGATGGCCAATCAGCACCAAGGAAAGGCCTGAGGATGGCCAATCAGTATCAAGGAAAGGCCTGAGGATGGCCAATCAGTGTCAAGAAAAAACCTGAGGATGGCCAATCAGCACCAAGGAAAGGCCTTAGGACGGCCAATCAGTATTATAGAACCTAAGCGTTATTGTGTATGTTTAAGTAATGGAATATGATGATTTTGTTATTCTTGTAACAGAAATGTAAGAATGCTACCGCTGGTCGGTTGAATGTTCATTGACTTGTAAATGTACTATAATGTAAAATAACAATTGTCTCTCATTGATGTTTGAATTTCCAAGTTTGAATGTGTCGGGACATTACTTTTATTGGTATCTGCTTAACACTGGAACTAACGGTCAGAATAAACTGTCTAGTTTCTTGACTGAATTTGTGGCTCCTCTGTTGTTTTTGACCCTGTCTATCTGTTTATGAATGTGGATATTACCAGAAAGTTCTGTAAAATCAACTGCACGCGAACACTTTCGTAGTTACATGAACATTCTTTCTGTAGTCTACACATACACGCAGCAAATATACTATACTGAAAACAGTATAGTGATCACAGTTCAGACAATCTTACTCGTCGAGCTTGAAGAACAAAATCAAACATTATGTAACATTTTTGCACCAAAAATTGACATATTTTCATTGAAAAAATCTTCGTGTGATTATCATTTACTTCCACTTTTCAACATATTTGTGAAATTATCTTACATTTCTGACATTTATGGTTGGCGCTTAAGCAGCCCACACGAGGCACACTCAATTTGTGGCACCACCACAAAATACCAGAATGTAAACAACATGGCTGACAGCTGTGTTTCCAGCTTTTAAACACACTCGTAACACGTCATATTTCGGCACCTCTACTTCCTGAAAGCTAGGCATTTATTTGCAATGGGGTAGGGTTGATTCAACTTACTTCGTAAACAAATGACCAGAAAATTGAGTTTTTGTATCGTCCTAATGTTACATAAGGCAGCTTTAATAACAAAGGATGAAAATACTGTAGTGAATGTTGGCAATGAGTATATTGTATGTACAATGTATTGAAGGAAATCAGAAAACAAAACGCAACAAATACACGCCAGATATATCCAAGCAAAGCAAGAACAACACAGCTTGAACCTTGTTGGATATGGCATTATTTCGGTACCAACCACACATAGTCCACTCACTGCAGCAAAGTCTGTTTCATTTGCTCGAGAAAATGTAACATAAAGACGTACCTGCGACGTACAGACACTGACATCGGCAGTAGGGGATGATGAGCAGACTACGCCATGTTGATTATTTACCTGTCCAACGCGCGAGGTATTATGGGATTGCGCAATGGAGCGAATTTACACTTCTATGCAGCACTGGGCTTGTGTGGTGATCTTTATACAATAATACACAGAACCGTGTTCTCAAACAGTTGCAACTGTTTCTCGTTGTATACAATCTACTCATTGTTATTTGTGTTTTTCTCTTGAATGACCTTAAACGACAGTGTGGTTACAATGGACCTTTCCTATAGTCCCGCCCACCTCGGTCAAAACATAGAAATGCAAATATTTGACCGACATGTAGCCACTCTCTCATTGGTCGAACCGCAAATTGTCATGTTATCATTGGTTGAACTGATTATTATAATGAACAGTCAGGATCTGTCTTTCTAAGTAACGACAAACATGTGCTACTATAATACAAGATTTGTCACACAATCACTGCACGAAAAGTTGGATTTACCGACATGACCGATGGTAGTAAATGTCAGTTAAGTTGGGTAATGTTTACTTTCTAAACAGTACCGGACTACCCTACAATGGTAGTAGATAAAAGTCATGTGCGGTAATTTCGGACTTAACCATGGTATTAAATGAAATTACTGCGCTTGACCTTTATTTATTACCATTGTAAAATCTGGTACTGTTTACAAAGCAAACATTACTCCCACTTTACTGGCATTTACTACTATTGGTAAATACAACTTTTCTTGCAATAAAATGCTTCTATAATACAAGATTTGTCACACAATGTACACGAATCACAAACATACTGAGCTATCTACAAGCCAAAGTAAGCGATATGTTCGTCCTAGCCAGTCCTCTTGAACAGACTGCAGCCTCGTGAGGGACTACCGGGAGTTCTTGTCGTCTTTCATCTTGCTGACCAGGTCCTCTAACATCTGCATAGACTCCTGTGGGTGGGAGGGGAGGGTGTGAGTTAGTGGTCAGCGCAGATATAAACTCATATACATTGTATATCTATGGTTCCGTATCATCGTAATGTTAAAGCTGCATTTATAAAGTAACATTAAGACGATACAAAAAGTCAATTTTCTGGGCATTTCTTTACAAGTAAGTTGAATCAACCCAACTCAATTGCAAACAAGTGGCAATCAGGACGGGAGGTGCCAAAATATGACGCGAGTGTGTTCAAAAAGTTGAAAACACAGCTGTCAGCCATGTTTGTTTACATTATCGTATTTTTGGTGGTGCGACAAACTGAGTGCGCCTCGGGTGGGCTGTTTTTACTTTGGAAGTAAATTACAATCACACTAAGATTTTTTCAATGAAAATATTTTGATTTTTGATGCAAAAATGCTACATAATGCCCCTTTAATGTATTAGACGTCAAAAAGCATGTGGCAATTTTTGAACAGTCATTAACTAATTAAACCATGCATTGTTGAAGTAACATTATGTGTGTGGAAAGAAAAACAAATCAATACAAAAACAGCAAACGCTCACCTTCAGTAGCTTTGGAAAGTCATCTTCTTTCGCAGTAGTCCCATCCTCTGTAACAGACTCTGTTGCCGCCTTGTCTTCTGCAGCGTCTTTCTCTTTAA
Source organism: Branchiostoma floridae x Branchiostoma japonicum (assembly GCA_013266295.2). Lineage (NCBI taxonomy): Eukaryota > Metazoa > Chordata > Leptocardii > Amphioxiformes > Branchiostomatidae > Branchiostoma > Branchiostoma floridae x Branchiostoma japonicum. The sequence goes on along the minus strand of CM023835.1, from coordinate 4,581,116 downwards.
CTTCCTCTGACACAGCGTCCTCCCCTTCTGTGGTAGACTCTTCCGTAGCATCCCCATCGTCTGCAGTAGCTGCTACCGTTGTATCTGTCTTATCTGAAGACGCTTCACTTGCTTCAGCTTCTGTACCGGACTCCTGTGCAGAATGCTGTTCCTCTGCAGTAGCTTCTAATTCTTCCTCGGCCTCTTCTGCGGTATCCCCATCTCCTGTGGGGTACTCTTCGTCTGTGCCTGCCTCGTCTTCTATGTCAGCCTCTCCTATGGTAGTCGCCTCCTGTGCAGTTTCATCGTCCTGTGCTGTGTCAGCCTCGTCTTCTACACGAGCCTCTCCCTCTGTAGCGGTCTCCTGTTCTGTGTTAGACTGTTGTTCTGTGACAGATGCCGGTTGTTCTGTGACAGATTCATGTTCTTTGTCAGCCTCCTGTTCTGTGTCAGCCTCGTCTTCTATATCAGCCTCTTCTTCGGTAGCGTTCTCCTGTTCTGTGTCAGTCTCTTCTGTGACAAGTTCGTCATCTCCACCAACCTCCAATCCTTCATCAGTGTCTTCTGCAGTAGCCATGTCAGTGGTCTCTTGTTCTGTAGCTGTCTCCTCTACTGTAGCATTCTCCTCTTCTGTAGTTGTCTCTTGTTCTGTAGCAGTCTCCTCTTCTGTAGCTGTCTCCTCTTCTGTAGCTGTCTCTTGTCCTGTAGCTGTCTCCTCTTCTGTAGTTGTCTCCTCTTCTGTAGCTGTCTCCTCTTCCGTAGCTGTCTCCTCTTCTGTAGCTGTCTCCTCTTCTGTAGCAGTCTCCTCTTCTGTAGCCGTCTTCTCTTCTGTAGCTGTCTCCTCTTCTGTAGCAGTCTCCTCTTCTGTAGCAGTCTCCTCTTCTGTAGTTGTCTCTTGTTCTGTAGCCGTCTCTTGTCCTGTAGCTGTCTCCTCTTCTGTAGCTGTCTCCTCTTCTGTAGCTGTCTCCTCGTCTGTAGCAGCCTCTTGTTCTGTAGCTGTCTCTTGTTCTGTAGCTGTCTCCTCTTCTGTAGCTGTCTCCTCGTCTGTAGCAGTCTCCTCTTCTGTAGCAGTCTCTTGTTCTGCAGTTGTCTCCTCGTCTGTAGCAGTCTCCTTTTCTGTAGCAGTCTCCTCTTCTGTAGCAGTCTCCTCTTCTGTAGCAGCCTCTTGTTCTGTAGCTGTCTCTTGTTCTGTAGCAGTCTCCTCTTCTGTGGCAGTCTCTTCTTCTGTAGTTGTCTCTTGTTCTGTAGCTGTCTCTTGTTCTATAGCTACCTCTTCTTTCATTTCAACCTCTTCAGCAGCAGCAGTCTCCAGTTCACCCATGTCTGCCTCAGTGTATCCCACTTCAATTTCAGACATCCCTTCCTCTTTCTCAGAGAACATCTCTTGATCTATCTCCGCATCTGGCTGTCCCCTGGCTGTTTCTTCAGTGGTTTCTTCTGGGGCCGATGTTGTGTCCATAAAGTCAGTCGTGGCCTCCAGGACTGGTATAGGATACGCATCTGTCATCAACGGACTCTCTGACTCCACAACTTGTGGTTTCGCGATTTTGTCAAGATATTCAACGTCATCTTTCACGTCTTCCACTGCTATTTCCTTCTCACTGGCGCCTTCGACACTGACAGTTTCCTCTTCATCTTTGTACATTTCTAGTTCGGTCGGTGCATTCTTGAGTGGTTTATCGATGTTCTGCTCTTTTGGTTTTGCTTGGTGCACTTTTGTGGCTTCCACGATCTTTTGAACAGGAAGAAATAGTGTTGTGAGTTTCGACATTCAAGATATCAATGTAAAGATCTCTGTTAACAAAATAGACACACAGAATGGACAATTGATTAATGATGTCTTGTATACAATGCATACTAAGGGAATAGGGATATGTAGGATTTGTCGTCTATATGGAATGTATTACAGTCTTCGTTGCAACAACAAAGCATGTTACGTACAGCAATGCCTCCTTTCGGCGCATTTGGAAAATGCATATATGCCACTCACCTGCTCCAGATCTTTCAGCAAAAGATAGGTCCTGCTTCTTAATTCTGCAAGAAATATAAGAAAATGGCCGTCTTTAATGCCAGTTGGAAGATACGGATAACCACCAGCCAAGGCATGGCCGAACCTCCCGTCCACAGCCGAACAGTATAGCCGACCTCGCCGAACACCAGCCAACCCCAGCCGACCTTGCTCCCGACTTACTCCTAACCATGGTCGGGGGGAGTTCAGCAGTGTTCGGGAGGCCATATGTGACAGGGGCTTTAGCTTCAATTACAGACCTGTTTATCAGTAAACAACCTTCTTTGTACCAGTGACACTTAATATATTTGATTGTTTAGTATCAAAATCCCCCACTTCCTTTGATCGCGTTACAGGTCGGGTGTCAGCCCTTAGCATGGACCAGGTTAAAGAGACCCAGATCTGTCTGACGAACGTATATCCATCATTACGTAACTACACAGGTTAAAAGTTGAGATCTTACGTATTGTGCAGTCGCTTAGCAACGAGGTGTGGTCCTTGACGTCACATCGTCGCCTAGCAACTTGCTAAGACCGCAAATTGCATGCGAAGTACGACAGAATGCAAGGTTTTACCCAGGGCAACACTTTACAATAGTTATCTTATCTTACACACACTGTACAGTAATAGTCCTGAAGATATGATTGTAAGGTGCCATTAGACGTGCAATAACTAGGATATTTCTCTTTTTCTTTTTACTTCATGTTTTCTTAAAGGAGTAGCTGTAGCTTTGCGCTTATCTTGCCAGCATAAGATGGGATATAAGGATCGTTTCTTATCCCGAATTGTATCCGCATAAGCCCTGTCACACATAGCCGAATATGGCCTCCCGAACACTACCGTACTCCCCCCAACCATGGTTAGGAGTAGGTCGGGAGCAAGGTCGGCTGTGGTTGGCTGGTGTTCGGCGAGGTCGACTACTGTTCGGCTGCGCCAGCCGATTGTTTCAAAATGTTTTTAACATTCGGGTGTGGACGAGACGTTCGGCCATAGTTGGCTGGTGGTTGGCTGGTGTTTGGGAGTAGTTCGGGACGTGGTTGGCAGGCAAATTTGACTCAAATTTAACTCAAATTTAAGATTCCATTCGTATCAAAAGGTAGGCGTGGCCTGAATCTGATCAGACTGCTCCCGAACTTCAGCCAACCTTGGTTGGTTGCATGGTGTTCGGGGGAAGGTTCTGAATGTGTGACAGGGGCTTTACTAATGCTTGTTGAATTGTTTGGGATAGAGGATCATTTGTGTCTCGGACAAGACCTACCTTGTCTTGTAGAGATCACTGCCACGTCCGGACCGTCATGGTCACTCCCATCACCACATGCCTCTGCTCTTTCGTGAAGCTCGTCTAGCTGTTAGAGGGAACAGCAAATTATCGACTTATCTATACACTTACATACATCGATGAAGGTTAGACATCAAGGGAACGAGATACACAACAGTTACTCAAGCAACTGGACAGATACGTCGGTGAAGGTTAAACATCCAGGTGATAAGATAGGCCAAAAACAGTTACTCAAGCAACTGGATATGATTTTGGAAACGGTCAGACGTTTCAGGTAGCATCCACTACCTTTCGTCAGTGACACTAAAGGACTTATAAACCAGCAATTCTCCTGCAGTCCTTTAGTGTCACTGACGAAAGGTAGTGGATGCTACCTGAAACGTCTGACCGTTTCCAAAATCATATCCAGTTGCTTGAGTAACTGTTTTTGGCGCAACTGGACAGATGTTGAAAACTGTCAAACGTTTAAAGCAGCATCCACTACTTTCGTCAGACTTTCAAAATCTATCCAGTTGCTTGAGTAACTGTTTTCTTGTGTATACACTTACAGATTGTAAGTCAATCAAAGTTGCTACTGACTTGAAATAATTAGCCTCCTTCGTAGCGACGTGCTGGCATGTCTTCTAAGAAAGCCTGTGACGAAAGTAGACTAAGTTTCTTCAGCGTGAAGTTTTTTTAAGGAATTGAACCTTGTACAGTAGCTTTTGCACTTAATGTTGGATCCTAAATTCATGGGGAAAATCGTTCATTTCGCCAAAGGCACAGTTTCCTAAGAATTGTCAGGAGCCATCTCTACAAGACTGGGAATTTTCTCCCTTTCCCTTTTATCTTTTAACTTTTTTTCTTTCTTTTTCGGTGTCAAGCCCAGTTTTATCTACAACTCGTCGTTTATGTTCACCTTGCTTTCTTGGAAGACATACCAGCACGTCGGTTGACAGTACGGAGACGTTTAGTTTACAACACAAGTTTCACAACATTTACTACATCACAATCAGTGCGCCGTGTATTTAGAACACAGAGCAAGACCCTTAGCATCTCCCAACAGTATACCTACAGTCCTAGTACAGTCCAGGGAATCCGTATCTCTGTACATGTACAATGTACAAACTCAAACTTGATCTAAAACTATTGAAAATGTCATCAATGCTGTTACGTCTAAAAATGCAAATTGAACGGTTGAGATAGAATCCTAAAGTTGTGACGTCCTACACTACTAAAATGTGAAAGACTCCGTACATGAGATTAAAGGCATCCAGTGCAATTTCGCGGCGGCAAAACTGGATTTTCAATGTCAATTTTCTGGTCATTTCCAATGTAGTAAGTTGACGTAACCCTATCCAATAGCATACTGATATCTGTGAGGCAAAACTGCGATGACAGAAAACGGTTGCTTGTTTTGTATCGTAGGCTGGTTCTAGCTATTTATTGGTGGTACCAAACATAAAGGGACTTCTCATGTGGCTTGCTTTGGGCTATTTCAAACGCTTCAAGTATGAACTGATGACGAAAATGAGCTAAGAATGGCAGTGAATGTCAATATCAGACAGATTTCTTCATCCAGAATATTTTTTTGTTTTGCCGCCCTAAAATTGCATTGATTGAAATCAATGCCTTAAGTTCTTTCTAGATGTTGTCTTCTACTTACCTGTTCAAGTTGACGCCTAAGACAGTCGAGTGGTAGCGCGTAGACATAAGCAGCACACAGCGCGTACAAAATGGCCAGAAAAGCTAAACGGGCCATTTTAGTCTTCAACTACGGCTCACTGAAAGCGGTTTCTCCGTTGAAAAGTTTGTCAAAACTGCATTTTAACAACGTTTGTTCCAAACGAAGCTACCTCCCTTCACTTCCGACCAGAATGTAACGAAAAAACAAGTTTTTTTTTTGGAAAAGATAAGTAGTTTTTGTGGAAGCCCTTCAGTGCAAAGTGCTGGTTAGAAGTGCCCGTACACACTTGTAGTAGGTCTAGCTGGACCTGGGCTCGTGTTCAGCGGAGTGTGACGATTTTTCTCATGTTTCCTTCATAAAAACACCAATTCTTTACCACAGTGTTTCCTGTAAACATCCCAGGCGTTCAGAGTGAGAGGATCGGTGCTATACAGCCGGTGCCTGATTACGCAAACGCTGTTTTGTAAATTTTAGCCCTCTTTTCACGTCTGCTTTGATTGATTGTACTGAAGCTAATTTTAATCGCGTAACATGTATATGTGATTCTTGGCTTCGTATATGATTCTTTCTTCCTTTCCTTCTTCTTCCATTCTCTCTCTCGACATATATCTATCCGTCTTTATCTCTGTATTTCTTCTTTCTACCATTCTCTCTCTCTCTCTGTGTGTGTGTGTGTGTGTGTGTGCGTGTGCGTGTGTCTGTCTCTGTCTCTCTCGTCCTTTTAAAATAGTATTGGATACTGCCAAGCCAATTTGATACCTATACCGTCTTGCGAATCTGATACTGTATTGCAGCCACCAAAAAACTGCTTGGAGATTAGGAAAGACCACAATAAAGATAGTGTTGTTTGTTCATTATTATTATCAAAGCTATTGAAGCTACTACTACATATCAAAGTAGCTCCGTCGACATTTTTAGCTAGTGCTCCTGAAACGTCAACTTACATTAAGATTGTATATAAAGAGTCACATGCAAGCTGACCTACATTTAAACTTCATTGTCATGTTGTACATATACAATACCACAGAGTGTAATGAAGGTGCTCCAGCCATGACTTCGCTTACATAATTCAAAAACCCCAAGCATATCGTATGGCTAATCTGGTGTTTCTGTTGTTTGTTGTTTCTGGCCCCACCTGGATGGGTCTTCCCGCCTAGATGTTGAGACAAGAGTTACGTTCTACTGACGGAGCGAGTTAAACCTAGAAGTTGTACCCAGAGCACGGTGTTTTATCCAGAACCATGCTCAGGCACTGAATAGTCCACCGCTGGGGCAAATCTACGTTCTTGGATACACGGAGACTGCCCAGAACTGTGCCTGATCCTAACCCTAACTCGTTCGGGCATAAAACTAGATAAGCACAGTTCTGGATACAATACTGTAAAGAAAATAATATATTATGCCGACCTGGAGCCGCCATCTTGAGGTCTCGCACCACTGTCTCATTGTTTTGTTTGTGAATTGTCTTAAATATTGTCATTCAAAACATATATTTATTTATTTATTGCAAACACATGCCCGAAGGCTAATTGCAAATACACAAACAACATGTATGAAAAAGAAGATACAATGATATGAGAGACTACTTGATACTACGTTCTACAACATGCGTGGTACTAATTTTGTTAGTTTTGATAGTTATTTGGGCTTGAACTCGAAACTGCGACCATGTCAAACCAAGAATTGCGATATGAAAAGAGAAATTTCGCCAAAAATACAGACCCTGTATTTGAGGTATAGTAGGTCATAAATTATATGTTTCCTTCGCATTCTACCAATACATCCATTCTTTCTTCCAAGATATTATGCATCATTGTGTTTGTTTGTTTGTTTGTTTGTTAGTTTGTCCACCAATGGATCCAGTTTTCCTTTCAAAACGTTATCAGGTGTGTGGATTACTTGTCGATGCAATATAACCTTGGACGCATGGGGGAGCTTTCTGGCCTGAATTGACACAAAAAAGGTCTGGACTATTACAACGTAGTCATAAAGACAAGAGCTTGTTAATGTCCACTAATGTAGTACTGAAAAGGAGCACGGACATCATGTAGAATATAGACATATTCGTTTATTACCATCATAGTTCAAATATTCAATACCAACACACAACTTGTAATTTCGTCATATGCTTCGATATTCTGGAATAATATAATTCTTGAATTGACAAAATCCATAAATTGATATGGAAAGTAATATATATAGAAGGACTGTAGGACCTATATTGAGGAAATATAGAAGTGCATTCTGATCGAGTTCTGAGTTAAAACATGTTCAAATCCATATAAATTATATTCTATCATTTAACTGTAAATATATCCACTTTGCAAATTTTCACACACAATACGCCATAAGTAATGATATTCATACAGGTACAGCACTGAAATATGATGCAAATATAACACAATTATCACTCCACGAAAAGTTGTATTTACCAACGGTAGTAAATGCCAGTAAAGGCAGACAACATTTACTTTGTAAACAGTACCGAACTTAACAATGGTAGAAGTAAAAGTAATTAAAAGTTAACATTACCCGACTTTACTGGCATTTATTACCATTGGTTAATCTAACGTTTAATCCTGCAGTGCATACGTTGTCATAATAATACAGCACAAAAGCAGATATACACAATTACAACAATCAATGTTGCCACCTTTGCACTGAAATATAACCATACACAAACGTAGTAACTAGAATGTGATGCCAGCTTCACTTCAAAACCTTGAATAAAACGACTTAGCTGTAACGTTAAACCATAACAAAAACCCAAACAAATGTCCATCCTTTTTCCAAACGAACAATACCACATTTTTGCAACAAAGAACTTTAATACCAAACACACTTAATCAATAACTATGAAACATCAATATTCCACTAAATCGACAGACAGAAAAATAGACACAATGAAAGATTAGATACAGTATCTTGTGGAGGACAACAAAGTGCATACCCCAACAAGAACTAGCTTTAAAGGAGCATTATGTAAGATTTTTTTGCACCAAAAATAGAAATACTTCAATTGAAAAAATCTTTCAATATGTGATTGTACTTTACTTCCACTTTTTAACATATTTGTGCAATTATCTCACATTTCTAACATTTATGATTGGCGATAAAACAGCCCACACAACGCGCACTCATTTTGTGGCACCACCACAAAATACCAGAATGTAAACAAACATGGCTGACAGCTGTGTTTCCAGCTTTTAAACACACTTGTATGGTGTCAAATTTTCGCGCCTCCACTTCCTGAATGGCTGTAACTTATTTGCAACGGAGTAGGGTTCATTCAACTTACTTTGTAATTTAGAAATGACCAGAAAATTTACTTTTCGTATGGTCCTATTGTTACATAATGCACCTTTAAGTTGTATGAACAGTAAGTTGAAGTATCAATGATATTTATAACATGAGCTACCTCAAAGCTCTGCAGCAAGGAATAATTTTAAGCTGCCAAAGCCAAGAACATCAGCAGCTACTAAATCTTTCCTTTACAGATGCTCAAAATTGTACAATACACTTCCATATCATATCAGAATATCTGATTCAGTACCTTCTAGATTTAAAACTCTTACCAAAGACAGACTGAAACAAACTGTTTAGAAATCGTAGTAAATTGAAGATTGGATATATGTATATATTGTGTATGTTAATGTATATAATAATTATGTACATGTTGATGTATTGTTATGTTTTATGTGTATACTCTCTCCTGGAAGAATAGCTGTCATCCATGGGTGGGCAGCTAAAAGGAGTTTTAACTCTGAGTCAATAAACTCAATAAAAGTATAAGGAAACCCTCACATATAGTTTCAACCCTAGTGCATCAGAGAATTTCTGGACAGGTAACTAACTACCTGTGTGACATCAACACCTGGAGAATATTACAACCAGGCTGATTTTAATGCAGCAACTCGGCAATGGGAACAGTTCATCCATTCAATCCCTGGACTAATCTAAAACTAACATTCAGTTTAGACTTAGACACTCTCTTCGAAAATACAATATCTCTTTATTCCTGGATAGATGTGATAGAATAATGCACTGCTTAAAAAGTTGTATTTACCATTATGGTTGTAAATGCCAGTATAGTTGGCTTATGTTTACATTCCTGAAATGTCGGATTTAACAATGGTTGTAAATGACCGTTTTATTACCATTGTTAAGTCTGTTACTGTTTACAAAGTACACATTAAGCAACTTTACTGGCATTTACTACCATTGGTGAACCCAACGTTTGGTGCATGCGGTGTCAGGGCCTCTGATTGGTTGTTTACCCGTTTTGTTTTGTGTACGTCAAGGTGACGTCACCTAATTAAGCCAGCAAAATTCAAGAATCCCCAATGGGTAACATCTCGGTAGGTGCTAATCAGACATGCCTTCTGATTGGTCAGCGCCTTGGTGTCACCCTCAATTGGCTACTTGTTAACCAGTTACCTCAATGTCAAATGAATGAGTGGTTCCAAATCAGCAACTCCGTCTCTGATTGGTTACTTGTACTCCCGTACCTCAGCATATGTCAGTGCTGATTGGCCGTAGGTTGTTGGGTACCTCCACGCGCTGTGCGGAGCTGCAGAAGCTGTACCCGGGGTACCAGTCGTCAGTAGTGCTGCGCGGACAGCCGCTGTCCACACCACGCCGCAGGGAGTGCATCCGGAACGATCCGGAGTAGCTCAGAGACCTGTCAAAGGACCTGTCCACCGCTAGGGGACGATGGAATTGGCGGGTCTACAGTACAAATAAAGAAAGTATGCTCAGTTTAATTAAGTTCTTCATATCTTATCAATTATGATTACTTTTGGTTTTCCTTATATATAATACATAGATTATGATTCAGTTTTGTTTACTGACCTCTGACCTCTCCTGCTCACTTCTAAGTTTATATCATTTTGTTTATCTTCTATGTACTACTGATCAATTGTAAAGGTTTTGTTCTTTTATTTTATTTGCTGTATTGTGTTGTGGAAGGACTCCAGGAAGAATAGTGTTAGATTAACACTAATGGAGATCCAAATAAAACAAACAAACAAACAAAACAATATAAACTTCTGTGTTGCACTGATATTAGGAGGTTCCAACAATTACTAGAAATTGTATAATGTAGTTTAAAATGTCTGCTAGTAATTCCATCAATATATACTAAAGGGATCCGCCCCAGAGACGTCGCCAAAAAAAGTAAACAACTTTTTTTTACCAAAGGCCCAAAGATTAAACTCTTTGTAACCTCTCAAATGTACTATGTGGCATCCTACCTACGTTTTCCACATACTGTGGTATGGTACCGACGTTCTTATTTTAGCACGGTATCGCACCAAAGTTCTTACCAGTGCACTCGATGACGTCCTCCTGAGGGTGCTGGAGCGTCTCCGGGACCAGCGGCCGATGATCCTACGGAACTCACGCTGAACCTAGCGGAGAGGGGAAACTATTAGAACCACCCGTTGTCCGAATAAGTACACTGAAATGTTTCTCGATGCAGTTTCAACTTTATGGAAAACAATTCTTTTATATATATATACGGTATGTGGCTTTAACAAAACAAAGACAGGTGCTATTAGCAAATACAGGCTCTACTACACGTAGCAAATAGTCAAAGTCACTTTTTGAAAAGTAAAATGAAAGTGCAATGAACAGTGAACAATCGAATTAACTAGCTGCAGCTAAAAATCAAGAACTGGAAGGATGATTTGCAAGATTCGATGTTCCCTAGCATCAGAAGAGTGTTACGTTTTGGTCCAAACGTCTTTGTTCATTGACTATTTTTAGGAACTGTAACTTGTATTTCATTGCCATCTTGAAGTCTCTGCTAAGACAGTTAAAAACTTACTTCCAGATCAAAGAAACAGTAGATCACAGCGATGAAGACTCCCTAGGTAGAATTAAAGGGGACAATAATTATATCGATGTAATCATGATATCTTGGTATATCTTTATGACATTACATTTGGGAATGGTTTTCGCCCATTTCGAGAAATGAAAAAAATCACAGTTGAGAAACGCGTATTAATTCACGTTGCAAATAGAAAATGCTACAGACTTTCACCAAGTTATTATCCACAACATAACGATGAAATACAAACCATGCAGATGTAGCAAACACTTTAACATCAACACGGTAAATCGATAAGTGGAGGGCGATTTCTGAATATGGAAAGTGCAGTACCTGCATGGCCTGCATGATGGCGTTAAAGATCTGATAGATCCACTGTCCAGCACCGCCCTCTGCCGGATCGTAGATCAACAGCAGGTGCGGCACCCCCAGCAGAGGGAACAGGATCAGCGTGGCCTTCGCCGCTTTTCTGAAGAACAAGACACGATTTTGTTCATCATATGCTCTATTCTACTCTTTTGTTACACTAACTGATCCCGTATGCCCTTCAAAATAGGAAATCGAATCACCTGTTGTTTGTGAAAACAAGCATGTTGGAAGAATGTACTGCTCCTGCACAAAAGCTGTATTTTTTTTCCACGCTTTTCGTTGGATGTTCGCATCAGAATTATTTCCCGTTGCAGACAATATCTTTTCTGACTCAACATTTGAAAACTATAGGCGGGATGTCATCCTTAAATACGCGAATACGACCTTAAACGAGACGTTCTACCGAAGTGCTATGCACAATACATTACAGGTTCGCGCAGGCGCAGTACGTTATTTCGATGTGCTCTGAAAACATACCATAGATCAGAAAGTGACTCACGTGACTTGTTGACTCTCGACTGTTTGTTTCTCCTTCAGTTTCTGCACGAGGATCCTGATGATGTTGATCAGGAAACCCAGGTTCACCTAGAAAATAAACAAACAAACAAATTAACAAAATTAATTACATTACGAACGAGATATCCTGTTCACAAAAAACAACAAACACAAAAGGTCCACTACAGTGACGTAGGTACCCCATAAGGCCCATTTTCAAACTTGACCTTCGTCTCCAAAACAGTGACTTGGCTACCAAAAATCATGATGAACATCCATCTATTACTTCAAGAGTTATACCGCCTACATCCACAGTCATCCCACCATATAGCCAAACCGAAAACATAACTTTCTGGCGAAGGTAATAAGTGATAACATGGTACCTGGTGGTAGGACCGAAAATTGTATGACAAGAGTGCCGATCAAGCTGTCGCATGATACAGAAATGAACAAACTATCCAACAAACAAACAAACAAACAAACAAACAAAGAATTGAACAGCAAAGCTGGTGAAACATAAGTTGACGTACCAATAGAACCAGGTATATGGGACCAGACAGGATCCAGGCGTAAGGCAGCTGGTTGTACCGGTCCCAACACGCCTGCGCGTGGAACATCACCATGACGACGGACCACGCTATCACAAGGAGTGACGGGATACCTACACAGGTGTAACAGTTCGTTTAAAACAACTCATCAGGTCTGTTTTGATAGTAGACTCATCGTATTCTATCTACAAGTGCTTATTAATCTACAAGATGAGAAGATAATCCCACACAGACTTTTCAATTAAGTTTGTCATTACTGGAGCAAACAAAATCATTACCATGATCAACATAGACTACATCTAGCACATAAAACATACACCGCATACGTGTTGTCATGGTTAGGAGTTGGTTTGCCCCTGCGCTACCCATAATGCCTCCCGTCTCCCGGCATGCGACAGAAGATCTCATCACGTCTCTCCCGTGGACTGAAAGCCAGACTCAGAATCTAAAAGTTCTGGGTTCAAATCCCTGGTAGGCCCCTGGGTGTTCTGTTCTTGTGAAAGGCATTTTGCACCAGGCTTTCAGCACCAAGGACAGCACCCACAACCTCTGATTCCGTCGTGTGGCGTAATGGTTAGGATGTTTGGCCTAGAATCCAGAGGTACAGGGTTCGAATCCCTGACATGCCACGAAGTTGTGCCCTTGGGAAAGGCACTTTACACGGCTTTCCTCACACAACTCAGGTGAAAATGAGTGCCTAGCTGCTGTTAGGGACGTCCTCTCGGATGGGACGTAAAGCCGGAGGTCCCATGTTTGAGGAGAGCCACAACCTGAGCACGTGAAAGATCCCACCGCACTTATCGAAAAGAGTTGGGGTCCTTCCCGGTGTGAGTGGTTCCAGTCTGGTCTTACGCAGCTTGTACTTATATGTACAAAACTGGTGTGTTACGCCTAAAGGCGGTTTACCGGTTATGCGAAACAAACAAAGACCTTTTCTTACCCCAGCCGATAGCGCTGTAGAGTAGCATGTTGGTCTCGGCGCTGAAGACGGCCACGGCGATCCTCTTGTGCAGGTGGACTCCCTCCACAAACATCCAGAACACGTTCGTAGTGAAGAAATACCGCGAGGCGCCGACCAGGAACTTACACAGTCCAGGCTACAAAACATCATAACAGTTACGTACGTAAATAGTTTCATCAGGTTGGTAAGTCACTGAATAAAGAGACTCTTTCTACACAACCAAGTGTTTTATTCAGCCGACGTTTCGGTGACCGTCTGTCACCTTCCCCAGGGCAATTCTGACTGGTTCACATTGCACTGCAGCAGAGGTGGCGCTGCTATTTGTATATATCCAACTTCTGTACATTTGGGACCACATTGTAAATACAGTTCCCTAAACATTTAAACATTGCATGTGTTCTTGTAGATACGTAAATACGTTTGGGAACGCACTTATAGCAGCGACACCTATGCTGCAGTGCAATGTGAACCAGTCAGAATTGCCCCGAGGAAGGTGACAGACGGTCACCAAAACGTCGGCTGAATAAAACACTTGGTTGTGTAGAAAGAGTCTCTTTATTCAATGATAACAGTTACTTTCTAATCGGAATTTGCAAAAATCTCATCTGTTTCAAAGTAACATATTCTACAAGTATATAATGCAAAGTTTGTAAAGCTTTCACTGCATGAAAAGTTGTATTTGCCAATGGTAATAAATGCCAGTAAAGCCGGGTAATGTTTACTTTGTAAACAGTACCGGACTGAACAATGGTAGTAGATAAAATTAAAGTCAAGTCCGGTAATTTCGAAGTTAACAATGGTAGTAAATTAAACTACCGGACAAGACTTTTATTTAATTAACCATTGTTAAGTCCGGTACTATTTACAAAGCAAACATTACCTGACTTTACTGGCATTTACTACCAACTTTTCCTGTAGTGTTTAATACACTGAAATGTTCTGCGTGATACAACTTACTCACCACTTGTCGGTAGGAGTCTTCTATGTTTTCCGGCGTATTGATATAAGGTTCAAACAGCACCACGGATAGGATGTAGTACAGGAGGAAGGATATGGCCAGGTTCTTATGGATGGTGATCCGCCCACTACTCGAAAGTCGCCTGATATTTGGAAAAAAAGACGTGGCATGTACACTGTACATCAAGAAACTGTTCAGTAAGAATATGAAAAGATATGAAGATGTTTGATATATAGAAGATATGTATTATCATGAGTAATGTGTTGGCTCAAATAAATGCAATATTAACTAAAGCTTTGGAAAGAAAAGTAGAACCCTTGAATGTTAGGGACGATGTTATTTCACCGCTGCACTTTAGGAAATGGTTCGCGTAGGTGGCGAAAACTGTACTTGTGGGCCATCGTAGTTCTGCAAACGCGACCTGAAATGACCCAGCCAGTTGGGGAAATAGATAGTCTCTACCAGACTAACTGAGCGGGCTATAATAGGGAGGTATTTGCCAGGGGAGTCTGGCCGCCTTGAGGTTGACTGGCCGCGCTTCGGAGGGGGGAAACTAACCCTCCCGCGGACCGACTCTACTGGCCAGCTATTCCCTTCTTTTGCCGAATTCTACGACTTGTACCCCCGTAGGAAGGCCTGGTGGAGGCTAGGAAATAGATAAGGAACAACGTTGTTTCACCGCTGTGCTTATGGAAATGATTTGTATAGGCGGCGAAATAAAGCTGTACTTGTGGGCCATCGTAGTCCTGCAAACGCGACCTGATTTGAATCAGTCAGTTGGAAACTTATTGCAGTGAATGGCAATAGAAAGGCCTCACGAGACGGAAGAACACTTTAATTGTTACATCACATTGTGCTCCGTAGCTTACAGGTTAGCCCCTGTCACACATAGCGGAATATGCCATCCTGAACACTGCCGAACTCCCCCCAACCATGAGTAGGTCGGGAGCAAGGTCAGTTATAAGTGCTCATCAATCTTCTACGAATCTTCGTCTCTCCCAGCGCCTAATATAAAATGATTTATCACCAATAGGCAGGGTCACATACTCATGCACTCCTCATTTGTTTTGAGTTTCTAGTCCAATTTTCAGTGACCCAGTGGATTTGAGATAAATTGTGTAACTTGGTCTTATCGGAAGTCACTCTCTTCCCTAGACTCCACAAAATGAATTCCATAAATATTATTGTGGCTACTCCAAGACCATCTTCTCTATCTGGTTTGGCTAAGTGCTTTCCTGTAAAATTAATAATAATTCATGTAATATTTTGACAATATTGATAGAAGGCATGTAAAAATTTCCCTTACAAACTTAGCAAACTTTCCGCCCAAAAAGACGGTTGTTTCTTGTATTTGGAAAAAAAGTACTTTTTAATTTTTTTTCAAATTGCTTTCTTTTCTTTTCTTTTCTTTTGGGAAGCGTCATGCTCCATAGATCTATTGCAGCAATGTGTCCCGTAGCTATACTTTAGGTAGCATTCCCTTGGTAAAGTCGTGTTTTTATTTAGTTGTAGTCTGACAGAAGAGAGGCAATGGCCCTGTGAAAGAACACAATACAAAGGCTGATGTTGTCTAACTCCCATTTTTAAGCGCTTGGCACTTTGTAAGAAAAAGATTTGTTAGCTAAAAGTAAACCTCTGTGAAACTTTAAACATCCAAGAAATCACATTGTTGAACACAAAACTCGCTAAAGCATGTTTCAGAGAAGAAATTTGTAGCATGTTCATGTTACACATTAACTTACGGCTAAAAAAAAAGAAAAGTCTCGAGGGCTGGAAAAACAAAACCACTCCATGCGACAATTTATTTATTTTATTCTTTGAATCAGGTCCAGGGCCCATATTTAAAAAAAGGACAATATACATTTACAATACATCACTGTAACTCTACATTTTGCCATGGCCTGCTTGCTTTAATCCGCTACATTAAACTACAGCATAATCGTCAAATCATTAACCATACTGTGTGGACTTTGTTCATTGGGTGGTCTCTGACAGACAAACCAAACAGGTGACAATGTAAACAGGTTTATTCCACCGAAGTCTCTGTGGCGCAATCGGTTAGCGCGTTCGGCTGTTAACCGAAAGGTTGGTGGTTCAAGCCCACCCAGGGACGAAGTATTATTTTTTTTAAATAATTTTTTTTTTGCTTATTCATTACAAAGTAAATCATCAAATTTAGCTTGATTGATAGACGACAATAATAATGCTTTTCTTGAAAAGTTACATATTATTTAGCCTCCTGTGCAGGCCTCTGTGGGCGGGTGGGAGTTTTAATACTGCGTTTTGTAGACTTTTTAACGCGTTCTTTTGCTGCTATTCTACAGCCAGCCGCCCAGAGAAGGTTCTACATGATCATCTACATTTAAAAAAATGACCAGAAAATTGACTTTGAAACTCCAGTTTCACTGCTCTGAAATCACTTTGAGTGCCTTTAATTAGTTGAGATACTATCAGGTCGTTAGCGCACAAGTTCTGTACTGTGATTAGTGCTATCTCCAGGGTACGGTGTTCCACAGGGAAGCAGACTAGGACCACTTCATTTCTGCAGGTTATGTTGACTTCTAATTCTTAGCTCCAGGGCGGGTTTGACGACTTAAGGAGGCAATTAACACCCGAAGAGTTGTTAAGATAAGGTTAACGCTTTGCAATTAAAATGCCTTGTCACAGGCGTAGAGCTGAGTTAATGAATGAATGAAAGACCTTTATTGTACGTTCATGCCGCGACGGGCTAGGTACAGGTCAAGATTTCACAAACACATAACAAAAATATTACAGAAAATTAATAATAACGACAGTCTAGCTCTCTGTAGTCGGGAAGACGCGCAACAACTATATATTTATTTTGGGCCGTGTCAAACTTCATACACTATAACCCACATATGGTGGCTAGAGATATATGTCAGGGTATAAACTCCGATCTGGTAGAATCGGCAATTCTACTGGTAAAAGAGATCCTGATCAGATTCTCTGCTGGCACAATCTGGGATTCATGTTCTGAGTATGATACACGTACAGCATAAAAAGATATTTACTATAGTAGGTTTTATAGCAAGCACAGACTATTCAAATGATATCAGTAGCTACTAGTAATGTGATTGAATGTTTAACTTCTTGGATATGTTGGGCAATGTTATGTACCTATATACAGGTGGCCCAAAATGTTAGACATTTTCTTTAACGTTTGTCCACCTTGCAAAGTACATTTTACAAAATACAAAGTCCTGTCCTTAAGGGGTTTAGCGGGAAGACGCCATGTTAAGCCGCCAAGTCATTACGGTGTCTCAACACAGACTGTGGCACAGACATGGTCTCAACGGGAAGTCACACTCATAGAGATAAGTTACACAACTCATTCCGGGACCTGTGTATCTTGATCTAAAGCAAAGCCTATAGCTATACATGGAGAGTGTCCAGACATTTTCTGTTTGAAAAGCGTGAAAGGTTATAACTTGAGACTGGTGACTCTGGATTCAGAAAGGCATTCCGATTTTGGCATTATGTAACATTTTTGCACGAAAAAAATGGAATATTTTAATTGAAAAAAATCTTCCACTTTTCAACATATTTGTGCAATTATCTCACGTTTCTGACATTTATGGTTGGTACTAAAAACAATCCATATGAAGCGCACTCATTTTGTGGCACCACCTCAAAATTCCAGAATGTAAACAAACATGGCTGACAGCTGTATTTCCAACTTTTAAAGAAACAAGCTAGCTACGTGCACGTGAGGAGTCCCTTTATTTTTTGGTGCCACCAATAAATACCTACAAGCAACCGTTTTCCGTCAGCGACATCGCATTTTTGCCTCACAGATATCAGTATATTATGGGATGGTGTTGATTCAACTTGCCACATTTTAAAGAATGACCAGAAAATTGACTTAGAAAATCCAGCTTTACTACCCTGAAATCGCTTTGGATGCCTTTCACTAACAGCGCCGTGATGTGGATAGATATCTATACTTAGTATATCAATCATTGTTACATCAACTGAGGTAAATAAATACAAGAAAACTATGGGTAATTTGGAACAATTGTAAACGTTAGACGCCTTGGTAGAATATAGAAATACTGACACGAAGACTTTTCGGAAAAATAATTCTTAATTTCTCAAGATTTATGGCTATTCTTAAGGTGGGATTACGACTCATCACTATTATCAGTCAGCAATAACCAGAGTGTATTAAGATGAAGATAACAAGGTAAGATGATAAGAAGATTTCCCCGTAGCTAGTAACATAAATCCCGACACTGAATCTAGGACACGGCTCATAAGGCCACAGCAAGGAATTTCTATGGATGACATCAGCGCGCATCGATTTTCGCCTGATTTCGAAAAAAAACAAGAAATTTTGTTGCCCACCGACGGTGGTCAACATGCCGAAAAAGGGCAAATATGTCGTAAATTTCTTTCGGTTCAGAGTCCATCAGGGATCCAGCAAACTTGAGGCACAATTGCTCACGTTTGATGGCAAGTGTTGACAGTATATAGATGTTCCATCGCATATGAATACCCAGTTTAGTAGCTGCCCATGATGGTATGACAAGCTCTTTTCTACAAATGTTCCAGTTTAATCGAGATGTATACACATCTACAAAGACAGGTAATGCTGTTAAATACAAAAATAAAAGACTTGTTGAAAAGTTCGTTGTGATATCATTTTTGTCGCCTCAGTACTTGATTAACAAGGTTTATGATCTCAAAATTTGAAAATGTAGGAATCTTGTTTTTTTGCCCACCTTGTTTTTTATTCGCCCTATCGCATTAGATTTTGAGTCTGCGGAGAATGTCATCCATAAAATTTACTTGCTGTGGCCTAACATGCAGGGATGTAGCTGTTACAAGCAGTTTGCCTAAATAGCGTTGTTGTGATTCTATTTCCGTCTTTCAGGGTCGCTCTTATTACAAGTTCTATTTCTGTCTTCTTTATGTACGTCTGCAGTTTCAATAAATTGCAGTTTTAGCAAAAATGGGTTTTAGAATGGCCAATTACTTCTTTATTCAATATCCGTTGATAAATTGAGAGCCGCGCAAGACAACAGAAAAATCTTCTTAGAAGTCTTGTTTGAGAAGTTTATGTATTATAAGATACTCTTATTTATCACTGACTAACACCAATGATGAACTATAATGTCTTCTTATCTTGAAAGTTCATCTGTGTTGGTAGAGTCGTCATTATGAAGCAAGTTTAAACAGTCCAACACAAGAAATTGGACTTACCCAAATTTTCGACTGTACAACTCCAGTCTTTGTCAAGGAATGAGAAATCCACCGCTTCTGTGACGTCACGTTATGCAGATGACACACGTGACTTGGTGAACAGTGGATCATGGGTTGCAGAAAGTCTATGGCGCCCCCCGTCGGATATCACAGAAGCGGTGGATCTCTCATTCCTTGACAAAGACTGGAGTTGTACAGTCGAAAATTTGGGTAAGTCCAATTTCTTGTGTTGGAAATTACAGATAAAACTTGCTTTACTATAAGTCTTCTCGTTAAATTAAGAATTGCCATACAAGAATAATTGTTCCCAGAAATCTCTAAGTAAAGAGAGTGCCTTTATATTCTGACAAGGACTCTAACGTTTATATCCATTCTAAACTATGCACGGTTTTCTTGTTTTATAAGGGATATTTTCAAAAATATGGGTAAATTAAGAATATATTCGAAACAGCCAAGCAATTGTATGATTAATGTTCCTATGTCACATGCCTAAACTTATCAATAAGTGTGTTGGGTTCTTTAACGTGCAGAGGTTTGACCCTGTAGGACGAAGGATCGTTTGGTTAGATGATATTGATATAGATATTGGTTGGGCCGGCTTACTCTCTCCTTGCAGCCAAGGGTTGAATTGTGAGGAGCTTACATTTATTGGGGCTTAATCGCAAGGGTCTGGAGCGGCTGCCATTCGGCGCTAACTCAGGTGACCTCAATACAACCCCAAGTGCGGCCATAAGACTGTAGGTTTGAACCACTCACACCGGGAAGGACCCCTACTCTTTTCGATAAGTGCGGTGGGTTCTTTAACGTGTGTGGGGTGTGGCTCTCCCCATACACGGGACCTCCATTTAACGTCCTATCCGAGGGACGTCCCTAACCGAAGCTAGGTTCTCAGATAATTAGTTGTTTGATCCTTACCTTAGGTAGTAGTAGATGAAGACGGTAGCCAATAGGAAGGCTAGAGACAGGCAGGACCCGTAGAAATAGATGTCACGAACAACAAAGGTCATGATTGGCTCCTATGAACCGAAAAGAGAAACGAGAGGTCGTAAAAAGGAATGCACAATACACGTTAACTACATATGGCTGCCTGTCCATGAACGTTGTATAACCGCGTATGCTGATACACATCTAAGAATCCATGTGTTAAAGGGGCATTATGTAAAATTTTTGCACCAAACATTGAAAGATTTAAAGTGAAAAAAATCTTCATCTTCACATTATTGTCATTTACTTCCACTTTTCAACATATTTGTGCAATTATCTTACATTTCTGACATTTATGGTTGGCGCTTTTAAGCAGCCCAGACGAGGCACATTCAATTTGTGGCACCACCACAAAATACCAGAATGTAAACAAACATGGCTGACAGCGGTGTTTGCAACTTTTAAACGCACCCATAAGGCGCATATTCTGGCACCTTCACTTCCTGAATGGCACTTTTAAATTTGCAATTAAAATTAAAATTGCAATGGAGTGGAGTTGATTCAACTTACTTTGTAAAGAAATGACCATAAAACTGACTTTTGTATCGTCCTAATGTTACATAATGCAGCTTTAAGATGCACTGATAGATAAGAAGAATAAGAAACGAGAAGACCACCTCGATGACTGGAAGTTCCCGCGGTAGTTTGTGTGGTAGACAGGCGGTGTAGTTAGTCCACGGTCCCCACTGCCACTGTCCCGTCAGGTTACACGTACGGTACGCCAGTAACTCTACAAGGGACGGCAACAAGCTGGTGTGTTACGCCGAAGGGCGGTTATACCGGCTATACAGATACAGATACAGAAAAGGGTCAGGGGAAGGTTCTGAATGTGTGACAGGGGCTTTACATATCACACATTCAGAACCTTCCCCCAAACACCAACCAGTCAAGGTTGGCTGAACTTCGGGATCAGCCTGACCAGACCCACCTTTCGATACGAATCGAATCGAATTTGAGTTCCATTTGAGTCAAATTTGACACCCGAACACACCCTGACCACTGCTGACCTACTCCCGAACACCAGCCAACCACCAGCCAACCATGGCCGAACCTCCGGTCCAAACCCGAATGTTTGAAACATTTTGAAACATTCGACTGGCGCAGCCGACCTCGCCCAACACCAGCCAACCACAGCCGACCTTGCTCCCGACCTATTCCTAACCATGGTTGGGGGGAGTTCGGTAGTGTACGGAAGGTCACAATATTTAGGCTGTGTGTGACAGGGGCTTCAGCTATTCAACTATAGTCAAACCTGTCTATAGACTTGCAGAAATGGTACACAGGTGGCCACTATAGTACTCTAAAAGGAGATTTAGTGTAGTCACATTTAAGTGTTTAAAGAGATTGTAGATATTGGATGACATTTCCATACTCATGGAAGACTGTTTGAGTGGGTAAATCTGTGTAAACACAGGTCGATTGTGCCGCGTTGCCATGGTGACGTGACGTCACTTGATCGGTTGCTATGGTGATATAAACATAACCTTTAGCTGGAAGATGTAGCGTAGGCGTGCACATTGGCGACTTCATTTCATGAAAACAAGTGTGGGCTTAATTTGATAGTCCCATGTTACTGGACCGCAAAGGTTGATGTTCTTGCCTTAGGTAATTTCCTAGTGAAAACAAACATGATTGAATAAGCTTTCAATTGGTGTACAATCAGGGGTGAGCCTTTGTAGAATAACATCTTTTCTTTAGAAGACCACAAGGAGTTAAGCTAATTACCAAGCAGCGCGGTCGACGTGTTTAAGGTTGTGAAGATGTAATTATACATCGTTTTTCTGCTATTTGAGAGAAATAAATTTCTTTCATCGAAATAACGGAGAATATGTGAGTGATCTGTGGGTGACTGCATGAAAAAAATATGAGAAAAATAGAAAAGCTGACATTTGCTCACGTGCAAACACATGTGGGTACATATCTAAGGCACACCCATACCAAATTTCAGGCCATTTGGGGGTAATACCTGGGCCGCAGGGCACAAAATATACATTGTTTGTCTGAAAATGGCAAAAACAAACAAACAAATAGAACAGTTTTAAAAGCCTATAAAAAAATAAAAGTAAAAACGCCTGGGGGTATTTGCCCAGGTCATTTGGCCCCAAAAATGAAGAAGTTGAATCCATTTAAAGAAATGGCAGGAGAAGGATAATGAGGAGAAGGAGAAGGAGACAAGAAACATGAGGAAAAACAATACACTTCATCCATACCATAAATATATAAAAAGGTTGAAAAAGAAAGAAGGGAAGGAAAGAATGGAGGAAGGAGAGAAACCGAGACTCACTTGATCCATCGTAACCCTTATGCTCCGGACAGGGTAGGTAGACGGTGGTACCTGCGGCCACATGCGGCCAGCAGTATATCCGATCCCACGTACTGTTGCAGTACTCTCCTGCTGAAAGAACAGAGCAGTTTCATTACTTTAAGTTGAACATCCAAGCAGCAATGTTATGCTAAGTAACTAAGGTCACAATTCCCAACCCGGGGCCCGGCCGGGCAGTTAGCTGCTGAGGAACGGAAAGTATAATTAATATGAGAGACCACAAAACACAAAAAAGTTTATTAAAATTATGATGAGAACTATTTGTGTACATTCTTGACATAAATTGTTTATTTTTCATTCGTGCAGACAGCCCCGATTTGGAAATGTGACCTTAGCATAAGCCCCTGTCACGGATTTAGAACCTTCCCCGGACAACAAACCAACCCAGGTTGGCTGAAGTACGGGAGTAGTATGACCAGATTTAGGCCACGCAAATTTGACGTCCGAACAGTGCTGACCTACTTCCGAACACCAGCCAACCATGGCTGAACCTCTCGTCCACACCCGAATGTTTGAAACATTTTGAAACATTCGGCGGGCGCAGCCGAACAGTAGCCGACCTCGCGGAATATCAGCCAACCACAGTCGACCCTGGTCCCGACCTACTCCCAACCATAATTGGGGGGAGTTCAGCAGTGTTAGGGAGGCTATATTCGGCTATGTGTGACAGGGACTTTACCAGGAAAGCGGCACGACATTTGGCCTGTGCGAAAAGCTCCTAACCAGGTTTTCAGCACCAAGGACATCACCCATTGCCGTCCGAGGACCCTTCCATGGCTGTACCTGCTCGCTCTCTATGACCACATACGACAAGATTACGAACTTGAGACCTTTCTAGGACCATCGTGGATGTATTGTACGCAATTCAACTTGTAATAAAAAATTAAAGGCTGTCGTAACCTCGCTCAAAGTCGTACAGTAAAAATCGTAGTACGTGTGATCGTGACTGCAGTATAAAGGCACCCAAAGCGATTTCAGGGCAGTAAAACTGGATTTTCAAAGTTAATTTTCTGGTCATTTTTTAATATAGTAAGTTGAATCAACCCTATCCCATAGCATACTGATATCTGTGAGGCAAAACGCGATGTCGCTGACGGAAAACGGTTGCTTGTTTTGTATGGTAGGCTGGTTCTAGCTACTTACTGTTGGTCCAAAAAAATAAAGGAGCTCCTCACGTAGCTTGTTTTGGGGCTATTACAAACTCTTCAAGTATGAGAAAATGACGAAAATGTACTCAGAAATGTCAGTAAACGTCCATATCAGATAGATTTTCTCATCCAGAATATTTTTTAGTTTTGTCGCCATGTTGTAGGGGGTGGTGGGAAGATACGAGATTGAATAAAAAATAATCAAATATTGTATGTACAAACCACGCGAGGTTTTTTTAAATAAAAGCAGCTATAAAGAGGTATTGTATGTACAAGATTTGGGCCTTGATTAAGCTCAGAATATTGAATACGAACCGAAATTTTCCCGGTTTCCCGGACTACACTGACGCAACCATGACGCAGAAGTGACGCATGTTACATAGCAAAGATACCAAAGGTAGTGATGATCGACTATCCACATCTTGCGTTATGATATTTAGTCATATCCTTATACATAGAATTTTCAGCCATGAAATCTACTCTGTTATCAGTTGGAAGAAAGGAGGCTCCCAGCCGCTAGCTCAGTTATTGCAGTGCTCGTGCAACTTCAGAGTTTGCAATAACATAGCCTCCTGTGCAGACTTCTAATGCCAGTGGGGCAGACTTTGTTTCGACGACCCCCCCCCCCAAAAAAAACAAATAAAACCATTTTAAAGTTAGCCTGGCATCGTAGACTCCCCGGTAGCTCTTCGGTGCTGGCGTACTGCCAGCCCGCAAAGGTCCATTAGTGTACGCCTGGGTTTTTACGGGGTCGGTTTCAATTAGTTCGCCTACGATGGACAGGACGGCAACAGTTAGAAAGGCCTACTGGAAAGATCTAACATGTCAGGAGCATGTTAGCTGGTGTGTTACGCCGAAGGGCGGTTATACCGGCTATATAGATACAGATAAAGATACAGGAGAGGCCTGTGCTTAGTAGGACTCAGGGGCCATGCCAGTAGTGCGGGCGATACAGCTCTCTTCGCGGATACAGCCTCCCCCCGAAAAGAACCACCGCTCTAGCCGCTCGTAGAAACAAGCCTCCACCAGGCCTTCCTACGGGGGTACAGATCGTAGAATTCGGTAAAAAAAGGAAATAGTTGGCCAGGAGAGTCAGTCCGCGGGAGGGTTAATTTCCCCTACCTGCACGGGCAAATGAAGTCTACAGTGGCTAAACTCCCCTGGCCAAAATATTATTCTCCCTATTTTGGCTAAATTTTACTGTTTTTGAACCCGCGTTGTTAGTCTGGTGGAGACTAGATAAGCTCCGCTAGAAGTCTGCACAGGAGGCTAGCAATAATGCCACTGAAGAAGAGGCACTTCCGTTGAAAAGGCATCAATTTTGTCACGGAAGGAAAGGATGCTTACGAAAGCTCCTACAATCGTGGCTCTGTGTGATAGATATCAAGTCAAAATGTCGTTTGAAAAGGACAGAAAGGGACGATTCAAAGATGCCATACAAAATGTTGAACTTTTATGCAGTAAGCATCTAACACGGGTATTAATCTACTTGTACCTAAAATACTGCTGAATTAAATATAATTGGTCCTGACACTTTTTCGGACCCTTCTAATCTTGCAAAATTGAAGGATGCTGACTGTGCTTTTGATATAAAGAGTCAGCGCTAACTCATTAACAATACTCAACAGTACACAGTATTAAAGCACAGGGTTCATGCTTACTTTGTCTACATATTAAAGGGGCATTATGTAACATTTTTGCACCAAAAATTGCAAAAACATCTTCACGTGACTGTCATTTACTTCCACTTTTCAACATATTTGTGTAATTATCTCACATTTTTTACATTATGGTTGGCGCTAAGACAGCCCTCGCGAGGCGCCTTCAGTTTGTGGCACCACCGCAAACTACCAGAATGTAAACAAACATGGCTGACAGCTGTGTTTCCAACTTTTAAACACACTCGTATGGTGTAATATTTTAGCACCTCCACTTCCTGAATGACACTTATTTGCAATGGAGTACGGTTGATTCAACTTACTTTGTAAAGAAATGACCAGAAAAGTGACATTTTGTATCGTCCTAATGTTACATAATGCAGCTTTAAAGCGATAGAAATTTCCCGAATAGCATGTTTTGAATTCTTTCCTGGTGATTTGTTTTTCCTAGCAAATCTGACAAGATCTCAGCTGTATCCGGCCTGTCACTTAAACACCATCGATGCTCTTTACTCTTTCCAAAGGTCAGCGACATCCTAAGTTGTTTACACACGGTTCTATAAGCCCTTTCGCCCATCTTAAATAAGCCACTCTAATGGCCAGGCAGTTAAAAGGACCATTATCTTTAAGCTCTTCTTACGTCTTTTGGGCCCTTTTGATACAGTTAAAAGCATCCAATGCAATTTCAGGACGACAAAAATGGATTCTCGAAGTCGATTTTCTTGTCATTCTTTTCATGTAGTAAGTTGAATCAACCCTATCCCATAGCATACTGATATCTGTGAGGCAAAAAGGCGATGTCACTGACGGAAAACGGTTGCTTGTTTCGCTGTACAAAAAATAAAGGGACTCCTCGCGTAGCTTGTTTTGGGGCTATTTCAAATGCTTCAAGTATGAACTAATGACGAAAATGTGCTACAAAATGGCAGTAAATGTCAATACCAGACAGATTTCCTCATCTAGAATATTTTTTGTTTTGCCGCCTTGAAATTGCATTGGATCATGTAAGGGCTATGGCATCAAACCACTACCACCTACAACTCTTTGACAAATATCAAACGTCTGTAGCTTGTACACCATATGACGATTCCATCTCCTGTAAAATACAACGCTCTGAAAACCTGGAACTCAACTGTTTTGTGTGACAGTGTATATCGACTGTGTTAGTCTTATGTTCCATTCTTTTAGGTTGTGTTCATTTTTATGTTCCTACCACATGTTACAGTACGGACACCTGGTACAACATGCACAAGCCTTGGGCGTAGTTTTCATTCTATGACCAGGCGGTCGATGCCAACAGAATTCGAAGGTCGTTACCCGGACTGTGCTTTGTTACCCAACCCCATTGAGGCATATATAGTAACTAACCATTAACAGAAGATGTAAGCACGAGGAGTGCAGTCGCCATTTACAGTGGCTTTTCTTAAAACACAGAACATGCAAGATGTCTTAATGGTCTCCTCTGCTTCACTTTAAGAGAACAAATTTAAAAATCGTTTTATAACCGTAAGCGTGCTCGCCGGTGGCCTCGACGGTAGTGTTTTTCTGGGAAAGCAGAAGCTCTCTCTCCCGCAAAACTCCGTTCTTTGACCAGGCGGTCGATGCCAACAGAATTCGAAGGTCGTTAGCCGAACTGTGCTCTGTTACCCAACCCCATTGAGGCATATATAGTAACTACCAACCATTAACTGTAGATGTAAGCACGAGGAGCGCAATTGCCATTTACAGTATTAAGTGATCCTGGCTTTTCGTAAAACACAGAACATGCAAGATGTCTGAATGGTTTTCTCTACTTCACTTTGAGAGAACAAAAACCGTTTTATAACCGTCATGCATCAGCGTGCTCGCCAGTGGCCTTGGCGGTAGTGTTTTTCTGGGAAAGCAGAAGCTTTCTCTCCCGGAAAACTCCGTTCTCACACAGGGTGGATTTAGCAAACCTGTAATGCCTTGTATCTGTCTATCTGTGTGTAGTACTGTGTACCCAATGGTAGTAATTTGTACGGCTTTCGTCTGAGAGTAGCGGGAGTAAAGAACTATAGCGAGGGGAGTACCTTTCTTTATCGAGCGACTACAGGCGGCGGGATCTAAAGCACTGGTGATAACCATTGGTGAGACGAACTGAACATGCTGAAGAGTGAAGTTACCGCACAGGTCCAGTCTGAATCGCCAGTGGACGAATTTTCTACTTACTTCTGCCCTGTGTCGTTGGAAAGACAAGCGGGGTCGTATGTGGATTTTCAATAATGCCGCTTTTCAGAATCAAGTTTTTTCTTGCGGGGGTGACAGGTTGCTTTGTGAACACACATCAACATACCTTTTACACAAAAACATTGATTTTTACACCAATTATATGCAGAAATCAATAAGGTACAATGTTTAAGAATTCAACAAAGGAATGACATAGATCGTCCAAGAGATATAGCCACACACACCTCACCACCTTTTCTTATCTTTTCTCACCTTCTGGAATGTCAAAATCTGTCTCAAGACACTTTTCCTCAGTTGTGATGAGTTCCTTGAGAAAGACGTAAGTGCCGTTCGCCATGGCGGCTGTGTAAGACTCAATGGCCGCCTCCTTCACGGTGAGCGCCAGTTGTGTGGTCAGATTCCACAGTCCTATGGAGTCCTCTTCTGCCATTCTTTTTTCTATGGATGAAATTTGCAAAATTTTTAAAGGCATCCGATGTCGTTCGGTGTAATGTAGCCATCTGCCGCCGCGCCGCGTGCCTGCGAAGCTGGTGTGTTACGCCTAAGGGCGGTTATCCCGGCTATACTGATACAGATACAGATACATCCAATGCAATTTCAGGGTGGCAAAACATCGTTTCTTTAGAAGACCACAAGGAGTTAATCTAATTACCAAGCAACGCGGTCTTAAAGGCATCCAATGCAGTTTCAGGACGGCAAAACAAAAAAAAAGAAACATTTTGGATGAAGAAATCTGTCTGACATTGATGTTAACTGCCTTTTTGTAGCACATTTTCGTCATCATATCATACTTGAAGCGTTTGAAATAGTCCCAAAGCAAGCTACGTGAGGAGTCCCTTTATTTTTGGGGTACCACCTACCAGCCTACTATACAAAACAAGCGACCGTTTTCTGTCAGCGACATCGCATTTTTGCCTCACAAATATCAGTATGCTGTGGGATAGGATTGATTTTTGTTTTGTTTTGCCGCCCTGAAATTGCATTGGATGCGAGAGTATGTCTTGACATAGCAAGGCAGGTGGTCCGCGTTGTATAACGTTTTCGCTTACATGCAATATACGTGCGTTTTCTAAGTGCTATAGGGGCCTTATCGCTTGTGGTCTACATACCAGAAAAGATACGAGTATTCGTGCTTATAAAGTCTCTTCTGGTGGCATTGATACTGATTTGATATTGATTACAAATGCTTTCTGACCGCTACCGTATTGTGATGGCTATACCGCATTCCGTCAACATTTGCCGCCGGCGAAAACAAAAAGAGAGACCAAGATACAACCACACCGAAGCCTGGTATGATGGGTAACTGGTAAATACATAGAATAAAATAGTACCATTCTGGTCAACGCTTTTCCCATGTAATGTTTTTAAATGAGAAAACGCATATGTCTTCAACCTGAGCTTAGTAAATAAGAATTGTATTTTCAACTTCAATGGATTGACGTTCTCTCCAAGCAGAGGTTTAGGCTTCGGCTATTGTTTACGTGTTTTGATCGGACTTTCTTTTTGTACCGGTATCTTTTTTTACGCCAGCCAAACGGGTGGCGTATTGGATACTGCCTGGCCAATTTGATACTGCCTTGCCAATTTGATACTGCCCTGCAAATATTTTCGGCTTGCAGATTAGAATTGACGGAGGGCAGTGACTACATCCAAAATGAGCGAAAATATATTTGTCCATCTACCGTACATACGAAATATAGACATTAGAAAGAGACATAACTCTAACAAATGACAGACCTTACCTTGTAGGTTGTGTAGGCTTGTCCACCGATAAGAAAAATCCCAGGCAGCCACACTTATATAAGCATCATTCCATGCGGGAAGTCGGCAACTCACGCCAGTATGACGAAAGCGTTGCTTGGAAGATGCTAAAAGAAAATACTAGTATAGGTACGGGAGCTGACCATTCCATTCTTTGCACAGGGGTGAAACTATTACAAAACATTTGACAATGTCAAAATCTTTTCATTGTTGTAATACAGTTTGGATTAACATCTTAAAATCTCAAGGCGTAAGATTAAAGTCCTGTATAAGAAAAATAACAGTTAGTAGTTTGAACATATGTTGTTGTAATTTCATATGAGCTATGAGAGAAATGGAATAACCCAATTTCAGGCGACCTCGTTCCCAGAGTAGGCATCACAAAGAAGAAAACAGGTGTCTGCTCAGCGGTTGGTCGATTACTTTTCTCTGTACTTTTTCAAAACTGAAATTGTGTCTGTCCAGGGGGACAGTGACGGCTCAAAATCTAAGTAGGATTGCTTCTAGATCCAGATGAGGCCAGCCAAAGACAGTTTCAAGGCTTTTTGATGTGTTCTGAACTGACGCCATAACCGCGGAAGTGGTTACTGTGTGGGTGTATATCGGTCAAAGGAAGGATCGCACAAACGGTCTGTACGAATGTATGACGGGATCACTAGACATTGCAACTGTGCTTTCTTTCTTTCTCCGAGTTCAAGCTTCAAATATAGGTTGAAAAATATGATGTTATCGTTAAGAAGGTAGAAGTGATATATCAGTCCCCCCACACACGAGCACACATGCACGTATGATGTGTAAGGGCCACATAAAATGGTGGCCCATTCTATCGTCTGCACAATAGGATTTTTGCTTCCCACGAATGTTTTTTATGCAATAGAAAGGCGGAAATTTGTTCCATCCGCTGAGAATCATCAAGTCGAATCCCCATAAGTACTTGTGAGGCAAACGATACCGAATTTCTGCTAATGAGGGACAGAGGTGTTGTTGAAATCGTCTGGGAAAACCCTCCTCTCCTTCTGCCTACTCCATAATTGGCACGGCGGAAATCCACTGCGTCTTCATTTACGTCGACGAAAATTGGAAAACGGCTGGAATCCAGAGGAAAACAAAGAGCAAGGACCGGAAAGTAGTTATTTTATGACGTCTAGTGGCTACAAGGTGATCTTTAAATGTTCAATCATAAAACCCGCCGAAATCCAGAGGAAAACGTAGAACAAGGACCGGAAACGAGCCATTTTATGGTGTCTAAAGTCGACAAGGTGATCTTACAATGTTCAATCATAAAAATGCTTTACGTCAGTGTAAATCATTTGACATTTCCGGTAGACTTAAAGTCTTTAGCAAAATCAATCAAAATAAAACCATATTTACATTGTACTACGGATAGTAACATATAGGACCTGCTTCGTGAAAGCCATTTCCTGTGTCACCCCTTTAAGATGTATTTCCGGGAGACTTAAGTTCTTTAAGCAACCTCAATGAAATGAAACCGCACACACACACACACACACACACACACACACACACACACACACACACACACATACACACACACACACGCACGCACGCACGCACGCACGCACGCGCGCACACACACACACACACTATATATATATATATGCATATATATATTGAAAATAACTTCTTTAAGCAACCTCACTCAAATTGGTTGGTTGGTTGGTTGGTTGGTTGGTTGGTTGGTTGGTTGGTTGGTTGGTTGGTTGGTTGTGTATACGAAAATTCCAATATTCCTTAAGGTTGCACAAGGTGATTGCTTTAAGGTTACACTAGGTGATTATTTCAAGGTTACTCTCGCTGATTGTTTTAAATTTACAACAGGTGACTGTATTAAGATTACATGGATTACCTACAAATTGAATGTCTGTACATCGACGCCATATCTTTCATCTACCGACAAGCGATAGATCATACACGCTTCCGATCATCATTAAAAACGACTTAGTGACTAATTATAATGACTCTAATAGATACAACGCGATAATAATCAACACACCCACAAGAGTTATTGTTACTATCTATTAAATTCTAAGACTTGAATAGATTTAGTTCCTTTCAGGGCGATGTGGGGATGTTTATAGATTAAAACGTCTGTTGCATCAGAGATTTAATATAGATAAAGTAGTATCGCGCAGTTGTGACTTTTGCAAACTTAAAGTTATCTTTTAACCAAGGTCACTCTTAACAATAGAACGTGCCCTTAGATAACATAGACGCCAGACCTGCATAGCTATGATTATGTGCAACTTTTCAATCATAATATTTTCAGTTACAGAAGCGCTCAAGGACATATCAATAAAAATAAATAGATAGATGGATACATTTTTTTTACTTACTAGTTACCACGCAACAAGACCCAAGGGCTACTTCAAGGTGTGGACGGGAGGTTCATCCATGATTGGCTGGTGGTTGGATGGTGTTCGGGAGTTAGTCGGGGCGTTGTTTGCAGTCACATCTGTATCTGTATAGCAGGTATAACTGCATGCCCTTCAGCGTAACACACCAGCTTCGCAGACACGCGGCGCGGCGGCAGCTGGCTACATTACACCGAACGACACGTTACACCTAACCTTTGAACGTCTAACTCTAAACATTGTTTAAAACTATCTAGTGGCGATGCCCATACTGTACTTGGTGGCAGCGAGTTCCACTCACTCTACGATAGTTCTAAGAAAAAATGTATATGCAATAATCTCTAGTCAGAGGTAAACATTGTTGGAAACTATCTAGTGGCGATGCCCCTACGGTGCTTGGTGGCAGCGAGTTCCACTCTACGATAGTTCTAGGAAATTTAAAAATGTATATGCAATAACCTCTAGTAGGTGGGGTTGTGTGGCGCAACAGAGTACTCGACTCGGAACCAAGAGGTCCCGGGTTCGAGTCCTGACATGCCACCGATCTTGTGCCCTTTGGAAAGGCACTTTACACGACTTTCCTCACTTAACTCAGGTGTAAATGAGTATTGTCTTGTATTTGTCTGGGTTAGTGGCGGCATAAAATAAGTTGATAAAAACTTGAGTGTGCCGTCATCATGTCGTGTCTCGAAATGTTTGAATACAAAAAACTCCCTCTAGGCAGAGGTTGTGAACTTCAGAGATGAGTCACACATGACAGATCGCTAGCCGAGAGAGTTCCCCCGCGTAACACCGTGATCATGGGACCACTGAAAGGTCATGACCTGTTTATAAAGGTCACGGTTAAATTAGCTGATCATTCACGCGAATGTCGCTCTTTTATATCGCGAATATCGCCCGTTATTTCATGTATTTTATATCTTTTATTGGATCTTAATTAGTATTACTAGTAGAGTATGATTTTAAAGGTCCAGTAAAATAATATGTAGCGGAGTGCTAGATGTGTAAATGTCAGAACAATTCAGGGCCCAATAGGGCACTGCCAGTCTGTACAATATTGCCAGATTGGGCTGAATAAACCATTATTATTTTAAAGCAGTCTGGGATTTAAAAAAAGACAATGTCAGAAGTGGGATTCGAACCCATGCCTGGAGAACCAGCTGCAGACTGCGACCTGAACGCAGCGCCTTAGACCGCTGGGACATCCTGACTTCCGAAGTACAGTCACTGTATACCAAGTTACTTGGCAATGTCTAGTCTACTTGTGAAATAGATTTAAACTCTAACTGTAGCGTTGAGACGAGGCAGAATCAGTTATTGTTGTTATTGGGTGGGTCGGCTACTCTCTCCTTGCAGCCAAGGGCTGAATTGTGAGGAGCTTACAATCGGTGGGGCTAAATCAAAAGCTTTAGGGTCTGGAGCGGCTGCCATTCGGCGCTAACTCAGGTGACCTCAATACGACCCCAGATGCAGCCATAGGACTGTAAGGTTTGAACCACTCACACCGGGAAGGATCCCTGCTCTTTTCAAGTATGGTGTTTTTTTTCAACGTGCGTGAGGTATGGCTCTCCTCAAACACGGGACCTCCATTTAACGTCCTATCTGAGATACGTCCCTAACCGCAGCTAGGTACTCATTTCCACCTGAGTCCTAAGTGAGGAAAGCCGTGTGAAGTGCCTTTCCCAAGGGCACAACTTCGTGGCATGCCAGGGATTCGAACCCTGTACCTCTGAGTTTTGGGCCAAACACCCTAAACATTACACCACAGGACGCAACCAGTGGTTGTGGATAATGACTCAATGAGATATAGAAGGAGAGCCATGTTAAATGACATGCGTCTGGAAGATAAGTTGTCGGCTTGATTTAGAAAAAAAAGCCCTGTATCTACAGACTGTGCAAGCTTACAAATCAATCTATGTAACTTATGGTCTAAAGCGATGAATTCCCATGGTTGCAGTTTTAGGACAGTTTTACAGTTTTAGTCAATGTAAGATTTCTTGTAAGATTGCAAAACGTGCCTTAGTTCTTTATGTCCGATTTCTTGCCATATATAGTTGTGGCCGCTGTCCTTGGTACTGAAAGCCAGGTTCAGGACCGCTGTATGTTATACGGGGCAAGGGTCGTCTCGGTATTGACTGCGTACTGACGTCATCAATGCGCTGGGGAAATTACAGGAACTAGAGGTTACCAAGGTGAGGTGTCTTGATGTGATGTGGCGAAGTCGGGCCCACTTCGATCCAACTCCCGAGGACAGAGACCCGAAGTGAGCCCGACATCCAGGAATGACAAGAGAGGTGTCCAATCAGCAAACCGATTGTGACACGACGGTATTCACCACAGAAATGTTAGCACTGCACGAAAAGTTGGATTTACCAATGGTAGTAAATGCCAGTAAAGTCGGGTAATGTTTACTTTGTATAAAGTACAATGGTTTTAAATAAAAGTCAAGTCCTGTAATTTCATTTACTACCATTACCGCATTGTGTTGAATCTGAAATTACCAGACTTGATTTTATTTACGACAATTGTGAATTCAGGTACTGTTTGCAAAGTAAACATTACCCGACTTTACTAGCATTTACTACCATTGGTAAATTCAATTTTTTCGTGCAGTGTATTTATCGCGATTTACCACACATTTGGAAGGATTGACATAACAGGTGACTATCACCTCTTTACATGTCAACCCTGAGACCAGACTGTAAGGTTTGAACCACTCACACTGGGAAGGACCCCTACTCTTTTCGATAAGTGTGGTTGAAGCTTTGACGTGCTCGAGGTGTGGCTTTCCTTAAACACGGGACCTTCAGCTTTACGCCCTATCCGAGAGGACGTCCCTAACCAAAGCTAGGTACTCATTTTTGGCCTGAGTTAAGTGTGGAATTAGGTGTAAAGTGCCTTTCCTAACACTGGGGCCTGCCAGGGATTCGAAATTGATTGTGACACGGCGGTTTTCCTCACATAAACGTTAGGCAATGTTAAGTAAGATGGAACAGCAAAGGCCCTGTATCTGTCCCCAGGACCTGTATAGCGTATAGCCGGTATAACCGCCCTTCGGCATAACAGACCAGGGTATTCCAAAAAGATGAAGGATAACTTTTGAAATAATGAGTAGGAGTTAGAACGCGACTACACGCTGCATTACAATCCTCGAGCCGTGTGCATTACAGTTATTTCTGTCACGAATCGTCTGAGTCGAACAAAAAACCATCTTCCTGGAAATCGCTTGAAGATTTAGCGCTTTTGAATTACATGGTAAGGGAAATCTCTACTAAAATGCCACAGACAAATATATAGCAAACTTCACCTATGTAGAGATCATATGCTTACGGAAAATGATCCTGTCGTAAGTACAATCCATTTGAAAATTATGCAGGGCTTATATCCACCCACGTCAATGCTTGAGAAAGTATGTCTGACTCTTTCAGGGTGGTGGTGATTATCTTATGAATTGAGCATCAGTAAATCGTATAAAAATGTTAACATATGGTTACTGCTTAAAAGCCATGGTTATCAAGCCCCGTACCGATTTCAAGCGCTTAACTGAAATGTTACCGTGTTTAACTACATATATGAAGGGATCAGCAGACTTACATATCCGCACGTTGCTACATACACAAATATAACACTAGCGAGACATAAAACCGTTCTAAGAAAGTGGAATGACCGGTCAAACCACGCCATGGCTTTATGAAAACGTTAAAGCCTCCCCTGTTACACATAGCCAAATATGGCCTCCCGAACACTGCCGAACTCCCCCCAACCGTGGTTAGGAGTAGGTCGGGCTTGGTCGGCTGTGGTTGGCTGGTGTTTGGCGAGGTCGGCTACTGTTCGGCTGTACCAGCCGAAATTCAAAATGTTTAAAACATTCGGGTGTGGACGGGAGGTTCGGGTATGGTTGGCTGGTGTTAGAGGTGGCGTGGTTATGCAGGTCAAATTCGATTAGAGTCGTATAGAAAGGAAGGCATGGATTATATCTGGTAAAAAACATCTGGTCAGACTGCTCTCAAACTTCAGCCAACCTTGGTCGGCTGATGTCCGGGGGAAGGTTCTGAATGTGTGACAGGGGCTTTACATATCCGCACCCCGCTCTATACTCATGCAGAAATAACGCTAACAACACATAAAGACCTGAGCGATATGCACCGGAAAGATATAAGTGAGAACATCGTGAACCTTTTCTTTTGATTTCTTGTTGGTAAAGATAAACCTGTCACTGGTATTAAGTATTTTTTCTTAAAGATTAACAGAATAAAGATGAGTGGATTCATTCCTCAAGCTGTCATTTCGCCTCTGTACACTTGAAGAAGCCCACAGGGCAAAACCGGTCGTGACAGGCTGAATAAAAGTTTTAAACATGAACTATGCGGCTCCAGATGTCTTACTGAGGGACGACTGTGGTGTGATAGATGTTGGTTAGCTTGAGGAATGAATCCACTCTACTTTATAATGCATGAAGACGATCTAGGAAAAGTGGAATGGCTGAATAAACCACGCCATGGCTTCATGTAAACGTTACAATAATGTACCAGACTTTCTGTCTCTGTTGGTCGGATGATTGGTAGGACTTCGTGCGTAGATTACATCCTTGTGATGATAGCGTTCTGTATGATAGCTATATGTCAGGATGGCCGAGCGGTCTAAGGCGCTGCGTTCAGGTCGCAGTCTGGTTCTCCAGGCGTGGGTTCGAATCCCACTTCTGACATTCATCTTATTTTTTTATCATTTCATTGACGATAAATATGGAAAATTTCTTCATTACTTTGTTACCTTTATCTTCCTTTGTGTTATTTTCTGACAGACGTTTCTTGAAAAACCTGACCTTAATGGCATCCAAAGCGATTTCAGGGCAGTAAAACTGGCTTTTTTCTGGTCATTTTCTGATCATTCTTTTAATGTAGGAAGTTGCACCAATCCTATCCCATAGCTTACTGATATCTGTGAGACAAATATGTGATGTCGCTGACGGAAAACATTGATTGTTTCGTATCGTAGGCTGGCCATGGTTCGAGCTATTTCTTGGTGGTACCAAGAAATAAAGATACTGAACCTGGCTTTCAGCACCAAGGACAGCGTCCACAGCCACTGACCTGAGTTTATACCTTACTTTATCTTTTGCCCCTTTTGAACAATTCTGGCCCGTTTCAAAATCTACTCCAGATGTAAACACTGACAAGTCTTTTATTTTCTATTTAGCATATCTAAGTCAGGATGGCCGAGCGGTCTAAGGCGCTGCGTTCAGGTCGCAGTCTGGTTCTCCAGGCGTGGGTTCGAATCCCACTTTTGACATTATTAATATTTTTGGTGAATGAAGCACAGAAATTCAATTTGTCTCAAGACAAAGAAATTAAAAGTCAAGACAAAATCGAAAGGATACATATGATATCCTTACAAATGCCAAATTCGGAACACACTCTTTCAGGTCACCAGAAGCCAAGTAATGCTAGTATTCTCAACTACAGTATTTGCATCACATACACATTGTGATCTTAGATAAGTTCAGTTAAACCCCTGATCTTATACTTCCCAGACGGTTGACTCCGTAAGGTCTCTGCCCTCGGGGTTTGGCTGGTATCTTAGCATTCGTCGTATATATTAAACAAGGTCTAGTTTTGTCACAGTAAACCTTTTGGCAATGCTAGAATGATGGAGGGCCATTGACTGTGAACACTAATGTTATAAGATGTGCCTTGGTTAAGCCCCAGTCACACATGTCAAATACGGCCTCCCAAACACTGCCGAACTCCCCCCAACCATGGTTAGAAGTAGGTCGGGAGCAAGGTCGGCTGTGGTTGGCTGGTGTTCGGCAGTAGGTCAGCAGTGGCGTGGTTGGCCGTCAAATTTGACTCAAATTTAACTCAAATTTTATTCAAAAGCTAGACGTGGCCTAAATCTGGTCGACTGCTCCCGAACTTCGTTTGGTCGGCTGGTGTTCGGGGGAAGGTTTTGAATCTGTGCCAGGGCTTTATGCTTTCATGTATGTGGGTTTGACAGACACACTCAAGACAAAATATCAAATATTAGGATTTATGAAAATTTCATCTCATTGTCAACGACACCGAATCCACATTTGTTTCAAACTTCACTTACTACTACCTGAAGTTACTACTAAAAACGTTTCTTAACTGATAACAGAAGGATTTCCAAAACTGCTGAAGTCCAGAAGGTTCAAGTCTCAGTGACGCGGTGAACTTCATGGTAAATTTAATACACCGTGAGAAAACATCATCCATGACTTATGCAGAACTAACAGCGTGTTACCGAGTCTGCCAGCCTGTTGAGTGAAATATAGAACACCAACCAGAGGTCCCGAGTTCGAACCCTGCCATGTCACCGATCTTGTGCCCTAGGGAAAGGCACTTTGCACGACTTTCCTCACTTCACTCAGGTGAAAAGTGAGTACCTAGCTTCGGTTAGGGACGACCCTAGGATAGGACGTTAAATGGAGGTCCCGTGTTTGAGGAGAGCCACACCCCACGCACGATAAAGAACCCACCACACCCTTCGAAAAAGAGTAGGGGCATGCCTCGGTGTGCGATGGTGCAAATTTCGCAGTGACTGGTCTCAAGGTTAGCCCTTAATGATAGCCCCGTGCTAGTTGGGCAGCCTTGGCTGTGTCCTCAGCCGAATAAATAAGTAAATAAAAATATAACACCAATCTTGCACCCCTCCCCCTTACCACCAGAGGCTATGACTGCTGAACGACTAAATATTTCACAATCGCTCAACGAATTTCAGAGACAAATACATGTACATGTCAAGATCACAAGATATCAAAACCGGAAGTTCCGCTGCAGTACTATAACAAACCGCTAGGGTGCCCAAAAGTTTTCATTTCGAGCTCTCTTCAAGACCTACACCCACCTACCAAATTTCAAGACAATCCATTATGCCTTCTCGAATTATTGAGTTG
The DNA here is from genome assembly GCA_013266295.2 of Branchiostoma floridae x Branchiostoma japonicum. NCBI lineage: Eukaryota > Metazoa > Chordata > Leptocardii > Amphioxiformes > Branchiostomatidae > Branchiostoma > Branchiostoma floridae x Branchiostoma japonicum. Next base: position 4,542,433 of record CM023835.1, on the reverse strand, counting down.
ACACACAGACAGACCGACGGACACACACAGACACACACACGGACGCTACCGAAAACATAACCTTGTTTGCGAAGATAATAATAATAAAATCCATAGTCACACAACTCCAATTTTTGTCGGTCAACGGTCACTCAACATACAACAGTGAATATGCCTTGCCTGACTGCCCACACACATCTATTCAAATTCAAATTCAAATTATATTCCTTAATTAACATTCTATTATGCCCTTTCCGGAGTCATTCAGAAACACTCACCTGGTGGTTTATATCTTGATCCTTTTCCAGCAGTTGCAAGTACGTCAGTATTCAGTTGCATGCCAAGTCGTGCTCTACTCACACTGTGCAGTGATTGGTTACATCCTGCATGACGTCATCAACACTATAAATATGAATAGACCAGGCTAATCACTGATCACAACCATTGGAAGCCTCCTCAACCTGGCGTGCGGAGCGATGTGCTGGCTCCCCACGTCCCCTAGCCTACAGCGTTTGCAGCGTTAGTGTCCGGCGCGGCCTAAGTGTCTTCCCTGACGGGTCCTACAGTTTGGAGGCTTCCCCTACAAGTGCTACGGTTTGGTGCCGTACAGGAATACTCTTGAGAGAGGTTTTTGTATTTTAGGTTGTGACTTAGCGTAGTTACGTTGGTTTTCTTCACTGTGGGAGGGGGGCGCCCGCCATTTCGTCTTTCTGTGGCGTCTTGCAGTTCTGTGTTAGTAATCGTGGTTCCCTCCGTAGGCGTTTTGTGGTTGTGCTTTGTGCTTGGATTTTGTTGGTTTATGTTGTTTTGTGTGCGTGCTTGTTCATGTCTCCCCCGGGTTAGGGAGAATTTTTCTCGTTTTGGCGGGAGTGTGTTGCACGTGGGACATTTGCATTTGAAACTAATTGGTCTCGGGTGGTGATTTCGGCATATAACTTTTTTCCTTTCTTTGTTAGTGGGTTGGAAACTCGTTTGGAGCCTCCGGTCTTGTACCTACAAAACCCTTAGATCATGAAGCGGGTTACCCTCATGGTGTTGGCACATTCGAGTGGGTAGTTAAAAGAGAGTTGGTGTCTCTGTTTGACGTGTACGTTTTCGTGTTTTTAAGATGACGTACCAGACTCCACGACTACCCGTGCAGGCCGTACAGAATCCGGAACAGCGGCGACAGCTTTCATCTCAGCAGGGCCAACAGCAGACGAACCTTCCACTCCAGCATGCCAAGCAGCCGCAGGCCCAATAGCAGCAGGCCCGCCACCTACAGGCCCAGTAGCACCAGGCCCAGCATCACCAAGCCCAGCAGTACCAGCTCCAGCAGTACCTGGCCCAGCAGTAACAGACCCAGCAGTACCAGGCCCAGCAGTAACAGACCCAACGTTGCAGGCATTTTTCCTGTGGAAGACAGGTAGTTTCGTACCTGGCTGACTAGGCTGAGTCACGTAAGTAGTAATTGTCGATGTTGCCATGCGAGTGTTTCTTTGGCATATTCCTCGTGCAGACACTCAGTGACAGACAGTCGAGCGTTGTTGTTTTGCCTGCGTCGCATGAAGTGATCGTCGATGTTGTCATGCGGGTGTCCCTTCGCACATTCCACGTGTGGGCACTTAGTGGCAAGCAGTCGAGCAGATGCACACATGGCGAGCGCTGATGTGTTTATGTGCGTCGCATGTAGTGATCGCCGATGTTGTTATGCAGGTGTCCTTTCGCACATTCCACGTGTGGGCACTTAGTGGCAAGCAGTCGAGCAGATGCACACATGGCGAGCGCTGATGTATTTATGTTCGTCGCATGTAGTGATCGCCGATGTTGTCATGCGGGTGTCCTTTCGCACATTCCGTGTGTTGGCACTCAGTGGCAAGCAGTCGAGCGGATGCACACATGGCGAGCGCTAATGTGTTTATGTGCGTCGCATGTAGTGATCGCCGATGTTGTCATGCAGGTGTCCTTTCGCACATTCCGTGTGTGGGCACTTAGTGGCAAGCAGTCGAGCAGATGCACACATGGCGAGCGCTGATGTGTTTATGTGCGTCGCATGTAGTGATCGCCGATGTTGTCATGCGGGTGTCCTTTCGCACATTCCACGTGTGGACACTTAGTGGCAAGCAGTCGAGCAGATGCACACATGGCGAGCGCTGATGTGTTTATGTGCGTCGCATGTAGTGATCGCCGATGTTGTCATGCAGGTGTCCTTTCGCACATTCCACGTGTGGGCACTTAGTGGCAAGCAGTCGAGCAGATGCACACATGGCGAGCGCTGATGTATTCATGTGCGTCGCATGTAGTGATCGCCGATGTTGTCATGCGGGTGTCCTTTCGCACATTCAGTGTGTTGGCACTCAATGGCAAGCAGTCGAGCAGATGCACACATGGCGAGCGCTGATGTGTTTATGTGCGTCGCATGTAGTGATCGCCGATGTTGTCATGCGGGTGTCCTCTCGCACATTCCGGGTGTGGGCACTTAGTGGCAAGCAGTCGAGCAGATGCACACATGGCGAGCACTGATGTGTTACTGTGAGTCGCATGTAGTGATCGCCGATGTTGTCATGCGGGTGTCCTTTCGCACATTCCGTGTGTGAGCACTTAGTGGCAAGTAGTCGAGCGGATGCACATATGGCGAGCGCTGATGTGTTTATGTGCGTCGCATGTAGTGATCGCCGATGTTGTCATGCGGGTGTCCTCTCGCACATTCCGGGTGTGGGCACTTAGTGGCAAGCAGTCGAGCAGATGCACACATGGCGAGCACTGATGTGTTACTGTGAGTCGCATGTAGTGATCGCCGATGTTGTCATGCGGGTGTCCTTTCGCACATTCCGTGTGTGGGCACTTAGTGGCAAGTAGTCGAGCGGATGCACACATGGCGAGCGCTGATGTATTAATGTACGCCGCATGTAGTTATTGTCGATGCTGTCATGTTGGTGTTTTTTTGGCACATTCCACATGCGGGCACTTAGTGGCAGACAGCCTGACGGATGCACACATGGCAAGCGCTAATGTTCTATTTGCGTCGCATGTTGCGACCGTCGCCTTTGTCATGTGAGTGTTTCTTTGGCACAATCCACGTGCGGGCACTTAGTGGCGGACAGCCGGACGGATGCACACATGGCGACCGTTACGTTGACGCTTTATTTGTGTCGCATGTAGTGATCGTCGTTGTTATCGTGTGTTTTTTCGGCCAAGTGGTAGACAGTCGAACGGATGCAGACTTGTGGCGAGCGATAACGTTCTTTTTATGTGCGTCGCATGTAGTGATCGTCGATGCTGTCATGTGTTTCTTTGACACTTTCCACGTGCGGGCACACAGTGGCAAGTATTCGGACGGATGCAAACAGGGCGAGCGCTGATGTATTCATTTGCGTTGCGCATGTAGTGCTCGTCGAAGCTCGTAAAAGCGCATTGGTCCCGGACGCCACCGAAGCAGGTTCATGTGGTCACATCTAGACGATCCAAATCGCATGGAAGCCGGCTCGAGCCGAAACCACCTTTGATGGTGGTTTCGACCTGGCTTTACTGGTTCGCGACTTGAGTTTGAACGCGATGCGATTGGGCTTGGGCTTGGGCTGGACTTGCATTTGAGCATAATCCCGAAGCTAGCACGAACGGCACGTGGACTAGATGTTAGGAGTGCCTTTACCGAATCGCGACTAAACGAGCTTCGTGTGAGCACTTCCTCAGTAATGGATGTATACACGGACATTTACATATATGGCGAGTGCTAAGGTTTTGTTTCGCATCTCGCATGTTGTGACCCTTGCTGTTGCTATGTATAATGTGAGTGTCTCTTTGGCACGTTCCATATGTAGGTGTTTGGTGGCAGACACTGGAACGGATGTAAATGACGAGCGCCAATGGTTCTGTTTCGCGTCGCGTATATGTTTTCATCGACGATGTTGTTATGAGTGTTTCTCTGGTACTTTCCGCGTGTGAGCGCTCAGTGGTGGACAGTCTACCTGTGTTGCGTTGTACATCTTGTGATCGTCGATTTTCGGATGAGGAACGTTCTTATTCATCAAGAGGTTGGGTATGTGTTTGTATAAGAACTCGAGGCGATGAGAAAGGAATTTGCCTCGTCGAAAGAAGAACTCAGTAAGATGAAGGATGACTCCGTTGATTGCTTCAAAGGCGAGCTAACTTTAGAAGAACCGGGGATTCTTTCAATTCAAGCATCAAAAACACCCTGGTGCAAGTGTTTCTTCCTATCCTGATGCACGCCGGTTAAGACCAATAGTTGATAAGGAGCTCTCTTAAGATATCGGATATCAGATCTCGGAACTTGGAACCTCCTATGATAGTCACAGTGTCCGGAGAATAAAAAGTTAATAGTTTTGATACAGACGTAATTGGCACCATTTGGTGTAATGTAGCTAGAAGACTGTCTCACTGAAAGGAGTTGACATCTGGTATCGAGTGAGGACGTCAAACGTGGGTAAAAGTATTGTGTCGACAGCTTTCAGGTCAGAAAGCTGATGATCATGAAGGCCGAGTGATTCGGTCGAGGAATTCCAGTTGGTTAATTCTGATTGAGTTGGAGAACAGTTTAACGCAGTGAGAGCGTACAGAGCATGTGACAAGACAGTATCCTTCTCTGACTTTGGTTGTATTGAAATTGCAATACTAGGCAGTTGACCAGCGTTGTATCCTTCTAATAGGGTTTAGTAAGGTGGGTCATATTAAAGTGCTCTCTACAGAAATTTCTGAAACGACTGGGAAAGTCTTGGAACATAGTGACTATATAAGGTTGTACTTGTAACGTACAGCAGTGTATTCATCGTAAGGAGGCTGACAAAGGAAGTCAGGTTTAGCGTGGATTGTCGACAGAAGATTGTGTTATTTGAGTCCTTTGATGTTTGTCACAACAGTATGCTAGAACAGATAGAAAGAAGTTATAAAGTGTATTGACAAGGTAAGATTGTACTACATGACTTGTGTAATGTTTATAGTTCCTCGTTGTGGACTCTGAAACAAACACAGAAAGGGCATGAAGTGTAGTGACAAGATTAAACTGTATTACTAGTAGATGACTCACTTTACCCTGGCTGAATAAGTATTGCTCTTAGAAGGTGATGTTTGGGAAGATTTGCGACCCCTCTACTCTTTAACTCATGTAATATGGACTTGAGTGATGGGATCTCTTATTTAAAGTCTTGAGGTCAGCGGATAAGCTATCTTAGACGACTCTTCATGTTCAGTCTTGGATATAGACGGGATAGCCGACGGTGTTTCAATATGTGGCTTCATCTAACCGTTTTCAGAGGCGTTTTTAGGCGGTATCCTACCCGCTCACAGCATATTCTCCGTCCAGGTACCGGTACTTCCTAAACCTACCCAGGTGTGAGCCGCTCGTAGAGCTCGTGGCTAACCTATTCGAGGTAGAATAGAGCCGGGAGCGGTGAAAACTTGGGGGAAGGGTAGGCTCAGTACCTTCCCCATACTTAGTTATGCCTTTGATGGTAGAACTATCGAACTTTTGTGTCTGCCATCACTTTTCAAGGTGTCTCAATGTGTGGGTGACAAATTTCCATTTCACTTTGGATTCAATTGTGGATCTTATGAGGTATATTGAACGAGGACTATGCCAGACAAACTGTGACAATGATAGTATTTATGATCACGCGTTTATCACATAAATTAGCAACCACTGGTGGGTTCCTAGTAGGGCGGGTTTTGGTATGTCCGGGCTTTAATCGCCTTTAGCCGGCAAGGTACTTTCCTTCGGATTGGCAATATCAGTTGCTCGCTTGTACTGCAAGAAAATGTTTGAGGCCCCTTGTCCCCGATTCGGGGCAGCTTAAAGTGTAGTTAGAACACTGGACCTTGTTAGATAGCTGGAACAGATACATCCTATAGAGGTCAGAAATACGCAAGGTGGTATCCCTATCCTCTGATGCAGCCTACCTTCAGATGGGTAGGCCCGTGGGTAATAGAAAAAGGCGTTGTGGGGATTATTGGCAGGGACAAGAGCAAGAGGACATGAGAAGAGCCCTGTTGTCGGCGTCGGATATGGTGCGTATCACTAGGGTACACGCGCAGGTAGATCTAGATAACACGATCCTGCTGTCAACATGGACCAACCAAGGGAGAAGAAGTTATCAAGATCCATTAGTTAAGCTTTGGGAAACCATTTAGCTGAGCCTAACCATCGTACCATGTAAGGAAAGTGAGGCAGGGGGGCTGTTACGGCGTCTGTAATTGTTAGATGTGAAACTTCATGAAAAGGTGTTCCAGCGTATTGGTCTGGAATTAGGGGGATTCAGGTTTTGACATGTACATAATTCCCACGGCCCTGCCGCCAAACGGACAATCTGCGTGAGATGGGAGGATCGTAAAATCGTGTAATTATATCAGAAGTAAAGTGCAGCAAGAAAAATCGGTTTCAAAAGTATACGTATTTATTACAGACCAGGCAACCTCCAAGGCGGCATACTTCACAGGTGATAGAATAGGGGACCTTTTGAGAGTATCGACGCCTGAAATACACTGGATACAGCTAGGTTCGTTGATATGAATCTGTTTTGGTACGGCCCTATGGGACGGCAGTTCTAACACTTTCGTTCTAGAAAGAACAAAGGATACGGAGGCCTGCCCAGTAGCCGCCATAGATTGGCATGTTTCTAGCTTTAAATACCTGACTATTAACTGTGAGGGAGGTTTTGTTTGGGTATAGCTCAAGGGAGAGGCATATGCTTGTGGATTACCCTATTACTGCTGATAGCGAAAACGATTCTTGGCGATACCCCCAAAAGCTGAACACCGATGAGGGAGAAGCCCTGCATGGATGTAGATTTAGTATCATTTCTCTACATTTGGCGTTATATTTTGACGGAGTAAAGATGGACCACGTAAGATGTTTTATGAAGAGGACAGCCTCCCACTACATGAAGAGTTACTAGCAGTTGACATGATTTTAGATGAAAGATAATTTACAGTAAATTCTAGTTGTAAACGCGATCTTGCTTTCATATTTAAGTCGTGAAGGAATGGATAAGTTGCAACTAGCTATATACGGATAATAAAGCTTATACTTTTTGGTGTGCTCTCTTTCTTTTCTTAGTTAGAAGGGAGATGAAGGGTTTATTTTAAGACCCGACTTTGGGAGATACAGATGAGTTTCGGATGAGTTTGGGATGAGAATGGGATGAGTATGGGGATGATATAGGAGTAAAGGGGGAGAGGACCTAATACAAGATGAGATATAGGTAGGGCAACTAGGATGGGACGAAGCGACGCAGGCACTGCCCCATAACTCATAAAGGATGTACCAATGATTGCGCAGTGTGAATAGTGTACTACTCACACTGTGCAGTGATTGGTTACATCCTGCATGACGTCATCAACACTATAAATATGAATAGACCAGGCTAATCACTGATCACAACCATTGGAAGCATCCGCAACGCCGAAGGAGCGTGGTGATAGGCCAGTCCCAGGGAAGTAGGTGGGAAAGGGTTTAGCCCTTTGTGTATAGGTTTGTTTTCGCAAGCCCCCCCACCCTCCCTGTTTTGTAGTCAATTCATATAGAGGGACTTGGCCTTGCCTCGCGACTCCGGCACTGCCCCATAACTCATAAAGGATGTACCAATGATTGCGCAGTGTGAATAGTGTACTGTTTAACCCTCAAAGTGTCAGGGAATATTAATATATTAGAACTAGGCTTTAAAACTGGCCCATGACACTGGGAGGGTTAATAGAAGACTTGGTGAGTGTTATACCGGCAGATTTGTTCACATGGTCGCTCTAGCCCGGCTGTCCCTCGGGCACTAACCAAGAAAGGTAGCATGCTCCTGTTTTGGAAGCCATCAATCACAACTTCCATATAAGGAAATGAACAGTAGGCAGACAATACGAGCGATCGCCATGACGTCACGGTAGGCAAAAAGTGGGTAACAGTTGGCTGATTTGCCTACCAATAATTTGCATATGTCTTCAAATAATTTGCATGTGTATAATGTAAACAAAAACAGCAATCACTCGTATTGTATAGCAACAACGGGGGGGATAGGGTAAATTTATTACCTTGTACCCATATCTAACTTTTCACATTTCCCATCATACTTGGCGATTAAGTGAGATTTTTTTTAATTAGGAGCTACTAACTGAATTTTGCACATATTGATTGTAAACGTTGAGAATAAGGGAAGGAAGGGTTCGAAAAAAAGTGATGAAAGAAAATGCTTAGGTGTTTAACCTTTTATTGGGCTAGTGTCCATAGCTACTTAACTAAGTGGTGTAACGATACTTTATTTCGGAGAGATGAAGTGCAAAGATAGGTTTAACTCTATAGTATATGTTTGTCTTTCGGAGAAGATATGATGAATGTCGTGATTGTAGAAGGACTGACATGCAGACAACAGCCTACCTCGATTCTCCCTCAGGTGATTATTCGTCCTCTGGCTTCTCTTTATCCTTTCGTTTCGTGGAAATGTTCTTTTATGTACTAACGTTAACAGAGTAGTGATTTTATGGCCACGGCAGCCTCCTGGTGGAATAGGCAGTCATCAAACGTGAACATGGATTTGGGTCAAATATCACCCCAATGTGTACGGGACGGGTATAAACCAATGAATCACCTTTTGCAAACAGGATTTTGGGTTGAAAGGCACCAAATCTGAAATTACTTTCCTTGTCCTTTAAAAGATGATGGAAGCATGCGCTATCTGATGGTGTCTCAATGTCAGCAACATCGCGATCAAGGTCACACAATGCCGCTGAAGATGTCCGATACATACATTGTGTCGACTATCTGAACGCATGTCGTCTCTGTCGACATCAATCTGTTAGGCGATTCTATGCAACATAAACGGGATATAGATGAGTATTACATGTGCTCGTATTCACCAATAACAGTAAATGCCAGTAAAGTCGGGTAATGTTTACTTTATAAACAGACTTTGCAATGGTAATAAATAAAAGTCAAGTCTGGTAATTTCGGATTTAACACAATTGAAGTAAATGACTTGACTTTTATTTAAAACCATTATACTGTAAACATTACCAAACTTTACTGGCATTTAATACCATTGATAAATACAACCTTCCGTGCAGTTATCACGACAGTACAATATGATCATTTTACATTTACCCTTCGCAAGACATGTAAGATAATACATGACACGTTTCTCCATTAGTTGACTTTGCTTGGTGTGTTCCTATATAAAAGTTGTAACTTATAGGCACTAAAATGATTTGAGATGACTCAAAAGTTATATTTCGAATTCGTCCCTGGGTGGGCTCGAACCACCAACCTTTCGGTTAACAGCCGAACGCGCTAACCGATTGCGCCACAGAGACCTGCATATCCAATCCAATGACCTTCGTCTCTCGCTGGACAAGGACAAGTGGCAACAGTTATGGGTACAGTTCTTCTGGTTTCTGATAGGCGTCTCTTCTGAAATGTGTCGTTTGGGCGAATTCTCTTGTGTTTCCCTAATGTTGTGTTGTTAACACTACATGAAGCAAGGAGGTTCAAATAGAACATGGTCTAAACATGAAGCAAACGTTCATGTGGTTATTGTCTTCTGACGGTTTGCATCATTTTATTGTTGGCAACGTCCACAATTGTCCTGTGTGATAAACGCTCTGTGTAAAATACTATTCGCAATATAATAAATGCGTCACTGCTAGCATTTGATTGACGTGGGCAATTGGTAATGCCAGGCAAATCAGAATTTTGAAGTGGATGTTTCTTGGCTTAGACAGATGCTGCATAGCTACGACATTGTCAGGATGGCCGAGCGGTCTAAGGCGCTGCGTTCAGGTCGCAGTCTGGTTCTCCAGCCGTGGGTTCGAATACCACTTCTGACATTCACTTTTGGACCAACTACTGACTAGAAAAACAACATTCTACGTAAGTAACAGGGCTTCTTTTCTGAAAAAGCATGTAGATGAACAGCTTGCATTTTTTGCCTGGTTTCTTTATGACACTTTATTCAGGAAAACCATTAATAAAGGTACAGATGAGCACACGAAAGCAACTAATAAATCGATCTTAGCTAACATAAACAAAAAGTGGATAAGTAAATAATACCGGCCTTTACAATATCAACATCGAAATGTAACTCAATAACAATGAGCAAATATCTTTACTGATGTTTACTGAAGTTCAAACAATCAACTGAAGAAGCAATTGCAAGAATATTGCAGAAAAAAAGTCCACACTAACAAAAGCTAAAATCGTCCCTGGGTGGGCTCGAACCACCAACCTTTCGGTTAACAGCCGAACGCGCTAACCGATTGCGCCACAGAGACCTGGATGTTAAAATTGATAACCACCTCTGTCCTGTCCTTTGGCCCAGTTACATTCGTCGCTGATATTTTTGCGAGTCCATGTTATTAGTTATTATTTCATTGTCATTACATTTAATTGTTATTACCTATTATCATTATTGGGTTTAGAGTTTTCTTCTTACACAACCAGTAAAATTCTCACCTGCATACGTTTCGGATATTATCATTATTGTTTTATTTGTAAAGAATGAGAAAATGACGGCCCGTCTTGATGTTCTAAATTGACTTGCGGAATAGGAAGACCACTCCGGCAACTAAAGTATAGTCCCTAAAGACCGGCAAACTAGTTTAGATTGTGTATAATTATATAATTTTGCTTATTGATATTACTAAGTTAGGGCGAGGCCCTCGAAAAAACATCTTGGTTTCTTCCCCCCCCCCCTGCATGTATTTTGTACTCTTGTAAGGTGTATTTTAATTTTATTGCACATGCAATAAATCAAATTGAAAAAAATCTATCAAATCAATTGAAATTTGACAAAAAATCAAACGATGTCTTCCAAATAGTTCGGTTAACCATTCAGGTAATGAGATACACAAGAAAGTCGTTACTCAAGCAACTGGATAGATTAAAAAAGGGTTTAAAAAAACGCTAATTGTCAGAAGTGGGATTCGAACCCACGCCTGGAGAACCAGACTGCGACCTGAACGCAGCGCCTTAGACCGCTCGGCCATCCTGACATTGCTGATGTAATACGCAACTGTCGAGGGATCGCCCTTGTCAATCGAATGCTGGCGCGATGTCGCCAAAACCTAATCTCCAAGTAGATGTTGGAATGGAAAATCGTTTCAAGTCTACCCTCCGAAAATAGTAATAGCATAGAATATGGCCAGCGGTCTGAGCTAAAATAGGGATGACAGAAGTAGTGTTTCCTGTGTTGGGAAATTAAAGCAAAACACCTGAAAACGTGAGCATTGCACTTTAGCATTTTTACTACTAGTACTTTGAATCTCCTTCTGGTGGCCGCAAGACAGTATCAAATTGGCAGGACAGCATCCAATACACCACCGGAGGCGAAAAACGATAGCGGTACAAAAAAGAAAGTCCGATAAAAACGCCTAAAATTACGCCAAAAATAAGCCGAAGCCTAAACCTCTGCTTGGAGAGTACGTTTATATGGTAGGGATATAATTCCCTTCGTTTATGTTAATTAAGAAGACGTCGGAAGTGTTTCATGACTACAACCCCTCCTCTCTCAAAAATCACCCGGACCGTTACGGCTACAACTTCTCATACTGAACTGCCAATACTGTCTGAACTATATGAACGGTCTCATTACCCTGGGAAGGGTACCGACTGACCCGGATTCAGGTGAATATTCAGGTGAATATTTCCTACTACAGAAGCGGATCAAATCGTAACATCCTGTGGACCTCTCAGTGGACTGGTACCGTGTAGAGAAGACCACAGGGGTGCTGGTAAGTCCATCCAGACTTCAGGCGATGTGACACATCTACGGCAGGAAATTCAGGACATTCTTTGTACAGTTGTGCGTTTGTCGCACAAAATTCTGCGGTCTTCTGATAGAATTTTTCGCTGTGAATCCTTGCCGTTAGCCCTTTCTGTCACAGTCTCAATCCTGCAACAAAAAAATCATTAAAATCGTCTACAACAAATGTCACTGCCGCTACACAACGTTATCCTTGCAAGTATCTGCTCAGAGACCGTTGAACAGACTAATCTCCAAGCAGATATTATTATTATTATTATAAAAAAAGATACCAGTACAAAAAAAGAAAGCCAAATAAAACCGCCTAAAACACGTCAAAAATAAGCCGAGGCCTAAACCTCTGCTTGGAGAGTAACACAACAGATATCATTCCCATCACCAGGATGCCCGTTGCAAAACAACAGATTACCCACTAGACTTTTTTTTTACGAAGCCACTACAGTCCACAGCTAGAGCTCTACCAAGTATCGGTAGCGGTTAACGCTTAATCTATACAGATTATCACGTATTTTCGAAAACTGTGAAAAAATTACTTTTGTTTTGTTAGTGAAAGGTGTCGGTTTCTTTATCTCACATTGAATATGGATTTAAAAATGGCGAGGTTGTTAATTTTCCGAATATCAAACAAGCGTCCAACAGTTACGGAAACTGTTTGACAATAGACCAATCAGGTACAGTGTATTAAAGTAGGCGTGACGCATGTGAATGTGTATTGTGCTCTTTCATTGGATGTTTAGTCGGGAGTTGAATACACTTCCAATACAGTATCAAATTCTGTTACTATGAAAAATACGGGGATGCAGTTCACATAATTCCAGAAAGACACTATGTACCTTCAAGAGGCATTATGCATTTTGCACCAAAAATTGAAATATTTCAGTTGAAAAAATCTTTGTGTGATTGTAATTTGCTTCCAGTTTTCAACATATTTGTGGAATTATCTCACATTTCTTACATTAAAAGTTGGCGCTAAAGCAGTCCACATGAGGTGCAATCAGTTTGTAGCACCACCACAAACTACCAGAATGTAAACAAACATGACTGACAGCTGTGTTTCCTTCCAACTTTTCAACACACTCGTAAGGCGTTATATTTTGCCACCTCCACTTCCTGAATGACACTTTTTTGCAATGTAGTAGGGTTGATTCAACTTACTTTGTAAAGACATTTTTTGGATCATCCTGATGTTACATAATGCAGTTTTAATCAAGTGGCATTCTAGACGATGCAAACTTGAGTTACCGCAAACGGCGTCTATAAAAAGAAGCGGATGTTTTTGCCTTCAAGTACGTCATTTATCATGGCCAGTCTATCACGCCGCTGTGTTGTTCTGTGTGTTTAGAATCGGAAGTGTTGTAGATGGACCTGGAGTGTAATTACTTTGATGGATTTGTCTGAGGCCGCCGGTGAGTGGATCAACGTAGCCCGGAAGAAAATCCTTAGCAGGCTCTAGGACTTAGGGTTACTTTTATAATGCAATTTTTGTTCTTATAGCATATCACTTCTATTTGTATTCTGGTTCTTGTAATCTCCAAGCAGATCTTTTGGTTGCCTCAAGACAGCATCAAATTATCCAATGGCGAAAAAACTACCGGTACGAAAAAGGAAGCCCGATAAAAACACATAAAAAGACGTCAAAAATTGGCCAAAGTCTAAACCTCTGCTTGGAGAATAGGGTTCATGTACTGGCCCAAATTAGGGCTACGGAATTGAGAACTTTCTACATGTATTTTGAGTTACGTTACAAACGATCTCTGCTTAGCACTCAGCACTTATGTAAAGGAAAATGGTAGATAAACACACACACACCACTGCCAGTGGGCTAGCTAACGGTTGTAGTGCTTGCAAGTCAGTCACGACTGTATCCATGTTCAAAGTCGTTTGGACCTATTCACATCGCATTGATCTCCCTTAGATGCTATCAACCACAACTGTGTGGCACAAGGGCTATTGAGCCGGAGATGTGCACCACCCTATACAGCGTGGGAAGTGTGGAAAGGATTTTAGCTAAACAGCGGCATTTTGGAGCTGAGTTTTATAGAGATTTATAGAGAATCCTTGTTCTTTGCCAAGGTCATGTAACAGTAAACGCCCCCCTCCCCGGGCCCAGACACATGCATCATCCCGTAAACAAGGCCTGTCAGCGGGTCTTTGTCCGCTGGGCAGGCTGTATAGACTGGCGGCCGGCGGCTGCCCGTTCCTACCGGCACATTTGTAACAGAACAGCCGGCGGCTCGACAGGGGTGTGCGAAGACTGACTGTGGTGAAGGCAGGTGTGCATGCTTCTGTGTGAACGTACACTGTTTGCTAACAACAGGAAGCTGCCGCTTGATACTGCACCCCCCCCCCCCCCCACGTACAGTTGAGACCATAGCCTCCTAGCAGACTCTACGGAGTAGACTTTTTTTGGGTTGTATATCAGTAACCGTAGGCGGCTTACAAGATACCGGGTACAATCATGATCAAGCCCGACCTATAGAGCCTGCTACGGAGGCTGCCAACCTGGATGTCATGACCAATAGAGAGAGAGAGAGAGCGACAGAGCTAGCATAGAGGCAAAGAAAGAGAGAAACCGAGCCAGAGACAAAGCTATGGTTTCCTTCCTGATGCCTGCATAACAAGGCTATGGTCTTCTTACTGATAGCGGGATAACGAGGCTATGGTTTCCTCTCTGATACCTGAATAACGAGGCTATGCATGCCTTCTCGATGCCTCGATAACGACTCGTGGCTATGGTTTCCTTCCTGATGCCTGAAGAAGGCGGCCATAGCTATCCTTCCTGATGCCTGGATAACGAGGCTATGGCTTCCTTCCTGATGTCTGTATAACGAGGCTATCGCTATCCTATATTTCGCTGATCCATCACGATATAATCATGTGTGTCGGCACCCTGCTTAACCCCCGGCCCCCCACAGGACCTCCCTATAATTGAGGAGGCGGATCCTCGTCACCGTAAATTGCTTCAAGATGTCGGACGGCAAAGCCTTAACATATACTAAGGGATCATCCCTAATTATCCATTTAATCATAAAAGAAATCTCTTCGCACGTGTGGCAACTCCAGTCCGTCTGGGACGCGAAATTTTGTAACAGCGAATCCAATGACGAAGTAAATTCTATTTAACGAAGAAGGAAATTCTGGGTAAAGAAATGGATTTTGTTTAGAGGAGGGTGTTGGTAATTCTTGACGAGCCCTATAGGAAATATCAACAGGAATTTCAAGGATGCCAAAGCTATCATTTTATGTCAAAACTCGTTCAAGCGAGAATAGAAAACATCTTCCTTTCACAGTGAGAATCTGGCGAGGAGAAAGTTTCGGTTCAAGATGTCGCGTTCTTAAGATTTTACCGACAGTCTTAGGAGGTCTTAGGAAGATGGACGAAATGCAGGACGGATGTATTTGGACGCGATACGCGTGAGAAGTTTTGAGAAATACAAAAACAGTTGCATTTAGCGGATTAAAGTTTTCCCTAGAAACACATCACAAAACTCGTCACACTATATAGAACAGCAACGAACCAAGCTCAGTTGATCTCTTTAAACCACTTTCCCAAAGGCTCAATTGTGTACAAGAGTAATCCTGAAAACGGTAGTTTTCGTCATTCATTTTAAAGGCATCCAATGTAATTTCAGGGCGGCAAAACTGTATTTTGTTACGTCAATTTTCTGGTCATTTTTTGATGTAAGTTGAATCATCCCTATCTCATAGCATACTGATATCTGTGAGGCAAAAATGCGATGTCGCTGACGGAAAACGGTTGATTGTTTCGTATCGTAGGCTGGTTCTAGCTATTTATTGGTGGTACCAAAAAATAAAGGGACTCCTCACGTAGCTTGTTTTTGGGCTATTTCAAACGCTTCAAGTATGAAATGATGACGAAAATGTGCTAAGAAATGGCAGTTAAGTCAATATCAGACAGATTTCCTCATCTAGAATTTTTTCCGCCCTGAAACTGTATTGTATGCCTAAAGGAAAGGACAGGCATAGTTCTCACATTTACCTAAAACTCTACACTGTTAAGTGATGTGTCGTGTGCTATAGAACAGTCACAAAAGACTGTTTAGATGCAGGTGAACGCTATTTCCCAAAGCCGGGGGCACGGAACACGTTTTCACCATCAGATATCCCCCCATACAGAGAGAATCTCGCGGATTTAAACCCCGATAGGAAAAGCGCAGGTTTTAATTGTCATTGGTGCGTGTTGTTTAGAGTGTAACCTATAGCTCTGTAAGCTCTTGTATCATCCGACCAATCAGAAGGCTTGGTTCTGGATTGGTCGGTTACTTGACTTCAGCTGTACCGACCATGAAATTGTCTCAGGAGGAACAAGTTGGAAACAACGGTGGGTAAATATTCTAACAATGGCGGCGACGTGCGAGGTGAGGGACCCCGACACACGGGGGTCCGGGGAGCAAGACCCCTCTCCTCGGGAGGACGTGCCCTCCTCCCCCGAAGAAAATCCAGGCAAAACTCGCGGTCGGAAACGACGGCGTCGGAAGGCAAGACTCACCGGGTTGAGCCAACAGAGGCAGGCGGCGAACGCTAGAGAGAGGTACCGAACAAAATCCGTCCAAGACGCGCTACAGCAGCTATCCTGTTGTATCCCGACTCCCGTGCCAACACCAGCAACCAAACTCTCCAAAATAGAAATATTGCGACTCGCTTCGCAGTATATCGAGCATCTGACCAACGTATTGAACGAGAACGATCCTTCGGGTCCTGGTGCGTCCAAGGCCCGCACAGAAAACGACACGGGCACGGGGAAGACCAAAGGTTCGTCTCGAGTGAGAAGGGCTCGGTCAAGACAAACCAAGGATGAGGAGACGGTCGTCTATCTGACAAGACGAAGAATGAAAGACATGCAGCCCGAAGAGAAAGGTAAAACATCATTTAAAAGTTAAACTTGATGGTTGGTTTTCATTCTAACGTTTAACTCCAATTTGTATATTTAACGAAACGTACAGTGAAATTGTGACAGCGTCCGCTTGCAACAAATCCATAGCTATTCTCAAAATGTGTTGAACTAGATTGGGCGAAAAGCGTTGTTTATAAAATACATACCAAAAATTTGTTAATAGAAATTCCTGCCAGTTGACATGTATCAGCATGTGACAAATATGAAATACATTTTGTCGGATTAGCATTCCATTTTCCCTTTAGCCTCATATATATATGTTGTCTTTTCGTTGGTCTGAGTCGTAAGCATTACTAACTGTGTCGGCATAAGTTCTCATGACCGATGAAAATGTGCGTCCGAAAATAATGTCATCAGGTTGGTAGAGCATAGGATATTGGGATTTTCTTTTTCACAACCAAGAAAAATCACTATACTCCAGTCAAAAGCTCTGAGGAAGGTGTCTGATAGACATCGAAACGCAAGCAAGGTGAGAGAAAGATTGGTTGGTTGTGAAAAAGGAAATTCCAATATCCAGATAAAAATGTAGTTTAAGACATCCCACACCAGTGAGATCCATCTATGTCAACAGAGATAGAAAAGTGAGAAAACCTTTTCAAATTGAATCAAAATGGACGCATTTGGACAGCAGCACTTTTTTCTGATACTCGGTAAAAGTAGGAAAAACAACATTATACTAATGTCTATAATTGAAGGATTGACATCACTTATGTTCATTAAATAAGAACTGTGATAACCGATAAAACTTTTTGAAAAGTTCTTCTGAGTATTGCTAATATCTAGGAGGCTCTATTCCGAATATAACACCCTTGCTAACATGTATCTTTCGCTCTTTCTCACATATTGTTCATTGTGTCGGTCTTTTCTGTCTGTCACAGATAAATTCTCTGTCTCTCTGTCTCTCTGTGTCTCTCTCTGTCTCTCTCTACTTTCTTTCGCGATTCTCCAAGCAATGTGAGATCTGCAAGAAGTGATATTGTCCGAGACCCTGTACAGGGACAGGAACTGTTTTAATTTCTTTCTATCAAACGTACGTACATGTTCCTCTGTACATGTTCAAAATGGACAGGACAAAGATTTCAAATCATCCACGTCATCAAGCAACGCATAGAAGTCTTAACATATCAATATTCTTATGATATAAAATCCATTATGGACATACGCAGGACATGTAGATATTTTATTTAGAATCTGGCCTTTTTAATTATCACGCGCACGGTGGATATATTGGACGGTAATGTCACTTTATGCAGCTGATGTTTGATTGTTTGATATAAGTGCGCGATAGTCTATTTTTTACTGAGCCCCGCAGCACTAAATGTATCTTTTCATCGGAAACTTTCATTTTATGCAGTGTCTTTCACTCTTTATGTGAAATTGGCCTCGGACTTCTGCTTTAAAGGCATCCAAGCGATTTCAGGGCAGCAAAACTGGATTTTCAAAATCAATTTCCTGGTCAGTTTTTTTACCGTAGTAAGTTGAATCAACTCTATACTAGAGCATACTGATATCTGTGAGACAAAAATGCGATGTCGCTGACGGAAAACTGTTGCTTGTTTCGTATCGTAGGCTGGTTCTAGCTATTTATTGGTGGTATCCAAAAAATCAAGGGACTTCTCGTGTAGATTGTTTTTGGGCTATTTCAAAGTCTTCAAGTATGAAATGATGACAAAAAATGTACTAAGAAATTGCAGTAAATGTCAATATCAGACAGATTTTCTCATTCAGAATATTTTTTTGTTTTGCCGCCCTGAAATTGCATTGGATGCCTTTAAAACATGATTACGATAGCATTTGCGACAACTTTTCTAACAGAAACGTAGCGAATATCAAAGTTAAGTCTTCAGACAATTTTCCTGTCTTTTTCCTCTGTGGTCTATGGTAAGAAAATATGGGGACTTTTAGACAGGTCTCTTTGGTGGTCCCTTCGACCGGAACCTAAGTCAATGGCACCGTCCGACACTTTCTATTCTGTTATTGGTAGCATTCAACACAACAAAAAGGCCGTGTCGACACTGTTAGTAAGCGCTTGTTATTTCTTTCGTCGGATTTTGTTATTCCTTCAAACGTCGAATATTCCTCTGTTATCGTTTCCATTGATTAAGCTGTCGGGTTGGCTGTTGTTTCGCCGTCGAGGTCTGAATCGCCTGGACAATATCTCCAACACCAAGTACTGCTATAGTAGGCCCATTCAAACACACATTAATTACTCCCCACCTAAATGATACGATATACCCTAAAGTCAATATTTAGAAAATGTTCTTTCTTCTCGTATTTTACCAACAAAGTGACGATGTATACCAATCTGTTTACGGACCAATGGGACTCGAACCCACAACCGGTGTTCCCTTCCCTGGTAGTCTTTGATGTCCAAGTGCTGCTATTGAAACTTGGACGCAAAATAATCCAGTACTTACACAATAAGAGGTGCAACACTCAATGCACTCAAATATTTCCGCCCATTCTCTGTAGGCGCTCTGTGAAAACAAGGCTGTGTTTTCTCATAGCTCGGTCTTGTATGGACAGCGCTTAGCCTGGTTACGGTCTGGCTTTGTCTGCGGGGCAGGGGGCGAGCACGAGGCGGGGAGTCAGCCGGCCCGGAGCGGTACGGGCGCCAAAGCGGGGTTCACAGAAGTACAAATGGCGAACAAAACGTTTGTTTAACCCGATGGTGGATAATTATGACAACTGCAAAGTGTCGGTGACCCCTGGTGGTCGGTACGTTGTTGGGCGGTTGGTTTTGGGTGACGGTCGTCTACAAGAGAGGAAAAGTGCAACCCAACAAGGCGTTCGTTCCTAGCTACTTCTGTAGCATGGTGACCAAACCTACAGAACGTATTTTAGCTGCCGAGTCTCCTTCGTCGTCTTTGCAAATATTTGCGGAGAGGACGAAAGAGACTCGGCAGCTAAAATAGGTTTGGCCAAGAGTAGCCGAATCCACATACTAGATTGTATATGTCAGGTAGAGACTCCGATCTGGAAGAGATCCCGATCGTGGTCTCTGTCAACAGAAACTCCGACCGGGATCTCTGCCGGTGGAATCGGCGATTCTACCGGCAGAGAGGATATAAGGTCTATTGCTATAACTTAACATTGCCCAACATATCCTAAAAGTCAAACATTCAATCACATTACTGGTAGCTACTGATGTCATTTAAATAGTCTGTGCTTGCTATGAAACCTGAATATCTTTTAATGCTGCACGTGTATGATACTGAACACGAATTGCAGATTGTACCAGCAGAGACTCCGATCAGGATCTCTTCCGGCAGATTCTACCAGATCGGAGAGTAGAGAGTTGAACATCGCAAATCAACCAAAAATGAACGCCTTGAAGGTCTGCACAGGGGGCTAGTAAGATATCACTTTTCGCTTGAATAGTCTTATTATCATGCTGTATTACCAAAACAGAATCTTGAATCAGGCCATTTACAGGACGATGATAGAACGGTTGTAGTACGTGTTGTTGTCGTAGGTTTATTTGTTATTTGATGACAGGTATGGCCAGTAGACTATGACATCTCCACACAAGGAGCAAATGTAGACATGATACCGCAGTCAAATTCTATAGTTTCCCTCGGCACGGTTTGTTCTCGATTTAGTAGAAAGAAATACTGTACAAATTTAAAATCATTAATACATAACATTTTTGCACTGTACTTTGTTGCAGGAAATTGTTTTAAAAGGTATTTAAAGGTAGTCCCATAGCCTTTTTAAGGCAGTAGGGGCGGTGGGTTGTTAATCCACTGTGTCTAGGGCACGGTATTGGAGGGTGGAGCCCATCCCTCTCCTTCCACCACCTTTTACCTCCCCAACCAAAGTCAGGTACCCATTTTACACCTGGGTGGAGTCAGGAAAGTGCCTTTCCCAAGGACACAATGTCTTGCAAGGAATACAAGGAATCGAACCCGCGACCGATTGGTCTCGTGTCAGCTAGCTAGTCTAGCCACTCGGTCACTCGACGCCACATATTTACGCCAGGAAATTGTTTAAATATATAACTGAACGAGAAAAACATTTTCTAGACAGTGTCCACTTATAGGATGTGTTATAACGGCTATTCACGCTGTGTATTTAAGTCAAGTAAAGTCAAGTTTATTGCACAACTATTGTAACAGGTACAATGTATGGCAGACCAAGGAGGTAAGAGGGAAGTCCCTCTAACCTCCTTGGGCAGACAGAAAGGGATACTAGCTGGTATGGGTCTAGCAAAATTCTATATACAGGTTCAACGGGTACTATATTTGGTAAAATGTTGAATAGAACTACTGGCTAAGAGCTTGTGCACCTCTACAAGTAAATGTTAAGCTACGCTATACTATATTTATAAAGGTACAATAAGCAGTTGTACATATACTATACAGGTTCCACACGTATTATATAAAGTGTTGACAGACACAGTCGCCCCAGACGTCCTTGGATCCCACCCTCCTTAATTGCACGGCCCACCTATGTGCTCACCTGTTCGAAACCCACACCTGTACCTTCAAAAGGTGCGGTATAACCTGACATGTCACCTGGTCGGGCTAATCGGCGTCTGGACAGGACTGTTACAGATTGATTGATGACTTAAGAGAACCGAACACCGCCGGAGTGAAAGAAGTTGTCAGGACGCGAGCTCTCGCTGGTTCCGATCTCCTCCCAGTTCTATTCACGCTATAAAATGTTGGCCGACGATTTCATGACGTGATGACTGATGATATGTAACCGTAGCCCTTTTTTGTGGTTTAGTTAGCTGGTGCGTTTGTGTTGTTGAATGGTAGTGGGACCAGAATTGGGCCAACTTTTTCAAGCAAACGGCTGGGAGAAATATTTGTCAAATGGTTTATTTCAAATGCAAGTTTGCAAACATTTCTAGTTTTCTATTTTCCAGTGGGTATTGCACATTACATAACTACTTTACATTGACTGTAAAGATGCTAGTTGTATCGTCGATGATCGAGCATCTTTACAGTCGAATTATTGGTGTTTTGAATACCTCCCTTTCCAATTAACGCTAGTTTTAATTAAAATCATAGTTTCTTTGACGCTTACGCCGAGATGGCACTAGCCTGGGTGCCATCCGTTTTGTAACAGCTCCTTCGCACTCGCTACCCCGAAAAAAACTCGGGGTAGCCGTTACAAATCGGATGGCATCCAGGCTAGAGATGGCACCTCTGGCTGGGAATGATTCCATACAAAACAGGAAGTGTGTTAATCGAAAGATCAGTAAACGATATAAGCAGATTTCGCGCAGTTCTAGTCCCGACCACCACTGGGTGAATTGTTTTCACAGCAGGAGCGGATAGAACTTCAGAAGTCACCAGGCAAGATTAGACATTGTGATCATCTTTTTGTTTCCAGTGATGTTAAAGGCACCCAAAGCGATTTCAGGGCAGTAATACGGGATTTTCAAAGTCCATTTTCTAGTCATTTCTTAAATGTAGTAAGTTGAATCAACCCTATCCCATAGCATACTGATATCTGTGAGGCAAATAAATGCGATGTCGCTGATGGAAAACGGTTGCTTGTTTCGTATTGTAGGCTGGTTCTAGCTATTTATTGGTGGTACCAAAAAATAAAGGGACTCCTCATGTATCTTGTTTTGAGGCTATTGCAAACGCTTCAAGTACGAAGTGATGACGAAAATGTGCTAAGAAATGGCAGTAAATGTCAATATCAGACAGATTTCCTCATCCAGAATATTTTTTGTTTTGCCGCCCTAGTTTTTCTGTTCTACTAGTATCTAAATGTAAAAAACTGGGAGACTTATCTTGTACACAATTATAGAGGATAGTTCTCTCATTTCCGTATTGGTTTCTTGCTAGGGGCTAAGTCTTTGATATGTTGGTTATTTCCCAGTGTTTACGCGTCTAATACCTGCACAGACAACAGTCTTAGGCATATCTTGTACTACTATGTTGATTAGACGTTTCAAGGCCTTTCAGCACTGGGTTGATCCAGTTACGACCTGAAAATCCGTTGTTAATGTGCCAAGCCATGCCTGAGTCCATATTTGACTATCCGGAATGCTGTTTATTTTTGGAATGGGTCCGAAGTGGTGTTAATTGGGACGTAATTGATTCCACCAACCAGATGAATCCAATTATCACGTGATCAGTGAGAAGAGCGATGATAGGATGATAAGGGGGGATGATGTTACGTCTTTTGGGGACTTGTTGTTTTTGACACAGGATTCTGTTTCTTGTTGTGTGGGCTCCATTCATTGGCTAAAGGCACCCAAAGCGATTTCAGGGCAGCAAAACTGGATTTTCAAAGTCCATTTTCTGATCGTAAGTTGAATCAACCCTATCCCATAGCATACTGATATCTGTGAGGCAAAATGTGATGTCGCTGACAGAAAACGGTTGATTGTCTCGTATGATAGGCTGGTTCTAGTAGCTATTTATTGGTGGTACCACAAAAATAAATGGACTCCTCATGTAGCTTGTTTGGTGTTATTTCAAATGTTTAAAGTATGAAATGACGACGAAAATGTGCTAAGAATTGGGAGTAAATGTCAACATCAGACAGATTTCCTCATCCAGAATATTTTTGTTTTGTCGCCCTGAAATTGTATTGGATGCCTTTAAAAAAACAATGTTTCTTCCATTACAACTTTCATCTCAATAATTTGTATCTCTTCATTTTCCGCATCAGGTGTTAAATCTGACGCTGATCAATGAAAATCACACAAACATGTAATATTATTATCATCATTATCATTTCAGGACTGACTGATGCGACAGAGAGTAACGTTGACCCAGCCCACGATCATGACGACAAGTCTTGTCAGCAGACGAAAACTCAATCCTCAAACCACGCGAAAGGCGGAACTTTTGAAAACAATCAAAAAGATCTTGAACAAATCACAGCACAGAATTTAAAGAACAAAGCATTAGGTTCTGACTCTGAATCAAGGCATTGCAAAGGGTCCAACACGAAGCACCTGCAAACCGGAAGCAAAGAAACCGGAAACGGAAATTCCGGAAGACCGTACAATGTTCACGAACTTGACGTCAAACTGTCGGAGGTTGAAAGTAGACGAGTTGTCAGCGAAACGTGTGCACAAGTTTCGTGTACGAAATACGCAGTTCGCGGACCGCATGCGCAATGTCGTGATACGTTTCGAAACACAACAGGAAACGGAAGTTCCGGGGATAAACTTCACCATCCACCTTACCTCTTTCTTCACGGAAACGGAGTTTCCGGATTGCCGGATTGCCGGCACCAAACTCTGCACGGATTCGGCGTATCTCAGGCCCTTAACAACGGAACCCATGGCTTCACAAGCTGCCAGATGACGGATTTCTCCACAGGAAGAGGAGCATCCGGATTTGCTGATTATTCCGGATTCCACTGCGCCATGATGCCCAGACCCTCGCATGCGCAGTACGGACAGAACTTGTCTTTCGAAAGCGACGATTCTAATCTGTCAATCAGCCGATAATTAACAAGACAGGCAGACGTATGGACGCCCAAATACAAGCAAGAATAACTGATTTCTGTTCACTGTTACCTGTGTATGTTTAGTAGCACCTGTGTATGTTTAAAGCTGCATTATGTAACATTAGGACGATATAAAAAGGAAATTTTTGGTCATTTCTTTACAATTTAAAGTAAGTTGAATCATCCCTACTCCGTTGCAAAAAAGCGTCATTCAGAAAGTGGAGGTGCCAAAATATTATACCGTGCAGGTGCGCTTAAAAGCTGGAAACACAGCTGTCAGCCATGTTTGTTTACATTCTGGTAGTTTGTGGTAGTGCCACAAACTGAGTGTGCCTCATGAGGGCTGTTTTAGCGCCAACCATAAATGTCAGAAATGTGAGATAATAGCACAAATACATGTATGTTGAAAAGTTGAAATAAATCACAATCCCACGAAGATTTTCCAATTAAAATATTTCAATTTTTGGCGCAAAAATGTTACATAATGCCCCTTTAATAGTTACCTGCTATTAGCCACAGTTTCATGCTAAGAAAAGTACTTTTAGAATCCCTGCTAGTACTTGTGTCTTCCCTCTTGCTGTTCATATGTTACAGCAATTTAGCCTCTCAGAAACGCGGTGATTGTACTCAGCTTTGAAATGGGCTGATTTCTGATTTCTGTGACGCAAAAGGAGTTGCTCTGTAAAGGAAAATAAACGATTGAAATGGGTGCGCAAAGTTCCTGCAGTTCACTTATTCGCCACTAGGTTTCGCTTTACTGAGAGGGTGCATGTGGAAGCCTTGTATATACAGCCTAGCCTCTACCAGGCTTCGGAAAGCGGCTGGAGAGAGTCAAACTGTACTCTCTCCCGGACCAATCCCCTGGCGTGTATATCTGTCTATTTGGCCAATTTCTTCCTCTTCCAGCCGCTTTCCGAAGCCTGGTAGAGGCTATATATAATACAGCCTAGTAATGATATTCTGACATTCATACAACAATCAAATGGAGCGAAACACTTGATCTCCAAGCAGATCCTATGGTGGCAAGTCAGTATCCATTAGCCAATGAGTTACCATAAGCTACCGATGCAACTCCTTGCAACCTCCTTTATTCTACGATCCGTATCCCCGTAGGAAGGCCTGGAGGAGCCTCCTAGGCTACATGTCCGAAAAAGCTAATCTCCAAGCAGATCATTCGGTGGCTTCAAAGACGGCACCGTCTTTGCAGCCATCGAAAGATCTGCTTGGAGATTACGAAAAATCCACCAGTCTGCTAGACGCACCGGTACCCCACTGTGCGTTTATTGATTTATGACTTAAATGATCTGTACCCCAAAGCTACTGCCTTTGTCCAAAAAAGGGGATTACATTTGAACGTAGCGACAAGGGCAGAGCAGAGGTTTATTAGGCTTCGGCTTATTTTTGACGTGTTTTTATCGGGCTTTCTTTTTTGTACTGGTATTTTTTTTACGCCAGCCCAACTTCGGGTGGCAAATAGTAATTGACCTGCAAATGGATACTGTCTGGCCATTCATACTGTCTTTGCAGCCACCAAAAGATCTGCTTGGAGATTAGGACAGACCCAGATGGAAAGCAAAAGTCATAGCCTTATGTCTCCCAAGGGATGCGCAGGCAAATGAACTCTACAGTGACCAAACTCCCCTGGCCAATTATTCTCCCTATTTGGCTAAATTTGACTGGTTTTGAACCCGCGGTGTTAGTCTGGTCAAGAAGGTTATACGGAGATAACCTCCTTGGTCTGGTCAAGGTGGGACTCTCTGAATGTGTATTGCCATTTTACAACTGACAGAAAAACCACATTGCAGCTTGCCACGTATAAACAAATACAAACAACAACAGCAATCTATCATATCTAGCTAAATGATCATAAGAAATCCAACATATATTTACTAAAAATCGTATTTACTGTAGAAATTTCCGTACTCTGCAAGCAGAGGTTTGGGCTTCGGCTTATTTTGGACGTGTTTTAGGCGTTTTTACCGAGCTTTCTTTTTTTGTACTGGTATCTTTTTTACGCCAGCCAAAATAGATACTGTCCTGGCAATTTGATACGTATCTTGCAGCCACCAAACATCTGCTTGGAGATTAAGCACATTGCACCTTGCCACGCAAAAACAAATACAAACAACATCAAATAACAATGTATCATATCTAACTAAAATGACTCATGATCAGACATGCAACATGTCTTTACAAAAAAATTGTATTTACAAAAATATGTTATTAGCACAAATTTGGAAGCCATTGAATGATGCAAGTTTTAAATAGCACGGAAGCCTTTCCTTATCGGTGAGAAAATTTTACTCTCCAAGCAGAGGTTTGGGCTTCGGGTTTTTATGCGTTTTTATCTGGCTTTCCTTTTTGTACTGGTATATTTTTTACGCAGTCAAACGTATTGGATGCTGCCTGGCCAATTTGATACTGTCCTGCATATTGCAAGTACCAAAAGATTAATCTACACTCTGGCAAATGGATACAGTCTTTGCAGCCACCGAAAGATCTGCTAGGAGATTACCAAAAGATCTGCTTGAAGATTAAGAAAATTCCACGGGCGGTCGCTAATTTTCTTGTGAAATGTCCCGCATCCCCCCTACCCGCTAATCACCACCCTTTCTCCTCTGTGATTGGGTGGGAAGTGGCCATATTGTTGTTTTTGTTATGTCTCTATTTACCCGTAATAGACCTGAATGTTATCATTAGCAGCTAGGTAATAACCACTTGCTGAGGGCTGTACC
Source organism: Branchiostoma floridae x Branchiostoma japonicum (assembly GCA_013266295.2). Classification (NCBI taxonomy): domain Eukaryota; kingdom Metazoa; phylum Chordata; class Leptocardii; order Amphioxiformes; family Branchiostomatidae; genus Branchiostoma; species Branchiostoma floridae x Branchiostoma japonicum. Next base: position 4,515,644 of record CM023835.1, on the reverse strand, counting down.
ATTCAAATAAACCAAGGGGTACTACGGTACAATTCCAGCTACTTTATGTATTACAATGAAATTATGTTCCTATCTCATGCGACATATCATCAAATTCATAATTCTAAGAAATAGGTTCCTCTATCTAAGGGCTACCAGACACGGTTATGTCCACGCGTACATCTTTAGCTTCCCAAAAAATAGTCACGCCCCTACAAAAAGTAGGTGTTTGGTCTCGTCCATTGTCACCAACCACTTGGTCAGTAGGACACAGCCTTTCGCAGGAACGAGTCCAAACTTTCCATGGTCGTGACATTCAAGAGGCAGCAGTATTTCTAATCGTACGCGGCGTTTGACAACGTTGTAGAGAAGAGCCGTACTATCAGACCTGGAGAAGGGACCGTCAGTGCAGTTAAATATCTGGTCAGCTAGGGACCATCCGGAACTTCGCAGACGTAGTTTGTTTCCTTGTTACTGTTTCAACCAGCGACTGGGGCGTTCTTGATCTTCACAAAGTTTGACAACAGCAAAGACCAAGGAGATTTAAAAGGAAATCTCCTGACGAAGACCTATATAAGAATGGTATCAAAAGCTAACATTCTAGAAGCGTGATATTCTGGGTCTTTTGACTATTCTGGAGGCTTGGCTAAAGTTTCTAGGATTCGAGAAGACTTCAAGGAGTGGAAAATTATGGCGTACGCAGCCACCGACTTCTTCGGAACAGACGACGGGCTGCCGTCGCTCCTTCGGCCGGACACCCCTGTGACATCTGCCGATCGAGACGGTTCGGACAGCTACCCGTCTTTCGAAGACTCAGGCCTCAGCAGCGGCGGGAGTCCGGAGGGCTCAGCGCTGCTAAGCGGAGGCAGTCGCCGTCGCCGCCGAAGGAGGAAACCTCGTCTCACCGGGTTGAGCAAGCAGCGTCAGGCGGCGAACGAACGCGAGAGGGTCCGCATGCAGAACCTCACCGCCGCGCTGGGAGTTTTACGGGAACACATCCCTCCACCAGTCGCTCCTAAGGACAAACGACTCTCGAAAATCGAGACCTTGAAGTTGGCCATCGGGTACATCGACTACTTGAGGAAAGTTCTTCAAGAATCTACTGAGAACGCGTCTTCTCTGCTACCACCGTCACTGGAAAGTCTGGCAAAGGAAGACGCAGAGTTCGACCTACACGGAAGTTTTCAAATTAAAGGACAGGACAAAGAGCAGAAGTGTAGAAGAAAGGACAGAAACAGAAGACAACGTCTTACAACCCAAGACTGTCATGCCAAGAAGGTTAGTACTACTAGTACTTTTTTTCTGCGGACTATAAGTGAATTTCTGTTACTTGTCTACGAGAATGTCTACGTCACACACAGACAGATACCTTTGCCATCAGAACGAACAGTGTTTGAACATTCATCTTGTCCTATAAAATAATGCCCTATATTTTGAGATAGCTAGCTGTCTGTATACGTAGTGGCGGTCGACTGAAAAACATCTAATGTAACCTTTCGTGAACAAGGAAGTAGTTATCGAGATAATTCTCATGTTAGGTAGATCAGAGAGGTTGAACAAACCGTCCCAACAATAGATAGGAGTAGCCTCCTTCGCAGCCTTGTCGAGCGGCGTTATTTTTTTTCGTTGTTGAGCGGGCGAATCCTTCTCTCCCCGGCAAACTCCCTTGGCTGCAAACCGTCCTTTCGCGACATAACTCGCGTCGGTCGCCGAAAAAAAATAACGCCGCTCGACAAGGCTGCGAAGGAGGCTAAGATAGGAGGATGTGGGTTGGCCTCCTGTTGAGAAAATCTGGCGGGCACTGCGGAGACAAGGAACTCTTAAAGTTGGTGAAAAGATATGCTGCTTTCTTGATAGTGCTTTGGAAGAAGAGTGATTGTGTAAAAAAATTAACAAAGGAAGATTCGTGCGTTTGAACTGATTAGTGTCCGCAAAAATTGCTCTATTTCAGCCTCATTACCGAATTCGATTCCATAAAATAAAACGTAACTAAAATCTAGCCTCCTTCGCAGTCTTGTGAGCGGCGTTATTTTTTTTTTCGGCGACCGACGCGAGTTATGTCGCGGAGGGACGGTTTGCAGCCAAGGGAGTTTGCCAGGGAGAGAAGGATTGGCAAACTCCCTTGGCTGCAAACCGTCTCTCCGCGACATAACTCGCGTCGGTCGCCGAAAAAAAAATAACGCCGCTCACAAGACTGCGAAGGAGGCTAACTAAAATCCACGCGCGTGTCAGAATTCAAAAATTTATGTGGAATTGAAATTCTCGCGTTCTCTCTTCTATCCAGAGTAACAAGTAACAAAACACATTCGCTATAAGTTCTCACAACTGATTCCAATGTGGGTATATTATCGGACAAGGTAACTACGATGTAATAGAGGGAATCGTGTACTGTCAAAATGATCTTTTCAGTGTCTGTTACGATTCTTTTCTACGTTGTAAAGTTATGAAAAATATATTAAAATATATACTTCTCTACTTAACAGAACGATTGAAATTTCATGTTCGGGCGGGGGGCTGAATTTTATCAATGAATGCGTGCCATAAACAAAAACAAACAAACAAACAACAACAAATTAACAAAGTGTTTGAAGCAGTTTAGCTCGAATGTTTAAGCACCCATGCAATGATAACAAGTTTTTTCCCGTCTTGTAAAATTGAGTTACTTGAAACCTAATTAACGTGTTTACAGCAAGAGATTAAGGATTAGATACGTCAATCATGTAGAGGTGAGAATAAGAAAGGGGGCAAGCAAGGGCACAAGGTTAGCCTCTACCAGGCTTCGGAAGGGGGCTGTAAAGAGTAGAAATGGGCCAAATAGAAGGATAACACGCCAGGGGAGTTGGTCCGCGAGAGAGAACATTTCCCCCGTCCAAAACTGTTCTCTCTTGCGGATCAACTCTCCTGGCGTGTTATCCTTCTATTTGGCCCATTTCTACTCTTTCCAGCCCCTTTCCGAAGCCTGGTAGAGGCTAGCACAAGGTGGTTAGTAAATTAATTTCAACCTCCTTCATTTGGGTTCGTGTGGCGTAACGGCAGCCGGCAGGGCATTTGGCCCAGAACCCAGAGGTCCTCGGTTCGAATCCTGTCATGTCACCGATCTTGTGCCCTTGGGAAAGGCACTGTACACGATGTAAAATGGGTACCTGACTTTGGTTGGGGAGGTAAAAGGCGGTGGAAGGAGAGGATTAGGCTTCGTCTTCTTCCAATACCGTGCCCGTGACACAGTGGATTAACAACCCACTACCCCTACGGTCTAAAAAAATGCCTATGGGACTACCTTTATACCTTCATTATACGCTTGGAATAGTAGTTGCAAGAAGAAGAAGAAGTAGAAGAAACCCCACGAGATGATTGCAAATATCTGGCACCGTTTACAAAACTCCACCAAGAGTCCCCGACACCGATACAAGTACAGGTGTGCCATGCCGTGGCTACCTGTTGTTTTTGTTTTCATAGTGTGTTGACTATCCCGCTATGGCGTGTGGACGCAGGGCTTTACCTTCTGTTGACTTTGACACCGAGTGGCGCTCATTAGTATGTGTCTCCACTTGAAGGGTCAACACAAAAACGCTGTCAGCACACTTTAACACGACAATCTGTGGTGGTGGCAAGGTGGTCTTCTGGTTAGGGTCGTTGACTCAGAACCTGATGAAGGTACTGGGTTCGAATCCCTGGCAGGCCCCACTGCTGCGTCCTTGGGAAAGGCACTTTGCACCGTATTTGCTCGCTCGACTTAGGTCAGAATGAGTACCTAGCTTCGGTTAGAGACGTCCTCTCGGATAGGACGTAAAGCTGCAGGTCCCGTGTTAGAGGAGGACAGTCGCACCTCGAGCAAGTTAAAGATCCCACCGCACTTATCGAAAAGAGTAGGGGTCCTTCCCGGTGTGAGTGATTCAAACCTTACAGTCCAGTTTTACACAGCTTGTACTTACATGTACAAAACTGGTGTGTTACGCCTAAACTAAAGGCGGTTTACTGGTTATGCGAAAAAAGCAAACAAACAATTTTAACAAATCTGTTTCCTCTGATCCAAATACACACAGGAATATTTTTGCAGAGGACGAAACATTGTGCCAATATACCAAGTTTACAACAACAAAAAAACGTTTCTTTACCTTTTTCTGTTTCCAAATTGACTTGTATTTATAGGAAAAACGACAGTTTGACACAAAGATAATGGTTTGTTTTCTTTCTTTAATTACCTCTTTTAATTGGCATACGCGTTTGGATAATGCGTACCAAACTATCCTAACGGCTCAAACCTTGTAGCACCGTGCATCTCAATTTTGTACGACGGACCATTCCTTTTAAACGTATTCCGTCCGATTTATCCAGAACAAAAAAAGTCCAGGTTGTTAGAAAGTCGAACCGGGGACATCCATAGACTTAAAATACCAGTCGCATTGTGCAGCAGTGTAAGATAGTCAAGAGAATGTAAAAATAATCTTCCATCGCTATAGAGCCAATGGCTTCATTTCCAAACGCCTAGGACAAAGAAAGAAAGGCAGTTTGACTCTGGAGTCGCCCCAAGCCGTGCAGGTGCGACTGAGTGTTTTTCATGGCCATTGTCTGTGGGTGTGCCCCGCAATATTTACTTTGACATGAGGGTGGAGGGGTCACTGCCGTGTGTATGCCGCCGGGGATCGCGTTTCTCCCCGCTTGTTACTGTGTAGTAACAACCGGGACCACCTCAAGTAGTACTGAAGATCGGGTGGTAGTAGATTCCGTTGTGCCTTTGGTGATCCTTGGTTGTTGCTAGCCTCCACCAGGCCTTCCTACGGGGGTAGGGATCGTAATCTCTAAGCAGATCTTTCGGTGGCTGCAAGGACAGTATCAAATTGGCCAGGCAGTATCCATTGGCCAGACATTTACCGTTTGCCGAAGTTGGACTGGCATAAAAAAGAAACTAGTACAAACGAGAAAGCCCGATATAAAAGCCTAAAAGCACGTCAAAACTTGAAGCCAAAGCCTGGAGAGTAAGGATCGTAGAATTCGGCAAAAAGGGAAATAATTGACCAGGAGAGTCAGTCCGCGGGAGGGTTAATTTCCCCCTCAAATGAACTCTACGGTGGCTAAACTCCCCTGAATTGACAACTATTCTCCCTATTTGGCTACATTTTACTGTTTTTGAACCCGCCTTGTTAGTATGGTGGACACTATGTATACAGTACCTTTTTTCATCGCGCAGTTTTGAGGTAACTGACGTGGCCTCATACTGACTTACAACACGGTCATATTTGTCGTAGCCCGTCGTACAATTTTGATGTCGTAGAATTTTCAAACAGGATGTGACAGAACCAACCGCCGACAAAATCAAAGACAGCATTTTTTGTAGCAAGACAGCTGAGTTTTGTACATGTACGACTATCTCAAGAATACCCAGTTTGCGATCGTACGACGGTCGTACGAAGAATGTGACTGGGTTCTATAGCATGTGCAAGTTCGGGTTGGACTTTTTCGTTCATATTTATTTTTCTGCAACACGAGTTTAATACAACGTCTTTCATACTGTCCCAAGAATGTGCCCAGTTTGCGATCAGTTTACAACAAAAGTGCCCGGGCATGTGCACCTATGTGCAAGTACGGGTTGGACGTTTTCGTTCATATTTCTGAATACCCCTTTAATAAATACAACGTCCTCTCCGTTACACGTCGTATATCGCATTGCCACGTGTAAATATTTCATAGATAGTACCGGGCGTATCTGTTGATACCACCGTGTAGATTTTGATAATGACCGCGGGGATTACCTATCGTAAGTACGGCAGGTGCAAGAGGATAACTTTTCACACCTTTTGTCTCCCTCGCGCCCCCACAAGCCCTGACACCATTGACTCCGCAAGCTTTGGGTCAAATCCACCGCTTTCAAGAAAAATAAAGATGGTTTCAAGAGCAGGGGAGTCTGTTTTATTTGCATTGTCTCCAGGGGTAACCTCGCTTGCCCCCGTGTTAGGTAACCGTTCAGTGCAGGTGTGGGGACGAAACGCTACTCTGTGTCAGTTTGTATAAGTTATCTTGGCCTTTGACGGCTACGGGTAGGGGTTGAAAAAGGAGGACTATCACCCTTACCAGGTGTTAGTAACCTGGAATCCAGGCTGTTGCCAGGGCTAGCTCTTCGGCTTCAGGTCCAACATGCCCCGAGAAAACTTTGCCTCAGCCCCCGAGAAAGATCATTTAACCTAGGGCTATTGGACGCCTGGTGTCCAGTCTATCGTGGTTTGGTCCGGCTCTCTGATCTTCGGGGCTGAAGGAGCTCTTCGCCGCCCGACCCAACTAGGCTCCCCGGTAGGTTTTGCACGACAGAACTCTTGCCGTGCAAAGCAACCTACAGGCGCAACACTCCTAATCTCCAAGCAGATGTTTTTGTGGATTCAAGACAGTATCAAATTGGCAGGACACATTTGCCACTTTTTTGGCTGGCGTAAAAAAAGATACCAGTACCAAAAAAAATCGCTCAATAAAAATTCCTAAAAACACCTAAAAAATAAGCCGAGGCCAAAACCCACCCCAACCACGATAGACTGGACACCAGGCTACGCTAGGGACGACTTAGTTGGCCAGACGGGGAAAGAAGCACACAGTGCCGAGGAAACAAGTAGCCCCGGGAGAGACTGGTGACCAGGTTAGGTGTAAGAAGTGCGCCTACGATGGGTGGCACACACTATCGCATGGTTCCAAAACATGTCCGCCCTCATGTGCCTCTAGACAAATAGACTTGTTCCGAAGGGCTTGCCACTTCAAAAAACACGGACGTGATATCAAACTTACAATCATGATGACACTTATTTTCTCCACAAGATACCTGCGGTCTATATTTGGTGACTTTCCTCCTTTTTCATGTGAATTTACGACTTTCATTATTATAGTTTACATAAAAATTCACATCAATCTGTATAGTTGTAGTAAGATGTAAATGTAATTTAACTTCTACTTTCATCTCCTTGACCTGTACTTAGCTTGTAAGATCATAAACGTACAGTAAAGGTCTTATTGCCCAAGCTACTAGTATGTCCTACTCAAAAATCAAGACCATAGCATGCATGCCCACAACACATCATACCATGTACACCACTGCAGTACCATACAAAGCCGCTAGATTACCCATAATTGACCTTGACCTTTGACGTCCCAATCCCAACCTACCTACTAAATATCGCAAAGATACATGCACCACACCCCAAGTTATAACCGGTTAAAAAATCGCCAACCCCTATATATGGTGTAACGTTACCTAACACATAACCTTCTCGTTAAAAATTTGTCAATCCTATACATGTACATTGTATATGGTGCGTGTATCTAACACATAACCTTCTCGTTAAAAAATCGTCAATCCTATAAAAAAGTTAAAGTTAAAGTGCTTTCCCGCATCATGTGACGCATAGGGCGGCGCCCATCTCCGTTTTCAGTTGCCCTGGGCCACACAGTTGTGCAATCACAACAGGGGGCTAGTCCACTGGTAGTGGTGTGTGTGTTCAACTCCCATACTCTTTCCCAAATGCTGAGTGCTAAGCAGAGAAAGCAGTATGTACCATTTTGACTCGGCCAGGGATCGAACTCTCGACCTACCGAATGCAAGGCGAGCACTCTACCCACTTGGCCATTGCACCATGTACATGTATAATATGGTGTACCTAACACATAACCTTCTCGATCGTTAAAAAATCGCCAACCCTATACATGTATATGGTGTACCTAACACATAACCTTCTCGACGAAGGTAACAATGGCTCTGAATGTGATTGATTTACACGAATGACCAGGCCGTGTTTAGATGTTTGTGCTTCTCGCTAAGAATTATATCTCCCAGTGTTTAGGTACACACACAGGTGTGAAGCTAGAAGTCTAAAAAAATCCGGCAATCCGTTTTAAATCTCAAATAGAACTCTCGAAAAACAAACGTTTCAGTTCGTAGTAACATTTGAACATAGCTGTATCTTTCTACGTTTAAAGCTATATATCATTCTGAGTGTTAAAAACAGCGTTAACATAGAATAGCTACACGTAAAACTGCACCAGGGTGTTGCTTTACGTTCCTGTTTTGGTGTTTAGAATTGTCGCAAGGTGCGCGGTATGTACCTATGTTTAACCCTCCACACAGGTGTGCTATACTTCAGGTGTGAACAGGTGTGGGGTGGGGTCTTTAAGGACCCAATAACGTCTTACAGAAGGGCGATGACAGTTCGCAGTAAATAGTTCCCAGGTTGTTACAATGTGTGATGTTGTCAAAACTTTCCTCTGAACTTTGGACTTGAAAGTTGGTCTATGGGAGACCACTTAACTCCCAATTAGGGACGCTTACTCATTCCCCAGATTTCTCACCTTTTCCATTCTCCAGTCTTTAACTGTTACATTGTCCATGGTGTTTATACATGTGATGATTATCCCAAAACAGCCACAGTACATGCTTGAAAGTGATGAAATTCTTTCGTTGTCTCCTTCCTGCCTTCGTTCCTTCCTCCTTTATCTCCTTCCTTCCACTAATCTCCAAGCAGATCGTAGGGTGGCCTTTCCTCTTTTCCCCTTATTTCTCTATTCTCTATTTGTGATGAATTGTATGTGACCTTGTGATGTTTCTGATCCTTTCAGAGTCAGGAAAAGAAATCAGAGCCAAGACCCATGGCTGCCAGGGTACCAATCAGACCGGCATCCGTGTCATCCTACTGTGCAGGGAGTCAGGACGGGGCGTCGGTCAAACTGGAAACATGACGGAAAATGGTGTTTTTCGTATTAGAACTGGACCCTTTTTATTATAGTTTATCTCCAAGCAGATGTAGCTTCTAGCTCAGTGGCTTACGCGTGTTTTGAGGCATTTTCTACATCTTTCTACTGGTTTGCATTGATTCAAAAAACATGCCGGACCATGTGCATACATCTACTTGGAGATTATATACTAAAGCATTTATGACGTTGCTTGCTTTCCATCCAAACCTGGAAACTAATTTGAAGGACCCTTTGTATGTATGAAGGACTTCTGATTACCTTTTAGTGCCGTGAAAGTGCTGTGTGAAGCGGGTAAAGATACCAACACGTGGGGGGAAATGCCTCCGCCTCAGAGGCGTCGCCAAAAAGTTCTAAACGAGATTATTGAAGTTCTATGATCCGATGTTCTCGCTCGTGATGTTAAAATGTTGAAAATTGAAGTGTTTTCAGATGCCAAAGTATCACAATATTGAAAAATCATATCGATATTGGAGTTTGTTGCATCATGACATAGATTTCTACTTTTGTTATTGTTACTGTTACCGTTCTAGTTTTGCTTGTTTGTGAGATTGTTCTATCTAGCTTATATAACAGGAAAACATTAAAAGTTCTTAAATACATATTGTTCCTTATAATCCAGTCTACATATCTTTTAGATATGTTGTGTGTGAGTTATTATTTCTATATATATATATATTTTCCTTTGCTTCCTACAAAAGTAGCAGGGAGGAAGATCACCAGGACCTACTTTTTGAAGTCGTGAAGGCTATTTTTACGGAGACAAGTTGAAAGAAGTTGGCCGAAGAGCATGCATGTGTAGCCCCCTAACACTGTGTTTCTGAGGTCACCCCCAGACCATTCTGCGGGGTAGCAAAAATACTAGAAACTGGCCAAAAAAGGTAGAATGATATTGTCAGGAACTTTTTCGGATTATGGAAGCTCACCATGTCCTACAAATTCGCTGCCAAATTATATCTTGTTTGCCGAAGTAGGATAATCTCCAAGCAGATGTTTCGGTGGCTGCAACATACAGTATCAAATTGGCCAGGCTGTATCCATTTGCCACCCAACAAATACAGTCTGGCTAATAGATACAGCCTGGCCAATTTGATAGCCACCGAAACATCAGAGTGCTTGGAGATTAGAAGGTGGAGACAAGTGTTTGGGTACGCTCCGTCCCCAGAAAAGCCCGGCTGGACCATCTCTATCCCGGTCCCCTGACAACCTGTACAGTGAGCTCTAACACCTGGTCAGGACAGGCAGGTTTGGGGTCGTCCTAGCCGGGAGGAAATGAGAGAACAGGACTGTCAGCAACGAGGTCGTCCTCTCCAACGAGTGATACAGTTGTGTATTGCTGCAGAGAGAACTCCTCTGAAGTTGGGCGTAAAAAATCCACAATATTAAAACACGAGAAACGCTTGCAAAACGGCAGCATAACGACAGAAAAATGTTTTTTCCAAGGAAGGCATCCAACAAAAATATCGCACCACCTGGCAGACACATATTGTACAAAAAGAAAATGCAACAAGCCTTATTATGTAGTCATATACATGTATTCCAAGATCCGATTCGAAAGACGTACATTGGTGCAATTGCTGTGCAGTGATCTTGAAGTATGTTTGGTCAGTCAAGTTCAGGCAAAAACCCCAGGTTTCCTCTAGCCAGAAGGGATTGATCTCTCCCGTGTAAGCTGGTAAGCCTCTGTTGGCTTACATAGAAAATAGGAGTTGAGCCACCACTGCACTATGGCGGGCAGTCAAGTTCAGGGTGGCAACACATTATCATATTCTAAAAGGACAGAACAGAAAGGATGCCACGCTCCCAACACACACACAGAACAAAAGGCAAATGAAAATTGGCAGACAAAACTGAAAATATTAGCTATGAGAAAAAATCTTTGAAAAAAATGTCCTGAACATTTTACCGCCTCTACCGAAGTTTCAACTGGGAGGTGTCCTGAGAAATAATGGTCAATAACACTGACCACCTACATGAATATTCACTTTTTCACTTTGTCAGTCAAACTAATCTCCAAGCAGATCTTACGGTGGCCAAAGACAGTATCCAATTGGCCAGTTACCTTCGGTGGCTAATGGTAACTGAGTGGCCAATGGGATACTGTCTTTGGCCACCATAAGATCTGCTTGGAGATTAAGTCCAACTTCCAAAGCAGGGATGCAAGCATTAACCCTTGCATGGACACATTTTTACTCCAGCTTTAAAAAAAAAAATCATTGCAATTGGCCCACAGTTCATAAGACAGTTCCCAAGTGGCAACTTCCAGTTTGATAGACTGAGTTTATACTGAGACAAACCTGTCTGTATGTTGTCCAAAGCCAGGTGTATCATGTTTACGAGCGGGAAGTGAACCCATGTTGCCTGGTCCCATCTGTCCCTGTTCTCTCCTGACAGTGTGCCATCCCAAGTCTGCACTCCAAACAAACTCACTGTCAGCAGCTGTACACAAGGGAGGGACCACAGCATGGCTGTTTCTTAGGCCGGATTTACACGGGGCAAAAAAAAAATGTCGTACGACATTCGACGCGCGGCGTTTGTCAATCGCCTAGGACACTTTTGGTTTTACACGTATTGACTGCAACTCCCGCTGCGCGCCGCAGCTGCGGCGGGCTGCGGCGCGCTGCGGCGCCCTGCGTCACATGTGTTGTTTGAGTCCTTGTTTCTTCGATAGGAGTACCTATAAGATCCCTGATCTTCTTCTGTACTTGTTGTGCGTTCCTGTTATATCCTTCCTGCAGCATGCCTTCGGCAATCTGCCCGAATGCCTCCTTCTTTTTGTGAGTCTCCATTTTGTTGCGAATCCGGTCACAGTTCCACAAGCCGATCAAGCTGAGCGCGTCTCCGCGTGCAGTTACTGCTGTTTACTTCCGCCATGCTTACGAAACAATCAGCAACAAAAATCCGACGAAACAACAAGGAGAACGTGATATGACACTCAGAAGTATAAAGAATAGAAACAAACAGACGAGCGTGGCGTGAGAAATTTGCATATGACCCCTGACCTACAGCAACGCAGAAATGGGCTGCGCGCGACGCAGGGCTGTTTACACGCTGCTGGGCCGCGACGCAGACTCCCCGCTGAGTGTCGCGACGCACTTGTGGCACCTCCTCGATGCGCCACAGAAAAAACGACGCGCGGCGCCGCGCGTCGGTGGCGCTCGTTTTTACACGCATGAAAATATCTGTCGTACAACATTCCTGCGTCGCGCCGCGCGTCGCGCCGCGCGTCGAATGTCGTACGACATTTTTTTTTTGCCCCGTGTAAATCCGGCCTAACCCAAATTCCTTCATTTAAAGGGGCATTATGTAACATTTTTGCACCAAAAATTGAAATATCTTAAACCCCGGGGGAATCTATATAATATAGGAAGCCTGGGACCAGATGGGGCCCATTACTAGGCCGATACCAGGTATCGGAATCCCCGGGTTTAACTAGAAAAATCTTCATGTGATTGTCATTTACTTCTACTTTCCAACATATTTGCGCAATTATCTCACCTTTCAGACATTTATGGTTGGCACTAAAACAGTCCACATGAGGCGCACTCATTTTGAGGAACCACCACAAAATACCAGAATGTAAACAAACATGGCTGACAGCTGTGTTTCCAGTTTTTAAACACACTCCGATGGTGTAATATTTTGGCACCTCCACTTCCTGAATGACACTTATTTGCAATGGAGTAGGGTTGATTCAACTTACTTTGTAAAGAAATGATCATAAAATTGACTTTTTGTATTATCCTAATGTTACAGTTTTAAGTTTTTCCCTTTCTATGAGTAATGTTATTTGGTCTTATCATATAATCAAAAGCAAGATAGCAACAAGAAATCAAATATTTTTTTGAATTTCTTGTTTTACTTTTAGTCATTATTGTGGATTTCTGGCTGATTCTGTCCATGCATTTTCTGACAGGCTCCCCAAAGGCAACAGACATGCAGGAAATTGAGGACAAGAAATGAGATAACCTTTTCTTGGACCTTTGGCCTTACTTCCTGTCAGTGTCCCCGATGTGCCTAGCATGTGGAAATAACTACGCAAACACACAGACAAAATGTATACCCCGGTATAGTACATGTACTACACATAAGTATGTGTGCATTCATGGGAACAAGGACATTGGACACAATCTTACAATTTCTACACAAAAACAAATGTACATCGAATGTGGTTTCCTTCTACTAGTGTTTCTTTATTTACATTATGTACACAACATCACAAACTATACTTAGGGAAGACACAGTAAAAGATAACACCCTCTACATGTATATACACCAATCAATACAAATAATTTAACCCAAGTGGAGAGGTGGGGGAGCGTATGTGGTCTTTGCAAATCATTTTTAAACAAAGTTAATAGTTTCTGAGAAGGCATGTTGTTATTTAGCATTTACCATTTGGTGCTTGTCAGTACGAAAAACTAAGCTTAACCGACACATTGTGCATGTAATGTTAAACACACCAGTCAAAAGTGATCTTATTCACCTTTCCTTTCTGACAGCCAGTCAAACCCAAAAATTGAGGTACCTTTGGAAGACCAAAAAATGTGCCCACTCTGCATTGTATACATGTTTACACACAAACAGTGCTACTGAAGTCATCAATGTTATACATACATGTATGGCTTGGATATATATTTAATATATACAACTGGACAAAGCAAATATATTCAGAAACAGTTTCTTTACAAATTACAGACTGAAAAGAGCCTAGCAGTAGGATGTGAAAGAAGAAGATGAGTTTGTGGAGCTTGTCCAATCACTGGACAGGCTCTGCTGAGGGAGTGTGAGAGAGATAGCGAGTTTGAGGACTTTGTCCAATCACTGGACAGGCTCTGCAGAGGGAGTGTGAGAGAGATAGCGAGTTTGTGGAGCTTGTCCAATCACTGGACAGGCTCTGCTGAGGGAGTGTGAGAGAGATAGCGAGTTTGTGGAGCTTGTCCAATCACTGGACAGGCTCTGCTGAGGGAGTGTGAGAGAGATAACGAGTTTGTGGAGTTTGTCCAATCACTGGACAGGCTCTGCTGAGGGTGTGTGAGAGAGATAACAAGCTTGAGGAGTTTGTCCAATCACTGGGCAGGCTCTGCTGAGGGAGTGTGTGAGAGAGATAACCAGTTTGTGGACTTTGTCCAATCACTGGACAGGCTCTGCTGAGGGTGTGTGAGAGAGATAACAAGCTTGAGGAGTTTGTCCAATCACTGGGCAGGCTCTGCTGAGGGAGTGTGTGAGAGAGATAACCAGTTTGTGGACTTTGTCCAATCACTGGACAGGCTCTGCTGAGGGAGTGTGAGAGAGATAACGAGTTTGAGGAGCTTGTCCAATCACTGGACAGGCTCTGCTGAGGGAGTGTGAGAGAGATAACGAGTTTGAGGAGCTTGTCCAATCACTGGACAGGCTCTGCTGAGGGAGTGTGAGAGAGATTGTGGAGCTTGTCCAATCACTGGACAGGCTCTGCAGAGGGTTTGTGAGAGAGATAACGAGTTTGTGGAGTCTGTCCAATCACTGGACAGGCTCTGCAGAGGGTAGCACCACCACGTGACTGGAGGTCGAAGGTCGGCTGGCCATCTCCTGTACGCTGCACTGGGACGGAGCACGAGGGGGTGGGGAGGGGAGGGGCAGCACCCCACCCATATCCACATCCTCATCCGAACCAACCACATCATCCTCTGTGGGGGGGGGGGAGAAGAAAGTTACAAGTTTAATACCATGTATTATCAAAAGCACCAACCAAGAGCCTTCTTAGATACCAACAGCTGCAGACAGTTGGATAGCCTAGATGTCAGCCAAGTTAGGTGAGTCTTCTTCAATTCATACATCCTTATTCACTATTGGACCTGATTAAGCCTAAGTTGGATGGCATCCAGGCTAACTGAACAATGATCTGAATTCTGACACGCAATGACTGAATACTGGTATGGATACTGGTTCATGACTGCAAATACATGATATGATATACAGTACAGGTGTAGCGGGATGGAATATACATGTACCCTTGTCCAGAATGTACCCTGTATTTTCTGGCCAGAGGTATATTCCTATTTGCTACAGAGGTACACAGTGTTCTAGCCAGCGTCTGTCATTTGACAGAATTTTGCGGCTCATGAGGGACAAAGATTTTGCCCAATCTGTCATCTTTGACGGACAAAATCGGCGTGTAAAGATATGGAAAGAGATGTCATTAAACTAAGCTTATTCTACCAGCAAAATTTGCCCTTCAAAATGCCAAAATGCAGGAAATAGTGTTTTAGAGGGTCAAGATTTCAATATTTTCCCAGGTGAGCATGCCCCCGGACCCTCCTAGGATTGCCCCACCTTGCCTTGCACCTTTAGTGCTCAACATGATGTTACATCAAACAAAATTTCAGGCTGGCTAGAACACTGGGTACAACAATAATGAGATTGAGTTTGTAGTTGAGTGCTGATGTTACCTGCAGTAGAGAAGACCTCTGTGCCCCTCCCACTCGGCGCAGAGTTGGTGTGTTTCTCCAGCCTCTCCAGCTCACGCTCTCTCCGGTTGTTCGTCCTGCTCGCCGAACGAGACTTCTGGATCCGCGGAAGCGGAGCGGGCTGTTTCCTCGGCCCCTGTTGGCTGGGCGGCGTGGACGTGGCCACCTCTGTGTTGTACGCGATGGTGGCGTGGTGGAGTGTGGCCGCCTGCTTCTGTAGAGTCTGTCTGATGTAGCTCTCATCTTTAAGAGCATGGAGACTGCAAAGAACAAGTAAGAAAAATCATGAGTATCTGAACCTGAAGCTGAAGCCCCTGTCACACATTCAGAACCTTATCCCGAGCACTAGCCGACCAAGGTCGGCTGAAGTTCAGGAGCAGTCTGACCAGATTTAGGCCACACCTACCTTTCTAAACGAATTGAATCGAATTTGAGTTAAATTTGAGTCAAATTTGACTGCCAACCACACCCCAATCTACTCCCGAACACCAGCCAACCACCAGCCAACCACCAGCCAACCATGGCCGAAACTTTCGTTCTCATCCAAATGTTTGAAACATTTTGAAACATTCGGCTGGTGCACCGGAACAATGGCCGACCTCGCCGAACACCAGCCAACCACAGCCGACCTTGCTCCCGACCTACTCCTAACCATGGTTGGGGGGAGTTTGGCAGTGTTTGGGAGACCATATTCGGCTACATGTATGTGTGACAGGGGCTTGAGGGAATATTCAATGTGTGTCACACAGTGTTCTCCATTGGATTTATATGCTTTGAATCTGCAGTTCGAAAGAAAGCTGCTAGGCAGCCCCAAATGTACATGTAGTCACTTCTTTTTTATATCTGGTCATAACTTTTAAATTATCCTGTCCACAAGCAAGGAATCAAACAAATAAATGAACAAACAAACAATTGTAGCATGTCTCATGGTATTCTATAAAGACTTACACTGTACATGAACTTGAACTTATGCATTAGCATAGAGATGGTGATGATACTTACTTTGTTTTCTAAGTACATCCAGTTAGAAAAAGATAGAGTGAATGAAAAGGACAAGTCAGAATAGTACATAGCAACACACCTATTAGAAACAGATTTTAGAAAGTGCTAAGTATTGCACTAAAAGGCAAATAAGTGCAGGGAACATTAGCTATGAGAAAATGCATGCTTTGGGGGTAAGATGTGAACCACTAAAATTTATCTAAGAAAAGTTCTCTAACATAATTAGCACAGCGATCGCTCATATATCTTCAAAAATTCACAGTGGTTTAATGTTTGCAGTGACCAGGTCATCTTTTCACCGTAAAATCATAGCACCCCAAATATTTGTTCAATAATGCATCCTGTGTGCCCACCATGCACTTAAACTATGCCAACACTTCAGTCATTTTCCCCCTACTGAAAAATCCTAAAGGGGGCATCACATTGCGCGAAAATCGATCGGCCGACGAGTCGGCGAGCTCGAAATGACATTTACGGCATGCAGTAGTACGCCCAATGTTTCGCCAAGCAGAGAGCAAATTTTCGGGATCGCTGACGATGTTTCGGAGTCGGACGAATCTCACTGACACTCGAAACGTGTTCTTTATATAATGCCTGCGTCACATTGTCAACGAGCTTCGGCCGTATTTGTTGATTGCCGAAAGATCGCCCGATTTTGAAATTGACCTGGGATCGCGCGTATTTTTGGCAATGTGACGGGCCCCTTATGAACTCAAGTAAACTTCATTGCACAACTATTCTGCTGCTATCATCTCTTTTACACCACATTTCACCAGAAACATTGTAACTTTATCTGACTCACTTTCTTCTCTGGAAAGTGAGATGCCATGCAAGCAAAAGGCGGCATGCACAGCAAAACATTACATGACAAATATATGCAACAGCTTCATCTTGTGCACAGCTAATATTTCACCAAACATGTCAAAGCAGTGACGGAAGCAAAACTCAAGCTGGTAGTCAGAATATCATCCTCAAATAGTTTCAAATTCTCAGCAACTATACACTTTAATAGATATTTCTTGTTCTTGTCTAAATCTATGATTCGTGTCTTCTGTGACTGTTGAAAAAATAACTTAAAGGTGATAATTGTTACACGAAAGGGACGAGTTAAAACAACTGGCATCGACACATTTATTCCAAGCACATTATCAAGTTCAGTGTGAGTACTTACTCTTGCCTCCCTTTGGCTTGCTACTATGTAAGGATAGAGCAGACAGAGGGTGAAAAGGTAGCCATGTTGTTAGGGAGATAAGTGAGTTGCACACACAGAGCTCATGTTAACTAGAGATTGACATTTGTCCATCACTTATAACTGTCTGTCACAAATACATGTATGTCAAAAAACCTTACTAGAGCATAGTATAGCAATGTTAGGAATACCAAGAATATCACAAAATGATCCGTCTTAGTAGATTATCTGTACGAGGACCATATAGTTATCCCTTTAAAAATATGAGAAAGGGGAACAAGACTGATTTCCTAAAACATTGTGTGTTTTGCCTCATCAAAGTTAAGTTTTCTCTAGCCTTTATAGTTTCTAGACTCACCTCTGTTTCAGGATAGCAAATTTCTTCTCCCAGGTACGGTTGGTTCTGTCCAGGTCTTTTTTCAATCTGGGCAAGAAAATGATGAGAAGAAATATAAATATATATATAAATTATTATAATATATGTATATAAAATAATTAATGATACATTACAGTTCTATATCCCCAAACCGGAAGTCAAGAAAACTCACAGGAGTGTTTCATGCTGCTATGATGAGCAATGATTACAAAATGTTTTAATCAAGACCTCTGCATTCAAGATTATAAGAATTTAATTAAAAAAAGTAAGAAACTAGAAAGGTAGTATTTGTGATGTTTACTTTCACATGGTCTTGCTTAACAAACTACTGCCCTGTTTCTTCTTACTCAAACACATTGATTTCATATACAGTATATGGGGACCAGCCCCTCCAACTCTGTCCTGCTACTTGCAACATATTGTAACCTAACACCACAGGGTGTCTGCTCATCATTGGCCTCCCTCCGTCTGGGCAGACGATGGCACGCGCCTCCTTGAACAGGGTGTCTGCTATGGCACCAGTTACCATGATGACAGCAGTCTGGTCCAGGTCATTGACCTTATTTGTTTGGAGAAGAAGAGACAGCAAAACAATATGTTTTCCTTCTGCAAAGGTAAACATAATAAAGGAGTAGGGAAGTCACCTGGCTATCTCCTCAGCCTGTTTCATCTCCAGTTTCTTCAGTCTCTTAACCTCCTCCTCAGCATTACTGTTGGATACCAATGAAGCCTCTTGCTGCAGAAATAAGTATAACAGTAAAACACGTGTTTAGCTTTGTCAAAACTTATGCAAATCACTTTTCAAGTCAAACTTTTCAGTGGTAAAACTTTTCCTTCTCATGGTCAAACTCTGCATACTGAAACAATGTGAAATACTAGAAAGGTAACAATTACTAAGCAAATGCATAATGTTTACCTTCACATGGTATGGCCTAACAAACTACTGCTCTGTTAATTGTTACTCAAACACATTCATATATAATATATGGTAAGCAGCTGAAAGAAAGAAGCCCCTCCAACTCTATCCTGCTACAAAATGTAACCACAGGGTGTCTGCTACAGCACCAGTTACCATGGTCAGTGACCTTATTTGTTTGGAGAGGAAGAGGAAGAAGAAACAGAGCAAAAACAATATGTTTTCCTTCTGCAAAGGTATTTCCTTCTGCAAAGGTAAACATAATAAAAAAGTTACCCTGGCCAGGAGCTCCTGTTGTCTCTTTTTCTGAGCCTCCATCTCCCTCTGTCGTTGTTTCTCGGCCTCCTCGGCTTCCTTGGCCAGCTGCTGTGCCTGGGACAGCGCCGAGGTCTTGGCACTCTTCACCTGTTCATGCATCTGTCTCTCCAGGTCCAGACGCTGTTTCTCCAGCTGTGAAGGAGGAGGAGAAGGGATCATCAGAAAGGTAAAGCACCCAACCAGTACAGCTGCTAAGCTGAGGTCTTGGCAATAGCATACATATAGAATACAACACGGTGTATTCTGTATCGCCCGAGGTGTCGGCCCGACCGCGATCCGACTCGCGGGAGGGCCGAGACCGAGGGCGATGCGGAATACACTGTGTTGTATTCTATTTATATCATATCCACCCTAGAAAACACGTCTTTCAATGCGAAATGAACGAAAATTTGGTGTCCCTAAACAAAAAAACTGCAACAACATCAATTCCAACGTCCGAATCCTGTATTTGAATTTTCGAAAGCGGTGCACACGTTTGGGGCGAAACACGTTCGAATCGTTCTATGGAAGCCCGGTTTATACGCCCGGTCGTACAGTAAAATACAACACGGTCGGGAGCACTGTATCGCCGCCCGGGTATGATATAAAGTACTTTTAGATAAAAAAACAAACCAAGCAGCCAAGCACACTGGGTCACTCCTACTTTTCTTGATAACTGTGTTGGGTGTTATTACATGTATGTACAGCATATTGGCAGAACGTACTCTTCACGGTTTTTGTTGGATGTTTCGTCAACGTTGCATCAGAATTTTGCCCGTTGCAGACGATATCTTTCCTGACACAACATTTGAAAACTATAGAAGGGATGTCATCCTTATATACCGTATGCAAATACAAAGGGTAGTACATTCTGCCGACGTGCTATTACGTGCAGAGGTGCTTGAGGCTTACGTCAGAAGCTACCTCAAAAACGGGGCGACTGGCTGTGTCCCCTAGCCTCTACCAGGCTTCGGGAGGCAGCTGGAAAGAGTATAAATTGGCCAAAATAGAGAGATGAGATGCCAGGGGAGTTTGGCAGCAAAATGTACTCTCTCACGACCAAACTCCCCTGGCGTCTTATCTCTCTATTTTGGCCAATTTATACTCTTTCCAGCCGCCTCCCAAAGCCTGGTAGAGGCTATGTGTCCCCATCAGAAAGGACAATATGTAACCACTCACATTAGTGTAACTGACAAGTTACCCAAAAGTCACTACCCTTGATAGCAGTGCTACATGCAACTAGTAAAGTGCTTCAGTTTTTGAAAACCGGGTGTTCGTAGAATCTGGGTGTAGATTTCACGGGGTGCTCATACACTACATTTTGATGCATTCTTTGGATACATTTTGATGCATTCTTTGGAGAGTGAAAGGCGTGAATACCGTGTATCAGGTGTTGAATCACATGCTACTTTTATCTCCAACCTACCTCTGCATTCTGACTGTCTGTTTCAACCAGTATTGCACACTTTGAACAGAAGCCATAGTTGCATAGTTAGGACTTCTCTAATAAATACTTAGCTAGACCAAGGCGGTTATATGGTACCTCCTTGGCTAGACCAAGATGGTTACAATACTAGTAACTTGTGCATTCATGGCTCTTGTTACATATGTATAATATTTAGAGTGTAAATACAGTATCTGTATATGCATAGTTTCTGGTAAAGGTAAGAGGTTGTAATATTGCTTCACATACCAAAATGTTTTGAAAACATTGAATTGCAAAAGGACAATGGTTTGTCAGACAACTTGATTTTGAGTTGTTTTCTTTGGCATTCTTATATGTTTTCATAAAACACAGGTATTTGTTTATGTATACTTTCGGTTACTTATGTCCTATATACCCTTGTTATGTCTCACAATCCTCTGTTACCTATGTTACAATTTTGTAACAAGTTTATTTTCTTTGTCATACAGACGATTTTAATGCTTTGTAGTTTGGGCCTCATTAAAAATCAATTTTTCATAAAATTGGATAAATAAATATAAATTGGGAACTTACCATTCTTCGACTGTTGGCCTTGTCTGACTCTATCTGTGCTCTCAACTCTTCAATCTGCTGCCTCAACTGAAAAATCACCAAAGGAAATTGATTATTAAAGCATTATGACATTAACAAAGCTTTACCAATTGCACTTCAAAAACTGCAGGTCTTTTAGCTTACTGCATTAAGTACCAGCACCCTCTAGTGACAAGCCACAGTACTGCACCTACATAGGCAGGCCCTACATTTACAAGTACAGCATGTGAAGCATTCCAAATTCGAGGTCTAGGGAATAAGCTTTACCAACTGCACTTCAGAAACATGAAGGTCTTAGCTTACAACATTGAGTACCAGTGCCTTCTAGTGGCAAGCCACAGTACTGCACCTTCATAGGCAGGCCTTACCTTACAAGTATGTGAAATGTTTCAAATTGGCTGATTCAAAGTCTAGGGAATAAGTTTTACCAACTGCACTTCAAAAACATGCAGGTCTTTTAGCTTACTACATTGAGTACCAGTGCCCTCTAGTGACAAGCCACAGTACTGCACCTTCATAGGCAGGCCTTACAAGTATGTGAAACATTCCAAATTGGTTGATTCGAAGTCTAGGGAATGAGAGGGTCACATATCTGTCTGTCTGCAGTATCTAAAGATATCAATCAGTGCTGATACTAAAGTCATGTGGGACAGTAAGCCGAAAATCCTCAGAAGTACAGATAATCTACTTGGTGGTTGAATGACAACATGTTGTCTACATGTTATCTGTGTGTAAGGCATGTAGATAGATGGCCTAACCTCCTCCTGCACAGCCTTTTCTTTCTCCAGCTTGTCCTGTTGTAGGCTGATCTCAGCATCTGTTAGACAAGAGGCTTATTAGATACATGTACAAGTCTTACAAGAATAGTGTTATACTAACACCAAAAACTGACTAAATTTCTTTCCCTGTACTCATTTAATGTAGAAATTAAAGTTGAATCAACCCTATCCCATAGCATACTGATATCTGTGTGGCAAAAATGTGATGTCACTGACGGAAAACGGTTGCTTGTTTTGCATCGTAGGCTGGTATTTATTGGTTTATTTGTACCAATAAAAAAGGGACTCCTCAACTACATGTAGTTTGTTTTGAGGCTATAGCTACTTGCTACTATACTTGCTACTATAGCTACTACTGTATATGCTTCAAGTATGAAATGATGACGAAAATGTGCTAAGAAACGGCAGTAAATGTCATAAGTGGCCAGATTTCCTCATCCAGAATATTTTTGTTTTGCTGCCCTGAAATTGCATTGGATGCCTTTATCCCAATCCCCACCAAAACTATATAACATCCCTTACTGAGGTTGTCTATCTGGTCATCCCTGGACTCCAGAGTGTCCTGTAGGTCATCGACCTTGTCCTGTAGCTTGGCGATGTCAAGTTTCAGCTCCTCGATCTGCTGTTCATTCCCGTCGGACTTGGAGGCCTCCGAGTCCTCATAGTTAAACTGTAGGAAGGAAATAAAACAGTCGTAATTAAATAAGTGTTAAAATAGTTAAAATAACCACAAATCTTCCTTTTTGTGGACATCATAATGTGCGATCTTTATGATCCCTTTTTTACCTATTTACATCATATATGTCAGGAAAGTAAAAAGTTTATTCTGTTTTCAAAATCTAATTCACTAAATCTCTATGAAGATACTGTATTTCAATTTATATGTTTCATTCCCTTTTCCACACATGGAATGGTCCTCAGTCTACTGGCTAATAAAGGGAATGTACTATGTGGAAGAGAGCATTTGGCTTCTAGGGGTGTCCTCACCACTTTGACGTCAGCGTTTTCCTGATACTCCTTGAGTTGCATCTGCAGCATCTGAATGATGGACTCATTCCTCTGGATCTGCGCCTGCAGTTCCTTGTACTTCTCCGACATGGCGCTCTTTCCCTTGGACTGCTTGGCATGCTCCAGGTTCATCTTGCTACTGTAGTAATGCTGGAATAAAATTTGCATAAAATTTGCATTCATTGACTAACTCTTTCAGGAAATCAGACTCAGACTGTCCTGATGCTACTGAAATTCATAGCGACAATTTTCTTAAACATGCATTATGTAACATTAGGACGATGCAAAAAGTAAATTTTGTAGTCATCTCTTTACAAAGTAAGTTAAATCTGGGGGTGAAGGTGCCAAAATATGATGGCTTATAAGAGTGTGTTTAAAAGTTAGAAACACAGCTGTCAGCCGTGTTTGTTTACATTCTAGAAGTTTGTGGTGGTGCCACAAATTGAGTGCGCCTCATGTGGGTTGTTTTAGCACCAACCATAAATGTCAGAAATGTGAGATAATTGCACAAATATGTTGAAAAGTGGAAGTAAGTTACAATCAGATTTTTTCAATTAAAACATTTCAATTTTTGGCACAAAAATGTTATACAATGCCCCTTTAGTTTAACCATACCTTGTACTGGTTGGCTATTTTGACCATGGCATCTGCAAGCTGTTGTCTGAAGCTCTTCCTTACAACCTGCATTTTCTGTTGAAAAAAAAGATCACCCGTTAAAACTAAAACTAAAATATACATGTACTAGTATGTAAGATGGTGAAAAACATTGTGAGACAATACCAAACCAACATTTAGATGGAAAGAAAATGACACAAAAACAAAACTAAGACTTTTAGTAGTTTACTGGCTCTTGCTCTGTTATCAAAACCTTCCCAGATAGAAATCAAAATTCACTCTGAAGTTTCAACACCAACATTTGTGAAAAACACAGCAGGTCATCCAAAACTGACTCAAATATAACAGAACAAGAAAAACTGTCTCCAACTTTCCACGGTATATTTTCTGCAATTCACCATTTAGTCAGTAGAGGTCTCTCTTACTGCTAGAGCCAAATTCAAAGACTTGAACATTGATGAGCAATGTAAAACATGTACTTATACCTATAAAAAAACAACTGACTGAAACATTGGAGTACAAGAAAAACAATCTCTAACTTTCCACAGTATATTTTCTGCAATTCATTATTTGGTCTCTAGAGGTCTCTCTTACTGCTAGATCCAAATTCAAAGACTTGAGCAATGATGATGAATGTAAAACATCTACATTGTACTTACATCTAGATGAATCTTTTCCAGGTCCTCCAGCTTGTCGTTGACCCTACAATACCTATCGTACGAAGAGAAACATTCAAACGTTAAGTGGTGGTCTTCGCCATGAAATTCTCATGAAGAACACATGAATAATGAATAAGTACTAATGGACTGTCCATTGCCATTATGAAATTTTCATGTAGATTAAATTCCAGAGGTTAAGAGGAGTCAATGAGTGATTTCCTGATGTTTGAAGTGGTTGATGGACACATGCATACAATCCATTACTTTTCACTAGGCTTGGCTAATTATCATGACTTCTGGAAAAGCAGGTGTTTCCCTTTTTCAGGTTTATAATAGCCTCCACTAGGCCTTCCTACGGGGGTACGGATCATAGAATTTGGCAAAAAAGGAAAACAAATTGGCCAGGAAAGTCAGTCCATGGGAGGTTAAATTTCCCCCTCTGCACGGGCAAATGAACTCTACAGTGGCCAAACTCCCCTGGCCAACTATTCTCCCTATTTGGCTAAATTTTACTGTTTTTGAACCCGCGTTGTTAGACTATCTTCAGGTGGAATTAATCATAGCATAGACTCTGAGGTCTTTAATATCGGGACACTCTTCAATATTTTTCTATCATAGTAAATGGGATTGCCACATCTTTAGATGTAATCAAATTTGCTAATTGGGTCAAAAGTCAAAAGAAAATTACAATGCTAATACAGTTTCTCTATAATCTAAACAATCTATTATGAAATAATCTCCAAGCAATCTCCAAGCAGAGGTTTATTTGGCTCAGGGTTTTACACGTCTTTTTGCATAATTTTTTTTTACATCTTTTTCATTTTTATTTCTATGCCTCCTTATTGAAAACATGCATAATACACTGAGCTGAACCCTACATCTGCTTGGATATTGATTTCTCTAGTGCAGTGGGAAAGCTTTTATATACAGCCCTACTTCAGGGTTACAGTACTTATTCTTCTTCATTAATATGTGCTAAACCCTAGAAGGCTGAGTGAGGGCTCCAAGCATAGTACGTATGACATATACAAGAGGGCTTGAAATACCTTTTTCTGCATACCTGTACTGGGTAACAATTGGAAATGACCTACACCAGACAAATTTTACCTGCACTTAGAGTGTAGGAAGAATGGATCATTCTAAAAACTGTTCAGAACTGTTATATATATAAAGTTAATAAACCGAGTATACATGGACCAGTGCAGGTTAGGTGCAGGAAGACATCAGAAATACCTACACAGCTCCAATTTTTACCTGCACTAACCTGCATATGCAGGTGGTATTTTGAAGGATGTCCCTAACCGAAGTGAAGTGAGAAAATTCCTGTAAAGTGCCTTTCTCATGTGCACATCATTGTGGCATGTCTGGGGTTTGAACCCAGGACCTCCTGATTCCTGGGCAAAAACACTCAAACCATTACGCCACACGATGCCAGCTTACTGCGGATGATTCTAACTTGTTCCAGATGTTTGGGAGGACTTCCACCACCTTCCAGATGTAAAGGACTTCCACCACCGTAACTTACACAGCGTACACCCACAGGATAGAGGCAAATGGCGTACTGCCATCAAACCTCAGCACCAGCATGCAAGCACTTCTAACCCTCGGGACTCGGGGAGCAATTGACGATAAACCAGATAGTGAGTGAGTGAGTGAGTGAGTGAGTGAGTGAGTGAGAGAGAGAGAGAGAGAGAGTGAGTGAGTGAGTGAGTGAGTGAGTGAGTGAGTGAGTGAGTGAGTGAGTGAGTGAGTGAGTGAGTGAGTTTGGGACTGAAACTTACAGATCCAGGGCCTTTGCCTGTAACTTGGCCTCGTAGTCTGCCTGTAGGACCTGCTTGCTGAAGTGGAGGTCCTTCCTGAGGGCGCGCGCATCCTGAACCAGGTTGTTCAACACCTCGGTCATCCGCTTCAGTCCCACGATCTCCGAATGTTCCGTCTGACACGAACGGTCCTGGCTGAAGAAGCCGACCCTCATCTGGTCTGCTATGGAGGGGCTGAAAATGATAATGATATTTATTTATTTATTTGCAAACCTATAGGCTAATTGCGAGCCTATAAAGAACTTTGCTGTTCGATTGTGGTAACTGTTTCAAATAGCCTGTTTCTTTCAACCTTATAATAATGAGGGCATATAACGTTACAAATGAAATGTAGAAACACAAAAAACCTACATGCGCTTTGACATATAGGTCAACAGTACATACAACATGTGAAAGATACGACACCAAAAACACAGCTGGAAAAAACGATGGAATCTAGGTTATTAATCTAATGATAGATCTAGAAGTTAATCTAATGACAGATCCATAAGGCAATTGACATTGACCTTTTTGGTTGATTTATTACATTACTTGACCCAATTATCAAAGCGTGCAGATAATGCAATAACGTTTTGTCGATTTTTGACATGTATTAAGATGGATCGTTGACTTAATAATACACCTAGAATCTAGGTCACTATTCGATCGATGGTCCCTAAAATTGCGTTTGTTGACAAATTCAAACAACAACAAATTGACAAACAGTAAATACGTTAGTGAAAGTCACTCAAAATATGGATTATAATAAATGATAAATTTTCCTGTAAAGGTATAAAATGTAACAACTGACCAACCTTGGAATGCAACATTGATAGGAAAGTACAGTTTGTGTAAAAAAAATGAAATCTGTTAATAAAACATTCTTGATAAAACAAAACAAATCTGAACACAAGAGTCTGACTTGGGTTCGAAACTTTTACACATCTAAACGCCATATATTCTAAGCCTATGGACAAGAGTTAGGCTCAATACCCGAGAAAGTCATCGTCGTCACTGTCTCCTGCCTGTAACGCCAGAAACTCCTCTTCCATCGCCCTCCTGGCCTGAGAAACAGGCATTTTTCCGCGAGAAGTCGGTCTTTTTTCCACCAAGGCGACCGCCATCTTGGTTGCTAACAAACTAACTAGGACAGAAAATAGCCTTCAATTTGAAACAAGATAACCGGTGTTGAGTACTTCAAAGGAAATGCTCCCTAAGTAGGCCAATCATTTGAGATTACTGTATAGATAAATAATTCAATAATATAGATTGAGAACTTTGGGGAGCGATGTGGATTCTCTTCTGAACTGAGTGGTTTGAATTATTTATCTCTTGCGTGCGTTGATGCGGTACTTTGGGTTACAAATAAGAAGCCTGATTGGAAATGGCATCCAAACACAAGAAAGCCACAATACCGCCAGTATTCTTTATTTGATTTATACTGGACGGTTTTATGCCCTCTAATTTAAAAGCAATTAATTTTATAACGGTTTCCGAAATATTGTAAATGTTGCATGCAGTTTTTATGAAATTTCAGTTTCTCCCACATATTCAGCTTGTTTGGTTGCCATGATGAAAACACAGAGTGCAACAAAGCGTGGAAATTCATTCTTTCATATCCACCACACCAAGATATTTTCATAACAAATATGACAAATATATGATAAATAAAAATACATTGTTTATATTGATTGATTTTAATGGTGTAAACTTCAGTTGTAAATGGAATATATTGAGATCATGTTTTGTACGTTTGGCTGCGGTTGCACAGCTTGGCTGTATCGATGAGACACCAGAGACATGGACGGGTACTCGGACTGTGGCAGCTCCGGTAAGACAAACCTCCCTCTAACGTCTCATTTCTCGAACATTCTACGTTACCCTTGTGTATATAGCATATACATAACATCCCAGACTTTCCCTAATGGTTCTATTTTGGCTGAGTTATTTGGGTGCGGGAAAATCCCGCGGCGAAGAGGTGGGTTGGGAATGGCCCCAGGCCAAAATCATGTTTGGGAAACTGGCACGATCATGCCTTGACCCCCCTGATCAATGTTCAGCATTATTTGCCCAATGTTCTCCAGATTTCCACGATATTCCGAGCGCAAAGAGGATTGTCTGAAAGGAAAACACAGTGGCTCTTTGTGATCAGATCTAAGCATTTCTATTGGCCGAGAAGTTTGTTTTGAATTCTGGACGGGTTTTTATCGCCATAGCAACTTTTACGGTTGCCCGTGGGAAAATCCTACGAATGTTGATATACGTGTGGATATTATATATGTATACTTATATGTCAAACATATCGTATGGCTCATGTGTTTTACCTATTAAGTCCATGACTTGATCAGACAATGAATTTTTTTTTAAAATTAAAAATGCTGGCTGTTTTTTTTTATAAACTTTAAGACCGACCGGTAACGTTATGTAAGTTACAATAACAAAGTCTCATAAGTCCCATAACACAGCTGGGTCTTCAGGGTTAGGTTTTTTTTTGGTTAAAATCTAGAAGGACAGTCAGAAATTTGAGTATTTTCCTAAATATAGGCATGACACAGTGTTTGCATATGGACAACCTGTAGATTATAATATCATTATTGTAAAGCATAACTATCATTTAGCATGAAAGCTCATCTGTGTTGGTACATTCCATTATGAAGTTTCATACTTTTGTTCAACACAAACAAAAGCAGTTCACCTCGATTTTTCACTTGCTCTTACCAAGGAGATTCTACCTCCTTGCTCTTACGTCGACCTTCTTGTGTTGAACGGAAGTGTCAAACTTCATCATAATTATCATTTTTGGCTACCAGTATTATCTCTGTTTACACTTTGCAATGTCAAATTATCTTAGAAAAGCCAGGTCAGTCGTCTAAATTCTTTTAAATTCTTTTGAAGACTCGCTGAAAGCAAGGAGGTTATAATCTCCTTGCTGAAAGGAATCCTTGTTTTCTCAATGTCTGAATATCACTCCAAGGGAATTGTGTGTTTTCACAAGGGGGTTAGGAAGTGGTATTTTCCACCTTAACCCTGCACCCCTAGTAGAAATCTAAACAGGAAAAGTGGGTCATGTTGTGGGACAATACAGTGGCTAATGGACCAGCACAAGTAACATGTCACAGATGTGTGTACTTATCTAGTAGTCAGATAGGAAGGATTATATTTGTGTATCTGGCTTGTCCTGTTGTCAGTATCAAAGCTTAGTTTGTTATCCACACTGGTTTGCTAGCTATTCTGATCGCTTCGGTGGCACCAGTCATTAAATAATCATTTTCTTTTTCGTTCTAAACCACCTAAAGCCTTCCATAGATCGACAAATTTGCACAGCAAAGTGTACAAAACATTGTCATTGGGCATTGTTATGTTTCGGCCTCTGTAATTATGTAACCATAGTTTTGCCCAGACATGTTGCGCAAACAAGATACCTTGATATGTTGCTTCTAAACCCTGGTAGTGCAGTGTGCACTACAAAATGTTTGCCAATATGCGATTTTGTATATCATGCCTAAACCTCTGCACTTGAATCTGGACCTGAACCTAAACGTGGGTTTAGGTTAGCCTCCTTCGCAGTCTTCACAAATGTTGGGCGGCGAATCCTTCTCTCCCTGGCAAACTCCCTTGGCTGTAAAACCGTCCCTCCGCGACATAACTCGCGTCGGTCAGCAAAAAAAAATAACACTGCGAAGGAGGCTAGGTTTAGGTGCTACTTGCGAGACATAAGGCAATGACTTTTCCTTTCCATCTGGCTCTGTCCTTGGCCACCTTCTTTACTGATTGCCAGGATAATCCCATGGATACCAGGTCATCCGTCACAGTTCTTCTCCAAGTGGTTTTGGGTCTGTCTGTTTTTCTTTTCTCAACAGGTCTCAAATTTAAGGCTGTTTTAGGTATTTTTGTGTGATCCATTCTTGATACATTGCCAAGCCATTTCAGTCTCCTATTACTATATTTAGTATAATTTCTGTGGAACCAGTTTTGTTGAGAAGTTCCTCATTCTAGATCTTGTTGGGCCAGAAGAATCAATTAGCATTTGAATATTTGTGTAAAATAGAAGCGGGAGCTCTGATTGGCTTCAAGATGCACGGTGACAGTAGG
This sequence comes from Branchiostoma floridae x Branchiostoma japonicum, assembly GCA_013266295.2. Classification (NCBI taxonomy): domain Eukaryota; kingdom Metazoa; phylum Chordata; class Leptocardii; order Amphioxiformes; family Branchiostomatidae; genus Branchiostoma; species Branchiostoma floridae x Branchiostoma japonicum. The sequence goes on along the minus strand of CM023835.1, from coordinate 4,485,749 downwards.
GTTCAAATTTGGAACAGGCATTCGAAAGTTCAATCCCTGTACACTACTTCTGAGTATTATTTGATGCCCAAAACGATTACAGACGCAAGGTCCAAACGTTTCAATGCGGACGGGCGCCAGGCTATTTGTCGGGCAAGCAATTAGAGAAGCGAACCGGAGCTATGATAGTACAGCACGTCGGCAGAACGTACTGCGCCTGCGCAAAACCCTGATTTTTCATAGTTTTCGTTGGATGTTTGGTCAACGTTGCATCAAAATTTTGCCTGTTGCAGACGATATCGTTTCCTATACAACGTCTGAAAACAACAGACAGGCTGTCAACTTTATATGCTCTAATACGACCTTATATGAGACGTTCTGCCAAAGTGCTATACACAATACATTATGGGTTTCGCGCAGGTGCAGTACGTTCTTCCGACATGCTGGATAGTACAGATACCAGGATATCTTAAAATTCAAAGCTTCCTTCCTGTGTAAAGCCATTACAATTTTGGGATAAGTCTAAGTTTCATTAAGTATTTGTGTCATCAGAGATAGAATTCAAAGATAATGCAAATGTCCCAGAATCCATGCACGACAAAATGACTTGCTTCGCAGAACAAGGACGTTCCAATCCTTGAATAAACCTAAATTCGAGCAAGGACCTTCTAGCTTGGAGTAGTCTGCTGTTTTCTAGCAATTACAAATGATCATTGTTAGAGAGAAAGTCAAATTAGATGTAATTGTCGATGAGTGATTGTCACAGAATAAAGGAATTTTTTGTCTTTGTTCATTTTGTAATTTGCCAAAGGGCGGATCCATACAAATACATGTACCACCCACCAACTGTTTTAGATACGGTATCTACCGAGACTGACTCCGCCAATTATCAAAGCTAATAGGTAATGGTTTTACCATGTTGTCCTACTAGTAAAGAAAATTATAATATTGGAATACCTTTTTATAAGATGAACACTTTATATAATGCCTCACAGAAAATCAATTGTAACTTACTAGTAGTAGTAGTAATATGATTTTTTTGAAATTTTGAGAGGTTACAAAGGGCAACAGGCTGTTATTATCATTTCTATACCTTGCATTGTTTTAAATTGGTGTGAATAGCTCACACTTTTATAAAGGCAGTAGGGGGTTTGAATGAAAGGAAATCTGCACTATTGACTGATTAGCACTCGGGAAATCTATACTATTGACTTGAGTGATTAGCACTCTGGGTCTTGTTGAACCCGCTTTTGATTTGATTTTTTGTACAATGTATTTGATCTTTTGTATTTGAATTTGGGTTCCAACTTGATTTGCAAAGGAACTGCACAATCCTGTTTTACACAGTTACCAGTAACAGTCATAGTCTTTCAAGACTGACTGACAGAGAGATTGTTGCTAGTGGTTGCTTATAAAGTTAACATGCATGACAAAACAGAAAAGTAACTTCTTTTGAAGGTGATTCATTACCTTCTTGGTTCATAAAGTCAACGTTAAGGGGTATGCCTAAATACCTCAACCGCCCTCAACCCCCCTCAACCGCCCTCAACCCCCCACTTCCTGGGCTAATATGCAGTGTACATGTGCTAAGAACCCTTGTTTACACTCTGTATACATTGTCTTTACGATTATAAATAAAAATCACATAGTAACGTCTAAGTATTTGCGATTTTTTTCAAGTTATAACTTTTAATATATCATAAGTGGAGTTACCGTCTTTAGGGTGATACACCCCGCAAAATATCCGCCATAAAGTATTGAGCGCTAAAATCCACCACCAGAAACATGATGTTTAAAGAGGTTTCCCTCTATATCTGCTGAGTTTTCGTGCTGCACAAGCTTTTTCACTTTCCTTATTTTGACTTGAAACTTACGGCACGATGCGTTCTGGCGGCGCGACGTAAACAAACAAGATGGCGGACCCTGTTCCTCGGGCGCACGGCGCGCCGTAAAAAAACTGGTAAAACGCCAGAGTTACAGTGATTTTCCTATTTATAATTGCATAGGCAATGTATCCAGAGCGTTAAAAAGCGTTCTTAGCACATGTTCACTGCATATTAGCCCAGGAAGTGGGGGGTTGAGGGCGGTTGAGGTATTTAGGCATACCGAACGTTAAGTTGTCACAAATCTGTGCTATCTTGTAACAGCAGCCCATTTATACCTGCCTGGCTTTATCTACCTCTCCACCATTCTACAATTGTTTACGACACTTGTTGTACCCGCAGACTGAAACCTTAGCTCAAACGCAGTTACGTGGATCCCAAGGAACATTTGAAAATCGCAGAAACCTCAGAGGAGCGAGCCTTACTTATCATGTGGGGCCAGTCACTCTGATTGGGAAGGACGTGTCGTACGCCCTTGAGACATTGGTTGCATACAAATGGCCTAATGCCCGTATTTATTACAGGTTGCACACTTGTAGCATATATAAAGCTGTATCAGGGTTTGAAATACTTTTTTTCTGCATACCTGCACTGGTGTGTACTAAATGTACAGGTAGACATCAGAAATACCTGTACAGCTCCAATTTTACCTGCACTAACCTGCATATGCAGGTGTATTGTTTTAGCCCTGTAGTCAGATACCGCCATCAGCATATCATTCACAATAACTCACAATCATCCATGAAGAGTTTAGTGGGTTGACATAAGACATAATGTGGCTATTATATTATACAGTGTATATTATATTATTAGTAATATTACTACATTGTAGCCCTTACTACATTTGTAGCTAGAGAAGAAATTTAAAAAAAACTTTCCAACACACAGAATTTCAATTGCCAGGAACCTCTTGTACATCTTGCCTGTTACTATCCCATATTTCATTCCATTTTATCGCTGCACAATATCCTGTCTTTCCAGCTCCAGGCTTTTCAATCCTTCACAGACACCACCAGGCAATTACACTGTGCTATCATAGTCCCTGGAGTTTGATAAACCCTTAGTTAAACCTCAAGTGGGCATGCATCAGTGCCTGTACAGATGATAGGAGAAAATATGGAATAAAACAGTTGGATTATGCTGTGCCAATTTGATTTGTTGGTTGTCGGATTTTCTTGGAAAAAATATGACACGACGGCAAAAAAAGGAGGCCTAGGCATCCTATGGTAGCTCCAAATGCTATAATGATAGGAGCCATGAAGTCAACAAACCAGCCTGGCCAACAATGGATTTTAAACTTTTTATCAAACCGCTGCATTGATAGATGGAAAAACTGTAACAACTGGGAAGACAAGGACTTTCTTCAACTGTTGGGGCCAGAATATGAGCATTTTGGAGTTGATTCAGAACCTGAAATTTCTTCTTCAAATCAGGAAAAATGAAGCGGGTGAGTCTGAGAACCAATTGATTAAATTGGTGTGGCCTTATAAAAAAAAGTGATGAATGAAAGTATATATTACGCAAGTCTCCTACACTGACAAGATATGAGGAAACTATGGGAGTCCTATAATATAGATTGTAAAGTCAACAACAGAATGTGTCTGGTATGAAAATGAATTATGGCTGTGTTCTTGATATTGGATTATTCTGATAGACAGGCCCACCTACAATGTATACTATAAGTGTTCTGTATGCAACACCAACCATCTCACAATACTAGTATCCATGCAATCCCACAATTTTAGAATAATATCAGACTCTAAAGTCTAGATTTCCCCCTAATTAAATGATTTTCTCCATCATTAAAAGTTTTCATAGCACAAAAGAGAAAGAATCATGGCAATCTATGTATCATTATCTTTTTAATACCAGATATAACGTTTTGAGTTATTCCATTTCGCAGGCACAAAACAAGCTCAGTAGGTGAAGATAAGAACTCCCCCATGACAAATCACATCAGTCCTGCTTTCTTCCAATATAAGCCTCTAAATTGCTTCATTTTTGGAGCCTGTAGACAGGGGATTTGTGTTTGCCTCCTGCAGTTTGATCCAATCTAAGTTGGAATGACTACAGGCATCTCAGCGGGTTTAAACTAACAACTCTTTCTTTCAAAAGTACTGTGATAATTAATGCCCGTCAGTGGCAATTTGTTATTTTCAGTTTAGAACAGTGTATTTTTTATGATTTAGTCTTGAAACGAGATAAGAATGTCATAATAACCGTAGATGTATATTTTTTAGCTTTGCCAGCAAAGTTATGTTTTTGTTGCTATTTCAACGATTGTGGATTTTAGTGTAGTATAACTCAAGAAGTGGTTATATTTCTCATTACCGTAAATTTCCTTTTCTTTAAAGTATGTTAATTAATTCAGAAATAGTAAGGAGGAGGGCCATGCACAAGCCATTAGGGTTTCCCGCCCCCTCCTGCACATAGCGTTTGTCATATGTAAGTTTAACCTTTTTTATTGTATTTCAAAGTGCGAACAAATAAACAAACAAACAAAAGTTGAGGATGGACCTGTATGATATTTGGCATGTACACAATGTGGAGCAAAACAAAGGATTGATAGTGGCCCCCTTGCAGCTGACCATGGTGCTACACCAAAACGTCCGGTTTTGATATAACTTTGTAGTACGACCCCAATATTGACAGCTGGGCTGAAACTGGTGCTAGCTAGAGCCCTGGAGTTTCAGTTGCATCAGAATTCTCCCAATGATCAGGCTTACCACCACTTATATGCATTGCGTGCCGTGGCAGTGGTAAAAATAATGGTTTCAGCTTATCGGCGGTAATGGCCACTTTACACAGCGATAATCCTATCTAATATCACACCCAAGCCGTTAAATCTCTGCCAGCAGGGAGAAAATGGGAGACCAGACTGTTTTATGACCACAGTGTGTCTAAATGGTACAATGGATTTTATTTTCCAAACCAAATGTAAAACAATTTAGGACCCCTGCACATATGTATCTCATTTTTATCGAAAGCCATAATTTTCTACTGTGAATTTTGTAGTCGAATGGGACATGTTGCCAGACTCAGGCCCTGGATTTTGTTTTCCAAACCAAATGTAAAACAATTAGAACCCCTGCACATATGTGTCTCTCTTTTTATGAAAGCCATAATTTTCTAATGTGAATTTTGTAGTTGAATGGGACATTTTGCTAGACTGTGTCATGCTGTATTAACTTTCAATTTCATCAGTTATCTCCGATGTAATTAAGGCAAATGAACTAATCAAATTTCTTAAGGCCAAACCAATTTGATTTGTTGGTTCTCAGATTTTTAAAGAAAAAATATGATGTGATGGGAAAAAAAACAGGCCTAGGCATCCTATGATAGCCCCAAGTGCTAGGATAGGAGCCATGAAGTCAACATACCAGGGTGGTTTGCAACTCAAACATTAAAGGTGGTTTGCAACTCAAACAATAAATTTTAAACTTTTAATCAAACCACTGCATTGAGGGATGGAAAAAAACTGTAACAACTTGGAAAAAAAGAACTTTCTTCAACTGTTGGGGCCAAAATATGAGCATTTGAAGTTGATTCAAATGAAGCTAATTTTTTTTTTCGTTTGCAAATCAGAAAAAAATGAAGAGAGGGAATCTGAGAACCAGTTGATTAAATTACAGTAGTGTGGCCTAATGCCACATAAATCCAAAGGCTCCCATATTTCCGAATATTTGCTCTTTTTTAGGGGGAGAAAACTCCATGAGTTTATGGACTCACACACAGTTATCGAGGTTCAAAAGTGAACCAAACCAACTGTGGGATATAAAAAGAGCACTGCGGCAGTCACAGTCAACTGTGGTTACCCAGGTTTATTGGTTCAAAAGACGGAGCATCCGGCCTGCTGCAAACACTTCAAAGTCCAGGATTTGGGGCAGACTGGAGAGATAGGGACAGATAGGAAACCGCTATATCCTCATCTTTGTGTAGGAGTGCTCTGTGGGTGTGACCGTATTTTTAACACACACATCACTGCCAGTGAGCCAGCCCCCTGCTGTAGTGCTTGTACAACTTGCTACATAAAAATGGAACTGGGAACCGCCCTATATATCAAGCAATATGGGAAGGATTTTATATCTGTGGGGGCAAAATAAAATGAACAAAAAAACAACTACACACACAAGCTCAATTAAGATATTAAATAGTTATTACACAAGAAAACTGTTAGACATTTCAAGTACAAAATGTAGCATCCACTACTTTTTGTCAGTGACTAATGGAATTTTTGTTATTTTTTTGGATTGTCTAAAATTTGTCTTCACCTCATTTAGTACATGTATTTAGACCATCGCCCACTGGGGCATGCCTCTACTCTTTTTTGAAAGGTGTGATGGGATCTTTAACGTGCGTGGGTGTGGCTCTCCCCAAACACGGGACCTCCATTTAACGTCCTATCCGAGGGACGTCCCTAACCAAAGCTAGGTACTCATCTTCACCAGAGGGAATTAAAGAAAGTAGTGTAAAGTGCCTTTCCCAAGGGCACAACTTTGCGGCATGTTGGTGGATTCAAACCCAGGACCTTTGGGTTCTGGGACAAACACCCAACCATTAGGCCACACGGTCCCACACTTTTCATTCTAATTATCAGTTAAACTCATGTTTTTCACACTTCCACCTGTTCTGACAACCCCCCCTGACTCTCGAAATGGACTTGCCCTTTTCTGCCTAAGAACTATACTGACAGTTCTTTATCCTCAAATTGCTGCTTATTCACTGAGCAAACTAAAGACAAATTGTCCGCTATTCTCGCATTAGACACAACCCATTTGGCGTCTCTGCCCAAGACCCCGTGCCCCACCAACCACAGAGAACATAAAAAAAACGCGTGCAGCCCACTCGTTTGAAAAACAAAGGTGTAAATCACGCTACCGTGGGGTAAAATCAAATATAACCCGTCATGCTCAAGGGCGCAAACTAACAAATAGTCCTATAGTATTCCATTTACTGTCTATTTATAGAAAGTATAAGATCAATACTGTTGTCAGCTTTCCTAATTGCCTCCAATGCTTTAGAGAGTGTCTTGCTGGTCTTGTCACCCGTAGGGAATTTGGACTTGAGACGCATTGTATGTAGTCAGTGAGTGCTAAAAGCCTCCATAAATCTTTTATTCCCAGTACTTCAATATAGAGGTCAAAATGTAACCTTCCTCTGGGAAGAAAGCCAGTAACTGGAAAAGTCTTCCCAAAGGGATTCAGGTATTGAAAAATGTCTTTTTTTTCTGTGGAATTATGAGGATAGATTTCTATAGCCCAGCCATCTGAATGGGTTTTTATGGCTTCTATATGGTAATCACTAAATCAGGCCATACATGTAAATTTGAGAACCAGTGGTTAAATGTGTTACGACTTGTTTGAATGGCCAAGCACAAAAGGTACGATGCACAGTACAGATCTCGACTAACTTCCCTTCCCACGCGTTTTACACACGGTTTTATTTCTCGTGAAAAAGTCATGTAAATCGTGTTTGAACCGTGATTGAAAGTCGTGTAAAAGTGGTGTAACACACGGTTAAAACTGCACTTAATAGCTGCAATCCACTGTTGCTATCCATATAACATAACCACACGTGATTACATGGATATCTACACAAGAAATGAACGCGAATTAATCGAGAAGTGCACGGCTTTTGCACGTTTTTAATCAAGCTTTTCAAGCGTCTCCCCAGAAATTCTTAGGGGAGAGGTGCTCCCTAATCAGTTGATGAAAACAATCAGTGAATTTTCATGAAAATACTACGAGAAACCCTAAATTTGAACATTTTGGGAGAGGTGCTAGGATTTTGGGGAGAGGGGGAGCACCCTTGCTTCATTGGGAGAGCCCTGCTTTTAATTGCGATGTGCACGACTTTTAATCGCGATTCACACGCATGCAGATGGGATGTTATTCGACAACTGTACTGTAAATGTCTCTTATTTCCTAAGATATTGTTCAGCCTGGGTCCGCCACTAGTACTGTAATCTTCACTATAATGGCAGTGGCAAAAAACCTTTGAAATATTCGGAAGCCGTGATAAATGTTGTGTCCACGCAGAGCACCTGAAAATTGTGTAAAAGTGGGCTCCATTTCCTGAGTTAATGTGACATGTCAGGAAATTGGTATTGATCAATGAACCACTTTTGCCAGGGGGTCCCATGGAGCATTATTGGCCTGCAATGGCTTCATAAATAAACTGGCTTCTCTTACCTTAGTAGAAGCTCTAGTAGGAATAGCTACTGGCGCTTTTTATTCTGAAGTTCAATAGTGTAAAACGTGAAATGATTGCAGTGGTGTTATGTTCATGGTTTTTATGGCGACCTCTCATTGTGAACTCGATATCATTACTCTGCAAAGGGCTTGAAATACCACCTGCATATGCAGGTTATTGCAGGTAAAATTGGAGCTGTGCAGGTATTTCTGATGTCGACCTGTACCTAATCTGCACTGCAATGCACTGCAATGAAAAGACCCCCATCTACTACATCATAGGGGCTGAATAAGATGATTCATATTCTCCATTTATACCCACTGTTGCATGAAACAATAGTGATGGTAGTCCTTCACAGTCGAAGATGACTGCTGGGAATGGAACAAAAGTAGTACAAGCTTAAAGGTTAATTTCTATATGAATCTTGATCATCTCAAACAATGGAGGAAGATCAACGAACCAAACAAAATACATGCACTGTTTGGATGTGTCTTTACAGAAGCACGTCGGCAGAACGTACTGCACCTGCGCGAAATCTTTAATGTATTGTGCGTAGCAGAACGTCTCATATAAGGTTGTATTAGAGCATATAAGGTTGACAGCCTGTCTGTAGTTTTCAGATGTTGTATAGGAAAAGATATCGTCTGCAACAGGCAAAATTTTGATGCAACATTGACCAAACATCCAACGAAAAATGTGAAAAATCGGGGTTTTGCGCAGGCGCAGTACGTTCTGCAGACGTGCTGGATGGGTGCAATCTTTGGGGGTGATGTTGAGGAAAACCACAGGTCATTGACCCCGTGGGATGGAACCTCCCAGCTGGGGCTAATGTTTCAGGGGAGGGCAGCCATGCCAGTCAGAACTAGGTCAGCCTATAAATCAGCCTGGCCTTCGGAGGACAATCCTAGCCATCTGCAACATTAGAAGAGCCAGCGGCCAGTAAAATTCTTGTAGGGACAAAGTCATTAAAGAGGAATTTAAGAGCTTGGGTTTTAGATAGCTCAGGGTCATTTGGGGCTCCGTAAAGACTTGATGTCTGACCTGGTTAGAGGATAGAAGACAGGATTAGCAAGACTTTGGTTGTGACTATAAACTTGATTGATTGATTGATTGTGGAATTGCCCCAAGGGTCATTCAAGTAGTCTGGTAGCTGGAGTTGGGAGGAAAAGTGTAAGTAGGTTTAAATTTTGTGGCAAGGTTAAAGTCAAGAGTTCACAGTGTGTTTTGAGTTTGTGGTTGAAACAATGGTCGTAGTATTGTAATGCAAGGCAGAACACAGGGTTTGAAATATTTTTTTTCTGAGGTTGCCCAGTGCGCAACCTAAGCAAAAAGCAAGTGCCCAGTGGGCAACATAAGCAAAAAGCTAGGTTGCCCATCAAATTCAATGTTTCAGGTTGCAGTCAACACCGGCTGTTTATTTTAGAAGGCAAGCCAGGACACTTGTAAAGAATATCGCTCACATACTGGCTGAGGGGGGACTCAGTTTATTTCAGAAGCTGTAAGCTAGGCCACCATAAACTTTTAAAATGTCGCTTTGTATGAAAAAAAAATGACAACCTTCGCACTTGGCAACCTAGCTGGTGTCTCCAATAAGTAATTGCAGTCAGAAAACATGACACGCGCAGCGATTTTGAACCTTATAACTTGTGTTTATGGTGTGATATCAGTTATGTAGCTCACCAAGAAAACCCACAATTTATTTATTTATTTACAGCATGAGATCTTCTGAAATTTTATCTGTACTAACATGTATGTAAATCCCCGACTTAGTTATAAATATACTAGAATGTGCAACCAAATTCTACATGGATTAAATGATGACAGACATGATTGGCAATTGTGACAAGATTAGAATCAGGTCAAATCATTCCAGCAGTGGGCATGGGTTTGTCATGATGATAGCACAAAATTCTGGGCCTGGAGAAAATTAGCCTGGATACCAGACTGTTCCCAGGGCCTCACATATCAGCTGGATACCAGACTGTTTCCAGGGTCTACACAAATCAGCTCCTTGGTGCAATGTGCCCCCCTCCCCACCAGGAAATTTTGCTCAAGGTCAAACTTGTGGGTGTGGTGTGGCAAAATTTCCTGAAAGGGTAGGGGCATGTCAGCCTTGGAGCCACGGAGCTAGCTTGTGTACATGTAGGCACCAGAAACAGTCTAGCATCCAGGCTAGGACAAAAACTACTGGGGCCTATATATCTGTGATTTTTTTCTTAGCAGATTTCTACATGTATATCTATAGTTGTCCCCATACATTCAGCTACCTTCGCTGCTCTGCACTGTGTCTTGTTGTTTCGCTGGATTATCTGGCAGGTACAGGGTGTTTTGTGTGTAGGGACCGTCAATCTTCAGTGACATGGAATGCCATGATTATAGGTTACATTCTGTACCCAAATCAATTTAATTTGCTTCCACCAAAATGAGCAACCCTAAGGCGAAGGTTATGGGCTCTCAGAGAGGCGGAACAACAACATTAGTCAAGGAGAAATTCAACAGCCGATGATAGGAGAAACGGGTTTTCTGCGAGTGAAAAACTTGCACGTAAAAAATCAAAGTTCCCTTAAATATGTCAGAAAATATTGCAGTACAAAATTCTTAGGCAGAAAAGTGTGATCCTGTGATATCTGCTACCTGATAGTTTGGTTTTAAAAAACTCACGATTTTAGGTCCCTTGGGAATAGTTTAAAATCTTCCATGAAACCTTAACATTTGAAAACCACTTGAATTTGTCAGAAATACATGGAAAAGTGTAAGGTTTTGTATTGTATTGTAAAATACTTTTCTCCATTGTAGAAACTTGATAAATCATATTTTCTTATAAACAGATTCTTTCCTGCACACATTTTGTGCTTGAAAAAAATGACCTTTGAAAATCACCTAAAATCACTGAAAAATTGACAAAACAAGGTTATGTAGTCTAGAATGCAACTCACAACAATACTAAGTATGATACTCAATTGTATTTCACAACATTTTTCGACTCTTTTCGATACGTGCGGTAGGATCTTTATTTAACATGCTCGAAATGTGGCTCTCCTCAACCACGTGACCTCTGGCTTTACGTTTCATCCGAGAGGACGTCCTCAACAGAAGCTATATATTCTTTTTTATCTGAACCTTTCCCAAGGACGCAACAGTGGGGCCTGCCAAGGACTTGGACCCAGAACCTTCAGATTCTATGAGTCAACAACCACAAAACCACATTTAGAGTTTAAAAGAAAAACAGCAAAAAGTTTTTAAATCCATTGGGAATCAGCTGATTTTTTCACGCACACAAAACCCCAACCCATGACAGCCCGTGTTCTCAGGTGAATCTGGCACTGCTGGCCGGGTCTGTCACTGGTGATGAATGGGGTGTCACTGCAGCATGCTGGGAATCTACCACTCTCTGCCCATCACTGTCTGTGGTTTAATAGTCTTAAAATAGTTTTGTTGCTAATCGATTCCAGTTAACAGTTGGAGTGTGACTGTGGAATGGGTGATGATGTGTACCTGTTAACGTCTGTGTTGTTTGGAGTACTCGTAGTAATGATGCGTTCGGGTTTATTTTAGTCTTTGTGGTACTCTTTACTACTAGTAAATGAATATGTTATAAAATAATTCCTTTGCTTTTGCCATTCAAGATATGGAAATCGAGCTAACACACTTATGAGCAAATCTGTTGCAAACCCTTTTGTGAACTTGAACCTGAACAAATAATTGATTTTCTTTCCAAATGATTTACTTCCAGACAAGGCAACACAAATCTTATTCAATGTGTTACCATACATCTATACACATACATTTAGATCGCTACTCTTGCATATTGCTGCTTATTAGTAAGAAATCATTGTAAGCTGATCTCGTATAAAAAATTGAAAACGTATATTCAATTTAGGCCACACCAATTGACCACACTTGGATTCACCCACTTCATTTTTTTCTGATTTGCAAAGAAAAAAAATCAGGTTCTGAATCAACTTCAAAATGCTCATATTTTGGATCAAACGGTTGAAGAAAGTCTTTTTCTTCCTAGTTGTTACAGTTTTTCCATCTATCAATGTACATGTACCAGTTTGATTAAAAGTTTAAAATTCATTGTTTGAGTTACAAACCACCATGGTATGTTGACTTCATGACTCCTATTGAAGCGTTTGGTAATAATGATATTATAGGATGCCCAGGCCTTTTTTTTTTCCGCCCTGTCGCTAAATATTTATTTTTTAAAAATCCAACTTGTCTAAGAACCAAGAATTCAAATTGCTGTGGCCTTAAACATTGGAGTACGCAGTGAATATCATCAAACTGATGTAAATGTGATCAGGTCTCCAAATGTGGCTCCCATTTTTCACACCTGCATCAGATTAGATCTCCAGAGGATGGCACCCATTAAAGATTATATGACCTTATCTTACCTCTTCCTCTTTCTCAGTTCACGAGACATTTATTCAAGAAAGATGCTTTACCTTTTGAAGACACGCACATAATATTTAATATATTAAGCTATATAAAATTTGACTGGCTTTTGATGAAACCCACACCTTCAAGTTCACATACCCTCCATCCTTGACGGATTGGGAGGAACCAGATTGGTTGTAAATTGATTTGCTCCCCATCCCTGATCCCCGCATTCCTTCCCGGTGTTGTCAGGACAGGCTGCATGCCATATGGGATGTAGCCAAGGTAGCAAACCACCCCGAAAGTTTTGCTGGGGTTGTAGGGATCCAGCAGCTCTTGAGTAAACAAGTTTGGCTGCTGCTTGCTGACTCAGGAATTATAGCGACTTGGGCTCTGCGTGACAGTTTATTGTTATGGTTCGCTGCCAATATGGACACGATCCTGAGTTCGAGACTGATGATTCTTACTGGAGCTTTCATCCAAAATGGTACGTTAGTTGTTTTCGTGCTATCTGAGTTTTTAAAGATGCTCAACATAGAACATTTGAAACCCTTGTATAATTTTCCTGGGCAAGATTTTCTTTGATACAATCTTTATCATCTATTCATACTTCGTAGTAGCATGGAATGGCTAAGTGGTTAGGTTAGCGGACACAAGATCAAGAGGTCATGGGTTCGATTCCTAGCAAGACGTTGTGTCCTTGGGAAGTCATTTTATGATCCACGTTTCTGGAAAAGATGAAAATTGTACTGTATTCTAAAACCTTTTTATGAGTTGAGATTGTACAGGTTGGCAGTGATATTATGTTAAAATGCAATCTTTTTTCTACCATCACTTTTCAATTCTATAAATTGTTGTATAATATAATTCAGCGTAAAAAATTATGGAGGGGAAAGAGCATGTGCTACATTTCAGCAGATGACAGATATAAGTTATAACCCCTAATGCAGGATCTAAAACAAGAAGAAAGCCTTTTGTCTTTGACAGATGGATGCTGTAATTGGTATTGTAAGACTTGGCACACATACATGTACCTATAACGTTACTATGCTATAACATGGCTTCCCCCTGGCCTAACACAGGCTTCAGCACGAATCATTACACCCGTTTCTATTCACACTTCTGAAAGCCCTACTATGTCAATGACATCTAGGTGTGAAACAGTTTCATTGTGGGCTAATTACCTGTAATGGAAAAGTGGTAAATGTATATGGTAAGTGCTCTGTTGAGCTGTGTTCGAGCAAGGAGGTTTATGAACCATTCTTGGTTTGAGTTACATTGTACATGTCCATTTTATAGTTGTTAAGTTGTAGGGGGGCACTCATTATGCTTAAAGGGGCATTATGTAACATTTTACACCAAGAATTGAAATATCTTAATTGAAACAAATACCACTTTTCAACATATTATATATACTTGACTGAAGACGGTATCAAGGTATATTTTTGCAATTATCTCACATTTCTGGCAATAGAACAGCCCACACTAGGTGTTCTCAGTTTGTGGCACCACCACAAAATACCAGAATGTAAACAAACATGGCTAACAGCTGTGTTTCCAGCTTTTAAACACACTTGTATGGTATAATATTTTGGCATCTTCACTTCCTGAATGATACTTATTTGCAATAGAGTGGGGTTGATTCAACTTGTTTTGTAAAGAAATGACCAGAAAATTGACTTTTTGTTTCATCCTAATGTTACATAATGCAGCTTTATACTACAATGTAGATTAACTGCTGTTTTGTGTCAAAGTCAGACATTTGACGATGCTTTCAGTTGGGAATACAGCCAAAAGCTGCCCAAGAAGACCACTTAGGGGCCCATAAAATCTTAAGTCACAATCCGTTCCCAATATGACATTGCTGCCGCAGAAGACCGCAATGACAGCTGACCCTCGTTTGTGACACTTTAACGACCTTGAACTTTGATTAGTCTTTATGGAGGTCACTTTACAGTAGACTTTGCGTAACCAATTATGTACCATATACCACACTTAGGCTTTATGCATAATGCACCGAGCATCCTTTACGTGGAACTGGAGTTGTTTTCGCAAAAAATTACGTAGAATTTAAAAGGCTGATTACGCGTTACAGAAATAGGGACAGTGTATGCAGGCTGCCTGGAAGTGGTCGAGCTGTGTAGAGAGTTGGTATGTCTTTGTTCCTCATACATGTACATGTACATGTACTGTATTTGAATTTTTGATAGTTTGGTTATGCAGTACAGTATTTACAATCGCCCTTCAGTCACTGCAGGTAAGGGGTTACATAATATAAGATAAATCAAGCAGCTGGAAAATTCTTTTGGGTTATAACAGTCACGTAGTACAAAACTGTTCAAGCTAAATTCTGTGAGAATGATTCTGGCGGTATGACTAAATACCTCTACCACTCCCTAAAAGACGATAACCTAATACTTAAACATTTGCGACTCCACATGATATATTAGAAGTTATAACTTGAAAAAACTCGTAAATACTTAGGAGTTACTTTGTGATTTTTATTTATAATCATATAGACATTGTATCCAGAGCGTTAAAAAGGGTTCATAAGCCATGTACACTGCATATTATATTAGGCCTGGTTGAGGTCGGTTGAGGCCGGTTGAGGTCGGTTGAGGTATTTAGGCAGACCCTAATTCTGGAGATGGTATAACCTATATATAAATGAGTATCTGAATAGATTCTATGCAATCTATGGTCTTCAGGGACACTTGATCGTCTGTTGCTAATTTGTTCCTAATCATCTTGTTTGTCTGTTTTGATGGAGCTGAAATCCCCCAGGCCTAACAGGTGTCTGCTCTGTTAGTACAACCATCCCTTAGGGGTATGGAGACAACTCATTTCATTCAGTCACTTCATAACAATCAGACAAACATCTGACAACAACACATGAATTAAAGTGTGATAAATTTAGCTGTTCCGTAAAAGAAATTTCCATAAACAATTAGCATTTCAGATCACTTGCTTTTGAAAGTGCATATATAACAAGCATGCTTTTTGCTTTCCTCTTTGACCTTGTGAGTAGCTCCCAAGGTCGAATCATGACATATGTCTGACACTCTCCTGTCCAAGCACATCGGCAGAACGTACTGCGCCTGCGCGAAACCCGTAATGTATTGTGCATAACACTTCGGCAGAACGTCTCGTATAAGGTCGAATTCGCGTATATAAGGGTGACATCCCGTCTGTAGTTTTCAAATGTTGTGTAGAAAAAGATGTGGTCGGCAACAGGCAAAATTCTGATGCAAAGTTGACCAAAAATCCAGCGAAAATCCAGGTTTTGTGCAGGCGCAGTACGTTCTGCCGACGTGCTTCCTGTCCATGTTCCTTTCATTTTTGGAGAGATTTGGTTCTTGCTTGCCTCAGTGGTTTGAGTTAGACAGTTAGGCATACTTGTATACTGTACCAAGAAGGGTTTTGGAGGGGTGGTTTGGATTTCTTTACTTCTCGGTGGGTCTTAGCATTTTTACCTTTGTCGAGAAGGTTATGTTTTAAGTACACCGTATATACAATGTAGGGGTTGGCGACTTTTTAAACCAGTTTTAAGTTGGGGTATGGTCCATGTATCTTTATGATATTTGGTAGGTAGGCTGGGGTTGGGACGACAAAGGTCAAGGTCAATCATGGGTAATCTAGCAGCTTTGTACGGTACTGCAGCGGTGCACATGGGTATGATAAGTGTGGACTTGCTACTGTCTTGATTTTTGAGTAGGCCATAGGAATCTGGGCAATAGGTACCTGGTACTCAACACTCTTTCACAAAATGAAATTATGCATGGATGGATACTTATTTTTTTCTTATCTAAGCTTTGAGCAAACTGCAATTTTCCTTTCTGTGGGACTCAAATTTCAAGTTATTTATTGTCTTTCTGCAAACTCAAGTATAATTTCTGCCAATTTCAGGCTACTTTCCCCGCCTTTTACAATGTATACCACAACCAGCGTTCATCCCTGCGTTACTAATAGGGGTTTTACTTTCAAGGGGAAAGTGATTCTTTCTGAGTGACTGGTTTCATTAGCCGTAAATCTGCCGGAGGCACTGCCAGCTGAATGTCTGTGGTCTCCTACCAAAACAGTCCAATCTGCCCACATAAACACACAGGGAGTGTCCCAGTTCCTGCCAAGTTCGGCTATCCGCATTAGATCTTGCAGTGTTGTTTGTGTGTTGTTTTACGGTACAGTAACTTACATACGCAAAACCTAGCCTAGTATCAGTAAGTTAGTCCCTTTTTTGTTTGTTTGTTTATTTTATTTCACCAGGGGAAACATGGACTACTGGCATTTTTTTAATGTGCCCTGGGGAAAACCCCAGACATAAATTATCAACATTTTCAAGTAATAGGTGAAAACATTATCAAACCTTAGCAAATGAAGGAATAGTAAACAGTTACTGTAAAAGTGGCCTTTGAAAAGGGAAGTAAAACCTTTCTCTGTGTGGTGTGAAGGCATGGAAGAAGGAAGAAGAAGGTTTGCTTTGAACATTGAACTTCCCTTTTCCCTGTTGACCGGGTCATCTGCCAGCCATAGCAGGTTATAGCGTAGAGAAATAGTGCGACGGAGCTACAAGAGTGCCAAGAATGTGGAATTCTGGAACTTGACCTTGAGAAGTCTGGGTCTCTGGGACAATATTTGCTGTGATTGACTATGCCAGTCAGGCCACTACCCACACATGACTTTGTGACCCTGGGACCATGACATTGTGACCTCTGGATCCATGACATAGTGACCTTTGGGCATGACCTTGTGACCTCTGGGTCCATGACATTGGGACCTTTGGGCATGACCTTGTGACCTCTGGGTCCATGACATTGGGACCTCTAGCATCATGACTTTGTGACCTCAAGGGTCCATGAGATTTGGACCTCTAGGACCATGACCTTGTGACCTCTGGGTCCATGACATTGTGACCTCTAGGACCATGACCTTGTGACCTCTGGGTCCATGACATTGTGACCTCTGAGACCATGACATTGGGACCTCCAGAGCGCTAACCTTGTCTCTACAGATGAAAGGATGCCTACTTATTAACTACTATTTCTAAATCCTGTGAAACACAGCTCAAAATTTATCATATTTGGGTTCTATATCCACAAAATCAAGTTCATGTTGTCTGTAGTATAAGAAGGAAGTTGCAACCTGCTGATATTATTCTAATCATGATTCCATACCTTTTCATCTTTGCCAGTGAACACAACAACAGTCGCATTTGGGAAGGGGGGATTTCTAGTCGGAAGCTTATGATTGATCATATTCCAAAGAGATTCAGCCAACTGATAAGTTACGAGTCTTGAAACACAGAGTGGTAGATTTCCCAACGGATGCGGAGATTTCGAAGACAAAATTTCACTCACCGTCATAAAAACTGCAACATCGTCTGAAGCAGCATCCACAAGGGAAAAGAGTGGTACCACCTGGCTGAGCATAGGTGGGACTAGATAGATATGCCTTTCTATCAACAAGACAAAACCTTTGATCTCTGCTACTATGACTGGAACTCGTAGCTACAACAGCTGGCACCATAGTTCTCATAATCCATAATGTCAAGCAACCTGAGAGAAATGTTTATTTCCCTCTATGATCTGCGAGCTACTGGCATCTCGCTACAGTAGATGGAGATTATTAAAGGGTGGGGAGACATTCCTTCTTGAAAATGCCAAATTTGGAACTTTTGATTCGTTGGGGCCGGAGACTATCAAGTTGTAGATAATATCACCCTGCAGAAAAAGGAGGGAGAATAACGCACATGTGACGCACATGTGGATAATTTATGCGGAGGAGACAGTGCCAACGACTTGGCATGATTATTTGAGGTTAGAAGCTTGGTCTGCTGCTTTTGCCAAGCTGCAAGGAATTTTAGACTTCGGGCCCAAGTTGAGGAAGCACGCTGGCACGTTTCTGTAGCTTTGGGCCGAAATTCTGCGATTTATTTTCTGAGGAAGCCAGGTAGGTGTTGACGTGCACCTGTACTGCACCTATACTGTGTCTTTTGCTGAATACATTAATCTTTGAGATGCTCTAGATGTAGTTTAACCATTACGTTATCTTTGGCAACAATGCTAGTCTGTAAATAGCGCTGTCTAGACAAGTTTTATAGTTCATATATATATATAAAAACTCCTTCCTTTTTTCCTTAAAATCATATTGAACTTGAATTTGAATCTATCCTGACCTAACCTCTCGTTAGCCGTCAAAAAATGTAGATTTTTTGTCAACATTAATATCAAAGTGTTGACTTTAGATAAAAATTTGAAGTACTTTTGTTATTAGAAGTACCTAAAGCAGAGATACATGTACATGTTACCTGCAGTCATTTTTCAACAATTTATACATGGCATACAAAATTCAAAGGCATCATGAATTTCATTTTAACATGTGTATCATTTGCATTTGTGCTATTTAAAGCTCGAATCAGGGAGTAAGCCAGGACTTCTTTGGTTGGTAAAATTACATTGCAGACATTTCAAATCTAAGTGTATATATACTTATAAGTATATGTTTGTACATTGGTATCTTCATTGAAATGTTATACTTGTTCTGGGAATATTGCCAACGACTTTAGGCAGACGACAGCTGTATTCTCAGATGGCCGAACACTTTGGTTCAACACGTACAAACGTATTAAATACATGTATGATTTAGAACTTGTTGGTGTTCCCAGTGCTGGGACCGGGTGTCTAAATCCCTGGTGTTTCCCCTAAACTTGCCTGTTCCAGAGGGATAACCTTTCTGCCTCTAGCAACAGCCGCTTTGGCAGGCGTTCGCTATCAGTATATTTTCTCCAGCCGTGTGCAGCTTTTCTAGTTTTTACCACAGGGAAATTCCACTTTAAATGTTTAATGGGCAATCGAATGTAATGTTTTCTGGGTCAGGAATAGTTAAAAGGCATCCAATACAATTTCAGGGTGGCAAAACAAAAAGTATTCTGGATGAGGAAATCTGTCTGATATTGACATTTACTGCCATCTCTTAGCACATTTTCGTCATCATTTCCTACTTGAATGGTTTGAAATACAATGTAGCCCCAAAACAAGCTACGTGAAGAGTCCCTTTATTTTTTGGTACCAATAAATAGCTAGAAGCAGCCTACGGTACAAAACAATCAACTGTTTTCCGTCAGTGACATTTCATTTTTGCCTCACAGATATCAGTATGCTACAGGATACATTGTAGGGTTGATTCCACTTAGTACATTAAAAAGATGACCAGCAAATTGACTTTAAAAATCCAGTTTTACTACCCTGAAATTGCTTTGGGTGCCTTTCATATACTACAAAATGAAAGAAAAGAGTATAAAAAAAACTTGTTCCTGGCCTCCCCTCTTTGAGATTTTTGATGGAATAACCTTAACTGCAACCTCCTTGCCTTTAAACATATTGAATCCATCTGGATAGACTTAAGTCAATAGTAACAGTAACTTTCACACAAAAGTGCAGACAGTACATGAGGAAAAGGAGCAAGGGAAGTGAGGGAGGGTCTGTATGATACAAACTGAACACACGTACAAGGTCACACCAATTCGATTTGTTGTTTGTTGGATTTTTTAAGAAAAAATATGAAGAGAAGAAAAACAGGCCTAGGCATCCTATAATAGCCCCAAATGCTACGATAGGAGCCATGAAGTCAACATACCAGGCTGGTTTGTAACTCAAACAATGAATTTTAAACTTTTAATCAAACCACTGCATTGATAAATAGAAAAAATGTAACAACTAGAAAAAAAGGTCTCTCTTCAACTGTTGGGGCGAAGAATATTTTGAAGATAATTAAGAACCTGAATTTTTTTTTTTTTTTTTTTGCAAATCAGAAAAAAATGAAGAGGGCAAATCCGAGAACCAATAATATTGATTAAATTAGTGTGGCTTAATTAGTTAATGGTTACTGCAAATGGGATGGGAAGATTTTCCTGTTCTGCCTTCCCATGTCATGTTCTCACTTTCTCAAAGTGAGATGTGTTGTTTCTTTTATTATCTAGTTGAAAGGCATTTAATTTTCTATGGTAACAGGTGGCTGGCAGGCCATTCCAATGCAATAACTTGTTACAAATACAGGTAGATCATAGATGGGCCTTAGTTTAATAGTTCAAACACCAGACATTGAATTAAAAGTACACAATCACAAACATATCTATCTTTTGTCAAACATATCACCGCATATGGCGGTGAAGATTATCAAGAGTGTATGTACAGATTGTATGTAACGTAAAATCTGAACATACACATGTACGTTCTTGATGTACATGTACGTCAAAGCTGGCCAATTTACATCAGAAAATTTGATGTAGAGGCAGTTTTCGTATGCTCGTGTGCATACACAGTTTATATACATCAGGTTTTTGCCTGTGTGTGTAAAACGGGTCTTATACATTTGTACCTCACTGTACATGTCCTAAATAAAAAGCACCATTTATTTCCTTTACAGTACATGTACATACATTAATCCTGATCAACTAATCAAGCAATACTATTCATTGGTATACATTACAACCATGTACTTTACAACCTGAAAGAACAGGGAGAAAGATACTAAAGCTTTAAGTAAGTAACTGTTGCTACTACATGCACAAAATGTTGTGTAAGACGTAAAGAACCTTGAGTTCCAAATAAAGATCTCCCAGTTCTCAGGGAATCTAGGACAACCTGTGGTCACTCTGATCATTTGCAACTTCTTAGAAATGAAAGAAGCTCACCAGCAAACCAAAAACAGAAGGTCCAGGCACGTGTTTTACAACGAGTTTATCATCAGCTGTCCACAAATGAACATTCTGAACATACCTGGATGTACAAATGTACTTACCTTTATGGCTTTAGGAGTCAGCATTATGGCTGCAGAAAGTAGTCTTGTATCTCTTCTGGCAAGTTCTGCTATCTCTCGTGAACGCTGACCAGTCCTGTGGCTTAGCATGCCGAGCCACAGTTCAGGCATGGGTCAGATGTAAGATATATGCTGGCGGTGATGATAAAAACCACTTGACTAGGCCTAAGGCAAGTGTATCATTTATAGCTCCACCAAGTGCTATCAGAGTCCAGTTGGATATCTAGGCTAGGTGACAATACAGGAGGGATCCTGGAGCTTGATGGACTTGAAACTGTACACTGTTGCCAAGGTTATAGGCAATGTTCTCGGGGGATGCATGGAAGAAGGGGAGCGACCCACTCCCCCACTGAGGAATTGGTGGAAGTTTTAATGAGTTTTCAGGCCTGGAGACTGCAAGAAACCACATGAGCGCAGGATTCTACATCTGTTGTTAGTGTTACAGTGGGGAGCCAGGGCGTAAAAAAAAAAGAAACAGACTGTGTTTGTATTAACTGGTTGCCATTCACCCAACGTGGTCCGTCCGCCTTTTCTGTCGCATTCTTCTGCAGGGAACGGAGGCAGCGGCAGTGTTATCAAACTGGGGTCCTCCCGCCTCATCGATATGGACAACCCGCCCAACTCTCGTATCTTCATCGTCTGCAGTAAGAACCACACAGAGGCCGAGCTCAAGTATGCCTTCGAGAAGTTCGGAGACATGGAGGACATCTGGTTGGTGAAGGATAAGGTCAGTGGTTTCAAATGTAATAA
Source organism: Branchiostoma floridae x Branchiostoma japonicum (assembly GCA_013266295.2). Lineage (NCBI taxonomy): Eukaryota > Metazoa > Chordata > Leptocardii > Amphioxiformes > Branchiostomatidae > Branchiostoma > Branchiostoma floridae x Branchiostoma japonicum. The sequence continues at coordinate 4,463,751 of CM023835.1, read as the reverse complement.
CTGTCAAGTTGGACTTTCTATATGAAATGTAAAATATCGCATTGAGTGTGTGTATGACTTTACCATAATCTGATGTTTTCATTATAATCAGCTTTCTCTCAAGGATAGAATAGAGGGATACAGTAATAGAACATAACAATGTAGATGACTGCAATTTTGAGAATTGCCATTCAATTAAACATTGTCTTTTTCAAGAAACAATTTCTTTTAAGTATGAAGCAACTGCTAAATGCTAACTGCTGTTGTCAGGGTTGTCTTTGAATTTGACAGTGTCTTTTTTGAGAAACAATTTCTTGATAAGTTATGATAAGTTATGAATCAACAGTTACTGCTAAATCTGCAATGTGATAAGAGATATCAATAGAATTTATAATATACATGCAGTATAACAGAGTTAATTGTTTTGTGTACACAGTTAGAAATTGAATCTTGTGGATAGAAGTTCTCTCAGGAGGGTTTTCCAACTCAGCACTTTGCATAGCAGTCCGGTCAGCTGTGTCTGTGTTTAGTTTAGATCTGACCTGAGCCCACAAATACAGCAATATTTATAAACATCTCCGACCCATTTCATTACATGTGTGTCTACATGTACGTGCACTGGGTTTATGTAGGTATATGTGGGTTTTTATTTGCTGCTTTCACTGTTACCACCTATGAAGTATAAAAGAAATAGTGGCAATGGTTTCTGGTCAGTTTTTTATTGTATGATTCATAATTCCTAAATTCTGAGTGGTGCAGGTGAAATTTGTCTGGTGCAGATAAGCTTTCATTGTAGCTGAGCGCAAGACTTTTGTGTAGGTGTGAAATTGCACTCTTTAGGAAGGCAATTATGCTTAGGCTTTACCAGGTGAACAATAGTAATTTTCTGTCATTGGATTCTGAGAGCATTGTAACAATTCACTTATAAAGTCTATATACAAGACATTTGAAAGAATTTACCAAATTTGTTTGTTTTAACTAAAATTTTCCTTCTTTGCTAAAAAAATGTAAAAAATCTTTTTATGATCAACTTTTTTTGTCAATATGATATTACTGGTAATGTTTTCATGTAGATCTACATAAAATTGCTGGAACTTTATTTCTAGGGTCTGAGTAGTGGTTTCAAGTTATTCAACTAGAAGTTATGCCTACATTGCTGTGTTTTGTAAGTAATGTCACATAATTACATGTACCTTCACACACCTCAAGGCACATGTTTCTCCACAACAAGGTGCCATCTGTCACTTTGACAACTAGATCTAACAGAGATGATAACAAGGTCTCATTATAACTGACTGTTCTCAAAGGCCAGTGTCTAATTTGAAAAAGTCATTAGTTTGGGTTTTCGAGTACAAAAAATGTATTCTTCCCCACGATTTGGTTTGGGTACACTGAACAAAATCATTACTTTCATTCCTGATACTAGAGGGTCTGTATGGGGGATCCTGGCAACGCCTAATGGTAAATTTAAGAGGGCCGATAAAAGTATTATCGGTAAATTCAGGCAGGCCTAACGGTAAAGTAAGTTGTTCTTGTATGAGGCTTTGGAAGCGACTTCTTTGGAATGCTCTTTTGTATTCGTGGGGTGTCTGGTAAAACTGGTTTGTGGACCTTGGATGCTCCGTTATGACTTTTAGGCAATGTTCGACTACGCCATACGAAGGATTTTTCAATAACACTTAAGGATGAATTCCGGATAAGACATAACGTATGACGTGGAACTGAAGCAGCCAATTACGCTTCATGCAGAATTTCCTGACAATGCTTAACGTTAACGTTGAATTAAAGCGGCCGCGGCTACGATTAACGGTGAATTAAAATGGCTCGCTAAGCCTCACGGAGAAAGGCACGCAGACCGTCGTACTATTGTGTATACCTCATGGATCATTTGGTCGAATCTGATCAAAGGAAGGCTTTAGGGTAGAGTTTTGTCAACAGTCCCAAATGTAGTCTCTGAATGTAGGTTACGTACCAGGCAAGGGCAATGAACTTGGTGTCAGTTACATCAGAGTCTGAGCACAAGAAAGTAAGGTTGTAGTGTACGTGAGTTCACATCAATTCTTCTATTAAACAAGATTATGGTAATGGCAAATATTGTCTTTGTAACTTTAGGACATTTAGAAATTTAGCTTGTGTTGATTGCGATTAAGTTTTACTTAATTTGTTACACCTAAAGAACAATAAAATGGAGAATTTAGATCATAATTATATGTAGAGTGTAGGAGACCTTTCAAACAAACTTTTATACATTTGATGCCTCATGAGTGTGTATAAAAGTTGGAAACACAGCTGACAGCCATGTTTGTTTACATTCTGGTATTTTGTGGTGGTGCCACAAACTGAGTGCACCTCATGTGGGCTGTTTTAGCACCAACCATAAATGTCAGAAATGTGAGATAATTGTACAAATATGTTGAAACATTGATCGAGTAAATGATAATCATATGAAGATTTTTTTCAATTAGAATATCTCAATTTTTGGTGCAAAAATGTTATATAATGCCCCTTTAAAAGTTACATTTGTGGATAATGGTTTATTTTATATTCCCAAATAAAATGAGTAGAGTAGAGTAGAGTAGAATCTTCGGCCATGTAGGACGTCAGTCAAAATGGATCTGTGTCTTTTGTTTGTTTTTCCAGAAATCCATATGACCCAGTCTAGACTTGCCTGTCCCCTGCCCAGTTGACTGATTGTGTTTGTCCAACATTCCCAGCTGGACACTGTTCTTTTGTGGCCTGTAACCAAATCTGCATGATGTCCCAGACTAGAGGCCTATTTTTGGGTCATCTCTGATTCTCTGTCTGTCCTTTCCTATAAAGGGCATGTGTAGGGGTTACAACAACGTGCTGAAATCATGAAGTACACGTAACTTTGAATTGAGTATTCTAGCCAGCCTGAATTTTTTTCCATCATCTCAATTTTCTTTGACGTAACATCATGTCAGCACTGAAGGTACTAGGTGCGAGACCAGCGTGAGGACCAGTGCAGCAATCGCTAGGGGGTCCAGGGGCATGCTCCCCCAGGAAAATTTTGAAATCTTGACCCTCTGAAATGCCATTTCTTGCATATTGAGGGGCAAATTTTGCTGGTAGGCTAAAAAATTGGTTTAATGACATCTCTTTCCAAATCTTTACATGCCGATTTTTATCCGTCGAAGATGACAGATTGGGCAAAATATTTATCCGTCATGTCGGGCAAAATTCTGTCAAATGACAGAAAGACGGCCGCTGCAAGAAGGGCAATAAACTTCCATGTTCTAATGTGTAGAAGCTTCTTAGCAGAAGGGACGATTTTATATCAAAAGGAGTTGGGATTTTTAGGTACCAAAATTGAACTTAGTTGTCTATTCAACAGTATAGGTAATGTATTTGTTGACAAGCCGCCAGGTGGCCCAAAATCTAATCATTTCGAGGTCACATCAAGACCTACCCACCTACCAAGTTTCATGACAATCCATCCATAGCTTCTTGAGTTATCGTGCTTAAACCACATACACACACACATACACACACACACACACACACACACACACACACACACACACACACACACACACACACACGTACACGTGTACATACAAACGCTACCAAAAATAGAACCTCCTGGCGAAGGTTTCCGTAGTACAGCTTCAATCAATCAATCGATGATCAACCAAGCAGTCCTCTTAGGTTCGAGGTTTGTATGTAATTAATTTGCCTAAATGTTTCCGCTCAGATTGGGATTAATGTTACCACCCACTTGTGTGTATTTCTTGGATTATCCCGCAACCCCCATGAGAGCCTCAGTTGCAGACAGACAGTCCCCAGACTGTGGACATCTGGGCTGCATATGGAGGGTTTGGGGTGACCCACTTTTCCCATGTCAAACCTGGGGTGATTGGCCTGCTGTGGCTGGACACCCCCATGGTACCCATCAACACACTGGCCTGACAGCATGGGGGACAGTCTCTGAAGTTCAAGGGGACTGGGACAGTCTCTGAAGTTCAATGTTTCAGGAGCAGACAGATTCTGAATGGCAGTGGCCTGACAGCATGGGGGCAGTCTCTGAAGTTCAAGGGGACTGGGACAGTCTCTGAAGTTCAATGTTTCAGAAGCAGACAGATTCTGAATGGCAGTGGCATGACAGCATGGGGGCAGTCTCTGAAGTTTAATGTTCCAGGAGCAGACAGATTCTGAATGACAGTCCTTGTAGCACCATACCCCGATAGTACCCATCAACACACTGCCATGACAGCACAGGGGCAGCATAGGGACAGTCTCTGAAGTTCAAGGAGACCAGGACAGTCTCTGAAGTTCAATGTACATCTAGGAGCAAAGTTCATCGGACAGATTCTGCGTGACAGTTGTTGCAGTCTTTGCACCATGGTCTTCAAGTTCAATGTCGAAGTACATGAGTAACAGATCTAAACTGCCAGACTAACAACATAGATTCAAGAACAGTAAAGTTTGAATAATTGGCCAGAAGAGTTTGGCTGTTAAAAGAATGCAGCCTTACACGTACCATGGAATGACTCTCCTGGCCAACTTATTCCTTTTTTTTGCCAAATTCTACATAATCCGAACCCCCGTAGGAAGGCCTGGTGGAGGCTAGCCAGAAGTCAATAATGCTGCAGTCAGACAACGTTTTTACTTCGGGGAAAGGAAGTATTGTTTTGGGTGGCCGAGCTGTGGGTTTGTGTATCTGTTTTTCCAGATAGAGTTGGTTGACAGCACATGGGTCGGGGGAAGATTGTTAGGTCGTCAAAGGTCTAGATCTCAGAATCTGCCCTGGAAGCCAGTAGGAATTAGAGGTCGACATGAGGGAATTCAGGAAGCCGAGGATTGCATGGTTCCGGAAGTCTGCAATCTCTTTGTTGTTTTTCTATCTTAGATTTAGAATGAATGTCAAGTTGCAGATAAACAGCTGACAGCATAAGACAAGTGTTGATGTAACCTAAGACCAAATGAGGATGTTTTGCCAGTGGCAGCACTAGTACTAGTATTAGATAAAATCATAAGCCATAAATAAATGCTCATGAACTTCCAAGAATGTTGTACACATGGGTTTTAAGTTGCACACAATGCCCTTGGTGAAGTGACTTTCTACATACACAATGTAGTAACTGGTTTAATTCACAAAAAACTATCTTGGCTGAATACTAGGCAACTGTCACCAGGGAAGCTTGCAAGAGCAAACATCAGTTTTTAATTCAAATCAAAGGGAATACGTTTACTAGTACTTCATGGGGGAGGGGGGTGGTGATTACAAATTACGCAAAATTTTCTCCGCTGATTACAAATATACAATGTACGTTAAATTCTCCAGAGCCGCCCCCTGCATAAAGCTAGAAGCTGATTACTGATTCAATATTAGAAGCGAAAATAACAATGGTACCTTGAATGTTATTAATATGAATGACTGTCCTTTGGTGGACACTGGACAGGCTTACTATTATCTATACCCCCACTTGTTGATTTAGATTAGGCAATGCCGATTTAATCTATGATAGTCGGCTCTCAGATTTTTGCAGGAAAAAGATAAAGCAGGCGGATGAAATCAAAAAGAATCAAAAAGAGATTTATTGAAACATCCAACCAAATGCCACCATAGGAGTCAACATACATGTACATGTACATTTTGTACTTGTACCAGGCAGGTCAATGTTTCAAACAATGCATTTTCAACTCAAAGTTTCAACTCAAAGACTACAAGTTTCTTCAAGTACAACCATTGTGAAAATATGAGCAATAGGGGTTGATTTATTAGCCTGGTTACCAAACCTACATGTATTTTAGCTGCCAAGTCTCTTCCATCCTTTCCGCAAGTAGCGAACAAAAGGAGACTCAGCAGCTAAAATAGACTTGGTAACCTGGCTATTGATAATTTTATATGCTAAATGGTAAATGACTTTTGTGATCTTTTTATTTGGTTTTCAAATCAGGAAAAAAGCCTAAGTGGCAAACCAAGTAATGGCATTGTTTAGGCCTTACATTAATTTTCCCTGATATAGCTAATCGTGTTCCTGAAAGGGTAGGGCAGGGCGGAGTGACCGTATTCATATTTCATCCCCATGATGCCTTTGCCAGCGGCCATGAGATTACCGTGATTTAAGCAGGCATTCCAAGTTCAACTCACAGTTCAACTGAAGGTGACTTGGTGAAATCAAGGACAGACGTGTCCCTGGGAAGCCAGTTTTAAAACTTGGCTCAGATGAAGTTTCAAAAATACTGTTGATGTGAGATTGTCTTACCACAATGGATTTCTGTAGATGAATATAACAGTTGTTTTGGCTAGAATAGTATGTCTCGATCTATAAAAGTTGTTCAGTATAAGAAAAACGTGTGTGTGTTTGTTTGTGTGTGTGTGTTTTTGTGTGTGTGTCTGTGTGTGTGTGTGTGTGTGTGTGTGTGTTTGTGTGTGTGTGTGTTTGCATGCACATGAAATTCTGAAAGAGTATCTTGAAAGTTGTTTTTTCAATCTTCCATTTCAAATGAAAGGTGGTAAGAATAGTCTAGCAACTACAAATGTCATGAGGATACAAACAAGCTGTTGCATATTTTTGATAAGCCCACACCAATTCTATCAATTGGTTCTCGGATTCGCCCTCTTCATTTTTTCCTGATTTGTGAAAAAAAAATTCTGGTTCTGAATCAACTTCAAAATGCTCCAATACTATGAGCCAGTACATATACATGTACATATATATATATATATATGTATATTTACTGGCTCATAGGCACAAACATTTTATAACAGACAATCATACAATATCATATGCCATTGCGTGCAACAGTGGTGCGATATGAAACAACATAACTAGGTCAGAGAGTATAAATTACATGATGCATAGCCAGCCATGACACGTCATGTCATGATCCTGACTTAAAATAACTCCAACATAGACAGTCTGTCCCTTACAATACTAACATAGCAATCCAATGTCAGAAGCAAAGGCATGTTGGCCCACAGGCTCACTTTTAGTTGTCATTGACAGTCAAAGCTTGCCTGATACATGTATGTGATTCCTATAGATACAGATGTCACCCTGAACTTGGCCTCTGCATCGAATGCGTCAGTTCTACATGTATATAGTCTGCGTCATGTATATTTAGGATCGTTGAAATTGCCACAGTGCAACTTTGTGAAATATTAGAGCATTGTTTAAAGTGTCAGATATTAAAATTGTACATGTATGGTATACGTGACAAGGTGACTGATGACAGTGTTTAATTAAATAAAGCTATGTATTCAGTTCCTGTCATGTCAAAGTAGAAAAAGCGTGCATTGTGTAATAACTGTTGTCAGTTAGAAATGAATGCTGTCTAAAAGATCACAAAGGTGTTTTTTCATTAAGGTTAGAAGGCAACCTAGAAAAGTAATAAAATGACGTAGCCTCTACCCAGGCTTCAGAAGTGGCTGGAAAGAGTAGAAATTGGCCAAATAGACAGATAACATGCCAGGGGAGTTGGTCTGCTAAAAGAGTACAGTTTGCAGACCAACTCCCCTGGTATGTTATTGTGTCTATATACATGTATGTACTTGTCCAATAATTTCTACTCTTTCCCAGCCACTTCTGAAGCCTGGTAGAGGCTAGAAATGACAGTGCTAGTCAGCCTTTCTTGTTGAATACAAAGTCATATTATACATTCTGTTCCTTACCATTTATTCATTAGACAAACCTGCCTCAATTCTAAAGAAAATTTACAAGAATACCTGGGGTTTTATAGATGTGTGCTGTACATGTGGAATTCTAATAAAAGTTTCAAACAGTTTTCCTGTCAAAATGAAATTACCAAACCAATTTTGCCCGTTCAAAGCTATCAACACATGTTTCATAACTTAATTAATCCATTTGAAAGTTGTTAGCATGTGCTGTGGTGAATTTTCAAGGCTTGGAAACAGTACTGCACAGTCTACAAGATAGTACATCTAGGTCATTGTGACAGTTCAAGGTCACAGTGAGTAATGCTGACAGTTCAAAGGTTACGGGGACAGTTGAAAGGTCACATCTGAAAGTACTTGATGACACAGTACCTACACAGTGTGGCGTAGAAAATGGCCCCAATTTTCCCATGCCCTTTAACCGGCGCTGAATGGATACAGACTTCCGAAGCAATTTAGGTCACCTCTGTTTGTAAATCATAGAGGTGATGAAAGAAGGAAAGAATTTATGACAATTTATGAGGAGTGTGGTTGCCTGATGTGATCAAAGGAAATGGAAACAGAAGTTGACCCATTTTCGAAGTACACATTTACCACATGTGCTTATATTATACAATTTCTTAATGCCACAGTGAAATAAGTCTTTGAACTACATGTAACGTTAGTTTATACAAATCATGAAATTCATTTATATGAACAGATAAAGCCCTTTAGATTTTAAAAAGGCACTTTACAGAGTATAGAAGTCTGAAAATGTTGATAACTTTGTTATGTGCTATATACATTGTATGTACATGTAGTTACCTTCGCCAGGAACTTGAGGAAGGTTATGTTTTTGGTTGTGCCATGTTGGAGTGGCTGTGGTCTGGGTCTGCATGTATGTCAACTGCATAACTTGAGAAGCTGTCGATGGATCTTAATTATGATATTTGGTAGGTGAGCAGCGGTTGTAGAAATGAAGCTCATGTTAAAAAATGGTTCACCTGATGTTTTCCTACGGTACTGCAGCGGATTGTGTATATATGTGTGTTTGTATGTAGACAACATACATTTGAGAAGCTACATGTAAGTCAAGACTTCTTGATTCAGCTTGAAAGATATACAATGATTGCATTATACATGTACTTATATAATATATATTTTGTTGGCTATTTTGCTCATTGTGTTTATTATTTTCATCATTGTTGTTCTGTAGAACACCAAAGAGAGCAAAGGTGTTGCCTACATCAAGTATGCCAAGGCTTCCCAGGCCATGACGGCAGTGGAGGAGATGCACGGAAAACAAGTCGGGCCAGAACCTAAACCACTCAAGGTGGGTTGTGCTGCATTATATGTATGTAACATTATGACGCTTTTTGGCATTGTGTGGCGTAATGGTAGCATTTGGCCCCGAACCCATAGGTCCTGGGTTCGAATCCACCTACATGTACATGTTGTGCCCTTGGGAAAGGCACTTTACACGACTTTCCTCACTTCGCTCAGGTGAAAATGAGTACCTAGCTTTGGTTAGGGACGTCCCTCGGATATATAGGACGTTAAATGGAGGTCCCGTGTTTGGGAAGAGCCACACCCTCCGCACGTTAAAGAGATTCTGTGAGCAGTGGATCATACATGTAAGTTGCAGAAAGTCTGTGGCGCCCCCCGTCTTTGTTGACGGATGGTTGTAATACCCTGATGGAGATGGCCTCTTTAATACCTGGTGCAAAAAGTCTGTACATTTGTACCAGTATTCCAGTCTTTCTCAACTTTAGCCACCTGCTCCATAGACCTGAAGTCCTACATGTATATGTGCAATCCTGAAAAAAAAAATTGACCACACATACTGTTTTAAATTACATGTAATGTATCTAGTTCATGAAAGAACAAATTTAGTCTAAAAGAATTAACCAACACCTTGGCTATGGATAGAAAATACTGATTCTCTGCTTGTAACAGTCTTTCATATTACTGTATCATAGAAATTGCTATCTTATAGAGCCAGAATATACCTGTGAAGTTTGTATAGCAGATGGTTTCAAGCTGGATTTTCTGAACAGCATGTTTCAAACAACTGATATCCTGATTCATTCAAGCTGCATTTTAGAACAGCATGTTTCAAACAACTGGTATCCTGATTACACTGTATCACCATTCCAACAGTGGAACACCTGGCGCAAAAAGCCAGATAAATGTTCTGCCTTCGGCAGTCGCTTTCCAGATAAGAACCCCTGTGCTTTTTGCTTTCCATATTGTTCCTGCCTTCACAGGTGCAAAGAAAATTAAGATTCTGTGTGGGTGAAAGAAACCATTCATCAGCAAGGTGTGATTGTAAAGAAAATTACTAGCCAGACTTGGTGTGATGAAAGACAATCTGTTGCACCCCCCCTGGGCAGCTGTCAATCTTAATTAATCCATCACCACCACCACAGCATGTAAACACCATCATCATCAATCGTAATTGCATACTTAATACACAGAACATCTGCATTGCCAAAGGTGATACCAAACCTCCATGGAAAATGAAACCACTACAGTCAAACTTAGACCACCTGGGGGACTGAGGAAAAATGACCTTCTTAGACAAGTGGTTTTCTTACAAAAAAAGTATGGCGACAAGACAAGACAAGACAAGACAAGACAAGACAAGACTGAGACACAGATGTCAACGTTCAATAATCCTTTCGTTATTGAAAAGAATATTAAACATGTTGATGTACAAGACATACATGTATGTATACCAATATGAATGCGCCTGTGCCTGAAAAATCAACTCAAAGGAGCCGATTTCACCATGATTATTTGCGACTTTTCATCAAAAATCAATGTTGCGGTCACAGGGATTAGGACGTTTGCGGTCCCCGGTTTGTGGCGGTCGGGGTCGCGTTAGACAAGTGGTCGGCCTGAGCAAGTTCCTCAATGCTTACGTCTATGGGAAATAAAACCGGGACTGAGAAAAAGCAGTCGTCAAGGCCAGATGTGCATGGGTACCACTAGGAGTTCAAAAGCACTTAGTCTGGCTCTCCTGGTAGCTCTATCCCTGCAGTAGGAACATTTGGCGCATGTAGGGTGCAGGTAATAGATGAGTGACCTTGAAGGCTTGAGGCAAGGACATATTTCTTCCACTCTTCTGTCATCCTCCTTGCTGTGAATCAGACAACCAAGAAGCATTTAGTATGTTTCTTAGTGGGTGTTTGTAATATTTAGGACATAACACCCACGTTAATCTGTCTGGATTATGTATATGCCTCCTGGATATTGATGCGACCATGTGCATCCATGCGATAACTGACCAGGCATTGATTTACCAATACCTGACTTCCGAAAGAATAAGATACGGACAAGTTTTATGTCTCAACACTGGATTTACCTTGAAGGCGTCATAAAACTGAATTTCCTGATCAGAAGGATATATCGGTTACATGGATTTTTTATTTCCAAGTTAACTTGGCAAAGTTTTCAGCTGTATTTGTTGTTTGGTTCTTTTGTTGTTTGGTTTGCTTATAGATTAATGTGCCTTTTAGTTTGTTGGTTCATGTAGATCTGGTAGAACATTTTTGGCCCTCTAGCAGCTTTCTTTTAAATTGCATCTACCATTCAAATGGCTGATCGCAAGCATGCAAATCGTATGGAGGTAAGGACGTGAGCCTAGCAGTTTGCACCCACTTTGTGCTTTTACAAGGGAAGTGTTGATAAAGTTTAGTCATCTTTGCTGGACTTTGCAGAAGATCGGATCAAATCACGAAAGAGACTTTTTTTTAATTCTTCCTGTCAGTTTCTTTCATATATATGTTTATCTTATTTGCAGAAGGAAAACATACTGTCTTTGCTCTGTTTCTTCTTCTTCCTCTTCTCCTTCTCCAAACACATAAGGTCAATGACCAATACAGACATCTGTCACCATGGTAACTGGTGCTTGGTTGGGTGGTGTTGGGTTACATTATGTAGCAGACAGAGCTGGAGGGGCTGGTCACCATATACATGTATACAAGTATATTCAATGTGTTTGAGTAAAAATAAACAGAGCAGTAGTTAGAATGTTAGGCTAGATCGTGTGAAGGTAAGACCAGTATTAAGTTTCTAGTTATTTTTAGACTTCTGCCAGCCCTATAATTATGACCAAGGATACAGAAAAATGAGAATCCTATTAAAATCTTCATGCCCCCTGAAGCTTTGTTGAATACGATAATCTTTTCTTTCAATTCGTAAGCCTTTAAAGGCTACGGCGTAAAATCTAGAAGATTGCAAAGACAAAAGTGTACCAATTCTGAAGTTTGTTTACCATTTGGTATTAGTTCTACGTGAGAGATAATTATGAGGAACAAATTACCAGTAAAATTCATGCTTATCTACATCAGAACCTGGGTGTAACCTCTCATTAGAGCGTTGGGCGAGTCGTTAGTGTCATGACAGCCTCAAAACAAGCGGCAATTTTCATACCTGGAGAACAAAAGGCCTTCCCGATTGACGTCAAACGCCACACGGAAACAACTGATAGACAACAATGGGACGGGGCAATCTTGTGATCTTTGACTTTTAAGACTTGCGTCTGCCAGACAGAAATTACGTGCACACTTACTTACATGTTATTGTTAAGAAAGTAAAAGGTGAAATTGGCATTATCTACAGGTAAAAGATATAGAAACAGAAGGAATTAAAAGCATTTGCACAGTTTTTTGTCAAAATGCTAACTGTCTTGTAGGAATTATGAAGCAAGTTTAGTCAGTAATTTCCAACACAAGAAATTGGAGTTACCAAAATTTTCAACTGTTCTACTCCAGTCTTGGAATGTCCAATTTCTTGTGTTGGAAATTACAGTTTAAACTTGCTTCATAATGACTTCTACCAACACAGATGAACTTTAAAGATACATGTACATGTACATTTGTGTAAGTCTTGGAGGAAGAATGTTTGTAAACAATGTCTACTGACGTGTGTGGATCACGTCAGTGTAATTATGTGTACGATCTGTTGTGAGATAAAAATACACTCTTGTTTGATCTTATCTAACGATGATTCACGATGTTTTAAAAATTCTTTACAATCAGATACAGATCTTTCTAAAGGTCTAGGCCTTTAGAAAAACTGCCTCTGCTCTAGCATTGTAAGCAAACACTAGACCACACCTACATGTACATTGTACACAGTCTTGTTGATAGAATATTTATTATATTATCATGTAAATAAAACATGATACACAAACTTGTTCCGTCTTTTCTGTGCAGGTTTACATATACATTGTATATACTGTTTGAGCTGTTTACTAATCGCTTTTGTGTCCTGTTTTGCCTTTATGTTACAAACACATGTATGCCCAGGTAGTCTTGTATACATTTCTTAATCTCCAAGCAGATCCTACGGTGGCAAGACAGGCCACCCAGTGGCTAATGGACACTCCTCAGGCCAAAGGATACTGTCTTGCACCATAGGAGAGACTGCTTGGAGATTAACATTTCTAATATACCGTCATTCTTATTTTATTGTTCGAATACAATGTAGGTATATGGGTCTATAGATCTCTTATTGTTAATTAGATTTGTCAGTGAAAAAAATGCCAGATGAAAAACAAGCTCATAGAATAGAGATTCACGTGATCGTGAAAAAGGTAATTGATCGGTTTGTGCTACGTGCATATCAGTTCGGTACAGTTCAGTTTTATTTCGAATCGACTGGCATGTCACATACACAATGTGACATATAGTACATGTATCAGCAATGTCACCACGATGAGATTATATATAGAAATGTATAGTTAACACCAATTCTGGTTTAGGTAAGTGTGACATGTTGTATCCTTCGTATGACAAGATCATTGACAGTTTTTCACACTTTTGTTGCTTGTCCTTTTCTAATGCTGTCTGTTCATATCAAAATCCCAGAATATCATCGGTCTCCAAAACGATTGCCTATACTGATAGAAGTTGTGACATTAAATGTTATAAAGCTTTGTGATTAACGATCTACCAAGACAGCTGTTGGTATCCGATATGGTAGTGGTTTAGGCAACCTGCCACAAACTGACTGCAACAGTCTGGTCTTGTAGTCAACTCAGACAAAATATACCCTTGGAGAATCGCAAGTATGGGTCTCTTGTTACTGGAGATTTGGTAGAATATTTAGACATTGCGGCTTTGTTCGACAGGGATTTATATTGGATATAACATGTATTTACAGAGTGGGGCATCGAATGTGAGAAAATTTGACGTGAATCTTCTCCCTGAAGATTTCGCTGTGCCAAACGGAAATGTAAGGAAACAATTACCAAGTGTAAGGAGAAAGAAAACTGTCTATAGAGATGCAGCTTAATGTGGATCTCCATAAACAGAATTCATGTGGTTTCATCTGCAATTTTACAAGCTCCAGTTTGAATTCCTCCAGGTTTCGAAATTGGAAATGTGCCAGTCTGCAGTTCGGTAGATAATCACTAGGTGGTGCTATTGCACTGGTGGAAGTACATACATGTACAAAATGTATACATGTATGTTCAATCACATGGGGTTCTAAATGGTTATCACGTGGGCTTCCAAAAGTTCCATAGAATAATTTGACCATGTTTCATGTGCACCAAATGCGCCGCTTTCGAAAATTCGAATACTGGATTCGAACCTTGGAATTGACGTTGTTACAATTTTTTGCTCAGTGACACCAAATTTTCTCAATTTCAGGCACATTTTGCATTGATATGTGTGTTTTCTAGGGTGGGTATGACATAAATAGAATTCTACACAGTGTATCCGCATCACCCTCAGTCCCAGCCTTCCTGTGGGTTGGATCGCCCTCTGTCCGTGTAGTATTCTATATTTACATTCAAAGTGAATGATGTCAGTGTTACAGTTCCAATGCCCCCCTGACCGCTGGAGGTTTCGCTGTACAAAATGATGTGCCTCAAGCCAGTTGTTGATGATCACACCACGCAAAGGCAGGTCCATTCTCCCACCCTGGTCTAATTCACTACAGCGGGAGGCCAGTTACGGCCAACTGTACCTCCTTAGTGTCCCCTTCTGTTTGTCCATGAACTTCTACTGTTACATTTACTGTACCTCTTCTTCTGATAAAGTTAATAGAAAACACCTGGTTTGGTGAGCTCAACCTCGCTGTAACTCTCATGTATTTCTTTCAGGGCTGTCTAGACTAGAGAAAAAAGTTCAGTAATAATAATCCATGGGGTGACACCATATAGTGTCTCCACAAGTTCGTAGTACTGTAACTTCAAAGTAAATGTCAGAATCCAATGTAATCATTTTAGAAATACACGCAGTTGTTACTGTAACAGTTGGTTAGTTAGGCCACACTTCTAAAACAATCCGAGAACCAACAAATCAAATTGGTGTGGCCTTTGGTAATTACAGTTTCTGTCTGATGCCCTCTTTGACTGTACATAAAACTATATATTTGGTCTTTACTGCAAATAGATTCACCTAGACCTTAGTATAAGAAAAGAGAAACAGACATCTGGCAATTGAATAAGTTCCATTCCTTTTATGCATTGAAAACAATCCTCAGTAGCCCAGAGTACATAAACTACAGCGGAGATGTATACAATGTAAATGTCTGGAGGCATTCGGGGGCAGTATTTGTGGCACCCAGGCGGAAGCAGTGTCTGGTATACCGCTGTGGTCAGAGTACTTCCTGCCCCGTGGCCACAGTCTAGGATGTGGTACACCACACACTCTGCTAGCATGCTGAAGGATAACTTCCTACTTAACACTGTTCCAGGAAAAGAACAAATACCAAATCTATTTAAAGCACTAACATTAATATTTATATTTGATATCATACAAAAGGTATTTATAGAAGATAATATAACCTGCTCATCAGTCAGTGAAGACTACAATATGAAATGCCGCCTGAAGATACTATTGGATTGACTACAATGTACTGTACTTCTACATGTTTTTCCTCCCACCCCCCTCCCTCCTGAGGGGTTGACCTTGACAGGTGGCACATGTGCAGGGCAGTGTTCCAGGTCCAGGTGACCCTGAATGCCCCCAGCAGGAGATATTAAAACTTGAAGCCAGCCAAGATAATCAAAGTCACATAGCGGCCAGGAAAGACACTGGAATGGAACATTCCCACATGGCATTTGTGGAGGGAACCATCACATACACTGTGAACCAGCGTCAGCGCAGGGCTCTAGCCAGCACCCGTTTTTCCGTAAATTACCAGAACTTTGACGGAAAAATTTTGGAAACCAATCCACCAACCTTGACAGACAAAATCAACAAAAATCTTGGGTAAAAATGTCAAAACATCCGAAGGACCACCGACAACCACTCTAAACCCCCGATGATGATTTGCTTCTCAAAATGTGGGAAATTGTGTTTTTGAAGGCTTGAAAATCCAAAATTTCCTGGGGATGTCCCCGGACCCCCCTAGATTGAAAAATCAATATTGGATATTGTATTGTAAAAATCATGGAAAAAAGCACCTCTTATTGCTTGCTGATGTCCAAAGGTTCAAAGATTACCCTACATTATGAATTATGGGGTCGCCGAAAGTCATACAATATTCCTATAGATTCCTCCCATACAGTAGAGTGTTTTTCATTTCATGCTGTCTCGCCTGCCTAAGGGCGTTCTGCGATTATTTATTGCTGATAACAAATTGCCGGGCACTGATTGACGACCTGGTGACATTGAGATGATCCGAGGAGATTCAGTTCGGACGTCCCTTCGAGCAAACCTACACTTGTGCAAGGGATAGAGGATGCAATAACCATGTTTAGAATAAAAATGTTGCCAGATTATAAGATAGTCTCCCAAGATTGTAATCTGTATTCAGATCTTTCCCAAAATTCATTCGCTTAGTCCTCAGGCCAAACAAGGCTTATCCACCAGAGTAGTCTAAACCTAGAGAGCATACATTCCATTTTGGTTTATCCCATGTGTAATTAACCAATCAAGTAACAAGCCAACCAACTAATTAACAAGTAAATTAGCTAAGGTAAAAGGTAAAGGTAGTCCCATGGCCTTTTTGAGGCCGTAGGGGCAGTGGGTTGTTATCCACTGTGTCAAGGGCACAGTATGGGAAGGTGGAGCCCATCCCTCTCCTTCCACCACCTTTTACCTCCCCAACCAAAGTCAGGTACCCATTTTACACCTGCGTGGTGTGAGGAAAGTTGTGTAAAGTGCCTTTCCCAAGGACACAATGTCTTGATAGGAATGCCAGGAATCGAACCCTCGATCTCTTGGTCTGGTGTCCGCTAGCCTAGCCACTCTGTCATTCTACGCCACCACAATTAGCTACATGTAAGAAGTGGTATAAAAAGTATGCTTTATGATTCCAAAGATATTACGTCCTCTCCTCTTCAAACAATTTGGTTGCTGCACCAAGATTCGTCAATGGCCATTTCAGCCAGTGGGCCACTGTCGGTTTTTCCAGAAATATGGTGTTGAAAGTTTGTTTAACCTTTGAATGAGCTTGCAAACTTCAGAACGTGGGATCCCCCCTGTCGTCACCTGTAAGGGAGAGCCTTCTGCTCTAATTCCATCGATATATAACTCACTTATAACCCCAGGGATGGAACAGTTGGATCTCTCAACCTTGGCTGCCAACTTGAACTTTGAGTGGGGATAGCCCTAATACACTAAGTCAAGCAATATTTCAAAACCCCCATCGAACCACAGGCCTAGGTATCTGACAGAATCCCTTAAACCTCAGCAGCCACTTTCAACCAAGGGCAAATCGTTTACATTCTTAGAAATCAATGCACTTTTTTTTCACAGTGGAGGAGGATGTTGAAGCTAACTTCTCCTGAAATTGATTTAGAGAATTTTGTTCAAGCTCCTTGCCTCCCTAAGAGGCCCATTAAAAAGCTCATATGGTCAACTGTGGAGGGCAAGGTTCTTAACATTCCTAGAAATAAATGGATTTTTTTTTCACAATGGAGGAGGATGTTTAAGCTAACTTCAAATTGATTTTAGAGAATTTCATACAAGCTCCTTGCCTCCCTAAGAGGCCCATTAACAGGCTCATATGGTCGACTGTGGAGGGCAAGGTTGGGCTGTTTTGGATCGGACTCTGACAGCTGTATCTAATATGGTTATCAAGTCCCCCTAAAAGAGGCTAGCCTGAGGCAGGTACACATTTTTGACCTCTCCTAATATATTCACGTGTTAGTTCGACAGAGCTGTTTTCCTAGAGAGAGAGATCCTGTCCCACCGAGTAGCTTAGATTGGGTCAGGTGGCGCAGGGGTTGCCAGAGGTGGCAGGATTATTGTTTCTCAAGCTGGAGAGCCCCACGAGAAGCTCAGGATTGGTTCATTAGGGTGAGAGGGGGTCAGCCTCCGCCGCTGTCTCATGTTTAAAAGTTAACAGGATTTGTGGTTGCAGGTGATGGTCGCCCAGTCGCGCAGCAGCGGGAGCACTAACGACATCAGCATCGACGCCGAGTCCCTCACCAGACTATTCCTGGTCATCCCCAAGTCGTTGGAAGAGGAGGATCTCAAGGACATCTTTAAGGAATGGGGTCCGATTGAGTACGTGAACGTGGTACGCGATCGAGGCTCGGGCGACCCGAAAGGCTTCGGATATGTCAAGTACTACAAGGCTTCTCATGCAGCACTAGCGTTGGAAAACTGTGACAAATGTAAGTATATCTCCTTATAAACACAGTCATGTTCATCACAGTGTTCTAGCCAGCGTCTGTCTTTCTGTCATTTAACTGAATTTTGCTGCTCATGACAGACAAAAATTTTGCCCAATCCGTCATCTTTGACAGACAAAAATCATAGTGTAAAGAAATGGAAAGAGATGTCATTAAACCAAGCTAAGTCTACCAGCAAAATGCAGGAAATAGCATTTCAGAGGGTCAAGATTTCAAAATTATCTTGGGGAAGCATGCCCCCGGACACCCCCTAGGATTGTCGTGCTTTGGCGCTCAACATAATTTTACGTCAAACAAATTGAGATGACAAAAAAAAAATTCAGGTTGGCTAGAACACTGGCCCATCATCACGTTTGAATATATACTTAGTTTACTGATTTATCTGCAGCTGTCTTTGCTAACAGTAGAGTCTGACTTGTACCGAGTCCTCTGCAAATATGAAAGCATTCTGAGCAGTGTTAAGCTTGAACTCTGTTCTGCCACCTCCCTTCGTGCTGCCCCGCGGCATTCTTCCTGTCAGTGTCCAGCATTCACGCTTTCAAACATCAAAAGGGCTGGAGGCTCCCCTAGCTGCTCTGTATATTTTGCCAGGCATTCTTGCACATGGCCCATGGTCAGCCTGAATGTTTATACTAGCCAGAGAGTGACCCCACCGAACAAATCAAAGAGAAGTTCTTTCACTGTCATAGCACGTCGGCAGAACGTACTGCGCCGGCACGAAACCTGTAAAGTATTGTGAATAGCACTTTAGCAGAACGTCTCGCGGTTAAGGTCGTATTCGCTTATTTAAGGATGACATCCCTTCTATAGTTTTCAAATGTTGTTTCGGAAAAGATATCGTCTGCAATGTTGACCAAACATCCAACTAAAACCGTGAAAAATCCAGGTTTCGTGCAGGCGCAGTAAGTTCTGCTGACGTGCTAACCTGAAATCCTTATTCTGGTGTAACAGGCCTAAATGGACCCCTGGCTGGAATGTACCCGGGTATATTCTGACCAGGGGTATATTCTGGCCCGCTACACTGGCATGGGAACTGTAAGTATTAAGTACACCAAAAGTGGGCTCTTTTCCACAAATTTTCCAAGGAAAAAGAATTTTGCTAATAGGTGTGTGTACTGTACAATTAGACTTTTTTAGAGCAGTACAATTCCTTTGAATCAGAGACAACAAAACACAAAATAGACATCTGGAAGTTGAATGAGTTGCTTCCTTTTTGTATTAACTTAGATAAAAGCAAGTAGCAAAGTCACCTCTGTTTGGCAAGGACACCATGTTCAGGACATTCAACTACATTAACCTTTTTATGGGAAAGTTCCAGACATGTTTGTCACTGGAGTCTAGTTTTACTAGCTTTTTATGGAATTGGCCTATGACCCTGTCCCTAAATGTACTTCACATGGTTTGTACATATGGGCAGTTTGTATCACATGACCACAACAATGTTACCAAATCTCAGCGCATCGGCAGAACGTACTGTGCCTGCGGGAAACCTTTAATGTATTATGCATACTAGCCGTTCGGTAGAACGTCTCATTTAAGGTCGTATTCGCATATTTAAGGATGACATCCTGTCTATAGTTTTCAAATCTTGTGTTGGAAAAGATATTGTCAAAATTCTGATGCAACATTGACCAAACATCCAACGAAAACCATGAAAAACCAAGTTTTGCTCAGGCACAGTACGTTCTGCCGACATTCTGATTTACAGTATGTATGGTGTAAGTTTTCTGTACAAATGCTGCACCTGCACCTATAGCCAGTGCCAAAAAATGATAGCATACCATAGCAGCCACCTTTGGGACCTTACCGCACTGTGCTGTATGGCCTCTTGCAGTGTCTGTCAAATATTTCTTTTGATACAAACCATCAATGAATGACTCTCTTGTGACACTTTGTCACTTAACTGGAAATGGCTCAAGAACCTGTTACATTTTGTGCTGTTACCATGGTTACTCAGAGTCTGAAGGGGTATAGTATTATCACTGTAATTGTTAAAAGCCATAGTCTGGATGTGTCCGTGAAGGTTAGACATCTAGGTACTGAGATACACAAGAAAACGGGTAGTTACTCAAGCAACTGGATCGATTTTGAAAACTGTCAGACGAACATGTAGCATCCACTATTTTTCATCAGTGACTAACGGGATCTGTAGTTGAACAGGTGTTTATCCAAAAACTATGAATTGAATGATACATAAATGAGTTGAAGACAAATTTTAGACAGTGTGCGATGGTACAAAAAACACTTGATGAAACTGATGTTGAAATGGCATCTGGTGAGTTAAGCCAGAACAGGTGCTCTTGCCACTTATATATGTACACAGACAGTAAAGTCTGTCCCAGATAACTGAAGCATAAATCTGTTTGGTGGTATTAAGTTGGAGCAGTCACAGCTCTAGGCTGATTCTTATTAGTGTGGAATTCAAGATGCAAGACCTTAAAGAACATACAGGTCCCTCAAGTCATCCTAAGCAGCTCTAGTCATTCTGTGAGGAAAAGCGATCTTGCAAGGTAATCCTTTTATCTACTTTCGGCTTATTTGTAAAAGAAGTTAACTTGACTAAACTTATTTCAAATAGGTACATTTTACATGAACTTTGAACAATAACCTTGAAGTACTGTTCTACCTTGTGGAAGACATGACAAAATGTTTGATTCATTTATTAACCTTCGTCACACTGAAGTAGCTGTTTGGCTACCAATTCTCTAGTGGTTAGGGGTCTGGCAGCAGGGAGAAGGTTAAACATGTGATACTGGTTGAGTGTTATCATTTTGCAGCATGAATTCTCAATAAGTTCTTCGTTGAAAAACCTTTCAGCAAAGAGTTTGCAAAAAAGTTAGAAGCGTCTTTGTATTCAACATGTCAGAACAGTGTAATCATTAATGCTACCATTTAGCACTGAACTATGTTCGTTAGCACATTGGTAGAACGTACTGTGCCTGCGTGAAATATGTAGCGTATTGTGCATACATGTAGCACTTTAGCAGAATGTCTCGTTGAAGGTTGTGCTCGCGTATTTAAGGTTGACATCCAGTCTATAGTTTTCAAATGTTGTGTCGGAAAAGATATCGTCTGCAACAGGCAAAATTCTGATGCAACATTGACCAAATATCCAATATAAACTGGAAAATCTGGGTTTTGTGCAGGTGCACTATGTTCTACCGACGTGCTATGTTCATTATCAGTTCAAAGGTCAGGCAAAAGGTCACATTAATGACCCAGACAAGTACATTATTGACTGATAAGGACTTAGGTCTAGTGACATATCCAGGTTATAGGTTAAATCCATGTCATGTGTGGAGATAGTTAGCCACTTGTAGTGGTCATTAGGTAAACATATTCTGAATGACTGTCGATACTGGGGGTTTGGAGTATTTTTTGGTATCATTGACTATGATTACAAGTACACATGTATGTCCAAATCATTTGATATCTTTTAAAAGAAGCTAATGTTATCTAGTTTGCTGAGTCGAACAAATTATGCGAAATACCTGAAAAAGTGCAGAGCAACCTGACTTTTGCTTTAGTGTCGCTCATTGGGCAATTTCTGTACGGAGTAGTTTATTGTTCTAACCAGTTTACCCATTAAAAAAAGTGCATTACGTCTTAAGTACATGTATTTACCAGTACACTGTATTTGCCTTCGTCAAGAAGGGTATGTTTTCATGGGCGTTCGTGTGTGCGTGAGTCTGTCAACAGTATAACTCGAGAAGGCTTAAATGGATTGTCTTCATATTTGGTAGGTGGGTAGGTCTTGATGAGGTCTAGAAGTGATAGGAATATGGGCCCCCTGGCGGCTCGTTATGGTACTGCAGCGGTACTTCCGGTTTTGAAATATGGTGATCTGGAGGAGCTAGGGTCATGATTTTTGGATGGTAGATAGGTCTTGTGCTCGGGAAGAAGTGACATAAGTTTGGGCCCCCTAGCGGCTTGCTTTGGAACTGCAGGAGCATTTGTATGAAAATGTTTAAAGTAGGATAACTCAATAACCGGTCGACGGATCGTCCTGATATTTGGTGTGTAGGTAGCTTAAGTGATGCTTGACATAATTAGATGACAATTATGCAAATTATGATCTAATTTGCATAATAAATGAAGCAATTCTATAATTCAGTTACCTTCCATGATACTCTACCTTCATTGTGACACATGGGCTACAGGCTGTCCCAGAGGGAGAAAGTCCCAGAGGGGATAGTCCATGTAGCTGCAGGCGGTGTTGCCTTACAGCCTGCACATGTGTTTTTTCCCTTGCCCAATGCTCGATTGCAGACTGCATCGGCAGGGGTAATTTTCACAATCCAACTTCCATATTTAGGGGGACTAATATATCACTTCTACCTTCTTAAGTTATATAACGATAACATCTTTTGACGAAGGCATGAGATCGTTGACCTCTAGTTTCAAGTTACTATTCCACTTGAAAATTACGACGGACTCTGGCCACCATATTGGATCGGCATTGATGGGTCTGCATGGAGAAGTTCTTGATACCTCTTTGAAAACAATGCCTTTAAAAATTATTTATCTTTGCCACGGCAAACATGGCGTTTATGTGCAACAATGAAAAAAAAGTTGTAACTGTTCATTAACATTAGTATCATTATTCTGAAAGCTTGTGCAACTGATCGATAGACAGAGAATGTGAATAGGAACTTCTCAAAGTGGACTAACTTGAAAAAACTGGTAAATACTTAAGACTTCAGTTGGATGTTTTCCGTTTATAATTGTTAGAAAATGTATCACACAAGGTCCTAGCTTGCCTCATGTATGCTTCATATTACCGGATGTGGTCAGTTGTGGTCGGATGTGGTGTTTAGGTATACCGCTGAGTTTTTCTTCCTTTAGGCTACAATTTCCGCTAACAGGTGTAGAACAGCATCAGTTCCGACACCCATGGCCCCACAGATTACATGTACCTCGCTGAATCTCATCTTTTTAATGAGGTTTTTGACGTGTTGGTCTAACGAGCAACTTGTCCTTGATAGAAAATCACTAACAGTTTATGGATTTTCTGTCGTCTGGATGGATTTAAGACCAGTTTAAAGAGTAACACATTTTGCCATGTGCACATTGTAGATAATATTATGGTCAGCCCAAGGGTTTGTGACTAAGTATGTACTTACTTGAAGAATTTTTGTGGTACATATATACTTGTTTAGGCAAATGCCAGGGTTTACATTAAAGTTTTGTAAGGCTGAAGAGTGTTTCAACAACGATTACACGATACAAGGATTGACCTTAAGATTTCGTCATACATGTATCTTGTAGTGTTTTAGCCAGCATTCTAGTCCGTCATTCTGTCATTTTATAGAATTTTGCTGCCCGTGTCGGACAAAAGGTTTGCCCAATCTGTCATCTTTGACAGACAAAGATTGGTTTATAAAGATACATGATGTATAGAACTAAGAAGGAGATGTCAGGAGCTTAGTCTACCAGCAAAATTTGCCCCTCAAAATGCAGGAAATAGCATTACGGTCAAAATTTCAACAAGACTGGCAATGAAAAGTACAATGATGTAACAGTCCCCAAATCTGAAACTACATGTAGTAGGCTTGATTTTGCAGTCTAATTGTATCCAGTAGGGATTCTTACCCCTCCCCCCTACCAAAACCAATAACATACAAGTTGTCTACTTCCCTGTACTGCAGGACTCAATTTGGTTCTAATGAGACCACAGGCCTCTGACCCATCCATAGCCCCGTATCCTGCCATGTTCAGCTTATATCCCAGTTTCTAACCATCTGTTATTGGCAATTACAGCTGAACATGGCTGGGTACCAGGCTACCTGATCCAGTTTCCTAAAGAGGCTAAACCAGGCTTTTGGCTGAAGTCCTTGATGTGCAATTTTAGTTTCGGTGCCTGTGACCCGCAGCGGGGCGTTGGCCAGCGAACCAGACTTGGGGGAAGGACTCCGACCTTGAAGTCTTGAATCTTTTCATCTCGTTGAAAGGACTATTCATCAAACCGCTGGAAGGGTGTCTCTTTGGGTTTGGAAAAGACAGAATTAAGGGCTGCGCTGGGATTTCTGCTTTCCCCATTTTTGTCTGTATACATATATTTTTACCTTTGCCAAGTAGGTTATGTTTTCGGTAGCATTTGTGTGTGTGTGTCTGTGTGTCTGTAAACACGACAACTCGAGAAGGCTTAGGTAGATTGTCAAGAAACTTTGTAGGTGGGTAGGTCTTGATGAGATCTTGAAATGATTAGACTTTGGGTCCCCTTGCAGCTTGTTTAAATGTTACAATGATGCCAGTTAAAAAGATTAGAAGGAACTTGTAAGTTACATTTAGCTCTTTCAAATCTGTTGAAATGCCATCATAGATGTGGATATAGTACTAGTATTGCAGTGTTGCAAAAATAGCAAATAGTACGTATAATCAGTTTGATGCATATGTAACTTTCAAATGAATATTGATATTATATATAGAAAGCTTTACCCATATCTGTGTGGTTTTTATGTAAATCTTGTAGTCTTTTAAATATCAGTATGGTGCACATGTGACGTACAAATGATATTGATGTCATATAGAAAGCTCTACCCATATCTGTGTGTTTTTACATGTAGGCTTTGTGGTTTCCTGTTTTTACTTTACGCCCAAAGCCTGAGTAGATATGATTGCGTGTCTGGTAGAATTAACACCAGCGGTTCGGACATCAGGCGGTGTTTTGACACAGCGGAGACTGCTGAGGCTGTGTTTGCCTGCGTCTGTCTGACCCCGATGTGAAGCCCTTTCCTGCAGATCCTGAAAGCAATAAGATCTTTAATAAAGGAACGTGTTATCTGATTTGGCTGGACAGGCGTTGTCCTTTTATTTTGTGTTGCAGGGATAGATCGTAAAGTACATGTATGTGTCCTAGGGGAATGTTAGATATCATAATAATACATTTAGATTTTCGTGATAGTTTTTGCTGAGTTAAGGACATAGTTGATATTGATACAGTTTACATACATTCTTCAAATGTTATCTTTTAAAATTTTGAAAAGATAACAAAATTTGTATGCTGCAAATTCAAATATGTCAACTTAATGTGTGTCCTTTCCTTGGTAAATTTCTAGTACGAATGTCATTTGAATTTCTAGTACAAATGTACTATTTCTGTCCTTTGTTTTTTGGTTGTACACCCCCATGGATCTTAGTGTTTGGTTTGTCCCATAACTGCAGGGTACGTTGAAGGCAAACAGAGTTGAAAGAAAGTCTGCCCTCCCTTGTAGGCTAACTCGGTATGTTCATACATGCCGAGATATGCTAAACACACAGTCCCCACATTTGATGTTCCTCTGACCACCAGCCATGTCTAACCCCTCCCTCCTGTCAATCCTGCTCTCCGCAGCATACAAGCCCGTTTTCGCCGAACCGAGAGTGTCACGAGCAGCGAGGGAAAGTCCGAGTAGCGGGTCGTCCTTCAGCGAACCCTTCATGTACGGCGGCGGACCCCCCCACCCTTCCCACAACATGGGGAGCAACTCTCACAGTAAGTGTGGTCAAGACGCACTCACATTCACATTGTAATATTTCTCATTTCAGTTGACTCTGGCTATAAGGACAAATGTAGGACAGAACCGATTGTTAACAAGGACCTACACATGTACCACAAACTTTGACTGCTGAGTCTATGACAGTCACTGTGAAAAAATACCTTCAATTTGTTGTGACCCGCTGTATTGTACAATGAAAGTGACAGGGCATTCCTTCTTTCTGGTGTACAAATATATTTATTGTTCCTATACTTATATGTACAATGTACATGTATCCTGAGTTCTTGCTAATATACTCATACATGTATATGGCTATTCCATGGAGATTTCTAAAAGGACAATGTTGTTTTATGCATGGCCTGTCTAAACCTATGCATTTGTATTATGTATACTATTAGTACCATTGATTACAAAGATACATTTGTAGCTAACTGGGGTATGTGCAGGAATTCAGATACATTGTTCTGAAATTCTAGATTTGGTACATACACATGTACAGTCAACTAAAACTATTGCATATATATATATGTCAAAAGCAATTTGTTTTCTTCCATGTGTATATATAAATGTCAGGCAATAGATTCGGAAGTTGACAACTGGCACGTTTGCCAATGGGGGGCAGTCTATGTAAGGTGACATCTGCCCTTAGCACATGTATGCTGCCTGGGGGTGTACTCTCAATCCAGAGGGTACTTGTCTACAAAAGTAGTCTGCGTTTTCAGGGACATTCTGTTGTCACTGCGTAGGACCTTAACGTATGCTAAAGATAAAAGTACATACACGCACACAAAAAAGCCCTATAAAATATAACATTCTGTGAACACATTGTTTTTCATTTTTATTTCAAGATCGTTTCTGCCAATATATAGAGGGTTAGTTATTTTTGACATGGCCATGATGTTTACATTACAAGTCTACTGACCCCATTACTGACTTTCGCTGGAGGCATTTTCTCTTCTCGGATTTATAGCGTCGTGTTGACCTGAGGTTCACAATGGCAAAGTTCAGTAGGTCATTGCTTAGAAGCTGATGAGTGGAACACCATTTTTACCCTCACCAAGAAGGTTATGTTTTCGGCAGCGTTTGTGTGTGTGTGTGTTTGTGTGTCTGTGTCTGTGTCTACATGTCTGTGTCTACATGTCTGTGTCTGTATCTGTGTGTCTGCGTGAGTGTATGTGTCTGTGTGTGTCTGTATGTCAACACGTTAACTCGATAAGACTTAAATGTATTGTCTCGATATTTGGTAGGTGGATAGGTCTTGATGAGACCTCAAAATGATTAGATTTTGGGCCCCTGGCAGCTTATTATGGTACTTCATTGGAATGTGTGGTTTTGATATCAGGTGATCTGGACTTCCCAGGGTCACAAATTTTGCATGGTAGTTAAAGCATAATTTTTGATCGAGGACTATTTTGTGTGATATGTACAGTGTACATTACATAGGTGCATACATGTATTTCTTTGTGCCATTACTGCGTATTCCACTGATTTAATTACGTGTGTGTTGATTGGTTTAGGAGAGATGCCCCGTTCTCCTCCCCTGGTACCGCCGACGCCGCAGGCTAACGACGTGACCGTTCTGGGCGTAAACCAGTGGCTGTACATCATCGTAGACTCCACCGTCAGCGAACACCAGCTGCACGCGCTGTTCGACCTCATTCCCGGGTTAGAGTTCGTGGACTTACAGAAGGACAGGTCCACAGGACAGTCCAGAGGTGGGGACAGGGTGTGGTTGGTTAATTGATTGATTTATGATTGGTTGGTTGGTCAGTTGATTTATTTCAGTCAATATTATTACACAATACAAAGTAAAACCACAACACTACAGAACTGAAGGGTTGTAAGTCAGAATACTACTACTACCATGTTCAGAGGATTACATGTACATGTATACCCCTGGCAATTACTGAATAACGACCTTTTAATATCAAATTCTGGGCTGTAGAGTTACAGATGTCATACCACCAGCCCTATGGTTAGCCTCTACCAGGCTTCAGAAGCGGCAAATGAACTTTAGCGGACCAATTGCAACTCCCCTGGCATGTTATCTGTCTATTTGGCCAATTTCTACTCTTTCCAGCCGCTTCTGAAGCCTGGTAGAGGCTACCCTGTGGCCTCTTTTCTATAGATTTTGGCTGATGAACAGTTATTTCTACCGTACATGCCATATGATTGTACATGTATATTATCCATTGTCACTAAGGGGGAACTGGCACGGACACGAATGCTTGAACATGAGATACTAC
Source organism: Branchiostoma floridae x Branchiostoma japonicum (assembly GCA_013266295.2). Taxonomy (NCBI): domain Eukaryota; kingdom Metazoa; phylum Chordata; class Leptocardii; order Amphioxiformes; family Branchiostomatidae; genus Branchiostoma; species Branchiostoma floridae x Branchiostoma japonicum. Next base: position 4,435,824 of record CM023835.1, on the reverse strand, counting down.
TGATGATGATAGTCACTGTAATAGTAAAGTCTACCTGCACCTAACCTGCGCCATCCCTGTTTTGGGCACATACGTGTCCACAGATTTTTGTATTCCGTACAGTTTGCTACCACCTGCTAAATAAAGAATTCAAATTACATAACAGTTTCTAGCTTGACCCATACTCCGTAAAATCTACTATTAGTGTAAAGCGGTGCAGGTAAAATTTGTCTGGTGCAGGTAATTTCCAATGCTACCTGTTCCAGTGCAGGTATGCAGAAAAAAGGATTTCAAGCCGGGCCCTGCTCACAGTTAGTGGTGTGACACCTTTGTATGTAGTCAGTCAGTGCTCTCTATAATCTAGACTTCATTAAGTGACCACAGACCCTATCTCCCTTACAGGATGTGCGTACGCACGGTATACGACAGCAGCCTCGGCCATCTACGCACGAGAGAAGCTAAACGGTTTTGAATATCCTCCGGGAATCAAACTCGTCGTGAAATATGCAGATTCTCCCCACTCCAATGGGGCACCAGGGGTAGCAGGCCCAAGGTAGGCTCACCGTCTCTTTTAACCTGTTTGTTACTAATGCTGCATTTGAAAGTTAATTGAAAGTGAACATCATTAAACATAACTTATTCAAATCAGGGCCTCATTTACATAATTTATGAGGAAATGCTAGTAGCCTTCTGACAGGCATGCTCCACGGTACTGGGAAATTTGTGAAATCTTGACACTCTAAAATGCTATGTCCTGCATTTTGAGGGGCAAAGTTTGCTGATAGACTAAGCTTATTATAGTGTAATGACATCTGTTTCTATATCTTTACACGCCAATTTTTGTCTGTCAAAGATGACGGATTGGGCAAAATATTTGTCCGTCATGAGCGGCAAAAGACGGATGCTGGCTTGAACAGCTCATGTACCACTCACACAACACCTAGTACTTGTAAGGTAAATAACCTCCAGGGCTGAAAGCTTTTCCAGACTTGTGTGGCATCAGTTTTCTTTTCCTCAGTGGCTATAATTGCATTTCTCTGGTTGATAATAAAACTTTGGTACAATTTCAAGTAGAAGGCTTGACATGGTGTCCTTGCCATGCCCTCAGTCTGGACTCCTTCCTTTGATTTTGACTCCAAATTCCTCCTGAGCACTTCAGTGGAAACCTCTATCTGTATGTAGAAGAGAGGATTCTATCACTGCCAAAAGTCATTACTGAGGACGGTAAACAGCAATATGTGGAGCAAGATCACATTTCAGCACTTTGACACATCTAGAGGCTGCTCGGTATGGTTCAGTTCAGTTCAGTTTTGGTCTGAATCTGTTTTGAATGATAGTCTGTGACACCCACTGGAGTGTCTGAAGGAGGTTTTCTTGAAAACTTTCTTATACTACTGATTGCTGAGTAAAGGGAGAGAAAATGACTGTAATGTCCCAAAATGTGTCCAGAGATGCACGTCGGCAGAACGTACTGCACGGCTGCGCCTGTGCAAAACCAGGATTTTGCAAGGTTTTGTTGGATGTTTGGTCAACGTTACATCAGAATTTGCAGGCGATATCTTTTCCAACACAACAGTTGAAAACTATAGATGGGATGTCATCCTTATATGTGCAAATATGCCCTTAAATGTTCTGCCGACATGCTGCCCAGAACACTCAGGTGTAGCATGCCAGAATATAGCCCTGGCCAGAATGTACCCGGGTATTCCTACTTATATCAATAACTCCGACAATAAGTGTGATGTTTTTTTTAAAATTGTATTCGAAGAAGAAAACTTTAAACACAGGTCTGGACCGAAGGGTCAACGTCCTCACCGAAAATCTTATTACCGAACTGCAATGTAACGTCCTCTGTAACAGAACACATTTGTTCCATTTCCAGCTCCACACCAGCAGTGTTAGCTCCTGCTCCTCCCTCCCCCATCCTACAAGGCATGCCCATCAACCCACATCTTCCAGTACCAGGGTTCGCAGGCTTCAACAGGGTAAGAAACAACAACTTAGTTCATCCATGATAAAAGAAGGATTTAAACTGATACACGCGACTTACGATATAAGCATAGAAGCATTCAGACGGCATCCACCATCTTTCTTCAGCTATTGACGAGGGTAGTCACGTGACCAAGAGGTTCAAATGTCAACTCAGGTTCATCCATAGCCTGGTACCCATCCCTATAAGCCAGTATATGGTTTCAACTGTGCATGCGTGAGGTCAAAGATGAAGGTCCCTAACTTGTAAACAGTTCCTGTCTAGACTGTTCTTGATACTACAATGTATGTCCAGACAATGAGTTTTGTTTATGTCTCAGGGGCCCTCAACTTTGACATGTTTCAAATGATGCATTGCACTGCACCTACGCAGTTTACACAGTGAAACAGCTTATTTTCCTCCCCATAGCCAGTACCTCCCCATATCCATGGCCAATATCTGTCAAAAATATTTGCAACCTGTTTTTGGATAGGGTCCATGAAGCTGAATACAGAGCACTTTTCACTGTCCAAATGTTGTGTGAAAGTTTCTGTTTCCATATGAAGTTGATTTTTTGATTGAAATCCCTTCAATTTTGGCATGTTTCCATAAAAATGTCTTGCTCCTTAGGACAGATGGATAGATGGTAAGCAGCACTGCTTCCATCTGTCTAAAACCACCACAAAATTGAGAAAACATCATGATACCGTAGTTGCTGTCATAAAACTGTCAAAAAATGAGCACATTTTTTCTGAAATGTTTTATCTTAAGTTTTTTAAAAAGTTAGGTATTTTCCAGAACCAAAATTGCTGCAAAATAGAACCTTTGACTGAAAGTATCCTTGCAAAGCATAGGAAAATTGGGGCAATCATGTGTCACTAATGTGTAACTAATAAGTTAATAACAAATACTGCAAATATTCCAGTTCTTATTTGGAGATAATGCACTGTTTTGAAAACAGCCCGGATTCTTGTGAAAGCAAAAAGTAATCCTGACCAGACATGTCTGTAACACAAGCTTTAAGTTCAAGAAATGCCCTGGGATTATCAAGGAATTTTGAATGAATGAAGTGCAGGTGTAACTAAGTTACCTCTTAGGCCACAGCATGTAATTTTTATGGATGACATCAGAAAAGAAATTCAAAAAAGAAATTTTGTTGCCCTCTGACGGTGGTCAACATGCCGAAAATGGGCGAATATGTCGTAAATGTCTATCGGTTCAGAGACCAAGCAAACTTGAGGCACAATTGCTTGTGTTTCATGACATTGACAGTCCAAGGTGTTCCATCGCATATGAATACCCAATGTAGTAGCTGCCCATGATGGTAGGACAAGCTCTTTTCTAATCTACAAGGACAGGTACATGTACATGTAATACTGTGAATACAGGAATAAAAGACCTGTTGTTTGTGATATCATGTTATGTTGCCTCAATTCTTGTTTAACAAGATTTATGATTTCAAAATTTGAAAATGAAGGAATCTTGTTTTTTCAGCCACTTTTTTCCCTATCACATTGAGTCTGTAGAGGATGTCATCCACAAAATTTACTTGCTGTGGCCTTATGTTTCTTAACTCTCATTTCAGGCTGTTAAACGTCACAATCTTTTTTCGTAATTGGCTGCATTAGCTGCTGCATAATGAATTACTTTTTCTCTCCTATTAATAGAAACAAAGTCGTAAACAGTCTAGGCTCAGCCCGTAAAATGAAATTGCATCATTGACCCCTTACGTGTTTTTTTAGAACTCCTCATCACACAGTGCTGTGTTACACAGACATCTGCAAGAGATTTCCTAGTTTGTTTAGGCTAGGTTCTTCTCGCCATGACCAAATTCTGCCAGGTTTATTCAATTCTACAGAATCCAAGGTATTATTTTACCAACGTACAAACCTCTGTGTTGATACCAGAGATTCTTGTTTGCTTAACTGTGTCAATCTTTACAGTACCTTCATATTTTTTAAAATATCAGTAAGGATTATCATACAATGTACATGTACATGTAGTTTGATGTACATAAAGTTTTAGGTCAATGACCTGGCTTTTAACCTTCTCCCTGCTGCCTAACCCTATAAGCAATGGAGAATCGGTAGCCAAATGACTACTTCAGTGTGCTGAAGGTTAAAAAAAGGACCATACATGTTTACATGTATATGCAAGTGCAACAGTTACTGACTCCTCTGTTTTTTTATGTGAGGAAAAAGCTCTCTAGGGAGATCGATCGAGAAAGAGAGTACTACCATCATACACGATTTGGAATACATGTATGTTGAATTGATAAAGCAACTCCCAATGCAATATTCTGTCTGACCATCACTGTACCTCACAACTGACTGATATCACTCCCCCTCCCCCAATTCGAACAGTACACACCAGGCTACTGCATCTGACCTTCAGATTCTGTACGACCTTCAAACATACTATACCCAAACTGACTGATATCGCCCCCCTCCCCCAGCTCCAACAGTACACACCAGGCTACTGCACGGCACAGTTACCAGGTCCCCAGCCATTGGCTGATCCCAGCTCAGACGTAGCGGAAAGACTCTTCATAGTGTGCACACCCACAGCACCTCCTGAGTACGCACTTAAAGACGTCTTCAGGTAAGTGTGTCTTTCTCTCAAGCTTCTTGCCTTCTTCTGTTCACTCCTAGAGAGTTAAGTCATTCTTCCAAATCCTATACACGCTTTTAGTAGAAGAAGAAGAAGACCTTTACTGCATGACAATTGTAGCAGGTACAATGCATGGCATCTTGTGCATACATGGAAGTTGAACTATTGCTATGTATTCTGTTACATGTATCTATAGTATGAATTATATTAACAGCCTTTTCAATGTAAAATCACATTGACTTATGTCATAGCTGCTGGACCATGATAATGTTCAATACGGGTGTTCCAGCCCATGTGATAACTACATTGTACATGCATGTATCACACGGGGTTCTAACGGTTATCACACTGGCTTCCAAAAGTTCCATAGAATAATCCGAACGTGTATATAAGGGTTACCAGATTCGAAAGCACTTAGGGACACCAAATTTTCTCAATTTCAGGCACATTTCGCATTGAAATGTGTATTTTCTAGGGTTTCTAAATACATGTAGAATACCTCCCGTGGGTCAGGCTGGCACCTCGGGTGATACAGAATACACCGTGTATTTATATCATACCCGGGCGGCGATAACGTTTGATACAGTATTCCCGACCGGTCAGTACTTTGCGGTACGACCGGGCTTCCTCGGTCCTGGCCCTCCGGCAAGTAGGATTGCCCTCTGGCCTTCGGCTGTCGGGCGATCCGACTTGCGGTCGGGCCGATACCTCAGGCGATACAGAATACACCGTGTAGTATTCTCTATATATCTTCCTTTGCCTCGATTGTTTTTTGACCAATTAATTTGCTTTCCTCAACATTTCATTCCCCAGCCGGTTTGGAAAGCTGATCGACGTTTACCTAATGAGGGACAAGAACTACGGGTACGCCAAGTACGCGCAGAAGGTCAACGCCGAGGCCGCCATCGAATCCCTCCACGGCCAGGAAATCTGTGGTCAAAGGTTAAAGGTCATGCTGGCTGACCCTCCTAAGCAGGATCAGTCCAGGAAACGGCCGCGAACAAGCAGCTGATGGGAAAAAAAACTGGTAACGAACCTTCAAATTCAAGTGCAATACGAACATGTTGGCCTTGAAGTAGTGTTTTGTTCAATGATGTAATTAAAGCTGCAACGGTGCATTGAAGTCAGCGTTTTCGCCAGCGTCCGTTATTCCGTCATTTAGCAGAATTTTGCTGCTCCTGACAGACAAAAATTTTGCCTATTTCGTCATCCTTGATGGATGAAAAATGGAAACTACATAATGTAATGGGAGAGATTTTTGAAAATGCATAAACAGCAACAAAGGCAATGTTGATCTTTAACGGAGTTGGTATTTCATCCTTGCTCCTTAAATTGTGGGAGATAGCATTTCAGAGGGTTTAGAAGTTTAAAATTTCCTTGGAGACCCCCCCAAGATTACTTGAGCAAAATCGACGGACCTTCGCTCTGTATGACAAAATAAATGACTGTACAAAAAAAAATTGAGTTGGCGAGAACCCTGATTGAAATAAACCACCCTTGCAGTTTTTTTATGAAGAAATGTTCGAGATAATGGCTATGCAGAGCTTGTACGACCAAAATCAGTATTTTACTATTATTTTGTAATTTAAAGTAAATAATTACAAACTGAAAAGGTCTTCCTATTTCTGAGAACTATCCCATAATCTCTACAGTTGCATTTCAACTGCATACATTTGGTAAATTTACCAATACAGAGTAACCCTTACCCTAGCAACATGAAAAAAGTTTAACTTAAATAAATGTGTTATGTTTTAAAATAAGTTGAAAGTGTCTTCTTAGCAAGACTTTGAAAGAAAACACTTGTCATTTTTTATTAAAGCCACTTTTAACCTCTGGGAGGAAAAAGTCAAATCGTATAACAAACTCTTAAACCTCTAAGAGGCAAACTAACAAAATATTGCCCCATATGAGGGCATATAATGTATATTTATCTTTTGAAGAAAGAACAGTAACTGTTGTGAAAGAGCCTTTTATGTGTTCTTTGTACCTAAGATGTGTTTTGTCAAGTTACATGTAGAGAATTTTCTATATTTATACTTTGCTAGTAGTTTTAGACCACACAACATGTACATATAGCATGTTGCTGTACAAACAAAAACCTAGATTTGAAGCACATACATGTACCATCATAGCAATACAGACAAATTCAGGACATGACGAACAACATTCCATAAACTTGTAGTGAGCGATAGTGTGAGAAATTGTGTCCAAAAAGTTTGCACCACTTTGGAATGAATTGTTTTGAAACGCAACTATTTTGAAGCGCAACAAGCAGCTTTCACTGCCGTAGCCTTGCCAGTTTAGCTGTTACTGTATTTTTCCACTTCTTCTTTGAAACCAATTTTCTGCTCTTTCTTTTACTGCTCGCAACTGTTATACAGCAAAATTATCTAGAAGTTTTTTTGCTTTGCTTCTGTCGATCTGAGCCCAACGAAAGTAGAAAAACTCTTAGGACCAAATCGGTTGCTGGTGTAGATGGTACAATGTACTTGACGAATTTCTATTCAATCTTTTGACTGTAATACTGGACAGACTTTGGCCCCACCATCTTAACGACACTGTTCTTGGATTTTGAATTCTTTAGTTGAAAAGCTTAAAGGAAGACAAACAAACTGCAAAAAATGGAACATCAAAAACAATTGTTTGAAATCTACAGGCCACACTGAAACATTCACGTAGAATACTCGTTCTGTTTGCACTTTTTGAATGACTGTTTTGTTTGGTTTTGGAGATTGTTCAGAGATCTAGAACGGTGTTCGCAAGTTGGTTTGGTCTTTAGGCCACACTAATTTAATTTGTTGCTTCTCGGATTCGCCTCTTCATTTTTTTCTGATTTGCAAAAAAAAATAAAAAATCTGGTTCTGAATCAACTAAAAAATGCTCATATTTTGCCTCCAACAGTTGAAGAAAGCCATTTTCTTATTAATTGTTACAGTTGTTACATCTACCAATGCAGTGGTTTGATTAAAAGTTCAAAATTCATTGTTTAGATTTTAACCCAGTCTTTTGTGTTGACTTCATGGCACCTATTCTAGCATTTGGGGCTATAATAGGATGGCCAGGCCTTGTTTTATTTTTATTTTTTTTCGCCCTGTCGCTTCATATTTTTTCTGAAAAAATCCGAGAAGCAACAAATAAAATTGGTGTAGCCTTACGGTTAGAATTCTCCCATGAAAGGAAGTTGTTGACATCTCCTTCCACCTGGCACTGTTTCAGCACTTCCCACCCACCCTCACTGGACGCGACGGAATAAACCGCCCAAACGACAGAATGATCGATGAATCCAGACAGAACTGACAGGCACTGATCAACCTGCACGTGAGACAGGCCCTGCAGGGTCCTGCACAAGACAGGTCCTTACAGATGACAGTCACAATCAGGCACCAAGAAAAGAATCCCCGGACAGCAACATTTCAGACAACATTTAATGCTGGTCACTTGGAACATGGAAAGGCACCAAAAATTTGGATTGTCTAACAAATCGTTTAAATAAATCATTTCTAAAACTGTAACATTAAGTCATTATGACAGAAGTTAAGGTATCCAACCAAGAAAGAAAATAGGCTCTTTCGGATGATTTTCGAAACTTCACTACATGTAAGAACAAGGTTGAATGTTGGGCTTGCAATAAGGTGCCCTTGAAATCTGAAAAATGTCTTTCTAAAGAAAAGTGACCCGTCTTATTTAGTGATTTGAACACATTTTCCTCTCAATCAATCTATTGTCCTATCCTGTCCACCCCTGCTTGTCAAGTTGGATCAGCCAAAATTTTGTTCCCCATACCCCAGCACTGTCTTGTTTAGGATTCATCCACTTTTTAAATAGGGGTCCTGCCATGCAGTTTTGCCTAATTTTTGACAAGAGTACTTCTCGCTTTGTATCACAGACTCTAAAACTGTTGCTTTTATTAATGTGGAGACAATGTTATGATATTGTAGATATGTGTAAAGTACGTAGTGTTGTTTCTTGCTTAATATATGTATGTATATAAACGTAGTGTTTAAGTCAGTTTTTTAAGTGTGCCACCTTGCCTCATGAGATATCTATTAACATGAGACTGTGACTTATGACTTATTTTCTTCCACTGCATTCAAGGGGACAGGGTCTTTGTTTTTCGAAAACCTAAACTTCTTCAGTGTGCAGTATTAAGATAAAGGTAATGATAACACTAAAGAGTATTATTCCGTGCCCTTATTTTGAACAGTGGTCCTTCTCTTTTCATATATTTCTCGTGGATTATTTTCATATGTTCATTGTTAATATTTTCACGTGTTACATGACCGAATTACACAATCTTTGCTCAGACTGCAAGTGAAGACTTTGCAAAAAAAAAATTACCTTTTTAAACCTCCTTGGTCTACTTTACACCAAAAGATCTTCCAGGTTATTAATATTAACAAAAGCCAGTTTATCTATTTTCTGTTGCAACAAGTTTATGACTTTTCTGTCCACCTACATGTAAATTTGCAAAGGAAACAAACTCTGAAAAATTTGTACATCAATTGAACAGAATTTGAACAAAATCAAACTGAAAAATGTGTACATCAGTTGAACAGAATTTGAGCAAAAGAAATAAGAATATGCATTCTCCCATAATTACCAAATGTGATATGTGCAAAGAAGACCATTGTTAGGGGTAGTCTGTGTAAAAAAAAAATTCTTACACAAACATCTGTTTGAAATTAACAATGTATGTAGATTTTTAGCCGCTGTTTTTCATGTTTCGATGTTAAGGTTTTAGGCTAAAATTATAGGAAAAACTGATGTACATTCAGAATAGTTCTCCGGAAACATATTGCTCGGTTTCAAAAACTAGGAACGTACAAACTGAGTAACTTCAGTGAAGTGTTATGTTGTCTTTAATGAAATACATGTATTTGCATCATTACAAAATGTAAATTATATTGTCGTTATTCAAAAGCTTAGCTTTTTTTTTGTCAAAGCGCAACAATTTGCCTTGTGTATCAAACAATCATATTAGCATGTACGAAAAACAAACAAAGATTATATTGAGAAAGTCTTCACTACAAGTGAAAATATTATGTATTTTGTAGCTTGTTTCTTGTTTTAAATAACATTATGATTTTTTTTTCATTCTGCACTGAAAGTCTTGTTGTCAAGTTTGAATAAAAAAAAAAGCTTCAGTGAGTTTACATTCTAACAAAAGGTGCCAAGAATGTGTAACACTGTCGACTGTTGTAAACTATTCTTTTAAGATAAAAAAATTTTTCAGAGAAAGCTGTAGTGAAAAGCTGTTGTGAAAAGTTTTGATAAATATTTTCGACACTTGTAATAACTTGCTGGTCAGACAAAAAAAGAGATTAAAGTTGTATTAACCTGCAAATATGTCTGTGGGTACTTTTTGTATGTTTGCATAGATATAACGGGGGAATATTGATGAATTCCATTTGGTTTTCTGACGTCCGTAGTTACATTATTTTTAATACAAAAGATTCTCCGAGTCCGTTCTGCAGTTGAGATAGAATTGCTAGGTGGCGCTCGTGTATGGTCAACTTATTAGTTCACTTCAGTGTCTGGGGACAGCATGCAGTTACATTGGGACAAATTCGGTAGGTCGTACTTTGCATTGTCTGTATTCAGTTTAACGCTTCAGTGCTGTGATTAGAATGCCTATAGCCGTGCTATAAGTCAAGAATAGAAAAAAGTTCCTGGTTGTTGCCTATTTTCAGCACCAAGGACAGCACCTAATAGGTGGGGGAATGCGCTAACATCACTGCTGATTACAATCGCTAGGTGGCGCTCGTGTATGGGCCAAAGTTTTACAACTTGGTGTAGAGGTAAGATTGGTGAGGCCACAGCATGTAAATTTTATGTATGACATCCTGTGTGTTGTGTGTTACATGATATTGGATATTACAAACAGAGCGAAATTAGGTTTACAAAACTCCTTCACGTTTTTTCTTCATTTCCACTACAATAAAACTTAATGTTAACGTTACTGCTTTTTAATACACCATAAGTCATAACCTAGTTCACGTTTTTAACGTTAACTTTTAAGTTGGCAACTCAGTCGTTGCAATAATGTTAGCGGTTGATGAACCAGGTCTCTCTCGTTGGAGGAAACATTCGAGGCAACCCGTTGGGTAGCTTTGAAAAGTTTGACAGTTTAACGTACGCACCACCAAGTAAATGTAACTTTTGCCACATTTTCTAGGCTAAGTTTGTACAGTATGTGTCATTCCGAAAGAATGTGGACAAGTCCAACTATGATTAAGAGAAGGGATGGAAAGAAATACAGCACTCAAACTCACAAGCATAGACTTAGCAAATCCCCAGCGCATTATTTCGTATACTATATAAAATTAATATTTGTACTCAGGAAAGCACTACAGATAAGACATCAGTTTCTCTAAAGATAGAAGATATTATTTTTTGTCTCCCCTGCTATCGAATATATTCGGACCGTCCTGGGGTGACCCCCTGCGGTGTAACGTTTCACTGCACCTGCACCTGGCAGCACCTGCAAACCTTTCTTATGCCAGGAGGAGAGAAATTTGAACGATCTAAACCAACTTTTACCTAATTTCTTTCACGATTTGATTGACTATGGACGCCAAGGTGGATCTTTCGTCCATTGCGGAAGAGGACGTTGAAAGGTTTTTGTTTTGTGCGGAGTCCCGGACCGACACGCCTCCTCCTAAACCTGCCGGCCTGCAGGCCACCAAGCGCCGAAGAACCTGCCGCCGAGGTCCGATCAGCAGCAAAGCCGGTCCCTGGAGGAGGAAGATGTTGAGACAGGGAGTTAGCGGGAAGATGACGGTTCGGGACGGCCTGAGTAGGATTAAAACGCTGGTCCCGTACGTGGCAGAGCAGCCAGTAGCATCTGTGTCCGACATGTCCGAGGTAAACGTTAGAATAAAGCGCGGGATACTAGAAATAGCTTCATAGAAATTACACTGAACTTAACTGCACTTACGAAAATGCACCGTTCAAACATTGCAAAGTCTAATACTTAGGAAACTGCTTTTTGAGTAGTATTTTCAACAGTTGAGGTCGTGATGTAGGTTTGCTGTTGTGTTTATATCATAACCAACAAATTATATCGCCTTACTGAGTATGTTTTAGAAGCTGTCAAATGTCAACCATCTATGCGAACATTTTGCGATAAAAGAGAACATGGTATTAAGTTATTTGTCACATATTGTTATGCAATGTATGTTCTGACTTATTAGAAGTGTTCATTGTTAGATTAATTACGGAACAATCTCGTATTCAGACAGATAAATGTTACAGCGATGTCAAAATTACCGGCGGGTTTACTGACTCCAAGAACCTGCCCTGTAGGCCATGTTTAGATATGACGTAATGTTTGTGGGCGGAGTTACCTGAACTTCGAAACCCTTTATCCAATCAAAAGCTTCAATGAAGGTAAAAGGGGCGGAGCCATGTGACTCTGTCCAATAAGAAGCTACAGATATGCCCATGCAAAATACTCATAGAGGCGGGGGTAATGTAACCAGAGCCAATGGCATGGCTCCAGTACCTTGTTTAGGGAAGTTTCAAATTACTGGTAGGCTCATTGATGGTTTTAGGTTCAAACACCACTACTCCCATATATGCAAATGAAACCTACCTCTTCCATCCATCCCTCTTACCCCTAAGCTCTTTTTTTTCAGCTGGAAATTATCCACAGTGCAACTCGCTACATCACAGAACTGGAGGTTCAACTGATGAAGTTGCGAACAGGGAAGACAGGTGGAAGATGTGTCAGGAATGCGTCAGGATCACCCTCCAAACCACTGGTAGACTCCACCTCAACAACTGTAAGACACACTGCTTTACTGCTCTAAAATTTCCACTTATTGCAACTCTGGCATCACTGGTTTTCCATACATAAAGAATAGTTCTATCAGCTGCATTATGTAACATTAGGACGATACGAAAAGTCAATTTTCTGGTCATTATTTTACGAAGTAAGTTGAATCAACCCTACTCCATTGCAAATAAGTGCCATTCAGGAAGTGGAGGTGCCAAAATATGACGGCTTACGAGTGTGTTAAAAAGTTGGAAACACGGCTGTCAGCCATGTTTGTTTACATTCTGGTAGTTTGTGGTGGTACTACAAACCGACTGCGCCTCTTGTGGGCTGTATTAGGGCCAACCATTAATGTAAGAAATGTGAGATAATTGCACAAAAAATGTTGAAAAGTGGAAGTAAATTACCATCAAGCAAAGATTTTTTAAATTAGAATATTAAAACTTCTGGTGCAAATATGTTACCCTTTAAAATGAATACAACTTTTACGATAGGTAAATTTTGTACTCTGATTTTCAGGTACATGTATCGCACACACATAAGACTGCAAGCCCTGTCCCAAGTCCCTTCAAGAAATCAGAGCAATGTCTCAAGGCAAGAAAGGACATAGTTAAGAAAGATGCGGTCAAGGTACACTTGGTGACATTAAGCTATGAATTATAGTTGGTATTACTAAGGAGAGAAAGTAAGGAAAAGTCTCTTTAAACTCAAAGTTTGAATCTTTTTGTTTAGATTTGTTGCTTCTGAAAGAAAATCAAACATAGAATTAGGATTCAGATTAGGATACAGATACAATATGAAGAGAAAAATGATGATAATGATGATGTACATGCAGTTAATTTCCCGTCTGCTCAGAACAATGCAGGTTTTCCAAGCAAGAACTATTTCAATGTTCCTGGCATGGAAGATTCCAAGTCTGGAGATGAAAAAATGGTCAAGGAGGTACGACACCTAGTGACATGTCTTCAAACAAGATTTATAATATTATGTACTCAGCTTCGATAACCATAATCTGTTGACCTCTTCTGCTGATGCTTTTGGGGCCAGATTACTCCTGGACATAAATTCCATGTACTAGCAATAGCAATGCAAAGATTACGGTGCAATTGTATATGGATACTATGGATACCTCAAATTACTATCTACATTTCCTATTATGAATCAGCTACTTTCATGTTCTCTAATCAGTTTGTTAATTGTTACACCAGCCATGTCTTGATGAACTGACAGCATTCCTATTTCTAAACCCAATCCTGTTTTCAAACCCATAATGCACATAAAGTGTTGTTAGGCCACACCAATTTAATTTGTTGGTTCTCGGATTCGCCTCTTCATTTTTTTCTGATTTGCAAAAAAAAAAAAAAAAGATTCTGGTTCTGAATCAGCTCAAAAATGCTCACATTTTGGCCCCAACAGTTGAAGAAAGTCCTTTTCTTCCCAGTTGTCACAGTTTTTCCATCTCTCAATGCAGAGGTTTGATTAAAAGTTCAAAATTCATTGTTTAAATTTTAACCCAGCCTTTTATGTTGACTTCATGGCTCCTATCGTAGCATTTGGGGCTATAATAGGATGCCCAGGCCTGTTTTTATTTTATTTTTTTTTCGCCCTGTCGCTTCATATTTTTTCTGAAAAAATCCGAGAACCAACAAATTAAATTGGTGTGGCCTTAATAAAAGTTCTTGCCGATGCCTACATATTATGAAGGAGGCATGCTAAATACATCTGACCACCAGTAGCATGAGACTTGGTAAGAAATACGTCAATGACTGTGACGTTGAATGAGTACCTCACTTTGTTTGGGGAGGTAAAAGGCGGTGGAAGGAGAGGGATGGGCTCCACCTTCCAATACCGTGCACTAGACACAGTGGATTAACAACTTACTGCCCCTACGTCCTCTTAAAGGCTATCGGACTACCTTTACCAATGACTATAATCTTAACTATTCCATCAGGACTTGACCGTGCTGATGTCGCTGGACAATGGGGTGGACAGCTGTTCGTCCAGTGACTCTGTGTCCTCCGTGCTGGCTCCAGGTGCTGAAGGTGTGGACTGCGGTCAGCTGATCAGGGACACAGATGTCCTCCTCTTCCCTGTGAGTCACCTGATAGTCTTCTTTATGTTGGATGCATAGTTTTTCTTTAACAGTCAAGACATGACTTACTTTACTTTACTTTGGTCGAGCTCCCGCTCGAACCAATCCAGAAAGCACACGCCATCCCTCTCTGTCTATCATCAGGGACCGGAGCTCCCCCACCTCAGTAAGGCCTGCACTTCAAGTTGACTTCAAGACATGAAAGTTGCAAATTTTAGGTGTCCATGGATAGCATATCATAGTATGGTTTGGTTATTACCTCTGTATATTAACTAATAACAAGGTCTTGTTTTTGGTGGGTCTGTTTGGTTGTTTACTGGTGTTTTCCTACCCATTGCTAAGTCATTGCCACATGCCACGCATGTCAGGGACACTGACAGGAAGTTAGCTCAAAGGTCCCAGAAAAGGGTATCTTTTTTAATGTCTTCAATTTCCTGCTATATGCTTGTCTGTTGCCTTATGGAGGCCAGTGAGAAATTGCATAGACAGAATCATAATAATAGGTATAACAAGATATTTACAAAAACTCAGAGTGGAGTTTTTGTAGGTTGTCATAATCTAATGATTGCATTGTTTGTAGACTAAAATAGTTCATTCATAATAAAACCTCATGTACATGTAACAATTCTTTTCCTACACATACATTGTAGGATACCTTCTTCACCCAGCTGAATGAACTCCTGCCTAAAGACCTGAACACCCCCGGTGGTACAATGGAATCACCCACTGATACAACCTTTCCAGTTCAAGAGGAAGAGGAGAAAAGGATCTTGGGTAAAATGAGCAACACTCCTCCAACCAAGATGGCGTATGTGTTTGAAGATGGTCTGAAGATTGAAGAATATCAAAGTCTTGAGGAGGACTAAGACATTCCTAGATTGGAGCAGGAGAAATATGGCACAAACATGAGGAGTGTGTTGAGTAAAAATTGGTCAGGTTATTCTGCCTAGCATTTTTTGTGTGAAGGCAATGTGAAAGAAAGAAGCGACCCAAATAATAGTTATAAATGTTTAAGATTATGGAGGACTGTCCTTTTGACATTACAAACAGTTGTCGAGTTTGTCTTGTTAAATTCACATGGTTATCATTTTACAAACTGAACTTACCAGTTAAAAAAACATTCTGGTTGCCAATTTTGGTGGCATAGGAAGAAATATAAATTTTAATTCTAATAGTGACAAATGCCTGTAAAGGACATGCAAATTGAATTCCACTCAATAAAACTATTACAACTGAAGGTCTTTAATGACTAATATGATACTTTGTATTTTCGATTCCTGTTGAATTTTAAAGTTATGGAATGTTTGAGATTTAATGAAATACAACTTATGCTAAAGAAATATTAATAATGTCAAGACATGAACTGTTCTTCGAAGATATTGATGGTTCTTTAAATGTCACTGTGTACGTTTTAGTATATCAAAGGTGATTTTCTATTCCTTGGAATGTACATGTATCTTTTATACCACAAATATTGCAAAAATGTACTTTTCATTATACATTCATATGAATTTCAAACTGACAAAAAGAATTTCTACATTTGATGATTTGAGCTTTTGAGAGTTTTCCTTTTAGTGTGTGTGTGCAAACAGTATTAGTTTAGCATCAACTGTTACTATTTAAGTAAACTATCATGAGAACTTGCAATACTTTCAATAATCAGTTGGGATAGACAGAATCTAATCATTTGAAGGTCATTCAGCACCAAGGACATGGACTGCACAGTTAGCACAAAGGTCATTGTAATACAAAAGTTAATCTATGGACAAGGTTGTTCAGCACCAAGGACAAGTAAGTCAGGACCAGTAGTTGTGGTGTGAATGTTTTTCATGTCTGGAGATGATTCAGCACCAAGGACAGCACTGTTAGAGTGTGGGGCAATCTTCACCAATGTGATCACATATGAACAGTTTTGTTGTGAAGCTGTATCGGTTCTAGGAAAACGGCACCTCCGTATACAATGCATTCTAGATTCCTGCTTTTGACTGTTATAAGGGAATTACGAATGCTTAGAATGAACAAACTGTTACTTTAACCTGTAGCACACTGTGCCATTTTGGCTACCGATTCTCTTGGTTATGGTGTTAGGCAGCAGGGAGAAGGCTAATAGGGCAGTTTAACAATACTGGTAACACTGATACAATGATACTAATGCTGAGCTATCTTTTTCTTTCAAATCCATGCTTTAATTCACAGCAACAACATTGCATAAAACTCACTGCTATCTTGCTTTCTTTACAAACTTTGCAATAAAGAAGCCAATAGTGTCTGTGTCGGAAGGATGAGAATCCTCTCTCCTGTTTCCTCCCCAGGGCTCGAACCTCTGGAGCATCTGGAGCTGGTCCTGAGTTAGAGACGTTCCAGGCAGGCCGGGTCCTCCTAAGTATGGGGTCTGTGGTAGGGAAATATTGATCTAGCTTAGCATACATGGTAGTGTCAAATGTCTGAGTAGCTAGGCTAAGCTCTACACACATGAGGTGACTCGCAAGAAGGTTATGTTTTCGGCGATGTCTGTGTGTGTGTGTCCGTCTGTAAACACGCATACGATAACTCAAGAAGGCTTGGATGTATTGTCTTGATATTTGGTAGGTGGGTAGGTCTTGACGAGACCTCAAAATGATTAGATTTTGCCTCCCCTGGCTGCTTGTTATGGTACTGCAGCGGAACTTCCGGTTTTGATATCTCGTGATCTGGACATGCTGCGGTCACGAATTTTGGATGGTACATAGCTCTTGTGCTCTGGAAGAAGTGATGTAAGTTTGGGACCCCTAGCAGCTTATTTATGAAGTATTCCAAGACTATTCTGAACTCTTCCCATACAGTTTTGGCCATTGTCCCCCACTAAAAGGATTCATGGAAAAAGAAAGAAAAGTAGATAGGAATAACATGCTTACTTGTGGTACTAGTGCCAGACAGGGGAAGGTGTTCAGCAGGTGTTCCACCTGTCCCTCATTCTCCTCCAGCGTCAGTGTACAGGTGCTATACACCAGGGTGCCACCTGTCTTCAACAGCTGTACAGCCTGGTGGGTCAAAGGTCACATTAGTGTGGATAGTATCAGTGTATTTTCAATGATAGTCTAAGGGCCAGAACTTTGGCTTGGGGTAAAACTTAAATTTGCCTTTTGAGAAGTGCAGTCAATCACTGAGTAGAGAAGCTTTAAGTTATGTAGTACTACATGTACATCAGACCCACGTGCACCTAGCAGCAATTAACAGTATTGCAGCCATTACAGTGAAGTATATACTATTAGGTCAGACAGTATGACAATACATACTACAGTAAGTACCTTTAGTTGTGAGTGATTGTTACCTTCAACATTTTAACATACATGTAAAGTGGTCTTTGTTGTTGATCAGTTTTTACCAGTCTCAATTTGCTCTCAGTCCCAAAAGGTAGACTTTCAGCTATGTAATTTACCATCATTTAGAGGGCTCCTGTTGATAGCTAATCAAAGGTTAGTTCTACCGTATTGACTTACTGCAGGAAGCAGCCTTCTCTGGTAGGCAGGGTAGGATTTTAGGGTCTTTAGCTTCATCTTGTTCCCGATGGCGGGTCTCTGTCCCAAGGCACTGCAGGGTGCATCCACCAGTACTCTGTGGAAGGTGTTACATGGGTAGGGTGGGGCACCCAAAGACTTTTCTGGAAAATAAATGGTGACTGGAATCAATTCCTTCCACCTACCATCTTTGCTAATCATTTTGGAAACAAGGTCAAATATTTCTCCTTGCTCTGACCTCTAGATGTTTTGCCATTCCAATGACATAAACTATAATGCTCTGTATGAAATGTAGACTATTTATTCCACCTTGTGTAGCTTATACTGTGAAATGGGGGTACATGTACTACAAAAGAACAATGCCATTCTCATGAGCACCACCTACCATCTTTGTCACAAAGTGCACCCTCTGATGCAGCCCTTCCTCCATCGAACATGTATGCCTGGATACAGGTTAGTCCTAGTCTTCTTGCATTGGCAATGACTCTGTCAACTTTTCCTTGAGATTTATCCAGTGCAATTACAGTTCCCTGCACATATAAAAAGACAACAGAAATGCGTATCAGGACAGAAGATGTGCACTACAAAGATATGATAATCATACCTGGAAATAATATGTTCATCCCATACACTATATAATCCTCTTTACGAAATCCGATCAATTGGAATACAGTAATAGGTTGGTTGCAGTTGCATATCAAACTGCCAAGTTTTAGTTGTCATCGTAAATAGAAAAATGACTGACATATACCACACCTGGTTTTTCATCATGGTTGCCAGGTGGGTGGTCTTTCCACCTGTAGACAGAAAACATCAAATTTACTATCACATGTTTCATCTTTTCCAAACCTCAGTCTGATCCATAAACTGGGGCAACTATCAGTGAGAGACAACATGGAATGTTGATCTGAAATATCTGTTAATAGCACAACCCTGGGGCCTGCTAGGGATTCGATTCCAGAACCATGTACCAAAAGACCACCTTGCCATCCTATATTGCACCCTTTCCTATTAATATTGATCTGCCTACCTGGAGCAGCACACATGTCTAGCACCATGTCTCCAGGCTGTGGGTTCAGAACGTGACCTGCGACTGTCGACGGCAGGTTTTGTAGGAAGATGGAATCAGACATGACATCGTTGAGGGGAGGGCAGTCATAGAGAGGGGATGTCATCTCTACCCCGATGCCACTAGAGACAGAAAATAATTTTAGTATGCATAAATGCTGGAAACAATAAGATAGAAACAACAAATTAGAGGCAATTATCTCTGACATTTATGGTTAACAGCTGTGTTTCCAACTTTTAAACTCACTCGTAAAGCGTCATATTTTGGCACCTCCACTTCCTGAATGGCACTTATTTGCAATGGAGTAGCGTTGATTCAACTTACTTTGTAAAGAAATGACAAAAAAATTGACATTTTGTATTGTCCTAATGTTACATTGTTTGATATGCACATAACAAACAAACGAACCCCACATGTAACTAGCTACCGGTTTTGTGGTCAGGCATTAGCAACAACAAAAACCCATCCGTACCTGGGCGTTACACTGACAAGCAGCTTGAAGTGGGGCGCGCATGTTAACAATATCACAACTAAGACTAAACAGACATTGGGAGTGATCAAACGTAATCTGTGGGCATGCCCAACAAGAGTAAAATCACTTGCATACACATCACTTGTAAGACCCAACTTAGAATATGCCGCGACAGTATGGGATCCATATACAAAGAAAGACAAAGATAAACTGGAAAGGGTACAGAACCAAGCTGCAAGATTCTGCACGAACAACTACGAAAGGGGTGCCAGTGTCACAGACATGAAAAGAAACCTACAGTGGGCGTCACTGGATGACAGGCGAAAAATGTCCAGACTATGCATGATGTACAAAATGACTAATAAACTGGTGGATGTACCAACTACCGAGTACCTAATACCAGCCCAGAAAAGAACAAGAAATAGTCATGCCTTCAAGTACCAGAGCTATCAACCAATTGCAAGGATTGAGGCGTTCAAAAACTCATTTTTCCCTAGAACAATCGTAGAGTGGAACTCGCTGCCACCAAGTACAGTAGGGGCATCGTCACTAGATAGTTTTAAACAATGTCTAGAGTTAGACGTTCAAAGGTTAGGTGTAACAGGTCGTTCGGTGTAATGTAGCCAGCTGCCGCCGCGCCGCGTGCCTGCGAAGCTGGTGTGTTACTAGTACGCCGAAGGGCGGTTATACCGGCTATACAGATACAGATACATAATGCAGCTTTAACTGTGGATATGAATAAAAAGGTGAAAACTGTGCAATAGTTGTTAAATCACCTAAGGTCTTCTTGTGCCACACTGAAGATGTCGTCTCTGTTCATTCTGGCCACTCCGTTCCCCACGAACACCCTGGGACCCTGGTAAGACTTCTGGAACCCTCGTAGACACTTCCCCTCAATGTCCACATACACAGACACCTGGTCACCTGCCTGGACATCTGAACAGATACAAAGGAGAAATCTAGCCTCCTTCACAGTCTTGTGAGCGGCGTAATTTTTTTTCTGCGACCGACGCGAGTTATGTCGCGAAAGGATGGTTTGCAGCCAAGGGAGTTTGCCGGGGAGAGAAGGATTCGCCGCCCAAGAAACTCCCTTGGCTGCAAACCGTCCTTTCGCGACATAACATAACTCGCGTCGGTCGCAGAAAAAAAATAACGCCGCTCACAAGACTGCGAAGGAGGCTAGGAGATATCAGGTCGACCAAGGAGCTTCCATCATGGAAGCTCCTTGATCAGACACATGTAATAAACATATACTGAATCCTGTTCCAGGTGCTCATGATTAGAACATGTTTGAAAGATTTGTGGAGTTTGTTGGAGTTCAACCTCTCCTTGAGCTGTCTTACTATAACTAAGTGACAGCTAGTCTTCCAGGAGAGGATGCAAGTACATAAAAGACATAGGATTACATGTACATGTATAGCTGACATAGAATTATATTACATACAAATTAAGAATAACAAGACGTATTTCTATCATTGTATGTGCTTCATGTTTTAGAGTCTTTCATATGCTATTCATGCAGCAGGGTGTTTTATTCTGCAGCAGTCCCCCCATCTGCTTGATGGGAACTACACAAGCCTGCTTCGTGCAGCCCTCGACATTTCATGGAGGAGCCACATGACAAACAGCAACTTTATGGCAGTATGCCTCAGATTTCGACGGTCATTCGTTGCCGTGGGATCGATGTCATTGGCAGGACGAGGAAATGGCGGGTCTGGTTCTCCTCTGGTCACCAGAGGAAAAGTGTAGACGTGGTCGCCCTTCTCTATTATAAACTCTTAAGAAGGTGAACGAAGAGGACTAGAGGGTGTTGAACTGTCCTCGGTCATGCGAGACAGGAACTTGTGGAGGCACTTTGTGGTGTCACCTTAACAGGATGAACTGAACTGAACTGTAGCCCCCCACACACACACACCTCCTGTTGCTCCCAGGACACCAGGTGCAAAGATGTGAGCTCCCCTCAGGATAGCTGCTCCACAGTGGACGTCCACCATGATCTCCTTTGTATGATGCTGAAACACACGGGCAAACAACATATAAGTCTCAAGGATTGAGGTGTCCAAAACCCTTTTTTTTCTAGAACTATCGTAGAGTGGAACTCGTTGCCACCAATAGTCCATGGGCCAGAGGACATATTGCTACCACCTGAGGTGGCAAATTCTCACTATGGTTTTTGAAAAGTAGGGTGTCTGTGGAATATATTTTGCTATGATAGCCGTTGCAGATTGGCAGCTTTGACCTTGCTATCTGACCTTGAACTTTGACCCCATATGGACCTCGTCTTTTTGCACTTATAATGCAAAGGGAAGTAGCAAATGATCAAACATGAATCATTTTCGATGTAACTTGATAGACTGATAGAATAGGAACTAAGGATTACAAAAATGTTACTTTTGTTTCGATATGTCAGTGCTATGAGAAGTTATGAGCCTTTAAAATTCGATTTTTTAGTAAAAATTGGTTAAAAAATATAATGTTTTCTTTTCAAAACCTGTCATATATTCAGATTACATACTTGAGCCTGCTTCATGCATTCATCTGATTTGTTGTATCATTCCCTACATTTTGAGCTTTAAATCAGAAAAATCCATCAATCCTATCTTGAGATATGAGTATCTAAAAGTTCTATTCCCACAAGCCTTGTGTGGGGAAAACCGTTGCTAGGCCGTTGCTAAGGAGGCACTGGGCTGCTTTCCCAGCAAAATGGAGTGGATACCATATGTAAAACTTGAAGAAAATTTTTATCGGTGGAAAATTGTCCATTTTCAGGGCCTTGGAAATTCATATCATGTTTCTATGGTAACCGTTGCTAAGGAAAATACACCTCCCTAGCAACGCAGGAGATAATATTTTTATACGGTTTCATAAATGGCAATAGAGGGAGACTTGTGGGGGAATGTTGATTTCCTGACGATTTTGAGAGAGGGATCTGAGCGTAGACATGAAGGCAGCTTTTTTTGTTTGTAATTTTGTCGCTTTTTTTGGTGTTTTTAGCTAAAAATGTAGATTTCTTAGCCTGGGTACCATCCTCCGTAGTTTTTGCCGCTCCCAAAGGTCGCTAGCCACCACGGTGGCTAGCGACCTTTGGGAGCGGCAAAAACTATGGAGGATGGTACCCAGGCTATAGATTTCTGACTCCTGTGCCATGATAGTTGAAGCAATTTTGCTGAAATTCGGAACAAAGATGTAATTCAATAATTGCCATGAATCTCTATGCACTGAATGCTGGTTACTTCCTTGTTCTGAATACAAAATGGTATTTTGTTTCATTCTTTATCCAAATATCCAAAAATGTACATTTTTGGATCATGTGTGAAAATGTTTGAAGGAACCACGCTGAAATTTACTTTGAGCATCTGACATAGTGAGCCATATTCAATTTTATACATGAATATACAGAATACTCTGTATTATATTGCTGTTGAACTTTATGATTTTTTTACTTCAATTTCCGAGGGTCTCAAAGCAAGGCTCATATGAAGGACTTACATGTTTTGGGTTACACTAGGGAACTGTGAAGGCAGATGTTTGTTTACCTTAGACTTGAAAAGTTCATAGTTGTACCCATTTGGGCGGCATTCACAAGGAAGCGTGTTCCATAGTGTAGTGATACAGTTCTAGGAAAGAAGCTTTCTGTATGTAAATAAATTCTCCTGAGAGATGGAGTATGGAGAAAGAAAGAAAGGGTGATTTGCTTCCGTAGTAGTAGCGAAACGTGTCCAGTGGCCGAGAAAGTTCGAAGTGAGGGCACAAGCGAATGAAGTTCCGCGGAGCATTTGTCATGGAAATAATGATAGAGTAACGCCAGACTTGTAACATCACGCCTTTGTGAAAGGGGCTGCAAGGAGACGCACTGGCCACTCTCAACAAGATTTGTAGTCAGTATCAGACTCTGCCTAGACTACTACGGGAGCTCTTGGCATCTCCAGCCCAAATGTGGCAGCAATCTTTCATTTTCGCATGTTCGGTCTTATCTGGCTCTTGTATAAATACAGGATGGAGGAAGGAGCCAGATACAAAGGACAAAGAACCCACCATTTTCACACCATCCTTGGCAACCGTTTAGATATAACAGTTCCTCTTGAGGTCAGGTGTAAATGCAAGGACCAAAAGGCGTTCGAAGCATGGAGCTTCTTTCAAAATGTTTTCACGACTTTTGCTCCCAAAGTCTGATAGAACTTACATCAATCACAGTACTTAACAAAAATCAAAATAGATGCACGTATATTTTCGCAGTAGGTGTGATTGATTTTTAAAGAAAGAATGCATTTTGATTTGCCTCTTAATAGCCGGGTGTTGCGTTGCATACTTTTAAAGTTACAGACTTACTTGTTCAGCAATGAAAGTAAACTCTCCCTCAATACCAATCGTAGTAAACTCCGCTGTTACTCGACACGCACCTCTCGTAGGACTGAACTCACTTGGAACTGAACTGAACCCTCTGGCTTACTTAGCCGCTGCTACTAATTATTTGTAGTCGTAAAGAGACCAAAACAGCTCTACAAAGCCACTTCCATATATAAATTCATACAAACTATGCATACATACATAAATACATACATACATAAATATATGCAATACTCAAACCATACCAGGTTATACAACCAATGATATGCGACACCGGTTTCATCCCTTCGAATCCACTTACTTCGTAGGTCTGGCTGAATGAGAGACTTTTGAATTAGTATTCTTGGCACCACTGCTCATGTCTATCTGTATCAGTATTACGTAGCCAATATGACCACCCTTCGGCGTAACACGTGTGCACCAGCTTTGCAGGTACACCCAATCTTTGCACATCTACATTGTAACTACAGGAGTTGTTGAAAGCTTTCTAGTGATGATTCCCCAACTAGTGCTTGGTGGCAACGAGTTGCACAGTACAATAGTACAAAACTATTATACAAGGTTTTGAACACCTCAATTCTTGATTGATAATTCTGATGTTTTAAGGCATGAGTGTTTCTTGTTCTTTGCTGGGCTGGTATTAGATACTTAGCGGAGTAGTTGATATGTTCACCAGTTAATTAGTCATTTTGTACAGCGACACCCACTGTTAATAGGTTTCTTACAATTTCGGTAACACTGGCACCCTTTTCAAAGTTGTTCATGCAGAATCTTGCGGCTTGGTTCTGTAGCCTTTCTAGTTTATCTTTGTCTTTCTTTGTATATGGATCCCATACTGTCGTGGAATATTCTAGGTTTGGTTTTACAAGAGACATGTATGCAAGTGATTTTACTGTCGGGAATGCCCACAGATTGCGCCAAATAACTCCCAACGTCGGTTTTGCCTTAGCTGCAATGTTGTTAACATGCGTGCCCCACTTCAGGCTACTTGTCAATGTAATGCCTAGATAATTTGTTTTTGCCAAAGCCTTACCACAAAACCGGCAGATACTAAAAATAGTTACATGTGGGGTCCGTTTGTTTGATATATTATTTGCGTAATGTAGCATTTTTCTGAAAAAAAAAACAACATCTGCATGAGCCATTTGCTTTGCCATTCTTCAAGGGTGTTCAGATCTTTTTGAAGAAGTTGTGTCATTCTGTGTAGACAACTCTACATATAACAGTCATCGGCAAATTAAACCTTACATTTGAATCAAGCTGATCTGGTAGGTCATTTATATACAAGAGTAAGAGAACTGGCCATGAGAGAGCTTGTCAGAAAGGTTGGCATTGTAGTTATTATAACTTGACTATATGTAAATCAGGAAATATTTTAGTAATGGTCCTAGGACGGTTCCTTGTAGAATTCCTGACGGTACTCTAACTGGAGCCGAAGCATTCCCTTCCACCACTACAGCTTGCTCCCTGTTGGTCAGGAAAGCCTTTAACCAGTTTAGTTTTGTACCTTGGATTCCATAATACTCGAGTTTCTAGATGAGCCTGCCGTGGGGAACTTTGTTAAAAGCTTTGTGAAATCGAGTATTGATAAATCTAGCTGCCGTTTACTGTTAAGTGTGCCAGCTATGTCATGAACTGGATCGCTTGGCCCTAAATCCATGCTGGTAGTCCGTCAATAGGTTGTGACTTTCTAGATTTAATGACTTGGCTATGGATAATGTGTTCAAGTAATGGTAGTAAATGTGTACAAGATACTCCGGTAAGTGAAACAGGTCAGACAGTCTGTAGTTGTCGGGACTGCTCTATCTCCCTTTTTGAAAATGGCGCAAATATTTGCATACCTCCGATCTTTAGGGATTTCTGCTGTAATCAACGAATGTTGAAAATATTGGTTAACACAAGTAGCTGTCATATGTTCCGTGGGAGGGGTATAGGGCTGACCCAGAGATGGCATATCTGTTGTGTTTTCTTGATGAAAACACTTTGCCCCTCAGCCGTTTCAAATAAAAACTTCTATGCTTTACTGTGAGGTAATGCTTTGTAAGTCTAAGTGCTTAAGGTTAAACCTTTTATCCCATCAGCAGTTGGGGTGTCTTTATTCAGGATTGTAAGTTGGCCATGTTCATGATGTTGGCTGTTGGACATCGACTCCTCCTCTTTGTTTTGTTCACCTGAGGGAGGTGTTCCACTTCTGTAGGCTGTTATCTTGTGTTGTACCTGCCTTGCAAATGGTTTAATCTGTAGTAATAGGAAAGATGAGGAAGCAGAGCTCGAGGAGGAGCTGGACTATGATATTACCTCTAGTGATGATGACGATGATTAGAGAGAACATACATTATATTGTCTTATTATCATACAGCCAGGTGACGTTAACCAGTCAAAAGTTACCATTTCATATTGGCTATGGTGCTTATTCTTTGGGCATATTATCACTGCAGTTATGATGCACATAATGTATCTTTTAGGTAAATCAAAAAACTTAAGTCTTCTTTTCTTAAAAATCAATCACAACCATAACTGGGGGTGCCGTACCTTCGCACGCGCCCTAACTTCACACAGATTTTTTGCTGATCTTATTATGCATTACGTATGCCGTGTTTGTTGCCACAAGCTTTGCTATTTAAGAAGGTAAATAAACACAGTCAATGTATTTAGCTGTTATTTTCATGCAAAGTATAGTCCTAGTTGTTTATTTATCGTTGTCAAAAAACAGAATTTCCCCAATATTAATGATGGCGCTGAAAACAGGGTCACTCCATAGCAGCGTCTCGTGCCCAGAAATATAATACCTGTATCAATCAGTCACATGACTGCTACATAGTATCATACAAAAGAAGTGAAGCTTTACAAAAAAAGTGAAAAAAAGGGGTATCTGAGTGTTACTTCAGTAGAAAACCGACCTGAGATAAACAACGTCAAACCACTGTCATCTGCATTTCCCATGATTCCTATGAGACCATATTCATTGCGTCGGGTTTTCTGTCAAACACGGACAGGATTGCGTTGCATACAGCCCTCCTCACGTGACACAAGAAGCACACAGTCGCAATTTTACCATCAAAAGAAGTAAGTATCATAGATTCAATCATCATTTACTTAAATCCATCACCAACGTCTGAAGACAGGAAAACTACAAAAGCTTGTGAAGTAAGGGCACACTGTCAAGCCCAGCACATTCACGACAGTATTTTCACAAAATGTCTCACAGCGTTTGCCACTTGTAACGCGGAGCGTGAAGGGCTAATAAACATTATGAATGACTCAAATTCTTATCCAAGAGTTTTCTTAACATGAATGTTTTCGAAATTCATTCTTCCAAACCGGACCACTCTCTGACAACTAGCAATGGAGCCCCGTGAGTTTGAGCGCATAAAAAAGCGTGCGCTGTTAGGGCACCCCCTGTTACATGCTTCTATTTTGATTTTTGTTAAGCATTGTGATCTATGTAAGTTCTATCAAACTTTGGGACTAAAAGTATTGAAAACATTTTCATAAAGTTCAACAGCAATTGAGTATTCTGTATATTCATGTATAAAATTGAATATGGCTCACTATGTCAGATGCTCATAGTAAATTTCAGCGTGGTTCCTTCAAACATTTTCACACATGATCCAAAAATGTACATTTTTGGATAAGAAATGACACAAAATACCATTTTGTATTCAGAACAAGGAAGTAACCGACATTCAGTGCATAGAGATTCATGGCAATTATTAAATTACATCTTTGTTCCGAATTTCAGCAAAATTGCTTCAACTATCATGGTACAGGAGTCAGAAATCTACATTTTTAGCTAAAAACACCCAAAAAAGCGACAAAATTACAAACAGAATAAGCTGCCTTCATGTCTACGCTCAGATCCCTCTCTCAAAATCGTCAGGAAATCAACATTCCCCCACAAGTCTCCCTCTATTGCCATTTATGAAACCGTATAAAAGTATTATCTCCTGCGTTGCTAGGGAGGTGTATTTTCCTTAGCAACGGTTACCATAGAAACATGATATTCCAAGGCCCTGAAAATGGACAATTTTCCACCAATAAAAATTTTCTTCAAGTTTTACATATGGTATCCACTCCATTTTGCTGGGAAAGCAGCCCAGTGCCTCCTTAGCAACGGCCTAGCAACGGTTTTCCCCACACAAGGCTTGTGGGAATAGAACATTTAGATACTCATATCTCAAGATAGGATTGATGGATTTTTCTGATTTAAAGCTCAAAATGTAGGGAATGATACAACAAATCAGATGAATGCATGAAGCAGGCTCAAGTATGTAATCTGAATATATGACAGGTTTTGAAAAGAAAACATTATATTTTTTAACCAATTTTTACTAAAAAATCGAATTTTGAAGGCTCATAACTTCTCATAGCAATGACATATCGAAACAAAAGTAACATTTTTGTAATCCTTGGTTCCTATTCTATCAGTCCATCAAGTTACATCGAAAAATATTCATATTTGATTATTTACCACCCCCTTTGCATCATAAGTGCAAAAAGACGAGGTCCATATGGGGTCAAAGTTCAAGGTCAGATAGCAAGGTCAAAGCTGCGAATCTGCAACGGCTATCATATCAAAATATATTCCACAGACACCCTACTTTTCAAAAACCATAGTGAGAATTTGCCACCTCAGGTGGTAGCAATATGTGAAATTTGGGGCTCTGGCCCATGGACTACAAGTACAGTAGGGGCATCGTCACTAGATAGTTTTAAACAATGTCTAGAGTTAGATGTGTAACAGGTCATTCGGTGTAATGTAGCCAGCTGCCACTGTGCCGCGTGCCTGAGAAGCTGGTGTGTTACACCGAAGGGCAGTTATACCGGCTATACAGATACAGATCACGACTGCATCATTTTCATGCATATGGTGACATCATTTTTTGATGCAAAGTGGCAAAAAATTATGGTGAAATTGGCTCATTTGAGTTGGGTTTTCAGGCAATCGGGCCATCAAAGATGTACTTGTGTTTCCATTTAACGTTCAATTGGTATACATAAGCTTGTGCTTATCAATAATTAATTTAAAGCAGTATTAAACGTCACGGCTAAAATTTGTCTGGTGCAGGCAATTTTCTATGTTATCTGCACTAGTGCAGGTATATATATAGATAAAAGTATTTTGAGCCCTGGTCTCTATAACAGTTACAGACACATTTGGTTGTCTGCATGTTGCTATTTATAGTTCCCTGATGAACGTCTCTGAGGACATCAAGTTGTCATTGCTACCTTTTCTCAAACATCCCCAAAAGACACGTCTTATACAAACACACCTTGAAGTTCAAGACTTCTTTCTTCAAGGACTTCAAAGCCTCTTTCATGTCCCAACCCAGAGTATTTCCAGATTTCTTCAGCCACTCTATTCCCATGCTCCAAGGGCACTTCACTCCGTTTATTTGGTCCAGAAACGTGTTTTGCTTGGCGGGGAAAACACAGCGTGTTCTACTGGGTAGTCTAAACTCCCTTTTCAGCAGTGGGAATGGATGTGTTTGAAAGTTGAAGCACAATCACTAACACATTGCTTCAGTGGGCAGATTATTTGTTAGGGATTGTTCTTAGTTTTGTTGGCCACAGCAGCAGGCTAAATTTCGCAAAAAGTGCCTTTTCAAAACCCGTTGCCATGGCAACACGAAAAATTATTAACTTATTTCACTGATATGAAATTGTTGCCAGGTATATTTCAGGAAAAGTCACCAAGTTTGGTGGTTCTAGCGCAAGCCGTTCAGACGCTATCCGGCATCAAAGTTGGCGCAGGCACTTTTAGCCACACACACACCCCCTCACCCAGTCTAGATATGGTACTGCTAGTACCTGCTATAATGTACCTGTGGAACTGTACATCTATGATTCAGTGTTTTCATTCATATTTTAAAATTCATGGCTTCTGTTGCCAATATCAGTCATTAAAAAAATGTTGCCACCTCCTTACCAATTGCAGTAACTTGAAGAACTGGAATACTAGTATTCCAGTTTTCAGAGTATTCCAGATCTCTCATTAGAATAAAGACTAGACCAAGAAGGGTTGAAGACCTGGTGTGTGGATTGTGTAAAACAGTGTTCTAGCCAGCCTGAATTTTTTTTACGTTATCTCAATTTTGATTGACGTAACATCGTGTGGAGCGCCAAACTCAGCATAACAATACTAGGGGTCTGAATTTTGAAATTTTGACCGTCTGAAGTGCTATTTCCTGCATTTTGAGGGGCAAATTTTGCTGGTAGACTTAGCTTGGTTTAATGACATCTCTTTCTCTATCTTTACACACTGATTTTTGTTCGTCAAAGATGGGCAAAATTTTGAGCTGCAAAAAAAAAAAGACAGACACTGGCTAGAACAATGGTGTGAAGCCACAGCAAAAATTTTTCCACATCTTTAAAAAAAGCAATTCCTATAACAAAAGTTATCCTCGCAAGATTTAACTTGACACAAATTTTAACTTGACAGAAAAAAATGTGGGGGGAAAAACAATCTGTTGACTAGGAAAAAAAATCATAACATTGTATAACACTTTCACACAAACATCCACCCTTCCAAGTCTGTCCCTTTAAATGATGACTTCCCCTTTAGAGCATCCCAGAACGCTGACATCACCACTGTTACCCTGACCACTTGCTGAGCTCATATCTTGGCTGGCAACCGTCTGCGGCCCTGCCAAAAGATGATGTCATGGTAACACCAGGCCAGGCCGACTTCCGATCTCCGAGGTTCCCAGGCTGGAGGGGAGATCCCCCGGGGACTAATGTGTTTTCGGAGGCCAGAAGGCCCTACCTCAATCAGTGAACTTAAGACTTTCATGTGCCTTAAGTATTCCCACATTCCCTCGTATTTGTCACTCCTTGGATTTGCAGGCCATAGGAGGAAAACTTCCGTCAGTTCCCTGTTTTTCTTCGTCTCAATCAGGCTCAGACCGCACGTCTTAATAGTGTGAAAACGTCTCGGGCATTCTCCAGATTGTTATGTATACCTTATATTGTTAAAACATTCCGTTTGAACATCAAATGCCTTAGATTAAATGTACCTAACACCAGTTAAAATATTTCCTTTATTATTATATGATAAATGAAGTCAAAGATATTGCTGTATAAAGCTAGCTTGTTTCATTCGATACATTTTTTCAAAAAGACATCCTGACCAATTGAAAGTTTTTATCCACGAAAGCTGTTAACTACATGTACTGGCTTTTCACTTATTCTGGGAATGGCGATGCGAATAAGCTGCTATGCTCATTATCAGTCTCTGGTGGCCTGGGAAATTTACCCACCCATTACACAGTTTACCCAGACTTCTGCAAACTTTTAACTTTTGGAGATCATATCGCAGTTTTGGGTGGTGAGGCTTGTAGAAGCCTCCTTCTCTACCTAGGCCACACCAATTTGATTTGTTGGTTCTCGGATTTTTTTTATAGAAAAAATATGAAGCAATAGGGCAAAAAAAATTGACCACAATTCTTAAGTCTGTAATTGTATGTAAATCTGTACTAAATGTGTACTATCTGTTTTATGTATTTGTATTGTTTGATAAACGCGGGAAGACCAGCCCCATAAAGGGTATCTGAATAAATTAAATAAACATACTTAACTTATAAGTCAACTTCAAGCTAGAGCATTGCACTAAAAAGTATTACTAAAAAGTCAATTTGATTGAAGTAGTAGTAGTAGTAGTAGTAAGCCTTTATTTAAACTCGAAAGCTTGTTCGGTACAACATAAGACCGCTTTTCAACAAGGTCGAGGGTGAGGGCGGGGTCACGGATTACAAACAAACAAAAAGTTATAATCAAATAAATAGTAAATCATCAGTCCATTTTCAGTCCAAGTGCCGTATCACATTCCTAAGAGTTCCCAATGACTGGGCCGATCGAACTTGTGGTGGTAAGGAGTTCCACACAGTCGCCCCCGAGTACCTCAGTGACCGCCTATACACCTCCAGTTGGGGCCTCGGTATGATAAGGTTGTCTGATGTGCTCTGCCTGGTGGATCTGGTGGCTTCATCTCTGTACCGGATGAAAACCCCTCGCATGTGTGGAGGTAAAGAGTTGTCCAAGCCCCTATACACCAGCATGGCTTTGTGTTGCCGATGTATGGTTTTCACAGACTTCCACCCAAGAAGAGAAAGGACATCCTGTGATGGTGTTCTATACGGGGCTTTTAAGATCAATTTGCCCACTCGGTTCTGCATTCTTTGCATCTTATCATATTGTACAGAAATGGCACCATCCCAGACAGTACAGGCATAGGTTAAATGCGGTAAAAATATGGTGTTATATAAGGTGACCAGTGCAGATTGTGTAACAAAAGGTTGGACCTGACGCATTGTTCCAAGCGCGCGCTTCAGTTTAGACAAAACATGAATAACATGAAAATCCCATTTCAGTTCGCTATCTATAATGACTCCAAGGTATTTAAAAACGGGGACTACTTCAAGGGGGTTTCCATTCATTAATACTTGTAACTGGTCTTTTCCCCTAAGCCGATGCCTTGTGCCAATAAGCATGGCTTTACACTTCTTGGCATTGACAGAGAGACAATTAGCCACAAACCAGTGATGAAGACGGTCCATATCAGACTGAAGAGCCCTTTGTATGGTTTCTAAGTCAGGATGGCTGAAGTATACCACCGTGTCATCAGCATATAAGGCAATATTGCAGTGTTGTATGCATTTTGGCATATCATTTACATACATTACAAACAAAAGCGGTCCCAAAATGGAGCCTTGCGGCACTCCACATTCAACATTACAGAAATTGGATGTTTGTCCATTAACAACAGTGCAGTGTGATCGCTCACAGAGGTACGATTGGAACCATTTAGCTGTAGAGCCGATGATTCCAAAGGCCCTGATTTTTTGTAGAAGGATGTTATGATCAATGGTATCAAAAGCCTTTGACAGATCCACAAAGACTGCACCAGTGATTTTACCTTGGTTTATTGCTTCATACCATTCCTCTGTAACTAAATGAAGGGCTGTTTGGGTTGAGTGTTTTTTGCGAAACCCAGACTGTCGTGCAGAGAGAAGGTCATTCTCAGTCAGAAACTGATAGACTTGTTTGTGAACTGCACGTTCAAGTATTTTGGATATTGCTGGAAGAATGCTAACTGGTCTGTAATTACCAGTGTCTGTTAAGGTGAAAACCTTAGCTTTCTCTTACAAATATGTGGAGAGCTTGTGAGATACTTTACATATTACACCTTTCCATCAAATGCAACCAAAAGAAGTAGCATTGATAGGTTCATAACATAATCCCAGCATGGAAGAATGCAATGCAGTAGAAGATGCAATTTCAAGACCTTTCCACATAAAATACCTTAGAGGATTTTCCCACACATGATGACATAGCTACATCGGCTCGACAATGGCTTTTCCACACTCCAATCACAACTGTTTTCTCATGTTGACAACTTAGCTGGATCTCAGGTTTTAACCTGTTAATGCCAAGATGAAAGAAAAAGGGAAAAAAAGACCAAGATTCCAGTATTCAACAGTATTACCTGTCCTTGAAGATGTGTATACATCTCAATTAACTAGAACAATTGTAGAGAAGAGATTGTCGTTCCTTCATGGGCAGCTACTAGTACTACCCTGGGTATTCATATGTGATGGAACACCTTAGACTGTCAACACTTGCCATCAAACGCGAGCAATTGTGCCTTAATTTTGCTGGATCCCTGACGGTCTCTGAACCGATAGACTTTTACAACATATTTGCTCATTTTTGGCATGTTGACCACCATTGTAGTGCAACAAAAATTTTTTTTTCAAAATTGGGAAAAAAATTAATGTGCATCTGATAAAAAACTACTTGCTGTCATCCATAAAAATTTACTTGCTGTGGCCTAACTTAAAATTGGTAATATTACCCCAATATGTTCTCATCTCTTAATTAGCTCTATTTTAGGTTGTTCCTTTTTCTCAGTTCCTGTTTTAGATAAAACTGTTCCCTATCAGAACTAGTTCCTCTTTTTTTATCATCATAAGTCAAAATTGATTAGCTTCTCATGACTGTTATGATTCATAGAGATAAAAAGTAGGAAACATGGTTTAGAGAAAATGCCATGTCATCCTGAATGGACCAGGAATGGTTTTGTTGAGGAATCAGTTGGGTTTTTTCAATAGAAAGAACATTTGCAGTCTGAAGGCAAGGATCACTAAATATTGTACTCTCATATATTAGTAAGTTGCTGTTTAAATTTTTTCAAAAGCACAAAAAAGTTGTGGAATTGAGCACGAAAAATCGTAACATAATTTTCACTCGTAACCCATGTAACCAGCAATGGTCTGTCCCTAACATCTTGTCCTTTTCCTTACGCTCCTTTTTTCCTCAGTTGAAACCTTCCAGACATCCAACAGGAAGATGTGTTACTAGTAACCTGTCCTTCAGTTTTACTTCCTTGTAATTGTGTAATTCAGTTTCACACGACTGCAATTTTTGCTAGGACACAATGGACCTTTCCTGACTGCCCATCGCAATTATCAGTTCAACCAATGTAGCGGTTCGACCAATGAGAGAGTGGCTGCATGTCGGTCAAATATTTGCATTGTTATGACCGAGGCAGGCGTGACTATATAGGAAAGGTCCATACTGGGGCCTGCCAGGGATTCAAACCCAGAACCTTCAGAAACTGAGTCAATTATAATAACCTTAACCACAAGACCACCAATGGGCAATATCAATTTTTATATAGATCTAAACATGGTTTACCTCCAAGCATATTGATGAAGCTATCAAATGTGTTCTCAACTCAAAAGTGGTTCTACGGAAGAGCCTAAAACACTTTTGTCTGGACATATACCCTTTTCTATTCTATTATTACCAAAGAGCAGTACGTGTTGTAGACCTGTAGGTTGAGGTGAGGACCAGTTGTAGGGATGAGCAGGACATCAGGTAAGACAGGATGATTCTCAACAGGTGGGCAGGACACTGCTTTCTTACTGTACTCCTGAAGGACAGGTGGGAAAACAGATAAATTCTTATAGAATTCTGCAAAGCTTCTTTAAAGAATTAGACTTTTTTTTGAGATCTTGACCCTCTGAAATGCTATTTCCTGAATTCTGAGGGGCAGATTTTGCTGGTAGACTAAAAGCTTAGTGTAATGACATCTCTTTCCATATCTTTACACAATTTTTGTCCGTCAAAGACAACGGATTTGGCAAAATTTTTGTCCATCATGAGCAGCAAAATTCGACGGAAAGACGGACGCTGGCTAGAACACTGCTTGGTACTGGTGATGCTACCTTCTTCAGAAGTTGTTGCAGTTCTTCCCTGATGTCGTCCCTTGTTCTGTTGACAGTGTTGGCTCTGAGCGTGGTGTAGCCTGGGGGAAGGGACAGGCGGTCTATGGTACGGTGAAATCTGATCTCAGCTTCCTCCTGACCTGTAGCTGCCACAACCTATAACAGCAAAGGATGGTGGTATTAGCTACAACATGTACTTTGTGTGAGACAATAGACTTACTTACTTACATCAAGGAGGTTTGAGTCTGTCTTTAGACCTTATTGCTCACATCGTACCTTCTGTCATTTAGGATATCAATGGGGCCTAGGAAAAAAAATGTTGTGTTTCCTTTTTCCCGACCGACCCTAGAAAAAACTGCTGACCCTAGACTTTTTTTGTGTGGACCCCTTCAAGGGACATAAATTTTTAGAGCTGATTTCACCTTTTCTAGGTCCATGACACCTGCATGATGAAACGTTGTATGTACAGTCGGTTTTCCAACATTGACATTGAAAGTATAAGTGTCCTCATCCAACTCAACCAAATCAGCCGCCCGCCAATGACAGCCTTCCATAGGAATGGTAGGAATGTCTTATCAGAAAAATAGTGGCTTATTGGCGCGCGGCTGATTTGGTGCGCTAGTTGACCAAGATGGCGGCCACTCGGATCATTAATACATGGGGAGCGATCACAAATAGTGGTTGTGTGGGTCGTGCAGGGGCCGGCTGACGCGCAAAACACCCCGGCACGCTAGGTAAAGTTGTTAGGAATCTAGGGACGTGCAGAGTTCGGACTCAAAGTGTACCGTCACGGAGGATCGCAAGTTTGTTCATTTGGCCCAATGCACCGCTCCGCGACTGTTGTTAGGGCTAATATAAAAGACTGCAAGCAAGAGAAGCCCTTCAACAGTTGCCGTAGCTAGCTACCATCCAAAATTCGGTACCCTACCATCCTCCACTGCAGTACCATAACAAGCTGCTAGGGAGCCCAAAATCTAATCTTGTGACTAATTTGAGATCTCATCAATTAGGTCTACCCACCTACTAAGCTTCATGACAATCCATCCATAGCTTCTTGAGTTATCGTGCTAAACCACATACAAAACTGGAAAAGTGACTAACTGGCTATCTAGAATTTTTGCAATCTGGACATAATATACTGTATACCAAAGGGCTCCTCCCCAGAGGTGTCGCCAAAAAGTACACACATGTTGTTCTTCATAGTACTAGTACTCACCTGACTATTACAATACGTCTGCTTGATGTGATTTTCCACGTCCGGGTCCAAGGCTAGACGTGGGAGGGGGGCAGGCGATGCCGAGAATGAACTCATATTTGCGGAGTAACTCCAACGTTTTGTTGATGTCCGAATCTGTCTGTAGAACAACCTTACAATCCCCAAAACAGGCATTTAACGATATTGAGCCTAACCGTTTAGAAAACCCGTAAAAACGCCAAATATCGTAAAGCCATTCCGTGTGCAATATATGTAGCTTTAACAGGTCAAAGGTTAAAGGTTAAGTTTCATGCTTACTCAATGGCTAGGATATCATCGCGGTGTGTCAGACAGACGAGTAAAACGCAAAAATTATAGAGTTGTAAAACGATACGTACAAAGAAATCATTGGATGAATTAGACAATTCTATGACCGCAGCTAGAAGTGAATTGAATTGCCCGTAGCATATCGACAGTAGGCCAGATTTCCATTTCTCTCTCCCCCTTTTTTCTTTCCTGCCATGTTTTAGATCATTTGAAAATATATGCCATAACGTGTTAAATGAAATACATTATGGACACCTTAACTTCAAAATGAAGGTATTGTTTTGGTGTGTGTGTGTGTGCGTGTGTGTCTGTGTCTGTGTGTGTGTGTGTGTGTGTGTGTGTGTGCGTGTGTGTGTCTGTGTGTGTGTGTGTGTGTGTGTGTTTGTGTGTGTGTGTGTGTGTGTGCGTGTGTGTGTGTGTGTGTGTTTCTCCATAGTTGATGACCGTGTTGATTTTTGGTATGTGGGTGGGTCCTGGAAAGACAAAGGTCAAGGTCAAATGTGGGCCTCCTGGTGGCTGACCTTGGTACTGCAGCCGAACTTCCTTTTTATACATCTTTTATTCTGGACACGCTATGGTCTTTTTTTATTTTTTATTTTGTGTGGCAGATACAATGTAGCTTTTAATGTCAGGAACAAGTGGTGTGGGTTTGGTCCCCCTAGCAGCTTGTTCCCCTCTTGATTGATCCCTTTTCTGTGCTGAATTAAGCTATTGTAATAACTACAACACCATAACAGATCGTGAAATTAAAAACTTTAACTAGCGTGTGCGAAGTCGTGATAAATCTGCCGGAGTCCACCTGTATTTTCACAGCGGGCCTAGTGAATGCCCGTGAATGTTTTGACCCTCAAAGTAACCATGAAATTCCCTGGAATGCGTCCGCTGTCAGCCAGCATGGGCGACATAAATCGACCCAAACAACCACGGTTTCAGTTACTGATGACCTGATTTTATTTAGGGGACCACGTTTGATTTTCGTTGTCCTTCATCTTACATTTCTTTCTTTTTTTTTGTTTTCAGGGATCGTTTTGAATTACATTGTTACATTTGAGTCGTCCTGTCTACTGAATTTCACAATCCGTGAAATTCAAATGCCTTTCGAAGGAGAATTTTATGTTCTAGATTTTTAATGTAACTTATGGTTTACAACTTTTGATAACAATATAAAACCATATGGAACACCCTTGTGTAACAGTTACCCACTTGAACTTGTGAATACTGTAGTTCGTTGGGGTTTTTTTGTATGTCACTTTATATTTTTATCTACCCTTAGGGGACAGCCTTCGTCTATGTCCAATTTGACTTTAGGATTTTTTTTACATCCAGCTACCGTTCTGCTTTGATTTATTCAATGGGGCCGGTTGGATTTTGTAGTTACGTATAAACCCAGTAGTTTTTAGGAATTACAGTAGTTTTTATTTCTTGTGTCTAGTTATGTATTACTTGCTTGTACTTATATCAAATGTTTCTATAAGGCTAATCTTATAATATTTAGAATATCTCACACCTATCAAACAAGGCACAATATACTTATCATTAAAACTTCCTAAAGTCAGACTAGAATCCGGCCTTTTACCCTGTTAAAATAAAACAGACATAAATAAATATAAATAAATAAATAAATCTACCTAATGAGAATGGGCGGAATCATAATTTCTAACGTCTAGACATTCTTTAATATATTTTCCTATGTATACCATAGATCTATACATAAACAAATAAACTTCCTTCACCGTAAGAAGACTAGGGACGGTCCCCCGGACCAATGTTGCCTGCCCTCCCTCCAGGATTGCTGCCAGAGGCCGCGGTAAATGATGGATGGTGCCGTTTGTATTCACAGGTGCACGGGTCGGCCCAGACGGACTGGCACCGACTTCCTTTTGAAGGGGACCGCCTCTCTGGGGTGGGCGTTATGGCTTCCAGCTGCAGCCGAACTGGGAAATAGTCCGGGCACGGCGCGCATGACCTCATGTTTTTAAATCGAGCAAAGGGGAACAGTTGTCTTTCTTCTCCAATCCTCGGTTGGACCTCCCCTTTTCTTGTAAATCAAATTATCTTTATTCTGTGCCCCCTTTTTTTCGCTGCCGTTTGTGTGTGGGTTTACTTCTGGACAACATACAAGCTCGAGAAGAGTAAGATATTTAGGTATGCGGGTAGGCGTCAGCAAAACGAAGGGTAAAGCCCCCCAGCGGCTTTCTATGATACTGCAGCAAACTTTCGGATCATTTTCTTCCCCCAACTTACTCATTCATTGATCTATTCACTCATTCATTCATTCATTCATTCATTCATTTGTGTAAAACTTCCGGTTCTTGTATCTTTCTTTGTGCATTTTCTTCCCCCACTTCCTCATTCATTGATTCATCCATTCATTCAGTCATTCATTCATTCATTCATTCATTCATTCATTCATTCAGTCATTCATTAATGTATTCTTCGTGCTTTTCTATACCACCTTCACTCTTCGCATTGCTCAAAGTGTGCCTCCCGGAAGAAAGATCCTCGACACACCTCAAAAATCCTTCCCGTTTTCCGGTGTATATATCACCCCGACACTTCTCACCTTGCCTGTTTACTCCAGAGTGTCCCCGGTTTTGTCCGGTTTGTTTTCCCGGGAGGTACAAACACGAGAAGACTGACTGTCCTCTGTAGGCGTTACAAGAGTTTTCTACAACAACAAACACATCACAAAAGCCCGTATTCTTTGAAGATGGAGAAGTGCTTCCAGATGCAACTACTTGCAACGCGTACTGACCCCAGAAGGCCTACTGAAATACACCGAATCCTTCCGGGCAACAGGACCAAGAAATTGTGAAAATAATCTCACACACTGTGTTATCTTGAAAGTTCATCTGTGTTGGTAGAAGCCATTATGAAGCAAGTTTAAACTGTAATTTCCAACACAAAAAATTGGACTTACCCAAATTTTCTGCCTGTTTTATGCACGAGGCCATCTACATCAGGGCATTACAACCATCCCCCAACAAGGACGGGGGGCGCCACAGACTTTCTGCAACCTATGATCCATTGCTCACCGAGTCATGTGTGTCATCTGCATAACATGACGTCACAGAAGAGTTGTACAGTCAGAAATTTGGGAAAGTCCAATTTCTTGTGTTGGAAATAACAGTTTAAACTTGCTTCATATACACTGTGTTATTAAACTTTATCACTATTGTTTTTTTGGGTCTACATTAAATCTGCATGCAAGAATTATAAACCATTGCAATATCGAACAATCCACCCAACGGCTTTCATTCAAATTGCAGCGGCAAGCAAGAAGGTACTGAGTTTCAAAAGAAAAAAGTTTATACGTGCAAGTATCATATTTTAGTCAGCAATGAAATAACTGCCAAGTCTGACATAGATAAACTTAGGAAAAGACAACCTATTGATGTAAGGGGGCTCTTGTCTTGTTCACAGCAAAGCAAGACGTCCATGAAACGCCTCATTACGTTGTTTCAAAAACGTCAACTATCCGCCTTTTTCAGATGACATTCATCTGGTAACTGCAGATGATATGAACGATGCCATGTGTTCTGTGCCGGCATGGCTACAGGCATATGTCCTGCAGATGTACAAATGGAATGATAGATTTTTTTCCCCAGTCCTCAATCAGTTACATAATTTTGTCAACGTGGGAAGTGACTTGATCGCACAACGGATGCAGGCATGTTCCATAAAACTCACGCTTAAAAAAAAGAGCGATGGTCCATCAAACACGCCGGCGCCTCATAACGGGTTCAGAAAAGAACGTCACATTTGACCTTGAAAGAGTGCGATACTTTATAGGAAGCGTTACAAGTGTCTCTTCTGCACAGACGGTAAAGCTAAAGCGTTTACAATCACAGCGTAACCTTGTTGTGTGGGTTCAGGTAACAGGAGGGCATCCATGTCCTTGCTCAGTGACCTTGGCGCAAACCAACTCCTGTGTAAGTCAACACAAAGTTAAAGGTCACCCCCCTCCCCAAATAACGTTAGATATCACAAAGCTACATCAAGAAATAAGTTTGCAACTGTTCGTCCGGTTTATGTTCGGGTATTTGATTTCTTGTCGAAATATATCATCTACGTTGTCTAAAAAGAGCCTAGATTGTTAGGACAAGCTTGTGTTTTTAAAGTTTTTATCGTCTTTTAGGCAGTAACGTTACCATCTTTAGTAATGAGATGACATATAATACAAAAAAATGACGGTCAAAATGAGAAGAAAAAAAAGACAAGCCAAGAGATAGTGAAACCATTGCAGAAATCATCTTTTAAGTTCTGTCTCCAAAATGATATACTAGTATTGGCACACTCGAAAGTTTAATAGCCTCCCAAAAGCTCCACACTTCCGTGACCAAGTTAAGCAGCAGTTTATTTTCCCTCTGTGGAGATATATGTGTGCTATCTACTGAGAAAATAATCGTGGGAAACGACCGACAAGACCTCTCTGGCGCGCTGCAAAAACAGAAATGTGTGTAAGAGCGCCAAAAGCACGTACTGTTACGTGAAGGATCAAACAAAGTCGATAGAACGTGGAGATTTATGTCTAGACTGAAAATTCTGACGTTACCCTTGTTTCTCATGACCTACAATGTATTTTAACTTGTGCTGTTTTAATGGGCCATTTAGAATGTATCTCCGTAGTACTCTCCAAGCAGAGGTTTAGACTTCGGCTTATTTTTGACGTGTTTTTAGGCGTTTTTATCAGGCTTTTTGTACTGACATCTTGTTTTTTACGCCAGCCAAACTGCCTGGCCAATTTGATACTGTCTGACCAATTTGATACTGTATTGCAGCCACCGAAAGATCTGCTTCGAGATTACATTTTGTACCTCCGTAGCTCTTCTATACAGACAGTTGACATATAAATACTACATAGAGTTTTTTTTCATCGTAACAAGGCGAAGGAATTTTTTTGCCAACGGTGCTGTGTGGCTTGTTTGTTGTTCTGTTTGTTTGTTTGTTTGTTTGTTTGTTTGTTTGTTTGTTTGTTTGTTTGTTTGTTTGTCGGTCGTTGAACACGCAGGCCTGCATTGACCATTGGGACAAAGATAGAATGTTGTCCTGGCCTCTCCAAGCGGAGGTTTTTTGGCTTCGGCTTATTTTTGGCGTTTTTAAAGGCGTTTTTATCGGACTTTCTGTTTTGTATCAGTATCTTTTTACGCCTTCGGGTGGTGTATTGGATACTTTGGGATACTGCCCTGCCAATTTGATACTGTATTGCCAATTTGATACTATACTGCAGCCACCGAAAGATCTGCTTGGAGATTATGATCTGGCCTCTCTGGGGTAACTCGAGCAAGTGCGATCATGTTCACAGTCTCACAGCCAACGTTATATAGAGAAGGTCAAGGGCTTGCTAAATTTATGTTGTTGTCATGTCCAGACATTGGCGAAAGAACTCGGCATGACGTTATACACAAGTTTAAAGATACCTAAAGCGATTTCACAACTGGATTTTTAAAGTCAATTTTCTGGTCATTTTTTAAATGTAGGAAGTTGAATCAACCCTATCCCATAGCATACTGATATCTTTTTTTCCTAGAACAATCGTAGAGTGGAACTCGCTGCCACCAACTACCAAGTACAGTAGGGGCATCGTCGCTAGATAGCTTTAAACAATGTCTAGAGTTAGACGTTAAAAGGTTAGGTGTAACAGCTCGTTCGGTGTAATGTAGCCGCGTGCCTGCGAAGCTGGTGTGTTACGCCGAAGGACGGTTATACCGGATATACAGATACAGATACAGATACAGACAGATCTGTGAGGCAAAAATAGTTACTTGTTTCGCATCGTAGACTGGTTCTAGCTATTTATTGGTAGCTTGTGTTTTGGCCTATTTCAAACGCTTAGTAGTATGAAATGATGACGAAAATGTGCTAAGAAATGACAGTAGATGTCAATATCAGACAGATTTCCTCATCCAGATTATTTTAGTTTTTGTTTTGCTGCCCTAAAATTGCATTCCCTTAACATCTATGCCATCTATACAGCCGTACAATACAGAAATTCTATGACTTCAGGCGAATTCAAAAATATAATCGAGATTTTCCGCTTAAAGTATTTTGTTTGTTCTTACCGTATAATGAATGAATGAATGAATGAATGAATGAAGACCTTCATTGTACAAACATACCCACTGGGTTAGGTACAAAGGCATAACTTGAATACACATATATATATACAACAAGATCGATCTAGCACTAGCACTACAGTCTGTTACATAACGCGTATGGACAAACAAAGATAATTTAAGCTTGCTGCGCCCGCATGGCCTTGGTGGTGGCTATGTAAGATCATATAACAGGCACATTTGCTGGCACGTCTTCGCCAGTAATACCATGATATATATGTGAAACGTTGTAGCTGAGGCTAGTGTGTAGTCATGTGTGTGGTATACTCATCAGCTGGGCTTGATAGCATCTCCATCTTCTCGTGTTCTCCCCTACCACAACAGTTTGTGTTGCGCGAGTAAACTGTGAATATTTTCAGATTAGCGTGACAAGGAAACAGCGAGCGCCCGTGTCGCGCGCCAGTCGCGATGACAGACGAGACGGAGGGTGACGACTTTAACAGATGACAAGTTACTGTCACACCGGTTACCATGGTGACGCTGCCCACTGGCATGCTGGGTAATGGTACGGACAACTACAAAACTGTCTACGGACAACTACGAAACTGTCTACGGACAACTACAATACTGTCTACAGATTTTAACAGATGACAAGTTACTGTCACACCGGTTACCATGGTCACGCTGCCCAGTGGCATGATGGGTAATGTGTTCCCTTCAGCTACAAAACTGTCTACGGAGACGGTTCTGAGATAGATTGATTATATAAGATGTCCTGACCGACCCAAAAAGACCACACACAAGGCACCCAAAGTGATTTCAGGGCTGTAAAACTGGATTTTCAAAGTCAATTTTCTAGTCATTTTTAATGTAGTAAGTTGAATCAACCTTTATATCCGATATACTAGTAGATAGCATACTGATATCTGAGGCGAAAATGCGATGTCGCTGCTTGTTTCGTATCGTAAGCTGGTTCTAGCTATTTTTGGTGGTAGCTAGGCCTTGGTGGTAGCAAATAATAAAGGGACTCCTCTCTCGTAACTTGTTTTAAAGCTATTTCAAACGCTTCAAGTATGAAATGATGACGAAAATGTGCTAAGAAATTGCTGTAAAAGTCAATATCAGACAGATTTCCTAATTTTTTTTTGCCGCCCTGAAATTGCATTCGATGCCTTTATTTTTTTTCCTCAGCTTGCCAGATTGTCGTTGTAAGTTTTTTCATGCAGCGTTTGATTGTCAATTGTGTGGCCGACGGTGCACTGTTCAAATCCTTTAAAAAAACTTAAAATACTGAATTTTTCAAGTTTTGGTTGCTATGGTAGCGATAAAGAGCATACATTTGTGTACAATTCGTAGTTGTTCTCGTTGTTTATTTTGTCAGCACTGATACATCTAACGTTACTTATGTTTATTTATTTAATTATCCATTTACTCATCTTCAACAACAAATCGGGTGGTCCTTTCAATCTGACAACTGATATCTAAGGAGGGTCATCAATCATACAATACACATGTACACAATAACAGATCACTTTCTCTTCTTCACAGAAAAAACACTATATTGGAAATGTTGCAGAAACAAAAGAAAACAAAAAATGACGAAAAGACCAATTGGAACAAGGATTTCTACGAAATGCTTTGATGATAATGTGAGAGGAGTGGTAATCACGTGTTTTGCAGCTTTTTTTTAATAGAAAGAAAGTTTATTGCAAATTCATGCCCGAGGGCTAATTGCAGGAACAAAGGAAATGATCAAATCATAGTAGACAGTAAAAATGAACATAAAATAGTAGTACTAATGCTATTTCTAATATAGTTATTGCTGGGTTTGATTTCTTTTTTTGTGCGTGTGTGCAGTGGAGTATGAAATGCCCGACGATTTGTGAGACATCGATGCATAAATTGGGAGGTGTTAATAGAAATGCAGTTTTTTGTAGGCTGGAAAAAAAATAAAGGTTTTGAGTTTCTG
The DNA here is from genome assembly GCA_013266295.2 of Branchiostoma floridae x Branchiostoma japonicum. Classification (NCBI taxonomy): domain Eukaryota; kingdom Metazoa; phylum Chordata; class Leptocardii; order Amphioxiformes; family Branchiostomatidae; genus Branchiostoma; species Branchiostoma floridae x Branchiostoma japonicum. The sequence continues at coordinate 4,391,237 of CM023835.1, read as the reverse complement.
AAAAGAGGAAAACCCGGACCACTAGAAAGAGGTTTACAAAGCCTCAAAAACACTGAGTCGTGCCCTACATCTGCTTGGAGATGAGGTAATTCTTGATGGCAGCCATACCGCCTCTGATCCCAGCTCCCCCCGGGACCATGACCTCCTCCCCTGGGAACCCTGACCCCTACCCCCCGGGGAGACGCCCGGTAACACGTCTGTGTGTTCAGGTGCAGGTTTCCCGCCAAGACCCGATGGCGACCCGCCGCCCCTTGATGTGTCCGGTCAGCACAGCGGAGTTTATTGACTCCAGCTGCGGACACGGTGTCCAGGTCGTGACCGGCCGCGGTCCTGTCCATCTCGAGTGGCGATCGGCTACTCTCTCTCACCATAGCCTGGGTGCCAGACTGTTTCCAGGGCCTACACAGCTGCAGTTCCTCGGCTCCAGGTCCAGGCTACTCCCTAGACTGGGTACCATCCGGATTTTCGCTGCGCAACGCTTTTCCGGATGGTACCCTGGCTAGCTCCTCTCACCACTGACCGGAAAAAAGGCGTTACCTCATTCCTTACAGTCCTTACATACACAGTTTATTACCTTTGCCAAGAGGGTTATGTTTTCGGTGCGTTCGTCTCTCTCTCTGTCTCTCTCTCTCTCGATGCATGTCTCTCTCTCTCTCTCTCCCTCCCTCTCTCTCTCTCTCTCTCTGTGCGTGCGTGCGTGTTTGTGTGTGTGTGTGTGTGTGTGTGTGTGTGTGTGTGTGTATCTGTCTCTGTAAATACGATTACTCGAGAAGGCTTAATAGATGTATTGTCTTGATATAGGTCTTGATGAGACCTCAAAATGATTTGATTTTGGGCCCCCTGGCAGCTTGTTATGGTACTGCAGCGGAAATTCCGATTTTGATATCTTTGATTCCTGAAATCAGTATTGTTATACACCTGTTAGATGCTTGTTTATTCAACAGAATAAGGAAGACCACATATAGTATACCATTTTATCAGAAAATATACATACAGCATTGATGTAATCCTACGTATAACACATACGGTAGCATGTAAAACATCTAAAAGTGAGAAAAATAAGGAATAGATGGATGGAATGTCGAAAATGAATGAATGAATGACAAATGAGTAGGGACACTGTAACAGAATATGCAATGGCAGAAACTAATATAAACATTTTCTGAGTTAATTTTCAATCATACCATTCATATCGTTCCATACACATTCACACAAACACGTTCACACGATGCTAATTTTTCCTCAGGGCATCGCTATCATTGTTGTTTGTTTTGATTGGAGGAAAGACAGAATGATCTGATTGGTCAGTTCATAACAAGTGGTGGGTCACAGAGGTCAGATAAGCCTTGCTGAAGATTTACATTCACAGGCACGTTATGAAGGTCAAATATAGTCTCAAACACCAGCCGTCTTCAGGTGACTTTGTTGTAGCAAGTGTGGGTTAGTAACAATATAAGTTCTTTTGGCCCTAGTAGAACTAGACTAAAGCACACATCAGAACGCAATTTGAGTAAACTCACGATGTAAAAAAAACCTCTAAACTAATAAAACATTCTGTTCTCCAACTCGAAAAAAGGAATAAACTCGCTGAAATTTTTGCCGAATCTCTGGGTCTTCATCAGCTATCTGACCGTAGCTCTAAATCTGTTTCATATGACTCTGTTCACATGATCAACAAGAAAATAAATCTTACAATTTTTCAGGGTGGACTGACATGGCAAGCAAGGTAGTTGTTACGTGTGGCTGCGGTCTTTGATGACGTTTGATTGATGACGCAAGCCTGAATCCACACCGGACCCAAACAACGCGGTGGGTGGGACATGGCGGACATGGCGGCAAGGATCTCATGTCAAAACTCGTTATGAATCGAATTCTTGCCATGATTGAGCACCATGTCCCCTCCCCCTTTTTTCGTGTCCCTCTTCTTGTCTACTGGATGTAACATGTAACAGAAACGTTCTTTTACAGTAGTACGAAAGATATGATGAACATACTGTAACGTTTTACCATACTAACCTATTTTCCATAGTCTTTCGTGATCGAGCACTAGCCTGGGTGCCATCCTATTTGTATGTCGGGGCTCCCATACTCGCTCCCTAAAATTCGACATGTTTCTGATACTAAAATTCGTCATATTTCTGATACTAAAATTCGACATGTTTGTGATACTAAAATTCATTATGTTTCTGATACTTAAGTTCGTCATGTTTTAATTTCATTAACTTCGCTCTACGACTGGATACATCCCGAAACTTTTGAAGACATCCTTCGCAGATCTGGCACTGGTGTCCCGGGGCCGTGGGAAGTTAGGGGACCCGCACAGATGAGGCCGTGATTGGCAACAGCGGATTTGATTACTCATCACCGATGACAGAAATGGCGGGAAGAGAGAGAGGGGGTCTACCCAGTTGACAGAAAATCAAAATACACGAACTTTAGTCAGAAGAATCCTGAATTCTCCTTATCCTTGACGACTTATCTTGCTATTTTTGTGCTGCTACATGGATTGAAGTAGCTAGAAATGACAACGCGTTATCAAAAAACAAACAAACAAACAGACATACAAACGGATGTTTCTTCCCAAAACTTTAACAACCGTACGCATAAAGCTACTTGTCTGACGACAGAAATTCAAGCAGAATAGCCATTAAAAACTGTCAGAAAACGTCTCTCTATACACACACGTGTAATTAAGTTGAAATAAATAAACTTAAAATATAGAGGGGCATTTGTCATGATAAGATAAAGGAAAGACAAAGGAGGAACCAGATACATGTATGATGAAAATTGGCGCTGTTAGGAGTGGTATAAGCCTGTAACGTTTTGGTGCTGTAGTAGAGGTTGTACATACTGTAGGCACGGGCGTTACACACATGACACCGTCCGCTACCAAGCGTAAAATTCAGTCATGATGTAACGGTTCGGATCAGTGTCTAGTGGAGCTGTGCAGGTGTTTTAGGTCCCCTCCACAAACGAGGGGGTGTGACCTCTACATCCGCCCATTGTTTTCACAGCAGCGGTCGGTCCGAAATGACTCAGTGACTCCTGTGCACCCTATCTTGTACAAGTGATGTTTTACAAACGTTTTCGAAAACGGATTGTGTACGAGTGTTGTTTCTGTCGTCGACTACTGTTGTTTGAAATAGGGATGGCTATGGCTTTGCTACCATATTAAGCCCCGGTCATACATAGCTTAAAATATAGCCTCCCGAACACTAGCCGAACTCCCCCCAAGCATGGTTAGGAGTAGGTCGGGAGCAAGGTCGGCTGTGGTTGGCAGGTGTTCGGCGATGTCGGCTAGGTGTAGACGGGAGGTTCGGCCATGGTTGGTTGGTGGTTGGTTGGCTGGTGTTCGGGACTAGGTCAGCAGTGTTCGTGGTGTATTCGGGGGTCAAATTTGACTCAAATTTAACTCAAATTCGATTCGCATAGAAAGGTAGGCGTTGGTTGGTGGTCGCGGGAAGATTCTGAATGTGTGACAGGGGTTTTATTCACTGATATCCTAAAAAATTCAAGAACTGTTTTAGTAAGCGTCAAGCTCAAGGTTTCGCAACCAAAGGGGACCAAACCATGTTCCGATATATAGTCGTATAGATGATTTTCTTTATTTTGGAGTAGAATTTTGTGGTTGTGTCGTTTTTCTAGGATGTTTGATAACACATATGACGTGGCTGTATGCGACCTTGACTGACATTGTTTACGTCAGAGCGTGTTTTCCAACCCTTCCCGGAATAGTCTGCACCGTGACATCCCCAAAACTTTGTCTTCGCGGATCCCCGGAACGATGCGCGGCATCGCCCGACCCCATTTCCCACATTCCCCGCCCGGCTTCCCTCCCCGGGACGCTTCCGACTTTTGGCAAGACCGGTTTAGCCTGGTTACCAGTCTCCACAGGCTGCCTTACGCTGAGGTCACATTTCCAAACCGGGGCCCGACCGGGCTGTTTCGATTAACGAAAAATCAACAATTTACATGAAGAATATACGTAAATAGTTCCCATTATTAATTTTTTAAACGTTCTTGCTTTGTTGTCATTTATATCCTATTCGTTCCATAAGACTGCCCGGCCGGGCCCCGGTTTGGAAATGTGGCCTCAGCATTTGGGGTGTTTTACCGGCCCGTCCTAGCAGCCTCTCCGGACATGTTAGATCTTTCCATTCGGCCTTTCTAATTATCAATACCGTCCTGTAGTCAGTGTAGACATCGTAGGCGAACTAATTGATAATTCCTTAATTGAAACCGACGCCGTATAAAACTAGCCTCTACCAGGCTTCAGAAGCGGCTGGAAAGAGTAGAAATTGGCCAAATAGATCTAGACCGATAACATGCCAGGGGAGTTGGTCCGCTAAAGGAGTACATACATTTGCATGAGCATGTTATCTGTCTATCTGGCCAATCAATCTTTCTAGCCGCTTCTGAAGCCTGGTAGAGGCTAGTAATAAAACGTAGGAATGAGCAAATGGTCCTGGCAGGCGGGCAGTACCCCCAGTACCGTAAACACACCGGGGAGCCTGCGATGGGCTGGCTGCGAGGCTAGACTGGCGGGAATTCTCATCTATTTTCGTCAGGCCGGCAGGTGTCAGTTTTATATGCACAATTCAAATAAACACAGCCGGATATGGTGGCGCACCTTTTGGGAGGGACGCGCTGGACAGTTTGGGTACAACATTCGGGGCAAGAGGGACCTAGGTGTTCCTATATGGTGGTCATATAGGAAGGAAGCGATCGGCTGATTGATTGATTGATTGATTGATTGATTGATCAATTTAAATTCATAGAGACAAGAGAGGTAAATTTTCCGCACACAAATCAGTAACAAAGTTAGCCTGGATGCCAGACTGTTCTCAGGGCTAGTAACTGAGGGATCTGTGGTAAAATTTCCTTGGGGGACATGTTGGCCCTGGAGCCGAGGAGCTAGTCTGTGTACAACAAAGCACAGTAATGTTTTCTATAACAAAGTACAATCATGTACTTCTAGTCTATTTAGAGTTGCATAGAACGAGATAGAACAAGAAGTATTCTATGAATGCTCATATTTATCATATATGGCATCAATGAGGTTTTTAATAATCCTTGATGGCATGCACTGGTCACGACACACGTGTAATAGCAAAATCATACACCTAGCTAGGCTAGTTTCATACATGTACATATACAATTGCAGGTAACTGTTTGACCACAATTCAACGCTAGGATGCATATGTCAAACACTAATGCAAGATATTCTGTAACGGTTTATATAGCATATTTACTATTGAGAAAACAAGAACCGGTCCCGAAAATAATTTCATCAGGTTGGTAGAACATAGGCTATTAGGATTTTCTTGTACACAACCAGAGATTCTCTCACCTTGTTTACGTTTCGATGTCTATCAGACACCTTCTGAGGAAGGTACATCGAAACGTAAACAAGGATAGACATCGAAACGTAAACAAGGTGAGAGAATCTCTGGTTGTCCCGATCCCAATATCCTAGCCTGGGTACCATCCGGATTTTGGCTCCCCTACGCTCGATTTTTTTCAAGCGTAGTATGGCAATCACTCGAGATCTTTATTCGTAATCAGATACAGACTAGAGTCATGTACAGATACACATTAATGCACAGATACAGATTCATGTACAGATATACAGATATACGAGTATGATGACCGTGTCAGTCCCTACACCTGAGTGAGGAGGTTTGACACGGTGGCCTTCGCGTGAATTTGTTTAAGGTGGATAACAAGTTGCGAATTTCAAGCGTAGGGGAGCCAAAATCCGAATGGTACCCAGGCTACCAATATCCAACAAACTCGCGGTGTATTGCTGTCACCCTGGCACGACAGGCCGGGTGTTCCGCACATGTTGTCGGGGCACCTCGCCCGCCGACCCGCGGCTGTCCGCATGCTGTTCGCATTTTACGGGGATCAAGATCGGTACAAACAGAGTAATAGGATTTTTATTCCCGAAGTCATGAATCAAAGAATGTGTCCACGAATAGGGTGGGCCTACAATGTAGGAGTATGGTAGCAAGCGATCTAAGCCCTCCCTCCAAAATAGTGCAATTGATAGATCCCATAAACTCCAGTTGTAAGTTTTATTTCGTTCATTCAGTTCGTTTCACTGCACGAAATCATATCTCTAATGACACTTAAAGCTTGCGTTAAGATACACACAAGTAAAGAAACGGAACCTTTACGCAGTGTTCCGTTTATTTCGTTTCCTTTCACTCCTCTTACATCTGAGAAAACAAAGTTTTCAACTACATGTACTCTAATCTTCAAACAGATGTTGGTGTGACTGCTCGTAATGTATAGACATTACGATTTTCTACTCCAACATTTGCTTGTATATTATGCAAACATCGCTACTTGTGTCATAAAATTTAAACCAAGCGAGCATTTTTTTTAGATTTTTTTAATGCATTGTTTTCCTTCAGAATATTTTAGATGATTTTTTTCCAACGCTGATCGTTCCCGTCTGTTGCGGTGGGCGGGAAGAGACCATTCCGTCCAACCTGCAACAAATTAGCCACGGTCCACCCACAACCACAGCCCCTGGCCCTTTGTTTATCCGCTCCATTAGTTAACAAACGATGCCGATGATATGCCATCCAATACCGAACAGGTGGGAACGATGCCCTCCCCAATTGATGCCGTCCGAGTCAGGCGAGGGAAGGTGGGGAGAGGGGCGTGGTGAGTCTACTGCTGCAAACGATAGATGACACAAATCTCCAAGCAGATGTAGGGTCCGGCTTAGTGCCATCAGCACTGTTGCATTTTGTTGCATTTAGTACGTATTTCCTTCGAGTTCGAGATATATGCACTACGGAAAAGATAGCCTGGTTACCAAACCTATTTTAGGTGCCTAGTTTTTTTTTGTCGACGTCCTCTCCGCAAATGGCTAATATGAAACGGGGTTCGCCAGGCCTCCATCCGGGTGATTTGTAGTCAATCACCGACTTCCAGATAGTGATATTTGGACCATCGCACACCAGGACATGCCCCTACTCTTTATCTTTATCTTTATCGAAAGATATGGTGGGTTCTTTAACGTGCGTGGGGTGTGGCTCTCCCCAAACACGGGACCTCCATTTAACGTCCGAGGGACGTCCCTAACCAAACCTAGGTACTCATTTTCACCTGAGTGAAGTGTTGTGTAAAGTGCCTTTCCCAAAGGCACAACATCGGGACATGTTGGAGGATTCGAACTCAGGACCTATGGGTTCTGGGCAAAATACCCAACCATTAAACAATTATATGCAGTCCTTCCATCAGCATTAATACCATGCACGTGTTTTGTGTAGGATGCTAGCCTGTGTGCCAGACTGTTGCCAGGGCCAGTATACAGGCTAGTTCTTCGGCTCCAGTGGCAACATTTCCCCAAGGAAATTTTTACCACAGACCCCCTGTGCTTCTCAGGGGCTGGCCTGTGTATTGGCCCTAAGAACAGTCTGGCATCCAGGCTAGTAGTATGCGGGCCTAAAACGATACGAACACTCTGATCACAGACATATGCTCAAGTTCACTTAACATTTAAACCCCAAACGTATCATGTAGCGAACTAGAGTGTGGAAAGAAAACAATACAAAAAGACCTTTGGCTATTTCGACGTTGCGCGGCGTCTTAAATCTGTATAAAATAGCATCTTTTGTATACCGACACCTCGCGGCTATGACGATGGGGTTCCGAAAGATCTCTTTCGGTCCATTTGATATCAAGTGAGGCCGACGATATGTGATAACCTCTCCCTGCGGAATTTACTGAAGCTTGTCATCCCCCATGTTGACCCTTAACCAGCATAGGGGCTTCGTTTGAAAGTTGAAACCGTCGCTTTTGAAATCAGAGCGGCAAAGGTTTTCGGAAGGTTGGCTTGGAGTTTTCTATAAGAGTAGAAGCACGTGGAAGAACGCACTGAACATATTCAACTACTAGTACATTATACGACGTCGAGCTATAGACAATGTGATTGAATAGTTTAATCCAATGCAATTTCAGGGCAGCAAAAGAACAAATATTCTGGATGAGGATATCTGTCTGATATTGACATTTACTGCCATTTCTTAGCACATTGCCGTCATCATTTCATACTTTAAGCGTTTGAAATAACCCCAAACAAGCTACGTGAGGAGTCCCTTTATTTTTTGTTACCACCACTGGATAGCTAGAACCAGCCTATGATATGAAGATATCAGTATGCTATGGGATAGGGTTGATTCAACTTACTACATTTTTAAAAAATGACCAGAAAATTGACTTTAAAAATCCAGTTTTACTGCCCTGAAATCGCCTTGGATGCCTTTATAACCTACCAGGCAGTGGGCGTGGTGATTTATTGACCTTGTTATAAAGTCATTCAAAAAGAAAAAAGACTTAACATCTTAATTTTTCGATACTTCAACAAAGGTGAAGAAGTGTGACTTTGTTCACTTTAGCAAAAAAATCTAGATAAACATATCTTAGATATTTACAATAGTTGATTTCTTATCCAAACATTAGTCAAGACAGTGAATTAGCTAATATACTTCATGTTTTATTACATTACAATATTTTCAAGTTTGACGCCTTGCGCCAAATGTTACAATTAACACATCAGAACACAGTAAAACTTAAGCAAATCTGTACAAAAAGTTAACAACAAGAGCAGGAAACAAATTTGTATCACTGCTAACAGCATAACATAACTCCAAACCTTTGGCTTTTGCATAGCCTGGGTGCCATGTTGTTGCCAGGGCCAGTATACAGGCTAGCTCATCGGCTCCAGAGCCAGAGCAACTGGGGGCTGGCCTGTGTATCGCCCTGAGAGCAGTCTGGTACCCAGGCTAGGTTTCGCACATATATAACATACTGTAGACTACTAGCAATAAATCAAAATTACAAGAATCTAAAGGGTTGACCTTATTTTATGTTCTTTACCGCAGCATTCAAGGTTATAGACATATTCGTGTCCAAAATGCTAGCCAGAGCATTTGACCTAATTCAACAAATACGGTAGGAACAGATTTAGATTCAGAACGACAAAGCAGTTTGTGACATCTAACCATATTAGATGATACCTAAAACTTGTCGTCAAAGCTAGTCTGCATTAAATCTTAGCTCTAATGTTGGGTTGAAGTGTAACATTCACAGTTTGTCAACAAGTCGAATTCAGTGACATAGGCTGTCAATAACAATAACGGCTGCTGATTGGTCAATGTAACGTTACATGTTGATTATGACAAAACGAATCGTTGCAATTCGAAGCTCTTGATTGGTTAATGCTGCTAACGGTTGAACTTGAAAGTGTTTTCGTTGAAGACAAAGTATTTTTTTTCTTCTTAGGTTGAAAATCTTTTCCACGTATGTCTCTGTTAGAACATTTTTCCGTGATCACATACTATTGCTATAGTCTATATTTCAAAAGCCAAAGCACTTTTAAAAATCGGTAAGAGAAGTTAAGAGAAGATTTCCAGAATCTTTTCCAAAAGCACACCTGACAAGCAGGCCTTTTTTTCGTGACAACAACAGTCCCTGGCAGCTAGCTATAATCAACAGAAAAATACAACGTAAAAACTACATAAAGAACTACTAACTGGTGATGGGGTGGGGAGGGGGGCATCAACTCTGAAAGTAACCTCGCATGACCTCCCGCATGCCTGGCGGGAAAACTGGTCGTTCCCTCTCACACTTGCCCTGTATAAAACAAGGAGGGAGAAATATACAATAAGAATCACTCCTATACACTTCATAATTTCATATCGTTCAATGTATCCCATGCAAAACGGACCAGATACTCGAAAATACTACAGTAGTTAAGTTCTGTACAGTCGTTGTTACGTATTCTTTTTTTGAGAATTTTTGTACTGTTTTCTACTCTAAATTGTAGGATGTCCTTTGGTTGGCTGGTGTTCGGGGGAAGGTTCTGAATGTGTGACAGGGGCTTAACTCTCCGTTTCTCTGCGTACAGCGTTTAAAATGCCTTCTCGACATTCTATATGGGAATATTTATGACATATTGACATGTATGAGCATCTATCTGATACAGTATATAGTAACGGTTGATATGTGTGCCATAGGCTGCCTCGCGTTCTTTTTGGACACAGTAAAAGAGGAGACGAAAGGTTTAAATCAACTGATCATCCTTAACAAAACGTTTCCGAGTCGAAATTGCCGCAACGCACGCAAGTTTGGATAGGAAGCCGAGACTATGGCACGCCGGGGGTCAAGGTATTCCTGTCGGTATGATATACTGTGTCATATTTTTATGTCTTTGTATTTTTACTCCACGCGAGCTTTCGTGTCTTTGCTGGGTGACTACTGGTTCATGAAATATGAAAGTTCGACACTTTTTATCTTCCGTAAATAGAGTATAATATACTGTGTCATATTTTTATGCCGTGTCATATTTTTGTGCCTTTGTATTTTTACTCCAAGCCTTTGCGTGTCTTCACTGGGTGACCGCTGGGTCAGAAAAATGAAAATGTATATATATAGAAAGAATTCTTCATATTCAACACTAATTATCTTCCGTACAACATTATATACTGTGTCATATTCTTATGTCTTTGTATTTTTAGTCTAAGCGCTTGCGGGTCAGAAATATAAAAATGTATATATATATATATATATATATATATATATATATATATATATATATAGAAAGAATTCTTCATATTCAACACTTATTATCTTCCGTAAACAGAGTGATAGGGGAAACTATGCCAACCATGGCGGGTATGCTTTGAACGTGGTAAGGTTTTGTGTGCGGTTCATTTGCATGAGGTAACTGGTTATATTTGATATAAACCTTGGGAAAATATTCAGAGCTACGTCGTTTAAAATGTTTGGGAAGGTTACCAAATTTAGAAATAAGCTAGAGGACATGCCATACAGACGTTGTGCTCTATTATTGAAGGGTGGCGTTGTTTTAAAGTGGTTAGGAGAAACGTAAAGAAGAAATATCGTGTTTTTGTTGTTTTCTTCCCTTTTTCCTACTTCACCGCACGGTTTCAAACGAAGAAAAGTAACAATTTTAGAGGAAACTGTTAAAGGCATCCAATGCAATTTCAGGGCGGCAAAACAAAAAAATATTCTGGATAAGGAAACCTGCCATTTCGTAGCACATTGTCGTCATCATTTCATACCTGAAGCGTTTGAAATAGCCCAAAACAAGCTACGTGAGGCGTCTTTTTATTTTTTGGTACCAACAATAAATAGCTAGAACCAGCCAGCGATACGAAACAAGCAACCGTTTCCCATCAGCGACATCGCGTAATCTTGCCCGTTTTCCAGTTTCCAAGTCAATTGGCCAGTCATTCACCCTACTGAGCACTCCTGATAAAACAAATAATCTACCCAGTTCTCCTACCGAGACAACAGCCAGCCGAATTAAACACCTCATAAACGAAGCATTTGCCAAAACAGCATGTGTGTGTGTGCGTGCTGGATTTATACTGGCAAGTGTTGTGGTGACCTACCACAGACTTATATGTGATCTGGTTCAACTAATCTTAACTATTTAACGTTCAGATCGCTTGCAAATATAATCTTCAAGCAGATATTTTGGTGGCTGCAAGACAGTGTCAAATTGGCCGGGCAGTATCCAATACGCCACCCGAAGTTTCGCTGGCAGAAAAAAAGATTACCATTACAAAAAAGAAAGCCTGAAAAAAACGGCTAAAACACGTCAAAAATAAGCTCTAAAGCAAATAGACTTGGGCCCAAAAATCAAAAATAAGTTGGTACGTTTGTTCCGAACTGAGAGTTGTAAAATACATACATGTTATAACGTCAGAAAATACTCCAGTAGTACATGTATTTCATTTGCTTGAAGTCTTGTTACGTCTTCTTTTTTTAGAATTCTTGATCTGTTTTCTTATCTAAATTGTAGGATATACATGTATTGTAGCCTGGGTGCCAGGCTGTTGCCAGGGCCAGCTAACTCCTCGGCTCCAGGGCCAACATCCCTCAAGGAAATTTTACCACAGACCCCCTCAGTTAGACCCTTAGAAACACTTATGATGTAACTGAGGACCGGCCTGTGTATTGGCCCTGAGAACAGCTAGTCTGGCACCCAGGCTACGGTTAGACCCTGAGAAGCACATGGTGGTCTGTAGTAAAATTTCCTTGGGAAAATGTTGGCCCTGGAGCCGAGGAGTAGCCTGTATACTGGTCGCCCTGACAAGTCTGGCACCCAGGCTATTATACATAGGATGTACTGTCACTGATGTACTGTGTCTTTCACAAATTATGTACGGGAAGCATGTATCTGTCTGTGTCTGATTTGGTCCATCCTATCATTTGTTTCTACTGAGCCATGTCTAATTCTTCGTTCCTCTGTTGCCTTGCGTACAGCGTTTAAAATTCCTTCCCGACATTCTTGTGGTCTCAGGCGAGTTTTTTTTTCACCTACGAGCTCCAAAATAGGACTATAATCTTAATGCTTCACAGCTGGGGGCTATATATCTCAGCCGCTCCTTGAGATATCTGATAATCCGACCATTACTAATCCATCCATCTTGATTATCCCGTGATGGCTGGATTAAAAAGAAGTCGTTAAATCATCTTGGAAAACAAACAGAGTGTTGTGGGTGTTCCAAATGCCCCTGGACCCTTTCATACCACAGCGAGCAAATCTTCGCGAAACGGTTCCAAAATTTTCGAGCTAAAGGCGTCCAATGCAATTTCAGGGCGGCAATACAAAAAGATATTCTGGATGAGGAAATCTGTCTGATATTGACATTTACTGCTATTTCTTAGCGCATTTTCGTCATCATTTCATACTTGAAGCGTTTGAAATAGCGTGAAAACAAGCCCTTTGCTTTTTGGGTACCACCAATAAATAGCTAGAACCAGCCTATGATACGAAGCAACCATTTTCCGTCAGCGACATCGCATTTTTGCCTCACAGATATCAGTATGCTATGGGATAGCGTTGATTCAAAATGACAAAGGAATTGACTTTGAAAATCCAGGTTTACTGCCCTGAAATCGCTTTGGGTACCTTTGAATGCGACATTTTTAGACTAGGTAGATATATAGTCAACTTTAGATATGTTTATATATAAATTATAATACGTTCACTTTAGTATTTTGGTATGAACATGCCAAATTCCAGTTTATGCTTCATATGCTTCATTATAAGCACGGATATATCTTCCTATATCAAATCTGCCCTTGAAACAATTTTTCCGTAAAAGGTTTTTTTCCATCAAAGTTGTAGTGACAAGCGTTTTGGACAAGCTGGAATATAGGCCAACGGATTACATATTTTGGGGCTCTCCATAAATGTTATCATACCCCTTTAGCGACACGTGTGTCCCTGTCGCAGGTTTCCAAGGAAAATAAAACCCCTGTCACATATTCAGAACCTTCCTCCGAACACCAACCAACCAACCAAGGTTGGCTGAAGTTCGGGAGCAGTCTGACCAGATTTAAGCCTTTCGTTATGAATCGATTCAAATTTAAGTTAAATTTGAATCACATTTGACCCCCGAACACGCCCCGACCTTCTGCCGACCTACTTCCGAACACCAACCAACTACCAGCCAACCATGGCCGAAGCTCCCATCCACACTCAAATGTTTTAAACATTTTGAAACATTCGGCTGGCGCAGCCGAACTGTAGCCGATCTTCCCGAACACCAGCCAACCACAGACAACGTTGCTCCCGACCTACTCCTAACCATGGTTGGGTGGAGTTCGGCTAGTGTTCGGAAGCCATATTCGGCTACGTGTGACAAGGGCTAAGGTTTGTTTCACTCAAGACTTGCTCGATGTTATCTCTGTGATGTTGTGATGTTAGCAGGGCTTTTGTGGGGAACATTATCAACACTTGTCAGGCGCTGACACCTTTCAGATAACACAGTTTTCTTTAGTGACATGCTCAATATTACACCTGTCTTCGCGCTCACCTGAAAAAATCAGCGGCAAAGCCTTTTAATACCTGAGAATCGTGCTGAAATTTACATACTAAAAAATAAAATGAATACAGTGTAGTTTCAAAACGCAGATCAGAAATGGTTGTTGTGTAGTTGTTTTTTCCCCCAACATTTTGATTGTCAGTGTTGAGGTGTATGTTTACACCCTACCCGACCTTATTTGTAGCAATTCTGCTCAAATTGTAGCGACGTACTGTAAAGTAAACCGTACGTACAACGACAGCATCCAGCCGAATATGCCTCGCCATCCCAAAACGTTAGATGTTGTCTCTCTATATGTCGCTGACGGAAAACGGTTGCTTGTTTCATATCGTAAGCTGGTCCAAGCTATATATTGGTGGTACCGAAAAAAAATAAAGGGACTCCTCATGTAGCTTGTTTTGGGCTATATCAAACGCTTTAAGTCTAGTATGACATGATGACGAAAATGTGCTAAGAAATGGCCGTAATTCAATTGTCAATATTAGACAGATTTCCTCATCCAGAATATGTTTTTGTTTTGCCACCCTGAAATTGCATTGGATGCCTTTAATGCAAAGTTAGCCTATACATTTGAAAAGGGTCTTTTTTTAAAACAAAAGTGTCGAACCACCCTGAAGTCACTTTCTTTCTTTACTATCTTTTGTTACTCTCCAAGCAGAGGTTGGTGGGGAAAGATCGTTACCTTTAATTTCATATGCCCCGTTTTTTTCTGTCGCTATTCCCTATTAGTGGGGATAGCGACAGAAAAAACGGGGCATATAAAAAGGTAACGATCTTTCCCCACCAACCTCTGCTTGGAGAGTAATCTTTTGTCTGGTCTTGTTACAACTAAAAATCACTCGACATGAACTTGATGAAGACATACTCCATACCGTGACAAAATCACATCGATTCAATGAAATTTTACGAGACGGGGAAACACAAAACGGACCGAGAAAATATTTCCCCGGACAGAGTTGTCACGGTCCCTGACACCTGCGCGCCACACGTGGCGACCTGTCCACCCGATTATCCCCCGATGAAAGCCGAACCGACCAGGCCTGGAACCGACGACACATGAAGCCGACCGAAGTTTACACGAGCCGTGTCGCGACAATATGGAAGTCATCAGCGTCGGCTGACCTTTGACATCAATCATGCATTGCGGGACCGATCTGTTGTTGTTTATTTTTGCCGGTGAACTATTAAAGCAGAGGGAAAAGAGTTGGGAAGTGTCTGTTTGGCTATTCCAACACACTCGTGACATTGGAGGTGACTCAGGGGGTAAACATTTACCAACATACTTAGAGTGGAAGAGTGCCTTGTTCGCGGTGGAAAGGAAAATACACAGTTGGGGCATCACTTTAGAGACAGCCTGGTGTCTAGTCGGGTCTGCCTATTTACCGGAATACACCGGAAACCACAGTTAAACACCGGAAAACACCGGAAAACACATATAGGAGGCTAAAATCTACCGGAATACACCCTGATATGATGAGATAACATATCGAATTGCTGTATTTTGACATGAAGTAACGTGTATATCGCCGCGGGAACAAGAAATCGTAATGAATTGGCGATCGGCGATCGCGAAGGCGACCCGACCAGTCGCCATGTTTGTTTACATAATTTTGCCGACTACGAAATGTTTGTTTAACGCGATCGCCGTACAGAAGTGAAATTTACCGAAATGAAGAGGTCTTTGATGCAGGTACCGCAAGTTGCTACATTCTGGCATGAAATAAGACGTATATGACTTTGTTATATGACGTTGGGAACAAGAAATCACTATGAATCGGCGGAGTCGACCCGGCCAGACGCCATGTTTGTTTACTTAGCAGCCGACTATAACGCTAGTGAACCTTTATCCGTCACTTTTTCTCAGTGACAATCATGTGACGCCAATTTCTAAAAATGATGAACCGTTTTTCTTGTCCTATTATATGCTGACACCGTAGAGTACCTTAGTCCTTTTTGCTGAATATGTTTCGCTGTTTCTCCGATCCCGCTGATAAGAAAATCGCGTACTAAACCAAACACGGCCGATTCGCGTTTATGCAGGGTTGTTCTAGGGAGATGAACCTTTATCCGTCACGAATATACACACCACAACTTTCTCTGTATTGTTTGCCTTTAGACAACATCTGTTATTTTCCGAGGTGGGCAATGAGTGCCCGAAATTCAATCCCCGTCCTACGATACAAAGAAAATACGGCAAAACGATTGTACAGTGTTGACAACGCCCGATTTAATCGGCGATAGTCAGCGGAGCTCGTACAGTTCGTATAACGCCCATTCTCCGTTAACGTGTGCAATTGGGGGTAGAAAATGGTGAAAAATAAAGTTCTTCCAAATACCTAACAAATGTGCTGAACTTGTTACCAGTATTGTTGACTATCTTTTGCCAATTTTGTACGGTGCTACCACCTATACTTTTCGAGATA
The DNA here is from genome assembly GCA_013266295.2 of Branchiostoma floridae x Branchiostoma japonicum. Taxonomy (NCBI): domain Eukaryota; kingdom Metazoa; phylum Chordata; class Leptocardii; order Amphioxiformes; family Branchiostomatidae; genus Branchiostoma; species Branchiostoma floridae x Branchiostoma japonicum. Next base: position 4,374,934 of record CM023835.1, on the reverse strand, counting down.
TTAAGTTTTTTGTCTGTAGATATGGTAATCTCCGTAACAAACCATGAAGGACATCACCAAATAGCCAAAACAAGCTCACGTGCTACATCTGCTTGGAGATTAAAGCAGGGAGAGTAAACCTTCTGAACTATGATTTTCTAGCAAGACAAGGCCAACTACAGTGTTGTTACAGTTGATAAAATGCTGTTAATCGAATCCTTTTCCTGTAAATTCGATAACACAGTGAAGAAAAATATGATAACGTAGGTTAGACGATAACGTAGGTTAGAATTATGCTTACGATGATCAATACAATCTAAGCCGTCAGCCCTTACACTATAAAATTTACATGCAAATGTATATCTGATGACCCTCTTTCTGATGAATGGAAGTGTAAGTATCTGTCTCTAATCTCAATGGAATAACCATGATAACGTAGGTTAGAATTCAAAATTGACAAACGGCCTGACGCTGTTTGTTGTTGTCATTTTTCCGATACTCGTGTTTTGTTCTCCCTGCCATGGATTTGTTTCGCAAAAAACACAGTCTAGCGGATAAGACAGTGTGAAAATTATTGTGAAATGTCTTTTCGTGGGCGAATTATACCCGTCTATCTTTCCATAACGTAGGTTAGACAAAATCTTGCGACAAAACTAAAACGGCATCAGATTTAGTATGGACGCCAGCTGGACAAGTTCATCCACCTGTGGCAAGACGGTTTGGTGGATAGGTGTAAATTATGACTGAAAATTAAGCCAACTCACACGTTTTCATTGTTTGAACCCGACGTTTTGTGCGTTACTAGTGGTTGCGACAGGTGATTTTAGCGTGTTTCTTAGCAAAATCTTCGCCTGGACGATTCGAAGGTAGCTGACAGTTGCGGTAAAACATAACTTAGTATATTACTATCATGTACTGATAACAGGAAAGCACAAGATACGCAGTTATTGCTTCTTTTAAAAACTTGGTGGCCCGCTACTATCATGCGACAGCAATTGCACACGTTAACGAAGAATGGGCGATAAATGTCATTATAACACGCGTGTTATGTCCATCGCGATCTTGTCTTCAACTCCCGTGCGGCTAATGTGTGCATACCTACAGAGATAATTTATGTTGCATCCTTGGTTGCATCGATGAATCTTTTGTTTTGCACCGTTTTGGGAAGTGACGGGTAAAGGTTACCGTGACGGATAAAGGTTCACTAGCATTAATGACGTTATGTTTGTTTAGCGCGATCACAGCAGACAAGTGAAGTTTACCGAAAAGAAGAATTATTTGATGCTTTAACATCGCAAAATATCGTATACATATGACGCTGGGAAAAAGAAATCACCGGTAATTGGAAATGAATTTAACGTAATCCCTACATGTTGGTACTAGTACATGTATAAATATATACTTTATAATAATACAAGGTACGCACGACTAAAATGTCATTGTAAAAGTTGTAGGGCCTAGATTAGCGAGCCCTGTACTTTTGCTGTGTCAATAAGATACACGTACTTCTATATATAACTTATTTATAGAAACTTGTAAGAAACTTGTAATAAAGGTATTAGTACTAGTAAGCATTAATCTACAAAGGAGCCTCCTACTTGACAAATTAAACTACAAAAGGATTAGTACCATAAAAACAACAACAAGCTGTCGGCTGCTAGTATGCTCGCAGTTCACCGGGCGAGGTGTGACAGAACCATGAATAAATACAACAGTAATTCACCTACAATGGGCATAAACCGACAGAGGAACCATAAATAACAACAGGTAGGTGTGCGAAAAGCGACTTTTTTAGGGCTGTCTAACGCGCGTATTATGAACAATTATCATGTTAATTCGCCACGCTTGATACAATGCAAGCGTCCTTTTCACAACACATAAATGCGAAGCTCACAGGCCAACATAATCAGTTTGAAGTTGATCTTCACTGTACGATAACATGAACGTAACTATGAGTATGACCTGGACGGTATTAAAAGAAACACATATAAAAATACACATTTTTCCCGGGAAATATGCAAATCTTACATCACGTGTGCCTGCTACGCGTCTCTGATTGGTTGAGTTTCTCTGCCGTTAAAAACAAGCGTGGGGACGCCCGCTCAAATAGATTTCTTTGTTTGAAAATAACGCTAATTTCCACCACTACATAACGAAATTCTTGTGAATAAATGTATAACTCAAAAAAGTCTTTTGGGGAAATAAATATTCTTATCCGGATTTTTGGTGTATTTGGTGTTCTTTATTCATGATCGAATGGTGCCGAAGTCAGCGTACCCTTACGCTCATGAGCGATTCGCGATCGCCTAAATATCGCTGATGTTCAGATCCTGGCGATTATGTTTTAGATCGACTACGATAAAATTTCAGGGCTGTCCTCGGCAAAATCAGATGAAATTTCAGTGTCAAGCTTTGCAGGAAATTATCAAATGCCGCCGCTCGCTGACGCACGCACTCGCTCTGTGCGGGTCATTGACCTTCGATTTGCGTTGCTTCCGGAAAATGCCTGGCAGTTTTATCGTCGGATTTTTGCGACATATTCAGCAAAAAGGACTAAGGTACTCTACGGTGTCAACATATAATAGGACAAGAAAAACGGTTCATCATTTTTAGAAATTGGCGTCACATGATTGTCACTGAGAAAAAGTGACGGATAAAGGTTCACTAGCGTTATAGCCGGCTGCTAAGTAAACAAACATGGCGTCTGGCCGGGTCGACTCCGCCGATTCATAGTGATTTCTTGTTCCCAACGTCATATAACAAAGTCATATACGTCTTATTTCATGCCAGAATGTAGCAACTTGCGGTACCTGCATCAAAGACCTCTTCATTTCGGTAAATTTCACTTCTGTACGGCGATCGCGTTAAACAAACATTTCGTAGTCGGCAATGTAAACAAACATGGCGACTGGTCGGGTCGCCTTCGCGATCGCCGATCGCCAATTCATTACGATTTCTTGTTCCCGCGGCGATATACACGTTACTTCATGTCAAAATACAGCAATTCGATATGTTATCTCATCATATCAGGGTGTATTCCGGTAGATTTTAGCCTCCTATATGTGTTTTCCGGTGTTTTCCGGTGTTTAACTGTGGTTTCCGGTGTATTCCGGTAAATAGGCAGACCGGTGTCTAGTCTAACGTGGTTTGGGCGGGCTCTCTTCGGGCCTGTAGACGATCCCCGCCGCCCAGTTCAACTTTAGGCTCCCCGGTAGGAGTTTTACGCCCGTAGGAGTTTTACACGGGAAGAGAACTCAACCTACCGAGGAGCCTAAGTTGAACTTGGCGGCGGGGATCGTCTACAGGCCCGAAGAGAGCCCGCCCAACCCACGTTATCTAGACTGGACGAAAGGCTAAACTTTAGATGGGAAGAGGGTTTGTTGGAGAAGTTTGGGGGACATTTATTGACCAGTTTATATCAAGAAGGCAGAGGATGTACACCCACAGTCTAAGCAAGTGCTTTCTGCACAAGAGGTCTTCGATTGAAGATTCGCTGTAATTCATACAAGACAACTTTTTCATCACCAATAGTAGAGCCATTTTCTCGATATTTCTATATTTCGACATATGAAAGTTTCGGGAAGTTTCTTCGTGTAGCTGAGACGCAAACGACCGTTGTTTGTTTTTTGTTTTGTTATGTTATGGTATCACAGTTTACATGTATTAAACTATGAATAGATGTACAGATTTTCAGTTTTAGAATTATGTGCCACTTTAAGTAAAGTCCGAACAGACATAACCTTTGAAAGTTTGATACCAGGGCTGGCTAGTTGTGATTTCGTAAGTGAGCTTACATGTACCTAAATTTCGTGCGATATCTTGTCTTGAAACGCAAATGTTCAAGTTGATGGCATTGAAATGGATACCTAGCCTCGGGAACTTTCTGAAGAGTTGCGTAATCGTCAATGTCTCTGTGGCGCAATCGGTACCTAGCGCGTTCGGCTGTTAACCGAAAGGTTGGTGGTTCGAGCCCACCCAGGGACGAAAACTTTTTATTTTTAGATTTTACATTTAGACAAATTGGACAAATTGGACAAATCCCCGAAGTCACCGAATATGTGAAGAGCAAAAACAAACAAACAAACAAATAAACTTACCGTGTTCTTTTTGTGTGCCAAACAGAAGGTACAGATGGGCGTTGGTTTGTTCTCAGTGCCCGGATGTAGGTACTGTTGTCTTCTCAAACATGGCTGCGCCTCCAGACACCCATCTCCGTACATCAGTACCGTAGCTAGGTGACTGGGGAAAGGACAACCACAAGGACAATACATTAGATCTATGAATTACACGGTACAGCACATTTCTGTATCAGAAATGCAATGTAGTAAACATCAATTTTTAGAAAAGTGGAGGGGTGGCAAGTTTTAGTTTTCTTTTTTTTTTGTCACCAAGAGGGCAACCACTAGCCTCTACCAAGCTTTGGAAGCGGCTGGAAAGAGTAGAAATTAGACAAATAGACAGATAACATGCCAGGGGAGTTGGTCCGCTAAGGGAGTACAGTTTGCCTCTCCCGGCCAATTCCTATACTCTTTCCAGCCGCTTCCGAAGCCTGGCAGAGGCTAGGCAACCACGTGATATCAATTGTTTCTTACTCTACCACTTCCTTTATTCTATCGGGTTTGACAGGTTGTCATGGGGATAGGATATTATGGTATTGAAGTAAAGATAAAAAATAAGAGGACATGTTTATGTAGCAAAGAGAGTAATCGTTCAGAAGACATGATAGGTATCAAAAAAGATAGTATCTATCCTTTACCAGGCTCCAGAAGCGGCTGGAAAGAGTAGAAATTGGCCAAACAGACAGATAATACTGTATGCCGGAGGAGTTGGTCCGCTGAAGGAGTACATTTGGAGCGGACCAATTCCCCTGGCATGTTACCTGGCCAATTTCTACTATTCCAGCCGCTTCTGAAGCCTGGCAGAGGCCAACAATCATCCTGTGGAAGTTCTTGTCCACCTATGGCAGCTCTAAAAAAAAGTCGTCTCAGCAAACAAAACGATAGGAGTTAACGTTCTATACTGTTTCTACATGAGTAGAGTAGAGTCGAGTAGACTTTTCGTCTCGGTAGGAAGTTGTATCTATGTATCTATGCGTACCTGATGTAAGATGTTGCCAGTCTGAGGGTCTCGATCTTGGAGAGTTTTCTGTCGGCAGGCTCGGTGGGGATCATCGTTCTCAGGGTGGTGAAAGCTGGGGAGGGGGGAGGGGTTACAATAGCCTCAGGGTTAGTCAACGTTCAATCTGTCAATCAATCAATCAATCAATCTAGCTATCAACCAATCAAATCAGTCAAAAATCGACCATACAATATCAGTATTCTTTAAAAGTTCACGAAGCATAAGTACAGAAAATGCTATTACAGAAGCTTTAAAAACAATGAAAATCTGACGATATCTTTCCAAGAGTCCTTGTTTACACCATTAAAATACATAATCTGTTACAAGTCCGAAAATGCCACGTTTCTACAGTACATTTACGGCTTGGTATGATTTTGTTACAAGAACGGGTTAGCCTGGATGCCAGACTGTTCCCAGGTTCAAATATACACAGGCCAATCTCCAGTTAGACATGGCCTGCTCAGAGTCAAACTGAGGGGGTCTGTAGTAAAATTTCCTTGGGGACAGGTTGGCCCTGTAGCGGAGGAGCTAGCCTGTATACTTGCCCTGGCAACAGTCTGGCACCCAGGCTATAAGAACAGGTAGTATACAAATTGTTATAATGTTCACATGCAGTGAGCTTTATTTACCTGTGTTCAAATTCTGAGTCCGGGCTTTCTCGCGATTGCTCTCAGAGTCAACTATAGGGGGAAGGAAGGGGAAAACAGTCAGCTAGGGACAGACCAACAAAAGCGCCCGGATATTCTAGAAAAACAGCTCTGACAGTGTCGACATTTCGTCGACATCTCTCCACAAAAATCAAGACTTGAGAGTTTACAGCGTGTATGTAGTTGTATGCTGAGGTGTTACATTCTGCTAATGTATATTTTCTAGGGGAAAAGTGAATAGGAACATTTGGTAGTCCGTCCCCTGCTGGCAAAATTTCTACAGACAAAAAACATTTGCGTGTGGATGGCATCTCTCTCTCTCACCTGTATTGACGGAGTGCGTCCTGTCTCTCTCCCGTGCGTTTGCCTGCTGTCTCTGCTTGCTGACTCCCGTCAGTTTTGGTTTCTTCCTCCTCTGCGGCCTCTTCTCGGCACCGTGGCGACCGAACGAGTGCACGGACGTGGAGCTCTCGCTACCCGAGTCATTGTCCTCCTCGTCCTCGGTAGACATCGCCGCTTTGCGCTGAAAGTCCTGGAGTTTCTCCTCCGTTAGGAGCACCTCGATTGGTGATCTTGCCGTTGCCATCGCAACGCCCTTGCAGCTTCGATGTCCGATACAGTCCCTGTAGTCACACGAGACCCGAAGTTACGAGTTCGAATCCCAGAAGCTCCAAATACTACTATGTCCGTGTTTTCTGTACTGAGAAAGCGTTCTGGTGCGTGTGTTCCTATCCTCTTCAGGCTGGATCGCAAGCTGTCAGATTTTCCGGAAGTGTAACTGGATTATCTTCCAACATTTATCTATTTTTGCAAGGCCATAAACGAAACCAGAACGTATTGTAGATCGCGTAGATCAAGTCAGGCGAACAAGGATAGTGTTCGACTTTCGTGGACTGTTTTTACAAAAGACAAAGAGGACTTGTCGTCATCACCGAAGAGCTGTTGCTGTGTCGGCGGGGCTGACGTCGTCCGGATGCCGTCTGGATGACTCAGCTCGAGCCGTACAAATCTAAAGCCACACAGCCGCGCGTCGACGGTTTGGAATGTCCAGCGTAAAATTAGGAAACGACCCGTTGCCCTGCTATAAATTGTACTGGACGCGCGTGCAACAACAGTGTCTATTCCCGAACTCACTTAATCCAGCGTGTTCTGCGCTGTGTGTCCTCGGCGGTAGGTAGGCACCGATGCCCGCCTGTCGTTGTCTCAGCGATCGGTGCTCTAAACTTCCGTGTTCTACAGACTGCGTGAGCGCCTCACTGCAGAGTCTAGCAGCTCTCTTGCAAATCTTTTCGTCAGGGATAATCTTGTAGTGTGATGATACCACGGCTAGGGTATCATCCAACTGTCATGTACTCACCGTCAACAACTTGTAGCGGATAACAGAATCTTCCTTCAACAGCTCACAGCTCTCAAAAGTGTCCCCACAACTGTTCCACGAGAAAAGTCCAGGAAGCAAATATGCTTGTAAGAAAACTGACACGGTTATACTTCCTTCTGTGTGTGCCTGTCGTGGCTAGCTGCTTCTCGGTCAATGATACATGTCCAACTGTGACCGCGGCACATATGGCCGTCAGGACGGGGCGGGGCGAGGGTTGACTCCGGGGGCGGAGCTCGCTCAGCTCCCCTCGTGACAGCTGACAAACCCCCGTGAGGGATGGGCACAAGTCAGAGGTCGTGAGAAGAAATTAATACTATATGTCAGCGTTTGACTGGCAGGAACAAATACGTAAGTGTTGTTGTCCTGGAGTTGGGGCCAGTCGTCGTAGACCGTCGTACGATTTTGATGTTGTAGGGTACCCGGTACAGGTTGTGACAGAACCAACCGCCGACAAGGACCTACGAGCCTTCTTGGTGACAAGACAGCTGGATACGACACATGCACGACAGTCCCGAGAAAGAATTCTTCTTATTACTTTGCGGTCGTACGACGATCGTACGACGTATCGTGTCCAGGCCCTTACACGTATATCGTCATCTGATAACCCTCATGATAGTCAGGATGCCCTTCATTATACATACATAAAAAAAGAAGAAACAATTTGCAAATTTGGCTTTTATGAGAAATATGCAAACGTCGTTTTCGGATGTATAGAAGTTGATATACACTCCAACTCTAGCGTTAGTTTACAAGTATGGTCGATGATGTTATTTCCTAGCCAGTGTCCGTCTTTCCGTCATTTGACAGAATTTTGCTGCTCGTACCGTGACGGACAAAAAGTTTGCCCAATCCGTCATCTTTGACGGACAAAAATCGGCGTGTAAAGATAACCCAGCGAAATTTGATCCTCAAAATTCAGGAAATAGGGTTTCAGAGGGTGAAGATTTCAGAATTTTCCCAGAGGAGCATGCCCCCAGTCCCCTAGGATTGTCGTGCCTCGCACCTTCAGAGCTTGGCATAATGTTACGTCAAACAAAATTGAGATGACGGAAAAAATCTCAGGCTGGCTAGAAATTAAACATCATCTGACCTTCATCTATACCCTGTAACAAATATCCAGAGATTTAGCATGAACGGACAAGCCCAGCTGATGTGCTGACTCAAAGTTGTCAGCTTTACTCATCACAAACGATCAGGAAAAGTTCCTAAAATATCACCGTACTACCGGTGTGTTCCCAAACGGGACAACCGAAAGGGGCTGAGGTCAGGGTGTCTGACTCAGCCCGTGGTTTTTATACCGGGCCTACGGGGGCGGAGAGAGTCACGAACAATGATGTAACTCGGGATAAACTTGGCCGGGAAACAGGAAAGTCGTAACTGGTAGTGGTTGTGTGATTTACAATACTGGTAAAGATGAGCGAACTGGGAATAATCGTGTTTGGATCATTCCATGTAAGACGTCAAGGAGGGGTGGACAGGTCTTTTTTTATTCATCCACCATAATACATTACTTTGGTGATTTTATTTTATTTTTTTGTCATCGAGTGACGGGAGAGAAGGCGTTAAGGAATAGGGTCACCCCTCTCTTCTCAATAAGTGTGTTGGGTTCCTTTAGTAAAAGGTGTAGGGGCTGTAGGTTTTTGTCAGGCCCATCTACACCCTCTGTGAAGCGACACCTAGTGACAAATAGTTCTATTGCAGTTGATACTGTTGAAAAGAGGGGGAATTCGATGGAAAAACTGAAAATATTGTAATGCAATGTAATGTGACGACAGTAAAATTGAAAAAAAGTGTGTCTACTATTTGTCGAAAACGTGACATCATGTGGGCAATCATTTGAAATCATCTGCAAACTGCAGCGGAATGATTTTTGATAGACAGACGTTAATACAGTGTAGTCCCACACAGAGTGGCAAACTTTAAAAGGACAGTGAGTAAAAAGGGCAAGGACGCATATATAAAGATGCGAAAATCGCATTGTTTAGTGTCCAGGGTTTCTGCTTAGTGTCCCCATTTCACGATTGACGTTTCCCCAAATTCTCCCTTTCACATGTTTGTATCTGTAGGTCACATTTCTTGAAGTTAACGTTGCTCCGCCAAACTCACATAAAGGTAACATTTATACCTCTGGTAGTGACACCAGCTTCCCAGGTACTCACAGTCGCTGGTTTATCTTACACTGAACAGCCTGTCACACCTACATTTAACCTTTGCCCATTTAACTCTAGGCGTTATCTAAAGCTATCTAGTGAGTATATATATGCCCCTACTGTACTCAGTGATCACGAGTTCCACTCTACCATACTTCCCCCCAAAAAATCCCCTGAGGACTAGATACACTATAAGCTATCTTAGGCTGATCTGACAACTTACATTCATCCACATGATCAGCTTTGTCCGCATAATAACTGTGTGTAATCTCTGGCCCTTGTAGTGTAAAGCTGACATACCAAACTCTCACGATAAGTGTCCAATTGACATTGGTCCTATGAATAGAAGCTAACCCACCTAACCAGTTTTTGTCACTATCTATGCCCCCCTAGGGAGGCGTGCCAGACAGATACTGCATGGTAGAACAGCAGACACGCCATTTGTCACCCATATGAGTTGATTACATTAGTGTTTTGACGTTATTTATGTTAGTTCCAACGTCCAACCATGGAGATCGTTACACTTGACACTCTGCTAAGCACTGTAGCGGACACGTTGCGCCACCTAGCAGGAATCGTCGGCATCGGCAGGATGATTGGCCAGTACAACAACGCTGTCTGGTTCGCCAACAGCCGCGGAACACTGGAGAAATATAAGGTATGGGGGAAGGGGAAACAGCTATCAACGATTTGCCAACATGTCACAATAGTATTACTTTAGTGAACAACATTTTCAAACGTTTTTTTTCGTGGTACGCTTTTATTTTGTCTTCTCGTAGATCATGGACAGCGAAGTGAAAAAATATTGCAAATGGCGCCGTTCTGTTATACAAAATGTATGTATAAGTGTACACACCCACCTCCTAAAACGCCTCTGAAACGTTTTAACACGAGCTAAATTATAAATAAACACAATTAAATCGGTCTTTGGTCATCTAGTAAGGAGAGAGAAGGCCCGAGCTTGTGCATTGGGTGGCTGATGGTAACTGTCTGGCCAATTGGATACTGTCTTTGGCCACCGTAAGATCTGCTTGGAGATTAGATATCTCCAAGAATTTGGTCAAACGCACGGGTCACTGACCCCCTACTCTTTTTGATAAGTGTGCTAAATTTTTTTCAACGTGCAGAATTTTGGCGCCCGAGGCTTTCTCGTGCAAGGACCTCAGCGAGGGTAGTCTAATTAGGAAACTATGGTTGTTTTACTCATTAATCAAACCCAAGACTTTTCTTCAGTTCCCATAGTTTGCTAGCAAATTAACTCCAACAACCCAGAAAAGACGAAAGCTAAAAAATAATCCAGGACCCACATATAAGCCTGCGATAAACGTTGTTTACGAGCGATTCATAGATTGAAACTGGGACAAAATCAGTCACCCGCGCAAATTTCAGTGGCTGATAGACACTCCTCTAGCCAATGGATACTGTCTTGCCACCGTAGGATCTGCTTGGAGATTAGACGGTTGTGGTATGGCATCCGCCCGGCGGTTATCAGTTTAGAGCTTCTGCATTTTTCGGAGCTCTTCAAGCCACAGGGTCAGCCACTACAGACCCATGTCAACAAACCCGGCCGCTCTTAGATTAGACGTTTGCCAAACACAATTTTCTAACAGATGTTGGTAGGAAAGATCGTAACTTTTCCTCCTTTGAAAAATGGAACAGCAACAAAACTTTACGATCTTCCCTCCTAAGAGGATAAATATTTGGCAAACCTCTCGTCTGCTTGGAGTTAAGCCAATATATGTACAACATATCTCACCAGTACCTCTTAGAAATATATGGCAAGCTGTGTATACATCTAGGACAGATATTAACTGGTTTGTCCCGGTATTGAGGTCGCATGATCGGAAGCTCGCCAGTTCAGACCCTAGGTCAGGTAGAAATACTCGATATCGGTGTCATATATTCGATATCACCACGCGGGCTTATTCCATTTTCACTTGTGTTTCCTGCACGCAAAGTAGGTCCGACAATTTCCGTCTATTTTCAGTTTGTTTGCAACAACCTCTGGTTTCTCCTCTCTCGAATTAAAAGCATAGCATATTTATCGACCCCCCCCCCCCCATATTCTAAAATGAACCATCCCGGATTGTAGATCATCATGTCAGGCCCCCAGACTTGAAATGGATGGTCCCGACAATCAGACCAGACAGTTCGGGACTTCAAGGTCGTTGCTATGGGAATGAGATACGGCCTGGGCAGGAACAAAACTATTCCTGCGTCACTGCAAAGCGTGCGTTTCTAAAAACTACCACTGCACGACAAGTTGGATTTACCAATGGTAGTGAATGCCAGTAAAGTCGGGTAATGTTTACTTTGTAACTTTACAATGGTAGTAAATAAAAGTTAAGGACGGTAATATCATTTACTACCATCGTATATTGCCCGGTACTGTTTACAAAGTAAACATTACCCGACTTTACAGGCATTTACTACCATTGGGAAATCTAACTGTTCAGGGATAAAGCACACTTTTTACCTTTCAACCTCAGTGGAAGTTGAAAATAAAAGTATAATGAAATTAATTCAACGAAGAAGTTTTACTAAGCATTTGTGTATATTTCTTGGTCTAACGCTCTTGTTGTCAAATTGAGAATTTTATCGATTAAAAAAACACAAGGTATATGACATCTATCATTTTATTCTTATGACGATTTTAATTTAAAATTGTCAATAGTGGCCACAGCGAAAATCAATATTACCAATATCTTGCTAGACTGGAGAACGCCAACGTTGTCAATAATTTAAATTGCACTTACGCACATTTTGTCGGCCTGACGCCAGCATTATCAACCAATACGTCAGAGAGAGGGAGAATTGCACACAGGAAGCAATGAATTGTCTCCAACACGAACAGAAATCAATGCCCCTGTCACACATAGCCGAATATGGCCTCCCGAACACTGCCGAACTCCCCCCAACCATGGTTAGGAGTAGGTTGGGAGCAAGGTCGGCTGTGGTTGGCTGGTGTTCGGCGAGGTCGGCTACTGTTCGGCTGCGCCAGTCGAATATTTCAAAATGTTTAAAACATTGGTTGATGTGGACGGGAGGTTCGGCCATGGTTAGCTGATGGTTGGGTGGTGTTCGGGGAGTAGGTCAGCAGTGTTGGGGGGTCAACTTTGACTCAAATTTGACTCAAATAAAACTTACAAAAATTAAGCATCCGTAACACGACGGTTCTTCGCGAATGTGAATATTTTCCGAGCTGGGGGAATTAGGAACTTTTTTGGACGGGACCCTCTTTGTGTCAGCGCCTCCCCTCAAATATATATTTGACAATCCCCCACTCGTCTTACAGTCCTCAGATATATACTGGACAATCCCTGACTCGTCTTACGACGGGTTCCTGAAATGCCTGCTATTTGCATGTCAGGTTGGCTGAACGTGATCAGGTCACATGCCTATATAAATGACCTCGCGGACGTTTCGGAGGTTCTCGCCCGCTTCTGTTGTCTATCTGTCACCGGTGGCATTTCGGGCGTGAATTATAGTCCAGGCCCGGGCTTCTGCATTGTACCTGGCCATCAACAACGACGTCTGCGCAAATAGAGAATAATTATCGTGAGAGTTATTCTCACACGCAAGATCGTTCGTAGAAACACACAGTCCGGGTCTCTTGGGCTCCTTGTGTTGCAGTCTACTCTACTACTAGAAGCGTGCAGACGAAATCCGACACTCTGAAAATGTCGCTACCGCAAGTGGTGCACTCGTTCTACAACCGTCTGTCCGAGTTTCTGTCCACATGGGTGCAGGTATGTCTGTCAGTATATGGAAGGTACACAAGCGTGTATGTCTTTAGCCAAATATGTGTAGTTAGATCTTTACTAAAATAGGCAAAGCAGAGGAGAGGCATGGGCGTTGCCCCTCCCCACCACTGTCACGCCCTAGAAAGCCCGCCATGCCGACAATCTATCCAAACACAAACCACGGTAAAGTGAACATTAAAGATTCTTATGGCTTCTTCTTTCATATATGTCTCAGTTCAAGTGGATTCCGGAGCGGCTACATCGCATGGTGCTGCAGTTCGCGCTGAAGGCACTAGGGGAGAGAACATGGCAACATCAGGACACCCTCCCTCCCTTACCCGTCCCAGACCTACAACATACCATGGACAGGTATCTGGAATCAGGTCAGACACATTCTTATACACTGCATGTTATCTGTGATACTCTGACTACGGTTTTTACGGCCTGACAGCGTTTTTATTTTGTGGCATCGATGAAGCTTCGTTTGTATACAAACCGCGACCATAGCAACAAAGAGATTACTCAAACATAATTTCTTTAACAGACGACAGTAAGTTATCTATAATATTCAGCGTTTTTATTTTGTAAACATCGATCACGCAGTCAGCATCTTGTATACAAAACGCCACCCTAGCAACAAAGCTATTACTCAAACATAATTTCTTTTGTTAACAAAGACAGGTATGGTCTTTTCCAAAAGCGTCCACCTGCATGCTCAAAAGGGATAGGTCGTAATGCATTGTTTGAATGAGGTCAACCAGTTACAGAAGGGTATACAAATTACCCGGTGATTTGAACAGGAGGTTCTAGAAATCTGTATTAGTAGAAGGCCTCACGTAAAGTTGGACGCCCTGTCACCCACGTCTAGTCCTAGCCTGGGTGCTAGACTGTTTCCAGGGCCTGCACAGGCCAGTTCCTCGGCTCCAGGGCCAACTTGCCCCCAAAGAAATTATACCACAGCCCCCTTCAGCATACACTGGCCTTGTAAGAAGCGATTGCATTTTTAAGTAGCCCCCTGGTGGTTTCCTTTCCAACTGCAATTGTTGTATTGTTTTGAGTCTTTGACTCTCAAGTATAGAGTATACATCACCTTGTAGTTTATGTATTGGTTTCTCTCACATCATAGTTTACGGCATCCTCCCATTGGCAGGGCCACCAAACTCATTCTTCGTCACTAGAATGAGTTTGGTGGCCCTGCCAATGGGAGGATGAGTTTACGGTCGCAGACGGCATACTGAACATAATTGGCTTAACTCCAAGCAGACGAAAAGTTTGCCAAATATTTGTCTTCTTAGGAGGGAAGATCGTAAAGTTTTGTTGCTGTCCCATTTTTCAAAGGAGGAAAAGTTACGATCTTTCCTACCAACATCTGTTAGAAAATTGTGTTTGGCAAACTTCTAATCTAAGAGCGGGCGGGTTTGTTGACATGGGTCTGTAGTGGCTGACTCTGTGGCTTGAAGAGCTGCGAAAAATGTAGAAGCTCTAAACTGATAACCGCCGGACGGATGCCATACCACAACCGTCTAATCTCCAAGCAGATCCTACGGTGGCAAAACAGTATCCATTGGCTAGAGGAGTGTCTATCAGCCACTGAAATTTCCGCGGGTGACTGATCTTGTCCCAGTTTCAATCTATAAATCGCTCGTAAAAGTTAGCGCCCGTAATATTCGCATTGCTGTTAATAGTCCACAAGGAGGGGCAACGACACCATTTTGAAAAGGAGTGCTCCTCCCTGTTTTGGTGTCTGATAGACACACTCCCCTGGCCAATGGATACTGTCTTGCCACCGTAGGATCTGCTTGGAGATTAGCCATACCCGTCTAAACGTGTCGTCAAAAACCACGAGGAAAGTGAGACCGAAAAGCTGGGATTTGTTAAAGATTACAGAGAGTGCTTTCAAATCACGTGTAGACCACATGTAGGGATTACTTATAATCCCCTGGATTATGGTATGTGAATATATAGGATTTGAATACAGATATCCCAAGGATGTACATTGATAAGTGCATTCTAATTACGTCTTCACAGAGCAAATGCTTAGAGGCAGCTGGCCAGAGAATCATTCCAAACGATTTAATTTCAATAGACTCCGAATTCAATTTGTGTCGATTCTTTCCTACCGTAAAATAAGTTCCTGTTACAGTACTTTCCCGCCAAATTCTGAACAAAATGTTTTCGTTTCTTTCCATTTAGTTAACATAGGACAAAACTTGTCGTAATTTTACTTTTGTGGATGACATATCTTAACGGGGGACAGTCTCAAGATTCAGATAAAGTCGGGTTTGGGAGGAAAGTTAAAGAGGCATTATGTTACATTTTTCTGACCAAAAATTGAAATATTTTAATTGAAAAAAATATCACGCTTTTCAACATTTATGTGAAATTATTTCACATTTCTGACATTTATGGTTGGTGCTAAAACAGTTCACACGAGGTGCAGTTAGTTTGTGGCGCCACCACATAATACCAGAATGTAAACAAACATGGCTGACAGCTGTGTTTCCAGCTTTTAAACACCCTCGTGAGGCGTCATATTTTGGCATCTCTACTTCTTGAATATCACAAGTTTGTTGATTCAACTTACTTTGTAAAGAAATGACCAGAAAAGTTACTTTTTGTATCTTCCTAATGTTACATAATGCAGCTTTAAAGAAATTTCGTTAGGCGTATGACCTTGAATTTATGGCCGACCTATACGTGCACAAAAATACATATATAACGCTTTGCCCTTTCCACGTGAATAGACCAAAACATCGGTAAAGACTTCAGAACAAGGCGGTCCCTTCATGCATGGACAGTCCCAAATGTCAACAAAGACCACATACCGTACTATATTGGCCCACTGCCAGCTTGTCTGGTTTCTATAGCTCCAATTATGGTCGCTTTTTGAGGACTCGCTAACAGCTCCAAGAAAAGGGATGGCTCATAAATATCTTAAAGGGTGTTATTTATTTATAACTTCTTCTAAATGTCTTGAGCTATATTTCAATTTAATAATTCTGCCCGTGAGTGCTTCTTTGCGTACTGATATTGGAAATGAAATGTCTTCTCTCCTCTTTCCGAAATTCTCAATGTTATTAACGTTATATGTTTTATATGTTTTATATGTTTTAATTTGGTGTTAATTAAGTACAAGCAAGGAGGTTAAAAATCTAGCTACCCTGGATAGACAACTCCGTATGCTTCTTATTTGTTAGCCTCTATCAGGCTTCAGAAGCGTCTGGAAAGAGTAGAAATCGGCCAAATAGACAGACAACATGCCAGGGGAGTTGGTCCGCTAAATTAAAGGAGCACAGTACTTTACTCCTTTAGTGGACCAGCTATATTTGCTTCTTTTTTTTCTAAAGAAATTTATTGCAAACATACTACGGGTATCCACAACACACGATTTGCATCTGCCGAAGTAAAATATTACTGTATTAGGTAGCAACGACCCTCTAAAACTATAAAATAATCCGATACGTGGAGAAAGCGTCAGTTTGAACACAAGCACACCTGTTATACACCTGTTATACACCCCTGCCACACCCGTCATTCACCTGAAATACAAACACAGTAAACGTGTTTACTCTTTGTAACGTGTCACTCTGGCGACCACCTCGTCTGTATTGTATCCTACTACTCAAGCAGTGGTTGCTGAAACACATGGGTGAAGCTGTATAACCGCCCTGAAGCTATAGTAGAGGGACAAACCACTAAACATGGGGAGAGTTGTGAACATGTCCTTTGCTTATTTCTCTGTTGTTGTTTTTTTTTTGAAATAATTAATAAAGATTATTTGGAAAAAAAAGCATGGAGAGCGTTTGTTACTCCGTGAAGGAGGTCATTAGCCTTCGTCGGAGTATTGAATACTCCGATTAAATATATAACGTAAGGCCACAGCAAGTAAATTTTATGGATGACATTCTACGGAGATCGACTCCAAATTTAATGCGATAGGGCGAAAAAAAACGAGGCGGACCAAAAAAACAAGATTCCTACATTTTCAAATTTTGAGAGCATAAACCTTAAACATGAATTGAGGGGACAAAATATGATATCACAACCAACAAGTTTTTTTTATTCCTGTATCCAACAGTATTATACCTGTCCTTGTAGATGTGTACGTATGTCCAGAACAATTTTAGAAAATAGCTTGTCGTACCATCATGGGCATGCAGCTACTACACTGGGTATTCATATGCGATGGAACACCTTAGACTGTCACGAAGGGTAGTCTACGACCCCAAAACATCCCTCCTAGTTTATTCAACTTGAATTTCAAGGACGATCCTTACTGGCCATCTCAGCAAGCAAGCATCCGGATATCCACATAGTTGCTACTGCTGGTGTAATTTAGGGCATTGACCTATAATGTGCATTGACCTAGTTGTCGTCGTGTGCATTTAGTCTATAACTGCATAAGCTAGCTTGAAAATCGGATAAAAATTGATGTTTTAAGATAATGGCCGATAGGAAGGTAAGATACCAAGAAGTAACTATTTGCAACAGCTAAATGTTTGTTGTCACTCATACATGTACACGCACACACACTCACTGACTCACACACACACACACACACACACACACACACACACACACACACACACACACACACACAGCAGAAAGAGAGAGAGACGCACAGACAAACTGATACTGTTATTCTTGTCACACTTAATGTTTAAATTTTCACTTATTTTGTGTTCAGTGAAACCTCACGTGACCGCGGAGGAATACAAGAAAACGGAGGAGGTGGTGCGGCAGTTCCTTGAGGGAGACGGACCGGAACTTCACAGACAGCTTCTGGACAGGGCGTCCACCCGCAAAAACTGGGTACGAGTTACAATGCACAGCAGAAAATCTCAGAGAAAGCTACAGTCCTATATGTGCTGTGTTTGCAGCTTTTAAGGCATCGTATTTTAGCACCTCCACTTCCTGACTGGCACTTATTTGCAATGGAGTAGGGTTGATTCAACTACTTTGTAAAGAAATGATCAGAAAAGTTACTTTTTGTATCGTCCTAATGTTACATAATGCAGATTTAAACTTTGGACACAAGGAGAGGTATTGCCCGTCGTAAGTTTGTTTATCAAGCGGGCATTGGCCTTTGGATCGATGCTATGGTACAACGTCCACTGAACAAAGTCCACTGGTTGGCAAGTATACGTTCAGGACAGCTATGTTTAAACCTTGAAGCTATAAGCCGACTAGTAAAAGTTTGCCTCTAAAATTTTTTGTCATTATAGGTCATTTGGTCCAGCGTTTTGTAGTCCTTTTTCTCAGTTCAAAGTCCTTTTTCTCAGTTTCAAATTTCTTTTCTCAGTTATGTGTAGCTCACAGAAACCGTTCCTATTACGTATATGTTTTAGATTTTATTTATCACGTAAATAGCGGTCATTGACCTCACAAGGAGAGCTAGGTCATTGACCTTAACGGTTTTACGGAGCGTTGACCGATAAGAGCGCGGTATGGTACAAAGGTACCTATAGGCGAAAGTTTGCGTCATGGTGGCAAGTTTCGCTTGTGCTAAGTGGGCAGCCCTGGATTAATATCCTTCACAACCAAAACAATAAAACAAAATTAAGATAAAAAGATAATAAAACATACAAGCACACATACACCCTCTGCAATACGGTAGGAAAACGCCAGGTGAAGCAATTTCCAACTTGACCTTCGTTTCCACAACCGCTACTCACCTACCAAATATCATGAATATTCATCCACAGCTTGTTTATGCTTACTAACAAGATGAAGAAGAAGATTTTGAACATGTCTATCCCCTCCACAGCTTGAAGACTGGTGGTTGGAGTTCGCGTATCTCCGTTTCCGTAAGCCTTTACCGCTGAACCTGAACATGGCCGGGTCCGGGCCGTACTTCGAACACGGCTGGCCGCCGCAGGAAGGCACCGCTCCGGAGAGAGGGTCGCTCTTCCTCTACTACCTCCTGCAGTTCTGGAAACTACTCAGAACGTAAGTCTTGAATCTCCAAGTAGATCTTTTGGTGGCTGTAAGACAGTATCAGATTGGCAGGGCATTATCCAATACGCCACCCGTTTGGCTGACGTAAAAAAAATACCGTTACAAAAAAAGAAAGCCCGACAAAAATGGCTAAAACACGTCAAAAAATAAGCAGAAGTCTAAACCTCTGCTTGAAGAGTAGTTAGTCTTGCAATCGGTAGTATAAAATTTGTGCAGTGGTCCTTGTTAGAGCAACTATATGCACAGCCCGGTGATCATCCTCTTGTTGTGTTCATGCTTTAACGTTAGTCTTCAATTCAAAATCTCAATGGCCTTCTCTTCCACTGAAAAGAGACTACTAGCGACCTTGAAAATAACTGCAGTTCACGGGTAGGCTTGGAGCTTCAAAACGACATTGTCTTTCTGTCTGTAGGGAGCAGCTGCCAGTAGACCGACTAGCCCGAGGCGGGACCATCCTGGACATGGACCAGTTTCACCGGTTCTTCTGTACCACCCGTGTGCCTGGTCAGGACATCGACAGGCTGGTCACCGCCTTCAAATCTGGTACGTTAACTCCTCATTGGTCAGCCTGGGTAATGGCTAGACCAATGGCTAGCCGGGGTATCATCCTCGTTACGCTCGCTCCCAGGATGGTACCACCTCGTTCCCAGGATGTTGCATATTCAGCACCAAGGACAGGGAAAACGGCTGTTTTTGAGTTGTGAATAGATCGGACTTTATTGATGCTCAAACTCTGACATTTTGATGACTGACGTCGCAGTTCACACAATTAGTTGTCTTATTCGTGTGTCAAAATACCAAGCCATAAAAGGTGGTTTTGTCGATTTTTTTGCGTTGCGAGATTCAATGCCGAATTCCTGATTTTGTATGTTTCTTATTGTTTCCTTGCTATCAGTGTCAGAGGGGCCCTGTCCGACTCACATGATTTTCCTCCACAATGATCGCATCTTCAAGATCGAAGTGATCGGAGACAACGACGAGCCCATCACACCTCCGGAGATCCAAGAGTGAGATTTTTTGATCCAGTGTTATCGTAGTGATCTAGATCGTAACAAGAAACTTACTCTGTCTTTTATAATACGATATATATATCAACCATCACATTAACCTATCGCAATGCTAACAGTGGTCTGGTTAC
This sequence comes from Branchiostoma floridae x Branchiostoma japonicum, assembly GCA_013266295.2. Classification (NCBI taxonomy): domain Eukaryota; kingdom Metazoa; phylum Chordata; class Leptocardii; order Amphioxiformes; family Branchiostomatidae; genus Branchiostoma; species Branchiostoma floridae x Branchiostoma japonicum. Next base: position 4,354,823 of record CM023835.1, on the reverse strand, counting down.
CATTCTCCACAGGCCGGCTTATGGGTGTTTTACCAGCCCCAGTCCTACTAAGCATAGGCCTTTCCTGACATGCAAGATCTTTCCAGCTGGCTTTTCTAACTATCGCTGTCCTCCGTAGGCGAACTAATTGAAACTGATCCCGTAAAAACACCTAGTGTGCGCTGATGGACCTGGGCGGGTGGGCAGTACCTTCAGCACCGTAGAGATACCGGCGAGCCTACGATGGTCTGGCTACCAGGCTAACAGTACTACCATGTCGTACGATTCCCTAGCCTGGTAAACATACCATCGAGAGCTCCCCGATATCTCTACGGCGCTGGGACTGTGGCCCTCCCGCCCAGGCCCATTACTGCACGCCTGGGAATCTTAAAATTTTACGGGGTTGCTTTCAGTTAGCCCTCTACAGGACGGCAGTAATCAGAAAGGCTGGATGGAAAGGTTGGCTATCAGAAAGAAAGGCCTCTTGCTCAGTAGGACTGGGGCCGGTAAACACTCCTAAGTCGGCCTGTAGAGAATGGACACCATGCTAGCGATTTCCTTGACAGAGAAAAAACGAAGTGCAGTTTCTTCCAACTTTCAAATTGCGTGAGGTGTGTTGTGTTTTTTTGTGTTATGATTTTGATTCAGTACTTGTACATTTGCAGACAATTGGAAATTGCTATGAGGATGGCAGAATGTGAGCCCGGTCCGGGGGTGTCTGTTCTAACGGCGGCAGAAAGAGACAACTGGGCAAAGGTATGCCTTAACCCAGTAAACATTTGTATGAAACATGCCTTTGTGATATGTAGTCTGTCAGCTTGAAAATACAGCTGTCAGCCATGTTTGTTTATATTCTGGTATTTTGTGGTGGTTCCTTAAAAATGAGTGCACATCGTGTGGGCTGTTTTAGTGCCAACCAGAAATGTCAGAAATGTGATATAATTGCACAAATATGGAGAAAAGTGGCAGTAAATTACAATCACACGAAGATGTTTTCAATTCAAATATTTCTAATTTTGGTGCAAAAATGTTACATACTGCCCCTTTAATAGTATGGTTACCAAACATATTTGTAGCTCCCGGGTCCTACATCCCCTCCGCAAAAAATACTTTAATATTTTTTGCGGAGGGGATGTAGGACTACAAATACTTTTGGTAACCAGGCTATCCCTTTAAGGGTTAAAAAGGGCATTATGTGAGTATTTCACAGACAGACTTTCATCTTATGTTCAGTCTTGACTTTTCAATGTGCATTTTTACGAACGTTACATTTTCTCTTTCTCTACAGTTAAGAGGCAGGCTGATTGAACTGGACGAAACCAACGCATACAACCTTGACGTCATCGAACAGAGCCTAGTCTGCTTCAGTTTTGACGACGCCTTCCCGACCAATCACGGCGAGGTACGTCATCAGAAACATCCTAATTTACATATCTATTCAAGTTGAGCCTGCAACTGTTATATATACCTCAACCATCTACACATCATAGGATTTTAATTTCACAGATATGTACGGATATGTATTGTTTGATACAGAGACATGTATTGTTTAAAACATTAGTAAAAATTGTAGCAACTGGATAGTGCTAACCTAATACTTTTCAGACCTAAACGTTGAAAACACAGTGCATTAAAATCCCTACCACAACAGCATGATGAAAGGGCAGTAAAAGAAGTCCTTCCTTCTCAAGTGGTTCATTGGACACATGTATACGTAACCTACTCTGGTCTCTCCCCCCATCCACAGAACTTTGCGGAGTCGCTGGCTGGTTGTGTGCGGAACCGGTGGTTCGACAAGTGTGTCAGCGTCCTGAGTTTCAGGAGCGGGACCATAGCAACCAATAACGATGTACGTATCCACACACCGTCCAATCAAATCCGGACATTCATCTTGTAAGCGTACATTCGACATTCCTCTTGTAAGCGGATATTCCTCCAGAAAAGCTGACATTCCTCCAGAAAAGCAGACATTTGTCCACTTTTAAGCTGGCATTCCTCCAGGAAAGCGGACATCTCTCGATTTGCGTACATTCCTCTTGAAAGTGGACTGTCTTTTAAAAATCAGCAACCCGTGATATCGCTGTGGCCAGTGGTAGACTGGGGCTGCTAGTGATTTATGTCGACCCCACAACTCTTTCACCTTTAATTTGTTACTTTCAAGATGACTTTTCATTTTTAAGGGTAAAATTGTACATACGAAACTTATCGAAAAATCGGTTACTACATGGAACAGTGCGTACTTGGAAGTGTGGTGTTTTTGAACGAAAACCCGTGTAAAGTCCTCGTTGTTAAACCTTACGTTTGTGTCCTTTTCTGTTGACTATAGCACACTCCCTGTGACGGTATGGTGCACATCCACTGCGCCTACTACATCGACTGTCAGCTGAAACAGAACGACTGCACGTGGAAGGTAACGACGCCTCTTCTAGCCTAGTCTATTCTCCATGTAGTAGTGGGTTTAGAAAATCCAAATCACCAGTGATTGCATGACCATATTTGGTCCTGGAGAGCAAGGACCAATTGGCAAGCATCATTTCTATATGCGATAGCCTGATTGGCCAATTTGCAGGTGGTGGTTCTTCTTCCTGATTGGCTGTTGAGATAATTGGATCAGCAGGTGTTAAAACCAGATAAAATGAAATGTGGTATGGGGATGCATATGCAACAACACGGAATAAGCAATGTTGAGATCCTACTTTTGGACAATTTTTTCCAACGAACAAAAGACGAACTCTTGGTCATAGACCTTATCTAGTTTTTCGATTTATTTTGTATGATGCATAATTTACCTGGATGTCTAACTATCACCGACGAATGTCTTTACCGGGTGCTACCAGGGGCATGTCCCGGATCGGAAGCTCCCTCCTCCCGAAGAACTTGTCTTTACTGTGGACGATGATATCCAGAAGGCCGTGAAGCACGCCGAACAACTGTACAACAGCCAGGTATGCTAGTAGTTTATATATACGCATATCTGCAATCTGAGATGAGGTGAGAATGTGTTTAGCAATGTTGTAGTGTGAGAATGTGTTTAGCAATCTTGTAGTGTGAGAATGTGTTTAGTAATCTTGTAGTGTGAGAATGTGTTCAGCAATCTTGTAGTGTGAGAATGTGTTTAGTAATCTTGTAGTGTGGGAATGTGTTTAGTATAATCTTGTAGTGTGAGATTGTGTTTAGCGATCTTGTAGTGTGAGAATGTGTTTAATAATCTTGTAGTGTGGAAAGTGTGTTTTTAATTAGCAATCTTGCACTGTGAGAATGTGTTTAGTGATCTTGTAGTGTGAGAATGTGCTTAGCGATCTTGTATTGTCAGAATGTGTTTGGGAATCTTGTATTGTGAGAATGTGTTTAGCAATCTTGTAGTGTGAGGAATGTGTTTAACAATCTTGTATTGTGAGAATGTGTTTAGTAATCTTGTAGTGCGAGAATGTGCTTACCGATCTTGTAGTGTGAGAATGTGTTTAGTAATCTTGTAGTGTGAGAATGTGTTTAGTGATCTTCTAGTGTGAGAATGTGTTTAGTAATCTTGTAGTGTGAGAATGTGTTTAGCAATCTTGTAGTGTGAGATTGTGTTTAGTAATCTTGTAGTGTGAGAATGTGTTTAGCGATCTTGTAGTGTGAGAATGTGTTTAGCGATCTTGTAGTGTGAGATTGTGTTTAGTAATCTTTTAGTGTGACAATGTGTTTAGTAATCTTGAAATTCACTTTGATGAACTCTCTTGTGTCGCCCTAGGCATGTGACCTGGAAGTCATCTGTCCCAACTTCACCGACTACGGGAAAAAATTTGTCCGAAGTTTTAACCTCCACCCTGACTCGTACGTACAGTGTGGGCTACAGCTGGCGTATTACAGACTCCACGGAAGGTAGGATCACGAAAATTAGATAAAGATCTAGATATTTTCTGTTCTATTACAAAGGGTTTCAGTCATAAGTATTCTTCACAAAAGAATTTGCAGGATATCACACGTTCACATTTGCCGTAGGTCGTCGTACGGTTTTGATGTCGTAGAATTTCTAAGCAAGCAATGACAGAACCAACTGCCGAAAAGGAGCTAAGACAGCATTTTTTCAGGTATCTTGTTACTTTTCAGATATCTTCCTAACAGTTCAGTAACAAAATATCTGAATTTTGTACCACACATGCACGACTAACCAAGGAATACCCCCAGTCTGCGATCGTACAACGAATTTGACTGTGGCCCATAGTAGGATAATGCTAGAAGGATGTACGTATACGTACGTGTAGTACTCTATTTGTTCGTCTCTTGTATGATTTGACGACAAAAAAGCAACCTTATCGGTTAGTCATACAACATTTTGTTAACGTCGTGCCTCAAAATTTACCCAAAAAAAACAACAACAACAAACAAACAAACAAACAAACAACAAAACATCAATGCAACGGTAAATATTCAAAGTGAAGCATGTTTGTTGCAGACCGGCCCCGGCGTATGAGACAGGCATGACTCGGCAGTTCTACCACGGACGTACCGAGACGGTCCGGGCCTGCACACCCGAGGCGGTGGAGTGGTGCAAGGCCATGACCGATGAGAAAACCACGGTTAGTCATTAGAAAAATACTGTCAATTCCGTTACCGCCTAGCCTATGAGTTTTCATTAGACATTGTTGATCGTGTTGGATCATGATGGGGAAGTTTGCTCTGTTCTTCTGACATCAACTGTAAAGTTATGTTAGCCACACATATCTACATCACAGCAACAACGTTTTAGTTATGTGTTGTATGTGTCCTTTTTGCTTTCTTTCATTCTGTGAGGGGATCCGGAGTTCGGACTCATGTTCAAACTAGATATCTGTTTTGTATCTATTCTTTTACAATTCATGAGTTTGAGAGTCTTGTCACCTATTTTTATTTTCCATAATGCACAAGTTGCAGCGAGAATAGAAGTAGTGTACAGTCTGAGTCCGTCGTCACTTTGTCTTTGTCCCCAAAAAAAACATGATGGGGAAAAATTTAGGAAAATTGACAAAGATTTCGTCAGGTCAACATCACACAAAGTGCAGTCGGTATTTCAGCCGAATTGTGTAGTAGAACGTGTTGACGATGATGATACAGCAGTATTTTTGTACCCTAGGTTGAAGAGAAAAGGGACCTGATGGTTCGAGCGTTGAAGAAACACGTGGAACTGATGGAGGAAGCCAAGAGTGGGAACGGTAACAATTTTAGCGATCCTTAAAATTCGTTGCCGAAAGCTTTTGTTGTTCTAACTGTGTCATAAGCTTGTCACTACAAGCGTACTCTTGAACATAACGTAGCCAAATCATTTGAACGACAGAATCACATTTCAAATGGGCGAAATCGTTTTATTTCTAGATCTAGTTTCAGGTTTTAGTTTTGCTGCTATTTCTATATTATCTATCTATTTGTTGTAATTGTCTATCAGTATAGTGTGCTAGAGCGTGTGTAGCACCTTTTGGCTACATAGCCATGGTTCATCTTATGAAATAATATCCACTCCTCCCTTTGTCATATCTATGCTTCCATATCTGTGTGGCTCAGGGGCTAAGGAAACGGAGATGGGCGCAGCCCCGTACACCATATGGTGTTGGAAGGATGTTAACTTTTTTTAAACTCACCTTTTGCCCTAGGAATCGATCGCCATCTGATGGGTCTACAGATCCTTGCAATGATGAACGGACTCCGCATGCCGGCGCTGTTCACTGATCCAGGATACGCCAAAAGGTATTTCTTCAGCTTCTCATGACGAAATTGTAAAAAGAAATATCAAAATTATCTTCTTCAAATATCGATATTTTCTCGAGATATAAGAAGCCAAACGATTAGATTTCAAGAATTATTTTTTTACTCATTTCAGTAACGCCATATAATAATTGTGCCGATAAGACGTAATAAACCAATGCTGCATAACTGCTTCTGATGATGCTATTACTATGTCTGTGTGCTTTTGCCATACAAAAATATGAAACGGCAAGTTTGTGGAACGATTAAACTGTTCTCTAACTAAAAAGTTTATACTCTGGACTGAATCGCAAAGGACATGTTATTTTATGCACGTGTGACGTCAGCAATGGATCAAAGGTTATTTGAAGTCGATATCGCCCCCGTCCCAGTTGAAAGCTTTTTTTAGTTGGAGAACAGTTTAATCGTTCCATAATGCATCTTACCAACTCAGATGAACTTGGTAAAATTTGATTGTTGTGACTTTATCCTGATTTCCAAACCTGACCTAACAGTGGAGGAGGTGGGAACTTCGTCTTGTCGACAAGCCTGACGGGATATAATGTCACTCCCATCGGGAGCGTTCCTCCCATGGTGCCTCACGGCTACGGTTCCTTCTACAAAATCGACAATGACAGGTCAATCCTCGATATTTTAACTCCACAGCCATTCATGTCACTCCCATTACACTCAGAAAGCACGATAGGTTGCCGTGGTGTTTTCAATACTGGTTGGGATTTGGATGAAAGTTGGCCAAAAATGTATACCAGAGACTAGCCATGTGAGACTGTTTAGTATTTCCGTGTTAAAGAGGATACTTTAGAGACGATTTTCATATGTCAAGTACCACTCAACGTCGATCCGCCATTTTGGGTACTGCAGTACCGCGTGTGGTCGACAGGAAAACCCGGGCCTACTCAGCAACACTACACAATTTCAAATGCCTAGTCCTCTGCTACTCATTCTAAAAACAACGTTCTACCAAATGGTGTTGTCCCAATCCCACCCAGTGTTGAGAACACCTCGGCAAAGTGCCGTGCCTCACCTGGTGCTCGGTGGAAGAAGTCTAAAGGGGGTACATGATGCTGACAAGCCACAAGTGCACGCCGGATGCATATGTACCCTGTCTGATACCTCACGATGGCTCAATACAATTTTCCTGCCGAAAATACATCCACGGCACGAAAAGTTGGATTTACCAATGGTAGTAAATGCCAGTAAAGTTGGATAATGTTTACCTTGTAAACTGTACTGGACTTTACAATGATAATAAATAAAAGCCATGGCCGGTACAATGTAATTTCGGACTTAACAACGGTAGTTAATGAAATTGCCGGACTTGACTTTTATCTACTACCATTGTGTAGTCTGGTACTGTTTACTAAGTTAACATTACCCGACTTTACTGGCATTTACTGCCATTGGTAAATCCAACTTTTCGTGCAGTGATCCTTTCAATTGCCAAGCTGAAAAAAGAACAGTTTCGTCTGATTCAGGTATTCTTTCAGATGTGTGATTCTTTTTTTTAATGACCTTTGACATTGGTCGCCATCTTGGGAAGTATCAGGCTTGGTACAAACGCTTTACACCCTACTAAGCATGGCTCCTGCTTGCTTTCATTGGTGGTGATTGTTTTCTTTTCTTTGTTTGTTTCTTTTTTTACGGAATGTTTATTTAGCGGTGGTGGGGGTAACTTTGTGCTGTCTACCAGTCTTGTTGGGTATACCCCCTGTCCCGGGGCGTGTGTTCCCATGGTCCCTCAGGGCTACGCCTCCATCTACAAGATTGAAGCACAGAGGTAACCTGGCGAAAACAAAATCATCGGCTCCCTAACAGTGTTTTGATTTTCGCCACGTGTGGAAATGTTTGTAGAGTTTGATTAGACTAGTTTGCCATTGCGAGCACACTACGAAGGCCAACAACGACAGCTTTCGTTGCCTTCCCAAACCATGCATTTCGCCACTTTCGTAAACTATTTTAGTGCCTTCGCAAACTATTTTGTTGCCTTTGCAAACTATTTTGTCATCTTTTCAAACTATGTTGTTGCCTTCGTAAACTATTTCGTCACATTTGCAAACCATTTTGTCGCCTTCACAAACAATTTCATTGCCTTTCCAAACTATATCGTTGCCTTCGCAAACCATTTTGTCGCCATCGCAAACCATTTCGTCGCCTTCGTAAACCATTACGCCGTTTTCGAAAGTTGTCACTGTGGGCCTTCGTAGCATACAGGTTACCACATGGCCGTAGGTAGGTCTCTCTTCTGGTTTGCTTCGGATTATCAACTGCATGCTGTGTTTAGTAGAATTTTTTTGTTCATTCTGGTACATCCTAATTCTTGCCTTCCTCCATTCTCACACTAACCAACTAGGTTAAAACTATGTAGGCCTGCTATTGACGTTCTCTTCATTGAAGCAGATGCTGAGGGGAGAGACCTTCTTCTGACTGGGACCAGTTTTCTGACAGCCGGTCCCTTCCGAAGCTAATGATCTCTCCCTTCAACTCCCGCAACTCCTGTAAGCCTCTTACCTATACTAGATTTATGAATCAGTCCCTTAGGCTCTTTAGTCTTACCCGCTACTGTAAATTTGAAGGGGGTAAAATTGTAAAATTTCGTCCCTGATGTGGTTTCAGATTCACCATTGCTATGACCGCATGGAAAAGCGACCCCGAGACTAGCGTGGAGAAACTGTACTGCAGTCTACGTCAGGCCTTCACGGATATGAAGGAAGTCTTAACTTCGTCCGCAAACGCAAACAACTGATGAATAGGCGTATACGTAGTATGTAGTAACACATGTATTTGCCTCTTGTGGAGGTCTTCAGGATAGTAGTCTAATATTCATACTTAAAGTTTCTTTTTTTTACTTGTATGCAACACAAATAGACAAAAGGATAGATGAATCGTCATTGATGTTTTGTGCCTGATTTAAGTACTAAGAGATACTGTTCCAGTCCTATTCGTATACCCAGCACTGCACGAAAAGTTGTATTTACTAATGGTATAGTAAATGCCAGTAAAGTTGGGTAATGTTTACCTCGAAAACAGTACCGGTAGAAACATTGATGATAAATAAAAGTCATGTCCGATAATATTTCGGACTTGACAAAGGTAGTAAATGAAATTGCCGGACTTGATTTTTATCTACTACCACTGTGAAGTCCGATACTGTTTACAAATTCAAGTAAACATTTCCCGACTTTACTGGCATTTACTACCGTTGGTAAATCCATCTTTTTGTGCAGTGCCGTAACAATGAAGTGGCCTTCGATTCGGGTGGTTACAATTTAGTAAATAAAAAGAAAATAGATTTAGGAGAAGATATAGGGGAATGTTTGTGCCCTATGTAATTAGCTGTATACTAAGGAGATTAGATTGAAACCTCCTTGCTTTATACATATCTTGCTCATGTACATAGTAGTATTATATGCTTAAGGAAACGGGAATCTATATTATTAGAAGTACTAGTATCTGGAATAGAGGCTGGTAGTGCCACGTCCGGTACTACTCTGTTTATTCTCTCAAACACATTCATATATAATATATAGTGACCCGGCCTCTCCAACTCTGCCATGCTACAAAATGTAACCCAACACCACAGGGTGTCTGCTATAGCACCAGTTACCATGGTGACAGACGCGTACGTCTGGTCCAGGACATTGACCTTATTTGTTTGGAGAAGAAGAAGAGGAAGAAAAAACAGAGCAAAAAACAATATGTTTTCCTTCTGCGAAGGTAAACATAATTACGTCACAAAGATATGTTATACCGGACCAAATGCTACATGTTATATCGATACATGTACTACATTGTACATGTACTGTACTTTAAAAGCACACTACTACAATATGTACTTATATACAGTATATATACTTGTAGGTATAACTAATAACGACACAAGATATATATATGCACAACTATACAGAGATAAAGTGTACTTATGTATAAGCAAGCAAAAAATGACGTAATCACCTCACAGATAAGTTTTTGTTGCATTATTTGAAATATTTTACTCATTCATTAGACCACTAGTTTGAATTATTGAACAAATACTTGAATGGATTGATTCTCACCCTGTCACACATAACCGAATAGGGCCTCCCGAACACTGCCAAACTCTCCCCAACCATGGTTAGGAGTAGGTGGGGAGCAAGGTCGGCTGTGGTTGGCTGGTGTTCGGCAAGGTCGGCTACTGTTTGGCTGCTCCGGCCGAATGTTTCAAAATGTTCAAAACATTCGAATGTGGACGGGAGGTTCGGCCTTGGTCGGCTGGTGGTTGGCTGGTGTTCGGGAGTAGTTCAGCAGTGTTCGGGGGTCAGATTTGACTCAAATTTGATTAGTTTCGTATCGAAAGGTAGGCGTTGCCTAAATCTGGTCAAACTGCTCCCGAACGTCAGCCAACCTTGGTTGGTTGGTGGTCGGGGGAAGGTTCTGAATGCGTGACTGGGGCTATAGGGAGGGAGGGAGGGAGAGGGGGAGAGAGACTAGTCGACTGCTCTGTCAGAGGCTATGGTGGACTCAGCTTGTTTCAAAACACTTTGTTCCTGAGCTAGTTCCCTCCTTTCCCCTTGTGACTCACGAATCAAACGGACCGGTATAAGAACAAAAGAAACACAACCATGGGCGTAGACCAGGTGGGAACATAAGGAGGTCGAGAGGGCTTCTTCAAGTCTTCAGCTCTATTGGGGTTTGTTGACAATATTCAATAAGATTATGACGTCAAACCTCCAGTAGGCTTTCCACTTAAAAAGTTGCCGAGGTCATTGTTTTTTCAAAGGAACACAAGGAGAGAGCAAAAGTGATTGTTTCTTGTTTCCTCTCCGAATCTTGCAGGGATTGGGAAGAAAGGCACGAACTTTAGTATCTGACTTTACAGTGAAGGTCTGCCTTTTTTCGCTCTTTGTAGAGGCCGTAATAGTAACACCGGGTTTTCCTTTTAAATCTGAGCACCATTGCACCTTCTTTAGCCGCGTTTTGTCTGAATTTGTTCACCTGGGTTAGGTCAAGAAACATCGGCAGTGATGAACTGTGCATGAAAGAGGGGGTTCGGCCCGACTAGAAAGTAAGTGAGCGTTGTTGAATGTCCTTTTAAGACATGGTGTAGCGCACAAGCACAAAATGTGTAGAATTCCTGGACTACTCCCGTGACGTTTGAACTACATGATTACAAATGCCATCTCTATGCCTTGTTTTTATAATTGGTTCGGATAAAGGGTTCTGTTATTAATTAAGTCCCTGTCACACATAGCCGAACATGGCCTCCCGAACACTGCCGAACTCCCCACAACCATGGTTAGGAGTAGGTCGGGAGCAAGGTCGGCTGGTGTTCGGTCAGGGCGGCTACTGTTCGGCTGCGCCAGCCGAATGCTTCAAAATGTTTTAAAACCTTCGGGTGTGGACGGAAGGTTCGGCCAATGTTGGCTGGTGGTTGGCTGGTGTTCGGGAGTAGGTCGGGGCGTGGTTGGCATTCAAATTTGACTCAAATTTAGCTCAAATTCGATTCGATTCGTACAGAAAGGTGGGCGTGGCTTAAATCTGGTCAGACTGCTTCCGAACTTCAGCCAACCTTGGTCGGCTGGTGTTCGGGGGAAGGTTCTGAATGTGTGACAGGGGCTTTAGAGGCTGATGTATTATGCACCATGGCGACCGCGTCTGTTTTTCCCTAAGATGAAGAGAGCTGTTTTAACACCTGTGTTCCTCTACATGGGAATATAAAGCTTGAAGATCACCAACCATAGCTTCGTCTTTAGTTCAAAGAGTTCTTCAGGTGGGTTACTCTCCTGTGGAAACCTTAATTGGCACTTAAGAAGCTTTTCAAGACGAGAGGGTTACCTGGGAATTTAAAGACTCACCGCGTGTATGATCAAGCTGTTCTATAAAAACCGACCCAGCGGTAGAAAGACCACATTCGACGGCAGAGTGTAAACAGGGTCCACGGAACTCTGTCCCACTTTATAACCATTTAGGAAGGTAAGAAATCACTTTGCTTTAATTTCTATATCATCTTTGCCCCTAATTGTGTGATTATTACATTGTGTGCATGGGTATGAAAGAGGAGAATTCGATCCAGTATCTTTTTGTATTTCTTTTATGAACGAAGTTAGCCATAGTTTCGTTGTAAGACTGGTGTCATGGCAGGTAACATCGGCGTCCTTTTTTCACTGATTCCAAATCTAGGGAGGTGTTTATATGACTAGAGAGTAATTTTGTTTTTTCATGAATATGTTTCAGGCGTGAGGGACCATCATGCGCTGGTTTGTAGTTGCACTCTCCGTGGTGATCCTTGTAACGCAGGTGTTGGAGGGAAGCCCGGTGAAGAAGAGCGGGGACGCCGAAGGGGCCAAGACATCGGAGAAACAGAAGAAAGTACGTTTGAACTGAAGAGTCGTATTTTCTTTCTTTTTTTTCGTCCTGGTAATCCTTTTATACTTATCTGCTTTGAATCAGGATTTTCAGAAGAAAATACGTCCGAAACTACGTCTGAAGAGTCATATATGTTTCCTTTTTTTCAACCTGGCAATCCTTTTATAAACCTCTGCTTTTAATCAATTTGAGTTTTCTGGGATAAACCAAACTCATAATCCATAGACAAACTCTTGCAGTTCTTGGATATAGTTTGATCACGGCTTTTGTCAATTTTTGTACCGGTTTAACTGTTTACTTGTTACTGTTGTCATGTTTTCGTTGTATATGGTGTATGCATATTGCCAATGCTCTCAATGCTCATCCTTGTGTTTTTGTGTTTTTTGCTGCCTTATCCTCATCGTTTTGTTTCAAGCTGCTTAATGACGTCATGAAACAACTACGCGTCTTGGATTCTGGGAAGGAACAACACTCCCGTCAGGCCATGCTCGGAGGTACTTTACATTCCATATTAGGAGTGACTTAATATCCAAGCAGATGTTTGAATGGATAGAAATCGTTTTTTCTGCTATACAGATACAGCTAAGGAGTAGGGGTGACTCGTTGTGCTTAGCTGAAAACAATCTGTATCATGCTTTACCACAGTTGAATATGACTGGTCTATGTTTTGTTTTTTACCAGATGACTGTGACTACGCCTGTGAGACGACCTACTCCTACTACTCCGGCTGTATCCCACAAGGCTGGGTGTGCGACGGAGAGGACGACTGTACCACCGGAGAGGACGAGTTACACTGCGGGGGAAGTAAGAAAAACTTCCGGTTAACTTGTCAACATTTGCCGTCAATCTTTCAGTACCAGTTCTGAAGTGCTAAGTCAGTAGTCCCGACGAACAACTAAAAACTGTGTGAAATTTTCTTTTTTGTTTGCGAATACATATTAGGTACATTTCAGCTCTGTTTTGTTGTTTATTACCTATAACTAGTAATACTAGTATGTTCAGAAATCGTGGCCAAGATAACACTATTTGAATATGCGTAATTAATATATAATTTACCTTTTATAATGCACATGCCCCTTATAAATTGCATTTAATCTTATCACACATATCTTGCTTTATTTTGTAAGGATCAGTGTGTTTGCTAACATATAAATACCTGAAATGCGATGCATGAAAAACATTCAAAATATTTCAGACTCTTTTTTCCTCGTTTTGTTCCCAGGTGAACCAATCCCTGAGTTTGAGCCCTACACCATGGTCATGCACCCCCCGGTTCCCAGTAGCTGGCCTGATATCATCTATCCGGAACCAGGTACAAACAGATTAAAACAATTGTGCATTAAGTTATTACCTCCGGTATGGAGGTCTTGTTTTGGGTGGGTTTGTCAGTGGGTTTGTACATGCTTGTCCAGCAGAGACGGTTGCAGGAGAGTGGGTGGATAGTTGCAGGTTGATTGATTGACAGGGAGGTTAATCCTGGAGGTGGTCCCAGAACGCGCCAGGTGGGAGTAAGTGGGCAGTACGTGAGGGAATTCAGGAAGTGGTTGACTTTTTTTCATACCTGATCAAATAATGTTATACAAGGTTTCAATACATTCACGAAAACAAAATAAAAAGAAACAATGCCAGAGAAAAATGTCTAAAATCTCCAATTACTTGTTAATTGTCCAGTCTTAAGATCTCGATTGATGATTATATTCAATATTGGTGTTTTTTTTTCTTCAGTTCCGGAAGATTGCAACTTCAACTGCACAAACGATGCGTACGGCGACTGCATTCCGGATTCCTGGCAGTGTGACGGATTTTCGGATTGTTACGACAGCACTGACGAGCAACACTGCGAAGAAGGTAATCATGGCTACTGAGTTTAACTATTCAGCCTACTAAGGTAGCCATTTGACACCGGATTTGTATAGGTTAAAGTGTCTGGAGTTCTTTAATAGTTCTTTTTTCTAATCAAAAATGGGTGCGATGTAAGGCCACAGCAAATACAGCAAATAAATCTTATGGATGACATCCTCCACAGACTCCATATTTAATGTGAAAGGGCCAAAGAAAACAAGATTCCTATTCAACAGTATTACCTGTCCTTGTAGATGTGTATACATCTCAATTAACTAGAACAATTGTAGAAAAGAGCTTGTCATACCATCATGGGCAGCTACTACACTCGTGGTATTCATATGTGATGGAACACCTTAGACTGTCAACACTTGCCATCAAACGCAAGCAATTTTGCCTCAAGTTTGCTAGATCCTTGATGGTCTCTGAACCAAAAGGTGTTTACGACTATTTTCCCATTTTCGACATGTTGACAACCATCGGAGGGCAACAAAATTTCTTTTTATTTCGAAATCAGGCAAAAATCAGTGTGCGCATTGATGTCATCCATAAAAATTACTTGCTGTGGCCTCACAATGTCATTGAAGATACATAATATGTGTGTTAAAGTTCTCTAAACGCTCGTTAATAAAAAGGTAAAACGATTTTAACCATGTGACAGTGAATCGACTGTCTCAACTTTCAAATCATTTCTTAACCATATCATAAAGATTTTTAGTGGAATTGTTTTCTTGTATGAATTATTTTTCACCACAGAAGGCCCTACAGGGTTCCCCACTCACTACCCAATACCACCAATGGCAATCCCTCCGGATGGTAAGCCTACCTCTTATTATTGCCTCTGATAAGGAGGTTATACATGTTTGTGTGTGTGTGTGTGTGTGTGTGTGTGTGCGTGCGTGCGTGCGTGCGTGCGTGCGTGCATGCGTGCGTGTGTGTGTGTTAACTTTGTTTTTTGTTTGTTTCCAACTGCTATTGTAATATGAAAGATGATCTGGCAATCGCTAGAATCGTTAACAGAATATTTGGTATCAATTTGAAGTCTAGTTCTTAATTAAGTACTAATACATAATATTATGTGTTTATTAATTCTTAATAATGTGAAGACAGAAGAGTATATAGAAACTTTGAAATGATTGGTATCTTCTACGAACCCATGACTACGGGAAATGTATTTTTTTTTTAATACATGTCATCATATATCCATTTTTATTCAATTATCCAAAGTGTACTATCCGGAAAACTGCACGTTCCTGTGTGACAACGACATGAACGGATACTGCATTCCGGACTACTGGGAGTGTGACGGCTATCCGGATTGTCGTGACGGAAGTGACGAGCTCCACTGTGACGGATCCGGAGGTGAGCTAACGCTCAATAAACTCCAGTCACCGGACTAGCGTTTGTGTTGACGTTTAATTGTTTTGTTATTTTCATTAGTTTCTTCATTCTTTCACTTATTCTGACAAAGAAGTTTTTACAGTTTTTTTTTGGACCTGGGAATGATATTCGTTCAAAAATGGCTTTAATACGCAACGTTGTAATGCATTTTTTTAAAATAACGGCTTTTTAATGGGTTGGACTTAAATCGAACATGATCTTCTGGTAGATGAATGTCGGCCATATAATTTATTCAGGGTTGTAATATGCCAGGGCAAGTCTGGATGTATGTTCATTTTAGCACTTGCATTGTTTAAACACCACTGTACAATGTACATACGTTTCATTCTGTTTATATTTAGGACATCACATCGTTTGCAACCCTGCAGATTTCCTGGGACCAAATACAGGTAAGAAATGATTTTGTTGCCATCAGGACGTTGAAAAACGACCTGTTTTGCTAAATCATCGTTGTTTTACGTCAAATTCCTCAAGTCCAGTGCATTACAATAGCTGTCAGCCTTTTTTACACCACTCATGTACCGTTGTGTAATCTACATGTAATTTTGTCTTGTCCCCTTGTTCTGTAGAAGTGCCTGTGATTGTTGCCCTCCTGAATTCCGTGTCGTCCTTACCGATTCTCGACCTGATGGCGATGCTGAATGGTATGTATGAACTGTAAAACTGAGCAACTTAGATAAGATCTCTGCATGCAGAACAATTTAGGTAAAAGGATGGTCTGTTGGTCTGATGTACGGTTCAAAAGAGACACCATACGGCTGATTGAAGAACTGCAACCTGCACTCTCAGCAAACTTGTTTATCTAGTGTGATGCAGTTAAGTTACAGTGCCCCAAAGTGATGCTAGTCAATAGCATCAGGTATCAGTCCATCTCCTGTATTCACTTTCCACTGGTAGCCTCCGCACTAGAGCAGTTACAAAACTTTGTTTTACCTCGAACCCAGTTTTCCACTAGTACTGCATGTGGTGGGTTGTCATCAAATGTCCATGTTGCAATATTCAGTCCAGCCGATAGACGTCTCTTCTGAACGGCGCCATGCCTGTGGCCAAGAAGCTTGTTTCTTTCAGGACCCTCTCAGTGCAGTATGCTTGAAGTAAGAATAATGTACCTCCTTTATTATCAGGGTCGAAGCACAATGGAGGGCCGCTGCCGGATGGTTCCGGTATGCATGACGGATTTCCAGAACCTCACGGATTTCCAGAACCTCACGGGTTTCCGGAACCTCACGGGTTTCCAGAACCTGGCAGATTCCCTGGAATGGGAGGGCTCCCTGAACCCCACGTGGACCCAGCTGATTCGTTCTTGACAGGTAAGACGCCTACCGATACCGCTTTAGAATCACATCCTCTTTTATAGCTAGGGCGGTTGCAAGATGTCAGATCGAAGACTGATGCTGAAGAATGCTAAGAATATGCTAACAAGCAATGCATTCATTTCATAATCTCCAAGCATCATTCTTGGGGCAAGGGGGGGGGTCTATATTGTATATTGGCCACCTGTAACCATTATCCGGGGGCAACTGGTAACTCCGGTGGCCACTCTGATCGTCCCCTGCCCCCGAAGCAATCTGCTTGCCATGGCTATTAGTCATCTCAAGTTTCTTTACATCAATGAGTGCCCACAGAAAAGCTCCAAAAGGCACGCCTATGTACACGGTTTAAGTTAACCCCCTTAGAGATTTAAACAACGGCGCTCAAAATGCTAAATATATGTATCTGTAAAACTCGTCATCTTGTCATTGTCACAGATCATGGAATGTATGGAGGGCCTTACCGCTACATTGCCAAGAAGTCAACTGAGGCGAAGAAATCCGCTATCCAGGCCGCCAAGGAACTGAAGACGGCTGCTGCAAAGAGGAAGGCGGAACTGCAAGAGCTTCTCCGCAAGGGGGTGTCCCAGGGTCAGCCCAACGGGAAAGCTGTCCTCGCGCATGCCCAGAAGCAGGCGAGGAAGTGGTTCAACTCCAAAGTGCGAAGCGTCGCCTCAATGGTCAACACCTACAGCCACGCGACACGTGACCTGGCCAACCTGAAGCAGGCTTCTCGCCAGCGCGGTTGAGCGTAGGGGCCCCCGACTCTTGTCATTTCAAAATGACAAGAGAGAACGGACATATTCACCATCTCACAGTCCGTTCACAGGCGATCCTTTGAAATGGAAAACGGCATGGAAACAATTTCTTGATACATTAGCTTTTATACTGTAGTCAATTCTGTTAATGCAAAACTGTAAGTGTACATGTGTGTGCGTGTGTGTGTGCATGCATGTGTGTATGTGCGTTTCTGAGTGAGAGTGTGAGCATGTGTGTATACATGTGTGCAAGTGTGTGTGAGTATAAGAGCAGAAACTTTTCTTCCTCAATAAAGTTTTACCTATCAGATGTTCTTTTTGATGTTGTTGTTGTTGTTGACTATATAAACAACTAGTATTTACTAGTCGTTTCTAGCAGCAAAGCTGCAAAATGATTGCGTATATGACGTAAATTGAAAAAACAACATTAGAAAACATTTTTTCTATCGTCATGTTGTTTTATCTATCAGTACAAGTACAAAATAATTTCTACCCTAATTGCTTCGACAAGTGAATCCTACACATGGTCCCTGAAAAGCGCCGCCAAACGGCTGAAGTTATCATCGCAGGAAAATCCCACATACCAGTACAGGCAAAGTTTTTCAGTGTAGGACTATATATAATATACATTCAAGCAAATACAATGAAGGTTTTACTCTCCAAGCAGAGGTTGGTGGGGAAAGATCGTTACCTTTTTATATGCCCCACCAACCTCTGCTTGGAGAGTAGAAGGTTTGAGAATGACAACGGTCTCACAGCGCCACCTAGCAACAGTAGTTGGTGCTGCAACACGTCATTTGGTATACAAGGTGTACTGCGTTGGCCGATTGTGTGCGGGCATTTTCCCCTGAAGAATGACTCATTATTATTTTTTTTATTTTTTTGTCCTATCACGGTCTTTCCTCTGCAGCTCTGGCGACTTCTTCAGCACCGCCGATCGAAGGATGCGTAACCGGAAGTGGCCCTTCTGGCGTCCCTTTTAGTTACAAATTATCATATCGATTGTTATAAAGTAATAACAATACTGTACAATCTGAGGAGAATTGTAATGACAAATCGACATTTACTTAAATTAGAAATGATATTCGAAAGAGAAACAAAAGTACTAAAATACTAAAAATATGTTCTACTACCTGTCAATCACAGTCATTACTTTGTGAATAAAGGGAACAGAAAAGGAACTCTCTCAATGACTCTGTCTTATATATAGTTTGATAAATAAGAATCCAGCTCCACAATTTATTCAACAAGGGAAAACCTTCATTAAATGCTTCATTAAATGCTTCCATCAAGACAGTACTTGCAGAAAAAAATTCCGTCTACATCCGGGTACTATTTACTAGTAGTAATGTTTGTCACTCCAGAGCTAGACCAGCGTTTGGCAAAAAAAATTTCGTCTACATCCGGGTACTTGATCATCATCATCATGAAGTACCCGGATGTAGACGGAATTTTTTTTTGCCAAACTCTAGTCTACATTGCTACTAGTAAATAGTACCCGGATGTAGACGGATTTTTTTTTCTAACGAAATAAGCCTGACCGCTACTTGGGAATTCTTTTCCGGGTTACTTTAAAAAAACTGACACACACAATACGATGGAAACGCATAAACTTTCAGAAAGTTTATTTCAAAGCATTGCTTTATCACAAAATCACATTACAATTCAGATTGCTGCATAGTTAAGTTTATAGATAAGTTTTGCCATACTTTGTACCATGTACAACTGTTGTGCAATAAAGTTATTATTATTATTATTATATTCCCATGATGACACTTTTAAAAATAAAGATTACATTTTACGAGTACACTGAAAACTTCAAATCAATAAAGCTATAACAATAACAATTACATCTTCAGCATTATGATACAAATATTTACAAAACAGTTACTGCAACTATTCTGATATTTACATTAAAAAGGGACTAGATACTAAACTTTAAAATAAAAATGTGTTCCTATGATTTTGACTAAAAGGTATTTTATATGGGATAGTGATTGAAAGTTGCGTATCTTTAAGTTAAAAGTTATCTTCCCGTGTTTCTACTGTGTCCCTTTCTCAGTAGTATGCTTAGTAAACAAGCAGGGACTTTACGGTATTATTATAGTATTTGACATAAAAAAAACCTTGCAATTTCTGACAAAATTACAAAGTATATAAGTTGTTCAATAACTTTCGTACAAATCTCATTGTCAGACATTCAAACGGTTCCTTGGGACCAATTGTTTCTTTGTCAACTACCTGCATAGAAAAGTGAGATAAATGTAATTCTATCCCATATTTACTGCTGAAAGTTCTTAGTTTTACTGTGGCTTAGAAAACAGGGTGTCATCTTATGGCTAGAAACTGCCCTGCAGTGGTACCATTTTCCCCCAGGGGGAGCAGTTTTGTCCTGGTTGTAGTCTGGTGTCCAGCCACTCTTCGTGATCTCCGTCATCATCTGAACGAACTTCTCACGAACCGAACAAACTGTGAAAAGACATTGATTTTTGTGAATATTCTTATCTTTTATGTCTCTAGAAAGAAATAATGGATGCAAGATATTTGCTGCTATCGCCAAAGAAATCATCAGATTAAAAAGAATATATTAAGATAATGTTGAACTGGAATTACAGGTGTTTGAGGTGATAGTCTATGCAGTTACACTGAGTTCACGTAGTTAGATCCAAGTTTTATTTCCAGCCCACTGTTTTTATGTTTTCTTTTTGCAAAATTTCTACTTCAAGACTTCCGACAAGAAATTAAACTGGAGTGGCCTATTAAACTCTCCACCTCACAACGTAAAGATTCATCCTCCTAACATCTGCTTGGAGATCAGATAGACCCAAGGTCAAACATGGCAGGATTAGAACATGGTGTCAGTCAGCAGAGGAAAGTCGTCCTTGGGCAGAGAAGCACACTTCAAGGTTATCACTCCACAAGATGGCGGTAATGAGGAAACGTCAGGCATACATATGTAAATTCTGCCAATCAAAGTGTGAAACCAGGGGTATCATGGGCTAGGCCGAGTCAGTATTATCGCCAGATTGCTGTTTTGAAATATGTATAAAACATTCAAACAGTATCATTTATATACAATGGATATAAAATTATGTTTATATAATATAATATAATATAATATAAAATACTCAATAACAACTCAACACGTACAAATACTGACAAAATACACATTTATTGAACGCATCAAAGGCGATAAATGTTGCTATAATTTCAACAACAAGACTACACCAAGATACCACTGTAACAGTTGAGCAGGACAGACTACACCTTCCAAGAATGTCTCGAACCACAAATGATAGTGGATAAAGCTGGGTTGGATACCTTAATCTCATAATGATGATATGATATACATTATTCCGATAACACTTTCTGTGGTCTCTCTATACTGTTGAAAACATGTAATATACAAAATGACCAATTTTGGTGTATCAACAATTCTCAAAACACCCGGTTATATATGCAAGGAATCAAGCATAACCTAAAATGAGAGACCACAATAAAGATTATCAATATACATGTAGTTGGTAATACCTAATAGTATGTACATAATTGACAAATATGTAGTTCCATATATTGTATATGAACAAAGCTGTCATCAAACAACAGTTAATTATTAAACACTGCATCACCATGACTGTGAACTACAATGATGTATAATCTATACAAATCGTTTTAAGGTTTTTAACTGTCATTAACGTTAAGTACACTGTTACAATGACAATGAACTGATTTGCCTCAGACTCTCTTCTCCATATGCATGAAGAAGTCCTGCACATTTAAGATGAATCCAAGTAAGAACAACTACTATCTTATACTACAACTTGATAATGTAATGTATTGTACCCTCAACCTTAAGCTCAATACACTAAATATATACTTACAAAAATATACACATATCTGTTAGTTCCACAGTAACATAATCCTGTTACAATGCATGTCAACCTTCTCCCTGCTGCATAATCCCATAAACAATTTATCTCCAAGCAGATTTTTTAGTGGCTGCAATACAAGACAGTATCAAATTGGCAAGACAGTATCATTGGCGATATGCCACCCAAATTTTGGCTGGTGAAAAACAGATACCAGAATAGAAAGAAAGCCCAATAAAATGTAAAAATTAACCCAAAGCCCAAACTCTGCTTGGAGAGTAATACAAATTTGGTGCCAAATGGCTAATTCTGCAGGGATAAGTTTAAGCAACAAGATAATCAGCAATTTTTTTCCCTCCATACATAACAATTGTAATGTACACAGACTATTCTTCCTGTACTGTAGTCTACATGTATATTAGTATACACAATTATACAAAACTGAGCGCTGAAGCAGTTAGCACTTTTAATCAGTATAATTATACAGTACATAATAACATGAGTTTGAAGAGTCTTGTCTATTCACCAGCAATAAGTATGACCTTTCTCAAGGTCGAGTTCCAAACAAACCATTGGATTCAATAGTTGACTGTTGAGTCAAATGGCACGTTCATTGGATAAAATGTCATCAGTTTGTAGGAATGTCTGTTACGATCTTTTAGCACATTTATCAACATGATGCTGTAGACAACAGTGGATTCAAAATACAAAGGTCTTTTATTAAAGGTTGTCTATGAATCAATTTCACACAATATTCCGTAAATCTATGCAGACTGAAGATTGAGTAGCTCTATACATTTTGTACGTATCGTTGTACTGTAGAAGACAGATTTCCAATATTCACAATGGCAGAATGCCTGCCAACCTCAACACAATAATTAGGCCACACCAATTTAATTTGTTGCTTCTCGGATTTTTTCAGAAAAAATATGAAGCGACGGCGGAAAAAATAAATAAATAAAAACAGGCCTGGGCATCCTTTTATAGCCAATGCTAGAATTCATGTAGGTGCCATGAAGTCAACACAAAAGACTGGGTTAAAATTTAAACAATGAATTTTGAACTTTTAATCAAACCACTGCATTGGTAGATGTAACAACTGTAACAACCAGGAAGAAAAGGACTTTCTTCAACTGTTGGAGGCAAAATATGAGCATTTTTGAGTTGATTTAGAACCAGAAGTTTTTTTTTTTTTGCAAATCATAAA
Source organism: Branchiostoma floridae x Branchiostoma japonicum (assembly GCA_013266295.2). Lineage (NCBI taxonomy): Eukaryota > Metazoa > Chordata > Leptocardii > Amphioxiformes > Branchiostomatidae > Branchiostoma > Branchiostoma floridae x Branchiostoma japonicum. The sequence continues at coordinate 4,332,394 of CM023835.1, read as the reverse complement.
AAAATGAAGAGGCGAATCCGAGAGAGCAACAAATTAAATTGGTGTGGCCTTAAGCAAGGATGCGTCTCGTGTTGTTTTCAAATCCTGTCAAAAATACTGAGCTCGAGCACAATAAGATACAATGCAAGCACCACCGATTTACAACAACAAAGCTCAACAACAATATATTGGTAATACTATAATATAATATACACTTATTGTAATACTATATTTAGAATTCTAGTAATACATTTCTTTGCAATTCGTTCCTGGAAAAAATGTGCAAGAAACAAACTCCCTGTTGAAAACTTTGTTTAGCAATATGTTAGTTGATGAAAGCTGGCTAATGTCCCGTCACACATAGCCAAATATAGCCTACCGAACACTGCCGAACTCCCCCCAACCATGGTTAGCAGTAGGTCGGGAGAAAGGTTGGCTGGTGTTCGGCGAGGTCAACTACTGTTCGGCTGCACCAGCCAAATGTTTCAAAATGTTTTAAACGTTCAGGTGTGGACGGGAGGTTTGGCTGTTGTTGGCTGGAGTAGGTCAGCAGTGTTCGGGGTCAAATTTGACTCAAATTTAACTCAAATTCGATTTGATTCGTATAGAAAGGTAGGACTGGCCTAAATGTGGTCAGACTGCGCCCAAATCTCAGCCAATCTTGGTTGGTTGGTGGTCAGGGGAAGGTTCTGAATGTGTGACAGAGACTTAACAGCCAAAGCATTATATAATAGATTGCCAGTTTTGATTCTTATTGAGGTTCAAATTCTCCCAATGAGGAGACAATATTCAACCCCAAATGAGTCAATTTGTCAAAAAGTCTTTGCGCACCCAAATTTTCAGGCATTTCTACATGCTGATTTTACAAGTTCTTCACCAAAGCATTGTTATATCATGAAAGTGTTGTAGAATCAATATTGTGTGTATTTATTTAGTACATTCATCCCAGTAGTAAGAACAGGTTTTTTACCAACATATGGGATAAAACTCTGTCAATGCCGTGTCTCAAAGGCCAACAGTGTGTTAGTCTATATTAGACTTTTTTTTCAAACTCTTTCTAGATATACTATCAAAATCGGTACAGATTTTCCTTTGGCAATAAGTACAGTGTCCTACGTGGGAACATCCCCGCTTGGAATGTGGACGAAGTAGCAGCAGTGTAAGGCGTTCCCTCTCTCCATAATATCCACACTTCTACTCTCCACCTACAATACACAGACACGTCGGCAGAACGTACTGCGCCTGCGCGAAACCCGGGCTCTCACGGTTTTCGTTGGATGTTTGGTCAACGTTGCATCAGAATTTTGCCTGTTGTAGATGATATCTTTTCCAACACAGCATTTGAAAATTATAGACGGGATGTCATTCTTAAATATTTGAATACGACTTTTTAAAACGAGACATTCTAACTAAGTGCTATGCACAATACATTATGGGTTTCGCGCAGGTGCAGTACGTTCTGCCAAAGTGCTCACTACACAGGAGGCACGTCGGCAGAACGTACTGCGCCTGCGCGAAACCCATAATGTATTATGCATAGCACTTCGGCAGAACGTCTCATATAAGGTCAAATTAGCGTATATAAGGGTGACATCCCGTCTGTAGTTTTCAAATGTTGTGTAGAAAAAGATATGGTCTGCAACAGGCAAAATTCTGATGCAACGTTGACCAAAAATCCAGCGAAAATCCAGGTTTTGCGCAGACGCAGTACGTTCTGCCGACGTGCTTACACAGGATATCTACGCCTCACTGTGGACAAACATGATCTGTTTTCCAGTTTGATATTACATTATTGTTATAATAATGATTGACATTTCATCATACGAATGGGTGTTATCTGTACATGACTTAGAAACAAGCACTCATATCTTTCAGGTTTCTTAGTCAGATTTTGATTTTGTACTCTCTTTTTTTATTCTATTTTATATTTTTCTATGAACAAACTATCTACAAGTAGCATTTTGTCATACGTCCACAAAAATGTAAACTTCTGTTATACACGTAAAGGCCTTGTGTACTCAACTGGACTTTGAAACTTCTTTTGGTACATCTTACGATACAAAAAGGGAATGATATTCTCTTCAGTAACAGGAGCAATCTCACTGCATTTTGCAGATTCCTTAATGTAGGAACTTCTTTTAGTTGAAGAAGCAAAGCCAAGTAGAAAGTTTGCTGAAGAAAAAATACGTAGAAAAATGGAATGAACGACTGGTCTTTACAGAGGAATAAATTCAGCAAAGTTTAAAAAGAAAATCCCATTTCCCCAATTGAAAGTAAACTTCTTTTCAAATAGAACAACCCTCTTCTTACACTTTACCACGTTGATGCACTCACATGACTTTGTGCCTCTTGCGCTAGCCTCCTGCGCAGACTTTCTAGCAGCCAGCATTTGTTTCTAACAGCGCTGTGACTGAAAGTAGCTCGTAGAAACAAATAATGGCTGCGCAGGAGGCTTCTCTTGTACCACCCTATCTCCTGTACTTACAAAAATGTTTCTGTGAAAACATCTCTGCTATACGCTGTTCTCTTCCATCCTCTCCTCCAGACTGTCTTTCTCAGGAATCATGGGCATTTTCAGGCCGGACATGTGCGAGCCGTTCGTGTCATTCTTTTGTCCGGGGTTGAAGGGGACGAGCTCGGTGCCGGTGGTGGTCGTGGTGGTGGCAGCGAAGAAGGAATGGGAGTGGGAGCCACGATGCTGGCTGTACCTCCCGCCGCGATTGCGCTCCGCCTGGAAGTTCCGCCATTTTCTCTTGACCTGGCCAATGACCTGTGACCCAGGCAGATGCAAGAAATCAGCAGCAAGAAATTGTAATTTTTAATACTGATGTCAGAGAATGGAAAATAAATGTGTTTTTTTAATGTCTCGTATTGGCTGAGCTGATCTTTCCTTGATACATACTGCAGAAGTAAAAATATCAAAAATATTTTTTCAAAAGAAATTCTGTTTCCATTGTGAGATCTACATGTAATTGTATCATTTAGTAATAGCTATAGGAGAAGTATTTCTGGAAAGATCTATGAAAGAATCTTTTTTTTCATACCATAATCTTTCTGGGATAATACTTGGTACAAAGAATGCAAGATTTCAACATTTTCAAAAGGTTAAATAAATATCTTTGCATCAATAAAAGCATTATGCTCATATAAATGCAACATTGTCCAGCTACTTAAATGGCAAGCAAACAATCACACATGATTCAAATGATTATAAGGATTATAATGATTAAAATGTCTGTAGCACAGTCGAATATTGGAGCAAACAACTGGCGAAATGATATCAGCACCCATGTCTGACAACCCGCAAATGCACATTTTGATGACATTCACATCAGTTGGGTAAAAAAAACGATGAGATAGTTTATTTGGGCTTGCTACATTTTTGTACGTAGGATCCTTTTGGGGATGGAATTGGGATAATTGAGTTAGTTGCACTTTCATTTTTCACTTTTATTTTGTCAGTCACAGCTTTTTTTTGGTATAGTCCATGACAATTACAGTTCAACCAATGATAGCATGGCAATTAGCGGTTTGACCAATGACAGCGCGGCAATTAGCGGTTTGACCAATGAGAGCAAGGCAATTAGCAGTTTGACCAATAAGAGAGTGGCTGCATGTCCATCAAATATTAGCATTTTTAGGTTTTCATTTTGCATTTCTATTTGCTGGGTGGGGCTATATGGGATAGGTCTATTCCTTGTTACCATTGATGGATCCAAAGTTTCTTTTTTTTCTATAATTGTCTTCAAGTGAACTGCCAGCAATATGCACTAACTTCTCTTTATATTTCTGAATTCAACGTTTAGCCATTGAGCCAGCTGGTGCGATTTTTGCAACCCGTTCCTTGAAATGTCATCAAGACATGAAGGCACTGGGTGTCAAATCAATACGAAAGCAGTAAAGAAATGCTATGAAGACTACTATTACTAAAAGGCATTGAAAAAATGACAATTTCTTATAAAGTCAGTTTTATGCTTTTTGACTGGTCTTTTAGCGAATCACAGCAAATGAATTGGTATGATTTGCGCATGATTGGATGTGAAGAAAACACTAGTACTCAGGAGTGATCATTGAAATCAGGGCGGAATTACACGAACACACACAAACACGGGGGAGGGGGGCGGTAGAGTGGGAGGGGGGAGGTTTCCAGGATCAGAGACTTACGGACTACACGGCTGTGTGACGGGTGGTCTTTTCGCCAGTTGTGTTGATTCCAAAGGGGTCATTTTTGGGGTACTTCTCTAGCACATTCAGATAAAACCACTTATACAGAACGTCCATTACCTCGCCGTTGAAGAAGCAGTAGATCAGAGCCACGAACAAACCCTACAGGGGGGGAAAACAAATGTTAGAACAGTCGTAAATAGTGCTGTGTACCTAAACCCATGTTTAGGTACACAGTTCAAGTCCAGTGGTTTAGGTTTAGACTTCTAAGTCCGGACCTAAACCCGTGGCATATACAAAATTGCATGTTGGCAAATATTTTGAAGTGCGCAATGCGCTACCAGGGTTTATAAGCAATATATCAAGATATCTTGTTTGCGCAACATATCTGAATGATGATAATAGTCTGCTGTAGAAAATCATAAATACTGTACTTACTTTGCGATAGGGTGTTGAACTCAAAAGACAGAGCACAAACGTTTGCCCTATCAAACTTTAAAAATGCCTCCTGTCCCCTTCTATATGTACTGCAAAATTAAGCCCCCACGAATGTTAAACAATTTACAGTTTAAATTTTACAGTTTACATATTTGGTGTATATGGACCTCATGTCAAGTTATCTCTTATATTATTTGTTTATTGTTAATTGTGAGTGTATCTATAATTTGTATGTGTTATGTTTCTGTGTGTCATGTAGTGTTGCACCCTTAATCCTCTTCTGAACCTAGTGGTTCTTGAGACGACAGGAAGGATTTCCATCTGGCCCTATCTGCAGCTGCATCCGGGGCTGTGTCCAGAGTCAGCCCCCTCTCTTTTAGATCCCTCTGTATTGTTCTTCTCCATGTCTCTTTCGGACGCCCTCTGTTTCTTTTTCCTGTTGGCTTCCATTTTAGCGCACCTCTAGTTATTGAGTCTAGCACCACAGCAACTATGTATGCTAATTGTGGATCCAACTAAACTCAAACTGAAACTCAGTACAATTAGACCGTTCTACCTGATAATTCATCAGGACCGTGGAGGCGTAGTCGTAGATGACCTCAGCGGTGGTCCCGTCGGTCGGTCTGAACGGAACCACGACAAACTGGACCCCCAGCAGAGGCACCAGGATCAGTGTGGCCCGCACGGCTTTCCTGGTAGGGAGAAAACAAATTTTGATCATGGATCTATGATTCAAGTCAGTCTAAAATCTCATTTCTGTTGGGGAATGTCGTTATCATAGTAGTAGTAGTAAACCATTCTTTATTGTCGAAAAATTGTTCGGCAACAACAGGCCGCTTTTTTACAAGGTCGAGAAGGGTGAGGGGGGGGGGGTCACGGACAGTACATAAACAAATACGAAACAACATAAACTTTTGGCCACTTTAATTCATTTTCTTGGACATTTTAAAGTAAAAAGAAGCACAGAGGGCTGGGAGGAAAACTTTACTATACATGGTACTCTCCTTAGTGCTGAAAAACCATTCCTGAAACAATTTAGACAGTCTGACTTTCCCATCAGATACAAAAAGTCAATTTTCTGATCATTTCTTTACAAAGTAAGTTGAATCAACCCTACTCAATTGCAAATAAGTGTCATTCAGGAAGTGGAGGTGCCAAAATATGATGTTTGTAAACAAACATGGCTGTCAGCCATGTTTGTTTACATTCTGGTGAGTGTGCCTCATGTGGGCTGTTTAGCACCAAGGTCACTCCAATTCATCTTCTTAGTTATTGGACATTTTAAAGTAAAGATGAACACAGAGGGTTGGGAGGAAAACTACAATGTATAACATTACATGTCCCTGTCCTTGGTGTTGAAAAAACATTCCTGAAACTGTGCAAGCCAAGATACAGAGTCTGGCTTTCCCCTCAGACTGTTTTGAATTTTCATGCTATTATTACTGCAGGAAAAGATTCATAAAGGAAAAGTTTACTCTACATGGTCCTGTCCTTGGAGCTGAAAAACCATTCCTGAAACTGTGCATGCCAATATACAGTGAGGCTTTCCCCTCAGACTCTGTTTTGAATTTTCATGCTATTCCAGTTCAGCCTTCTTTTCGATAATCAAATCCCAACAAAACAAATTTAATTGGTCTGGTCTTACTTTCTTTCCCACACAGTAATTTTGAAGCGACTCTATGTCCTTTTTCAAGGCTATTCTAAAACAAAATGTATTTCTGACATGTGACTCCAGTAAAGGGACCTCCTCTTCCCATTTTGTTGTCATGGAAATAATGTTAAGTTTCCAATACATGTAATACATTTTGGTTTTCAATGGTTAAACAACACAAAGGTGTATTCTGGGCTTATATAATTAGCATTTCTCTAGGTATAACAAAATTAGTTGAAATATGACATTTGTGTTTTTATGGACACAAAATTATGTATGTATTTAATGTATGTAACGTTACAGTATCTACCTGTAGGAGTTGGTCTCGGGAGTGTTGGTGGCTCGTAGCTTGGTGATCAGCACACGCAGGATGTTCAACAGGAAAAACAAGTTCACCTGAAAGGAAAAAATGTATCGTCTTCACACAACGTTCTCTGTTCAACTTTTAAAAGATCAAATCTCTGCTGTTCCAACAAATCATAAGTCACCATGGAAATGGAAAGCCATTATAATTATTAATAGCAAGTAAGCTCCATTTATCCACCGGGTTACATAATATATTATATCCTCCACTTTGAAAAACAGTGCATTTGAGAGATCTCTAGTGCAGCACCCCCAGGTATGCGCAGTTGTACATGAGTCCATTATACTGGCAAATGTTGCATTGGAGATCTCTTTAGAAACATCTTTTTCAGGGTGGGGGTTATATGTGGTAGATGTCACATTCTTCAGCTAGTGCTATCTTCAGTGAATTGCGTTTCAGGGAGACCAGTAGAAGAATATCTATAGTCAGTATCATATAGATTACGTACAATGTACCTATGATGGACTGGTGCTTACATTATCAGATTTTTCAAAAGCAATCAATACTTGCTACACGATCTGTCATTGTAACATTAGGATGATACAAAAAGTTTCTGGTCGTTTCTTTACAAAGTAAGTTGAATGAACCCTTCTCCATTCCAAATAAGTGCCAAAATATGACCCCTTACATGTGTGTTTAAAAGTCAGAAACACAGCTGTTGTAGCCATGTTTGTTTACATTCTGGTAGTTTGTGGTGGTGCCACAAACTGAGTGTGCCTCGTGTGTGCAGTTTTAGCGCCAACCATAAATGTCAGAAATGTGAGATAATTGCACAAATATGTTGAAAAGTGGAATTAAATTACAATCACACAAAGATTTTTTCAATTAAAATGTTTCAATTTTTTGTGCAAAAATGTTACATAATGCCCCTCTAAATGCTGTGAGGATCAAGCTTTATAACATTTGTTAAGAATGCTGAATCGGTCACTACCAACTCCCTACTTGAGATCAATTTTTAGCACAACTCACTAAGGATACAGAGTTCATCCATGCATAGTGAAAAGCACTCCCCTTAAAACCCAAAAGTCCAGCCGAACAAAATGTTCTTCCATTAAGGATGTCCCCGCTGTCCAAATGACGTACCACTGTCCTACCGAGGGGATTAAAGCTAAATCATTGGCTTAGGTCAACCTAATCCTCTGTGGAGGTGCTTAACCTTATTTAAAGGGTGGAGAACTACCAGCAGGTGGTGTAAGGACACCCCTGAGGCCCTTAAACCCCATATCACCTACCATCCATTTTCTTTAGGTAAATCCTGGATCTATTGAGACTTGGAGGAAGCCTTAGATCTATACATACATATATCCAAGCTATTAGGACGCAGCGGTAGGCAAGTGAAAATCAATACACATGTTTGAGGTTCCTTTTAAATTTGCTGTTTTTTAACACGCTGGTTGATTAGTGGAAAGTACTGGGTAGTTTTTGGGTGTTTCTAATTTGTATGTGATCATATCATAGTTTCTCTTTGTTGGAAAGAGCCTGTATATTGACCAGATACACATATGTATGGCATCTGTACCATTTGTTTGTTTAGTTTATGAGGATCTCCATTCAATTTAGCATTACATTATTCTTCCTGGAATCTGCTACAATACAACCAAACATTTGATCTTGAACTTGAAGTAGTCTATAGCTAAGACTGTGCGTAAAATGATAGAAATGCGCAATTTCTTCTGGTTAATTCCAGCTTGTAGTTATGAACCTTGCAGAATCAAACTTAAGCATCCTGAGGTCAAACCACAATCAAGCAGATTAAGGGGTGCACATTCATTGCACTTCTATAGGAATTGACTCCTTGATATAGAGGATATGAAGGCAGCCAGTGTACCAAACCAAATTTGAGAAGTGTTACAGAATCGTGAACAAAATCATAAAAACAATTTTGCACATTGTTTTCCTGATGTCCAGCCGTTTGGCTTTGAACAGGGTTGGATACTTGTGTTAACTGATTAGTTTGCCACTTCCATGTATAGTGTAGGCAACTTGTTATATATACATCATGAACCAGCGTGCGAAATACTAGGTTGCCCAGATATTTTGCTTAGTGCAACCTATTTCTACACCCAGGTAGCCCAGTGCACTACCTGAATTTTGTGGTAAAGGAACTATTTACTGAAATGGTCCCATGGAAGAGCTCATCACTTCAGGTAAGGGGAAACAACTCAGTGTCAGAAATGTATATTTGCACATTGCATTCTAACAAAGTTAATCATAATGCAGAAGAGTTTAAATTTGGGGCAACCTGGAATTTTGATGGGCAACCTAGCTTTCATCCTAGGTTGTCACTGGGCAACCTGGCTCAAAAAAGTATTTCATACACTGCTGAACATGTAACTTGGAATCTTAATGCCCATATACTTACCAAGAGGGCAGCAATGATCGGTCCCTGGTTGACGTACAACAGCTTGGTGCTAGCATTGATCCAGCACCTGAAATAAAGGGACAGTCCATTATTGCTCATATTCTATTCATCCAATCTTTAAAAAAAACAAACTGTAATGCTCATTATGTAAGCACTATACAGGAATACATGTAGCTCAGGTCAATATTTAAGAGCATGTTGGTAGAACAAATCCGGACTTCAACATGTGCATGTGTCACCCCTCTTTTTAATAGAAGCAGTGTCACCACTCTTTTTAATATGGTCATTTACTGTTAACCATCAAATACAAAATAAGTGCTAGTAACTTACTCCTTGTCATCAGCGTAGATGCTTCTAACCACAGTGTAGATGATAGTCGGAATGGCAGGGAAGCCTGGAAAGAAAAAGATGCCAAGACTTTATCAGGAAATACATGTATCTTTAAGACAGCAATGAAGCCTTGGAGCAAGACCCTGATTTTGTCACAAGCTTCTGACACTATGTGCAAGTCACTGTGGCATTCTAAAACATCTTATTTCTAGGCTTAATCAGCCTCATGAACAGCTAACAATTATTACATGTATTGGTGAGATCAGGACTTACATCAGTAGCATGTCAAAAAATTTGATTTGTCCGTCAATGTGGTTCGTAGCTTATAAATCTAACTATGCAACTAATAAACTTGTTAATGCCTTTGGATTCTGAATAAATCACCACTAAGTTCAATGGCAGCTCCCAATCACTTCTGCCTAGAGTGAAGTGTTTCAAAGTTTGCTTTTCGGCACAGTCACATTCGCCGTAGGCCGTTGTATGATTTTGATGTCGTAGAATGTTCAAGCTGGCTGTGAAAGAACTACTAGTAACCACTGAAAAGGATCTACAACAAACTTTTTCATAACTACACAAGAATTTTTGTGTGACATAATTGCACATCTACCGGTATCCCAAGAATGCCCTGAGCAGTTTGTGATTGTATGACCAGGCCCTTAGCTGTACATGTATGTATACCTCTGGTCCATACAAAGACCAATCCAGGGTTTCCAGACAGATTTCGAGTGACATACATGTACCTACCCCATCCTAGCAGGTAGTACCAGAGAAGGGATCCCTTCTCCGAGAACACAGCCACCACGATGAGGGTGTGCAGGTAGATTCCCTCACACAGCATCCAGAAGTAGTTACACCCAAGGGCATACTGGGTTAGCACATGGAGCACACGGCAAGACACCTGGAGAAGCAATCAACAGGTGTTACTCCTCATCCTCAACCTAAACCTACAGGTGTTACTCCTCATCCTCAACCTAAACCTACAGGTGTTACTCCTCATCCTCAACCTAAACCTACAGGTGTTACTCCTCATCCTAAACCTAAACCTACAGGTGTTACTCCTCATCCTAAACCTAAACCTACAGGTGTTACTCCTCATCCTCAACCTAAACCTAAACCTAAATCTAAACCTAAACCTAAACTAAACCCTAACAGCATCCAGAAGTACTTGTACCCCAGAGTATACTGGGTAAGCACATGGAGCACACGGTAAGACACCTGGAGAAGCAATCAACAGGTGTTACTCCTCATCCTCAACCTAAACCTACAGGTGTTACTCCTCATCCTCAACCTAAACCTAAACCTAAATCTAAACCTAAACCTAACCTAACATCCTCACCCTTACTTGCTCTGATAATTCTTATCCTGAATGCATAACCGTTGCACATTTTAACCTCTTTAAACCTGTAATGTTTGGTAGACTTTAAGAAAACGCCCGACTTACGGGGTTCTGTTTCAGAAGTTTGTTGTCAGGTACAACGACGGTGAACCAGATGATCCACAGGATGGAGTTTAAGATAAAGGCGAAGAACAGGTTCTTATGGATGGTGATGCGGGGACAGCTCAAACTCCTGCGCAACAAACAACATAGAAGAGATAAACACAGCTGATCTGTCACAGGCAACCAAAGCAATTTCAGGGCAGTAAAACTGGACTTTCAAAGTCAATTTTCTGGTCAGTTTTTTTAAAATGTTACTGTAGTAAATCAATTCTATCCATACCGATATCTGTGAGGCAAAAATGCAATGTTGCTGTTGGAAAACAGTTGCTTGTTTTGTATTATTGTAGGTAGGTTCTACATTGCATCAGAATTTTGCCCGTTGCAGACAATATCTTTTCCAATACAACATTTGGAAACTATAGACGGGATGTCATCCGTAAATATGCAAATACCACGGACCTCAAACGAGGTGTTCTACCCAAGTGCTATATACATGATTGTACATCATACCCGGGCGGCGATAACATTCGATACAGTGTTCCCGACCCGGTCGTACTTTACGGTACGACCGGGCTTATGACCGGGTTTCCATAGAACAATTTGAACGCGTTTCGCCCCAACCGTGTGCGCCGCTTTCGAAAATTTGAATACAGGATTCGGACGTTGGAATTGATGTTGTTGTAGTTTTTTGTTTAGGGACACCAAATTTTCACTCATTTCGCAATGAAAGACGTGTTTTCTAGGGTCGGTATGATATAAATATTCAGCCACCGGGCAATCCGGCTCGCGGGAGGGCCGATACCTCGGGCGATACGGAATACGCCGTGTTGTATTCTATATAATTTGTACACAATACATTTTACAGGTTTCGTGCCGGCAGAGTTCTTCTGCCAACGTGCTCACTCAGTCTGTATATAAAGTTTGTAACTTACTTGAAGTAGAAGAAGATACCCAGTGAAACGACAAGAGCGATCAGAGACAAGCCGTACCCCGCCAGGGTGATGTACAGCAGACTCAGGTGACGCTGTAGTGAGGGAACATCAGCATACATGTCAATCTAGGGTTACATTCGACATGGAAATGTTGAAAGAAACATGATTGGACTTGCAAGATGGGATGTAGCCTGGGTACCAACCAGGATGGTACCCAGGCTAGATGGGATGAGGTGTGAAAAGGTCACTCTGCAAGCAGTGCTTTGGCTTCAGCTTATTTTTGACATGTTTTTAGTAGGCTTTTTTTGTACTGGACCTTTTTTTATGCCAGCCAAATGGAAACTGCCCTGCCAAATTGATACTGTCTTGCAGCCACCAAAAGATCTGCTTGGAGATTGTGAAAAGGTTGAAACTTTAACCTTCTGATAATGATGCTTAATATTGATTCTTGAAGGATTGATAAATTTTTTAGGAAAGCTTTTTTTTCCTTGGAGACACAGTTTCAGGGGAGAAACTGTTAATAACTTGATACTTAGATTTTTGTCAACAGTACCAACAATTCACAATTATACAATGCAGGATTAAATGCCAGGCTAGGAGAATTGAATTATTACAAATTAGCATAACATTTTTCTCCTGTCAGCTTGTAATAATAATGATAGTACTAGTATACAACATTGCTCATATAGATGATAATCTCTTTCGGTAATCTTATCCTTTCTATGATACACAATACAGGAGAATCAGGCCTGTGTTGCATCAGAATAAGAGATAATATGGCTTATGTTGACGTTACATAACATGGCAGTAACGATTAGTGTACAATCATGTATCTCCATGACAATCTTGAAAATGGTAAACTCTATGTAGATTCATCAGAAACTGCCAAGAAAGGCTTTCCATTTTGCATGTGATGATGATAGTACCTGCATATGTATCAACAGCTTTGCATTTTCAACCTGAACTCAACATTGATCAAATACAATGTAATTGTGTTAACATGAAGGAGGACCTTCACCGCCTTAACCTTCATAACATCAACCCAAAGGTTTAAGGCAAATGGCGGGCTGCCATCAAGCCTTAGCACAGACGATAAACCGGATAGTGAGTGAGTGAGTGTGTGTCACATAACAATACAAGATACCATCTGTTACGAAATGGCAATAATCAAGCGTACAGCATCTCCATAATAATTTTGAAAAAGGCAAAACTGCAGACTCATCATAAGCCTTCAAGAAATGCCCTTGCCTTTTTGCCAACCAGAGCATGTTTTGTATTCCTCAGACAGAGTAAAAGACATTTTCAGCTGACATATTCTCATTAATGCATTGGGTTTCCAGTGAGACAAGCTCCTTTGAGCTAACGTTTAACATAAAAAAGATTAAAATTTTGTGCGTTATGAAGACATATTCATACAGGCGCCAAAAATCTGACCTCGCATTTGACATCGGTCATGCTTTGCTACTGCACGACAGTCATAAAAGTATTGAAGAATACAAATATTATATTGGCCTGTCAGCAATACATATATTGTGGTTTGAAAAGGCACAGCACTCATATATGGATTTTTGAAAATACTCCAGTCAATAGGCTCTTATATTATATATTATTATTGCTTCATATCCATATGATTTCAAAAGTCATTTCTGCTTATGGACAATCCAATAGCCCAATGGTATCTAGCAGTAAGGCCACACCAATTTAATCACTTGGTTCTTGGATTTGCCCTCTTCATCCTTTTTCTGATTTGCAACAAAAAAAATTCTGAATCAAGTTCAAAATGCTCATATTTTGGCCCCAACAGTTGAAGAAAGTCCTTGTCGTCCTAGTTGTTACAGTTTTCCATCTATCAATGCAGCGGTTTGATTAAAAGTTCAAAATTCATTCTTTGAATTACAAACCAGCCTGGTATGTTGACTTCGTGGCTCCTATCATAGCTTTTAGGGCTATCATAGGATGCCTAGGCCTTTTCTTGCCCTGTCGCTTAATATTTTTTCTAAAAAAATCCAAGAACCAACCAATAAAATTGATGTTGCCTAACAAATGCAGTCTTTACAATGCAGTGACTTACACTGTGGCAATCTAATGTCAGAAGTCCATTTTTAACCACCAGATCTTCAATAATTCAATGGCAACTTATGTTGGCAGGTTAACATTGTCATTAACATTTAATAATCTCAGCTTCTATGTGATGACGGTTGCAGAAACTGTCTACTTGAAGACCTTTGAGAATGTTTTCCGCATACGTGACAAGATATTCAAATGTCAGTACTGCTGATGCGTACTTGTGGTAATTACAGTGCCCTCAAAGCCCGACTATTTTTAGCACTGGTCAGGCTAAGAGGGATAACGTTAAATCAAAATTGAAATTTTTTTATGAAGAACATAATAGCAAGGTACTTGTATTACATAATGGCACATGACTTTGTGGTGGAAAGTACTGTAGATTCATTTAATACATTTGTGGCACTTTAATTTCGTGGCATGGTTCCCGTAGACATCACGAGATTGCAGTATCTTTGAGTTCGCGGTTGAAACAAATGCGGTAACTGTAATATATTGGAAGACATACATTTACGTGACTGTATGTTTGAGGTTGCAGTAAAAAGTTACCACAAAAATCACAAGCCCAGGCCAAAAATCCTCATCACAAAAATCTAAAAACTTACAGTACAAGGGATTGTAGTGTCTAAATTTCTCAACTCTATTTTAAAATCAATGACCTTGGGACATCACAAAATGTCCGTCCTGCCTATACTATAAAACTTCAGCATGTAAAAATGGACTGAAAGCTTTAATATTTTCCTTCCCTCAAGCTCTTAATCCCCCACTCAAGTCGTACGGACCGTCCTTATGTCTTTTCCCGTTGCTCCCGCGGCTCTGCCACAAGCATGTTCGAGTGGAGCTGTCAATCAATTAATGGGGATCACAAGGTGCGTGCTGCATGTCATGATACTTTATGAACCACTGAGGCTCTCCTCCGCTTTCAGACAGCTGCGTACTCTGAATTATTCATAAAAGTGGAAGATGTCAGGTACCATTACACCAGAAGTGCAATAACGCTTCTTTTTATATTTTGAGGGTTTAATACTTTAATAGTAGTGATACTGGTACCTCAGCAGCTACATTGTACATGTGTATTAGGCCACACCAGTTTAATCAATAAATGTATTGGTTATTGGATTTGCCGGCTTTATTTTATTCTGATTTGCAAAAAAAAAGTCAGGTTCACATTTTAGCTCCAACAGTTGTCTTCCTAGTTGTTACAGTTTGTCCATCTATCAATGCAGTGGTTTGATTAAAAGTTTAAAATTCATTACAAACCACTCTGGTATGTTGACTTCACGGCTCCTATCATAGCATTTGGGGCTATCATAGGATGCCCAGGTCTGGGTTTTTTTGCCCTGTTGCTTCATATTTTTTCTGAAGAAATCAGAGAACCAACAAATTAAATTGTATAGCCTTAAGGATTATATAATTTTAGTTTTTGCTGACTCATGAATTTCGAAAGTCTGCTACGCTATAGTCTGGAAGATCTCCTTCTGCGATAATGAGAAACTGTATGTAAACAGTGTCACCTTGAGATGCCCTTGCTGTCAAGCCTGACTTTACTCAGAGATTTCCATAACTAAGATAACATCTAAACTGCGGAAACACAAGGATGGTGGGAGCTATCACATATTCCGTGGGCTTTGCGGGGTAGACAGATTGTTCAGATAAACAGATTAACTATGCAATTGACAACCACGACCATTGTTGGGGTTTAGTCAGTAGAATTCAGGATCAGCTGAATTAGTCAAAATGGGTTCTACAGGATTAAAAGTGGAGACTTATGCATGTATGTGTAATAACTATACAATGTAATTGATGATAAAATGTTACAATTCCATAGTGGTGCCGGCAATTTCATACTTGCAGCATTTGGAAGTTAAACTCGGGGATTCCGATACCTGGTATCGGCCTAGTAATAGGCCCCATCTGGCCCCAGGCTTCTTATATTATATAGATTCCCCCGGGGTTTAAGTAAAGGTGAACATCATTAAACATAACTTATTCAAATCAGGACCTCATTTGCATAATCTATGAGTCAGAAAATACTAGCCTGCGATTGGGTGTAGAATATGATCAACTGATATAATTCATCAAATAAGGATCTTATTTGCATAATCAATGAGAAACATTTATAATTTGTCAGCTGGCAGTATAATGTTGAAAAAAAAGAAAAATGACGGGAAGATTTTGTGGCTTCTTGAAGGTTGTTCAATTAAGATGTCCAAAGAGAATAAGTAGCTCAACAATTAAGCCTTTTGAAAAAGGATCTTAAAGTTTTTCTCAAGTATGGATTTTTGCGATAATGATCACCACCATGAGTCAATAGAATAAGCCTGACATATATCAAGCGTTAAATAGTCCTTGATTCTTTTGATCAACTGCATGATCACCCGTCCATTCAAGCCTTTCCGTCTGCACATATCGATTGTCCCTTCAATTATAGACATGGCTAGGGGCCAGAATATCCAGGCAATCACATTTCCTATTCTACTTGGCCCATACTCAACGTTCTGTTAAGCCCCAGTGTCACACATAGCCGAATATGGCCTCCCGAACACAAGCCAAATTTCTCCCAACCACAGTTAGGCGTAGGTCGGGAGCAAGGTCAGCTGGTGTCCGGCCAGGTCGGCTACTGTTCGGCTGCACCAGCCAAATATTTAAAAATTTCAAAACATTTGGGTGTGGACGGGAGGTTCGGCCATGATTAGTGGTGGTTGGCTGGTGTTTGGGAGTAGGTAGGGGCGTGATTGGCAGCCACATTTGACTCAACTTGAACTCAAATTTGATTTGATTTGTATAGATAGGTAGGCATGGCCTAAATCTGGTCAGACTGCTTCTGAACTTCAGCCAACTTTGGTCAGCTGGTGTTCAGGGGAAGGTTTTGTATGTGTGTCAGGAGTTTTACCATGGCTGTAGTTACATGCAATTCTAAAGAAAGTAGGAGTGCATTCTTCGTGACGGCATATAGCGATCTTAGTTGTATGGAATGGGATGTTATTCTGATCAAATCATCATGTGATAATTGAATATTTTACAATAGGAAATTTATTATAAGTATGATTAAGAGGAACCCTGAGCAGTCTAATAGCCCCCCCCCCCATAGACACCAAATTTGCCTTGACACAGCAATTGGTAATAAATGGCATAAAACATTTGAATAGAATGGCTTTACATCTTTAGATCTTACAACAAAGTTCTGACTATCATTTTTTTTAGACTTAACAAACTTTTAAATTATTATTTACTCATACCTGAAGTCTAATGGACCTTTCCTGGCTGTCCATCACAATTATCAGTTCAACCAATGACAACATGACAATTAGCGGTCCGACCAATGAGAGAGTGGCTGCATGTCAGTCAAAGATTTGCATTTTTATGTTTTGACCCACTGCAGGTAGGTGGGCCGGACTATATAGGAAAGGTCCAATATTACAAGGGAAAGCTTAGGGTGATTGTGGTAACTGTTTCAAAAAGCCAATTTCTTTCAGCATCATTGTATAAAAATCTAGTATCTACTGCTCAATGGTCCTCACCACACATGTTCATCACCTCTTCTAGCTGAGGAAGAACAATGATGATGATGATGATGATGACTTCTGCCTCAGGGTACCTGGTAAATGCCCACATGTTACTGAAGATAAGGAGTATTGTGGGCCTTACCTGCTGGTGTTGGCGTGTGTTGGCGTTACAGATGGTGTAGTTGGACCAGCTGCGGTTGCTCTCAGGATGGCGGTACCACGAACCATCTCTCATACAAGTCTTGCTTGCTCTCACTGGTAGCACAAGAAAAGGTTGTTTGGAATGAAGGAGACAGTAGTACAGTATTATAATAGTATTGTTATTGTTATTGTTATTGGTGGGCCGGCTTACTCTCTCCTTGCAGCCAAGGGCTGAATTGTGAGGAGCTTACAATGGTGGTGGGGCTTAATCGCAAGGGTCTGGAGCGGCTGCCATTCGTATAGTATAGTATAGTATAGTATAGTATAGTATAGTATAGAATACATTCAGTCATAATAAACTTAGTCTTTATAAATTTAAGTTCCCTGCATTCCTAATACTAGCATTGGACATCTAGACGTAACAGAACTTTTTCAGATTGTAGCACCCATTCACTACATGATACACATACAAACATAACTGTTAGTATCAAATACTGATAAAAGTAACATGTAATGTTACATGTACATGTATCTGCCTTGTTGATCACTATGGCTTCATGAATGGGATGCTTATTTTCTTCACATTTCACAATGAATTTTCAATCCCTAGAGCTCAGAGCGCACCAATGTTGTTGCTGAGGGTCTGTTTCCATGTTGATCTTACAAACCATAAAGCAAATAGTGAGTGAGCGACATGAGT
Source organism: Branchiostoma floridae x Branchiostoma japonicum (assembly GCA_013266295.2). Lineage (NCBI taxonomy): Eukaryota > Metazoa > Chordata > Leptocardii > Amphioxiformes > Branchiostomatidae > Branchiostoma > Branchiostoma floridae x Branchiostoma japonicum. The sequence continues at coordinate 4,314,325 of CM023835.1, read as the reverse complement.
ATGATATTTGAGGTGGAAGAACACTGGTTGCTACTCACAGCTGGTGTCAAAGTCGGAGAAGAAGTCAGGACAGTTGAGTTCTGCCACGGTCCCCGCCGGCGTGTCCCCCCAACATCCCCAGCCGTCCCACGTGCGGTTACAGAACACACCTACAAAATGACATCAGTAAAATTATATACTGATTCTACATGAAGTTCAACACTTTGACAGACTTGACTTTCCTCCCAACAAACAAATTGTAAGGAACATCGTGTGATTCAGTGATCGGTCAGTAGTGTCTGGAAGGTTGTACAAAAATGTACTACAAGTACAACTGTTACAACTACTTAAGTCCAAAAGCCCTTAGTCAAGGCAAAAGGCTTGGTTACATAAATGTAGATTGGATACGAGAGCCCAGAACATCACAACCCACATCCTGTAGGTATCAGGGACTGGACAGGCAGGTCACTAGCAGACTGTATGCAGGGGGTTCAGGGCTCAAAATTAACATTGTCAAGCTCAAGATCTACCGTCAAATGACGGTAGATCTTGAGCTTGGGACAATTCAAATTAGGTTTTGGGACAATTTATATTTTCATATATCCAACTACAAAAGCATGCCAATCCTTTAAAAAAACATGATCGTGTGGTTGCTTTTGGCAGTGCAGAGGAAGAATAATTCATTCACAAAAGAAATGTTATGCATAAAAATAATAAAATTAATATAACTTTGTTTCTCTCATCAACATGAGTTTTGAGGCCGTAAAATGTTTACAATGGTAGAAATTTGACCGTAAAAACAACTCAGAACATTTAGGAACATTTACTTCAAGTTGTACTTCAGTTGTTTTTTCTTGCTGTTGTCATACAGGTTGGGACAGTCCATCCTCACTTTGGGACAATTGAAATTTATTTTCAGGACCTTGCAGGGACAATAGGGAAAAGTTAAAGGCTGGAGGAGGCTGGTGCTGGATGCGACCATAGTCCCGACCTTCAAGATGAGGATGGGACAAGGTCAAGGTCAAGGTGATGAATAGATCGGATGTAGATCCACCTCTCCTGGAACTAGACTGTACATCCTATGTGGATCACCTATAGTTAGACCCTGAGACCAAGATTTGTGTGGAAGAGTCATGAGATCACATAATGGGTCATTTATTTTGAAGAAAGCACTAGAGACTGCTGAAAATACATTTGGTATACTATAATTAAGTTAAAAGATTTAGATAATCAAAGGTAAGACTCCATTTCCTTCTCCAATACCTGATTGTTCAGTGGTCCTGACATCGCACACACTTTCATTGGTTGATTGCATTAATAGGATTTGGGAGAGCCCACTAGACAAACCTTTAGGTTTCTTGGGCTCTCCAGCATATATTTCTTTGTATATAATTTCATTTTATACTGTTACTTTTTTATGTGCGAAATGACAATAAACAAATAAATAAACAAAACAATTGCTCAACCAGTGTATAGGTTATACACAAGGACCATCCTTGGACAGCATGTACTGTAAATCACTTTATATTCGCAGTACTTTTATATTGAATTTCGCGGTTTTCACAGTCACCACGAATTTATCGTTACCGCAAACTTGGCAACTTTCTTTCTTCTGCACCTGCCGGAACATTATTATAGTTCCGCGAACATGATTGTCCATTTTTCTATTACTGCGAAATTTTGCTACCGCAAATATTAGTGATTTACAGTATATACATACACTTACCCTTGACCTTATACCCACTGGCTAGTCCATCGGGATTCGCCACTAACCTTCACCTTCAAATGGAGGGTCCGTCATCATCTTCATGTAGCACTCGTACTGCGATGTCATCATTTTTCTCTGTTCCAACGTCAGACCCTTCACTGTGGGCTGGGACGTCTGTCCTCGGCAAACGTCCAAACCCTGCAGAATTTATCAATATATAGAGATACAATGTAACAACTTTCCGTAAATAGTTTCATCAGGTTGGAAGATATAAGGTATAGAATTTGCAGAACTCCAGTTAGAAGCTCCGAGGAAGGTGTCTGATAGACATCGAAACGTAAGCAAGTGAGAATTTACTGGTAATGTGTAAGAGGAAAATTCTATTGCCAATGTAACAACTGTTAACATTATGCCACATTGAAACAAAAGGTGAATTTAAAGAGATCAAGATGTGTGTCCACTAACTCTGGACCTCATCTTAACCATAGTTGACTTTCCTCTGAAATACTGAGTACGACAAAACAAGTAAAAACAACATTGCTGTTTAGAATACATTGTAAATGCAACCTTCAAAAAGCTTGCATGTTTAACCTTCTCCCTGCTAACTCCATAACCAATAGGGAATAGGTACATGTACTACTAGCCAAACAGCTTCTTCAGTGTACTTAAAGTTAAAATACTGACCCCTATAATGACGATGATGATTGTGAGCACTGCAAGCATGCTGTCTGGTTGTCCACAGGTCTGTATTGATAGAAACAAGACTTAGTACAATGTCAGCTCAACACACAAAGCACTGCTCAAGAGATTTTCTTCCATTTCATATACATGTATACAAATTGTGTTCAAACCATTATGACATACACTGGACTATACAGAGGGGAGGTCAACAAATAACATGGGAAAAACAGTTATGAGAGACCTAGAGGAGCTCAGGGCTTCACTAAATTGGGAGGGAGCATGATCATGAAGACAAGAGACAGAAGAGAGTTGAAAGAAAGCGGCAACCTATGATGATGATGATGATGATGGTACCCTGGACTTTGCATGAAATTATTTTCCATTTCAGACACACTGTAGCCTAAAAAGGAATTGACGCGGCCTACAAAATGTCCACCACTGATTATGTGCATGTGACTCAACACATGCAACATAATTGGTAGTTCTGCTGTGACAATTACAAAATGGATGTGCTCAGCAGTACTAGTGCAAGGAAATGGAACACGCCATTTAATTAATAAGACTTTAGAGGTCAGATCTGACTGAGCAAATGAACAAGAGTCCATGGGACATTCACCAAAAGTTTAGTAACATTTTCTGACAGAAGCAAACTGTGATACTTGTTAATCTTTTGGGACAGTACTGTTGATGTACAAAAACACGCAAAATTACATCTTTTGGGAAAAAAAGGAATGGCAAAGAAACTAAACTTTTATCAAGATATGTTAAACTTTGTTCAACTGGTTATACATTGTAAATTTGTATGACACTTTTAGAAGAGAAATAAACTACATGTATCTGTCCCATTTATCTTGAAATTTACTCAGCACAGAATTACTGGGATAGACCTAAATTAACATTATCTAGTACATGTAATTAAAACAGCTCTGGTTGCTTTGATCTACAGTTTTAACTTAAGAGTCAATTTCTGACAGGATCTTTAATCTTAAATATCTAGTATCTATTGTGGTACAGTCTGTTGACATCATTCAGACTCTTCTGCCCTTTTTGATAGAGGCCAAAAATGCAAGAGGGGCTTTGCAACAGAAACTGAGATGTTGGTGTGCATAATATTTCTAGACACAGGCCGTTATATTATCCTTTATACACATGCATAGCACACCATGACACAGTGCCAACTTAATTGCTTGTGGCAGAAAAAATCACAGCAATTCATTTTCATTAGACACCATATTTGATTGGATAAGGCTTGAGATCATCTAAATGATACGGGTCACCTTGAAAGCATTTATAGGAGCCAATACAAAATGACCTCTATCTACTTTGTTTTGGAAGCGGGCCAAGGGTGTTCCCCAATTGTTCAATCATACAATGTCATGTTTATGTAGGTCTGGATGGGTGGGTGGGTGGAAATCATGACTGATAAAGCCCTTGCCAGTTGTGATGATCCCAGTTTGCTAAAATCGTAACATCAGAAAGTCCACATCTGTCATGAACAGAGTCACAAGGGGAGATGTACAAAATGTAGACTCAGTCACGTTTGGGAGTGCATCATTGCTACCGCGTTATAAGTTGGCACGTAGTGGTTAAAAGTTGAGTGACGTTTGGGACTGAATTAAGACTGATGAAACCCTTCGATGCCATTTGTGATGTTCCCAGTTTGCTACAATCTTAGCATTAGAGAGTCCACACAAGTCATGAACAGAGACAAAGGGATGTATAGACTCAGTCATGGCACGGAGTGGTTAAGTCGAATCACGTTTGGGACTGCATTCTTGCCAATGCGTTACAAAGTGGCACAGATGGAGTGGTACAGTTCAGTCACGTTTGGGACTGCATCCTTGTGGCAACAAGGCTGCAAAGAGTTCATCAATAAAGACCTGAGGATGGTAGCTGAAATGTTACTAATTATATAAAACGTCACGGTGACCAAATATAATCCTTTTGGTTGTGCAGCTAAGAACCCAGTATTGCTCAGTAACAATCTTGCATGCACAGTGTTGTGTATCCTTTAATCTCTTCACACTAGAGCTGAGTTTTCATTTCTATATCCGCAACTTCCCATACAGCATTACATTTTTCTAAGTAAACTCCCCATGCACGCAGTTCTCTTCAATAGAGCTCAGAGATGTGACTTTAACATATAAGTTTGAGACCTAACATTTCAATTATAATATTTTTGACAACATTGTTAGAGACTATCAGTATGTAATTCGTGATATTACAAAATGTAACTTCACTGAAAACCAAGAAAAAAGAGACCTTAAAAAAACCTCAGTCTACGATTGATTGTTGTCTACGCCTTAAAACCTGCTCGATTGGAAATCAATCAAAATTATGAACATAGGCCGTGGGATGTCCTGAAAATAGAAACTTAGAATAAGTGAATCTAGATGAAACAGAATAAGATACAGTAGTGTAGAGATAATAACTATTGCAAGATGCATTATGGAGTACTTCTAAGAAAATGAGTGGGTCATCTTTGCCCTCAGTGTCTTTCAGCGATCCTTTTTATATCTTGCGTCTTTCATTTTACCCTTTGAAATGAAACAAAAGCATGATCCTGCGAAGAGTGTCATGAGCATCAATCGTTCTACCGGCTTCCTGCGATCAAAAAGCGAAAGAGAGATCTCGAGCGATAGTAAATTGGTTTCGCACCGTGCCAGGACCCGTGAGGCATGATATCAGCCTTTGAAGTATGATAATACACTGATTCGGTCCGGGACAGGGAATGAATTATTGAAAAGTGAGAACGAAAGTCAAAGGGAGATTTCAGTGCCCAGAATGCATAAAAGAACTCCATCCTTTGAGAAAATGTATCTTCAGATTTCAATTGAGTCTTTGTTGGGAATTGGTCAATATCATTTCTCAACCCTGCCATAGGAAAAATGACTAGATACCAAAGAAACAGTGATTATGCTACTATCATGCACACATCTAGAAAAGGTTAGTCATTAAAGAAAGAATCTCATACATGTATCTAAGGAAAAAAACATTCTCTTGTGAGGAAATAAATACACATGTACCTCAGAAAGTAGGCCATTCCTTCACCTTGATCATTTGTCTCCATAATCATGTTTTAGAACAGTATCAGATTGCTCACACACCTAGTATTCACTTATTTTATTAGCCATAAGCCCAGATAATGTCACCCAAAGGTGGGATACAAAAATTCCATAAATCCTGGCCCAAACTTAGACAGTTCCCCGAAGCAACAACAGCTTTCAAGTGGGCGGGTGCATCCATGTAGGTGCATCTATCCAACCACAAGTAATGGGTCTGAGGGCAAACTAGATCGATCCCCGACTTATCTGAACTGGAGTGCACATTACTCTCAATCCTATCACAGCTTTCCAACTGCTTTTGAGAAATTATGGATCGTGGTGTGCTGTAAAGTTTTAAAGCACAGGATTTAATGGATTATTGGATTCACCTTAAAAGTTTACAGTCATGGTAGCTCTGGATTGAATCGTGTTAAAGGTACATGAGGTTTAGATAGGATTTCTTTTCATGGCAGATTATCTTTAATTCAACAATGTATCATTTATCAGTTAAGCCCGTCACACATTCAGAACCTTCCACCAAACACCAACCAATTGCGACCAAGGTTGGCAGAAGTTTGGGATTGGGAGCAGTCTGACCAGATTTAGGCCACGCCTACCTTTCAATGTGAATCAAATCAAATTTGACCCACGCACATGCCCTGAACACTGCTGACCTACACCCGAACGCCAGCCAACCACCAGCCAAACATGGCCGAACCTCCCGTCCACGCCCAAATGTTTTAAACATTCGGCTGGCGCAACCAAATAGTTCACATTTATACAGTCTCAGCTAAAACTTTGTTCCACCAGAAAAAGTTTGGACATGAAATCTTCAACAGTTGTACTGCAATTTTCTTCTGCAGATCTAGAGTTCGATGCACTTTCCTACTGTGCTGGAACAAATTATGAGCTGCTATCAAAACTCTCAGAGCATACAACTGTATATCACAATGAAAATGATATCTCGACACATATAAAAAGCTTGCGCATCAAATCTTCAACAGTTGTGTATTGCAATCTTCTTCTGCAGATCTAGAATTCGATGCACTTTCTTACTGTGCTGGAACAAATTATGAGCTGCATGCAGTATCACTATCAAAACTCTCAGAGCATATATCACAATGAAAATGATATCTGGTCACATATAAAAAGTTTGCGCATCAAATCTTCAACAGTTGTACTGCAATCTTCTTCTGCAGATGTAGAGTTCAATGCACTTTCTTACTGTGCTGGAACAAATTATGAGCTCAGAGTCTGCGTGTACTATCACTATCAAAGCTCTCAGAACATATATCACAATGAAAATGGTATCATATTATAAAAAGTTTGCACATCAAATCTTCTACAGTTGTATTGCAATCTTCTTCTGCAGATGTAGAGTTCAATGCACTTTCTTACTGTGCTGGAACAAATTATGAACTCAGAGTCTGCGTGAACTATCACTATCAAAGCTCTCAGAGCATATATCACAATGAAAATGGTATAATCATATTATAAAAAGTTTGCACATCAAATCTTCAACAGCTGTATTGCAATCTTCTTTTGCAGATCTACAATTCAATGCACTTTCTTACAGTGCTGGAACAAATTATGAGCTGCATGCAGTATCACTATTAAAACTCTCAGAGCATATACGAGGGTTGTTCAAAAAGTTCTCGGCCTCTCCCAAAAAACGTCATGACAGAAAGATTATTCTTACATTATTTTTCAACAGAGTCCCCTCTAACTTCAATGCACTTGGTCCAGTGATGTTCCAGCTTTGCTAACCCTGATGGGAAAAGGTTGCATCTGGAGCCCTTAAATAGGTCTTAACCGCATCGATGACGCTATCATCACCATCAAAACGTTGACCACGTAAGTGGGTCTTCAGTTTAGGAAACAGGTAGAAGTCCAACGGTGCTAGGTCAGGTGAATAGGAAGGGTGGGGTAAGACTTCAAAGCCACATTCGTTTGCCTCTGCCACTGACACCTGTGCTGTGTGGACAGACGCATTCTCAGCACGCCAGATCGGAGCTTTCCTCTCATTTTCTCTTTAATTGTTGCCCTCAACTGTCGCAATTCTGATGCATAGTACTCCCCATTGATGGTTTGACCCCTTTGCAGGTAGTCAATCATGATTACTCCGGGACTGTCCCAGAACACAGAGGCCAAAACCTTGTCAACGGCTGACACTCGCTTGAACTTCTTGGGGGACTGGGAACCGTTCTGCATCTATTGTTTGCTCTGCTGTTTTGATTTGGGGTGAAAGTGGTGAACCCATGTCTCATCTTGGGTGACAATTCTTTTGAGGAAATCGCCTGGATTAGACTGAATTCGTTCCTTGAAATGTCCAACCTGTTTAACATCTGATGTCCAGACAACATTCTATGTACCCACATTGCAGACACCTTACTCATCCCCAAGATGTCCGACAAAACATTGTGAACTGAGCCACAACTCAGCCCAAAGACTCTGCTACATGTCGAACAGACTCACGTCTGTCATTCACTACCATGCGATGGATGGCCTCAACCTGATTGTCCGTGGTGGCTGATTTGGGGCATCCTGGCCTTTGTTCATCTTTCGTGCTCTCCTTGCCGCCCTTGACATTGACAACTTACTTCTTTAACATTAAAAAAGATGGGGAGTCATCAACAAGTGCCTTGACCATGTCTTCATGGATTTCCTTGGGAGACATCCCTTTTTATCGATATACTTAATCACAGCACGAGCTTCTGTTGCGGCCATTTTGTAATTTTGCCCGCACCTGCTGATTTTCACGGAGCGTCACGTGCTAATTAATGAATATCAAAATTTGTATTTTTGTGGGCAGTGACTTAAGACGTTATAGTATACAGCTATACCCCAGAATGGGAGTTTCACCTCTTTTTTCCAGGTGAGGCCGAGAACTTTTTGAACAACCCTCGTATCACAATGAAAATGGTATCATATTATAAAAAGTTTGTACATCAAAACTTCAACAGTTGTATTGCAATCTTCTTCTGCAGACTTACAGTTCGATGCACTTTCTTACTGTGCTGGAACAAATTATGAGCTCAGAGTCTGCGTGTACTATCACTATCAAAGCTCTCAGAACATATATCACAATGGAAATGGTATAATCATATTATAAAAAGTTTGCGCATGAAATCTTCAGCAGTTGTACTGCAATCTTCTTCTGCAGATCTAGAATTCGATGCGTTTTCTTACTGTGCTAGAACAAATTATGAGCTTGGAGTCTGCGTGTACTATCACTATCAAAGCTCTCAGAGTATATATCACAATGAAAATGATATCTGGTCACATATAAAAAGTTTGCGCATCAAATCTTCAACAGTTGTATTGCAATCTTCTTCTGCAGATCTAGAATTCGATGCACTTTCTTACTGTGCTGGAACAAATTATGGGCTCAGAGTCTGCGTGTACTATCACTATCAAAGCTCTCAGAGCATACATCACAATGAAAATGGTATGATACTATAAAAAGTTTGCACATCAAGTTTTCAACCGTTGTATTGCAATGATCTTCTTCTGCAGATCTAGAATTCGATGCACTTTCTTACTGTGCTGGAACAAATTATGAGCTCAGAGTCTGCGTGTACTATCACTATCAAAGCTCTCAGAGTATATATGGCAAATGAATCATATAGAGTGAACGAATAAAAGGCTGAATAAAAGTTCTAAATAGGAACTATGCGGCTCCAGATGTCTTACTGAGGGACGACTGTGGTGTGAAAGATGTCCGTTAACTTCAGGAATGAATCCACTCTACATGTACTTATCATCATATAGAGTGGTAATACCGCTACTTTACTCTCAAAAGCAGTCTGTGGTTAGTAATACATTTATTGAAGGGATACCTTGAATGTATTGTTCAATATAAATTCAAAGCATTCAAATCCAAGTTTTGGAACCCTGCAGATAATAAGCTGGAATTACATTCAGTAAATGTACAGTTTCTGCAGACTTCAATCTACCCAAATGTCATGGAGTCATATCTATGAGGATAGAATTAGAAGAGAATTGGATCTGCATCTGTCCTAATACTTTACCCATCACGGCAAGCTATCTAAAGCCCGCAGATGTGTAGACCCAGTGTAATTTGCACAATTGCCAAGCTATCATGTATCCATAAATAAAGGGAAGTTGAAGACATGCTGTCACGATTTCAAATGACGCTAGTATTACAGCACACTTGTAGCTTGTCAGAATGATCCCCCATCTTGCAACGTACCAATTGTGCCAGTATTTGATGACTGCCTTGTGCATTAGATACAACTGTCCAATTTCCAAATCCTGACACAAACTGGAGAATGATTGAATGTTGGTAGTCCTTTAACAACCATTCAATGTAAAGGTGCATCCATCCCCAAAGTACTGTTTTACAAAACTCGTTTTTACCTAGAACTATCGTAGAGCAGAACTCGCTGCCACCAAGTACAGCAGGGGCATCATCACGTCTAGATAGTTTTAACAATGCTTAGATTTAGATTTGCAAAGGCTAGATGTACATGATTGTGTCATACATACTTCAAAATTGAATCTTAGACCCCAAAATTATGATCAGCCGGAGTATTGATAAAGTATGTATATTTTTTGTAGTTGAAGGACAGACTTTAAAGGGGCATTTTTCTTTATTTCTTTATTAGACTTCACCATAACAAGATGGAGGGGGAGACACCAAAAATTGAAATATTTTACTTGAAAAGATCTTTGTGTGATTGTAATTTACTTCCCCTTTTCAACATACGGTGTGCAATTATCTCACATTTCTGACATTTATGGTTGGTGCTAAAACAGCCCACACAAGTCACACTCTGTTTGTGTCACCACCACAAACTACCAGAATGTAAACAAACACAGCTGTACATGTACGTGTTTCCAACTTTTAAACACACTCATAAGGCATCACTTTCACTTCCTCAACGACACTTATTTGCAATGAAGTAGGGTTGATTCAACTTACTTTGTAAAGAAATAATCAGAAAATTTACATTTTATATTGTCTTAATGTTACATAATGCAGCTTTAAGGCCAATGCTAACTTGCAGAAAACAGAATATGCCATACCTAATCAGACATTCGCGGTGTCTGCTTTGACCCTGAGGTCAGTATGTAAGTGGCTAGATGCGGATGATAAATATTTAGAAGGCGACACAAAAGCTTTAATCTTGGTGAGATGGATACAACGACCTTAACCTTATTCATACACATACGCCCAGCCAAACGATCCACCATAAATAAATACTGCACATCAATACCCAGCAACATTAGAGGTAATTTTAGAAAGGTTGACGTTATATGGCATAATACTTGATAATGGATGATTATAATCCTGAATAAATCCAACTTCAATCTTCATTATTCACCGTATTACTAATTTGAAACATGAAAAGAGTAAGATTCTATAGAATCAAAGAATTCTTCCAGAAACACTGCCTAGGGTTACCGTAGCAATTTCTGGAGTAGCTATACATGTACATTGTACATTGCATGTCAATGAAGTTGTGAATCTTGAGTTTTGCAGTACCTTCAATGACTAATAACATACATACAGCTTTTGAAATGTGCTTGTAAAAATTGTAGATTCAATTACTGTTCCCAACAGGCTCACCTCAAATCTCTCTTAAATTAAGTCTCAATTGCAAGATCAACACTCAGAAAAGCACATTTATTTATCTCCAAACTGCATTTATCTGTAACAGATACATGAAAAAAAATGAGTCATGAAAAAAATGTGTGGATAAGAACGTCAATTCGTAACAGGTACACCTGGTACATGCCACAAAAAATTGATTAGTTTAAGAAGCTTCCTCAGCATAAAGCTCCTGTCACACATTCAGAACCAGCCAACCAAGGTTCTGAAGCAGTCTGACCAGATTTAGGCCACAACTACCTTTCGATACAAATTGAATTTGACTGCAAACCACACTACGACCACTGCTGACCTACTCCCGAACACCAGCCTACCATGGCCGAACCTTCCGTCCACACCCAAATGTTTGAAACATGTTAAAACATTCGGCCGGCGTGGTTAAACAGTAGCCGACCTCGCTGTACACCAGCCAACCACAGCCGACCTTGCTCCCGACCTACTCCTAACCATGGTTGGGGGAGTTCGACAGTGTTTGGGAGGCCATATTCGGCTATGTGTGACAGGGGCTTTATCCACATGCCCGATTTCATAGGTAATACAAGTCATAATGTTAGTGAAGGTGGTTTTCTGGTGACTTGAAATGTTACTTTTTATCAACAAACACAAATCCAAAAGCCCATCACAACATTAGCTTGGTGTAAATTGTATTATATCAAAGGCAATGTATAAAGTCACCTACAGGTATTCAAATGGTTGAGTTTATGCCATGTAAAACTCCCCTCTCTATCTACCAAACATCTCAAATTCGAATTTGCCTTTTAGAGCTGACCACTTCCGTGTCCGCTCTTGCATTAAAAAGGATGAAGTGCAAGGGCACGGTGTTCAACAGACCATAAAATTGCTCCCCAAGTGAGCTGGTAGGAAGCATACAATGTTACTGTAAGTCCATATAACTGCCAAGTTGGCATAGAAACTGCAAGTCTGGTATGTGGATGGGAATTTTAACAACTAGTGCTGCATCAAAAGAAGAAGTCAAACCCAACAAATCTAGCTCAATGTATATTTTAGAATGTAATATTTAGTGTTAACTAGAGGAACTACATTATGTAGTTCTCGATAACATTATATTGAATGTTATGATTATTTACATGTTCAATACATGTACATCGATATACATGTACATGTACTTGCAATTACTATTATCTTTCAGACATTTATTTGCAATAAACATATTAATATTAAAACATCTTTAATGTTCAGTTTAAGGAGCCATGAAATGTGTGGCGTCGTTGGCCCAGAGCCCAGAGGTCCTGGGTTCGAATCCCCTGACATGCCCCAACGTTGTGCCCCTGGGAAAGGCACTTTACATAACTTTCCCCACTTCACTCAGGTGAAAATGAGACTAGGTTAGGGATGTCCCTGGGATAGGATGTTAAATGGAGGTCCCGTGTTTGGGGAGAACCACACCCCACGCACAATTAAGAACTCACCACACCTTTCAAAAAAGAGTAGGGGCGTGCCCCGGTGTGCGATGGTCCAAATACTACTGTCCGGAGTTGGTGATTCACTTCAAATCACTCAAATATGATGTCTGGCAAACCCGTCTCGTATCAGCCACATGGTGATTTACATGGTAATACACCCGGACGGAGGCCTGTCGCACGAAAGGCTACATCACCCTACAAGGAGCAGTAAACCCCAACCAATACGGTCGACAGATGATGATGGTAATGATTAGAACATATTTAATGTTCAGTTTAAGGAGCAAGGAAATCCTTGGCACATGGCTTAGTGTACACGCAAAACCCTCGCGACTGCCACAATCAATTCTCTCAAACCAAATATATCATATTGTATACAACATCACTCACCGTGCACTAAAAGTCAATAGATTCCTTCTCAGTCAGATGTCAGTTTCTTCTAACTGCCTCTCCTTAGCCTGTTGCTGGGAAGGGGTCGGTCAGCAAGTCCTGAAAGAATGAATATTACCGGTAATGACAATTAGATACTGAAATACCACTGGTTTGGACAGATACTGATTCAAACTCTTACCCGGAAGCTGTATTGCATTGACAGAAAAATTTTGCTTCAGATGCAACATGACAGCAGCTATTAATCTAGAGCCCCATTAGCTATCGCCCACTGGGCTTTCCATCGAAAGATAGACGGACATGAAGGCATAACCGTTACGTCAAGTATAATTCCCAAATGACACATCGATCAGATTAGCTTCAAGTAACCCGGAATTGTGCAATTCGCTTTGGATCACAAATCCATCAATGGAAGTACAATGTACAATTCATGTAGATTGCTACACACGCACGCACACAAACGCACACACAAACGCAAACGCACATGCACACACACACACACACACACACACACACACACATAAACACACGCAAACAGACACACACACACAAACAGACACACACACACAAACACACACACAGACAGGCCGTTTGACGTTCGAACAGCGACGTTAGCGTTCATTCGACGAATGAGCTGTGACGTAAGCATCCGATCGCATGCGTCAAACAGCGACATTAGTGTCCGTTCACAGAATTTGATCGGACGTTTGAAAATAAAGTCAATTGAGTCTTAGGATCCAAAGTGGGAACTTCAAGACGTGTTTTTTCGTTGTCTCATGTTGTGTCATGAAAGTGTTCTTTGCCAAAGTTGTCAATTGTCTTCAAAAAGTCATCCCCACATATCGCAGTATCTCAAACTGTAGGGAGAATTCAATCAAACCACCTCCCTTACATATATATACAGCACAGCTGCACTTGTACCACAGGACTCCATTTTGTCAAAGGAAAGACAGCATAATATTTCCCAGGTGATATCCTGAATGATTCAATCATATTATTAAGGTCCAATCACTCAAAAGCAATCAGAAACCACATCAGAAAGTCAGCTGTATCCACGCATTGAGGAATCGCTGGGCAGGTGTAGCCAAATCAAAGGTGGCAGGGTCTAATCGTAATTGGCTTTCGACGACAAAAGGAAGCACGCAGTTATGATTTAGAAAAGCGTTGTAAGCCATAGACGCAGGTGTATCCAAGAAACGCGGAACCCGTGGGACAACTTTTCTACTTGCTGCCAGATCTAGGACATAGAATTCGCATTTGCTAAAATCACCAGTGTTGTTGTACAGCAAAGCATTAAATGAATCCATTTGGGATCATTCATGTCATGTATAGTATTCCTATCCAATATCCACAATTGTACATAGTAACTTCATTTTTGCCAGGCCAACTTTCAAAGGAGCCCATCCAAAAAGTACAGCAGCTTGGAAAAAATGAAATCAGTTGCTGAGGACATGCTAACCAAAAAGGATGGCAAAGCAAAATGAATTAAGATATAAAATCTTTAGAATGAAGATACAAATCTTCCTGACCAATAAAACAATTAGTTAACTGTCTTATAATTATGAATGTCATGAAGCAATATATAATTGTTGGACTATTCTACATCAAATATCTAGGGCATGACTTTATAAACTTCTTCCTGAGTTCTTTAATATATGTAATTAGTCATTTCACAATGACTTACTGGGTATACTAACTTACTTTGCAATGCTATGAATACATAAAGGTAGATAAATGAGTCATTGGAGTTCTATAACAGCTAATGTTACATGTATTTCATGATTTCTCTCTAGTCTAAGCTCTGTAGCTACATGTACCTAGGATTAGCATTAGGGGATTGAGACAGTTGTGATAGCAAGTTTGTATTGCTTTTGAAGATAAAAATCTAGGTGACGCAATGCGTGGGCACTGGAAATTGACTTCAGTTGGCAAGTTCCCCATCCACTGGCACTGAGATTACATCCCATGAAACACTGCTGCACTACAAAATGTACTTTGTGCAGCGGCCATAACCATTATCTTATGGTCGTACTGGACACAGGAAGCTCATTCATTTAGCGAACTGTCTTCCAGGACAATTGGCATTTGGCAGACCTTTCCATCCTTTTGGCTTTGCGTCAGCTTCATCGATTTTCTGAAAGCGATCAGTGAAAGGCGGACGTACATGTCTCCATGCCAATGATAGAAACGAAGCTGGTTTTCACCACAGATTGGCTTTGTACGTCATTCAAGGACATGACAGGGGCGCCACAAGATGCTTAAAAGCCCTCATTTGTGTATTAAAGCGCCTGAGTAGCTCGTACACTTTTATGCAACTGAAATAGGAAATTAAATGTTTTCTCGAATTCAGAAAATACGACGTCATTCCATGACATGTTAGGAGACCTGTGAGATGCGTTAGTGCCCTCGTTTGCGTAAGAGCCCGGCAGCTCGTTAACATCAATGCCACCGTAACAGGAAATTAAGATGTTTTCCCAGAATTGAGAAGATACAACGTCATCCCAGAATGTGAACAAAATGCCTAGAGATGCTTAAAAGCAATCATTTGCTGGTAGCTTGTTAGCCTTTATGCCCCTGAAATAGGAAATTAAGATGTGTCCCAAGGAAAAGATCATTCATATTATATATATACAAAAATATGACAGGATGTGTAAGTGCCTAATGGTCCTTAAAAGCCCTCATTTGCGTAAGAGCCCGTACGTAGCCAAAATAGGATAGCAACTTAGAGATGCTTTCCAAGAATTGGGAAAACACGAGAGACAGCTTGACGGGAGATACATGGACCTAGTGACGTTTTAAAGCCTACATTTGTGTGAAAGTCACTATAGCTTATTCACCTTTACATGTATGCTACCGTTATACATAATGTCCATTTGGGACCAAGGGGTAAAAATGCATAGCACAGGTACAGTACTTACAAAATTTCCTATGGCATGAGCAACTAAGTAGCAGAAACATGTTTCAGTAGCTTTCATCCTAGCCTCTTTAGTATGCACATATGATGGAACACAAGCCAAACAAATTACGTGCAATTGCAATATGGCTCATTAAGTCAGGAGCTCATCAACAACTATCCCCCCAAATTACATGAATCATATAAAGTATTAGTATTAGTGTTGCAGACTCATAATTAGTCTCTGGAAATAGATGTGGCAGCTAGACTGTTGATATGCTTCATTTACACAAAAAATACCACTCAGTTCTTTCAACATGTACATCAGCTATATATTAGAAAGTTCCCCAATAGCAGCATGTATTCCTCTTTCTCTCTTTGGCACTTCAGTGACTTGGCAGACTATCTGTATGCCTTGCCTCTGGAGTTCTCTTTAATATGGCTTCAGATGTGGCATGTATTAGCAATAAAGTTAAACCGAATATGTATAAACAGGCTCTTTGTGGTAGTTGTCGTAATGGCAGGTGGAAATCAGACTACAGATTCTGAAATTCTCTTTTAATTGGCGTAATTTGTTGGGAAAGCTTTCAACAACTCACCTAACGATGCTATATTTTCTTGCACAAACATTCGCAAGATACATGTAACTACTTCACAGAGAGTAAAATATATCATTGCGGCTCAACTTCTTTGCTAACAAGTCCCACTTCTTCATTTCCTTCAATTCACTGAATCAAATGCAAGTTGGTTTGCAGAGTACCCCATTTAAGAAATTACATTTGAGAGAAAAATACATCGTTGTGGCTCAACTTCTACCCAGAGATGTCCCACTTCTTCATTTTCTTCAATTCACTGGCATGGTTTGCAGAGTACCCCATTTGAGAGAAAAATATATCACATTTGAGAGAAAAATATATATCATTGCGGCTCAACTTCTACCCTAAGAAGTCACTCTTCTATGTTTATAATAAGCCGATATCACATTCATATTCAAAAGACACCATATAAACTTAGGTACTAGAACTGTAGGTACTCTTTTTCATTTTCTTCAATTCACTGATGCAAGTTGGTTTGCTGAGTACCCTTTTTAATGGCCATAAATGGCCTTTTATCTCCGTGATGTTGTTCGCTAACAGCCAACCCTCTACGCGTGGAAAGCCTCCTCCCACGGGACCACTCAGCTAATGGGCAACCAAAAACAAATTAGGCCGAACGTGATGGCGAAAAACTCTTCCCTGATTTTCCCCGAAAGTCGCAGACAAGGAGGATATGCGAATGCCTAAATTCTGCTGTATGCTACATGTATAATCTCATTCTGTATTCCCCAAGCTCTGTTAAAGGTGTTTGACCCTTTGGGAGGATGAAATCTTGATAGAGCCGATCGAGGGACAATAATTCCACAAACGTGGCCAGAATAAACGGGAGCTCTGATGATACGGTTTAACAGGATAACCACAGTTCACTGTGCGCACATATGAAACTAAATGGCTGAAAATGAGCTCATCAGAGACTGGTGAAAGAAAAACATAATTTGTACAGAGGAAAAGATATTCGTATCTTCAAAGACACTCATATTACACACAAGCTATCAGAACATTTTGTATTCTATTTGGCACTTGTTTCAAGACCTCAATTATCTTCATCGATCAAGAGTGGTCTTTACAACCATAGCAAAGGCAGAGAAAATTGTTTAAAATAGCTGCAAATGCCAAGTCTCTTGTTGTGCATGAAGATGAGGCAGCAAGGTAGTTTCTTGTCAAGTGCGTTTTCAAAGACAAACAAAAATTGATAGAAATTCGTGAGCAAACTGTTTATAACTAGTAAGAGCAGACTCTTATTTGACACATTTCAATGTCTGGTCATGGAAAGATGCTGTATTCTTCTGACAAAGAGAAATGTAGCTAAGGTATATGGTATCACCTTTACGTAGCATCCTAAAACCCATCATTTATCTGCGTACTAGGCTGTCCTATGGACCTTTCCTGTGTCCTAGTATGACAGTTGAGAAGGCCCCTCAAAACCCTCTGGAGTAGACAAATGGTGCGAAGTGTTGAACCGATCATTTCACTCTGTCAGCATGACGTAGTCCACACTTACCCTTCCGTTTGTCCTTGGGTAATCCCAGCATTATGTAGGACCTTTCACCACTGATCATGATGGATGGTTACCGTAGTTCTCATGAATCATGTTTAAAACTGCGTACAGAATAGTTCACACTTACCTGTACCAAACGTCCTTGGGTAATCCCTATATAAGGCCACAGATTAGTTATTCTCCGATTTTTTTTAGAAAAAATATGAAGCAACAGGGCAAAAAAAACATGAAAATAAAACAGGCCTAGGCTTCGATAGGAGCCAAGAAGTCAGCATACTATGCTGGTTTGTAATTCATACATTGGATTTTGAACTTTTTATCAAACCGCTGCATTGATACATGAACAAACTGTACAGTAACAACAACGAAGAAAAGGACTTTATTCAACTGTTGGGGCCAAAATATGACCATCTTGGAGTTGATTCAGAACGTGAATCTTTTTTTTCTTCTTGCAAATCAGAAAAAAAATGAAGTGGTCGAATCCGAGAACCAATTAATCAAATTGGTGTAGCCTAAGTAGAACCTTGTACCACTGATCGATGATCGATGAATTTTCTCGCAAATCACGTTCAAAAACTGCGTACACAATCATCATTCAGACTACATGTAAAAGTACAGGATGGCCATACAGCCAGAAATCAATTCAATAGCCTGTAATTTTCACATAGAAACTGAAATTGTAGGTTGAGATTTTTGAAAGCTACAATTTTGCTGGTGAAAAATTAAGGCTGAGCATTGAAAGGCTGGGTGCTGTGCCAGAAGCCAAGGCAACCCCTAATTTTCATATCATGTTTTGCACATTGTGTAGTTTTGCATTATACAAAAGACATGAGACGAAACTACTGGGTAACATTAAAATTTTTATGTCATAAACAGTCACGCGATAGGTACTTTCAAATGCAGTGGGCAAGGGTATTATGATCACATTTTTAGGAGCTGTATAGAATTCAAAAATTCCTTGCTAATGGTCCTAAACTTACACAAACACAAGTTGCATGTTGGTAGGAGTTACAGAAAATGATGGCAAGGTGATCCAACACTATTTAGATATTGACGTTGACTACTCATTCCCCAAGTGAACTGTTCTTTGTTGCTAAACCAACTTGCGGAAAATTAGTTCCATTTTCTTCGCTGTAGCGAGATAAGACCTTGACTGTGGAATAACTAGAATAATTTGTCTTCCTAACAAAGAGCCCTGTCAGCACTATTTGTCATATTTTCTGCATCAATCGGCTCAACTTGCTCTTTCAGCTCCTGAAAAAAAATCATTTCAACTTTTACTTTGAAACTTTTCAAGTTATTTTGAAAAAATTATCCTAGATTGGATTTCATTGCCGTTCCAAAAACCACAGAAATTTGGCTGCGTTAAATTTGATCATTCTTTGGTACATGATTCGTACGCAGCCAATCTTACACAGTTGCAAGTAAAAAACAAGCTGCCAGGGGGCCCAAAATCTAATCCTTCCTAGGTCGCATCATGATTACTCACCTACCAAATATTGAAGACAATCCATGTTACTAAGCCTTCTCGAGTTATCGTGTTTACAGACAGACAGACACGAATGCTACCTAAAACATAACCTTCTTGGCGAAGGTAATTGTGGCCAAAATGCTTTTGCCAAATAGATACACTTATTACTCCAAGTACCTTGTTTCATATATTAAAGTTGTTCTCGGCAATGGATGGTAACATCATCTGGATACTTGGATACTTTATTCAGTCCATTAGCTGTCGTACACATATACACGAATACGCAGCTAATCTTCCTGGACCGTAAAAACATAGAACAAGGACATACCATTTATCTTTAACGTAGTCTGGGGGTAGAAAACATTATGGCCAACCGTTTCCAAAGGGACTTTGTTGACTTACATTGTATATATGATTACAATTATTCTAAATGGTTGTGTGAGAGGCACTGTGATAGAAATCACTCAGAACTAAAAGCTGGATGTGACCAAACAGCTGGTCTGGTCACCATTAAGTCATAATAATGACCATAGATACAATATTCAAAAGCACTGTACCATTTCTATAAGTAACAGCAGCTGTAAAAAGCTCTAACTTTCCTCTCAAAACACCAGTGACTTTTCTGTTGTTACTGTCAAACCAACCTATTTATTGCATCCGCCAGACGTGTTTTTGGTGCTGTTCATTATGTAACATTGTATACAAAACCGTATGAGCCTTTCACTGCTTCGATAAGAATCAAAGATACTCTACAAGATATGGACATCAAAACAGATTAATTTAAGCTTTGTAGTACCGCTACAAGTTGAACTCTTCTCTCCGTCATACTTTACAAAATGGCAGCTGATATACTGGATTATATTCAAACCTACTGGTCATCAGCAATTACATGTACAAGCGATTGACTTTTGTCACAGAAAGTCACTAGCACTGGTGACAGGTGGATTTTTAGTACATTAAATTAAAAAAGTAACTATCATCCATTCTGCTTTCAAACAACAAGAAGTTAAAAATTGTGTTGATAAATAAATAAAATAAGATAAATAAAAATTGTGTCCATCATGCGTACATTGTAGCTACATGTACAATGTACTCACATTTCTGCTAATATCAAAGGATTGTGGTTTGTAAGTTATTGACATTTGGCACTAGATTTGGCCTTTTCCTCAAAATGTATTCATAATATCACGGTTGGGTATAGACAATGTCAACCTTCACTTTATCATTCCTCCACTTCCATTTCCTCTTGATCTGTGTGGATTTGCAGTGTTATAGAAACCCTCCTCTGTTTTGGCAACACACCAGATGCGGTATTAGATGTTAAGAGGGGTTCATACATGACAGATTGGCTGGTATATTCTTTGCAAGGCCAACCTCATGGAGGTAATATATCACCGTCTCCACAGTGGATAAAGGGATGTAGTGGCTCTTTGTTTAACGTATCAGTCCTTCCCTAGTGCTTTAGGTTACGAAACCCCGACTTTTACTTATCTCTCTGCAAAGAATAGGTTCTAAACCCACATTCACATCATAACCCTACGCTTTAGAAGGGGTGTTCTACACCTGAAATACAAGTGTAGCAATGGTACATGTACATTGGGGATTTCAAATGTCCTTTAATACAGATATACATGTATAGATGACATCTGCGTGTGCATTAATTTCCGTTTGTTTCCAAAAAAAAGGGCAACTATACTTTTTCTTTAGGTACTTGAAGGATGACATGTACAGAGGTGGAAAGGAAAAGAAGAAGATGCCAGAGCAAGGGAAACAGAACTTGACTTGCTTGCACTACCAATTGCAAGTTTTCCGAAGTGTGAAGATGTGAAAGAACAAAAATAAAGAGTTTATTGTTTGGTATACCATGCTGTGTGTGTCCAATCATTTGTTCAACCTTCCTGACCACGTAGATTACATAACTGAAGTCAACTTTTTTTGCTCAATTTTTTCTTCGCTAATTAAATGTATTTAACATTCCCTATTTTTCTTTACATGATGTTTAAAGCCATTTGTAACGATAATGCTACCTTGTAAATTGATATCAATTTAGCACCTGTAACAGTCACTGCCAAATGTCAATAAACAAATCTAGAATTTGAAAAGGGCTCCCTGCAATTTCATCTCAACTGACAGAATTAGCTAGGATCTTAAGCGGTCCTAAACCAATTCAGCTATACCCAGCACGTCGGCAGAACGTACTGCACCTGCCCGAAACCCGTAATGTATTGTGCATATAGCTATGGCACTTTGGCAGAACGTCTCATATAAGGTTGTATTAGAGCATATAAGGTTGACAGCCTGTCTGTAGTTTTCAGATGTTGTATAGGAAAAGATATCGTCTGCAACAGGCAAAATTTTGATGCAACGTTGACCAAATATCTAACAAAAAACGTGAAAAATCAGGGTTTTGCGCAGGCGCAGTACGTTCTGCCGACGTGCTTAACAGGATGTGTGTGCCCACACATTACCAACCACAGAAATAAAGCCAAGAGAGCTCGCCGCAGCATCGTGTCGGGACGCCACAAGGTAATGAGGCGAAAATCCTCAAAGTGCTTGTTAATTACCCGCATTACTAATTCCCTGGCGGCCGAGATGAAATAAGCTAAACGGGTGACCTTTTACAGAACAGTGAGCAACAGGTGATTGTATCCAACCATGCACACAGCCGCAGCAAACGATATCGAATAAAATGTGACGTTACCGGCAGATCAAGATCTAAAATAGATTTTTCACAGTATTTCACAAAATGTTAAGGCCGACCAATTTAACCAACTGGTTCTCGGATTCACCCTCTTCATATTTTTCTCACTTGCAAAAGATAAAAAATTCAGGTTCTGAATCAAAATGCTCATAATTTGGCCCCAACAGTTGAAGAAAGCCCTTTTCTTCCAAAGTTGTTGTATGGTATATATATACTATGGAATAAAAAAAAAAATTTTTAATGACAAACCCCCAAAAAGCATTTGTCTAATTTGCAATCATGGTGCATTGCACTATGAGAACTACATGTATGAAAGAAACTATCAAGCAGTAAAATAAAACAGATAAAATGCACCTCAACTCTTTACCCCTAAATATAGTAGCAATGCATATGGGACTACATGTACCTCAACTGTAGGACTTGATGGTCCAGTTGAAAGACTAACAGCAAATGCGTCAATGTCTTGACACCACAGGCTTTTTCAAAAGGTTAAAAAAATTAACAACTTGAAGGAGATCTAGATCCAAAGACAGACTAATTGACGTCAATGCCATTCCCAATGAAAAAAACACCAAAACCCACAGGAATATGACTTGCGTGTTTCCCCTTACTTGACTGCTGCCGAATCCCCCGCACGGAAATTGAATAGTGTGGGCGAGCCTTTGCACTAGCTTGCTTCAATGGCTTGAGGTAAAAGAGAAAAACCCTTTTTTCTTCACGGAAAAGGGGATTAAAATCATGCCATGGGGATTAAAGAGCACGGGTAGTACATGGATTTTACGTTTGTGCATGAAAATAGGGAACTCTACTTCCTTAGGATGCCATCTTTGGCTGTGTAACAGCAACATTGACTCATGCGTCCGGTATTCAGAAATGCGCGGATGGTGTCTGTCCTTGGTGCTGATCTAACAACAACAGTTGTAAACTGACTGCTCTGTGCTCTGTATTTCGTTCGTGCATGAAAATAGGGAACTCAACTTACTATGCCATCTTTGGCGATATAACGGCAACATTGACTCATGAGTCCGGTATTCAGAAATGCACGGGAAAGCTGGTGGTGTCTGTCCTTGGTGCTGTTCTAGCAACTACACTTGTGAAATTGACTGCCCTGTGCTCTGTACTAGAATTGGTCACTCGGACGGGTTCGTTACACCTGTAGGCCAATCTGTAGCGTTGTTACATTCTTAGGTGCTATAACGGCAACATTGACTCATCAGTCCGCTATTCAGAAATGTGCAGGAAAGCTGGATGGTGTCTGTCCTTGGTGCTGATCTGACAACAACACTTCTAAAATTCACTGTGTTGTCTCTGTACTAGAATTGGTCACGAGTTTGTTACGACGAGTTTGTTACGCCCGTAGGCCAATCGGCAGCGTCTTTGCATTCCGCTAGTTAGCGAATAATTTTCAATGGTCTGTTGAAATGTTCGTGTGGATACTATTGGTAAAAAATGCGCAGGAAAGCTGGATGGTGTCTGTCCTTGGTGCTGATCTAACAACAACCTTAAGTTTGCGCTGTGTTCTGTACTAGAATTGGCCACTCGGGCGAGTTCGTGACGCTTGTAGGCCAATCGGTAGCTTCTTTACATTTCGCTAATCCGTGGATAAATTTCAATGGTCTGTGGAAATGTTCGCATAGGTACCAATTGTAAGTGGAAAAGCTGTTTTATTTTCAAGGCGAGTTGACGCGGCTTGCGTTTGCAACTACGTGAATTCATTCGTTTGCGACGGCACGTATTTACTTGATGACTGAAATTGGAGCGACTGATCAACAAGTCCCTCTAATAGATCGACCGTTTTCCATTATTTCAAGGTCTTGTTGCACTACATACCGACCAAATTAAACTGTCAACTTCTCGTGGGCTAGAATCACATGATATTACCAAGGAGGTTAGAGTGTACCTCCTTGATATTACATAGCGTTACTTTTTTGTTGTTGTTGTGACATGTCATGGCGCTGTTTAAAGTAGTAGTCACATTGTACCACTATTACATAATTATCAAAATTCAGGGAGGCAAAACTGGATTTTCCAAGTCGGCTCAGTGAAAGTCTAGTTTACTAGCTGAGTCATTTTCCTAATGGTCCGACTCTTCTGTGGTAAAATTAGACATCGCGAACCCGCTGTGAGAACGCTTTAAACTGCGACATTTTCCCCCCAGTAATTTCCTGAAAGTGGCTCATTAACTTCGAAAGGTGCATTTTCATCGCTTAGTATAAAAGACAAGGTCATCAAATTTCTGTGCGAAAGGCCTTGAACAAAATCATCATCATTAGCAGCTTAACGTTCAATGCATTACCTCAGAAATGGAAGGATTTAGGAAATGCGTGATGACAGGACGGCAGGTGATTTTGACACCCAGTGCGTGACTGGCTACATCTTAAACGTGCCAGTCCTACGACGTAATCTACACCTCCATTAAACTCATTTTACGTGAAATTTTGACTGGATCTTTATTATCCAACCGGCAGAAATATCAGTCTGAATTTCATTGGTATTTACAAAGATTGGCTCCATAAAATTTACATACAAGATCACAATTATAATGTCAATTATTAACACAAAAAGAGACTTTTTCATAAAAGTATGTTCTCAGTAAAGTAAACCAAATCCAGTTTTACTGCCCTGAAATTGCCTTGGGTGCCTTTAACAAAAATCCCGTGCAGTCTATACATCAAATTACGTTGTTCCTAAAAAAAGTCTGTATTCTTTTCTACTGATATTTGATCCTAGCATATTTCCGTACTCCGTCTTGTGCAAAAACAACGCTTATCAGGAATTGACTGGTTGAAACGGATTGCAGGGTTAAGTATCAGAATGCACTAGCGATATCATATGACAAAAGAAATTATAAAACGTATAGTACGATTATCCCTTTACATATTGTTGCCTGCCTCACATTGCATAGTATTGGGAATACTTGAATTGATAAGCCATATCAACCTTTGTATCCACTCTTTCAAAAAAGAGTAGAAAAATACCTAATGAGAAATACCATGTATTACACACAACAGTTTTCCTTAGTAGCAAGTGCCGATACAGAAACATACATGTACAGGTCACCTCATGTATGTAACATGGATGTTAAGATACATTGTATATATAAAATGGGTTAAAATCCTTTTTAAAAAACTCAATACAAGATGAGCTCGACGTCAACATATGATTCAATCAATACTACCAAGATAGAAAAGACAGGTACAAATGTAGTACTTACTGAACAGTGGGCAAGAAAACAAAACAAAGCAGCGTCCTTTTCCCCTGGACTCCGTCGCTGGAGGTTGGTCTAGAATACAGCTACATCGACCTTTGGTGGCAAATTTGCTTATTAACCAATCGTAGCGAACAGAAGTATGTATCCCAGTTTTAGGTCGGGACTCTGGAATGAAATCGGCGTCCAATGGGAATGAAGTGGCAGTGATCACTATGGGCAGGTCTGGAGCATACCATAGGAGAGGATTTAAAGGGGTGCTACATTGTATTATGAATTATGGTATATCATTTGTCTCTTTCTTTGAGTTCATCTCTTTCTTTGAGTTTTGTAAAACCGTGCACTCGCTATTGAAAACGTACGATCATTTTAAGTTTGTAATTCTGTAAATGGTTTTCTTTGCAATTGTCAAGTTGCCAAGTCCCTCATTCTGACGCACCCCCTGAATTCCGTCATGGATTCGTCCATTCAGACGTTATTCCATCCCACACGCACAATGCCTCTGTTGATGGAAGATAAAAATAGCGGCTCTTGGCAGCTTTCCTGAGGAAAACATTGATAATTGTTGATCCCACATGGTCACGACGTCACAAACTATTGTATGACAGACACTTCTAATTGAATTGGACTTGAGTGCCAATGCTGGTTATTACATATACCCCCTATCATTACATCGTTTAAATATGATATGAGAAGCTCTTACACAACAAAAACACTAGCTATGACTGAACACGTACGGCTTAAGTACAGAAGTTTCAGTTTTTCCACTACAGGTATATCAAATATAATCATGTGCAGGACATTTTTTTTCTTTTAATAGAAGCTTATATGTATCATAGCGAGGTGTTTTGTTCTTACATTATGTCACAGACTTAACTAGGCTCCCCGCTAGGTTTTGCACAACGGGGTGGGGGCTAATCAAACTCCTGCAGCGCAAAACTCCCACCGGGCGGCCATTTGAGCTGGGCGGCGAAAACTACTACAGCTTCAAAGAGAGCCCTCCCCAACCACGATAGACTGGACACCAGGCTAGGCTGCCGCATGACACCCAGGCTAACCTATGTTGACAGTCCTACATTTTCATTGCGTGAAACTACTTTTACTATCTTCTATTTTTATTGTGGGGTCGGCAACCCTCAGTTATGTAACGTTGTGTTATGAGCGTTTTAACAGGGTAGGGTTAGAGGCCTCAGTACCTGTCACTCAACGGTAACATTTATGACGTCAATACTTTTCACAAACATGCAACGGAATACTTGGATACTTTACTACTCCATTGGCTTTCATACAGTTCATATACAAAAGCTATTCTTCCTGGAGTTCTAAAAGAAACATATAGTACAAATACATTACAAAATACAACTATTTACAAATTTACACATACAAGTAGCTTCCGCCGAAATATGCTTTTAGGTACAGCTTTTACATGGTACGGCAAATTGTTCTAAATAGTATATACATATCATTTAAATGTCCTTTTCGTAGCGTTTGTTTTTGGTTTCATTTGCTGGCATGGTGTGCAACAGGTACATAGAGAACAGAGAGACCCCTTTTAACTTTCCCTTCAAGCTATAATTTCGTTTGAAGCCTACTTAAGAACTTATGAGCCTGTCCCTGATGGCACAGAAAACCAGACCAGGCGACTGCTGATGAACGTCGTGACCAGACTGAGAAATCTGGCACCGTAAGCTGTTGCTCTGATGCCGCGGACGTCGCGGCTAGCTCCCGCCCGTTTAGAGCCGCCGCAACTTAATCTGCCTCGCTGATGATTTGGCGCAAATTGATTCCGAACTTACTTCCCACTTCAACCGAGTTATGAGTCAGTTGGGGACGCCAAGTGGTCCAGAATTTTATAGCACCACGTCCAGAGAAATGTGCTTTGGTAGACCGCTAAAGCCCCTGTCACACATTCAGAACCTTCCCCCGAACACCAGCCGACCAAGGTTGGCTGGAGTTCGGGAGCAGTCTGACCATATTTAGGCCACGTCTACCTTTCTACACTAATCGAATTTGAGTTAAATTTGAATCAAATTTTACTGACAACCATGCCCCGAACTACATTGTACTCCCGAACACCAGCCAACCATGACCGAAGCTCCTCAACATTTTGGAACATTCGGATGGTGCAGCTGAACAGTAGCTGACCTGGCCGAACACCAGCCAACGTTCCTCCCAACCTACATGTACTCCTAACCATGGTTGGGGAGAGGTCGGCTATAGCTTAGTGTTCGGGAGGCCATATTCGGCTATGTGTGACAGAGGCTTAAACGTCATTATGATATTATTGCTAGTGTTATTTCACTTTTATAGACATAGTATATTACGTACTCCATTGTAATTCCTTACAAATGTGGCATTGGGAGGAAAGTCTCACAAAACTTCAATTCGGAAAAACATTAATAACATGTCTGTGAACTGTTGTGGAACAGGATAGAAACCCATTTGTGGCAGCCCTCTTTCCCCACTCAAAGATTTAAACCGTCGGCATTTTATTTCACTTTGATAGACACGAGTTCTTGTAATTCTTTACCAATGTGGCATTGGGAGGAAAGTCTCACAAAACATCGACTCAGAAAGACATAATAACATGTCTGTGAGCTGTGGAACAGGATAGAACCCATTTCTGACATCCCTCTTTCCCCACTCAAAGATATAAAACCTAGAGGCAACGGAAATAACGTCCATCTGTCGGAATGCCAGGCTCTTACGACACAGCAATAAAATGCAGCGCACTCTTAAGTGCGCTCTGTGCAACAGTATCCATAATGGCGCGTCACTCTCTACCGGCAACCCCAAGAGTGGCAATACATTAACTCCGCGATGTTCATAGATGCATCAACGACAACAGTGTGGCTGGGGTGTTTTATTTCTTTTATACCTGTAACCCTCTTCACCCCTATAATATTTAAAGACAAGGGGCACTTTACTTGTCGAACATTTATAAGCTATTTTACCTGGTTATTTTAGGCTATTTTAGGCTGGGGTGTTTTATTTCTTTTATACCTGTAACCCTCTTCACCCCTATAATATTTAAAGACAAGGGGCACTTTACTTGTCGAACATTTATAAGCTATTTTACCTGGTTATTTTAGGCTATTTTAGGCTGGGTCGTTTTATTTCTTTTATACCTGTAACCCTCTTCACCCCTATAATATTTAAAGACAAGGGGCACTTTACTTGTCGAACATTTATAAGCTATTTTAGGTTATTTTAGGCTATTTTAGGCTGGGTGGTTTTATTTCTTTTATACCCGTAACCCTCTTCACCCCTATAATATTTAAAGACAAGGGTCACTTTACGTGAACATTTATAAGCTATTTTAGGTAGTACGGAAGGGTGGCTGACTTTTAGGGTGTTCTAAAAATACGACTTATACCGTTATAGTCAAGTATGGACCTTGATTTTTTTTAAGGAAGTACCTTATTGCAAGACTTTTTTGTGCTTTCTTGTCTTTTATATGATCGTACATGTACTTTTCGTTCCATAAGACTGACTGGTTTGGAAATATGACCTCAGCATATAAGTCATAGTCTTTCGAGAATCAGACTGACAAGAGATTTTCTACTCTAACCCATTGACGCATGCATACATTATATATAAATACTTGAGCAGCTGCCGTGCAACACACAACGACATGGGCCTTCAAACCGCCGCACACTCGAGAGGAAAACAGATTATGGGCTCAGCATAAGTCCACTTCCACAAGCAATAAACCTTATCAGCTTTATGTGCAGCCCTCGTCTTCATGCTAAACACACTCAATCTCATTGACAGATTGCAAATTGCTTTGCTGGTCTCTGGCCGGTCGTCGACCACCATACGTGTGTTAAAATCCCCGATATACAGGAGGTCCATTAAAGTTTATCATGAGCTGAGTGATTTCTTTCCAACTCGGATCATGTATGTAATGTACAGCAGGGGTGTGTGGGTGGAGATAAGCTTAAGTGTAGGTTATGTAAAGAATGCTGGTCATTACGTCCAGAGTGCAAATGGTTCAACGACCCCTAGCACCTTCGGTGTAAGGTCATGTGACCAAAGCTGATGGTCACTGGAACCTGCAGAAGGCTATTGGAATGTACTGCGCCTGCGCGAAACCTGGATTTTTCATGGTTTTCGTTGGATGTTTGGTCAACGTTGCATCAGAATTTCGCTTGTTTTCCGACACAACATTTGAAAGCTATAGATGGAATGTCATCCTTAAATACACGACCTTAAACGAGACTTAATACCGAAGTGCTATATATGCACAATACATTACGGGTTTTGCCCAGACAAAGTACGGCTAAAACGATGATGGTGTCATAACACTTATTCGTTGATGCTTTGCAGTCAGCTTATGAGCTACATATCACCTTCGCACTCTATCAAGATTTCCCTTTGAATGTGGCATTAGAAAATATTGAATTCTCGAAAGAATCTGTCTTGTGTAGGCTGAGCGATATATTGGATGGAGAGGTCACGGGTTCGATTCTAGGAAGCACTGGGTCCGACGTTGTGTCCTTGAGAAAGGCACTTTACATGGCAATCTTCACTCCATCCAGGTGTAAAATGGGTACCTGATGACTTCATTTGGGAAGGTAGAAGGCAGTGGAAGGAGAGGGATGGGCTCTGCCTTCCAATTCAATGCCCAAGGCACAATAGATTAACAACCCACTGCCCCTACGGCCTCTAAATGCAAACCTTGTCTCTGAGGTCTGTGACCGGACTTTGTTGGGATTCCAACCGCCCCTTTCCATAAAAGAGAGCTGGTACGTTATCTCACATAGAAAGCAGGCTGGCCTATTGGAATGCCATGTTGCTACAACATAACTATAGTATGCTACAGGCTCTAAGTGCGGTCTTTGAGGCTGTATCCATGATGGGGCACCTCTTTCCTCTTAGGACCGCAGGGACAGTAATACATTTACTACCTGGTTTTTAGAGAGGAGCTGAAAGACTTGAGACAGCTCAAAAAGAGTCCACTGCTGAAGAGAAGAGAAGGCGCAGGGAAGCTGCACCATCCACACAGGGCTTCACATGCCTAACCTGCAGTAAGATGTGCAGATCAAGAATTGGGGGACCAAATTGTGACATCTTTTTCTGGTTTTACATGTACATTTGAAAACTGTGAAGTCTATGCGCCGGGAGTGATCGAGAAACATCTATATAATTTTACGAAAGCTTTTGACTGACAGCAAAGTTGGACGATGTCAGAATAAGCTAATGAAAACTGCTACGGTGTAAAAAAAAAGTGCATCATCTCGCGATCATACTACCAGATGACATGCCAAACTACATACCAATGCAGCAAACAGATTGTGAGTTACAGCTGTGAACGTACGGACACGACTGATTTCAATACTCCACAGAGGTCACTGACCTCCTTCATGGAGTAAAGAAACTTACAGCAATCAACAGCTGCTAGGGATCCACCAACGCAGTGTTTACCTCGCTTACAACAATTTCAGTCAACGATGTCCAATTTGCTGGTAATCCTCTGGCAGAGAAATGGACATGTCAAATTAGACCAGATATCCCTCGCAAATGAAGACGAAGGAGGCTGTTAGTGACAATTTTCGAGTACCGGTAATGAGTTGGCCCCGTTGGCGTCACCCGGAGGATTACCAGAAGGCTGGAATTAATGGGTATTAGAGCAGGTTTAATCATGCTTTAGAAGGGGATTTGCAATCAGGGAAATGTTGCGTACATGACGGGTAATCTGCGCCCACACCAGTCATGCGTCAACCGGGACGACATCGTTGTTGTCAACTTTGCTGTCAGTCAAAAGCCTGCGTAAAATACATGTTTCTCAATCAACCCTGCAGCTGGCACATTGACTTAACAGTTTTGCAATGTAAGACCAGAAAAATACGTCACAATTTCGTTCCCTGAATGCCATCAGGCAATGCGATAGTGTCAATTCAAGTTGCTATGTAAAGAAATGACGAAAAATTGTACTAAATCGGATGGAATTTGAAGATCTTATAATAAAATAAATGAAATAAATAGCATCACTATCTACATGCCCTATACTTTCTCAGAAATAAGCACCATATTTATGTTTACCTTCACAGAAGGAAAACATTGTTTTTGCTCTGTTTCTTCTTATTCTTCTTCTTCTTCAAACAAATAAGTCAAAGACCTGAACCAGATGGCTGTCACCATGGTAACTAGATTACATTATGTAGCAAGTTGGAGGGGCTGGTCACTACATGAATAAATAAGAAAAAACAGAGCAGTAGTTTGTTGGGATAGACCATGTGAAGGTAAACATTATGCATTATTTTGCTTTGCAAAGTTACCTTTCTCGTTGAATAATGAAATAGTCAGCACCTGCAACATATTATGTGAAAAAAAATGATGAAAATGCTCTACAAGAAGGAGTCCAATGAAAAAGCAGTGAAGAGGTCATTTCGGCCTGCTGTAAAAAATAAATCAATACTGGACTTTGGCAATTTTCCCACTCAATCCCAATCCACCAAGCTTTCGCAGATAAACCCTGTGACCCCGGCAACACGCACTGACGGACGTCAAAAACCTTACGTGACTTTACCGGAATACTAAGCCGCAGGAACGTCATATTTAAGTGGAATCAAATCAAAAGGTCGAGCATGACCCAAGTGCAGGCCCGCTGGCGGTAGGATGTGCCGCCCTGACGCAGACAACGCCATACCGTCACATGAAAAACGCAACCCTGACGTCCCGTAACTTTTTAATGGCCATACGTGGGACCCTTTTTAAGACCTGCGATACATTTCTGTGCCATGGGCATACTTAGTTCATCATGTTTTTGTTGTAGAGGTGGAGTGAACCATGTGAGGTTTAATCCATAGAGAAAGCGAATATACATTACGTTATCATGTACGTTATCCTGCCACCTGTGAACCCATCTGTTTGAATATGCTGCACTAACAGTTTTAACGGTCTTCGGGTGGCGATAACCGGTAAGGGCCAGTCTCTCCCAGTCTGAACAAGATTCCATCAACAGGACACGTTGATAAAAACTGAACAACACTGAAAGATATTTCTTTGTGTGTAACGTGCATAGCTTCGGTGGTTTTGCTTCTACATACCCTTCTGTGATGCTTGTAGAGACTTGTCTT
Organism: Branchiostoma floridae x Branchiostoma japonicum; assembly: GCA_013266295.2. Taxonomy (NCBI): domain Eukaryota; kingdom Metazoa; phylum Chordata; class Leptocardii; order Amphioxiformes; family Branchiostomatidae; genus Branchiostoma; species Branchiostoma floridae x Branchiostoma japonicum. The sequence goes on along the minus strand of CM023835.1, from coordinate 4,282,018 downwards.
TTAAAAAAGCCGGTAAAATGTATGCACGGATAATATGGGGTCAAATGCACGGGCAGGTAGAGCGGATATTATCAGGAAGAGCCTGAGGGAAAGACGGGGGCAGCTCTACGACATAATCGTTATGAGAAAAGGCACCGCGGGTCAAACGGCAGATCAGTCAATGGGAAAATAAATGTCGCTTGCTTTTAGACTGATAACACCGACGCCGCGTAGGCCATAGCCTTGGGCACACTGTATACTGTACATGTGCACATATGCAAATTGGCATGCTTCTATTGTCTGTCTGAAGAAATATGAAATTACAATCTTACGTATATATCATCATCATCATCGTTCATCCTCCGAAGAGGTGGAGCATACAAAGTTTGATCTCCAGAACTGCTTGTCGTACATTGCTGAAATAAGTTCCTGGCCCTCCAAGCCTGTTTCAGTTTCTTATATATATACATACGTATATATACATATCCTTTTACACTCTCAGTCACACGTTGACAAACTGAAAACATGCACCATCAGCATGAAAGTTCATCTGAGTTGATGGTAAAATACATTATAAGAAATTAACTTTAAACTGATAACCGTGCCGGGTGGCGATACCGACTTCCTGCAAACTCTGACCCATTGCTGACGTCACACGTTAACGAAACCACGTGATCACAGCAATTGATTGAGTCAGAAAGCTGTGGAAGACCGAGTGATTTGGCTGAAAAATTCCATAATTCTTTGAGTTGGAGATCAGTTCAAATTTTCTCAATAAGTTATACCATATTTGTCCAGAAAAATAACGTATAATATGACACCATCTCCACCTACTATACTACTTCTCCCCTACTTTCCTGAACTATCAAAGTTCTGAAACAGGCCTGAAACTGGTCGACAGCTGGATGAATGTGATGACACGTACCAGTAAGTAGTTCTGCTGCCTTCCCTCGTGCCGACTGCTCCTTGAGGACGGTCTTCTGAGAGATCTGCCGGCTTACTGTCGCCAAGATAGGGACTCCGGGGGAAGACACGAGTTCAGTCTCACTGTATCACCTGTAGAAAGTAGACAAAAACAAAATTTAATGTAGCCTGGAATCCAGACTGTTGCCAGGGCCAACACAAGCCACTAAATTGTCTGGTAATTTTTTACAAAGTAAGTTGAATCAACCCTACTCCATTGCAAATAAGTGCCATTCAGGGAGTGGAGGTACCCAAATATGCCGCCTTACGAGTGTGTTTAAAAGTTGGAAACACAGCTGTCAGCCATGTTTGTTTACATTCCGGTAGTTTGTGGTGGTACCACAAATTGAGGGCACCTCGTGAGGGCTATCTTAGCACCAACCAGAAATGTCAAATTTACAATCAATTTTCGATTAAAATATTTCAATTCTTCATGAAAAAAACCTTACATAACGAACCTTTAAAAACACCTAAAATATAAAATGATCTATCAACATTTTCTCTTCCTGTGTGCAGTGTAGTAAAAATCCATAGAAAACCGTTAGTAAATTCACTCCACTGCTTAGCTGAAACAGCTGTCAAAATGTTTTCGAAAAAAATTTAAAAAAAAACTATTCGATGCTGTTCTATGTCATGATATTCATGTACCGACATATGCTTTCAACAGACGAAAAACAATCTAAATTGGTATATTATGACTGTATAATATCTATAATGTACTTCGGGAACACCTGCATAATATCAATCAGGATGAAATAGTATGTAATATGTTGGAAAATGGGATTTTATGTACATAAGTATTTTTCTTGGCATCCATCCCAGAATGATGTATAATTCATTGATTTAAAAGTAAAACACATCAAAACACTTCTGCTTAGTGATCTAGCGGAGACAATGTGATATAGAAGTAAGCCTCGCTGTTTGATGTTTATTGAGATGGAGCCCCCCCCCTCCTTCAACTTACCTATAAGTTAGATTTGTATGATCCTTGGTTTTTATACATGTAATTGGAATATGATGCACAATATAAAAGTATGGTTTCAATGACGAAAAGACAAACAAAAAACAGTGGTAGAAATTCTTTTTTTTTCAGTGTTCTGCAATATTGCAGAATGTCAAAATTTTGTGCTGCAATTTGGAAATACTTTCTGCAAATATTTTTTTAATTCTTCAAAGCCTTTTTTAACTTAGTATAAATTATGTAGCAATAACAGCAAAGAAGTACTTAATTTCACCCCTAGAAACTGCGCTATCTGGGTTTAGAAGCAAAATATGTTGTTTGCGTGGCACATCTGGGCAACACTGTGGCCATATCCACGGAGGCCGACACCATTGAACCCCTAGCCTAATTTTTTCAGTCTGCAAAATTTCAGGTTGCTTAATTTTTCTTCTGCTATATAGAAAATGTTGCTGCAAACTGCAGACTGCAGATGGGTATTTCTAACACTGAAACTTAAAAAGTGAAAGATTTGTTTATGAAATTCGATAAATGACCTGTTAAATGTTTGGTCGCTCATGCAGTGGTCTCAGCCTCTAGTAGAAAGGGGGTGCTATTAGTAACTTACGATTGCTACAGATTTTTACGGCAACAGGTTAGATGTGAGATACTTGCTATGCCATCCCATGCACTTACACAACCGGTATCTAGAACCAGTTCCACCGGCCGGACCTTCATCCACACTGGAGTTCAGATCTGGAACCAACTCCCAGACACCGTTGTGGGTACCATCAACAATAACGGCCTGCAGTCCTTCAAAGTGAGAGTCCACCGACACCTCCTTCACTGAAACTGTGAACAGCTGTGAGCCATTGATTGTCCACTACTGGCACTAGATTGTTTCTTACATGTGCACAATCTGGTGGGTATTGCTCACCACAGCACATTATATATAAAAAATTTTAAAAATACGTACCGTGAACTGGCGTCTCCCTGGTGTCGTTCAAGGTGGCTCCGAGTGGAGTCAACAAGATGTTCCCTTTACTCCACCTGCACACAAATGAGACAGGAATGACGTAAAACGGCAGTTCAAACTCTTACCGTCTAAGCTGTTGAATTTTACATGTAACTAGAGTTCCACGACCTCATACCTTCGCCAAATGAGGTTAACCTTTATCAATGACGAATTATTTTCCCCATAATTATGCAAATAAGATCCTCATTTGCATGAATTACATCAGTTGATCATATTCTCCTCCCAATGACAGTGTTATCTTAACAAAGAAGGTAATTCTAGCATTTTCTCATAAATTATGCAAATGAGGTCATGATTTGAATAAGTTATGTTGAATGATGTTCACCTCCAGTCAACTTCGAAATGCACAAGTATGAAATTGACAACATCAACCACTATGGAATTATAGTATTTTCTCATCAATTATGCAAATTAGGTCTTCATTTACATAATTAATATATGGCGATGTTCCTCTCATTCTTAATTACACATGTCACAAGGTAGAATAGTCCTATCATGGAAGGTAGCTGAATTATAGCATTCCCTCATTAATTATGCAAATAAGATCCTCATTTGCATAATTGTCATCTAATCATGTCAAGCATCACTTAAGCTACCTACATACCAAATATCAAGACGATCCGTCGACCGGTTATTGAGTTATCCTACTTTAAACATTTTCATACAAATGCTCCTGCAGTTCCAGAGCAAGCCGCTAGGGGGCCCAAACTCACGTGACTTCTTCCCTAGCACAAGAGCTACCTACCATCCAAAAATCATGACCCTAGCATGTCCAGATCATGAGATATCAAAACCGGAAGTTCCGCTGCAGTACCATAACAAGCCGCCAGGGGGCCCAAAATCTAATCATTTTGAGGTCTCATCAAGACCTACCCACCTACCAAATATCAAGATAATCCATCAAAGCCTTCTCGAGTTATGCTGTTAACACACACACAGACACACACAGACACACACACACACACACACGGCCACGAAAACATAACCTTCTTGGCGAAGGTAACTAGCTAATGTATGGGGTGTGGCTGAAGTGTGTGCGCTTAATAAGCACAGAGTGCAAACGCAACGTGGCAGGAAATATATAGTCTCAGACATTAGGTGAAGCCCCTATCACACATAACCGAATATGGCCACTCAAACACTGCCGAACTCCCCCCAACCATGGTTTGGAGTAGGTCGGGAGCAAGGTCGGCTGATGTCGGGTGAGGTCGGCTACTGTTCGGCTGTGCCAGCCGAATGTTTCAAAATGTTTCAGGAAGGAAAGGAGGTTGAATCAACCCTATCCCAAAGCATACGAATATCTGTGAGGCAAAAATGCGATGTCACTGACAGAAAACGGTTGCTTTATTTGTACCGTATACGTATTCAAGTATAAAACGATGATGAAAATATGCTAAGAAATGGCAGTAAATGTCAATATCAAATGCAGACAGACTTCCTCATCAAGAAAAGTACTTGTTTTGCTGCCCTGAAATTGCATTCTATGCCTTTAAAATGTTAGAATCCTAACAAAACATCACTCTTAGCCGACCACATTGCTTTCAACCGTGACGAACACCTATCTAGAGGGCGTAATAACACGCTACAGGTAATAGGGGTGTGTGTCGTTTCCTACCCAACAGCTGCACATGATGGGATGCTATCGATTCTGTCAGCAAACTCTTACAAGCAGATAACTGAAAGTAGATTGATGTATGCCTGATGGATAGGCTTTGCAGTGGCTCTAGCTCCTGTCATACATAGCCGAATATGATCTCCCGAACACTCCTGAACTCCCCCCAACCATGGTTAGGAGTTGGTCGGGAGAAATTTCGGCTGTGGTTGTCTGGTGTTCGGCGAGGTCAGTTACTGTTCGGCTTCGCCAGCTAAATATTTCAAAATGTATCAAACATTCTGGTGTGGACGGGAGATTTGGTTATGGTTGGCTGATGGTTGGCTGGTGTTCGGGAGTAGGTCGGGACATGGTTGGCAGTCACATTTGACTCAAATTCGTTTCAATTCGTATAGAAAGGTAGGCGTGGCCTAAATCTCCCGAACTTCAGCCAACCTTGGTCGGCTGGTGGTCGGGGGAAGGTTCTGAATGCGTGACAGGGGGATTTAACTGAAAAGTATATGTGGATTGATGTATGCCTAGTGGATAGGCTTTGCAGTGGCTTTACCGAAAGAAGGAGGTGATGTAGATGGGATAAAAAGTGATTAAATGTTTGCCCCTCTAGCAGCTTCATTTTAAACTGCAGCTTCTCTTTTGGACCTCGAGCTCCATCCATAATTAAATAAACGTACAGCAAAACAAGTTCAGTTATCAACTCTGGCATCAGAAATTATTCACAGAAGCGCATCGCAGGAAAAACAGACAAGCTGCAATTGTCCATGTTTTAACCATCCAGCGAATCCTCCTGACAACCTTATCTCATACTCATAGTAGCTTCATATTTTTTCCAGCTGTCTGGAAAGAAGCCCTTGGGCACATCTTGCCAATTCCTTAAAGACTTCAAGTCGTCATCCCAAGTCTCCATCCTTAATAACATGTCAAAAGTAAAATTTCCCGTGAGAAGCAGCCTTTAGGTATGTGCAAACGGTTATGCCAAGATGTCTGGCGATAAACAACGCCTCTGACACTCCAGAAGACATTGCGTAGTCTCGCGTGAGTCTGCGAGAGTTAAGATAAGTCCGCGTATCATGTACGTGTCTCGCCAACCGCGACTATGTGTGCAACCTCTAGTGGTTTCATTTCATCCTGTCACAAGTGGGTTTAACAAGCAGGTTCACCCATAAAGACCATATTCTCAGTACAAGTACTATTCAAAAAGGTCGCATGGCGTACGTGTATAGTTACCCGGACATTCCCATATGGGAAGTCACTGACTGTGCTCTATGATTGTAAAGGACGTATTTCAACCTCTCTATATGAAACACTTTAAACGCATATATACCCTCTTTAATAGCAGATGTTTATATTGGAATTGTCCCACTTTTAGGGATAGTTGACCGCTAAAAAAAGCAAAAACAAGAGTCCGTAGGACACAATCCTCCATGAAGTAATCATAGTGTTTGCGGTGTGGCCAAGACGACATGCCAAGCTACATACTAATGCAGCAGATGGATCGTGAGTTACAATTGCAAACGCATAAAAACACAACTGATTACAATACTGCGTCGGAGGTCACTGACCTCCTTCACGGAGTAACAAATTGGTATGGAGTCCCTATCTACATGTACAGGTACTAAGAGATGGAAAGTAATGTTCCGCACCCAAACCAGGCTTTCATTGAAGCAAAAAATGGTGATTATGATAAAAGCTCTTCAAAATCTCACAGGAAATGAAAAAAACTTGGCCCATATGTCTTGCTGAGTACTGACATCAGAAGCTTCGCACTCCTGAAGAGAGCTCTCTTCCTCTCTTCAAACAAATCCACACATGGCCTCCACTGTCATTTCACTGATGAAAGCTTTCTAACGGCTATGTGTTTCAAAATACAACGAAAATTTACTATTCCTAACGTCTGATCATTTTGAAAGTGTTTTGCACCCTTTACACCATGGAGAAAAGTAATCACACTCAGTCTGATCAAATGCTACCGGATATACGTCCATGCACAATCTTAATTGAAGTTTAAATGGAATCACAGACCATGGGCTGGCGTTAGAACTACATGTAATAAGCTTACGATTTTTGATAAGGCCACACCAATTTTATTTGTTGCTTCTCGGATTTTTTCAGAAAAAATATGAAGCGACAGGGCGGAAAAAAAATAAAAATAAAAACAGACCTGGCCATCCTATTATAGCCCCAAATGTTAGAATAGGTGCCATGAAGTCAACACAAAAGACTGGGTTAAAATTTAAAGAATGAATTTTGAACTTTTAATCAAACCACTGCGTTGGTAGATGTCCATGAAGTAATCATGGTGTATTACAACCACATCTTTTTTTTTTTTTGAAAATCAGAAAAAAATGAAGAGGCGAATCCGAGAAGCAAAAAATTAAATTGGTGTGGCCTAATACAGTCTATTAGATACTGCTACAAGACATATACTGTTCTTTGCCATATAATTTAGCCTGGAATCCAGACCTATTCTGCCTTGCAGGCTGAGAGCTTGTTGTAACAAAGTAAGCAAACCCTAGGGGGGTATACCCCAGTCTGTGGAGAGACCATTTATTTAGACTACCAACATGACCTTACGGTCAATCTGCGGTTACAAAACGTTACGACATTGTACTATTAGTTTTGAGTCAGTGTATCCTTGATATATGCACGGAGATGTGCAAAAATGTAAACATTCATGACCGTGATGTGTTGTAACAATCGTTGAACATCTATTCAAAGTGAGATATGTGTCTACCTAGCTTCAATTTTGTCTGCAACGGTTACGTCTCTAGACCGTAAAAACAATTTAGGCAGTCAGACAAGACGCCTGTTGGATCAGCTACAAGCCGCCGGTAGTAAATTGGTCAACACTGTTGACAGAAGAACATTCCCGCATTCTAAATTAGAAAACTAGACATTGTCTGTAGGCAAACGTATTGAAGCCTGTTCTCTAATTCAACTATCCGACCTTGATTCAGTCACTCTCAATTGTGCTGTTGTGTAACTGTCACACATTCAGAACCTTCCCCCAAACACCAGCCAGCCAAGGTTGGCTGAAGATCAGGAGCAGTCGTGTTTGAGTCAAATTTGACTGCCAACAATGCTACGACAACTGCTGACCTACTCCCAAACACCAGCCGACCACCAGCCAACCATGGCCAAACCTCCAGTCCACACCCGACCCTTTTAAACATTTTTAAACTTTCGGCTGGACAAACAGTAGCCGACCTCGCCAAACATTAGCTAACCACAGTGAGCCAACCTTGCTCCCGACCTACTCCTAACCATGGTTGGGGGGAGTTGGGCAGTGTTCGGGAGGCCATATTCGGCTATGTGTGACAGGGGCTTTACATAATCACAGCACAGAATTTAAATGGAAATGGTCTATAAGTAAACATCAGGGAGGTCCAAGAATACGGCGGGATAAAAAACAGTCCAGGCTGTAAAACGCAGATTTATAATGACATTTATGTGTTGTCGTGATTTGGAGTGCAGGGCTTGGCGCATACTTACCTAAAACGCCCGTTGCTAAGTAACGAGGGCCATGGCGACAAAGCTGGCTTAATTGTGACGGTCGTCTTTTCTAGTCATAAAAGTAAATTATTTTCAGGGCCATGGGTTTAACGGCATTCACAAAAGTTTTTATACTCGTCCTAATTCCATTTCATTAAAACACAGGAATGGATTGACTACTAGTATTAAAACTTGGTACTCCAAGCAGATGTAAGGGGGAGCAGTGAAGAGATAAAACCATGGATTACTTGAAAGATGTACAAAGCACTGCAAATTTAGAAACAGGCGTAAAATACTAAGCCACATCCTCCATCTTATTGTCCTGGTCTTCATTTGCAAGAAGCAAAGAAAGAAGGATCTGTATCTGTATCAAAATGTTGCATGAATTTAAGTATGGTCAATTTCAAACTTTTCCTGCGCTGTTTTCGTTTCGGGCCTGGTTACATTCGTCGTACAATCGTCGCACGATCCCCCTACGATTGCAAACTGAGGGAATTCACGAGATAGTTGTGATGTGTCGTACAAAATTCAGCTGGCTCGTTACCGGAAAGGCTGCTTGATTCGATTTTTGCATCATGAACCTTGTGAGCGGTTGGTTCTGTCACAACCTGTTTGAAAATCGTGCAACATCAAAATCGTACGACGAATGTGGCTTCGTCATTGCTGCCAGCGAAAAGCTATTCACACTCTCCCGCAGCGATTCTTTCCGGTCGGTTGTAAGACCATCATATTGACGGATTTCTCTTGCCGTGGTGCATACTTATTTCAAATGATAGTGCAACGCCAGTAATCCCGTCAAATAGACCCAGCTATGCACGACTCACACTTCAAGATTACCTCACAGCCGGAGGCTTTAGAAGAGCTTATGGAACGATACAAGTAGGTCAAACCCCTGTCACACATTCAGAACCTTCCCCCGACCACCAACCAACCAAGGTTGGCTGAAGTTTGGGAGCAGTCTGACCAGATATAGGCCACACCTATGTTTCTATACAAATCGAATTGGAGTTAAATTTGAGTCAAGTTTGACTGCCAACCACGCCCCGACCTATTTCCGAACACCAGCCAACATGGCCAAACCTACCGTCCACACCCGAATGTTTTAAACGTTTTGAAACATTCGGCTGGCGCAGCTGAACAGTAGCTGACCTCGCCGAACACCAGCAACGTTGACCCCCCCCTGAATGAACGTCCCCCCCGGAAAATTACCAAATTGACAACCATGTTCATCTTAAAATGTGTTCTTAGTTGTTACAGTTTATCCACCTAACAATGCAGTAGTTGATTAAAAGTTCAAAATTCATTGTTTGAATTATAAACCAGCCTGATATGTTGAGTTTATAGTTTGGGGCTACCATACTTCGTAGGACGCCTTGGCCTAGACAAAAAAAATCCAAGAACCAACAAATCAAATTGGTATGGCCTTATCAGGAAGATAACATTTGGAGCTTGAAGTTGAACAGAAATTTATAAAATTGCAAATAAATGCTCTACAAATGTATGCAAAGTTTCCAGTAATATGTAAAAGCCATACTAGGGAAAGGAACTTTAGATGTCTTTTTATGCCTTTAAAATAATAAAAAAAATCGATCAGCAGTACATTGTACAAGTCACCCTTTGTGCACTTGTATTCATAGTTCATAGACGAATATCAACATTGCAACACATGCTCTCACTATCTCAAGGGTATAAGGTTTCACTTAGAACCTTTGAAGCTGGTATGCAAATGAAGGGGGCGGGACTAAATGGACACCAGTTCTTGGAAATCTGGGGCATTCTTTTGTAGGGGGAAACATTTTTTTAAAATTTCGATGTTATGATTGATGTAAGTAGACTGCAATTTTATTTCTGTCTAAAGCCTTTTAAATAGTGATTAACTTTCTTAGAATGCAATATGCATGTGTACATATTTTTAACAAAGAGTTTTAATCATGGTCAGAAAGAGTTGTTTCCTCTTACTTGAAGTGGGCTCTTCCAGATGGTGGAAACTTTTCAATGGACGTCCATTTGTTTAATACATTATACTCCATTGAGAACGGACTATTTCCAGGGCTAAATTGTCATGTTTGTGGTAGGATTTTGTACTTTTTTTTAGAGCAATACAGTTTGCAATGCTAAAATACATTGTTATGTGGTATTGTTTTTATATTTTCTCTGCAAAAAGATCGCTTTGAGAAAGACGTATGTGTGAGCACATGTTCGGAGCTCCCCCAATTTTTTTTCTGGTAGTTAGGCCCTTTACTATCTAATATTCCCGACATAATAATGTTCCTATTAAAATATAATCTACAAGAAAGATAATCTGTTCCTTACAAAGGGACAGGTACAATGTCTTAGTAAATCCAAGGAGGTTGAAGTGGCCTCCTTGGCAAATCTTCCTTAAGTTTGGTGTCAGTGAAGTTCTGTCCTTTGCATGCGTGACATTGTGCAAAATGGCCGCTTTTACTTTTGCAAACATGGGTGGGCGTCTTCTATTATGAGCCAAATATTACTACAGGCACGTACGGGCAACCTGGCTTTCAGAATAACTTGCACACCCCAAAAATGTTTGCATTGTGAGACCATGTATTCCAATGCTGTAAACCATGCCCTGATTTTGAAAAATTATTAAACGTAACCGTCCAAAATAAGAACGTACCGGGTGGATGTTCGGGCCGCGAAAAAACATAAACGTACCGGTACGTTTATTCGGGAGATGAGTACTCCCAACCACTAGCCTTTAGTAGCCAACCACCAGCCAACCGTGGCCGAACCTCCCGTCCACACCCGGTTGTTTTAAACATTTTGAAACATTGGTCTGGCGTATGTGTATATATATGTATGACAGGGGTTTAGCCAATTTTACGATAATTCAACGATAAACGATCTGCTGAGCAGAAACGTTTGAAATGTTACCCTGGCATTTACCGATTACGAAGCAAGCAATCCTACGAGAGAGTACAAGTATGGACAACGGTATAATGTGATCAACTTGACATTCAACGCAATCCCGAAGCAATAGGGTCTATTGTAGAAGATGGGTTTGACATTCCACGCTATAGCTCAATGGGAAGGGAGACCGCATGATGGAATGGTGCTGGCGCAATGATCAACCCGAAAGGAATAACTTTATCCATTTAGTAACCCAGACTGCTTTCAATCCGAGAAGATACTACGGGCTTGCAATCTAATTAACTTTAAAGGCATATTTTACTTTACAGACATAAATAGACATTTTGCAAAAAAGCAATATATTGTACATCAGCAATACTTTACAAGTATCCCTGAATAGTTAAGACGGGGGACGCCACAAATTATCCGCTACATTTCGTTGGTTAAGTTGCGTGCCCGGAATCTGCATAAAGTGACTTATAGAAGGTGAATTTATACCCCTGACGAAGACTGATGTCGTACGGTGAAAAATTTGGGAAAATCTCATTCTTTGCTTTGGTAATTGAAGCTGAGAAGGCCCCTTCTCCATAATGAATATACCGTAACATGGATGGAGGCATACTATTTCAAATGACATATATGTCTTGAAATCGAACAAACTGCGATTTCAAAACGACATACAAGCAACAGTTGCACGCCTGAAGGCTGTTCCATCTTATAATCTTAGGAGGGGGTGGTTAGTGATTCCCTCCACAATCTCCTGCTCTATATATCCGCCCCCTGGGCGTTTTAAATGGAATAGCCATGTATAACAACATGGCGCCCAGACAGTCTACTAGACAAATAAAACATTGCAGTATAATCACTCACGTACTCCCAGAACTGTAACAAGGGCTCTGTGAGTTAGCGCTTTAATCTTGTTAGTTAGTAACTGCCTCATATCGGTGGACACGCTGGAATTTATTGCTCCAGTAACGCTCATCCCTTCCCGTGCTAGCCTGGTGTCCAGTCCTATCGCGGTTTTGGGTACCCTGGGTGCCAGCCACGTTTACGGGCCGCTAACCCCTTCGCCCGCGGACAGGAGTATATCGGCCCTACAACGATGTAGGGCCGATATACTCCTGTCCGCGGGCGAAGGGGTTAGCGGCCCGTAAACGTGGCTGGCACCCAGGGTAGGTTTTGGGCGGACTATCTTCGGGCCTGTAGACGATCCCTGCCGCCAAGTTCAACTTTGGCTCCCGGTGGGTTTTGCACGACAGGAGTTCAATCAAACTTTTGCCTTACAAAACTCCTACGGGTGTAAAACTCCTATCGGGGAGCCTAAGTTGAACTTGGCGGCGGGGATCGTCTTCAGGCCCGAAGAGAGCCCGCCCAAACCACGATAGGACCAGGCTTATAGTATTCCCGTGCGTTCCGATCAACTGTTAAAGAGGATTTCAAGCTGCAGAGTCCTTTGAACTGAAGAGCTACAAATGACGGTTTCAAGAGATTTTAAACTAAAAGGTCGGCGACCGGCTGACGGTTGAGCAACTGAATACTAATCTCCGAGCAGATGTTGGGATTTCACTCGCAAAGTTTCTGACAAAAACGTCTGTGCAGTTCCAAAAACTAGCCGCTAGGGGATTCAGACTTCTACCACGTCTTTCCGGATCCAAAAGCTATCTGCCACCCGAAAATGAAGACTCTTGTATGTTCCAAACAGAATTTGCTGAAACAACTTGTAAAAGAACTACACAAGTTATATCGACGTATAAAATAAGCAAATGGACATAAATAAACGAGCTACAATACGATCATCTCGCTGCATGGATATTACGACATGCAATTCACATCACGTAAAAAACATTCGTTCACCTGATTAAGAAGGACTCCGAGGCTCTTTAAAATGGTTGCCTCTTTTTCTTTGGGGCGAGTTAATCTGAAAATATAATAGAAAGACCTTCTCCTTGTCTGCTACAAATTTGGTTTCTCCGGCAGATAAAATCCCAAGGCAAATTACTACATCATGTATATAACAAGGCTAGTTGTTGGAGGGTGGCCAACTTACTCAGTCTGATATTACACCACAAACGTACACAGATGGTGCCACAAACAGTGGAAAACATAACAGGACTATCCATTGAAGTTCAATATGTCCACTCAGTTTTGATGTCTAGAACACGTACGGGTAGAAGGGGGAAACAGTAAAGCGATGATTTGTGAACATAAAATTTGTTTCAAAGGGTCAAATGTGTACAATCAACTAATGCATGAATTAAGCTCCTGTCACACATTCAGAACCTTCCCCCGAACACCAGTCAACCACCAACCAACCATGGCCGAATCTCCCGTCCACTCCCGAATGTTTTTAACATTTTGAAACATTCGGCTGGCGCAGCCGAACATGTAGCCGACCTCGCCGAACACCAGCCAACCACAGCCAACCTTGCTCCCGACCAACTCCTAACCATGGTTGGGGGGAGTTCGGCAGTGCTCGGGAGACCATGTTCGGCTATGTGTGACAGGGCCTTTACTTTTAATTACAGAGTGAACGGAACTACTTTTGTTTATTTATGGTTACCCTGTGGCCCCATTTATTAAACCATTGCGTGTCGGACAGGTATTACAGCTAGATCCGGGTTAGGGAGGAGAGTGGTTTCACCCCACAGGACAAGCATGGCGTGGGAAAATGTGCAGGAGTTCTGCTGTAGTGACGCCAATGTCATCAATAAATAATCCACGACGTCACGCTAACAAGTTCTTATGACAGAACGTTAAAACCACCCACATAATTGACGGCCGTGAAGTTTTCTATGACGCATTCTGACCCTGACAATGTCAACAACAGGAAATGGCTAACTGCCTTGCGTTGTGCTAGATTTGCAACCCAATAACGTGTAAAGCTCTTGTCACACATAGTCGAGTATGGCCTCCCGAACACTGCCGAACTCACCCCAACCATGGTTGGCTGGTGGTCGGGGGAAGGTTCTGAATGTTTGACATGGGCTTAACCACGCGTTTACATTCGTCCTAGGTTAATTGTCGTACGATTTTGGATTTTGGTGCCGTAGAATTTTTTCAAGCAGGCTGTGACAGAACCAACCGCCGACAGGGATCTAAGACAGCCCTTTTCGTTACCAAGACGGCTGAATTTTGTAGGACACGTGCACGACTATCGCAAGAATGTCTTCAGTTTGCGATCGTACGACGATCGTACGACGTATGTGACCGGGCCTTTATCGGCAGCAAGAATATGTTCACTACAAACTTTTCGTCTGTCTGACATTTGTCATACCAATCATAAATACAGAATATTGGAAATCTGTAATCTGAAAATCATTTCTGGTTAGTTTTTTTGTGTGTGTGTTTTGTGTCCAGATTTTTCGTCTCAATATAAACTTCAACAGAAACAATTGGTGATGAATGGGCTTTAATGCGCAAATGTACAACAAATGCGCAAATGTATAACAATATACGATAGCCACGTTCACATGGTACAGGCCCACCTACAAGTAGAAGGTTTGCCTAGAAACCTTGCCAGATGTATACAATTGCATTAAAACGTGTGAGAACACAAAGACTTCTACAGCATACCCGCACAAACATGACGAGGCCACGGTCTCGATTGAATAGACCCGTCATGTAATCGCCTTTTAATTGGACTAAGGGCTACTTAGGGATTATGTTATTTATTGTTAACAAACGGTTGATTGAACATATAGAAGGACGTCGCCCATATGTGTTTGCCCCTTGAGGGGTTTTACCTTGAAGTTCTTTGTCGTCTCATCCAATCGATTAGGCGCCCCTGTATTGTACAATAAATCACTGTAAATACATTGTCGAGAGAGCGCATTTGAAGGATGTTGTCACAAAGTGCCTGTCACAAGTAGCTAGTTGGACGACTTTGGCTTTATTCTGTTGCTTTGACGAATACATGTAGCAAATTTCAGTGGCAAAGATAACACTGTTCGAGGCGTGTTCGGGGTACAAGACTGACTCAAATTTGACTCAAATTCGATTATATTCGTGTAGAAAGGTAGGCGTGGCCTAAATCTGGCCAGAATGCAGCTGCTTCCGAACTTCAGCCAACCTTGGTTGGTTGGCGGTCGGGGGAAGGTTCTGAATGTGTGACAGGGGCACGGCATGGTAACAGTCGATTTTGATGCCCTAGAATTTTCAGGCTGGCTGTTACAGAACCAACCGCAGACAAGGATCTAAGACAGCCTTTTCCCGTCACAAGACAGCTGAATTTTGTACGACAGATTCACGACTATCCCTCAGTATGCGATCGTGCGACGATCGCACGATGAATGTGACCGGGTCCTAATCCTCGAATCTTCTGACAGGATTATAATTACTGGTAACAGAGTAGTGGACGCCTGGTATATGTAACGTACCGCGAATCAACAAGTATGGGGTCATCTTGGGACAAGAGGTCGACTGGGTCAAAACAGGAAGGACGTTATAATCTCATCTGGAGCCAAGGCCAGGGGACCGTCTGTTTGAAATGTTCATAGGCGAAGAAGGGGCGAAATATTATAAAGTCGATTCCGGAAGCCTGTCTGGTATAAGACCACACCGATCTAATCAATTGGATCTTGGATTCGCCCTCTTCATTTTTTTTTCTGATTTTCAGACATAAAAAAATCAGCTTCAGCACAATAAACTTCAATATTTTGGCCCCAACAGTTGATGAAAGTCCTTTTCTTCCTATTTGTTACAGTTTTTCCATCTATCAATGCTGCAGTTTGATTACCAGTTTAAAATTCATTGTTTGAGTGACAAACCAGCCTGGTATGTTGACTTCATGACTTCTATCGTAGCATTTGGGGCTATAATAGGGTGCATAGGCCTGTTTTTTTCGCTCTGTCGCTTCATATTTTTTATAAAAAAATTCGAGAACCAGCAAATCAAATTGGTGTGACCTAAGTACGCCTCTGGGCAACGTACGACTGTGTAAATCGAAAATGAAATCGACTTTTTCATATAACGCTTGTGGGCATCAACATGATCTGTCCATTATGTAGGGAGGTTTTTGCGTTTCCGAGTTTGAAATTGGAGTGCAGGGTAGGAAGGGTTTTGCTGATAGAGCTCTATTAATAGTCTGCCCTTTTGAACTTGCCTGGAAGCATTTTAACATCCTGAACGTTTTAAAACTAGATCTGTCGACTAGATCTGTCTACGTCCGCAGACCCATTCTGAACCAAATCTGGGGGCTTTCTTGGTTTAGTTTATTTTCTCTGTCCCTGCAATAAACGTTTAAAGGCAACGTATAAAGCGATTTCAGGGTGGTAAAACTGAATTTTTAAATTTCCTGGTTATTCTTTTAACGTGGTAAGTTGAATCAACCTTATCCCATAGGATACTGATATCTGTGAGGCAAAAATGGGATGTCGCTGACGGAAAACGGTTGCTTGTTTCGTATCGTAGGCTGGTTCTAGCTATTTATTGATGGTACCAAAAATAAAGGGACTCCTCGCGTAGCTTGTTTTGGGGACATTTCAAACGCCTGAAGTGTGAATGATGACGAAAATGTGCTAAGAAATGGCAGTATAAATGTCAATATCAAACAGATTTCCTCATCCAGAATATTTTCTTTTATTTGCCGCCTTGAAATTGCATTGGATGCTCTTAAGACAAGGGCAAGTTCTTTCAGATTTAGTTCGCAGAGTGGGGATTCAAGATTCGCCTGCGGTCTAGTTCTACTATCTAGGGACGAAACAAGTCGATGCCCGCGGTAAGTAGGCCAGGGTGCGATCATCTAAATGCCCCTTGAGCACATCCACCGATCCAGCGATAATGAGTACATTACCACAGGAAGGTCAATTTCGCTCGGTCAGTGGGTTTTCTGGCTCAGCGTCTCCCCTCCGGTACCAAATGTTACACTAGAGAAATGGCAAATGGTACACTACGTGATACATCGGCAAGTGTATAGATTATTGTCATTATTACCTTCGCCAAGAAGGTTATGTTTTTGCGGCCGTGTGTGTGTGCGTGTGCGTGCGTGTGTGTGTGTGTGTGTGTGTGTGTGTGTGTGTGTGTGTGTGTGTGTGTGTGTGTGTGTGTGTGTGGCCGTGTGTGTGGCCGTGTGTGTGTGTGTGTGTGTGTGTGTGTGTGTGTGTGTGTGTGTGTGTGCTAAAGATGGATTGTCTTGATATTTGGTAGGTGGATATAGGTCTTCATGAGACCTCAAAATTTTGGGACCCAGCCGCTAGATTACCCATAATAGACCTTTGTCGTCCCAACCCCAACCTACATGTACTTACTAAATATCATAACGACACATGCACCCCACCCTAAGTTGAAAGTCGCCAACCCCTATATATGGTGTACCCAACACATAGTCTTCTCGACGAAGGTAATAATGGACGGTCCCATCATGGCCTTGTAGACGATTGGTCAGGAATGACCTTGAGTTCCTCTTACAAGTGGTAGTTCAATCATTTATAAGCAATTAAAAACGTTCTGCGTAGGTGGGTTCCTTAAATACTTCATCTAAGTCCACAATGTCATTGAATTATGTAAAAGTGCAGTACACTTCATCTAATGGTGCAATATAACGTTAAATATTTATGACAATATGTCGCAAATGTGACATTCAACTAGTATATGCCCCCTTCCACCTACTACCCCGATATGTCAGAAAACATAACAGTCAAATCAAAATAAATCTTGTCTGTGAGAAATTATGCTAACTTTCTGTCACAAAGAAACAAGGGGTATAGCATATTGAACAACGAAAATGTACCCTCACAATACAAATGTAGCCTCCACCAGGCCTTCCTACGGAGGTACGGATCGTAGAATTCGGCAAAAATGGGAAATAATTAAATTGGCCAGGAGAGTCAGTCCGCGGGAGGGTTAATTTCCCCCTCAAATGAACTCTACGGTGGCCAAATTCCCTATTTGGCTAAATTTGACTGTTTTTGAACCCGCGTTGTTAGTCTGGTGGAGACTCTATGTTTGTGCCCTGGCACTGTGGCAGTTGCCATCACACGTTGAGTGTTAATGCCTCGGAATTGAGTGAAGCATAACAGTTGTCTGGCAAACAAAACATCGCCTTTCACAACAACACTGACACTGAAATTTGGGAGCACTCCTTCAGTTATACAGTCAGAAATGTCGCAAACTTACAGAATGGCAACAATATTTTATGATCTCACCATCACGTTACGAAAATATACACTTACCTAAGGAGAAAAGCACGCTATTTCCGTATTAAAGTTTAGTATGATCTCTTACCTTCGTATGCAGCACTGTGCAAGCTTAGAGAGAGAGAGCAACCATAGAGCACTCTTTCATTCAGAAACGTCACAAACTTACAGAATGGCAACAATATCTTATTATCTCACTGTCACGTTACGAGAATATGCACTTACCTACCGAGAAAGGCACGCTATTTCCGTAAGTTTAGTATGATCTCTTGCCTTCGTATGCAGCACTGTGCAAGCTTAGGGAGAGACAGAGCCGCCATAGAGCACTCCTTCAGTCACAAACTTACGGAATGGCAACAATATCTTATAATCTTACTATGTTATAACGTTACGAGAATGCACTTACCTAGTACCTAAGAAGAAAAGAACGCTATTTCCGTAAGTTTAGTATGACCTCCTGGCTTCCTATGCAGCACTGTGCAAGCAGACAACGGTACTACTAGTATCCCTTCTGTTTTTAATAGACGCAAGTCGTGACACGGTGTACGTGGGAATATGTTCACGCCACAAAAACGTTCCTCACCCTTACACGGTAGCAGGCACCACACATACCGAAAGGGCCCTTCGAGAGCGGCCGCCGACAGCTTTTCAAACCCTGAACACGTTGCAGACTTCCCTCTCAAGCGAGCGAGGCCGTTCTCACAACACTAGCTGAAATATTTTCACTCAGGCAACGCCAAATTTTTGTGTACACACATTTTTGGGTGTAAGAGAAGGCAGTCAGGCAGTCTAACCATATGACAAACAGACCTCCTAGCAAAAATAGTCTGATAATGTGATATCACTTACGAGAATAATCCAGTGGCTGGATGGTAATGGACGCAGACACCGCCTACGTTCGGCTGGCTGGTTAAAAAAGATCGAGTCTGTTGTGTTGTGACTAAACGAATGAGCCTCTAAAGATAACAATGGGCCAGGAGGTACAGAACTATTTAGGGTAAAGGGTCGTGTAAGGCCATGGCACAAGAGACGCATACTAAACGCGTTTGTGACATCGCTAAGTCATTAGTGTATGGCGTTCGTTTGTGTTATCGCGTTTCTAGGAAATACCATGGCTTGAGGTATTACGTTACGTCAGCTTTGAACAATGCTAATCTATCGAATGGCCGACTGTGTGGGTGATATTGACAGATGATGACATCGATAACGTTGGAAATAAAACAGACAAGAACGTATTAAAGGGGCATTATGTAACATTTTTGCACCAAACATTGAAGTGTTTTAATTGAAAAAATCTTCTTGTGATTGTTGTATTTACTTCCACATATTTGTGCAATTATCTCGCATTTCTGACATTTATGGTTGGCGCTTAATTAGCCCACACGAGGCGCACTCAGTTTGTGGCACCACCACAAACTACCAGAATGTAAACAACATGGCTAAGGCGTCATATTTTGGTACCTCCACTTCCTGAATTGCACTTATTTGAAAATGAGTATCTGTATCTGTATCCGTATAGCCGGTATAACCGCCCCTCGGCGTAACTTACTTTGTAAAGAAATGACCAAAAAATTTACTTTTTGTATCGTCCTAATATTACATATGCAGCTTTAAATACTACATTACTGCTTTCTCGACATCTCCATATAGCACTTGTTCTTCCCGAGCTAAAAGCGTGCATGGCATGCTAACTCACCAATTTTACAGCTATCTAAAAAATGCGTGTTCCATAATCGTTAAAACTTTAATATGCACTAAAAGCGTAATCTCGGCAATGCCTGAAGTAGGCGCCCGAGTGCTCTGTATACAATCTCGTCCGGACAAAAGTTTACTCTTACAAAAATTGGCGTATGGTTGTACTTGACTGGACGGTAGTTATGACGTTGGTTTTAAAGTATATAATGGAGTGTGTCAACGTTGAGGTCAATGACCTATTACAGGACGATTCTATTCCAAAACTTTGGAGGGTGTAAAATGAAATCTCGTGCATTGAGATTGGACAATGTAACAACTAACAACACGAAGACAGCACATGTATAGACTAGTGTGCGTTGATTGTGATTCTCTACATACTAGAAAGGTAACATTTGCAAAGCAAATGCATAATGTTTATCTTCACATGGGGATGGTCTAGCTCAACAAACCACTGCTCTGTTTATTCTTACTCAAACCCATTCATATATATATGGTGACCAGCCTCTCCAACTCTGTCCTGCAACTTGCTACATAATGTATCCAGCACCACAGGGTGTCTGCTACAGCACCAGTTACCATGATGACGACCGTCTTGTCCAGGTCATTGACCTTTCTTGTTTGGGGAAGAAGAAGAGGAAGAAGAAACAGAGCAAAAACAATATGTTTTCCTCCTGCGAAGGAAAACAAAAAAAACGATGCAATTTTTTCAGTGAGGGAGTGGGTGAGTGAGTGAGTGAGTGAGTGAGTGAGTGAGTGAGTGAGTGAGTGAGTGAGTGAGTGAGTGAGTGAGTGAGTGACTCGAGTGAGTGATCGTTCGGTTGGCTGATGCAACAATTATCGGAGACAAGCATGTCCACAATGTGCTGTGCCAAAATCTTTCATTTGTGCAGAACATGTTTTGAAAACAGTACAAACAAACAAAGGACCAAGATATTGTTTATTTACATCCGTTTCTTGCAAATGTTTGGAGGCAACAAAATTGTATATTTTTGGCAGCAACATAGTTGTTTAGGCTACACATACGCGCTAGCCTCGATTTTCAGGCTCATCTGCGATAACCATCCTCTTAGGTGGGCCTTGGTAGGATAGCCTAGAAGAGGCCTGGTAAGAGAGGCTACCGTGCCACCCCAAGTAAGGACATCTTGTTTTGACAAAGTCACCTCTGAACCCCACAAACGAATAAAACCTTGAGCACACATGCACTTGGGACAAGACAGCGACCGACCAGGATGCAAGAACGTGTCTTCCAACAGATCGTCTCAGAAAAGTTGCAGGTAAGTTCTTTAAAAATTGGTAGAACATTATCATAATATCATAACCCCATTAGCTATCAGTGTGTGTGTGTGTCTGTCTGTCTGTCTGTATGTGTGTGTGTGTGTGTGTGTGTGTGTGTGTGTGTGTGTGTACAAAAATCTGTACAAAAAATTTTACATTGAAAGAATTGTCGCAAATGGACAACAGCGTCCTTTCTTTGCATTTCTTGAAGACACTGCAATACATTTACCTCAACTGCTTTGTGACACCATGCGTATCATCTCCACACTAACATTCCAAAAAGATATCCTTCTAGAAAAGGAAAGCTCCCCCTAGAAAACCCCCCGCTATTTTAGACGAGATTTATAGGCGGATATGTATGAATGTATCTGTGTCAAGGGCAAAGAGGTCGCGGCCGAACTGAAGGAAGGATGGACATCACCTGGCCTGCCGCGTGTTTCACGTAGCTGGTCAATCTCCAAGCAGATCTTTTGGTGGCTGCAAGACAGTATCAAATTGGCCAAGCAGTATCATTGTAGCCTGGTTACCAAACCTATTATAGCTCCCGAGTCCTACATCTATTTGCGAAGAGGATGTAGGACTCGGGAGCTATAATAGGTTTGGTAACCAGGCTAGTATCATTGGCAGAACAGTATCCAATACGGCTGGTGACAAAAAAGATACCACTACAAAAAATAAAGCCCGATAAAAATGCCTAAAACACGTCAAAAATACGCCCCAAAACTGGCACAAACTGGATATGATTTTGGAAACGGTCAGACGTTTTAAGTTGCATCCACTACCTTTCGTCAATGACACTGGAGAAGAATCCAAATCAGCAGGTTTATAAGCACGAACTATCGATTGATATGCAAATATTTGAACTTAAAAACATGCTGATTTGGATTTTTCTCCAGTATCACTGACGAAAGGTAGTGGACGCTACCTGAAACGTCTGACCGTTTGCAAAACCATATCCAGTTGCTTGAGTAACTGTTTTTTGGCGTATCTTATTACCTGGATCTCTAACCTTCACCGACACGTCAAAAATAAGCCGAAGCCTAAACCTCTGCTTGGAGAGAACGTAGCTGGCGGATCACCCTGCCCACCCCTTCCTTCTCCATTATCAATGGTACGGTCCATCGGCGACCACATCCCTGTCCTGACTGTCACTGTCCGAAGATTGATAGGGGAAAATTCGCGGCCTTCCAAATTTCCTGCGTGCCCTATTTTAGCAGAAATGTGGCTAGACTCTGTTAATGGGGCCAATATGAGGTATCGCGTTTAGTGGGTCAGCGACCGCGAGCAAAAAAAAGTCCAGCACTCTCTACTGTACTGTTATACTTCGAAAATTGTACATGTTGGAACAAAACTCGATCGGCTAACACTGATAAACTATTATAGGATTCAGGGCCCCAGCGACTTCCTTTAGAACTGCAGTTGTTTTCATATTTTCATTGCAAATATATGTTGTTGTTATGATTCGAAGAGATGTGACCACAAAACTTTGCGTGCTTTTAGTACCAGTATGTCTTTGAAGCAGCTGTTTGCCGTACTTGGAAGAAAAAAACAATTTTGTGACTTTTATCCATTAATTTTCGCTAAAGCCATGACCCAAGTCGTGCTTGAAGTCACGTATTCCGTTTGAGTTATGACTTTCCTTTGGACGTACGACTGTCGACATTTTCGTGTTTGCTACTTTCGTGGCCTGTATGTGTCAGTCTCCAACCTGAAGTCGCCCCCAACAGTTCATTCGGCGGCCAGAAAACAGTTGGAGAGCGTCTACAGCTAGCTTTACTGTAGCCTCGGTGCCAGACTGTTTCCAGGGCCAGTATACAAGCTATAGCTTCTCGGCTCCAGGGCCAACATGTTGACAATCGCATTCTTGTGATAGTCGTGCCTATGTCGTAGCTGTCTTGTTGAAGGAAAAGGCTGTCTAAACTCTTTAATATATCGTCGGTTGGTTCTGCCACAATCTGCTCGAAAATTTATGATGTACAAAATGACTAATAAACTGTTGGACGTACCAACGATTGAGTCTCTAAGTAATACCAGCTCAGAAAAGAACAAGAAATAGTCATGCCTTCAAGTACCAGAGCTATCAACCAAGGATTGAGGTGTTCAAAAACTTGTATTTTCCTAGAACTATCGTAAAGTGGAACTCGCTGCCACCAAGTACAGTTGGGGCATCATCACTAGATAGCTTTAAACAACGCCTGCAGTTAGAAGTGCAAAGGTTGGGTTGTAACAGGTCGTTCGGTTTTATATAGCCAGCTGCCGCCGTGCCGCGTGCCTGCGAAGCCGGTGTGTTACGCCGAAGGGCGGTTATATCGGCTATACAGATACCGATACAGATACAGCTCCGTATCATGTACTGCAGAAGCCATCAGTTTGATTTGACACATATCAGAAATACTTACGTGCTGCGCCCGTTAGTACGTAAATGGGATGACGGTCCCACATACGGGCTAGGCTCAGCTTGGGTCCTCATGGGGAGGACTACAACAAACGGCATGGGATAAAACAAACATGGGACCCCTCAGCATCTGAACATATTCTGACTAATCACTGGCGCCGCTAACAAGACGTCTTCTTCTTCTTTTGTCATCCTAAACAGAGGTGATGCATGATGCTTTTTCAAGTAGCTACATGTAATAGTACAATGCGGCTTCACTTTGGCTCACGAATTTAGCCTCCGTCCGGGTGATTTGTAGTGAATCACCAACTTCTTTCAAAGCTTAACAGTACTTCTTTGTGTACTATTGAGTTGACTTTGTGTACTTTCGATTTGACGTTTATGCACCAACTACGTTATGCACCACTTTAATATTGTATCTAGTTATTTATTTGATGTCTCCAGCATGACCTTTCATTTGATTTGGATTTATGTTTACTTTCTATTTATGTTACAATTATATGATTTCTGTTTTGGTGTCTTATAAGCCTATATGGGCTGGGCGACAATGTCGCAAGACACAATAATAAAATTCGATCATTCATTCACTATATGTAATACTGAGGACGTTTCTTAAAATATTTTGAAAAGCGTTTCATTAACTAAAAACAAGTAACCTTCCTGGCCAGGTAGCCTAATTATTTTTATTCAATAAACAAGCGTTTGCTTAAATGTTAAACTGTAATAGATTCCTAACATTTTGAGTTGGCACCTAGAGCCTTACAATTCCTAAGCGGTATATCACAGTTTGCCCGACTCGACCCTAGGAAATACCGTGCAAGGTAAAGCCCCTGTCACACATTCAGAACCTTCCCCCCGACCACCAACCAACCAAGGCCAGTTGGCTGAAGTTCGAGAGCAATCTGAGCAGATTTAGGCCACGCCTCCCTTTCTTAAATTCTATACGAATCGAATTTGAGTTAAATTTGAGTCAAATTTGACCCCCGAACACTGCTGACCTACTCCCGAACACCAGCCAACCAAGGCCGAACCTTCCGTCCACACCCGAATGTTTGAAACATTTTAAAACATTCGGCTGATGCAGCCAACAACCACCAGCCAACCATGGCCGAACCTCCCATCTACCCCCGAATGTTTTAAAACATTTTGAAGCATTCGGATGGAACTATCTGTGCTATGCAAACGACAAGAGCCCGGTAGCTATGTGACAACTGGTACACTATCAGAGAACAGCACATAACTAAGCCAAGCAAAACGCCACAGGTCATGTTCTCCTTAGCGACCCACTCATCTAAGCACCGACTGATAACAAGTTGGGCTAAATAACATGGGGATTATCATTCCAACGGTAGATAAACAGATTGGTTCAGTAAGTTCTCGGTCTCACCCTGAAAAAAGGGGCACGACTCAAATTTCGGGGCACAGATATGAAGGGTGAAGCCTTTTGTGAATATCCACCGAAACTCAAATCATTGTGATCATCATTTTGCAGGCGACGCCCTTTTGAAAATCAGTAAATTTGGGTGAAAATCAGCATTTTGACGTGTACGTACGTATCAAATTTCTTCACCTGCATTTTTCTGGTCACTTACCTACTGATTTCACAAGCCGACTCGCTTGCAAAGTGATGACCAAAATGATTTGAGTTTTGGTGGATTTTCATGAAAGAACATTTGAGTTGTGCCCCATGTTTCTTGGCGAGACCTAGAACTTGATTGAACGTCCCTTCTACCATGGCTATAGTATAGCATTACCTTCCTATTGGGTTGTTATTTGATTTGTATTGCGCTATAAGTGGTCCGGCTTAGCATGACCTCTTTGTTGGGGTGTTCCACAAATGACAGAGAGGTGTAGGATAACGAGAGGTTTAATGTTTCTAAATCCGCCCTTAATTAGGCATGTGGATTTGATTATATGGATGACATCCTCTGGGGGACCCCAAAACTGGTGCGAGCATGCGAATAAAGTAAAAAAAAAAAAACCTGAAACGTCGGGAAACCAGTTCCGAACTTACAAAAGAAACAAAATCATGTCAATTTTCTTTTTCTTTCTAAATCACCTAATGCCTTCCATAGATGAAATTTACGTGGTCGTGAAGGTTAAACAAATGACTTAACAACCGAGGACGTAACTAAACTACAATTCATTTACGTTCTATATTACGTACATTGATCATATTCATCATTTTTTACTAGATACAAAAACGTAAGTTTTGCCATTTGGATTGACTTCATAAAAATATTAGTTTTCTTTCTTCGTTAAGTTTCATATACATTATCTATTTCCACGACAAATTACTTGATACACTTAATATGTTTAACAGCAGGAAATGTATAACTAAGTGGTCTCTACTATATTATGTATTCCTTGACAGGTCATTGACCTATCGTTAATGTTATTAACGACCGCGGACCAATCCCAGAACCCTTGAACTAGGTACTTGGGTACCGCCCTTCTTTTAACCTATGAACCTTGGACCTCTCTGTCAATCATTATCACTATATACGTATTGCTTGACGGGTCATTGGCCTATCGTTAATTAGATTTAATGCGTTTAACGATCGTGGAAAGATCCCGAGGACCCTTGAACTAGTTGCCGTCCTTCTTTTGGGCCTCTGAACCTTGAATACCCTCTCTGTCAATCATTATCAAGGGGCACCGATTGGCTCAGCATAATTTGTTGAAGATAACCTAATTATTATGTACGCTTAATCGTATTAAGCCCTACTATCTAATCATTTCATAAAGTGGCGGTTAATGCAATCTAATAAAGGCATACTTTTATCATAAGTGTTTTAATGCTATTTAGTGTAATTACTATTTCAAAAATCAATAACGTAGATTACCACAAATTATAAGCCTCAAATGTTATTTAAAAAATCAGTCTCGGAGAGCTAGAAACTCACAGAACGTTCTAAACGATTCAACAGGCCAGAGACATGTGTATTTTGAGTACGACATTACCGTGGTTCCTGTCTAGGGCAAAGGACAACTGAATTCAGTACATGAGAAGGCGCCAATTTTTGTTGACAACACACGAGTTTATAGAACTTTCAGCGCCAGAGATCGTAACGTTTAACCACACCTACACGAACGGTTTGTACAGAAAACCAAACAGTAAGACTGGCTGCCAGACTGTTTTCAAAGGTCTATACAGGCCAGCTCCTCGGCTCAAGGGCCAACATGCTCCCAAAGAAATTATACCACAGCCCCCTTCAGTTAGCCCCCCGTTCATGATTCAAAGATGTGTTTCGGTTTGATTCGGTAAAATACCCTGATCTACACGTTTTCCTGATCAGATAGATCGTTTTGAGATAGAAGATCATATTTTAGAAACCCCTTAAACAACTACTACAGTATCTGTGTCCGGACTTACCGTTTGAAATGTCCTCTTATAATCTTTAGTATGCTCAAATTCAACTTGAATTTGTCTGCACCTAGCACATTGACAAATACTCGAATCCATTCATCAATATTCAAATATTTCTTCTACGTTTTGTTAGAAGGTTATATCTATAACAAAATTGTTTGACAAACAATGAGTGCTACTGATGCAACTAACAACGAAGTTGAGAAACAATTTTAGACAAGGAAAGAAGCATTTGTCGGAAATATATACTCTAAAAGAAGTCGTTAGTGCTTCTTTCGACTCTATAAAAGTAATCCTTGCTAAACGAGGACAACATTGCAAATAGGAAGAAAATAATTACATATCTGCAGTTTATTTGTCTAAAGAAAAGCGATAGTAACCACAAGCCGCATACACACACGGACACAAAACACGGGAGATACATGTAATCAGCCAACTGTAAACAAGTCAACAATGGCCGGTACAGGCTTCGTACTATTGTCTCCCGCACGAATGTAAACAAACCGGCTCGACGATCCCAACATAACCAACACAAATGGCGACAACCGCCCACCATTTTGTCTCTTGACAACAACTACGACTGTTTCTCACATCAGAACAGCGCGAAATTATTTCTACTGAGTGAGTCAGTAGAGAGAGAAGAAATGTTGTAGAAGGCCAGAGGTCGAAATGAGGTCGCTTGGCCCCGGGAGAGACCGACATTGAAAAGCTCCCGAATTGAAAGACAACAATGGGAAGCAAATACTATAGGGAAAGGGCATCAATCGTTTGTGACTGCCTCTGGAGAGCAGCTGCAATTCAAACGAGTCGAGAGGGGCTGGTACAAGCTTTCCAGGGCTGTCTGTGAATAAGTATTAGGTCTAAGCAGTCTGCTTCTCGGTTCTTCATAGAGAACGCGATCTGTTCAAGTCCATAGTCCACAAGATAGTTTTCAATTCACAGAAATAAGACAGTCTTACTAGCACTGAATATTCATAAAAACGCAACAAAAGTTATTCTATAAATACACTATTTTGTTAAGTGTAAGGTTGACAAAATGCCCTCCAAACACAACTCACTGTCTAGAACGCTAAATGCCAGACTGACCTCCTTGAAGCCAACGTATGATAAAGGCAGGGCAAATTGTGTGTACAAAAGTTAATCATGCATTTCTCCGACCTCTTTTCTGGCCATTTGTCGGGTCGTAACAGCTTGTTGATGCAACAATATCAAGCCAATTTAAGTGTGTACATTCCAAAAACCCCAAGGCATATACAGAACGTACAAACCTGTCGATCACGTAGTCTTGAAATCTTATTTTTTGTGGGCGGTTCTGTCCAAAAATGTCAATGTGAAGACTGGCGGTTTTTCTCACACATAAAACACTAAATGTACGTTGTAGGAAATCCTAAATGTTTTGTGTGAATACGGAAGATACTAAAACAAACCTACCTTTGCTGTAAAAACCAGTTGTTGACAGTATTTCGGTAGCCAGACCTAGCGTATGCCGTCAGCTAGTTGTGGGACTGTATGCAAAGCAAAGGTCGAATCGCTCCAATTGAATAACCAACTTCGCTAGCTCAGCGACCAGCACGGCCTTGTCTCTATTATAAGTCCGTCCCTTGTTTTGTTCAGACTTCTAACAGCTCTGCGTAGGAATTCCGTCGACAACAGCACTCAAAATGTCCCAAAACTGGTGTAATCTGCGACTCTAGAAGAAGGACACACAACAAGCTCACACGAACTAGACCCCAACTTTCGGGGGCTGCTCTAAAAAATCTAGACCGGGGTAGGTAGCTCTCGGTATGGAGTCTGCTCCTCCCTCTAACCTTTGACCCTTGTGCACGGAGCACGTAATTCGTTTGAAATACGAGGCGTTGTCGTGGAGAGATAGGCCCAAGTGGGTTCAATGTAGAGGCCTGGCTACCGGAACTTTGGACGTATATCCTCAGAGGAGCAATACATCGTGTGACCTTGCTACCACAAGCCTACATTTAACATGTGGATCACTCACGGGGTTGTGGATACGGGACAGGGTGACCAGTTGGGATCAGACAGTGGGGCTAATTAAACAGTTGGTTGTTTGCCGTCAGTCGTTTTCGAACACAGTGAATCATACCATTGCTTCCCTAGCATTGCAAATCGAAATAATTAGGTTTCTGAAGCTGAAGACGACTGGATACCTGGCTACTTGAAAGACATAAATGCTTAAAGCTGCATATGTTACATAAGGACGATACAAAAATCCAATTTCCTGGTCATTTCTTTACAAAGTAAGTTGAATCAACCCTACTTCCATTGCAAATACGTGTCATTCAGGAAGTGAAGGGGCCAAAATATTACGTATATACCATACGTTTGTGTTTAAAAGCTGGAAACACAGCTGTTAGCGATGTTTGTTTACATACTAGTATTTTGTGGTGGTGCCAAAAACTAAGTGCGGCCTGATGTGAGCTGTTTAACGTCAGAATGTGAGATAACTGCACAAATATGTTCAAAAGTGGGAGTAAATGACAATCACATGAAGATTTTTTCAATTAAAATATTTCAATTTTGGTGGCAAAAATGTTACATAATGCCGCTTTAAACATGAGATACTAGTACGTGTTTTCACGATTGGTGACATTGTGAGGACATAGACATGTCGGTAGTGATGTATTGTTCTCATAAATTATTCAGATTATGGTCCTGGTTTACCCACCATACGTTACCGAAATAGACGTTGATTGTTGAATAATAGACGGCTATTTTGTGATGGACAGCTATTACCTGTTGGCTATTGACGTCATTAAAAGATAAGATGTCGTTTCAAACTGTTATGAGTGACAGTGAAAAATTACCCTTGCGTCATAAATGATTTATTGTGTATGTGGGCATACATAACTCTCTTACATTTTTAAAACTAGCATATACTTAACTACTTATTATCGAACAAAGCAATATTAAGAGAAATTCACTCCGTCCACGAAACTGGAAACGGTAAAGCCACCGCAATTTCAGGGCAGCAAAACAAATGATATTCTTGATGAGGAAATCTGTCTGATATTGACATTACTACGGCCATTTCTTAGCACATTTCGTCATCATTTCATACTTGAAATGTTTGAAATAGCCCCAAACAAGCTACGTGAGGAGTCAATTTATTTTTTGGTACCACCAATGAATAGCTAGAACTAGGTAACTGTAGTAGTAATACGAAACAAGTAACCGTTTTCCATCAGCGACATCGCATTTTTGCCTCACAGATATCAGTATGCTATGGGATAGGGCTAGGGTTGATTTACTTTATTAAAAATGTACACTACTTTAATACTAGTATCCAATTTTTACTGCCCTGAAATGGCATTGGGTGCCTTTAAAAGCTCCGTGCCTGGTATGACAACTTTTATTGTTTGGGTACTCAATACATCAACTGTGCGAAGACAGACGAGACATAAAGATATAATAAAGCTATGGCAGCTTTACGAGTCAGTCAAAGTCATGTTACAGTTTATTACCCTGCACTACATTAAGCACAAATGAAAAAATGATGAGATAACATTAAATTGAACTTCAAAAAAAGTCACGTTTCAAGTTTTTTCTCGTAAACACGGGTACCACTCAGTTTGAAGCATTTGTCAAATGATCCTAGACGAACCTGTTGAATACATCAGTTGTTGTTGTTGTTGTTGTCGTTGTTTTTATTTACGTTAGTATACTGAGGTTTTGTTTTCGGTGTGTTTGTTTGTTTTGCTTGTGTGTCCGTAGTTAGTTGAATATAGCTGAGTCACGGGAAGTGAGGCGAGAATGGTGTACCCGCAGATTGACAGGAGGGTCAAATTGGAGGTTAAAATGGTCTCCCCGCAGGCTGGAAGGAAATGAATGTTGCGGTACATGAAGGAATTCAGGACCTCGAGGATTACATGTGCACGTGAAATATGCACAGAATCAGCAAAAAAATTCACAATAATGAATAAAACAAGAAATTCACAACTCTAAATACTTCATGGAGGCGTGAATTCTTCGATTCTTTGTTTGGTAAAGATTTCAAAAAGTACAAGATTCAGATATATCCTTTCAACTTGTCTTCCACCACCAACGGCAAAAGAAGCTGGCTCGGTCTCAATGAAGTGTGAAAGAAACGGAGAGATCATCAACAAAAGTGCCAGGCAGAAACATCGATACACAGGAATCTAACACAACATCGTTATTTGTTGTATATCACTCACAAAAATACGATATAAGAATACGACATCT
Organism: Branchiostoma floridae x Branchiostoma japonicum; assembly: GCA_013266295.2. Taxonomy (NCBI): domain Eukaryota; kingdom Metazoa; phylum Chordata; class Leptocardii; order Amphioxiformes; family Branchiostomatidae; genus Branchiostoma; species Branchiostoma floridae x Branchiostoma japonicum. Next base: position 4,251,048 of record CM023835.1, on the reverse strand, counting down.
ATCTTTAAAGACCCTCAAGGAAATCAGTAACTTGGAAAAACGTCTTCTTATCTCTTTCTTCATCCACAAACATCTTCCTGGACACCATAAACCTCTGGCCTCATATATAGATAAACGCAACTCTGTTGCCAGAAGCTTTAAAATCACATGTTAAGATAGGCGACGATAAGAAACATTTTGTCGCTGTAACACAGACGTAATGGTCTGATAAAACAAATGTGAAGGATATTTATCACTACGGTACATTTGATCTTTTCCTTGAGTTATATATCTGGAGTTATCATTTGACACATGGAGGAGGGATCGTGCATAAGTTCCTGTCAAACATAGACGAATATGTCCTCCCGAACACTGCCGAACTCCACCCAACCTTGGTTAGGAGTAGGTTGGGAGAAAGGTTGGCTGTGGTTGGCTGGTGTTCTGCGAGGTCGGCTACTGTTCGGCTGCGCCCGGCCGAATGTTTCCAAATGTTTGAAAACATTTGGGTGGTGGACGGGAGGTTCGGCCATGGTTGGCTGGTGTAAGGGAGTAGGTCAGCAGTGTCACAGTTTACGGCGTGCTCGGGGGTCAAATTTGACTCATATTTAACTCAAACTCGATTTGATTCGTATCGAAAGGTAGAGGTGGCCTAAATCTGGTCAGACTGCTCCGAACTTCAGCCAACCTTGGTTGATTGGTGATCGGGGCCGGGGAAGGTTCTGAATGTGCGACAGGGGCTTGAGTTTATATATCTGTAGTCAACATTCGACACATGGGAGCAGGGCTCGTCCATGATGTATGAATAATTCAACTCGTAATAGAAGCACGCCGCTACGGAATATAAAACATCACTGACAGCGAAGACAGCATCATAATGGCAAGAATAATGGTAATAACTACCACCAATGCAATATAGATGTATGAATAGCGACTACATCACTAGATATTAAGATTATCATAAACATTAACGTTGTCAGCAATACAAATCATACCAGAACGAATTGGTGACTGAACAACATAAAGAAATCATATTGGATTCTCTGTCAGAGATTAATGTTATAACCTATCAATTAATAACGCTAGGGACTAAGTTGTGTAAAGTGCCTTTCCCAAGGGCACAACATCGGGGCATGTTAGAGGATTCGAACCCAGAACCTATGGGTCAAACACCCAACCATTCCGCCACATGACCCCACTATTGGTGATTTTATGTACAACATACTGAAGTTATAATGGATTTTCTGTCAGAGATGAATGTTATAACCTATTAATTAATGTTAGAACGTATCATTAAGCATGATCTCTCTGACAACAGGCAAGGATTTATGGTAATACGGTTACAAAATAGAGCGACAAAACGACAGACCATAAATTCTAAGTCATCAGTGCATTTGGGCGGTAGATGTTATTTACCAGTTGACAGAACAACTAGAACAACTATGACGGGACCGACCAAAGAGATTATGTATTGAAATGGTTCATTTGGAAATTAATAACCAACCAACCAAAGTTGGCTGCTAAAGTTCGGGAGCAGTCTGACCAGATTTAGACCACGCCTACCTTTCTATACGAACCGAATCGTATTTGTGTTAAATTGAGTCAAATTTGACCCCCGAACACGCCACGACCACTGCTGACCTGCTCCCGAACACCAGCCAACCACGGCCGAACCTCTCGTCCATACCCGAATGTTTTAAAACATTTTTGAAACATTCGGCTGGCGCAGCCGATCAGTAGCCGACAATCGCCGAGCACCAACCAACCACAGCTGACCTTGCTCCCAACCTACTCCTAACCATGGTTGAGTGAAGTTCAGCAGTGTTCAGGAGGCCATATTCGGCTATGTGTGGCAGGGGTTTGAATAACCCAGCATGACAAACTACCCGCATTTCCTACAATCGAATAAATCAGAATGAGGACGGAAATGCCAGTAGGTACTGAGAATAGATGATGCCATTTGAGCCACATGGATAGCTCCCGAGCTCTAACCTTGTAGAGGTACGTACCTTTTATTCGATATCACCAGTGCAGGCACGTATCCATAATTGCTTTATGAACAGGCACGACGAAGATGTATGATATGACAAGACCACTGAGCGGATTATTAAAGATCAGCCACCGAACTTGACTGTCAATTAGTAGCTGAATGTTTATACGTGCATATGTACACGCTGCGTATTCGGCTAAGTTATACATATCCCGTAATTTTCGGACAATACAAGCCGCCAGGGAGCCCAAAATTTAATCATTTCGAGGTATCATCAAGATCTACCCACCTACCAAGTTTCATGACAATCCATCCAAAGCTAATTGAGTTATCGTGCTAAACCACATACACACATACAAACGCTACCCAAAACATAACCTTCTGGCGAAGGTAATTAAAGTCTCGTGTGTTTTATTGGTCCTGCTATATGAACTCATATTTTACAAAGGGCACACTGAAAAGGAAGTTTGGCTCGGGACGGGGGCGGTACCGACTTCCGACGAACTTTGACCCAGTGCTGACGTCACACGTGCGGAAAAATCACGTGTTCAGATAGCTGATGAAAATCGAGATATTCGGTCAAAATTCCAGTGAGTTAATTTCTTTTTGAGTTGGAGAACAGTTATATATCAAATTTTCATTATGAAGTTTGGCTCTTTCATGAATAATTTACTTAGTATTCCGATGGTGTAAATTGGTCTTGACACAGAGATCAAGAAACGAACGCTTAGCTAGGATACTAAATCGATTACATGTCACGTAGCTTGCTGTTGAATCTGGAGTTTTAACAGAGAGGTAATACACACCGTGACCTCAGCAGTGCAGTCAGCTGTGTCCTGATATGTGAGCATGGTTTATGGCATGAACTTGGCAGGAGCACTAGAGAAACCGAAAGGAAGAACGAGCAATTACACAAGGCCTAATGAAGTGAGCAACAGTCACATACCGTCTGATTCGTAGTCTACTTCAATGCCAAGGGCACTGCCACATATATATATATATATCTTGGTTCTGGATAGTCCCCGCGTATCCAAGAACGTAGATTTGCCCCAGGCACAGTTCTGGATAAAGCACTGTCCTGGATACAACACCGAGTCTCGAGCTCTTTCGTCCGCTCTTCGCAAATCTATTTACGGAGAGGACGAAGAAGATTCGGCAGCTATAATGTTTGGATACCAGACTATAACGTTTATGTGTCTGTCTCTTGTTTTTCGGCTCAAATGCAGCCAAAAGCCAGATGCCTAAAACAAACGTTTACAACAAACAGATAGCACTATTGCAACATGAGCTAACACTAAGCCTATATTATAGATAGACCACAAAAATAAATGTGTTATAGCTTGAATTGTAGTAACAAAGATAGTTGAAGATGTGTATCAACAATCAGAGATCATTCGAGGATAAGGTATTTTAGCCGAAACACTTAGTTGCTGAACGATCGTTTATATAATTGAATAAATGCCAAGATAACAACTTAATTGCTTAATAGATATCCCCCTGTATGTCAGAGTGTATAGCCGACAGTAATAATCAAAGAACGTTTATCATTGGGAGTTTGACTATGACAAACCATATCCAATCATGTTTCTTCATCCTAAATTCAATCAAGCAGAGAATCTTGGTCTGTTGCCAGTGCAGTAAGTAACAATAAAAGTACCTTATTACTCCACAAGGAGCTTTATTTTATGCACGATTTGTACTGGTTTAAATGATAACAGCATGCGGCTCTTGGCATCAGCGAAAAATGCACTGCTTGCGCCTTCGCCAAGGTGTTTTTTTTTTGCGCTTGAAGAGACAGAAATTAGTTCAGCTGAGTAAGTACATTGGATGTCGAGAAGGTTTAGGGGCTGTTTGTTACAGATAAGGTCCAAGGATATTGTTCAAGCGAAGTGTAAATCCAATAATTACCTCAGAAATAATAGATCATCGTTGTAGTATCCTATTTGACTCACAAAGTATGGAGTCAATGCAAGTAAGTACTTAAAGCCCCTGTCACACATAGCCGAATGTGGCCTCCCGAACACTGCCGAAACTGTTGGCTGTGGTTAGCTGGTGATCGGCGAAGTCGGCTACTGTTCGGCTGCGCCAGCTGAATGTTTCAAAATGTTTGAAACATTCAGGTGTGACCGTGTGACGCTCCGACCACTGAAGACCTACTTCCAACACCAACCAACAACCAGTCAACCATGGCCGAACCCCCGTCCACACCCGAATGTTTTCAACATTTTGAAACATTAGGCTGGCGCAACCGAACAGTAGTCAACCTCGCCGAACACCAGCCAACCACAGCCGACCTTGCTCCTGACCTACTCCACCATGGTTGGGGGGAGTTCGGCAGTGTTCAGGAGGACATATTCGGCTACGTGTGACAGGGGCTTTATTCGATATTAACAAGAATTGGCATTCAATATGCTTAAAACAGTGGAAGCAAATAACCCATTCTCTAGTGCAAAGAAGAGTACATTAGTAAAGATAAATTATACTTCTTATCTAACAAAGTTTGGATGCCATTTGTTATGGGAAGATCCATTGGGACTTGATACCTTAAACGACTTTCTTCCTAATGGCTCCGCTAAATAAATAAAAGCTTCACGCGCAGTTTTCCTAATGTCATCATATCTTCTCGAGAATTAAATTACCAGCCAATTCCAGCCTACTCACCGTCAATTGTGGACGGGATACACAAGCCAGAGTCTATACAATGTCAAAATCATAGCGTTAATCGCAATTTATTGTACGTTAATCAAGAAATGTGTCCAAATTGAATGTTCGTTTAGAGATGCTATGAGCTTGGAAACCTTAATGATGTATTATGAGGCAGTGAAGGCTGACTAAGATATTTTGGCTGGAAGAGAAGATAAGATAAACTTAATTTACGCAAATTGAATTGAGCGCGCGGGTGCCTCCTCTTATCACGTAATAAACGCTATGTTTAGAGCAGAATGGGGTCTGGAATTTATTCATTACCTTCGTGTACGGAGGTTTTGTTACCTCTGTGTAGGAAGGTTTTGTTACATCAGTGTGTTTGACACTGACAGGAAGTTAGGTCAAAGGTCCCAGAAAGGTTTCAGAAAAGGTTATCACATTTCTCGTTTTTAACTTCCTGCTATATGCCAACAACAATGAATTGCCGGTTAGAGATATCTAACGCTTGAACACCATGACCCTAGCATGTCCAGAACACGAGATATCAAAACCGGAAGTTCTTCTGCAGTACCAAGGAAAGCCACCAGGGGGTTCAAAATCTAAACATTTCTTTGATAGGTCAAGACCTACTCACCTACCAAGTTTCATGACGCTCCATCCATAGCTTCTTGAGTTATCGTGCTAAACCACATACATACAAACGCTACCAAAAACATAACTTTCTTGGCGGACGGTCTGCTGCTGTACCAAGAAAAGTCGCCAGGGGGTCCCAAATCTAACCATTTTTTGATACTCACCTACCAGATTTCATTACAATCCAACCTGAGCTTCCTGAGTTATCGTGCTATATAAACTACATACATACAAACGTTACCAAAAACATAACCTTCACCTAGGCAAAGGTAATGAAACATTCCATGATGTATGATGGTAATAATGCGCGAAGCACAGCTATCTGCGAGGATGGATGGCTCTGTACTTCCCGCTTGTTAGCGAGTTTTTGCAGGAGTGCCGCCATTGTAACTGTCCCATTCATCAACTTCGGCTTACCGCGGTATCGGGAATTTGTCTCCCGCTCTGGGCTGTCCTCCCTTTCCATCAAATACCGCGCACCGAAGTTTAATTCTAGGTCGAGTTGAACATTAAAGGTGAACTCGTTGAAGGAGATGACTTGTGATGTACGATGCGGTGAAATGGACAAATGGACAATTTTTTGACATTCGGCAAGAAGGCTATGTTTTCGGTAGCGTTCGTGTGTGTGTGGGGGGGGGGAGGCATAGATATTTGGTAATGGTTAAGTCTTTATGAGACCTCGAAATAAGTAGATTTTGGGCCCCCTGGCGGTTTATTATGGCACTGCAGCAGAACTTGCGGTTTCGATATCTCGTGATCTTGACAAGCTATGGACACGAATTTTGGATGGTGGTAGGTAGCTTTTATGCTCGGGAAAAAAGCACTTGAGAGAAAAAGTATAGGAATTGACCACACACCACTACCAGTGGACTAGCCCCCTGCTGTAGTAGCCCTGTGTGGCCCATGGGCTACAGAGATAGGCACAGCCCCTATACACCGAAAGGGGAGTATATTAACTAACTTTAACAATATACCTTGGTAACTTCGTTTTTCGTCAGATTCTTTTACAACAATTTCATGTCAAAATATAAATGAAACTGTGTCTGTATCGCATGTTTTATCCTAATTGTATAGTTTGTTATTCGTCCCTTTTTTTATACCCAGCATTGCCTGAAAAACAGGTTGTTATATACCTGAGTAAAATAGATAAACTGAAACTGAAACTTGAGTAACAGTACTGCGTCATAGCACGCCGGCAGAACGTACTGCACCTGCGCGAAACCCGTAATGTATTGTGCATAGCACTTTGGCAGAACGTCTCATATAAGGTTGTATTAGAGCATATAAGGTTGACAGCCTGTCTGTAGTTTTCAGATGTTGTAGAGGAAAAGATATCTTCTGCAACAGGCAAAATTTTGATACAACGTTGACCAAACATCCAACGAAAAATGTGGAAAAATCAGGGTTTTGCGCAGGCGCAGTACGTTCTGCCGACGTGCCTTGTGTTATACATTGACGTCATAAACGACCGGCGCTGTGCAGGAAACGACAGTAAGTTACGTCATTGCCCACCACCCCCCTCCCCACGTACACTTCCCAGAAGATTGTACCGTGCGTCAACAGCGTATTTCACGCTAGTTCCAGACACCCCTGATCATTGGTGTCGTGTGGTGCTCGTGATTTATGAAGTAATCGTCTCTCCACCTGAGTAACGTTGAACTAGTATATTACACGGGGTGGTACAGAAAACTTTTCAATTTCGTACTCATAATCTACACCATTCATCAGGGCCTACTTCTCCTTTAAAGCCCCTGTCACACATTCAGAACCTTCCCCCGAACACCAGCCGACCAAGGTTCAATGGCTTTGGAAGTTCGGGAGCAGTCTGCCCAGATTCAGGCCACGCCTACCTTTTGATACGAATCGAATTTGAGTTATATTTGAGTCAAATTTGACCCCCGAACCCTGCTGACCTACTCCCGAACACCAGCCAACCACCAGCCTACTATGACCGAACCTCTCATCCACACCCGAATGTTTTAAATGTTTTGAAATAATTTTAGCGCAGCAGAACAATAGTCGACCTCGCCGAACACCAGCCAACCACAGCCGACCTTGCTCCTGACCTACTCCTAACCATGGTTGGGGGGAGTTCGGCTAGTGTTCGGGAGGCCATATTCGGCTATGTGTGGCAGGGGCTTTACTAATCGGACGCGATGCGTGGATGTGAGATTAGGGACCAAAGTGAAACATCAGAGCTCGAAATACCACCTGCAGGTTAGTACAGGTAAAATTGGAGCTGTGCAGGCATTTCTGATGTCTACCTGCACCTAACCTGCACTTGTCCATGTACTGGGTTTATGTATACATATAGGAATATGTGGATTTTTACTTGCTGCATTGACTGTTACCATATATGCAGTAAAAAAGAAATAATGGCAATGGTCTCTGGACAGTTTAAGTGTGATCCATACTTCCTAAAGTCTGAGTGGTGAAGGTAAAATTTATCTGGTTAAGTTCAATTTTAATTTTCAATGTTTTTGAGTCCTGCATATAGACGCCAAACATTTTTTGTCTCGACAAACAGTAGCTACTTTTTGACGCCCCTAGGAAATGTACCTGTTCAGATTATCGCAAATGCAAAGCCTCATTCTTATCCTTCATTAGATTTGATACACGCCCTTGAATTTCGGCGGTGTTGGGTAGAATGTTATCCCCAGATGAACATGTTGAAAACAGCAGTCTTTTGTTTACTCACCCGGCTATTTTAGGAGTAGAGACATTTTGCAACAAACTGTAAAGTTCTGGTCAGCATGTGACCGACTCACTAAGTGTCAGTTGTAAGTAAACATAAACAAACGTGTGAGAACGTGAAGTCCGTCCCACACATTCAGAACCTTCCCCCGACCACCAACCAACCAAGGTTGGCTGAAGTTCGGGAGCAGTCTGGCCAGATTTAGGCCGGCCTACCTTTCTGTACGATTCGAATCCAATTTGAGTTAAATCTGAGTCAAAATCATGACTGCCAACCACGCAACCACGTTACATAGGTACGTCCACTTGGGAGGTTCGGCCATGGTTAGCTGATGGTTGGCTGGTGTTCGGGAGTAGCTAGGGGCGTGGTTGGCAGTCAAATTTGACTCAAGTTCGATTCAATTCGTAGAGAAAGGTAGGCGTGGTCTAAATCTGGCCAGACTGATCCCGACGATCAGCCAACCTTGGTCGGCTGGTGGTCGGGGGAAGGTTCTGAATGTGTGACAGGGGCTTAAGCGAACTAACTCATTACCCAAACCATACTCTCGGATACAGGCAATATCACCAAACAGCAATACTATCAACAGTCAACAACTCTACATAAATAAACTAACCACACATGACGACAAATACACCGTGGGTATTATTTATGTTAAACACTGGGTTTCGTGAGAGGAAATAATTAATTCTGGCTGGGTTTTGTTGCACAAACGCGGCAGATGCTATTTTCAGAGTTTGCGGAGTTTGTAGAACAAAAGTTTCATAAACAGATGGAAGGGTTATTCCAGTGCAACTCCGTCCCAAAATACAAAACGTTTATAGGTGGAATAGCTTGGGGGATTAGTCCACACTTAATATATACTAAAACATGTTTATTGTACACAAAATGATAGTTGGGTAACACCACAAAACTGTACATACACCTACTATACACCTATAAACCCTTGTCACACATAGCCGAATGTGGCCTACCGAACACTGCCGAACTCCCCCCAACCATGGTTAGGAGTAGGTCGGGAGCAAGGTCGGCTGCTGTTCGGCCAGGTCAGCCACATCACTTGCTCGCTGAGGGCTTGGTCAAATTCGTCGTACGATCGTCGTACGATCGCAAACTAAGGGCGTTCTTGAGATAGTCGTGCATACATGTATGTCGTACAAAATTCGACTGTCTTATATAGTATAAATTCGAGGGGATTCATTCCTCAGCTAACCGACATCTCGCACACTTACGCAGTCGTCCCTCAGTAAGACATCTGGAGCCGCATAGTTCCCGTTTAGAACTTTTATTCAGCCTGTCACACGACCAGTTTCGCCTGTGTGGCTTCTTCAAGTGTACAGAGGCTAAATATTCGACTGTCGTGTTACGGAAAAGGCCTTCTAAGCTCCTTGTCGCCAGTTGGTTCTGTCACAGTCTGCTCGAAAATTCAACGACATCAAAATCGTACTACGGCCTCCGACGAAAATGACCACGTTGTTAGTCGTTTAGTCCCCTACTGCTAATCTCCAAGCAGATCTTTCGGTGGCTGCAAGGTAGTATCAAATTGGCAGGACAGAATCCATTTGTTACCCGAAGTTTGGCTGGCATAAAAAAAGATACCAGTACAAAAAATAAATCCCAATAAAAACGCCTGAAAACACGTCAAAAATAAGCCGAAGCCCAAACCTCTGCTTGCAGAGTACCCTCCTACAGCATATGACACCAACGACTGTCTTCAATGGGTCTCATAATATACATGTAGCTAATACTTAGTAAAGTCAAATCTTGATAACCTTGCTCATGTAATTAGTATAAAGTCGTGGGGATTCATCCCTCAGGATTTATTCCTCAAGCTAACCGACATCTCGCACACGTACGCAGTCGTCCCTCAGTAAGACATCTGGAGCCGCAAAGTTCCCGTTTAGAACTTTATTTCAGCCTGACACACCTTGCTCATGTAATTACTTACTGAGGCGTACGTGCCTCTCCAGACGTAGACAATCCTTTATTGTCTGAAGATGACTGTAGACTATCTTGCTCTCATGTCATTACAGTCATCTGTTATTGTAAAATTTAATCAATAAGTCCATACAGAAATATAACCCTTGATCTGCAAGAAAATTAGATTCTTGATCACGAAGAAGGGCTAGAGATTGGCTAGAAAACTTGGGTACACAATTTTTTTCTCTGATGGATTGTAAGTAAATCCCCTGTCACACATAGCCGAATATGGCCTCCCGAACACTGCCGAACTTCCCCCAACCATGGTTAGGAGTAGGTCGGGAGCAAGGTCGGCTGTGGTTAGCTGGTATTCGGCAAGGTCGGCTGCGCCGGCCAAATGTTTCAAAATGTTTAAAACATTCGGGTGTGGACGGGAGGTTCGGCCATGCATGGTTGGCTGGTGGTTGGCTGGCAGTGTTCGGGAGTAGGTCGTGGCGTGGTTGCCAGTCAAATTTGACTCAAATTTAACTCAAAAACGATTCATATCGAAAGGTAAGCGTGGTCTAAATCTGGCCAGACTACTCCCAAACTTCAACCAACCTTGCTTGGCTGGTGTTCGGGGGAAGGTTCTGAATGCGTGACAGGGGCTTTTAAAAGTATAATGCTAGAAGTAATCTCTATTACTCCCACACGGGGGTATGCCCGTCCATTGACACGCTGCGCGTACTTTAATGGAAGGAAACCCTCTCCTTGTTCACCTTAGGACCTTTCCATGACTTAGATGGATAGCATTGTCGTAAGAATAACCGGGTATGCCCCTGTAAGGTGACGCCTGGAATAGCCTTATACAATGACTGGTCGCTCATTGAGGCAAACTCTATCCAATAACCTGCTGCACTGATTAGAAGGGACGAAATGTCTTTTCCTTTATTTGATTGTAAGGGACGAATGATTTTTGGTAATTAGGTTTCCAAGCTGTCGCGTTGTTGGGACGGACCAATCGGAGCGAAGCTAATCAAATTACGTCACAGATAGGACACAGACGTCACTTTTTGGACCCGATGACGACCCTCGATAATTTGATTGGATCAGATTAATTTTCATTTGAGTTGAATGATGGGGATGGTTTGTTGTACTTACGCCAAGACGAGGAGGTAAAGCAGAGGACATGGGAAGCTAGGAAAAATGGTCGGGTCTGCTATCAAGCCACGCTTATCCTTCTATAGGAAACGAATTTGAGTTAGATTTGAGGAAAATTTGACCCCTGAACATGCCCGAACACTGCTGACTTACTCCCGAATGGTTGGCTGGTGTACTGTTGATTTACAGCTGAATACCAGCCAACCATGGTCGAACCTCCCGACCAACCCCCGAATGCTTAAAACTTTTTGAAACAGTCGCGATCGGCTGGCGCAACCAAATAGTAGCCGAATTCGCCGAACACCAGCCGACTTCGCGCCGACCTACTCCAACCCATGGTTGCAGGGCGTTCGGCAGTGTTCGGGAGGTCAAATTAGTGAATCTGACAGGGGCTTTTAATACTGGCATAGCCCCTTTCTTTCCTGATCGTTAAAGGGGCAATTGTAGATTTAATTTAAAAAATGTATTTCGTCTTCCATCGCTTTTGACATACAGTAGTTACAAATTCTCTCCCCTCCATGCGAGTACATAGCGTGGAAACATGCGTGGAGACCTCCTGGCAATTCCTTGCAAACGTTTGTGCGGTTTCGTCTATAACATGCTTTGCTTAGCAATAACCACTGAAGGCTTGACAGGGTTACTGACTAAAAATGCACCAAACAGGCGACACTTTAAATCCGGAACAACACTTTAAATCCGGAACAACACTTTAAATTGCGCTCCGATGCAGAATTCTGCAGAACTGACCTAGTCCACCGGGACCTACCAATGTTACCTAGTAGACGTAATTGTTATCATGTAGTATGTGATAATCTAGAATATTAAGTTTCCTTCTCACACTTATGATTATGTCTTAATAATCAAAGTTGTCCGGATTTAAAGTGTTGTTCCGGATTTAAAGTGTCGCCTGATTAGCCACTGATTTGGTGTGCTATATAGAGATTTATGGTCCATAAATCTCTATATAGCACACCAAATCAGTGGCTAATCAATGGCTCACAGCTGCCGCGTCTTCGATTTCTTTCATATATCCTAATTCTAAGTCGTATTTGCGTGCTGAAGGTCAATCGGACGGCCTTGCATATTATCAGGACGCCTCTCGTAAAGAAAACTGATCACGTAAACTATCAAAGAGCAGGAAAGGTAGAGATTAATGTAAAGCTGTACAATTTGTTGGGGATTAACAGCGCCTTGTTAGTCTTGTCAGGATAGCCCCATGCTATGCATGGTAATATAGAGGTGGCGACGATAAATGAATGGTTTAATAGTCTTAGGATTGGTAATTGCTAAGACCTCTGAAAATGCCTCTTAAAGGCATCCAATGCAATTTCAGGGTGGTAAAATAAACAATATTGTGGATGAGGAAATCTGTCTGATGTTGACATTTATTGCCATTTCTTAGCACATTTTTGTCAGCATTTCATATTCTAAGCGTTTGAAATAGCCCCAAAACAAGCTCAGTGAGGAGTCCCTTTATGTTTTGGTACCACCAGTAAATAGCTAGAACTAGGCTACGATACGAAACAAGCAACAGTTTTCCGTCAGCGACATCGCATTGTTACCTCACAGATATCAGTATGCTATGGGATTGGATTGATTCAACTAACTACAAAAAAAGAATGACCAGAAAATTAACTTTGAAAATCCACTGTTACTGCCTGAAATCACTTTGGATACCTTTAAGAACAATCGTCTGTCCCCCCTCGTTTTACAGAAATTATCTGTTGATACACGTAGCCAATCTCCAAGCAGACGTAGAGTTTGGATCAGTGTTTTACGCGTTAAGTATTTCATGTGTTAAAAGTTATATCAATAGATACCTTATATACAAAGTCACCATGCTTCCGAAGAGTCTGAAACGCTTTTACCCTTCGTGTTTACGGACAGTGTGGTTTCAACAGTGTTCGCGGATAGCATAGAGCTAACTAGGTGCCGAGAACAACTAGAACCGCATGGCGGCGCTTTGCACGAGGCGTGCGTCTGTCACGATGCTGTGCAGTCACCCCATCTAGCGGCCAGAAGTTGAAGCACATATATCGACTCATCTAGGAAAGTTATATACTGACATTGTCCCATGTCTGACAATTCTAAGGGCTTCTTCTTTTGCTCATTTCTACTCCTGTCAATGACCAGAAAATACATTTTGCATTACACAATTATTCGTGAGTTATAGCTGCGAACGTACGCGGAGTAAAAAAAACAAACAACTTAATTCAATATATTATATGATCGCAAATAGATTATTTGCAGAAGATGTTGTAATTGTCAATGATAGCTAATAAGAGAACTTAATTACTTCAAAAGAGAAATTTGCACCCTATTGTAGAAGAATTCGTATTTCACGTTTCTTACTTTTGAAAAATTGAAAAATTGAAATCCAGTAGCGTTTGGTTTTTGTTCACACCTGATAAACGTTAATCGAAAATGTAACATCTATGTAGCTAACGTCTCGGTCACTTAAATGCTTACAGAGTCACAACAAAAACCAGATGCCTCACAGTCTTGTTTCATTAAACTTGCCCATTTGTCATTGTCAGTTCTATTTCGGAAAGTTTCATCCACAAATGCTTGGGATATATGTTGAGAACAGCTCTAGGACATATTTGTGGAGTTAATTATTATCTTGAGCACTACCAAATGAGTAAGTTCGCTACACATTTCTCCTGTCAGCAGGTTATTGTGCCACAAGCCATTCGAACATTCACCGCAAAATGAGCACGAATAGGCGGTGCTCGAAATAAGTGGCTTGTTTTAGGCCCACATTTATCAAGGTAAGATATGGACCTTCTAAGTTCTACTACTACTACTTGGTACCACTGTGACTTGGTACACTTTTCCACATGACATGCCCGGATACAGTCAGTGATCCTCGCATCTACCGTCAGTTCCTACCATGTAGTCTGCATTATATCTCTCCAAATCCCATGTGACTTTGTGTTTCACCAGCTAGACTCTTTGATCTACAGTCATCTGCCCCTGGCTACCTAGACGTTAGAAAATGTGCTTTTGTTGCAAATTGTTTTTCAGTCCTATCACAACCATCACTTAAGCTACCTATATACCAAAAATCATGACGATCCGTCAACCGATTCAGTTATCCTCCCTCAAAGATTTTTAAAGAAACATACCGCTGCAGTTCCAGAACTATGTCATTTCTCCCCGAGCACAAAAGCTATCTAACATCCAAAATTCGTGATCCTAGCATATCCAGATCACGAGATATCAAAAACTGGAATTGAGTTTCGCTGCAATACCATAACAAGCCGGTAGGGAGCCCAAAATCTACCACGTTTCATGACAATCCATCCATAGCTTCTTGAGTTATCGTGCTAAACCACATGCACACATACAAACGCCACCTAAAACATAACCTTCTGGCGAAGGTAACAAAAGTCAAGCCCCATGCTACAAGTATTAGATTTTCCGTAACTCAAACTCCATAGCTTTTAACGCATCCCAGAAATAGCCACGGGTGACCTTGCTAGGCCAAGGTCAAGGTGGTCTACTACAAAGAGTCACGTCATTGTAAAACTGGAAGCCCACCGTTAATCCAACCCATATTGAGCAACATGTAAAGGTAATGTAAGGACATGTAAAAGTTTAAGCTTTATTTTCTTTTACAAGGTCAAAATAGTCGTGTTAGACAGAGTCACAGACAAATCAAAAGTTTGATGATATTTTCATGGCGCCAGACAGGGTTGTTGAGTTCGTCCTCTCTCCCATCTTTGTGTAACTATCTTCGACCTTGAATAACATTTCGTAAAAGGATAGTGTCATCCGGAAGGGATTATTACCCAGCATCCGTCATTACCCATAATCCTCTTCGCATGCAGACAGTTTATGAAATCGGGTACCGTCTCTCCGCCATTGGTACCATCCAATATTTCTGTGTGTTTTTCTTCAAACATCAGGGGACGACGCCAGCAAAATGTGGATTTATTTTTCTTAGGGTTAATTTGTCCCATACTCGTAACCTTTTTCAAGGCACGCATGAAGTTCGTTGTCACGGCCTTTCCCTCTTAACTTTGCGTCAAAGTGGGACCCCGCGGCCCCTAGCTTAGCGAAAACAGATGGAACATGGATTACAGAAGCCAAAGCCGACAGTTTTCTCCGTCTTGTGAGGAATGCCGTCGTCTGCTCTAGACGTCAGGGCTCCTTTTGGAAGCGCCTCTGTGACCCCTGGTAGCAGAGACCGTTGCTTTGATGGGTAAAACATTTTGGGAAGGAAAAACTTGGTGCACAGAATTTAAACTGTCAAGACCTTCACCTTCGAAGCTTCCTGGCTTGCCAAAAAAAAAAGCTTACGTCCGCACAGTTGGTTATAAATCCTGTAATACTGGAACTGCGCTAAACTCTCAAGAGCATTGAAAAATAGAGATATAGGACAAATGCACCGTATGGTGGGCAATAAAACGGTCTATTAAGCCCCTGTCACACATAGAATATGGCCTCCTGAACACTGCCGAACTCCCCCGACCATGGTTAGGAATAGGTTGAGAGCAAGGTCGGCTGTGGTTGGCTGGTGTTCGGCCAGGTAGGCTACTGTTCGGCTGCGCCAGCCGAAAAGTTTCAAAATGTTTCAAACATTCGGGTGCGGACGGGAGGTTCGGCAATGGTTGGCTGGTGTTCGGGTGTAAGTCGGGGCGTGGTTAGCAGTCAAATTCGACTCAAATTTAACCCAAATTCGTTTCGATTCGTATAGAAAGGTTGGTGTGGCCTAAATCTGGTCAGACTGCTCCCGAACTTCAACCAACCTTGGTCGGCTGGTATTCGGGGGAAGGTTCTGAATGTGTTGTAATACTGGCATGGTCTCCGCCAAACTTTCCAAGGAAATTAAAAAAAAAGATATACAAGTATAGGACAAATCCACTAGATATTGGGAAATAAAATTGTCTCCTACAAATCATTCAACCATTTTGCCAATTGGTTTTAAACCTTATAATACTGGTCTCCGACAAACTCTTCAGGGGACTAAAAAACAGACAGATATAAGACAAATCCACTGTATAGTAGTAGGCAATAAGATAGTCTCCTACAAATCATTAGACCTTTTTTGGCCAATTATTTATAAATCTTGTAATACTGATCTCCGCCAAACTCTTCAGGGGACTGAAAAATAGAAAGATATAGAACAAATCAACTGGAGAGTTGGCAATAAGATAGTCTTCTACAAATCGTTCAACCTTTTTTGCCAATTGCTTATAAATCATATAATACTGGTCTCCGCCAAAATCTTCAGGGGACTGAAAAATAGAGACAAACTTAGGACAAAAATAGAGACTGAAATACAGGACAAATCCACTGGATAGTCTACCAGATCATAGTTAGCAGAAAAGGGGGTAGTGGGCTATAAAACAGTTTCCTAGAACTCATTCACTCAGTAATTGGCCAATTTTTACTGTTTTAAATCCCCAACGGAGTCTGTTTGAGGAAGAAAGTTAAAAACCTGGTTTGAGACACGTTCACGCAGTGTACAGTAAGACTAAGTTGTCCTACGATTGTCGTAGAATCGCAAACCAAGTCTATTCTTGAGATATTCATGCATGTGTCGTACAGCTGTCTTATAATTAGATCCCTGGTCGGTAGTTGGTTCGGTCACAGCCTGCTTGAAAATCCTATGACATCAAAATCGTACGACAACCTACGACGAAAGTGACCACAATTCTGAGCCCAATGCATTCCATGTATTGTCGTTGTTAGTTTGTCGTATAGTTGTCTTTTGAAGTTCACCGGCATAATGTATTGTGCATAGTACTTTGAAATGCGTTCGTGCTATCGTTAATGGTGATAGATTATAGGGAAGGCAGCCAAGTTTGTTCCAATTGGAACTATATTACACAAATGGGACACTTGGCCCGATACGACAATTGGTATGGACCAAAGCACGAATAAACCATTTGTCTTTTTCTACTACGTGAACAGGTTTTACTACTTATTTCTGACGTCAAATATCTGTCAAAGTTGAAACTTGTTTAAATGTCTGTTCAAGTTCAAGGTAATTCGTTGGAAAAGGATCTTTAAGCGCCTGTCACAGATAGCTGAATAGTGACGGGCTCCCGAACACTGCCGAACTACCCCAAACCATGGTTAGGAGTAGGTCGGAAGCAAGGTCGGCTGTGGTTGGCTTGTGTTCGGCGAGGTCGGCTACTGTTCGGCTGCGCCAGCCGAATGTTTCAAAATGTTTCAAACATTCGGGTGTGGATGGGAGGTTCGGCCATGTTTCGCTGGAGTAGGTTAGCGATGTTCGGGCGTATTCGGGGGTCAAATTTGACTCAAATTTAGCTCAAATTTGATTCTTAATCTGGTTAGACTGCTCCCGAACTTCAGCCAACCTTGGTTGGTTGGTTGTCGGGGGGAGGTTCTGAATGTGGGACTGGGGCTTTACATACAGTAATGTGATCAGCATTAGAACGAATTTAAGTATCTAAACATACCCAAGCACCCAAAAAGAAGGAGAAGTTGTATCAAAACTTGTTAAAAATGTTTTTCTCAAGTTCAATGCTCTCGTTAGAATAGAGTCTTTTCCTGCTACAGCGTTACGAGAAGTATACAAACAAACAGTCATAGGACCATGAATACTGAGGTCATAGATATAAAAAATTGACTTTAACCTTCATCTTCCCAAGACCTACCCCAGTACCAAATATCATCTCAGTTGATCCATCCATAGCATCTTCAGTCATGCTGCCCGAAAGGTATCATAGAAAGAAAAAAACATCTGTCGTTTTCTGCCACGTGGACATCTTTTACTGCTTCTCCTTGACACCAATACCAGACAAGGCTGGAACAAGTTAAAAATACTTTTTTCAATGTCAAGTTCACTCCTACAGAAGGTTATTGACCTCTTAGATTGTTCTCAATTCAAACTTGTAAAAAACAGAGATAAAACCATGTTTATGTTCCTGAGACGATACTTATCACAATCACATGCTCTTTGAGAATACAATGTGGTCTAGTCTATCCACATAGTCACCTCCTCTTGTCATCAAGGACCAACTCCTCCCCCGCCCCCTCCCACACCCCAAAGATTATCACCGATAGCTTCACATCACCTTGACATTGCTCTACAAAACCTGACGACAACAACACCCGTTCTTAATTTTTCTGTCAGACACGGCCCTTTTGCCTATTATTGCCCAAGGCTTTAAATATCTCTTCTCGTTTACTGTTTCCGTCCAGACTGGGCAGACACGTCATACTGTGGGGTAACAGTCGCCATCTTCACGGGAATCGGTATCAGTTTACTAAGAAGAAGCTTCGAAGGTAAGGCTGAAACTTTACTTCGGTTGATTGTTATAATTATTATAGATTCCAAGTCGTTACCTTACCCTTTATATAATTGTTATGAATCCATAGAGTGTTATTTGTTATGATTTTTCTTCATATCGTATCTAGAGCCGTCCCTATCTATTTCTATGCCTACATGGGTTAGGGTTAGGATCAGGCACGGTTCTGAATAGTCTCCGCGTATCCAAGAACGTTTGAAGCCTTGCCCTTTTAATAATTGTTATGAATCCATAGAGTGTTATTTGTTATGATTTTTCTTCATATCGTATCTAGAGCCGTCCCTATCTATTTCTATGCCTACATGGGTTAGGGTTAGGATCAGGCACAGTTCTGAATAGTCTCCGCGTTTCCAAGCCTTGCCCTTTTAATAATTGTTTTGAATCCATAGAGTGTTATTTGTTATGATTTTTCTTTCTTATTGTACCCAGAACCGTGCCTATCTAGTTCTAGCTATGGCTGAATGGGTTAGGGTTAGGATCAGGTACGGTTCTGAATAGTCTCCGCGTATCCAAGAACGTAGATTTGCCCCAGGCACGGTTTTCTGGCTACTCGAAATTTCGAAAATGATTTGTATATATCATAATCAGTTTGTATCTTCCTCACTACGTGTGACGCTTCTGGTTGTAACAAGAATAAAACGATTCCAGAACAGTCCGATTGTCCATAAGACCTATCTGTTAAACAAGCAGTACCAGTGATAGTAAAACAGTACGTATAGGCAGAGAACGTTGTGACTTGTACATATATACCCGACTGACCTGTAGGTTTTAGGAATTACTTTCTTTAAATGTTTTTAAGTATGTACTGTTTAAGTGTACTTTTTAATCTGTCATGTGAAACACGCAATTCAGCCATTGGCTGCCATGTGTTTTGATGAATAAACCTTTCATTCATTCATTCAACTTTCTCAAAATCTGTTCCTAATCTCTTTGATTACATTAAAGTCTACTAAGGGGTGGTGATTTTCTACGAACTGGCAAAGGTTCACAGTCGGGAAAGTTGTGTAATTTCTAACCAGTGCCAAGCGCGAAACATAGCTAGACTTAAGTAAAATAAACTGTGTTAGAAGAGGAAAACCCTTTCCTTATGTCTACCCACTTTGTGAAAACATCAACATCAATTGTGAAAAAAATGAAGAAAACTATACCAGTTATGGTCAATATCATAACGCCAAAAGGGCGAAAAGCTACTAAAAAGTTATTTCGTAAAAACGTTCATATAACCGAGCACGTCGGCAGAACGTACTGCGCCTGCGTAAAACCTGGGTTTTCGCTGGATTTTTGGTCAACGTTGCATCAGAATTTTGCCTGTTGCAGACCATATCTTTTTCTACACAACATTTGAAAACTACAGACGAGATGTCACCCTTATATACGCGAATTCGACCATATATGAGACGTTCTGCCAAAGTGCCATGCACAATATATAACGGGTTTCGCGCAGGCGCAGTACGTTCTGCCGACGTGCTATATAACCGCAGTCTGACCCCATTTCTATGTTCAATCTGTTCAGAGATGTTCCGTTTTTGATCGCTAGGAGATTTGTTACTTGGATACTAGCAGTGAGGTAGAGGCGACGTTTTTTTTTTGCTGGAGTTTGTTCAGAAGCTGTACGTATACAATAGGAGAATCAGATCCTGTTCTCAATGAACGGCACGTGATGATGGTTAACGTTGAGGAGTTAGCCTCTATCAGGCTTCGGAAAGCGGCTGGAAAGAGTAGAAATTTGCCAAATAGACAGATAACATGCCTGGGGAGTTGGTCCGCTAAAGGAGTACATTTGCCGCCTCCCGTAGGCGCCAACTAATAGTAACTATACAGCAAAGGATTCACAGATGTGTCATCTTAATTGAAATAAGGCCGAGAGAGAGAGTCAAGGAGTTTATAATATTTAGTTAAAATCCTCTTTCTCTGCCGCTGCCTTGTGTGTTGCTGACTCCTAGTCACTAGTATGGTGGCGCTAGTGATTCCCATCGTTGTACATCCACAGATTAAAGTATTTCTATGTCACAACACATTTGCTCAACTAAGTATATCTTCTATTCTATCACGAAGCCGCGGTGGTCTTGTCTTCCATGATTCAATGTATTTATAAAGATTTACCACAGTTGTGGACGTATTGACATAACAGGTGACTATCACTTCTTCAAGATGTCAAACCTGAGACCAGACTGTCAGGTTTGAATCACTAACACCGGAGAGGACCCCTGCTCTTTTCGATAAGTGTGGTGGGATCTTTAACGTGCTCAATGTGTGACTTAAACAGGGGACCTCCAGCTTTACGTCCCATTCGAGAGGACGTCTCTAACCGAAGCTAGGTGCTCATTTACACCCGAGTCAAGTGAGGAAATAGGTGTTAAGTGCCTTACAATGGTGCCTACCAGGGATTCGAACCCAGAACCTTCGGATTCTGAGTCAACAACCTAACCATAAGACCACCTTGCCACATCCAGCCTTGCCCTTCATCTGTGTATGACCTCTAAAAACCTCACAGATAATTACTTTTGCAGCGCACCAGACACGCAGTATTTTGTCCAAATAAAGCACAATGTTGCTCAACAAGCATACATTAACATATCATTACATTCAGCCTTGCCCTTCCTCTGTATATGACCTCTACAAACCTCACAAATAATTACTTCTACAGTGCACCAGACACGCAGTATTTTGTCCAAATAAAGCACAATGTCCCTCAACAAGCATAAATTAACATATCATTACATCCAGCCTTGCCCTTCCTCTGTTTATGACCTCCAAAGAACCCTCCTAGCTCGCCGGGAGGCTAATGTTCCCGCCAAATGGCGGCATTGAGTCAAGGTCGTCCCATCGTGTAAGCTCGCAGGTCAGCCTTGAAGGTCATAGTCATGGAATCGTCATCAGTCCCTAGTGCAAAGTGAGGGGGAGGACGAGACTTGTGTGTGTGCTGCCAGTTCGAACTTAGCAGTGACTGAGATCTGGTGTTCGTAAAGTTTCTTAGAAAGAGTTCGAAACTTCAAGTAAGACTGTAAAACCTTCTTAGATTTGACGCTGTTTGGAATATTTCTCTGCATGGTGGACAAGCTCTTGCTGGTTGCATTTTCGGACTTGCTGCGGACCTTAACTTCCTTAAGGTGGGTGAGTGTGAATGACGAGCTAAGATTTGCTTGTGTTTGGGTTAGGGGTCTGGGTCTAGACTGGATACGATGTTTGGAACACTGTCGTTTTTTTCCCTCCAACTTGCGAGACTTGAGCGACTACAGATCGATTTAAAGGCATCCAATGCAGTAAAACTGGATTTTCAAAGTTAATTTACTGGTCATTATTTTCAATGTAGTAAGTTGAATCAACCCTATTCCACAGCATACTGATATCTGTTAGGCAAAAATTCGATGTCGCTGACGGAAAGCGGTTGCTTGTTTTGTATCGTAGGCTATTTCTAGCTCTATATATATACTGGTGGTACCAAAAAATAAAGGGACTCCTCGCGTAGCTTGTTTTGGGGCTATTTCAAACGCTTCAAGTGTGAAATGATGACGGAAAGATGCTAAGAAATGGAAGTAAATGTCCAAATCAGACAGATTTCCTCATCCAGAATATTTTTATTTGTTGCCCTGATATTGTATTAGATGCATTTAGAAGCACTGACATTTTGAAGGCTCTTGTATTACGACTAACTTTCATCCCCGTATTGTAAACTAATTGAAGCTTGATTCGATGCCCGCTTCTGTATTATCTTCTGCAGATTTGCTTCGTATATATCAGTCCACGTTACCAAGACGTTGACAAATTGCTGTGTCTCTTTGGCACATCGGGGACACTTTTGGCTTCACTGCAAAAACATCAGATACAGTCACGCTATCGACTAGCTGTCCCTCGTCTCCTTTCGCGGATTTGGCTGCAGCGATAATATTATTCGCAAGGCGTCGCTGCGTCTTTCGTCCGCCAGGATTGAACCTGGCCAGATAGTGTGTGTCTGTTCATGGAGTTTTATCGTCTATGTTGCACAGCCTAGGTTTAAGCCCATGTCACACATTCAGAACCTTCTGGAACCAGTCTGTCCGGATTTAGGCCACGCTTACTTTTCGATACGAGTTCAATCAAATTTGTGTTAAATTTGAGTCAAATTGGACTCCCAATCACGCCTCGACCACTGTTGACCTACTCCCGGACACCAGCCTACCATGGCCGAACCTCCCGTCAACACCCGTATGTTTTAAACATTTTGAAACATTCGGCTGGCGCAGCCGAACAGTAGCCGACCTCGCCGAACACCACCCAACCACAGCCGACCTTGCTCCCGACCTACATTTTTGTTGTACTCCTAACCATGTTTGGGGGGAGTTCGGCAGTGTTCGAGAGGCCATATTCGGTTAATGTGTGACAGGGGCTTGACTGGAAATGTTTTCCTGTTTCATGCAGTCTTGCCTATGCTTCCATATGTCTGTACGTAGCTGCCATGGCAGTTGACAAAGTACGCCCTTGTGGCCACTAGTTTTCCAGAAAGACATCATCATAGAAGACTCTAACTTAGTGAATAATATGGCAGGCTTATGTCCCTAGGACTCTGAGTCTGTTTTTCTCCAGATAGCGACTGATTGACGTCCACAGACTACAGCAGAAATCCCGCCATTAAGCATACTAAGTATAGACATCATTCGATCAACTTTCGCTCCAGGCAAATGCATGAAAAGGAAATATAGCTTAAGTAAGCGCACACGATTTCTATATCGAGAGGTTTAGGTACATCCAGAAAATAGCTCGTGTATTTCCGATTCATAAGGAATTTCAATTGCCAGATATCGTGGTTTGTTCATTCTTACAGAATCTTAGACACGAAGTTTTCACCTTCATTATGACAGCGCACTTTCCTCTAAAGCCCCTGTCACACATAGCCGAATATGGCCTCCCGAACACTGCCGAACTCCCCACAACCATGGTTAGGAGTAGGTCGGGAGCAAGGTCGGCTGTGGTTGGCTGGTGTTCTGCAAGGTCGGCTTCTGTTCGGCTGCGGCAGCCGAATGTTTAATCGGGTGTGGTTGGCAGCTGTCCGGAAGTAGCTAGGTCGGGGCGTGGTTTGCAGTGAAATTTGACTCAAATTTAACTCAAGTTCGATTCGTATAGAAAAGTAGGCGCAGCCTAAATCTAGTCAGACTGCTCCCGAACTTCAGCCAACCTTGGTCGGCTGGTGTTGGGTGGAGGGTTCTAAATGTGTGACAGGGGCGTTATCGTGTTTCCTCGCCTCCGGCTAACCAGTTCCCCGTGACGCCATAGTAAAGATTCCAGACATCTTCCTACTACAATTTTAATGAACATCGTCTAAAGTAAGAACGTAAACGTCAGATCCTTTAATAAGTCGCTTGACACGAAACTAACTCCGTAATCTCTTCATTTGGAACCCAATATACAAGATGAGAGAGCACACCTCGCTTCAATTTGCCCTTAAGTATGGATGAGCACCGTATAGACACCTTATTTGAGATTATTCGTTTGATTTGGCGGTGGGCATATATACGCTGGGATCGTCTGTTAATACTTCACTCTTGAGTCTGACGTCGATGGCCGTTCTTTATATACTGGAGCAGGTTTGGCGCCACTGGTCAAAAGATATCTGTGGTTATTTTCTACATCTTTACACACACTGATGCTGCGTGGGGTTCCGGCTTATACAAGCTTTTTTGCTCATTGCAGCCAGGTTTGACTTCAATGGAACTATTGGAATAGAAATTGACCTGTGTGGCTTACACCTCATTGACGTAAATTGAGAGATGAGGAGAGGGCTTCTATAAGCATACTTGCTTTTTGCCCAATCCTATTTAGATAAATGTGAAAAAGTAAGAAGGCTTATACAAGTACTTGTGCTGATTGCAGCCAGGTTTGACTTCAATGAAACTAATGGAATATAAAACAACCCACATCGTTCAGAAAGAGTTAGTTTTTTAAAGAAAACTTTAAGACGTTATTGACGTAAATTGAGAGATGAGAAGAGGACTTCTATAAGAATACTTGCTTTTTGCCCAATCCTTTTTAGATAAATGTGAATAAAAAAATTTAGAAGTTCACATATGCGCCATTGACTAAACGTTTGGCGCCACGGGTGAAAAGATATCTGTAGTTATTTTCTACCCCTTTACACACACTGATGCAAGAACTTAGCTGCGTGAGGTTCCGGCTTGTACAAGTACTTGTACTGATTTCAGCCTGGTTTGCCTTTAATGAAACTGTTGGAATATAAATCGACCCACGTCGTTTACAAAGGATTAGTTTTTTTTTTTTCAAGTAAAACTTTAATACCTCATTGACGTAAATTGAGAGATGACAAGAGGGCTTCTATGAGCATACTTGCTTTTTGCCCAATCCTCTTTAGATAAATGAGAATTAAAAAAAAAACATTAGAATACGAAGTTCACATGAACGTCCTTGACAGCAAGTTGGGCGTCGACGCGTGGAAATATATCTGTGGTTATTTTCTACATCTTTACACACACTGATGCACTGATGCTGCGTGGAGTTCCGGCTTATACATTGTCAAGTACTTGTGCTGATTGCAGCCAGGTTTGACTTCAATGAAACTGTTGGAATATAAATCGACCTATGTGGCTTACAAGGAATTATTTTTTAAAGAAAACTTTAAGACATCATTGACGTAAATTGAGAGATGACAAGAGGGCTTCTATGAGCATACTTGCTTTTTGCCCAATCCTCTTTAAATAAATGTGAATAAAAAACTTTGAAGTTCACACGAACGTCCTTGACAAAAATATGACTTGAAGTCATGACTAGAATATTAATAAATGTCTTTGGAAACACAGCTGTCAGCCATGTTTGTTTAGCGCCAACCATAAATGTCAGAAATGTGAGATAATTGCACAAATTGAAAAGTGGAAGTAAATTACAATCATACGACGATTTTTTTTCAATCAATTTTTGGTGCAAAATATTACATAATGCCCCTTTAAGCAAATATCAAGTCAGCCTAGATCTTGTGTAGGCATATTTGTACAAAATTACCAGTTATGAACCTTATAATCAAAGAGCTTGCTAGCTTGTACGACTCTGTGTCACTATTATTAAATTAAATCGGTAAATTTAGATTTTTCATAACTACTTATTTACACCCAATCAATCATTGGTTGCCGGCGCTTCAATCGGAGGCGAATGATACATTTGAGGCAATTTAGCTTTGATGTCGTAATTATCCCATCTTTTTGCGTGCGCTCACGGACTGGTAATTACAAGGTAATCATGTCTTAATCTGAGATATGCATGTGTGCGGTATTAGAGGGCATTAAAGGCATCGAATGCAATTTCAGGGCGGCAATGCAAGAAATATTCTGGATGAGGACATCTGTCTGATATTGACATTTACTGCCATTTCTTAGCATATTTTCGTCATCATTTCATACTTGAAGCGTTTGTAAAAGCCCAAAAAACAAGCTACGTGAGGAGTTCCTTTATTTTTTGATACCACCAATAAATAGCTAGAACCAGCCTACGGTACGAAACAAGCAACTGATTTCCGTCAGCGACATCGCATTTTTGCCTCACAGATATCAGTATGCTATGGGATAGGGCTGATTCAACTTATTACATTTAAAAGAATGACAGGAAAAATGACCAGTTTTATTGCCCTGAAATCGCTTTGGGTGTCTTTAATGGATCCGTAAATTGCTTGTTTTTGTCTGACGCCAATGTTTCACATGTAGGGCAGCGGCAACATCTAAAGTCTCACAGCCGTATTATAAAACAAGTTTATTGCAAGTTCTTGCCCGAAGGCTAATTGCAAGTTACAATCAATCAATCAATCATGGATAAAAGAACAGTGAAATAGAATTTTTAAAAAACAACACAAAGGTAAATGCAAAAGCGTTTAAACTACAAAGTAGGAGATAAATATCTAGAGCTATGTCTGAAGGGCTTGACTTCTCTTTTGTAGACCATGGAAGACGTAATGCCCCACCTTTTCTAAAATTTGTGGGTTTTGGGAAGTTAAAAGAAGAATAGTTTTGTCCTTGTCTGCAAACTTTGAGAAATTGGGATAGGTTTTAGTGGTTTGGATAGATGACTCATTCCATGCGTTGTCGTAAAATGAACAGTTAGCGATAAAGTGTATTTCGTCTCCCACGGTGTTTGCACAACAATATTTACACATTCTTTCACATACAGGAAATATATGTGATATATGGACAGTGGGCTGTTGTCGTGTTGGCCACAGTATTGGAGGGCAGAACCCATCCCTGTCTTTCCACCTCCTTTTCCCTCCCCAAACGCAGTCAGGTACTCATTTACATGTACATTGATGAAAAGTCGTGTAAAGTCACTTTGCCACGGGCACAACGTCTAGCCGGGAATCGAACCCGTGACCTCTCGATAGCTCAACCACTAGGCCATCCACGGTACACATGACGCCTAGGCTAGAGGTACTCTCCAAGAAGAGGGCTTTGGCTTATTTTGACGTGTTTTAGGCATTTTATCGGGCTTTTTGCACTGGTATCTTTTTTTACGCCTGCCCTGCCTTGCAGCCACCAAAACATCTGCTTGGAGATTAGGCTAGAGGCACATTTCAAGCACGTGACGCATTTCAACCATTTCTGTTTGTATACGTAACTCTAATTCTAAAAAAAAGAGATAGAGAGAAATATAAACACTTGGAAAAAGTGTGTGCAGTACATCGGCGCGGTGACATTTTTTCAGACGATAGTCACGCCCATCCCCCACGGCCGTCGCCTAGGTAACCATTGATTATTTCTGCTATCATAACTGGTAAAAACCCAGATGGTGTCACGCAGTGCAGGCGGCGGGTCGGCCTTCCCTCTCGGCTATGTTAAAGCTCTCCTCGTATTTACAATTTACCGAGATAGAGTGGGTGAAAGAACACTCAAGGAGACCTTTGCCGTCTAAATGGTGAGCTCTGCTTCTGCGTCTACTAGCGGACCGGTCACGTACGTCGTACGATCGTCGTACGATCGCAAACTGAGGACATTCTTGGGGTAGTCGTGCATGTAGATGTGCGTATGTTCGTATAAAATTCAGCAGTCATGTTTCGGAGAATGCTGTGAGAGATTATTGTCGGTTACTGGCTCTGGTCATATACGTCGTACGATCGTCGTACGATCGCAAACTGAGGACATTCTTGGGACAGTCGTGCATGTAGATGTGCGTGTCGTATAAAATTTAGCAGTCATGTTTTGGAGAAAGCTGTGAGAGATTATTGTCGGTTGCTGGTTCTGGTCATATACGTCGTACGATCGTCGTACGATCGCAAACTGGCATTTGTGTTGAGGTAGTCGTGCATGTAGATGTGAGTGTCGTATAATATTCAGCAGTCTTGTTTCGGAGAATGCTGTCTGAGATTCTTGTTTGTGGTGGGTTCTGTCAGAGCTTCCAGGGTTCGAAATACCCACTCTCGTAATCTCCAAGCAGATCTTTCGGTGGCTGCAAAGACAGTATCCATTGGCCAGACAGTTACCATTTGCCACAGTTACCATTTGCCACCTTCGTAACTGGATGGCCAATGAATACTGCCTTTGCAGCCACCGAAAGATCTGCTTGGAGATTACACTCACGCACTCTCGTCACGCAAGTCATTATTTCTGTGTGAGACTTTAAATTGGCCGGCGCGAAAGTCTCGGCTTCTGAAATAAACCGTGTCCCTCCTCGGCAAGAATATGAGCGATACCTTTACAGATATCTGTATCTGTATCTATATAGCCGGTATAACCGCCCTTTTGCGTAACACACCGGCTTCGCAGGCACGCGGCGCGGCGGCACTTGGATACATTACACCGAACAACTTGTTACACCTAACCTTTGAACGTCTAACTCTAAACAATGTTTAAAACTATCCAGTGATGATGCCCCTACTGTACTTGGTGGCAGCGAGTTCCCCTCTACGATAGTAAAAATAATAAGTTTTTGAACACGTCAATCCTTGGTTGATAGCTCTGGTACTTGAAGGCATGACTATTTCTTGTTCTTTTCTGGGCTGGTACTAGGTACTTGGTAGTTGGTACATCCACCAGTTTATTGGTCATTTTGTACATCATGCATAGTCTGGACATACAGGTGGTTCAGCTTACGGCTTGCCTTCTAAAATAAACAGCCAGTGTTGGCGGCAACCTGAAATATGTTGGGCAACCTGGCTTTTGGCTTACTTCAAACCCTAGCTTGCTTGGAAATTCTACGACAAAATCAAAATCGTATATACGACGTCCTACGAAAAATATGACCGCTTTAAACAAAAAAATACCAGCCCTGTACTTGTACTTGGACTTGGTAATTATAAGGACAAGCTGCGTAATTCAGTATGGAATAGAGTGGGTCGATCTACTTATACCGTGGCGGGAACCACAACTGTTCACAGTCAGCGCAATGGTTTCTTAAAGGGGCATTATGTAACATTTTTGCGCCAAAAATTGAAATATTTTCATTGAAAACAATCTTCGTCTGATT
The DNA here is from genome assembly GCA_013266295.2 of Branchiostoma floridae x Branchiostoma japonicum. NCBI lineage: Eukaryota > Metazoa > Chordata > Leptocardii > Amphioxiformes > Branchiostomatidae > Branchiostoma > Branchiostoma floridae x Branchiostoma japonicum. The sequence continues at coordinate 4,222,337 of CM023835.1, read as the reverse complement.
GTAATTCACTTCCACTTTACAACATATTTGTGCAATTATCTCACATTTCTGACATTCATGGTTAGCGCTAAAACAGCCCACACTCAGTTTGTGGCACCACCACAAACTATCAGAATGTAAATTAACATGGCTGATAGCTGTGTTACCAACTTTTAAACACACTCATAAGGCGTCATATTTTGGCACCTCCATATCCTGAATGGCACTTATTTACGATTGAGTAGGGTTGATTCAACTTATTTTGTAAAGAAATGACCAGAAAATTGACTTTTTGTATCGTCCTAATGTTACATGATGCAGCTTTAAACCGACCCAAAGCAAAGATATCTGAAAAACACGCTTAACGTCCATTCAGTAGGACCGTAAACCATAACAGCATAGTAGCGTGAAAATTAGACTTTGCAAAACCGACGGCGTGGTTGGGACTTCGGGAGAGAGTCTACCCTCATAGGCATTAAACTTGGGATGGTTTTCTAACTTCTCCGCACTTTTATTGCAGTTGAAAACACATTACCCCAAGCCACGATCCCCTAGACGTTCTGTTTATATTCCTTGGCACATTCTTCTTGTACTTCTAGCACACGTTGAAAGCAACACCGACGGCGCGTGGTAGGGATTTGGGGAGGGATTCTAGCCTCACAGGCATTGAACATGAGATAGTTTGCGAACTTCTCCGCACTTTTATTGCAGTTGAAAAGCCATTACCCAAGCCAGGGTCCACTACATGTTGTGTTTACGTTACTTGGTACATACGTCTTGACTGTTAGCTCATGATGTAGGCAACATTAGCGTTTCCGGTAGCCCACCTTAATGTGCGGTGATAACAGTATACACGCGCCCAATATTTGGCACCGCTGGTTGTATGTGTTTGCAAAACGGCACAGGGAAGTTTTTGAGACCGGCTGGGGCGTTCTATGAATGCCTATATCGATTTTGTGTGCTCGTAAAATGCTCTGGATTAGTAGCATAGGTCACTGGACTAGCGTTAAGGCCAGAGGAAGTAATTCTTATGGATGACATCAGCGCGTGCATTAATTTTCGCCTGATTTCGTAAAAAAAAAAACAAGAAATTTCATTGCCGTCCGGCGGTGGTCAACATGCCGAAAATTGGTGTGTAAAGGGGGTAGGAAATAACCACAGATATATTTTCACCCGTGGCGCCAAACCTCGCCCAGTGAAAGAACAGTTATCACTGTCCACCCAAGACTCGAGTATGAAGTATTAGTAGACGGTCCCAGATTATGTAAACCCACCACCAAATCAAATGAATAATCTCAAATAAGGTGTTTTATACGGAGCTTGTTCACACTTAAGGGCAAATTGAAGCAAGGCGTGTTTTCTCATCTTGTATATTGGGTTTGGAATGAAGAGATTGAGGTGTTAGTTTCGTGTCAAGCGACTTGTGAAAGGATCTGACGTTTACGTTCTTACTTTAGACGATGTTCATTAAAATTGTAGTAGGAGATGTCTGGAATCTTTCCTGTGGCGTCGAGACTGGCTGGTTAAGGCCACAGCAAGTAATTTTTATGGATGACATCAACGCGCGCATTAATTTTCGCCTGATTTCGAAAAAAAAAATTGTTGCCCTCCGACGGTAGTCAACATGCCGAAAATAGGCAAATAGTTGTGAACAATGTCTATCGGTTCAGAAATCATCAGGGATCAAGCAAACTTGAGGCACAATTGCTTGTGTTTGATGGCATGTGTTGACAGTCTAAGGTGTTTCATCGCTTATGAATAACCAGTGTAGTAGCTGTCCATGATGGTAGGACAAGCTCTTTTCTACAAATGTTCCAGTTAATCGAGATGTACATGTATACACATCTACAAGGACAGGTAATACTGTTGAATACTGGAATAAAAGACCTGTTGGTTGTGATATCATGTTTTGTCGCCTCAATTCTTGATTAACAAGGTTTATGATCTCAAAATGTGAAAATGTAGGAATCTTGTTTCTTTTGCCCGCCTTGTTTTTTTCGCCCAATTGCATCAAATTTAGTCTGCGGAAAATGTCATCCATAAAACTTACTTGCTGTAGCCTAACCAGGGCAGGGTTAGCACAGGAAAAGGACACTTGTTGCATTCCAAAGGTTAAGGTTCTCTATTATTATATGCAGCAGATGGAGTTATGCTGCGGGCAATACGAAAAGAAACCGACGCTCTAACCGCTCGTAGAAACAAACGCTGCCTCGCTAGAAGTCTGCGCACGAGGCTAAGCACCCGTAGGCATTGAACTTGGGATTATTTGCTAAAATTAGGCCAGTTTTACTGCAGTTTGGGGGTCATTACGCTTGCGATGCAATTGGGCACATTGACCTCTACTCTAGCACATCCTGCAAACTATAACTGCCCAAACGACGTTAAATATTTGAGCACACACAAGTTTATATATGGTGATAACCATCCATATGCCCGATATTGAACTGCATTTTTCAACACTCCTAAGAGTTTTAAGGCTTTACGAATGTCATATTGATTTTTGCCTACGTGTTCATTTGATTATATGGATGACATCCGCGCGCGCATCAATTTTCGTTCGTTTCCAAAGAAAACAAGTTTTTAACCATACTGTAAATCGTACAAAGCAGCTGCAAATTGAGCAAATATGTGCCGTAACTTGCAAAACAAAAATCGGAAAACGGATACTAATGTCGTAGAATGCCAAAGTCAATTTTTAAGTCTAAGAAAAAATGTGAAAGAACAAAAAAGACAAATCTATTGTTCGGTATACCTTACTCTGTGTGTTTAGTCATTTGTTCCACCTTCCTGAACACTTAGATTTCATAATGAAGACAAGTTGTTTTGGCCAAACTTTTTTATTCGCACGCTCGCATCAGTTTTGCGGTCCCCAGAGGATGTCATCCATATAATCAAATCAACATGGCCTAATGTAGTGGATTAGACCGAGTGAGCTTTAGGGATGGGCACACTATATATGTATAAACGATCTCATGAGACTGAAAAAGTCAATAAACAGAAACTAGGACATGTTAAAGTGATTCTTTATGCTCGGTGACCAGCTGTCGACACGTAAAATCTTCTATTGATAGCTCGACTTAACGGTCGCCTTGTTCCTGTATTGGTCGTTAAAGTCATACTAGATAAAAGTGTATAGGCACGGGGGAAAATAAAGGGTAATGTCCCTGTCACACATAGCCGAACATGGCCTCCCTTCTTTTTCTTCTTCTTCTTCTTCAAACACATAAGGTTAATGACCTGAACCAGACGGCTGTCACCACCATGGTAACTGGTGCTGTAGCAGACACCCTGTGGTGTTGGGTTACCTTATGTAGCAAGTGGCAGGACAGAGTTGGAGAGGATGCATGGTCACCAGATATATATATATATATATATATATGAATGTGTTCGAGTAAGAATAAACAGAGAAATAGTTTGTTAGTCTACACCATGTGAAAGTAAACATTACGCATTTGCTGTGCAAATGTTACCTTAAATTCTAGTTTTTTGTCTTTCACTGTTTACAAAACAAAAGAAATCAAGCAAAACAAATTTAGATTTATATATTCTGCATCTATACCTATACTATAGCTACATGTCCTACGTTGACATTGCTTTTATACGTTATGCTTATCCTCCGGGTAAGGATTTACAAAGAACTTATCTGAGGAAAGTTCAAATTATTCCCCACGGGTCCCCTCTCTGCAAATTTTAATAGGATCAAAGAGAAGCTCTTGGCAAAATGTCATAAAGATGCGGTCCTCGTGTGTTAAGGCCATGTTGATTTGATTATATGGATGATATCCTCTGGGAACGCCAAAACTGATGCGAGCGTGCGAATAAAAAAAGTTTGGCCAAAAAAGTTTGCCTTCATTATGAAATCCATGTGGTCATGAAGGTTGAACAAATGACTAAACACACACTCGGAGTATGTTACTGCGAATAATAGACTCTTCATTTTCATTTCTTCACATTTTCTTCTTCCTTTGGAATTGATTTTAGTATTCTACGACATTAGGATCGTTTTACAATATCTTTTTTATTTATTTACGGCATATATTTGCTCATTTTGCAGCTGCTTTGTACGATTTACAATATGGTCGAAAACTTTTTTTTGGAAACGAAGGAAAATTCTTGCGCGCGTGGATGTCAACCATATAATCAAATCAACATGGCCTAAGGTCGAACATATAAAAAACAACCCCATACTGTGAATCGTATCTAGTGGCTATCCTCAAAAATAACGTTATTCGACTTTGGCATTCAGATACATGTAGTTCAATAAGATGGTTGTCTTATCAGGTATTCAAGAAGATGATTACTAGTAGTTTTCCCCCGCAGTGTAAGCTTTGAATACGTTTAAGGCTTCATAAAAGACAGTATAAAGCTAACCGACATCTTTCATCTGCAGTTGTCCTTTAGTAAGTTCTAAACGGGAACTATGCGGCTCAAGATGTCTTACTGAGGAACGACTGTAGTGTGAAAGATGTCGGTTAGCTTGAGGAACGAATTCACTCTACTTAATACCAAAGCTTTATAAAAGACAGTTACAGATATATTGCACATATTGCACATATATTCTCTTCTTCAGAAGACAACTTCGCTTTCTTTCTGTCGAAGAACAGATGACACAATCACTGGAATAGGACAGTGCCGTCCCCAGTGCCTATATCCTTCTCCCCAGTGCCTACATGTTCCACATAGAAGTAATTCTGACAGATTTCTTTGTGACTTTGAGACTGAATCCCCCGCAAGGTAAGCTTTGAATAAGTTCAAAGCTTCATAAAAGACAGTATAAAACTAACCAACATCTTTCATCTCCAGTCGTCCCTTAGTAAGTTCTAAATGAGAACTGTGCGGCTCCAGATGTCTTACTGAGGGACGACTGTGGTGTGAAAGATGTCGGTTAGCTTGAGGAATGAATCCACTCTACACTATACCAAAGCTTTATAAAAGACAGTTACAGATATATTGCACATATTGCACATATATTCTCTTCTTCAGAAGACAACTTCGCTTTCTTTCTGTCGAAGAACAGATGACACAATCACTGGAATAGAGCAGTGCAGTCCCCAGTGCCTAATCCTTCTCCCCAGTGTCTACATATTTCACATCGAAGTAATTCTGACAGATTTCTTGGAGAGTGAATCGCTTGGCAACTGGATTAACGTAGTGAATCGCCTGATTGTCCGGGCCCCAAGGCAAGTTTCGTAGATGTATGGAAAGAAATGGCGTGTAGGCTGGAAGGAACGGACGTTCTTTTTATCTCTCCGTCATTCTGGCATCGGCACCATGAATAACAAGAACGAAGGGAGGCGAAAATAAGGAGAAACGAGTGGATGGATGGTTGGTGGTTGATTGTGGAACAGGCTTCGTTAAAACTTCTAAAGCCCCTGTCACACATAGCCGAATATGGCCAGATACGGTCAGTGACAAAACGTTGGACTTAAGGACTTGTCGAACAAATTTGTAATGGCAGAACGTTGTTGCTGAAGCCCTTGTCACAGATAGTCGAATACGGCCTCCCGAACACTGCCGAACTCCACACAACAATGGCAGGAGTAGGTCGGGGGCAAGGTCAGCTGTAGTTGGCTGGTGTTCGGCGAGGTCGGCTACTGTTTGGCTGCGCCAGCCGAATGTTTCAAAATGTTTCAAACATTCTAGTGTGGACGGGAGGTTCGGGCATGGTTGGCCGATGGTTGGCTGGAGTTCGGGAGCAGGTCAGCAGTGGTCGGGGGTGAAATTTGACTCTGATTTCTAGACTGGGGTCAGTAAAACACTCCTAATACGAAGAACGGTCACAAGTCCACATCGGGCGGGCTGTTTTCCACCGCTTAAAAAGTCAATTTTCACCCCACCCAGGATTGAAAGATAACACGATGCCTATCACATACGGTAGCACACGTTCTAATTGCACAGGAAACCCTCTGAGACCTGCGGATTAATCACTAACACATCCAGCCCTCTCCCCTGACAACTCCGACCTATATCTTCAGAATGCGGACGATTTCTGTCGGTGATTACACGGCTTATACGGAAATTGATGCGTGCAAATGAGAATACCTTGCGATTGGATGCCCTGATTAAGGTCTGCCGTCCCGAATGGACCCACAATGATGCTGTCTCGCCATTTACATCGCGCGTAACTAGACGTTGGAAGCAAAATTGGGTCTCTGAAATAAACAGTATTAGACAGCCGCACTGCGAAACGTGTTAGTCCACAAATTGGGTATTTTTCACCAGAAGATTGACCTTTTCTATCGTACTAATGTTAGATAATGCAGCTTTAAAATCGCGGGTAACTTTCACATGATGTTGGGAGCAAAATTGGGTCTCAGAAGTAGACAGTATTAGAGAGCTGCACTGCGAAATGTGTTAGTCTACAAATTGGGTATTTTTCACCAGAAAGTTGACTTTTTGTATCTTCCTTATGTTAGATAATACGGCTTAAAAATCGCGGGTAACTTTCACATGATGTTGCGAGCAAAATTGGGTCTCTGAAATAAACAGTATTAGAGAGCTGCACTGCGAAACGTGTTAGTCTACAAATTGGATATTTTTTCACAGAGAGCGTCAGCGAGTTGAGGTACGCTTTCGTCATTGAACATTTTATTTCCGTCTTTCTAAAGCCCCTGTCACACATAGCCGAATATGGCCTCCCGAACACTGCCCAACTTTCCCCCAACCACTGCGCGATTTTTAGAGATAGGCTGATGTTCGCACGTCAATGAGCCCCGTCCATATCAGCACCTGCGCGAAACCCGTAATGTATTGTGCATAGCACTTTGGCAGAACGTCTCATATAAGGTCATATTAGAGCATATAAGGTGGACAGCCTGTCTGTAGTTTTCAGATGTTGTATAGGAAAAGATATCGTCTGCAACAGGCAAAATTTTGAAGCAACGTTGACCAAACATCCAACGAAAAACGTGAAAAATCAGAGTTTTGCGCAGGCGCAGTACGTTCTGCCGACGTGCTGTCCATATCCAACGTAAGAGGGTCCGGGTAGATTTTTCAAGCGAAAAATACGCCTGACCCCCTGACGATTTTGTAATTCAGCGACCATCTGGCGATCAATGAACTTACGGTGAAGGTCTTTGCTGTCGAGCATAAATTTGTTCTTGAATGGGTGGAACGTTTCTTTGATACATATAGATTATTTCTAACCCAATGAAAAAGCCATTCTTTATTCTTGAGAGAAATGCACTATAGGTTTGTATAAAACCTATTTACATATTTCATACACTTAGGCATAATAGAAAAAAATATATATTCCTAATGCAACTAGACAAACCTTCCATCGAAAAATATATCAGTTCTTTTATCTCTACTATAACTGAAAAGCGAGGTGAAGTTGAATTTATGTAATGGTAGTTAGTTTTATTTTGTATCTGTTAACTGTATCTGTTCATCATGTTTTGTTGTGACCAGTACTTAGCCCAGTGTGGCAAAAATGTGCAATAAATTAAAGGTCGTCATTTAAAATGATATATCATTCATATATAGTTCACTACCTAAACTAGGATAGACCGATGGCAAAGTGTGTGTCTGTGAGAACTTTTACGAAAACTAGCATGAAAGACACTTAAACTGCATGTTATATATCAAAGGAAAAATGACGTAATGTGCAACACAATATATGCCATCTTAGTGGATTGTTGCCACTTTAAACCTATCCAACAGCTGTTGGAATTAGTAACGTTGTTCGAATAGATTCGAATGCTGTCGTTATCGGCTGAACTTTTTATTATTACTACCATGTACCGTTTTCTGATTATATATCAGTTTTCTGATTTTTTTTGCCGTCTAGCTGGTATAATTGGAGAAAATCTGTATGTAATAAAAAAAAAACACATAACCCCCATAGCCCTGCCCCCAAAAATTGAGACCCAAAAGCCTGCCATGGAGGCTACCTATGCACTCGTTGCAATCACACAACACAGGTATATTAGAGTAATTGAATTTCTTAGACAACTACGTGAACTGCATTATAATAAGTGTCATATCTATGCAATGATCTCGGCAGGTTTAGCAACAATATTCTGTCGTTACACATTTTGTCCACAAATCCTGAATTCAAACGTTTGGTCACTAACCGTTTCTCCTTAGACATAAATTTTCATCTATTCAACCTAAGTGACCAATTCTGACCTCTAGTATGTAATCACACCTTGCTCAGAGAAAAAGCCAATTTATCCTAATCAGTTGGGTCATCAATCTGTACTAGTCCATCCGTCATTGAGATCACCTCATTCCTTCAACCTCCTAAATTGTCCCCTCTCCCGAATAAGTCTATCGCACATCACAAACAGATTCTTGAGCGGTTCCCAATTACCTCCGACGTTTTTTGTTACTTCCTACCCTTTAAGGTTCCATTTTAATTACACCGTATCTCGTCAAGTGTTACTCAAATTAAAAACAAGTATCAGTTAATTAAAATGTATTCTAGATAGGGATAGACCGAGAGTCGTGGATGGGAGTGAAGCCCCTGTCACACATTCACGACCTTCCCCCGAATTGGTTCCCGAACACCAGCCGACCAGGTTCGGCTGACGTTCTGAAGTTTAGGCTATACCTACCTTTCGATACGAATCAAATCAAATTTGAGCTAAATTTGAGTCAAATTTCACTGCCAACCACGCCCCGAACTACTCCCGAATACCAGCCAACCAGCAGCCAACCATGGCCGAACCTCCCGTCCACATCCGAATGTTTTAAACATTTTGAAACATTCGGCTGGAACAGCCGAACAGTAGCCGACCTGGTCGAACACCAGACAACCACAGCCAACCTTGCTCCCGACCTACTCCTAACCATGGTTGGGGGGAGTTCAGCAGTGTTCGGGAGGCCATATTCGGCTATGTGTGACAGGGGCTCTGCGATCTCTTAATGCTCTATTTCGTCAGTAGTACCACCGGTGTCCCACCAACCATGGTTAGGAGCAGGTCGGGAGCAAGGTCGGCTGGTGTTCGGCCAAGTCGGCTACTGTTCGGCAGCGCCAGCCGAATGTTTCAAAATGTTTAAAATATTCGGATGTAGACGGGAGGTTCGGCCATGGTTGTCTGGTGTTCGGGAGTAGATCAGCTGAGTGTTCTGGGATCAAATTTGACTCAAATCTTACTCAAATTTAATTCGTATAGAAAAGTAGGCGTGGCCTAAATCTGGTCAGACTGCTCCCGAACTTCAACCAACCTTGGTTGGCTGGTGTTCGGGGGAAGGTTCTGAATGTGTGACAGGGGCTTTAACTAGAAATAGAATAATAACCAAAGGGAGTAATTTTCGAGAGGAACTTGTATAAAACATTTATAAGTCAGCCAGGATAGACAAATCATCTGAATAAGAAGGCACAAGAGGATTGTGTTTCCTACAATGTGATCTGTTACTCTGTCGTTTTCTCTGAAGTGTTATTCTGTTACATGTGTTCTCTACTAAAGACACTTTTAAAGGCTCCCAAAGCGATTCCAAAGCAGCAAAACTGGATTTTCAAAGTCAATTTTCTGGTCATTTTTTATGTAGTAAGTTGAACCCTATCCCATATCATACTGATATCTGTTAGGCAAAAATGCGATGTCACTGACGGAAAACAGTTGCTAGTTTTGTATCGTAGGCTGGTTGTAGCTATTTATTGGTGGTACCAAAAAAATAAAGTGACTCCTCACGTAGCTTGCTTTGGGGCGATTCAAACGCTTTTTAAAAGTATGAAATGGTAACGAAAATGTGCTAAGAAATGGCAGTAAATGTCAATATCAGACAGATTTTCTCATCCAGAATATGTTTTGTTTTTGTTTTTGTTTTGCCGCCAGAAATTGCATTGGATGCCTTTAAGCGAAGATGCCAAAATGCATGCAGCGTGCATGGGTGAACTCTTCTAAAATTCTAACGCTGATTTGATATTTAAAATCAATACATACTCTTGTAGTCAAATGGGCATTTCTATGTAAATAGATTGCGCAGTAATAAACAATGTTTAGGGCTATAAGATATTTTTAAATCATCTCCCCCCGTACCTTTGTAAATGGTACAGCCCAAGCCATATGCAAGCTATCCATAACTGACTTACTTGTTATTCTGAAGTGACCTGCACCCGGCAACCACATGTACACACATACAGAGGTAAGTCCCTTTAGCGCGTCTTTGGTGCGTTTTTGGCGCGTTTTCTCTTAAACAGCGCATTCATATCCGTCGTAGCCGACTCGTAGGTAGTCGTACGATTTTGATACCGTAGGATTTTCAAGCAGACTGTGACAGAACCAACCGCCGACAAGGATCTAAAACAGCCTTTTCAGAAACAAATTATCACCTGTCCATGCATAGCCTTTTAAATCTGAATCGCATTCCAAATGTTGTTATATTATGCGAACAAGCAGTGTATTTCATGTATTAATTGAATCCCCGATGTAAATATCGTATGCTCTTCATGTGCAAATTCATTTGACATGTTAAGCCGATATAAATAAAGCTGAATATGAATCTGAACAGCTGAATTTTGCCCGACACATGCACGACTACCCCAGTTTGCGATCGTACGGCGATCGTACGACGATCGTACGACTTATCTGACCAGGCCCCTACATAACATTTTCTGACTCTTGAAATCTACCTATAAAACAAATATCATGAACAAACGAATCTAAAGCCGTAGATTTTGGACTTTCTCTACAAACAATAACATTGCATGTGACATTGTTTTGCGACAAATAGCTAGATGTACAGTTGCCCGTTTGAATAGATAGATCAGATTCAGTGAACTAGTAGAGATTTTGTAATCATGTATTAATGATCATAGTAATTGTGGTGGCTAGTTTGAGAGGAGGACTTTTTGTCTTGCTTGTGGATTTTATAACGAACGAACGAGCGATCGCTGTTTTTGTTTACATCATATACATGCAAATTATTTGAAGACATATGCAAATTTTGGTAGGCAAGTCACCCAACTGTCGCCCGCTTTTTGCCTACCACTCGCTGGCCGTGATGTCATGGCGATCGCTCGTATTCAATGTAGTGTGTCCTCAGTGATGTAGATGGCTTGTTTACTTCACACGGCGCGTATGTTTTGTCAATATTTGAACACATGTACGGGCAGGACTTGGCTGTGCATCTTCCATCTACTTTCTGTGGACTTCCAGAAATGTTTTTATCCAGAAATTTAGTAATCTTAGACTCCAACATGGCGTATTGTATCCAGAACCGTGCTTTATCATCCAGAACCATGCTCAGGCAGGTTCTGGATAGTCCAGGCGTATCCAGAACCGTGCTCTATCAAAAACCATGCTTAGGCAGGTTCTGGATAGTCCAGGCGTATCCAGAACCGTGCTCCTCTATCAAAAACCATGCTCAGGCACGGTTCTGGATAATTCACGCGTATCCAGAACCGTGCCTGGGGCAAATCTGCGTTCTGGAGTACGCGGAGACTATCCAGAACCGTGCCTAATCCTGACCCTAACCCATTCAGGCATAAAAGTACATACTAGTAGGCACGGTTCTGGATACGACATGGCGTTTAGAAGGTTCCGTGTTTTATGCTTTGTTCAATGCTTTCACGAGATAAAATACGAGCAACCGCCGTATATATATATAATTCATATCCGATAATCGTACCATATGTCTTGAAGATTGGGAATGGTTTTATGATTGTTCATGGAGGGTTTTTAAAAATCAATATCCGTTTTTTGTTTCATTGCGCAACACAAGACATGAATTAAGCTCTGAGTGAGCCCGAGGTACAAATAGCGTCGACCTTCTAACATATATCCGAAATATATATGTCACAGGGGAGATTGAAATCCAGGGGAGACTGGAATCAAGGTTTTTAATGATTGTTTCTAACCCTAAACTGTGCTGCATACTACTCACTAGTTTTTGAAGTTAGCTATAGACTAAGGTTACTGTCACTAGTAAGTAGTATGCAGCACATTTTAGGGTTAGAAACAATCATTAAGACCTTGATTCCAGTCTCCCCTGTGACATATATCATATATATATATAGAGAGAGAGAGAGGCAGACAGACAGACAGAGAGAGACAGAGAGAGACAGAGACAGAACTTATACAATGATCGCTGAGATACCGTTTAGTGACCAAAATTGGATTTTTGTGACCCTTGACTTTATACCTGGAATATAACGCATGAAAGTATGATTATTTCCACAATCGCCGCTGCAATTTTTAGACTCACGCGGCCTGTAAAAGGTCAGTAAACACTGCCATTCACACATTTTAGGCAAAATCAATCGATTGAACACGTTGGTAGCGTTTCTATCCTACGTAAACCCACGGTAGAGAAACAGCTGCTAGCCATAAACACTACTCTCCAAGCAGAGGTTTACACTTCGCATTATTACTCGAGAAACTGTGGATGGTTGTGCATGATGTTTAGTGGATGGGTAGGGGTCGCAAAGAGGAAGGTCAAGTTCAATAATAGGTCTCCTAGCGGGTACCTACGGTACTGCAGCGGAGCTTCAAAGTTTGAGGTCAAATTTTCTTGAAGTGCCAGGTTCATGATTTTTGAGCAGTGGAAAGTTCTTGGGGCTGGGAGTAAGTCGTGTAAGTTTTGGCAGCCTAGTTTTTGACAGGTTTTAGGCGTTTTTATCGGGTTTTCTATTTTGTAGCGGTAATTATAATGGATATTTTTGTAGAATTGTTAACGCGTTCTTTTGCCGACCATCGTACAACCAGCCGGCCATAGTAGGTCAAACCCCGCCTCGGGTTGGCTGGCTGGTTGTACGATGGCCGGCAAAAGAACGCGTTAACAATTCTACACACACAAAAAACGGGCACCCGCTCGGAGGCCTGCACAGGAGGCTAAGAGAATTTTGACAAAACATCTTGTATTACTGTTTGGTTTGGTAGCAATTAGTTGAGTAACGGATGTTTCATCACTAACCTAATTTGAAAAACATATTTGTTACGTTGATTGCGAAAGGAAGGAGGTTTTGAAACGTACGTTTTCCACGTAAAAGACAAGAGGATATGTAAAAGCGTCCAAGTGCTAATTGACTGCGCCACTTTACATGTAGCTACGATTCAGCTAGCACTTCAGAATCGGTACGGGCAAGGACGGGGGAGTCAACAAGGTTTGAATACTGAGTTTGTGTTATAAAGCCCCTGTCACACATTTAGGACCTTTCCCCGAACACCAGCCAGCCTTGGTTGTCTGAAGGTCGGGAGCAGTCTGGCCAGATTTAGGTCACGCCTACCTTTCGTTACAAATCTAATCTAATTTAATTTGAGTCAAATTTGAGTCAAATTTCCCTACAAACCACGCTCCGACCACTGCCGAGCGACTCCCGAACACCAGCCAACCACGCCCGAATCTCCCGTCCACACCCAAATGTTTTAGACATTTTGAAACATTCGGATGGCGCAGCCGAACAGTAGCCGACCTCGCCGAACACCAGCCAACCACAGCCAATTGCAACCTTGCTCCCGACCTACTCCTAACCATGGTTGAGGGAGTTCGGCAGTGTTCGGGAGGCCATATTTGGCTATGTGTGGCAGGGGCTTTATTTTACACACACCCACTTGCCACCAAACCATACGGTATTACAAGATATGCTTTTACGTCCATGCCCCAGTAAAACCAAGCCGGCATTTATTTTATCATGCGGTGTTTCGCTTAGGGTACACCACTGGCAATCACTAAATCTAATTTTCGCGTAAAAGATGGGCGCTTACAGCCAACTACCTCAAGGTTAATGGAATACATTGTAGGTCATTGACACTTGGTGTCAGTGAAGGAGGTAGCGATGTGCAATCCGTCGGAAAAATTCCCAAAACAATATGCCAACAGCACGTCTGTAACATAAAAATCTCACCTGGTCACAACATACTGTAACGTTAGACTTTGAAATACTGTATTGGCGGTGGGTTCAAGCCCCTGTCACACATAGCCCAATATGGCCTCCCGAACACTACCAAACTCCTCCCGGCAACCATGGTTAGGAGTAGGTCGGGAGCAAGGTCGGCTGTGGTTGGCTGGTGTTCGGCGAGGTTGGCTACTGTTCGGCTGCGCCATCCGAATGTTTCAAAAGGTTTTAAAACATTCGGGTGTGGACGGGAGGTTCGGTCGTGGTTGGGTGGTGTTCAGGAGTAGTTCCGGGCGTGGTTGGCAGTCAAATTTGACTCAAATTTGATTCGATTCGTATCGAAAGGTAGGCGTGGCTTAAATCTGGTCAGACTGCTCCCGAACTTCACTACCAACCTTGGTTGGTTGGTGGTTAGGGGAAGGTTCTGAATATGTGACTGTGGTTTAAGCACCGCGAATACCCCCCACCCCCACCCCCGAAATTCAGTCCCCTTGAACTTCTAGAACATTCATAGACCAGAAGGAGAAGCAAGCCCAAGGTGGGACGACAGTGATGACAGGTACTCCCAACTTCTGCCAGGACAAATGTTACCTCCAGAACATCAGTAGCCTGGGTACCAAACCTTTGGTCGGCTTGGCGGTAATTTTTCGGCCCCGGCTTTTAGCAAGCACAGGCGAGTTACGCCTCGGACCTATCTCCAGCTGGTTTCCCTGTATCCGTTGGCTTCCTGTATTACGCTCAGTCTTCTATTGCCGCCGACCCAAGTGTAGTGGGCGAAGAAATTTAAACCCCCCCCGAAGCGCGGTAATTGAGGCCTGGTTGGCGGCACCAAACGCTCTCGGCGCCGAAGGAACTGCGCTGAGCTCACGGCGGTCTGGTTACCAGGCTAGAACATCAGGGACACATTAGGAGTGATATGATATGGAAAGGTCGCGTCTGCACCAAGAGGACCGAATCTGCCCTTGCGGACGGATTCAAATGTCGGGCTGTTTTTACTTCATGCAGCGTACATCGTATCCAAATTGAATGGCCTGCTAAATATTAACTTCAGAATTCTTGTTTTCCTATTTCGTATCTCGCTACATTTTGTACAGCATAGCGCTCAGCGGCGTCGGTGTGGCGCAATGGTTAGAGCGTTGGACTCGGAACCCATGGGTCCCGGGTTCGATACCCACCATGCCCCGACGAACACACTACGGATTTGGTGTTGCCAATGTGCCAACATCTGCACATTTGCCACCGAAAACCGTAAAAAAAATCTGCAATACTCTTCAGTAACTTCTGGAAGGGATTTATTTTGCTGGAAAAATATCCTGTTTCAAAGTTTCCGACAAAAACAACTCTGCAATTCCAAAAAAGCCGCTAGGAGGCCCAAACCAACATCACTTATTCTCGACCCCATAAGCTACCTGCCACTCAAAAAATCATGGCCTTGTTCAAAACATGAGGCATGAAAACCGGAATTCCTCTGCAGTACCATAGAAAGTTGCTAGGAGGCCCATAATCGAACCTGTTGTCACTGCCTCCCCGTATACCAAATATCATAACAATCCATCAACAATCTTGCTGATTGAAGTTATGCTGATAAATTAAAAACGCTACCGAAAACACATTCTATCTTGGCGATGGTGTTAAAAAGTGACATTCTCAAACTAAAAGGTTACCAGCATATTACGACGTTGACCAATAAAGTTAGTCATGCACGTGTACTGTAATAGATGCATGACTGTATAGTAACTTCTGAAAGGTATTTATAGTGCTGCAAAAGCATTCTGTTTCAAAGTTTCCGACAAAAACAACTCTGCAGTTAAAAAAAGCCGCTAGGAGGCCCAAACCAACATTACTTATTCCCACAAGTTACCTACCATCCACGACCTCTCTCCGCGCCCCTTGGTTCCTAAGATGGCATGGCCCGAACATGAACGTTCCAGCTCCACATTTAACAGCCGTGTCTGCAAATTGCAAGCAATATAACTAAAAGGTTATCATTTATCACCTTACATAAGAACCTATTCTATGTTATGCTTACTCTCCAAGCAGAGGTTTAGGCTTCATTTTTGACGGGGTTTGGGGCGTTTTTAACGGGCTTTCTGTTTTGTACTGATATCTTTTTTACGCTTCGGGTGGCAAATGGTAACTGTCTGGCAAATGGATACTGCCTGGCCAATTTGATACTGTCTTTGCAGCCACCGAAAGATCTGCTTGGAGATTATGTTATGTTATCTTTTCACTAGTTAGGCCAGACGCATTGGAAATGGATTCAACAACGAGACGACTTTAAAAATCGTCTAGACCATCTTTCACTGATTGCTTATACAGTCATAGCTAACCTCCAGCGTTGCGTGTAGAAACGCTTTTAAATCCCCGCAATCACCACACAAGTAAGTGATCTATCGAAGTGATTATTTGCCAGCGTCGCGCGCCAGAATTTGTTTACTACGTTTACGGCTAATCATAGAATCGTACAACCCATGTCTATGATTTGGCAGCCTGGCCCAAACTTTCAGTTTGGTGTAGTTGAAAGTTCTGCTTTGAATTTTCAAGCAGAACCAACCGCCGAACAAAGATCTAAGACAGCCTTCTTTAAAACAATACAGATAATTTTTTTGTACGACATATATGTCCTCATTTTTTTGCGATCATATGACGATTCATTTATTCTCTGATTTTGTCGATCGAGTTTTTTTTTTAAATTCCGTGGAAGGAGATATCCTTCCGCGGAAGGGTACTGTTTTCGGTAATGTTTGTATGTTCGCAGCTATATTAAAAAGTCACAGTGGGTTTGACGGATTTCTTGAATTTTCGGCATATGATCAGTTATTGGGGTCCAGATGATGCTGATTGTATTTGTTATTCTACTTTGGTTTTCTGTTTTTATTACATTTTACTGGCTCAAGTTGTAAATTTTGTATCGTATATGACAGACATGGAAAACCTTACCATATATGTTAGTGTGTGGTAATACTGATCTACTGCTAGCTGTCTCAACACAATGACGTCACAGGTCAAAAGGTCATGTCGTTACTTGGGGGTCCGTTAGAGTCGGATTACCGTTCACAGTATGGTCTGACATGGGACATATTTTTGGTCACCTCTGGCGACAAGGTATCATTAGTCAGTCGTAATTTTTCTCTCAACCGCTGTTGCCGACCGCAGTGTGTTACCGAAAGGTCAACCGCAACTTTAACAGCATCGCTAGGTTGGTTAGTATCGTCATATTCGCAGAATTTATGTTTATATGTATAACTTATCCGTTGGGATGGCTATGATGTATAGATATGGTACTAGTCATATTCTAATATTTATCACTGTGTATTCATAGGGCGTTAACTTTGAGGCATTTCTTGGAGGCATTTCTAAATTTTGAATTTGGTGGTCACCAGTACCGTTTAACGGAACTGCTGTTTAAATCTTTAATATATCTATGTATGGTACTAGTCATATTCTAATATAGTAATTATCAATGCGTATTCATAGGGCGTTAACTTTGAGGCATTTCTTGGAGGCATTTTTAAATTTTAAATTTGGTGGTCACCATTACCGTTTTAACGGAACTGCTATTCAAATCTTTAAAGTTCTGTATGAACATGGTACTAGTCATATTCTAATATAGTAATTATCAATGCGTATTCATAGGGCATTAACTTTGAGGCATTTCTTGGAGGCATTTTTAAATTTGGTGGTCACCATTACCGTTATTTAACGAATTTAACGGAACTGCTGTTCAAATCTTTAAATGTCCTGCGGTTAGAATAAAATGATTTCTGCCATGCATATTTTTCTATTAGTTTTTATTGTGTATATACATTGTACGTTGTTCAGCTTGAAGGCATTTTTGGAGGCATTTGTAAATTTTAGGTTTGGTGGTCACGATTGCCGTTATCTAACGTATTTAACGGAACTGCTGTTCAAATTTTTAAATGTCCTGCGGTTAGAATAAAATCATCTCCACCATGCATATTTTATTTTGACTGTCCCCATGGGTGGGACATAAAAGTTGACATTGACCTTTGGGAGATATTTTAAGACTAACAAGGGGGATGTTTTGGGGGCCATTGTCACGCAAAGCCATGCCGTTTTTTTAAAGACCAGGCACCGCATTTTATGCAAGTTCTACCTCCATGTGCAAAGCCAGTGAGTTGTTGTCCACTGTGTCTTGGGCACGGTATTGGAAGGTGAAACGTAACCACTCGGTCATCGATGTCACTGTACGTAGATTCCTTTTTAAATGTGGAGGTCCTGTTTAGCCCACATAGCCGAATATAGCCTCCCGAACACTGCCGAACTCCCTCCAACCATGGTTAGGTGTAGGTCGGGTGCAAGGACAGCTGGTGTTCGGCGAGGTCGGCTACTGTTCGCCTGTGCCAGCCGAATGTTTCAAAATGTTTAAAACATATTCGGGTGTGGGCGGTAGGTTCGACCATGTTTGCCTGGTGGTTGGCTGGTGTTTGGAAGTAGGTCAGCAGTGTTCGGGGGTCCAATTTGACCCAAATTTAACTCAAATTCGACGATTCGTATCGAAAGGTAGGCGTGGCCTAAATCTGGTCAGACTGCTCCCAAACTTCAGCCAACCTTGGTTGGTTGGTTGGTTGGTTGGTTGGTTGGTTGGTTGGTTGGTTGGTTGGTTGGTTGGTTGGTTGGTTGGTTGGTTGGTTGGTTGGCTGGCTGGCTGGTTGGTTGGTTGGTTGGTTGGTTGGTTGGTTGGTGGTCGGGGGAAGGTTCTGAATGTGACAGGGCTTAAGTAGATTCCTTTTTAAATGTCGAGGTCCCGTTAGCCACAAAGTTTAATTCCTTAAGATTTTAAGGCTATGACCAAACGGAAATACCACGTGGTTTCAGTGACTTTGTTCTCCACATCTCTCCAACAGCCTTTAAAAGCATTGCCATTTCAACATCAAGGACTGCCGTAAAAACAAAGCTCATAGAGGAAAACAATTTAAGTCCTTCGATAAGCTTTGAGGTTTCCGTCTTTTGATTTTCCATCCGTATTTGCATCTCTGGTATTACTCTGGTTTCCAATCATCATCATCGGGGTTACCAGTTGGGGATACAGGGTGATATACTCTTTCGTTGGAGTAGGTCGGGAGCAAGGTCGGCTGTGGTTGGCTGCTGTCCGGCCAGGTCGGCTACGGTTCCGCTGCGCCAGCCGAATGTTTCAAAATATTCAAAACATTCGGGTGTGGACGGGAGGTTCGGCTATGGTTGGCTGGTGGTTGGCTTGTGTTGGGGATTAGGTAAGCAGTGGTCGGGGCGTGGTTGGCAGTCAAATTTGATTCGATTCGTATAGAATGGTAGGCCTAAATCTGGTCAGACTGCTCCCGAACTTCAGCGAACCTTGGTTGGCAGGTGTTCGGGAGGTTCTGAATGTGAGACAGAAACTTAAGCTACACCAAACCACGTCAATGGTGCTTTTTGTCCGGAAATTATTGCCTTCGGCCGACACCCATGGTACATCATCCCGTGTGGGTGTAGCTAGCCCTGGGGGTCTTTTCAACGGATGAGTGTGTCGGTACTCTTCAGAAGGCATCAAACAAGTAATATGTCTCGCGGCTTGTGCGCTGCATTCAAAAGGGCAATCTAAATAGGTTAAATATCAAAAGGCCTACATCCGCTCTGCCATATAAACGTCGATCGTCAATCGTCGCAGTGAAAACCTCAGAAAGCCAGACATTGAACTACCATCAGCTCTCAAAAGTACGATGGACTAATGCAATAAGTGAGGAAATCGACTTTTCAGATACATTTTGTAGCAGACAGTAAAAGACTTTTCGCTCCATGGTGTTTTGCTTTTAGTGTGGAAAGCCATACTTGAACCTTTTTAACAGATAAGAAGATTCTTCTGGTGGGTGGTAAGCTGTAAAGCTCACTCCTTTGATGACGTTAAATCTTGCATTCATGTCGTGGTATCCAAAGGTTCGGCTTTTGTCCAAATACTGTCTAAAAGACAGCATGCTTAAGGCACTCCTACACATCTATGGCGTCAGATTGACAATCTGCCATGCAGAGAGCATCCCTTAAGGCTGTTAAGGACGCATCAGACACATAGCTCTTTCCGCACGAAAAGTTAAAGAACCATTTCAAAGATGTCTGGAAACAAACGATAAGACTACTGAATAGTGTTCGTGTGAACATCAGATGGATATGTACATCACTAACGGTAGAGAGGTGAAGACTTCGTGGGCGTTTTTAGGAAATTCATTGAAAGTTTGCCTGGACATCAACTATACAAACTATTTCAAAACCATCTCTATCTAGTTTTCTTTTACCTTCGTGTACGGAGGTTTTGTTTTTGATGTGTCTGCTTATGTGTTTGACACCTCGGGAACGGGGAGCTTAGGTCAAAGGTCCCAGAAAGGAATCAGAAAAGCTTATCCCATTTCCTGTCTTCCATTTCGTCTTATATGCAGATCTCATCTATTAGCTGCTGCCTGTTTTAATTAACATTAATTAGTTGCAATGCAAGGATGAAATATATTATTATGTTGGCTTGTTGACTGTCATGTCATATTTTTTTACATATGGATCTATCCTGTAGCTACAATGGATCATATATGGTCTCCATATTTTTCTTTAAAAATCTTTTGATCATAGGTTTGCATGTTCTCGTTCTTGCATTTTACTGCATTTCACGTTCACTGAATGCACTGAACGAAGCTGCTAGGAAAATGATCTCATTCAGAATCATATCTTATATTCCGATGGAATCCCAAAATAATGATGGCCGTAGCATCTTCATTATTACACAGATTTCCGTGTGGATCTATTCTTTCATGTGGATCTATCCTTTCGCTGCAAACCGATCATATTGGGTCTACATGTTCTTCTACAGCTTTTGATTCTTTCTTATCTTATGTCTTATCTTTTTGTAAAAATCCATAATTATGACGAACGTACGTAGTATCTTCATCTGCGCAATACCGGAGGCAATATGGTATCAGCTTTGTTCATAACCACATTTAACCTTCTAAAGGTCTGCTCGAACTGTTTGAAGTTTGTTTCTTGAAAATCATTTGAAAATCTATTCATCAATAATGTGATTTGAAAAATACCAAAGGGGTGCCCTGGGCTTAAACGCGGCACTATGTTAGATGGAGTATAACGGCATTATGTAGAACAGCTTTGCGTTTAAGCAACTGAAGCTGTGACGGCAATCTGATGATCAAAGACCTGCTCGGCACATGTTCGCAAAACGTTGTCACACTTCAAACACTTGTGATAATCATAGCCCAACAGACTGCGTGTTTTGCAAGGCCCGTTGACGTAAATGGTATAGACATAAAAGACTTTAGAAATACGGTTGTCATCTTAAAATGTCAATGCAATTCGATGTACCTTCTGGCTGTCATTAGGGAGTTGGGACCTCTTCTTCAGGGATTCGAGACGGGAAAGCGAAAAATTGACAAAGTCTAGTCCCTGCATTATGTATGCTGTATAATTGACTGTACTCCTCCTATGCCAAGACCCCTTCAAATAAATTTTCTTGTTTCTTTTCCCGATCATTTATTACTGGGTAGAAATGACTAGCCTCTACCAGGCTTCGGGAAGCGGCTGGAAAGAGTAGCAATTGGCCAAATAGACAGATAACATGCCAGGGCAGTTGGTCCGCTAAAAGAGTACAATTGAAACAACTATGTACAGGAGCGACAAACTGTACTCATCGTGACTCTTTTAGCGGACCAACTCCCCTGGCATGTTATCTGTCTATTTGGCCAATTTCTACTCTTTCCAGCCGCTTCCCGAAGTCTGGTAGAGTTCACAGTATACTAGTACCTGAGAGAAGTAGACTATGTATCATTGGAAAAACTTATCCATACAAAGACCCCTTTAAAGAACAATAACTTTTTGCTGTTTCTTTTCTCTATTTCTACTGGATAGAAATGACAACGGAGAGTACCTGAGACTAGAAAAGGTTACATAGCAATATAGTATCATTGGTAAAACGTCCGTAACTTGCTTTGGGGTCGTGTGGCGCAACGACAGAGTACTTGACTCGGAACCAAGAGGTCCCGGGTTCGAGTCCTGACATGCCACCGACCTTGTGCCCTTGGGAAAGGCACTTTACACGACTTTCCTCACTTGACTCAGGTGTAAATGAGTATCATGTGTTAAGTGTGCACGCTATCAGCATACTTGCTGCCTAGTGCACACTTTGTATTGTCATGTTACAATTTCTGAATAAATAAATAGATAAATAAACTTGCTTTAAGAATGGACATAATATCCTTTCAAATACACATAGAAATGAAAAATGAGAAAAACAGAGGTAGCCAAAACTAGTCGAACTGTTATTCAAACCTGTTTTTTCCCGGCATTTTAGCGTTGTGACAGATAAAAAAAGTCCATAACTTGTTTTAAGAATGGACATAATATCCTGCCAAATGCACAGGAAAATGGAATCAGAAAGACAGAAGTAGCCCAAAGTAGGCAAGTTGGTATTCAAACCTGTTTGTACATGACACTACCGCGTTTTGTGACAGATACAACCGTACGCGTTGACAGGTACTCGTGAATCAACGGTGACCGTGACACATCCTTCAACATTAGCACATGGTCTGATGTGGCCTAGGATTACCACTAGACCCACGTGTGGCCATCCACGGCATTACAGTGAACAAGCTGGAACCGGAGATACACACTTTGCCTGGAGGGATGGCAACGGGTTATCCTGAGAATTACAACCTTGGTCCACTATTCGGAGTAATCCTTACACTCATAAATGTCACACAGACTTACCATTTGTCTCTTCTTTTATTCAACACCAAATAGCAGTTTTTTTACTTGTAATACTTGAAATGTTTGACAGTTTTCAATCTATCCAGTTGCTTGAGTAACTGTCGGACACTTTCCAAATCTATCCAGTTGCTTGAGCAACTGTCGGACACTTTCCAAATCTATCCAGTTGCTTGAGTAACTGTCGGAAAGTTTCCAAATCTATCCAGTTGCTTGAGTAACTGTTCCTGTGTAAATAGGAGTTTCTTGCCTTTATCCTATGAGACGGCTGTTTACCAGTAGAGTAGCCCCCTGCTGTAGTGCTTGCAGAACTGTGTGGTCCAGGGGCTTTAGAAATGAAGATGTCTCCAAGCAGAGGTTTGGGTTTTGGGCTTATTTTTAGCGTGTTTTTAGGCTTTTTTATCGGGCTTTCTTTTTTCACCTATGGGTTCTGGGCCAAGCAACCAACCGTTACGCCAAACGTGCCCACTTATGATTATCCAATGGCACATAGAAACCATGTGGAAGACATTGCCGGCCTAGATGGCAAACACTGAAATGCAGCGAAGATAATGATGATAAACCATGTCATCAACAGGCCAACCAAACCAGCCATAATTACATTACGAGAAAATAACCAAGGAATTACATTGCGGCACCAACCGCCCTTTTAATAAACGATTCAAATAATCCTCCGTGATGGGCGATTTGACAAACATTACAGTCCATCATTGTTGACATGCCTTTTAATCTTTTAGAATTAGTTCTACAGGTTGTCTGTAGGTCACGCATGTAGTATTTAGCTTCTAATGCGGTCCCGAGAGAACATGGTGATTTAAAGGGGCATTATGTAACATCATTGCACCAAAAATTGAAATATTTTAAATGAAAAAAAACTTCGTGTGATTGTCATTTACTTCCACTTTTCAACATATTTATGCAATTATCTCACATTTCTGACATTTATGGTTGGCGCTAAAACAGCCCACACGAGACGCACTTAGTTTGTGGTACCACCACAAACTACCAGAATACAAACAAAAATGGCTGACAGCTGTGTTTCCAACTTTTAAACACACTCGTAAGGCATCATATTTTGGCACCTCCACTTCCTACATGGCACTTATTTGCAATGGAGTAGGGTTGATACAACTTACTTTGTAAAGAAATGACCACAAAATTGACTTTTTGTATCGTCCGAATGTTACATAATGCAACTTCAACCTTCGGCATGCTAAGGTAGCCGTTTGGCAACAAATTCTTATTGGTTATGGGGTTAATTTATAATTAGACAGCAGGGAGAAGGTTAAGCTACGTTGTTAAGGGTCTAACAGTGGTAGGTGGCTAACTATAACCTTACAACTTAATTAATTAATAACTTGAGTTTTCCTAGGAAGAGAATCGAGTTTTCCTAGAAAGAAAATCGAACGTCTTTATTCCAGTTTTCCAGTTTTATTCCAGTTTTACGAATGCAAAGGGCAAGACATTATGTATTCGTCTCATACATAGCACAGGCATCTTGAGTTTTCCTTGGAAGAAAATCGAATGTCTTCAAGGAGATCTTTATTCCAGTTTTGCCGTTTGTCAGGTATTCTTGAGTGCCATCAGCTAAGATCGATTTGTAAGCGTTCGTGACTGGTAGCAATCAAGTCTCTCTTGATTTATCATTAAGTTGACTTGTTCCTTACGTGAAGGTCAGTTGTTAATGATTTATTCATGTTCTACAGATAGACAGAACGAGCTTTGTGGGCTGTCAGGAATTCAATTTATTGGCACCTCGCACGCACCGCTGGGTAGAAAAGGTTGAAGCCAAGTTTGAAGCATTAAAGAGGCATTAGGTAACATTTTTGCGCCAAAAATTAAAATGTTTTAATTGAAAAAAATCTTTGTGTGATTGTTATTTACTTCCACTTTTTAACATATTTGTGCAATTATCTCACATTTCTGACATTTATGGTTGGCGCTAAAACAGCCCACACGAGGCGCACTCATCTTGTGGCACCACCACAAAATACAGGAATGTAAACAAACATGGTTAACGGCTGTGTTTCCAACTTTTAAACACACTCGTATAGTGTAATATTCTGGCACCTCCACTTCCTGAATGACACTTATTTGCACTGGAGTAGGGTTGATTCAACTTACTTTGTAAAGAAATGACCAGAAAATTAACTTTTTGTATCGTCCTAGTGTTACATAATGCAGCTTTAAATTCGGCTTCACAGTTTTTTTTTGTCTTAAGTTTAAATGTTTTGATAAACGCTAGCACTTCCCTCATACACCATCAAGAATTCTTGGTAGATGTTGACGTTCTAGAATAAAGTTATTTAGACTTTTCGGTAACCAGGACAGAATGGAAAGATGAACTTGTGAATATGCAACAGGGAAAGTTACAGCCAATGCCCTCGGGTAACATTGGAGTAGCTATCAATGGTAGATTTGTCACGAAGATATTTAAGGAATCATTTGCTGCCAGCTCACACTGCGAAGATTTTATTCAAGAGAGAGTTTGTTAGTCTGAGCCTCAAGGTATTTGGCATAAAGCCCCTGTCACAAATAGCCGCATATGGCCTCCCGAACACTGCCGAACTCCCCCCAACCATGGTTAGGAGTAGGTCGGGAGCAAGGTCGGCTTTGGTTGGTTGGTGTTCGGCAAAGTCGGCTACTGTTCGGCTGCGGCAGCCGAATGTTTCAAAATGTTTAAAACATTCCGGTGTGGACGGGAGTTTCGGTCATGGTTGGCTGGTACGTGGTTGGGAGTAGGTCAGCAGTGTTCTAGGTGTGTGCCTGGGACAAATTTTACTCAAATTTAACTCAAATTCGACTCGATTGGTATCAAAAGGTAGGCGTGGCCTAAATCTGGTCAGACTGCTCCCAAACTTCCCAGATCGGTTACACTCCCTACGACCCCCCCTCTGACATATAACTGAGGCATAACTCTTGATGCAAACTAGCACCACTTTATGGGTACGTACATCGCTGTTTGAACTTACCAAGGGCAATGTCTGCTTTTTTTGAGAGAGACAGTGGAGTAGACCATCTTCTTTTTTTCCACTTCAGCCAAAACTATTTTTAAAATTGTCAGAGATGCTGCAAAACAATAAGGAAAGGAAATGTTAAAAAATGTTTAAAAAGTCCCGTGGAAAGAGGGTACAAGAATTGTTGAGGTATGATGTGAACATCAATATATAGGTGTATTCATAACCTGTTTCTACCCTCGTTAGAATGGAATCGGCCAGACGTCATCATCCACAGTAGGTCTCGATGCATGTACCTGAGCAAAGTTGTATTATAATGACCTACGTAAAGCGTACTCTCCGTTCATTTCATAGGTAGCGCCCTGAAGAGGAGAGAAGGCAACGGCGTCCAACCTCTCAGTCTGTCCTGAAAATCTAGTACAACTTAACTGAAGAACATCAGGCAACATCGCTTGGGTGACAACTTGGTCAACATGTATCTGCGATGGTACATTGCTGGATTTCTGTGCTGCATCCTCCAGGTAAAGTATGCACATAAAATCATGTTGTTGCGACACTATAGCTGTATGATGTTGCGGTTATAAAAATAATGTAATCAAACGTATTCGGAGAAATCTAGAAGATCGCTTGGGTGACAACTTGGTCAACATGTATCTGTGGTGGAACATATTGCTGGATTTCTGTGCTGCATCCTTCAGGTAAAGTACACCCACGAAAAAAACATATTGTTGCGACACTATAGCTGTATGATGTTGGCAGGTATAATCTTTGTAAGCAAACGTATTGACGGAAATTTACACGTTGGAAACGTAAGATGTTGTGTATAACTTGTACGAGAAGAATTCTTTATGTTGTTGTTGAATATTTAACGTAAAGTACGCTTAGAAAAAACATATTGTTGCGACACTATAGCCGTATGATGTTGGCAGGTATAATCTTTGTAATCAAACGTATTCACGGAAATTTACACGTTGAAGACGTAAGATGTTGTGAATGACTGTTGAAAATCATTCTATCGGGATGATGTGGCATTGTCGTTTCTTGAAGTGTTCTTGAATCCAAGAAAACGATCGACTCAGAATTTCACCGGAATGAGAAAATGAGAACGAGAAACAGTCTCATATTTAAGCAGCATGGATACAGCCTGTCCATTGCCGCAGAGGTTTAGAACCCCTAGTTCCACTTATGAATACGTATAAACGGCGGTTTTACTTTATTTTACGGAAGAAGGTGTCGGTAGAAATATAATATATGTTGTTAAGGGAAGTATAAAACTTTATCTCAATGTCGCGCTGCGTCGTTTAGCGTTGTTAGGGTCCCCTGTGGATCCTTTACGATGTTCACTTCTTCTTTGAAGGCAACCAAAGCGATTTTACGACAGTAAAACTGGATTTTCAAAGTCAATTTTCTGGTCATTTTTTTAAAATGTCGTAAGTTTAATCAACCGTATCCAATAGCATAATGATATCTGTGAGGCAAAAATGTGATGTCGCTGACGGAAAACGGTTACTTGTTTCGTATCGTAGGCTGGTTCTAGCTATTCATTGGTGGTACCCAAAAAATAAAGGGACTCCTCGCGTAGCTTGTTTCTGGGCTATTTCAAACGCTTCAAGTATAAATGATGACAAAATGTGCTAAGAAATGGCAGTAAATGTCAATATCAGACAGATTTCCTCATTCAGAATATTTTTTGTTGTTTTGCTGCCCTGAAATTGCTTTGATGCCTTTAACGTTGGTCATGAATGTGGGTTGCAGTAACATTTTACGCCTGAAAGGCCGCATCGCTCTACGTCAAATTGTGTCTAGCTTACAGTCACAGCCGTTGCCTCGAATTCTTCTCTTGCAAGTGTTTAACATCAGCCGGGCTATGGACCAGGTCTTGTAATTACGTTATGGTCTTCGGCACAGTTGTGATGAAGACAAACTATCTGACCACTGCGTTTGCAAAGCGTTAAAGTCCCTGTCACACATTCAGAACCTTCCCCCGACCGCCAACCAACCAAGGTTGGCTGAAGTTCGGCAGCAGTCTGACCAGATTTAGGCCAAGCCTACCTTTCAATACGATTCAAACCGGATTTGAGTTAAATTTGACTCCCGACCACAAGCTGCTGACCTACTCCCGAACACCAGCCAACCATGGCCGAACCTCCCGTCCACATCCGAATGTTTTAAACATTTTGAAACATTCGACTGGCACAGCCGAACAGTAGCCGATCTCGCCGAACACCAGCCAACCACAGCCAACCTTGCACCCGACCTACTCCTAACCATGGTTGGGGGAGTTCGGCTTGTGTTCGGGAGGCCATATTCGGTTCTGTGTGACAGGGGCTTTAGCGGTGTCTTCTGGGTTTATTTTCTATTGTTCTTTATTACAACATTTAATGGTACAATGCATAGTGGCGCCGCACTCAAGCACTTGCTTATATGAACAATACATCAAAACATACACGTAGCCTTCTGGGCTTACACTTTACAGCAAGACCACTTTGTACGGTAACATTAAAGGTATCTAATGCAATTTTCAGGGCGGCAAAACCAAAAACATTCTGGATGAGGAAATCTGTCTGATATTGACATTTACTGCCACTTCTTAGCACATTGTTGTCATCAATAGCCCAGAAAAAAGGACGTGAGGAGTACCTTTATTTTTTGGTACCACCAATAAATAGCTAGAACCAGCCTACAATACGAAACAAGCAACATCGCATTTTTGCCTCACAGATATCAGTATGCTAAGGGATGTGGTTAATTTAACTTACTATATCAAGAATGAACAGAAAATTGACTTTGAAAATCCAGTTTTGCTGCCCTGAAATTGCATTGGGAGCCTTTAATTCATGTCGTTATTACAAGAAAGTGACAAATCAAATTTGTGGCCATGCCATAGCAAATATCACTAGCTCTATATTGAATATCCTAGTCCCATAGATCTATCTTTATTGTCATTTTATATCCGGGAGGATACATAATTTGTTGCACTTTTATGAGCCTGCCTCTAGGTAGCTATATGGTCCAATGATTTATTTCGGATTTATTTACCACATTTGTGGAAGGATTGACATAGCAGGTGACTATCACCTTTTCAAAGATGTCAAACCTGAGACCAGACTGTAAGGTTTGAACCATTCACACCGGGAAGGACCACACTCTTTTCGATAGGTGTGGCGGGATCTTTAGCGTGCTCGAGGTGTGGCTCTCCTCAAACCGGCTTTACGTCCTATCTGAAAGGATGTCCCTAAAAAATATAGGTACTCATTTTCACCTCGAGTAAGGAAATAGGTGTAAAGTGCCTTTCCCAAGGCACAATATTCGAGCCTGCCAGGGATTCGAACCCAGAACCTTCGAATTCTGAGTCGAGTCAAAACCCTAAGTAACCACAAGGCCACCTTGCCTTCTTTACAGTAAAACCACTCGGTGCCGAAACATAAATTCATGTCGTTATTACAAGAAAGTGACAAATCTAATTTGTGGCCATATCAAATATTACTAGCTCTATATTGAATATTCCCAGTATCATAGATCCATCTTTATTGTCATTTTATATCTGAAAGGTACCTACTTTGTTGCACTTTTATGAGTCTGCTTGTAGGCAGCTACATCGTGGAATAATTTTGACATTTTGTGGCATGTCTACGTTATGATTTCACGAACGTGCAAATAACGCTAAACAATTTAATCAATTGGTTCTCAGATTCGCCATATTCATTTTTTTCTGACTTGCCAAAAACAAAATTCAGGTTATGAATCATCTTCAAAATGCTCGTATTTTGGCTCCAACAGTTGAAGAAAATCCTTGTCTTCCTAGTTGTTACAGTTTCCCCATCTATCGATGCAGTGTTTTGATTAAAACTTCAAAATCCATTGTTTGAGTTGGCGCTGGCGCAGCCGAACAGTAGCCAACCTGGCCGAACACCAGCCGACCTTGCTCCCGACCTACTCCTAACCATGGTTGGGGGAGTTCGGCAACCCTTACACCATTTCATTTGTAAAAAAGGATGGATATCAAAAATAATAGGGTATTTTTGAAAGATGGCAAAATAAAATGTTCCCGCCTACTGGGTAATTCTCTAAAATCTAAATCTAAGTTCCCCACGCGTTTTGTATAAGTTCAGTTTAACAAATATCTTTCTTTGTGTGTGGTAGAGTAAGAGAAATTCACATGATAGTTTGAACTTTCGTTGGATTATTCTATACAAAACAAAGGTATTATACACTCAGTACAGATTGATATGAAAGTGTGCACCAAATGTGAATCTTATTCTCAGTCTCTTAAGGCTGTGATCTTTTGGTGGAGAACTTTCGGAGTTCAAATTCCCTCAAATGTCAAATTGACTGGTGCTATAGAAACTGACTACGCCATTGAAGGCACCCAAAGCGATTTCAGGGCAGGAAAACTAAATGTTCTCATCATTTTTAATGTAGTTAGTTGTAGCAAAAATGCGATGTCGCTGATGGAAAACGGTTGCTTGTTTCGTATCGTAGGCTGGTTCTAGCTATTTATTGGTGGTACCAAAAATAACGGGACTCCTCACGTAGCTTGCTTTTGGGGCTATTTCAAGTATGAAATGATGACGAAAATGTGCTAAGAAATGGCAGTAAATGTCAATATCAGATAGATTTCGTCATCTAGAATGTTTCTTGTTTTGCCGCCCTGAAATTGCAATGGATGCAATCTTTTGGTGAAGAATCTTCGCAGTCCATATTCGTTCAAATGTCAAACTTTTCAAATTGTGCTGGCTCTGCAGAAAATGATTACTCCATTAAAACAAATGAGGTTTGCAAAATAAATGGTCTGACTGGGACATAATTCCTGTTCTTCAGTGATCTACGACGGTAATTACTGCGAACATAGAAAAAAGGTAGTTAGAACATGGCCTGTGCATTACAGATAGGGACAGAATTGTCTATCGTAACTTCTTGAGAGTTGTTTTTGGGACGGCGCCATCTTTAAAATCAAGGTTTGGGCGCCGAACCAAAACCAGTTGGGCGCTGTACCAAGACTCTACTCTGAACTGTGACGACTGCTCGTCTAGTAGACGGCATTGCAGCACATCGTAACCCTGTAATTTCTGCCCTGGAATTATTACTTACAGAAGTATTGTTTTGGGTACCTGAGCTGTGGGTCTGTGTCTCTGTCTTACTAGCTTCAGTTGCAAGGTGGGTGGGAGGTGATTTTGGCAGTTGATTTGATAGGGAGTTAACGCCTGAAGGGTGGCAGTCAGTGGGCGGTATGTGGAGGAATTCAGGAAGTGGTGTAAATTGTCTTAATAGCTTGAGTTGCATGTTGGGTGGGAGGTGATTTTGGCAGTTGATTTGATAGGGAGTTCACGCCTAAAGTGCGGGAGTAAGTGGATGGTATGAGAAGGAATTCAGGAGGTGGTGTAGTACCCGATTAAATTACATCATACAATCTTCTACACAGTTCCAATACAGTCACGAAAACGCAAAACACTTCCTGAAGGTCAGTGAACTTGAAGGTCACGGAACCCCATAATACTTCCCGAAAGTCTGAAATATCCGATTTCCTGTTTCATACTCCAATAGTTAGATATTACAATTTCCTTGTAATATCTGCCCTCGGCGACCTCGTTTCAAATGCGCACTAAACCATCTAATCAGCAACTGTAAGATGTTCTGGCAAGTCGCCATCCTTTCTAAAATTCCACGAACAGGTTTTGTTATACGTTTCCCGAAGAGATCCAATTTAAAGAGTTAGGAGAACACTGAGCTGCTTTGGTGACATATTCATTGGCAGCATTTTACAACTAAACAATCTAATCAGCATCTGACAGCAACTGATAAAGGCATTCAATTAGAGATTTCAGGGGATTGAAACTGGGTTTTCAAAGTCAATTTTCTGGTCATTTGTTTAAAGTAATAAGTTGAATCAACCCTATTCCATAGCATACTGATATCTGTGAGGCAAAAATGGAAAACGGTTGCTTGTTTCGTATCGTAGGCTGGTTCTAGCTATTTATTGGTGGTACCAAAAAATAAAGGGGCTCTTCACGTAGCTTGTGTCTGGGCTATTTCAAACGCTTTAAGTATGAAATGATGACAAAAATGTGCTAAGAAATGGCAGTAAATGTCAATATCAGACAGATTTCCTCATTCAAAATATATTTGTTTTCGCATTTGAACCTTTAAACCTAGCTTCCGCCATTCTTTCTCAAACACCAAAGAACGCACTCAAGTTTTCCTGAGTTTCCCTCAGAATATATGACTCCTTCCGAGGACAGTGACATATTTGTTGAGCATATTTACCCGAGGTACTGACCGGGTCATCGGAGTAACCATTCTTCCATCTGGCCAGGTGCGTCAAACCAGATAAAGGTCCACGGCGTCCTATTCAAACCAATGAGGTTAACAACCCGTGAATGCATGACGTATTCACGGAGTAACGTTAGACGTCGTCGTGATGTATGGAACACATTAGAAACTCCAAATCGCTCCATTCCAGAAGGCCCTAATGGGGAGCGTTGACGTATGTTGGGAATCGAGAAGAAGATGGTTCAATTTGGCCAGACGCAAATCTTCGTACGTGTGTCGTTAAAAAACAAGACGTGCCGACAGTACGTAGACTGTAGGGCTCCCTGTTCAATCGATTTGTAGTTTGAATCTAAAAAGGTATAAAGGTAACAGTAGTCCCATAGCCTTTAAGAGGCCTTAGGGGCAGTGGGTTGTTAATCTAGGGCGCGGTTTGGCACGGTGGGTTTGGAAGGTGGAGCCCATCCCTCTCCTTCCACCACCTTTTACCTCTCCAACCGAGGTCAGGTACCCATTTTACACCTGGGTGGAGTGAGGAAAGTCGGGTCAAGTGCCTTTCCCAAGGGCACAAGGTCTAGCCAGGAATGCCAGCACCTAGCCACTAGACACCACAGTTTGAAACTACCTCGTTTCTAACTAACTAATTTGTCATAAAAATGACGTTTAAAAACACACTTTTAAGCTTGTTAATCAAGAAATCAATGAGTAAAGACCTTTACTCTACATATATTGTGAGTCAAACCCAACGTGGGCTACAGCTGCGAACACACAAACATGACCGAAAACAGTACCCTTCCGCGGAAGGATAAAAGAAGAGTTTACAAATACAGGCTAGCGTGGATACTATGACTTAGCATGTGGATGCTACCCCTACCAATTTCCTGGAGAATTTCCAGTCAGATATTGGTTGCAAACCTTTGCTAACATTTTGTTTGTTTGTTTGTTTTATTTGGATCTCCATTAGTGTTAATCTAACACTATTCTTCCTGGAGTCCTTCCACAACACAATGCAGCAAATAAAATAAAAGAACAAAACCTTTACAAATGATCAATAGTACTAGAAGATAAACAAAATGATGTAAACTTAGAAGTGAGCAGGAGAGGTCAGAGGTCAGTAAACAAAACTGAAACATTAGCGATAACGTGCTCCTAATCTACTGAGTCTTCCCAAACTGCTTTCTACTCTAGTGCTCAATGTAATCGAGGTCTTCTCCACCGAGGATTAACACCATTGGCCAGGTAGTGTGAATGATTGGCCAAGGAATTAACCAATCAGAGAGCACCATTTTTTTTAAAATAAAGTAACGGCGCATGTACGTTTTCTTCCGGCAAAATCCACCGGGAAATCATTCGCTCTGTTGAACCAGTTTAGCCTAGTTTAAACTCCCTAAGAAGTCTGGTAAAGTCATGAAAGTTCAAGTATGAAGGTTACTCAAGTTTAGCATCAAAGGCTATTGGTAACCATGGCTCGTACTTTACCTTTTCAACATTCAACACTGTTGCTCAGTCTCCAAATGACAAGGCAAAATCGTGAAGCAAATTTTACGTTACAATCAATAGTTGCAATGCATATATCAATATGAAAGTATCATAATTTTCGTAATAGTAAAACATGTACATATGGTTTTGGAAGGACAATACTTCAAGAATTCATAAGGCAGATATCTCACTAGAATCTACCTCACAAAAACTCCTTTGAACATAGGTTTTACAACTAGAAAGGTGGTGGGCTTTGATTTCAGTTAAGCTGAAGATTGCTTACTTTGAGAACTGCTTTTGATGTGGTGTTGAGTTGAAATGCATGAATATCAATTACATTATGTCTTTCTTCTCTTTGAGGTCTCTTCTCTTTGATCACATATAGGCTAATACAAGACGGGGGATTGGATAATTTGTAGTGAATCACCAACTTCGATCCAGCTAAAACAAATTGGACCATCGCACACCGGGGCTCTTTGTCGAAAGGTGTGGTGGGTTCTTTAACGTGCGTGGGGTGTGGCTGTCCCCAAACACGGGACCTCCGAGGGACGTCCCTAACCAAAACTGACTGTTATGGTTTGTTATGGTCATTATTGGTGGTTTATAGTCTACTCCCTTCATCACCAAACAGTTGATTCAGCACTGGCATAGCCTGGTTACCATCTCTACGGGTCGGCTTTGGTGTGTATCGGGCAGCCGGAGTTTGTTTGGCACGCGATAGTAGTTCTGCCGGCTTCTGTATTTGCTGCCTCCCCGTACTCTCCTCTACGGGGGAGGCAGTTCACAATCCGGCTGCCCGATACCGTAGAGTTTGGTGACCAGGTTAGCACTGGCAGTTTAGACTCGGAAAAGAGATCCCGACTTGTGATTATCAAAAGTCATGTAATAGGCACCCCATGGCCTAACCCGGTATCCAGAAATCGCTAGGGTCACCACAGGCCAGCTCTTCAGCACCAGGGCCAACATGCCCCCGAGGAAATTTCACCTTAGACCCCCTGAGGAATTGTTCATTGATTCAAGCAGGCGGGGGTAGAAGGTTAGAATTCCAGGGAAGCCCTAGCTCAGAGCCGCAACAAGACTATATTTCCTCCACAAAAATGGGTACTGATACTTTTTGGCTGCGGTCCAAGACTGATGTCGTTTTATTCCTTAGGTCTGCAGATAACAAACTTTGGTCGGCACCGCAATACCCAATCACGGAATCCCCTAAAACTGCCCGACAATACGGCAGTAGATTTTTCTCCACGGAAATGAGAACTGATATATCTTGTCTGCGTTTCAAGGTCTTTCAAGACTGTTCATCTTCTTTGGTCTGCAGATGACCAGCCTGGTCGGCACCAACAGTACCCTATCATTCTAAAACTGCCCAACAACATAGCAGTAGATACATTTTTCTAGGAAAACGAGAACTGATATTTCTTGGCTCCGTTTCAAACCGTTTCTGGGCTGCGTTTCAAGACTGCTTTTCTTTGGTCTGCAGATGACCAGCCTGGTCGGCACCAACAATACCCTATCATCCTAAAACTGCCCAACAACATAGCAGTAGATATATTTTTCCAGGAAAACGAGAAATGATATTTCTTGGCTGCGTTTCAAACTGTCTCTTGGCTGCGTTTCAAGACTACTTTTCTTTAATTGATCTGCAAATGACCAGCCTGGTCGGCACCAACAGTACCCTATCACGAAATCTCCTCAAAACTTCCCGAAAACACAGCAGTAGATATTATTATCAAGAACTGGTATTTCTTGGCTGCGTTTCAAGACTGATCATGTTCTTTGGTCTGCAGATGAACAGCCTGGTCAGTACCCAACCACAGATTCTCCTAAAACTGCCTGTAGATATTTCTCCAAGAACACGATATTTCTTGGCTGCGTTTTAAACCATTTCTTGGCTTCATTTCAAGACTGATCATCTTCTGTGGTTTCCAGATGAGCCG
Organism: Branchiostoma floridae x Branchiostoma japonicum; assembly: GCA_013266295.2. Lineage (NCBI taxonomy): Eukaryota > Metazoa > Chordata > Leptocardii > Amphioxiformes > Branchiostomatidae > Branchiostoma > Branchiostoma floridae x Branchiostoma japonicum. The sequence goes on along the minus strand of CM023835.1, from coordinate 4,187,205 downwards.
TTCGGTCGGCACTAACAGCACCCAATCAAGGAGTCCCCTGAGGCATCTCGGTGATCTGGACCTGCGCCAGCGCCTCATCCTGGCCTGCCACGCGATACACCAGGAGACATACGAGCGTCTGAACGGAAGTAAGAGTTCTTTTGATTACAGAAGGGGCATCCTCACTAGATAGCTTTCAACAACGCTTACAGCTAGATGTGCAAAGGTTAGGTGTGACAGGTCGTTTATCGTTGCAAGTAGGTTATATATTTCCCTGTAACCTCATTGAGTCTTGTAAACCAAAATTGGATTTGTATAACCTATGACTTTTTAATTAAATGTGATCCATGATGCAAAAGTATGATATGAAAAAATACAAAATACACTTCTTCATCAATGAGATATAATGAGGTTATTGGTCGCTAGCTCAATGCACGATCGCCGCTTCAGTAGAAAGGGGGTAAAACTTTGAAGTTATGAATGAAAGGCAACGTGCTTACATGTAGGCGCGTAGGTATCGTGTTTTATATCTTCTGTGTATGAAATTCGATTTGCATTAGACTTTTGGCATTTCCTTATCTTGTCTTCACAGGTGATTTGATTTATGACAAACGAAGGTCTGAAGAAAGGGCATTGATCTTATCAATACAACAGTTGCTTATGTCGCGTTTCAGAGACAGATTCTTCATTTCTGTTTGATCAATATCTTCCAAGTTCAACGATTTAGCCATGCATTTTACATTAATAGACGATACAAGAAGAATGTTTTATCCTAAATATGTAAAATCACTGTTATCTTAAATCATACTACAAAGTTTTTGAAAAGCAATCGTATTGACCCTTGTAGAACATGAGCGTTTCAGACAACAAGTTTTTAAACAAGTTATAAGAACTAATTTCATTGGATGACTGCTTTGTGATTGACAGCACTGATTTGCAATGCAATCTGGGATACCGTCACGTGCTGGCCTCCTGCTCCTGCTGGGACGCTAGTGCGCATGCCCTGTCCGGAGAAACTGCGTGAGATTAAGTATGACACTTCAAGTGAGTTGATCATTACAGTTTTTTCTCGGTGTGTTTCTGTGTTTATTTATTTATGTCATTTTTATACAGGGTAGCCCAATTAAGTGCATTGCACTTCTTTTCAATGGGGCCCTGTTTTACACAACAAAAACACAACAGTCACATACAAACAGTAAAATTGGCATACAATAAATAATGATAATGGCAATGATAATAAAGAAAAAAACAGTAACTAACCAATAACAATAATAATCAATGATAATAACAAAAGTACAAATTGTCCAGTCCAGTTATTGTCCAGTTTAGTATATGGTATTTGGTATAGAGGGGTCAGAGGTCAGTGTTTGCTTGTCTTTCCAAAGATATTTCCACATGCTAGGCCAAAGGTCCCAGAAAAGGTTATCCCATTTCCTGTCTTTAATTTCCTGCTAAATGCACATCTGTTGCCTTGTTCGTTTGGCTAATCTTAAAGAAAATGTGAAGAGAAAGAAATGTGGACCACTTGGAAGACAGTATAAAAAGCCTCAAACTACTGGGCAAAACCCCACATCTGCTTGTAGATTGATATTTGACTACAACATGACAGACACAACTAATGGTGTTCTTATAAGAAACAACTAATGGTGTTCATCTACTCTTTTATATTAAAGGAACAAGTAATGGTGTTCATCTGCTCATTTATAAGAAACAGGAAATGGTGTTCACCTTCTCTTTTATAAGAAACAACTAATGGTGTTCACCTGTTATATTATAAGAAACACCTAATGGTGTTCACCTGTTATATTGTAAGAAACAACTAATGGTGTTCACCTGTTATATTATAAGAAACAACTAATGGTGTTCACCTGTTATATTGTAAGAAACAACTAATGGTGTTCATCTGTTATATTATAAGAAACAACTAATGGTGTTCATCTGTTATATTATAAGAAACAACTAATGGTGTTCATCTGTTATATTATAAGAAACAACTAATGGTGTTCATCTGCTCTTTTATAAGAAACAACTAATGGTGTTCACTTGCTCTTTTATAAGAAACAACTAATGGTGTTCATCTGTTGTATTATAAGAAACAACTAATGGTGTTCATCTGTTATATTATAAGAAACGACTAATGGTGTTCATCTGTTATACTATAAGAAACAACTAATGGTGTTCGTCTGCTCTTTTATAAGAAACAAATAATGGTGTTCATCTGTTATATCATAAGAAACAACTAATGGTGTTCATCTGTTATATCATAAGAAACAACTAATGGTGTTCATCTGTTATATTACAAGAAACAACTAATGTTGTTCATCTGTGTTTTTTTAAAAACTTTATAAGCAACAACTAATGGTGTTTATCTGCTCTTTTATAAGAAAATGCCACCAAGATGTGCTACCAGAACGGTACCTGGGCAACGAAGGCCGACTATAACGGGAACTGCCGCCCGCTCATGGACAGTTTCACAGCAGAGAGCGAGGAAATGGTGTGTTGCTATGGTTGCATGCAGCGATCTTACGATATTAACTCTTTCATACTGAAGAACATGGCAACATTACAGAAAATGTAGAGAAACAATGTTGCCAAATGTAGGAGAACGTCTTCATGAAAAGTTCAGTCTGTACCAGCTCAATGTTTCAAGATGTGGACGGGAGGTTCGACCATGGTTGTCTGGTGGTTGGCAGGAGTAGATTAGGTCAGGAGTAGATTAGCAGTGTTAGCAGTTTTCGGCCGGACAAATTCGACTCAAATTTAACTCAAATTCGATTTAATAGATTCGAATAGAAAGGTAGGGGTGGCCTAAACCTGGTCAGACTGCTCCTGAACTTTAGCCAACCTTGGTTGGTGGTTGGGGAAAGGTTCTGAATGTGTGACAGGGGCTTCAACTATGTCAGATCACGTAACCTCAAGCCCACATAATGCTTAATCCTGTAATGACATACAATTCTGTTGTTGAAATATGACTTTTCTGCCATCCGTTACGAAAAAATTCTTGTACCAATCGTCTTATATATTTTGTGTTCCATTGCACATTCCAGAGACAGTGGCGCAGACATCTGGAGAACGCCAAACTACTGAACAACATCGGCCACGCCGTGTCGCTCTTCTGTCTCGTCATTGCATTCGTGTTGTTCACATATCTAAAGTAAGCGTGGTGACATGAGTCTCTACTTTCATTGAACATTTTAGTTAGATTGATGAAAGAGATGGGTCGACAACGTAAGGGAGGATTTCCACCACCTCAACTTACATTATAGGTTGAACCCACGGGATAGAGGCAAATGGCGGGCTGCCATCAAGCATCAGTGTGCAAGCACGTCTAACCCTCGGAGGGCGAGGAACAACAGACATTAAACCAAATTGATGAAAGCTACTTGGTTAAACTGGATTATGATTGAGTGTGAGCAAAGAGAGTGTAAACTTAACCCCTTTTCCTTCCTCTGTGGAGAAATACGAGTTGAATAGATGGGAGTAAATGATAGTAACCTTTCCCTATTGGTCGAAAGTTAAATCGATTATGGTGTAATACTCCATCAGAGCTGATTTGCTCCTGGTTCTACATCTCCGACTATTGAATGAACAAGTAATGACGAAGATTGCAGTTGCTAGCCATTAAATGAAGATAGTACGCTGCGTTAAGCACGTACTGCACCTGCGCAAAACCCGTAATGTAGTATAGTGTGCCTAGCACTTCGGCAGAACGTCTCGTTTAAGGTTGTATTCGCGTATTTAAGGATGACATCCAGTCTAGAGTTTTTAAATGTTGTGTCGGAAAAGATATTGTCTGCAGCAGGCAATCAATGTATCAAAATGGTTTAAAACCTTCGGGTGTGGACGGGAGGTTCGGCCATGGTAGGTTGGTGGTTGGGTTGGCTGGTGTTCGGGAGTAGGTTAGCAGTGTTTGGGGCGTGTTCGGGGGCCAGACTCAAATTTAATTCAAATTCGATTCGTATAGAAAGGTAGACGTGGCCTAAATCTGGCCAGACTGCTCCCAAAATTCAGCCAACCTTGCTTGGTTGGTGGTCGGGGGAAGGTTCGGAGTGAATGTGTTACAGGGGTATAGGCAGCAAGGAGAACATTATAACCTATATGGTGCCACAGTGCTGTGCTCTTTTAAAGAGCAATAGTGATATCCTTTTGGCCCGAGGGATCATGCATATCGTTCCCTTTCACAGGCCAAATGACGAAGGTGACAAATAGTCTAATCTTCCCAACTCAGCAACACAGGAATACATGAAAGGGTTCTTGGAATAGGGTGGCATAATTTATCCCATCAATCTGTGTAAGGGCAGGGAAAATTGCACGTCCATTTCATTACCCAAACCCAGAGGGCTAGTTTGGCCCGCCCAAATGAGTCACTATCTTTGTGGCAGATGATTATGTGGTGAAAATGAATGGGTGCATCTATGGGTTAGGTGGCCCTGAGCAAATGTTATTAAAAGACAGACTGCTGAAAAGAAAGCATCTGATTTGAAGAAAATGAAAATGAAAGAAGGAACAAATAAATTTTAAGTAGAACAACACGAAAAAGAGTACAAAGTAGAAAGTAAATCACCTAATTTGAAAGAAATAAACAAGGAAAGCATCGATTTTGAGCAGAACATCACAAAAAGGAGTACAAACTTAAGTAGATAGCTACAAACTCTGTAGAATTTATATTCAAATTCTAAGCATTACCGAAAATGTCTAACAGGCCCATTTCTCAAACTAGCAAGGTACCAATGGTACCAATTTGCTATATTTTAGTCTGCCTTTTCCTCAACAACATCTCTAAAATGTTATTGAAAGACTTGTGGACACTCAGAGGTCTTGTCTCCGTGGAAACCCAACTTTTAAGTTTACTAGCTGTGCTACCAAACCAACAAACAGAATACCGTGCTTTCAGTACCAAGGACAGCCACTGTCTGTCTTCATTTTTTCGTTACATATAACTCAAGGTGTCGATTCAACTTATGTAGTGAGGATACTCCTACTGTACTTGCTGACAATGATTTCTGCACTACGATTGAGCTAGAAAAAAAGAAAAATACCCTTTTAATGATATAACGTGTTACACATCTCCAGTTGCTTGAGTAACTGTTTTCTTGTGTATCTCATTACCTGGATGGCTAACCTTCATCCACATATCTTAATAATGATAGTGACTGTATTTTGAATAATAGGGGGAGGACCCAAGAAAAACAAATAGGTTTCCGGCATTCTTATGCATGTTTGTTTATTTTGATATTGTATTTCATTACTGCTAATGTACGTGCATTCAAACAATTTACAGTAACAAACATTTTGTTCTTGGACTGTCTGCATGTACAGAAGCATCCGGTGTACGAGGAACAACATCCACTGGAACCTGGTGGCAACCTTCATCCTCAGAAACATCTGCTGGTTCATCATGCAGGAAGTGGTCAATGTCGAAACCGTGATCAACAATAGCGTGAGTTGTGCTCCCATCTCTGTATTTGTATCTGTATAGCTGGTATATATAATAACCGCCCTTCGTCCTAACACACCAGCTTTGCAGGCACGCGGCGCGGCGGCAGCTGGCTACATTACACCGAACGGCCTGTTACACCTAACCTTTGAACGTCTAACTCTAAACATTGTCTCATACATAAGAGGGTTTGCATGGGGGGACCCTGGCAAGGTTTAACGGTATTAAAGTTCAAGAGGGCTAACAATGCTTAACTGTAAATTAACGGTAAATTAAGGTGTAATTGTGTAAGGCATTGCCAACAACTTCATTGGAATGCTCTTTTGTATTCACGTGGTGTCTGGTAAAACTAGTATGCGGACCTTGTATGCTCCGTTATGATTTGGGGGCAATTTGGTGTTTGACTACGTTTGACTATCATGTGAAGAATTTTTCAATAATGCTCGACAGTGAATTCAGGATTTCGTGCTACACTACACAAAGAATTTCTCGACAATTAACGGTTAATTAAAGCATAACGGTTAATTAAAGCAGATGACTACGATTAACAGTGAATTAAAATGGCTTGCTATTGCCTCATGAAAAAAAAGGTATGCAGGCCCTCACCTAACACTTCTGTCAAGAAATCTCCACCTGCTCCAATATGCCAGAAATATGATCAATGTACAGACCGTAAAGTTCAGCGAGCAAGATCAAGGTTTTGTTCGGTTGACTGGTTATGACTGAAGGATATAGATGATCAGTTTCTGGGGCTACAGATGAGGAAATATGACCAGACTTTACATCAAAAGGGTCATGAGTTAGTGTTTAAGACCTGCAGCTTTAAAGCCTTCTTATGGCATACCAGATACATGTACAAGTAAAACTAAGCTATAGAAAAGACGAAGGATACAAATTAAGAGAAATTGAACTTCCTCTTTACAGATTATTAGTGCAGCTTTTGTTTGTTTGTTTGTTTGTTTGTTTGTTTGTTTATCAATAACCTCCATTAGTCTAATCTTCCTGAAGCCCTCTCTATATATAATACATATTATGTTAATTACAATAACATGTAAACACAATAGGTATTGTAATCTATTATAATTAAAAACAATGCATCATACACTGTAATACAATATTATGCCTTTTAGTCAGCTGATATTGCAGCTAACATTACCTTTAAGTTAATAAACTTAAATGATGAGATAAAAATATACCAGAGAGGTTAATGTTATATTTTATATCAATTAGATCAAGTTATGTGAGCATCACTAGTACTCAGCCTTCAGAGTATTCAAAGGCAAATCTAACTTAGGATTCAAAATTAAGTTTATTTGCAAATTCATTCCCGAGGGCTAATTGCAACATGACACAATGTATAAAACATAACGTTACAGACAAGTGGAACAGGGGACTATTTTATAAATTGCTAAAGAATACAATTTAGAAGCTTTTTCGGTTTGACTTCTTTTTTTTGTAAGCAGTGGAAGACGAAGTGTCCCACTTTTTCTGCAACTTGTGGGTTTTGGTAGGTTAACAGGGTTGTAGTTTTCGTCAGTAAACGTTTGGAAATTGTGGTGAGTTTTGGTGGCTTCTTTAAATAGCTCTTTCTTTCCTAATCGTTAAAGGGGGGCCTGCATGCCCTTTTTCGTAAGGTGTAATTAGGGCTTTTTAGTCGCCATAATCCGTAGGCAGACGTCCCAAAAAATCAACGTAATTCGTAATAGTACATTTGCCGCAAAGCGTAAAGACGTAATCAGCTCTGAGAATTTAACGTAATTTGTAATCGGCGGGAAAAATTTTGCGTAATTCGTAATCACTACCCCCCATGCAGACCCTCTTAAAGGGACAGTTGGAGATAAAATGTATTTCGTCTTCCACCGCTTTTGACATACAGTAGTTACAAATTCTTTCCCCTACAGGTAATTTGATAAGATCCAGTACATACACTGTAATACAGGTACCCGTACCCCAGGATACAATATGTTAATTCTTGGTAAGAATTTGAGAAGATGGCATTGTCTCTCACTCCAGTGGTACTGTCGAGTGGCGGTCACCTTGTTCAACTACTTCCAAGTCACCAACTTCTTCTGGATGTTTGTGGAGGGGTTGTACCTCCACATCATGGTGGCACACGCGTTCGGGACCGAGAGAATCAAGTGCTGGATGTACGCCGTGATTGGCTGGTGTGAGTAATCAAATTAACTCTACATCTTCAAGTTTTGTCAATGGAGTATGAAATAGAGTGGATTTGTTCCTCAAGCTAACCGACATCTCGCAATGTCTTACTGAGGAACGACTGCTCTATATGAGATGTCGGTTAGCTTGAGGAATGAATCCACTCAACTATATACATGTACTTCAATTTTCGTTGATAAAAGTTAGACATCCAGGTAATGAGATACACAAGGAAATTGTTACTCAAGCAACTAGTATTGCTTGAGTGAACAGTTTCCTTGTACATCTTCAATTTAGCTTGTAATTTGGCTTTAATATACTCTTGACTTGAGGACACTATTGCAAAACAGTCAAACCTGTACAAGTGTGACCAAATATACAGTAAAACCTGTACAAGTGTGACCAATGTGACCAATTTTGGTGGTCCCCAACACTTAGATAATTTTCCCATTGACACAAGCATTAAGAATCCTATGTATAATAAGTGACCACCTGTCCACATAGACCAGATTTTATCTTGACTGTATATTAGATGGGCTACAAGTGACAACTCCCCCGTAGCACTCATTTTAGATCAGCGGCGCCATAGGTGCGAGCTTCCTAGGGGGGTCCAGGGGCATACTCCCCCCGCAAATCTTGAAAATTGAACCTTCTGAAATGGCATTTCCTACGTTTTTGAGAGGATTTGAAAGGGAAAATCAGAGACCTATAGGAAATTTCCAGCCCCACTGGTGATACAAATCAGTCCACCTATTAAAGAAAAACTTGGAACTTTGGATAAAAACTGGACCTTTCGAACCCCCCGAACCCCCCCTGGCTACGGGCATGGATACTGCCTTGGGCCACCGAAGGAACTCCACTGTCAGCCCCGTATCCAGTCTGGCTCCAAGGGCACCTTTAGAAGGAAATTTCCCTTAAACGATTAAGAGAGCCAAAAAAGGAAATGTATAATATAAGTGACTGGCTTTCCTGCTATAAAACACTGAGTCATCCAGTACCGACTGGCTTACTGATGTTGCAGATAAAAGCATCCACCCGATTGCAAGTGCATCAATTAATGTCTCCATGTACATTTATGGACCCAGTCCTCTTATCCTCTAGAATCTCCCCCATTTGTTTTAAGAGTAAAACCCAGCTTGAAGCATCGTTCTAGTAGACATCTCTGTCAGATGTACAAATCCCAGTACTATGTAAGGATAAATCTTTAAGGATGAAACAGTTTGGTAAATGGCAGTGGATAAGTAAAACAAGGGGAATATAACGAATAAAGACAGCTCGCTCCAAATGCATTACCGAGTATTTTTAAATTGAAGATGAATTTCACTAGATATAATGTTTTACGCAATAAGCTATTCACATTTCTAGAATCAAGTACAACAGATTTCAAAAGACTCGATGTTAGAGACAGATTTGAATATATCTTTACATGCAATAACGCCTACAATGTAAAAATAGGCAAATATATAAAAGATTGCTTTGTTATTAGAAAAAATACCGAAACCCATGATTAGCCACACTCGATTGTTACACTTTATTAGGTTTTATTCTATACTTTTCTATACTTCGTCCAATATTTAGTTGTTGCCATACTTTGTACCGTGTACAATTGTCGTGCAATAAAGTTTACTATAGGTGTAAAATGCTGCTTACGCGGTAAGGAACTGGATAGGGAAAAGGCTAATGTACAAAATATGTCAAAAAGATTAAATAGGCCACATAGATTTAATCAATTGGTTGCTGGATTCGCCCGCTTCATTTATTTTTTTACTGATTTGCAAAAAGAGAGAATTGATTTTCTTGAGTGGAAAATCTTCTGCACAGATGTGGTGCAAAAGTCGTACTAATTTTTTCCTCGTCTTGTTGGAAGAGTAAATCAATACCATTAGGTTTTAGATCTACAATCAGAATGTATTTATTTTTAAATTACTTTATTTTGAAAGCTTGCAAAGCTGCCTGTATCGAATAGAAAACGGCATTAGCAATTACTACAAATCCATTTAAGTCTGCAGCACTTAAATTTCAGACCTACAGTAATGTCTTCCATCTAGCTGTTTGTTTTCCCTAATTTACTCGGAATGCAGTCTGATTTTGTATCAACATACATACTATTAGCACTAATAGCTTAGACCACACCAATTAATTTGTTGGTTCTCGGATTTTTTCAGAAAAAATATGAAGCGACGGTGAAAAAAACAACAGGCGAAGGCACCCCATGATAGCCTGAAATGTTATGATAGGAGCCATGAAGTCAACATACTTAGGCTGGGTTGTAATGCATACAATGAATTTTGAACTTTTAATCATTAACCACTGCATTGATAGATGGAAAAACGTTAACAACTAGGAAGACAAGGACTTTCTTCAACCGTTGGGGCTAAAATATCAGCAATTTGGAGTTGATTCAGAACCTAAAACCTTTTTTTTTGCAAATCAGAAAAAAATGAAAAGGCAAATCCGAGAACCAATTGATTAAATTTGTGCGGCCTTATTAGTTCTTAGAAAATTAATTAATTAGTACACCCTTCCTTTGGTCTGCAGTAACAATACGAAGGACCGGGTAATCAAATAGCTGTTTTAGATTATTCCGATGAAGCAACGTGTGTTGGACATAGATATTGTGGCACTACACGATTTCATAACCTTTGTTATAGATTTCGTTTTTGTTCCTTTCCTCTTTAATTATGGTTCAATATGGATAATTTTGATGCCCTTAGTAACGTGCTACAGTCAGCATAATATTATAAAGCCAACATTTATACATAACTATGTATCAGCACGTTGGCTCTGAGAGCATACTGCGCCTAGGCCTGTGCAAAAACCCATAATGTTGCATCCCGCCTTTAGTTTTCAAATGCTATGTCGAAAAAGATATCGTCTGCAACGGGCAAAATTCTGATGCAACGTTGACCAAACATCCGATGAAAACTGTCAAAAATCAGGGTTTCACGCAGGCGCAGTACGTTCTGCTGATGTGCTTTTGATATCTATTGTTGTTGTTGATGATGAGAATTTCTGCTGCAGGTTTGCCTATCCCAATCATCCTGTCCTGGGTGATAGTAATGTCACTTCTGCAGGATGAAAGGTAGGGTTTTATAATTAAATACATGTTTGTGTGTACTTCAATTTATTCAAATTGACTTTATATTACTTGCTGGTTGCCTTGTGATAAAGAATATAGGACAAGTATAATGAGAAATGTCGAAAGAACTTGGGTCAGATAGCTGATGAAGACCAAGTGATTCAGTCGAAAATTCTGATGATTCAAATTGCTTGAGTTGGGGAACAGTTTATACATACTGATTATGTAACTCAGATGAACTTTCATGCTAAAAATAGGACATATTTGGCATAGTCAGAAAATAACATCCTTCTGTGACAGAAAATGCAGTCTGTTAAAGAGGGCCTGCATGGGGGGTAGTGATTACGAATTACGCAAAATTTTCGCCGCCGATTACGAATAACATTAAATTCTCAGAGCTGATTACGTCTTTACGCTTTGCGGCAAATGTACTATGACAAATTACGTTGATTTTTTGGGATGTCTGCCAACGGATTATGGCAACTAAAAAGCCCTGATTACGCCTTACGAAAAAGGGCATGCAGGCCCCCATTAAAGAATTTTTCATGATCGATCATTAATGCAAAACCTTTCTGTCATTTTCTGTAGATGCTGGGTTGATGGAGAGAACTCTCACTACGACTTCATTTACCACGGACCTGTGATCATCGTCTTGCTGGTAATGTTAAATATGCAATTTTTATGTCCCAACAAGAAATTGGAAATTTCAGACTTCCGATAAATATTTTGGGTTTTTGTGACCTTCAAGTTCATAGACCTTCAGGACATGTTTTGGGATTTCGTGAATGTATTGGAACTATTTGTGGCGGGATTGCATGATTTAATTTCATCAGGCGTCACGCTTCCTGAATTCCTCCACATACCACCCATTTACACCCACTCGGCGTATGCTGGATCACCTTCAGGTGACTTCCCTTATAATCAATCAACTCCTTGCAACCATGCAACCAATTTGGCTATTAGGACAAGCAGAAACACAAACCCCCAACTCAGCCACCCAAAACAATACTTCTGTACCAAGAGTTAACAAGTACAGCTTCATCACAAAAAAATATAAATAGACTCTATAGTATGACTTTACAGTATTTGAGACAACAGGTAGAAAACTTGATACAGTAACTAGAAAGGTAACATTTGCAAAGCAAATGCATAATGTTTACCTTCATGGTCTAGCCTAACTAACTGCTTCAATCACTGTTTATTCTTACTCAATCAAATTTAATAGATATGGTGACCAGCCCCCCAACTTTGTCCTGCAACTTGCTACATAACGTAGCCCAACACCACACTACAGCACCAGTTACCATGGTGACAGACTTGTACAGGTCATTGACCTTATGTGTTAAATAAATATACTTAACTCTCTGTTCCAGGTGAACTTTGTGATCCTAGGAAAGATTGTGAGAATACTGGTCCTGAAGCTTCGAGCACACCCAAACTCCCTGGATACAACACACTACAGGTATGAGGCTTCATCTTTGGTCCTTTTCCCATAACATCAGACATAGAGATAGTGTGCATTTATTTGTTACCACATTGTACAGAGGTTTGTCTGGTGTTTGCTTGTGTTTCCGTAGTTAATAAGTTTCCACATGCTACATGTAAGTATGTCAGTGATACTGACAGAAAGTTAGTTCAAAGGTTCCAAAGAAAGTTATCTCATTTACTGTCTTCAATTGCCTGCTATATGTTGCCTTATGGGAGCCATATTTTGTTATTTGTATGTTGTCAGTGATTGTTGACTGTTACATTTTGTATTTCTTTATCTTTGTTCTGATAAACAACAAGCAAACAATAAACTGAAGTAAATAAAGAACACACCGCAACTCTAACAGAACACAACATATGTACACTTGACTTGTAGTAGCTGCACCGCAGATGATATTGGCACCACACGTCGAGCGTCAAGGGCCTCTTATAAAGTACACTTCAGGTATGAATTAGTCAGTGACCAGGCCTAAACTACTAACAGCCATGTAACATGTAATTCAACACCATGATTATAGCAATCATTATCAACTAACCACTTCATTAAATCAAGCTTTGTTAACTTTTGATCATTTCATTTTGTTTTAAGTAGCCAAGTTTCAACACAAACCAGACCGTGATTTGAAACAAAGTTTATTTCAAACATAGGGGGAAATGGTGTAACCACAGACTAATAAGAAGGTTGAATTTTAGCTCTAAAATTTCGACAGCAAAAGTCTCCAAAGAATAATGCCAAAGGGAGGACTTGAAAACAAACATAACATATTGTATGTACAATTGTACAAACAAAATTCATATAGTGTCAGACATACAGACATAGGAAAGACACATCCACAAAATACCAGAATGTAAAACAAACATGGCTGACAGCTGTGTTCCTAGCTTGTATGGCGTCTGTGATATTTTGGCACCCCCACTTCCTGAATGGCACTTATTTGCAATGGAGTAGGATTGATTCAACTTACTCTGTAGAGAAATGACTAGAAAATTGACTTTTTGTATCACCCTAATGTTACATAATGCAGCTCACGGATTAAAAAAAAATTGACTCCACCTCTAAGGTGTTGCCAAAAAATGTCATGTTTCTGATGATTTTTTATTCTTTCCTCCCAGCATCAAGGCAGTGAAGGCGACAGTGGTGTTGTTGCCTCTGCTTGGGATCACATACATGCTGTTCTTCATCCACCCAAGCGGGAGAGGAACATCCAAAATCTTCTTCAGATACTTCAACTCATTCCTACAGTCCTTCCAGGTATGTTTAACCTCCAGCATGCTAAGGAAGTCGTTTGGCACCACATTTCCATTGGTAATATAAATGGGGTAGGTACATGTAGCAGGGATAAGGTTAAACTACATCTTATAAAGCAGAAGTGCTATTTAAAGAATCAAGTTTAAATCTTCATTTTCACATATTCATAAAATTGCTTTTATGTCAAACAGATCAGAGTTAAATGACTCATAATACTCTACCACACAGCATGTTCTTTTTGAATGGAACATTATGTTGACTGGTAATTTGAATTACATGTATATTTGTATTTTTCAGGGATGCTTTGTGTCTGTCATCTACTGTTTTTCTAACACAGAGGTAAGAACAACCTACAACCTACATGTAACATATTACCTGTGTGTACAGAGGTTTTCTTCTCAGTGTGTCTGTGTGTTTGCTTGTGTTTCCTTAGTTACTTCAAGGAGGTTAGAGTCTCTCTCTGACATCCTTGGTTACTGTTCTACGTGCTAGGCACATTGGGGACACTGACAGGAATTTAGCTCAAAGGTCCCAGAAAAGGTTATCTCATTTCCTGTCTTCAATTTCCTATTAAATGCATGTCTTTTGCCTTTGGGTGCCAGTGGGAGAAATGCATATCAGAATCTGTGAGAAAGTCACATTGATAAATAAAACAAGAAATTTACAAAAACTTTCATGGAGGTATGAGATCATTGACTTCCTGTTATGATTTGAAAAGACAATCTTATAGGATCTCAAGCAGGGAATAGCCATATGAAATTATTACTAAACTAGAAATGTAACATTTGCAAAGCAAATGCATAATGTTTACCTTCGCATATGGTCTGCCCTGTTAATTCTTACTCAAACACATTCATATATATGGTCAGACAGGAGTCTAAATCTCTCCTGCTATAAAATTGCAACATGATGTAACACAACACCAGTTACCATGGTAACAGACAGTCTGGTTCAGGTAATTGACCAGGTCAGAGGTCACTGTTTGGAGAAGAAGAAGAAGAGGAAGAAACGTACTACATGTGTGTACTAGCAAAAACAATATGTTTTCCTTCGGTAAACATAATAATAATGTTCAATGTTTTAGATATGATAATAATTGATATGGCTGGTATAGGCCTGTGTAGATACATTTCTTTCGTTTCATCCCAACTTATAGGTGCAGAATGCAATACAGCGCAGAGTCGATAGATGGCGCAACCAGCAACAGTGTGCCCACCACAGCACCCCATCCAAACAGATGGTCCTCGCGGTCTTCACGGCATCAGCATCAACCGTCGACAAGAACGAGAACACAAAAGCAGCTTCTACGTGTAACAGCACAGACTTAAAAAGACCTGTTATTGAAGAAGCATAAATGCCCCCCCCCCAAAGATATAAACAAAAACAAAGATATAAACAAACCAAGGATGACTGAAATTAACCATTAAGGATTCAAGGAAATCAAAGGTAAAAGGACAGAGAACAAGATGGTTTACACAAGGAGATGGAAAAATTATTTGAAAAATTATTTGAAAAATTATTCTAAAATGCACAAATGGTTGACAATGAATTAACTTACATTGTACATTTGTACCATCTCCATTTCTTAGAATTAGTATACCTGTATGTGCCATGGGTATTTGAAGAGGGTCTGCATGCCTTTTTTCCTTGAGGCGTAGCGAGCTATATGCAGACCCTCTGGTACACCTTCATGTGCCATGAGTATTTAGACCCTGTACATTGCTATGTTGTACACATAGGCTAGTAGTAATATGTTGTACACATAGGGCATATAGTTATCTATATTCACTGTCATTAATATTAGTGTTTATAAACACTACGACGATTGTGATACAATCAAAACACAGTGGACAAGATCCAAACAGATTGTTAGGTGTGATTTAGCCTCCTTTGCAGGCATTTCCGGTACAGTCTTTTTTTGGGGGGGGGGGGAGGTGGTCAGAGAAGTGTGTGTGATCAGAAAACTAATGGTCAGTCAGAAAGAAGTGCAAATTAGCCACCACCCCCACCACCCCACAAAAAAAGGAGGCAAAGGAGGCTGGGTAAGATTATGAACTCTGTAAATAAAATGTCTGATAGCCAATGTGCCAAAGAAAGAAGAAAGAAATCTCTGTACAATAGTCTAAGGTAATAGCTTGCCAGGCCCATTTACATATATGTATATAAACACGTCAACACTTAGCTTTAGTTTCTTAGTCTCTCTAAATGTTTGTACAGATTATATAGATATTGACAGACATATCTGACATTGAAATGGTCAGAGGAATAATGTTTACTTCACGACATTCCAATCAATGTACAGGAAAGACTTACCCATGTATGTAAGCACTCTATAGAACCCACGGTATCTGTATAATGTACTTGATACTGATAGAACATGTTCATATTGAATGTGTGGGGGTGTATTGTAAGTAGTATAGATATTCACTTCTAAACGTTACTGTTAGGAGGATTGTGAACATTGTTGAAAGGTTCCATGAAGCAGTTATATATAGAAGAATGTATTTTGAAATCGATTGAAATCTAAAATTGACATATCTATAAGGTCTGGCAGAGTTTGTACATAAATATAAACTACAAGAGAGAAGAATATGTGAAATGATGAACTGGAAGATTGAGTAATACAGTGTTGTTCCGTCGCAACTACTCTACATATAATACTGTCGTACCAATTTGCTGATAATTGTAAATAGTACTACATTGTGTCTTGTTTACACCAACAAATGACAGCTTTTAGAATGGCACAGGATTTCTGGAAATGAACGTTTGTTGTCATCATATTCATAATCACATATAGATTTATCATTGCAGACTCTAACATTTATTTCTTATGCGGGGAAATAATAGAGATAATAAAATGAAAATTGGCCCAGAATGACGTAACATCAAGTTGGTCAAACACACTTACCCAAATTGCAAAAGATGATGCCTAGCATTTTGCATAGACTACTTTAGTATTCAAAATGCTTCCGCCCCAGAGGTGTCGCCAAAAATGCAGCTTGACTTGTAAGTTTTTGATGATCACAGAATAATGCATAAACCTCTAACATTCCAACACAGACAGAATTTATCATTGAAGTAAATGTTATAGAGTTAACATTACATTACATTTTATTCTACATTTTCAACTCCAGAAATTAGGAAATTGAATAATAACTGGAAAGTGTTAACTATTCCATTTTTACAACTTTTTTTGACAATGTGCATTTGACAATGTACACAACAGAGATTGTAAGTGGGAAGTTTATTAATATTCCTTGTTGGGATAAAGGTTTATTAACAAAGACATTGAACAGTACACTACTTAGTCTGGTGATGTATTGTGAAGAGATAAATAAAGTGGTCGATAAAGAATCTGTGATATCTTACACTTGTCATATCTTTCACAGTGGAACGGCAGTAATTAGAAAGACCAGCGGGAAAAATAGGCTGCCAAAAAATGTCCCCGAGGAAATTTTGCCATGGACACCCCTCAGTTAGACCATGAGCAACTTCTCAGGCTCTAACTGGGGTCTGGCCTGTGTAACTGGCTTCCTTTTATAACTCCATGCTGGCCCTAAGAACAGCCTGGCATCCAGACTAACCATTTTCTAGCCTTCCGTGATGGTGAATATTTCACCGACAACCGAGTTGGTAGCCCTTGTTGATTTGCTGGTACTGTAAGGACTCTTGAAACATGGGTCAGACGGGCAGTGCTTTTCACCCTGAATCCAGGGGCAGTTTTTTTTTTACAGAACCTTCGCCCAATTGTAAACGTGTCTAATGTTAACGCTACAGCTAAAACCAAATGATCAATGAACGACTTGTGAGAAAATATAAAGCCCAAAGTTTCTGATTTCTGAAAAAGAAACACACACACACATGATGGTGACAAATTTTCTATCATGAACGCAAAACTGGGGATATCAACAGATCAGCCTTAAAGTAACCCCGAGATTGAATGATAACTTCATATCCCACCCTTCTTTTGCTCTAAAACTTACAAAAGAAGGCAGCAGACCCTGTCTGTTGCCAACCACCCTGTGCACAAGGAAGCAACGACCTCTAACGAGGTTTAGTAACATTGCAACCTGTAGCATACCGAACCTATCGATTCATCATTATTTTTATGCTCGGGTAAAATAGCCCTTTTCTGATTCCCTTTCTGATTCAGCCTGAGCAAGGGGGCTCTGGACCTTGAGTCTGTCTTCAAAACGCCTTAGTCCCTTCAATGATCTTCAATGAGGTTTAGAAATGATCCCGGGTCTCTTGCTGTGAATCTCTAAGATCCTAACGTTAACGTTACTCTCCAAGCAGAGGTTGGTGGGGAAAGATCGTTACCTTTTTATATGCCCCGTTTGCATTTGTGGGGATAGCGGCAGAAAAAACGGGGCATATAAAAAGGTAACGATCTTTCCCCACCAACCTCTGCTTGGAGAGTAGTGAATCTCTGAATCACTCCTCTGACTCGCGGTTTCGTTCCTGAGGTCGTTGACCCCGGAAGCACGCTGTCGACATGTCCTGGCGCGTGCCGTGTCAGTTCAAACATCTGGCGGCACGCATGCATGGTGGCGGCTGAATCGGGAGATCCTAACAGACCAGTTTTCCTACTTAAACCAGGTAAGACCGACGATTCGACGATGTTAGTTAACTAGTACTGTCTTATAAAGTACAATAATAGTTTGTAGAAGTTGGATATTTTGCTTCTTTCTTTTAGATTTTTGAGAAGGGATCGGTGAAGACCGCGTGGGCTTGCCCCTCCCCACTTCAACATACCGAAGCCACATGATTGTTCGCAGTTTTGCGTTGTAAAAGATTACAAAACTGTTGGCACCATAGACTACAATGAGAGTTTAACAGGTTTGACAGATTAGTTCGATGAAACATAGTGGGGATCGCACGAGACGGGTAACGTTAGATAACAAAGTATGCTTAGTATGTAACACAATGAACACTTACCAGGCTGACTGAGAAAGAGCACGGTTTCAGGAACTGTAACAGGAAATATTCCACAAAAGCGAAAATCGGTAAAGATCGCCGCATTTATAGGCGTATTTTGCATCACTAAAATGCAGAGGAAAGAGTTTTGGGGTGGTCTAGAGCAGATTTTTGTGTCGTCGTTGTTCGGCGTAGTTTTGATCAGTTGTTTACATCTTCTTTGCCGACAATCTGTTAGTAAACAGGCGACAGTTTGCATGTCAATCATCCCAACCCTGGCGCCTGCTGCCCACAAAATGGCACCATTGTCTCTGCTAATTTCCACTTCAAGGCGGCATGTGTTTTTTGTGCCCAATTTTCTCGTCTGGGATCTTTTGGGAGATCCGCTTCCCTCAGAAGTCACAGAAAACAAAGTCATAAAACTTGATGAACGCCATGTGTGCGGTCCTCGGTCGTAAAGAAGTTCTTGTAACTCGTGGGAGAGACAACGTTTTGTCTGGAGATTGAAATTATCTTCAAGTTGTTTGTAAGAGTGTGTAAGAGTTTGTGCAACGTTCAGTGTCGATGTAGAAAATACCCGGCACCCGAAGCGATTTCAGGGCAGTTCAACTGTATTTTCAAAGTCAATTTCAAGTCTGATCATTTTTTAATGTAATAAGTTGAATCAGCCCAATCCCATAGCATACTGATATCTGTCAGGTAAAAATGCGATGTCGCTGATGGAAAACAATTATTGCTTCTTTCATATCATAGGCTGGTTCTGACAATTTAGCACTACAAAAAATAAAGAGACGCCTCAGGTAGCTTGTTTCTGGGCTATTTCAAACACTTCAAGTATGAAATGATGACAAAAATGTGCTAAGAAATGGCAGTAAATGTCAATATCAGACAAGTTTCCTCATCCAGAATATTAATTCTTGTTTCACCGCCCTAAAATTGCATTCAAAACTGTCATTTCTTTGGCCTCAGTGACAAAATGTCTTTTATGTGATCCAAAACAAACGAGCAAAGAGGGCCTGCAACTTTTCACACAACTTTTATCAAAGGACTGCTAAATGTCAAGTCATTTTAGTGCGAGGTAATAAAGACTTTTATGAGTTCCTGACTTGTGAATCATCTGCTAGTTGTCGGCACCCTGCTAGACGATTTCATGGTCGCAGTGAAAAGACTTGTAAAAATCTATCTGAAAGCCGATAGATTTTTATGGGACAATTTTGACTGGAGGATTCCTTCACAAAGGTATTTATTGGCCACCTACATTGACTTTTGGAAGTTGTTGTGAATACTCTCCAAGCAGAGGTTTGGGTTTTGGGCTTATTTTTGGCGTGTTTTTAGGCTTTTTATCGGGCTTTCTTTTTTCACTGAAATTTTGTTTCTACCCAACCCAACAAAATTTCAGTGAAAAAAGAAAGCCAGATAAAAAGCCTAAAAACACGCCAAAAATAAGTCCAAAAGCCAAACCTCTGCTTGGAGAGTATGTTGTGAGTAGTTCAAAGAAAAGATAAGAATTAAGGACTTATAAGGAAAAGACTTATAAAATCTGACAGCAGATAGATTTTTTACGGGGCTAGTGAATTCCTGTACTGAAGTATTTATTGGCCACCTACCTTGACTCAATCTCAGGAGTTGCTAACATTGCTGTGGGACCCTTCTTTCTTGGTTTTATGGATCTTCTGTATATATTTTTTCCCAAACTGAGATTGGACCATTCAACTCAGGATGGCAGTGATGATTTAAAATCCCAAAGTTTAAACTCTAAATTCTAACTTTGTTGACAACATTATTTTTCTACATTTGCAAAATACATGTGTATTTTTCTATTTTGCAACATTGCAAGTTTTCTTATTATTTTGGTATTGATGACACCAAAATCTTTCCCCTTTCTTATGAATGGTATAATCCAAAATACAGGGACAACTACAGATTGCTGTGTCCCAAGGGACATGCCATGGAGAATCATGGGTGGAGAAGTTGTTGTTTGTAAATATTTATACTTTGTTTTTGCTCAGGTCAAGAGTTCATTGAATTTCTTTCTTTCTCGGATTCTTACCTTTTTTTCTTACTAGTATCTTTCACAATAGCATCATCTCCAAGCAGATGTTGGGAGGAAGCTCCATAACAATCTTCTGCCTTCCGTTTTTTGCATGCCTGTCATTTGATAGAACATCCATTACACATTAAAGTTTTCCGTTCCAGTATCTGCTTGGAGATAAGTACCGTAGCCTGCATAATTTCTAACTTTCCTCTGTTCTGATAGTTTGTTTACCTTCTCCCTGCTGCCTAACCTCATAACCAATACAAAGTTGGTGCCAATTGGCTACCGTAGCATGCTGAAGGTTAATTTTTTAAACATTAGCCACCAGCAGTTTCTCTAGAAAACCTGCCTTGACCTCTTGAACCAGTCCTAGTTTAAACATGGTGTAAGTACTAAAGTAGGCAGCTTACCCGAGGATCAGAGTATAGAAAAAAGCGGGTAAGCTTGAAGGAACACAGGAAGTCTCCGCCCTACTGGAGCATGGAGTTTGTTGTAGGATGCAAACAGGAAAAAAATTGTACAAGACCTCATGCTAAAATTATGACATTTTAATATGTTATATGCATCCATTGCCATTCTAAAGTTTTTCCTATGTTACAAGACTTACCACAATATTCTACTTATCAAAAACAAGAAAGTTACTACATTTATATATAACTTATTATAAAGAATTAATCTCCAAGCAAAGGTTAGGCTTGCTTGGGACGTTTTTAGGAGGCTTTCAATTTTGACATAATTTTTGTGGGTAGGCAAAGTAGAGCTGACAAAATAGGAAGCCTAAGAAAATGCCTAAAAAACATGCAAAACAATCCTATTACCTCTGCTTGGAGAGTACTGTGTCGTAGCCTCTACCAGGCTTCAGAAGTGGCTGGAAAGAGTAGAAATGGGCCAAATAGACAGGTAACATGCCAGGGGAGTTGGTCTGCTAAAGGAGTGCAGTTTGCCACTCCAAATGTACTCCTGGTAGAGGCTATTCTATGTCACACTGCATTGATTTTTAGCAGAATTTGTACATACAAGACCTTCTCAGGAACAATAGACGTATTATTTAGAGTTCATTAGAAGAGTTGTCAGACAGTGATTTTGATCTCGAGAACAATTTACAATCCTACTATTGTCGTCGTCTCAGTACAATGGACAGGTACGTTCACTGTGTCAACTTGACCTATTGACCCCTCCCCTTTGTCTGTTTGTCTGTCCACCTTTCTGCAAATATTTAATCACCCTTTATATATAGAGTAGTCGATGCAATACTTAGGGAGTGCTCTCTTTCTGTCACTTGGTATAAATCACATGTTTCAAACAATTTTTCTTACCTTGAAGTATTTTTTATATACCATCTGTTGGAAAATCACTCCCAGTTGCTGAAACAAAAGAACAAAAGGCGACGCACAAAGAGGAGTCGCTCACAGAATCAACAACAATTATCAGCCTTTTGTTTCAGTAATTTACTGCGATAGCTTCCCAGCATGCAGCCCCCATTATCTATAGCGAGCTGAGCAAACGCAGCGAGAGGCCAAGCTGTTGTCTCCAGACAAACATTTGCATGTTTTGTTCACGAGATGCCATGAAATTCTGGCCCGACGTTGATGCTATTCCGCTGTAGGTGTCGACCGTGTCGTACAAGATTCCTAACTGATGAAGTGTTCTGGAGAGGGAAGCTTGGCAGCCAGATGACCAAATACATCCGCTGAACAAGAACTGAAGAATCTGGACGTTCACGCAAGGTATTTCATAGTATAGACATTTGTTTCTAGTACTTCAATAGTAGGCCTTGGTACTTGGGAGGGTTGAAACGACAGGACTCACTGAATCAGTGAATGTGCTTGTTTCTTTCATTCTAATAGAGGAGAAGCTGCAACATTTTTAGATTCTGAAAAGTAGCATAAGAAAGAAGGTAGTTAGGAGTTATAATTTGAAAAGAACTTTTCAGTTATGTCCTTTTTAGCTGTTTTCTACTAGCTGTATTTTAAGTTGGTGCATTTTCCGTTGCTGCAAGAAATGTGCGTTTTGATTTGAACTGTTTTCACAGCAGATTAGCCTGACTAATCGCGCTCCTGGCGGCCGGCCGCCCCGAACCTCCGGCCGAGAGCTTGTAAACACAGGCTAACAGCAGAGCATTTGACATTCAAACTAACTTCCTTTCAGAGTTAACACTTTTCAACACAGTCTTGTCAAAGAACACATTGACTGGATCATACAAGAATTCCTGATTTAACCATATTGATACACAGTTTGTAGAAATATTTCTTGAATGTGAAACGCCTTGTTCAATAACAAGCGTGTGTAACATTAGCACCCACACCTAGAATGAAGGACTCCTTTGTAACATCTGCATACCTGCACAAGTCAACAGATTCCTTACCATTGTACCGTATCGCCACCTTGACCTACTGTGTTTTCATAGCAAGGTCGCTGAAAATGTTTGGGAAATCCCACAGCCTTTGAAATGGAGCCGTTCAACACACAGTCAGCAAAGGAAAGCGCATTACCCTTCTTGAGTTCAGCTTTCCACTGAGCTGGTTTACATAGAAGGGTCTAAACTGGTATTCTGAAGAAAGAAGGCAAAGGTTCAATGTAAATGGGTCAATACTAAGTTCAAACTTGTTTTTTGAGCAAGACTAAACCAACATCCTCTGAGTCTGAGTCAAAAATACTGAATTTGGGTCTACATGCTCACTCACTTTTTGGTTTTCCTCCATTGTTTCTTGTCTTTAGGGATAGATTTACACAGACTATTCTGAAATAAAATGCTCAAGTGTTACTGTCAATTTGTTTTTTCTGTGTAGCATTGCTGTTACCAAACACCTCAAAATTTTCCTCAGAAATTTCCTTCAGATGACATGGTACTGTAGTAGAGTCCTTCCCAATATGAGATATTCTATTATTCTATACTGGCTACAGAGACTATTAACATATTATTCCGACAGATCATCTATTGTATGTTTTAAACCCCGTCTCTGTTGCACAAGAATTCCAGACGACATCATTCTACCATTCTGCGTCCCAGTTAACCCAAATCTTGTTTTAATCACCAAGGATTAGTGTCAGCTAATCCCTCTGCAAAGCTAATCCGTCCATCGATAGCTCCCTGAAGCGCAGCCTTTGTTCTGTTACAAAGAGTTTCTATAAACTTTGACATACATTTTCCGCAAGCAGACCTTTCAATCAAACACTTCGGTGAAAGGTGCCTACCGTCGATGAAAATATTAGCCGTACGCGGTTGCGGGCTGACCAGTCGGACATAATACCACACAAATCAAGCAGCGCCAATTAATAAATTGTGTAAATCTTCCCGGTGTCGACGGCATTCATTTCCAGCCCACCGTAGCCCCTAAACCAGCACTCGCACAAGGGGGGATGAATTTCTCATTTAGGTAGAACAAACACGCGTCGCTGACAAGATTTGCGCAGCAGACGGGTCTCACGGCAACAGGCTGTTTGTCGTTAGGATTAACGTGGGGGCCGCCATTGTTCGTCGCGGACGACGGGGATTGATAGGGGCTTGTCGGGTGGGTCGTTTGCAGGTGGACACCTCGTTTACCTGGGCAGAAGTACTCTTACCTGCGGAGGACAGGTTGTGTAAAGCGGTGCCTCTCCAAGCCTTGATCTTGACAACCCAAGCGTGGCATAAGGTAAGGGAAGTCTGGCAAGTGCTCTTGAACTTATTGTTAGACTGAATGTTATGTGCAGGCATGGATTTTCGTACTACCAAGTGTCCTACTTCTACCAAATCTTACCTGAAATGTACTGTACGCTGAAAAATTCTCTGACAAGGTCATAAAGGTCATTACCGGTAGCCGTAGCTACCGTAGCTGACCTTGATCTGACAGGTTTCAACTTCCTGTAACGTTATGAGATTTATCAACTTTTATCACTTAGATCAATGGACAAACAGTTACTATTTTATTGCTGGGGGGTGGTTTATGTTGTTGTCTAGTGGGAGGGGCTTGAAATTTGAATCAAGACATTTTCAACTGTGGGCATGTTTCCTTGGAGTATTCAACCTATATTTATTGTCCAATCTTCAACTTGAAGCCAACTTAGAGCTCATAAAAGTAATACAATGTATGCTGTTTCAGTGATCAGCATGTAGGCCATACTGTTGTGTACTTCTCGGCTGCCTTTGAGCCTTTTTACAGTAATCCCCATAAGTTTTGACCTACTTGTTGTAAGGACCTTGGGAATGACACATAAACAACGTCCTTAAACTGGGTTCTCAAGAGCACCCTCTTTTCATGATAGGCCTGCATAGAGAAGCTATAAAACACAGGGTACATTTAGCATGCCCTCTTACATTCTTCGTATACATTTGTAATCTACTTAGTGTCAGGTTAGCTGATATTGAAGGGAGACGAAGGCTTATTTGAGGATTACGAGAGTGCTGGTTGTAAGAACAAGCTACATGCAGTTGCTAAGTAATTGGAAACCAAAATACTGGTTCACATTTCAAATGTTGTGACTCCAACTCTTACAAGATTTTGAAAAGGTATTTTGACATTGGCCAATGGATATCTTTATACATAAATATAAATAGTGTAATCATAATGTTTTTTTAGAGCCAGGTTGTTTCAAACAGGTTTGGTGGTCCTTCCAGATGTCTGAAGATTGAGGCTAGCAATATTCGAACACCTGGTAAGAGACAGGGAGGAAACAAAAACCATAGAAACGGGTTCATTTTGCTTTGTTAACAAACAGAATTATCAACTGCCAACGGTTCATTTACGGCCGTTTTAAATCATTTAATGCAATAAAGCATATCTCCAGCCGACCTACATGCACTGAGGCTTGGCTGGAGGTTTTGCAAATATTGCCCTGTTGATATTATCTCTGTAGTCTGTTGCTGACTTGACTGTACTTGAAGGTTGTATGGTTACAGTGTTTGCCCGTCCGTTGAGTTGTATTTTGCAGCGTGTGTTTGCAAAAGCGGAACGTCACGTTAATGTGTATTGTGTACTTAAAGGCGGCATAGCAAGAGGAAGAGATTCTCGGCGCTTGAGACCGCTTGTCGTTATATGACAGGAGAATAGACTCCTGCGTGCTTGCCTTTTCATACAGAAGTTTGCCCGCATCACGCTCCTATTATTGTGGTCACATTTGTTTGCGCACGGAGTCAGAGATATGACCAGTCAAACACGTCCGCCCATACCTAACGTTATCACGGAACGAGTTCCAATCTCGACACCGTGTCACCACAGTATTGATCGTATCGCATACCAAGCGCGCTACGGTAAACTTCTCACTAGCGCCCGCGATATGTGTGTACACGAGGAACCAGGGGTCAAGATTGATGGTGAGTGGGAAAAAGTGGCCTGTTGGTGAAACAAAAGGTGACCCAAGTGCTGAGTAAAAAAAAACAGGGCATCGATCATCATTAGCCCGACATTTGCCATGACGATTGTCAGACTAAAAAGTTATGAACAACCTTCATATCTGGACCTCCTCTTTCCGGAGTCATTTAGAAGGACATAATTGCTACGAACCTTCAGATAACATTCTTGTCTTTAAGTGGACGCATTTTTGTAGGAATGAGTCTTTCTTCCGCTCCCCATTTTGCACCGGTCAGACGAATAAAAGAGCTGCACCTGCTTTAGGTAATTTGTTCAGAGGGTGTTTAGGAACACTTCATTGTAAAGGCGGCGAACAATAAGTCTGTTAGAAAAGGAAGGCAGTCGACAAGAGTAGCCCCTTTGTTGCATAAGTGTGTGTAATAGATGTCTGGGCTGTTTT
The DNA here is from genome assembly GCA_013266295.2 of Branchiostoma floridae x Branchiostoma japonicum. Taxonomy (NCBI): domain Eukaryota; kingdom Metazoa; phylum Chordata; class Leptocardii; order Amphioxiformes; family Branchiostomatidae; genus Branchiostoma; species Branchiostoma floridae x Branchiostoma japonicum. The sequence goes on along the minus strand of CM023835.1, from coordinate 4,161,134 downwards.
TGTATATGTAGCAGCAATTAGCAGTGCTAGGAACTGATGGAGTAGAGATAGAGTGAAGGTCAACTGGAGGTCACCACCTTCAGCAGGGTCAGGTTAATGGCTCTGTATGGGAAGGGGGCTGGTTACACTTGACGCCAACTTCAGGGAGGTTCAGGCTACATTTTTTATATTATTTAGAAACTTCTCTACACAATAAGCCAAATTATTGATTATAATATACAGCAAATTTGAGCCTCTCGGAACAAATGTTACAGAAGCCTGGTTACTCTTTTTGGGGAAAGGGTATGTACTATAGACCCTCAAGTTTGCCCAGTGGCACTTGACTACCTGTAATAAGGATTAACTGATTCCGAATGTTGAAGTTTGAAGGGGTCTTCTCAGAGGGGTTTTCTGGCTATTATGTCATATTCTTCATGGCTTGAAATACCACCTGCATATGTAGGTTAGTGCAGGTAACCTGCACTGGTCCGTGTACTGGGTTCACATACAAATGTACAATGTTGGTTTATGTGGATTTTATTTTGCTGCGTTGACTGTTACCACCTATGCAGTATAAAAGAAACCATGGCAATGGTTTCTGAACAGTTTTTAGTGTGATCTATACTTCCTAAATTCTGAGTGGTGCAGGTAAAACTTGTCTGGTGCAGGTAATTTTCATTGTTACCTACACCAGTGTAGGTATGCAGAAAAAAGGATTTTTGAGCCCTGTTGTTGGACCTAGATTTAAAATACACTTGCCAGGAAACTTAAAACCAAGGACATTATTCCTATAATATTAAATATATTCCTTGAGAAAACCATTCTTACTTACTAACTTAATCCTCTTCTGAGCCTTGAGAAAACCATTCACACATAATATATCTGTCAGTTTGTTACAGCCTTGCCCAGAGCCTGCGGTGGAGGCTATAATGCTGTAGTTGTGCAGGGGTTGCACAGGCTCGTGTTTGCCTGAGCCGCTTTGGGTCAGCTGTAATGAAAGGAACGTTTTCAACAGGACTGTTCTTAGACCACTGAGCAGTGATAGACGAGAAGCCTTACACCTCATTACCAGCACCTCGGCAGAACGTACTGCGCCTGCGCAAAACCCGGATTTTTTACGTTTTTCGTTGGATGTTTGGTCAAAATTTTGCCTGTTGCAGACAATACCTTTTCCTATACAACATCTGAAAACTACAGACAGGCTGTCAACCTTATATGCTCTAATACAACCTTATATGAGACGTTCTGCCGAAGTGCTATGCACAATACATTACAGGTTTCGCGCAGGTGCAGTACGTTCTGCCGACGTGCGCTCATTACCTGCCCTTTCACATACTTTGTGGGCTAGAGAAACTTCAATTTGAAGCAAAGTAAAAGCTCTGGTAATATCAGTCACGCTGCATTTACTGAAAACCATCAAATGTTGTCATGTATGCTCTAGTTTTTTTTCTGTTAATATTCTTGCTTGTATGTTTGCATTTAGGGTTAACGTTAAACCACTGACTTTGTAATCCAGTGATGTGGTTTTCTGACAATCCTCCATAACACGAAAATAGTTGGTATCCACACCTCAATTCACAAGTATTTCTGGAACATCGTCTAGATCTAATCTCAAACCATTCCATAATTTAGTTATATAATTATGATATATGAAGTAAACTGCTTGCCATGTTATGATAGAGTCCAGTCAACGTCACTGCACATATTGTTCTTTTCCACTATTTCAAAGTGCAAGCATTTGTTTGTCTGTAGTGTATGTTACATCATTTGGAGGCCTTCAGCACTCTGCTATTGTGTTCACAGGGTAGATTAACCATATCAGCCTTGGCAGATACCTTGGGACAATACATTAGTCTGTGGTCTTACACTTACATTCTCAAGTACCATACTGTAAAACACATTATGGCAGTGAGCACCGGTTACTGTTTGGAAAATGTTTTTATTCAAGGCCAAAAAACAAGCTATCAATTTTGTTGGTGGAGCATAAAAGATTGTATTCAAAATCTCAAGTCATCCTCTGTGAAAATTCTTTACCTTTAGGTAATTGTTTTTCATGGGCAAATACAAAGTCAAACATACGTGTGTTTACAAGTAAACAAACGTGACAGGTCAACCCCCAGAACAAACTCAAAACTACCAAGGACCTTGTTTTGACGTCCCCACCGCAAATGGTCCGCACTTTCCCCGATGACGTGTCCTAACTGAAGCAGTCTCGTATCTTTCCTCCGAGCGAAGGGCAAGGAGTCAAACAAGCCCTGATACAATCTTTACTAGACGCGTTTGTCAGCGATTCTTCGGGGATCGTGGGCGTATCAGTGAGTTGACCTTGCATGGACGATTTGGAGAGAACAGTTGGTTGTTGGTGGCAGCAGTGGAAGTGAAGAAGGCTTTGTCAGCACCATGGACAGGTACTCTTTATCGACCTTGACATGTTCTTTCAGGGTGCCTGTACTAGTATGTACACCACCCTCATTACCACCTCACAGTTTCTTCTGAACTTCAGGTACACAAATATTTTATTGAGGACAAGGTCAACTGCAGAAACTGCTGTCGATGTGGAAAATATTGTCACCTGTTAGGATATTAGGATTTTCTTGTACGATTCAGTGTCTATCAGACACCTTCCTCAGAGCTTCTGACTGGAGTTCTGCTTCTCGCCGCTATATGTAGCCAAAGTAGGTGGCGCTTTTGCGTCGAGAACACAATCCCAAACGTGGTTAAGTTTGTATCTCCCCTCGTCCCGGTTCATCACTGGGGTTGACTTTCTTATCCTGACTACTTCTTTAATCCATCGGATTGTCCCCTCCCAGTCTGTCACACAATTGTTTCTGAAAGTGGTCCCTGTCACCAGATAGTTTTCCATGATAGAGTTCAACTTTTCCCCCACAAAAAAAAAAAACAAAAATTGAAGAACTAGGGCATCCAGTTGGCATGACCTTTGTTAACACCAGACAGGTTTTCATGAGTTTACTTTTTTATACCCTGAGTAAAGAAAGACAGGGGTTCAGTTTTCTATGCTACTTTCCTCTTCAATTTGCCATTCCTTTATCTAGTATCTGATTTCAACCATTTTCTATTGTGGAAGTATCTGATGTCTTTCTTTTCAACTGAAATAAAGCCTGGGTGTTTTGAAAAGACAGAAGCTCTCTCAGTTTTGCTTTTCTAAACGTATCGTCTTTGCTTTTGTTTCTGAAAATCCAGTATTTCTTTGTACAGAAATATAACACTACACCCTCCTCCTACGAACAAAATATTCCCTCAACAGCTATATCTGATATCAACAGTACACGGTTACATGTTGTTCGGTGGTTCTGCATCTCATTGGGTACTTAATCCTTTGTTGATAATGCTGTAGAAAGAACAGGTTTCCGGAGCTTGGCAGCAACTCACATGGCATAAGGCACTGTCATTCTTACCGAGGAAATCGGATTATGCTAAAGCATTTAGGTTGGGATGTGGTTGTTGTTTCGATTGGCATGCCTTGTACTGGTGTCCCAGTGAATTAAGATAAACTAAGAAAAGCACTGCATCCACACCATGTGCATTTTCTTCTGTAGTAGTAATTGTACTTACATGAATTTGTAGTTATTTGGTACTCTCCAAGCAGAGGTTTGGGTTTTGGCTTATTTTGGCGTGTTTTTAGGCTTTTTATATCAGGCTTTCTTTTTTGCACTGGTATCTTTTTTTAGTTGGGTTGGCGTAAAGAAATATACCAGTGCAAAAAAGAAAGCCTGAACCAATTGATGCTTTGAGTCAGAATTCTTGGAAATTTGCATGTGAATCAGGTGCTACAGCAGCTGCTGTATTATGACAAGTTTGGGCTGGTTTCCATGGCGAGTGTCCAAACACGACTCAGCTGATGACCAGTCGTGTCGCCTGGAAGAGGCAATCCACCTGTTAGAGTACAGGGACTGGCGACGCCCGGTGTCTCCAAGTTAGAATCAAGAAGATTTTTATCTCTCGTACATCCTGAAAGAAGCATCCTCCACGCTTTCATGAAGTAGCGGGCGTCGCCTTGATTTGACAGGATTTTGTGGTTTCTGTAGATGTTTATAAAAACAAAGTTGACGTTTTTCTACTCCAGTTGGTGGACTTGCTCTGTTTAGAATATTGGATTAATCAAATTGTGCAGTGAAACCTTTTGCTTTTGTTTTATCGTGTTTGTTGGGATTAAGATGAAACGCCCTTATCCCATTTCAAGTTGCGGATAATCTGGTACGATTCTTTGAATGGGGGAAGAGTTTTCAGAAATGTCGGACGCCACGGGCTGGCTGGTGCACTCATGTAGCGGTTTCCCTCCACCACTCGACCATAAGTCAATATTTTTCTTTTCAGGAGACGAGCCCTCTTGTCCCAGCATTCCTCTGTCAGAAGGGCCCGCAGAGACAAAGGGTGATCGGATTTCCCGCGCTGGAGAGGGCATTCACCGAAGGTTCCACGTGAAAGATTACACGGCAGAACTGTCCATTGTGACCCTCAGCACCCAGCTGTGATAACGGAAAAGGACCCTTGTTCTAGACTACTGGCGGGGGGTTCACCCATTTTTTCTACAGGTAAATCCACCTGCATATTACGTTTTTCTCTCCTCCTTCAAACAACTCTTATTAAAATTCACATCTTGTTTCTTTCCTGTTAGTTTTATTCCACTCTTTTCTCAGCTTTCCATACACCCAGTTTATTTCAGTATTTAGTATATCTGTCTAGCTCCATAACACTAAAAAAAGTGGCAACCCTAAAATTTGGTACGTCCCAACAACATACAAGGCCTGGTGTAAGAGCACTTGTTTTCATTCCAAGAAAGGAGAAGGTAGATCGCAGGTAAGGTATAGCCTTTACTTAATCTTACTTTCTTCTCAATCTGATCTCTTTTTCCAATATCCATGTAGTTTCTCTCATTACAAGTACTTTCTATTTGTACTTTCAAAGTTATAACTTTATTATTACAAGTATAATATGTAACTGAAGGAGTCCATAGGTTCGGTCTATTTGAAAACAAAAACACAGCACTTCACTGTCAAGTTCTTTGCCTACTACAACTCTGTAATAGCTTCAAAGTTTTGTGTGTATTTGAGTTCTAAGGGACTGTGGCAAACAATAAGCTCGTGTACACATATCTGTGAAAGGCCAATCACTTAACTGTTGAGTTATACAATCTTGGAATCTTTGTTTAGACATTAGTGCCATTCCTTTGGCCGAGGGTGTATAACAATACTGGGTGCCAGACATTGGAAGCCTGGTAGCCAAAAACCTATTTTGCAGAGTCTCTTTTGTCCTCTCCGCAATATGTTTCTGAATGCGGTGTGCAGCGGGAGTCGCAGTCGATACGTGTGAAACGAAAAGTGTCCTAGGCGATTGACAAGCGCCGCACGTCGAACGTTGTAAGACAGAATTTGGCCCCGTGTAAATTCGGACCAAGTTGTTCTTGAGACTGGCATATGATATGTTTGTGTTCACACATATGGCATGATCCGAGGGATCCAGAGATGTTATCTGTTATCTTGACCATGATGGGCTAATGGCCACATGCTGAACTTCCTCTTGTAGGCAGGAGGTCACCAGCAGGAGCCCCAATATCAGATACACACATGTCCTGGGCTTGGAGAGAGCAACAGCTTGTCAGAAATACATGTCATTGCAAGCCTCCTGTGCAGACTTCTAGCGTTTGTTGCTATAAGCTGCTAGGGCTGCGGTTTCTGCTCGGAGGAGGACCTTGTTCGGGGCAAGAGCTCTACATTTTTTATTTTTTCCATAGCCCTCTTCTCTTTGGATAAGTTGAAAAGAGCACAAACATGTCAAATTCTAACTCAACTTCTCTCCTGTCCTCTGCAATTTTTCGGATGCCTCATGTTGTGATGACTTTGCAATGGCACCAGCCTGTAAAACTTAGCACTTGTATCAGATGGCCTGACTCCCATATGGTTCCTGTGGCTCAAATCCCAACAGCAGCTGACATTGCAGCTTCTCAAGAAGATGGATGTTTCTTTGATGGTCCCTGAATGGCTTCCAACTGTTTAATCTGGCAGAAACTATCTGATCCCTATCAATGTAGCAACAGGGGATCATCCCCCATAATCTCCATGTAGTACTCATCAAATTACGCACTTCACTGTATTTGTGTAGTCTCTACCAGACTAACTGCGCGGGCTATAATAGGGAGATATTTGACAGGGGAGTCTGGCCGCCTTGAGGTTGACTGGCCGGAGGGGGGAAACTAACCCTCCCGCGGACCAACTCTACTGGCCAGCTATTCCCTTCTTTTGCCGAATTCTACGATCCGTACCCCCGTAGGAAGGCCTGGTGGAGGCTAGTATTTGTGAGGAGCTGGCTGTGATTCGCCAGATGGGGGAATTTTTCCAAGAAATCTTTCACCAAGTTGGTGACAAAAGAACATTTGTGCATCTTCAATGATCTTGAAGAAAAGTTTGAGTTTCCTGAGCACAAAATTCCTTGTTCTCGGTCAAATTTACTCTCCAAGCAGAGGTTTAAGCTTCGGCTTATTTTTGACGTGTTTTTAGATGTTTTTATCTGGCTTTTTTTTTTGTACTGGTATCTTTTTGGGTGGGTGGATACTGCCCTGCCAATACTGTCTTGCCAATTTGATTTTTTCTTGTAGCCTCTACCAGGCTTCGGGAAGTGGTGGACAGATAACATGCCAGGGGAGTTGGTCTACTAAAGACTAAAGAGTACAGTTTGCCGCTCTCTGGAGCCTGGTAGAGGCTAACTGTCTTGCAGCCACCAAAAGATCTGCTTGGAGATTAACTTATAAATATCTTGAACTATACTGCAATACAGTATCATTGACATAGAGCTTATAGATTGACAATCTCTGTTATCCTCCTACATTACTGTTAACTGAGCTGGAAAAGTTTAGTAAATGATATATTTATCAAGTTTCCATCTAGATCACCTTTTGATCTCAATTTCATGCCTGTTTGTCCCTTCAAAGCAGCCACAGTGTGACTTCCTCCTTTGGGATCATGTCTTTAATGGCTACCTGCTGTCTTAGATCCAAATCTTAGATTTTCATCACTTCTAACAACATTTCACTCCTCTTTCAACTACTGATATCACCCTGTGTATTCAATTACATGCTTTCTTAGCAATGCTTGGCTGGAAATTGATTATTACTGTGTAGTTGATGTCTTATTTGTCTCCATCTAGTTAGATCAAGGAGGTACTCTCCAAGCAGAGGTAGGTGGAGAAGATTGTGACCTTTCTATCCCCATTTTCTGTTGGAGTGATAGAAAGTCAAAATCTTCTCCACCAACCTTTGCTTGGAGAGTTGGTTAGACCAAAGAGGTTCTCCCTATAACCTCCTTGGTTAGATCCTGTAGTAGTAGTAGGCATCCTTCCATCTCGAGATGGTTAGATCACATTTCTTATATCTAGTTTGGTATCCAGTCATTGCCAACTTAGGGCACACCAATTTAATCAATTTGTTCTCGGATTCACACTCTTCATTTTTTTCTGATTTTCAAAAATTCAGGTTCTGAATCAACTTCAAAATGTTCATATTTTGGCCCCAACAGTTGAAAAAAGTCCTTTCCTTCCTATTTGTTTCAGTTTTTCCATTTATCAATGCAGTGGTTTGATTAAAAAGTTTAGAATTCATTGTTTGAGGTACAAACCTTCCTGGTACAAATGTATGTTGACTTCATCATTATGACTGCTATCATTGCATTTGGTACTACTAGTATTATAGGATGCCTAGGCCTGTTTTTTCACCCTGTCGCTTTAGATTTTTTTTCTTTGAAAATCTGAGAACCAACAAATCAAATTGGTGTGGCGTTATGTCCTCTTCACAAGGAGTCGCTAACTTGGGGTTCCCGTAATCTATATACTAGTATCTATATCATATGCATATGAATCTGTCTGGGTTATTTTGCTGGACTAGTGTTGCATTTTACATCTGTGAAAAGAAAGCACACGCCACTAGCATCAGACATAGAAACGCAGAGTGGCAAGCTGTATTGTAAATAACAAATCTGTTTGTTGTTCTTTTCTAATGGCCCCATCCCTGTATTTCCACAACATCGGGGGTATGAGAACTACCCACTCTAATCTGTTGTTCTTGCCTCCTTTGTGATACCGGCCATACATATGTATTAATTTTGTTTACAATTGGCGTTTTTCTTATGATCGTTGGCACAGTGAATAAATTGTGTATTGCAAGTTGAAACACCATTTTTAGCAAGGAGCTCCTTGTTTTTACTAATCTCGGCAAATGGTAACTGTCTGGCAAATGGATACTGCCTGGCCAATTTGAATTTTGATACTGTCCTTGCAGCCACCGAAAGATCTGCTTGCCTTGAGATTACGTTTTAAAAAACTGTCCTGGCAGCCACCGAAAGATCTGATTGGAGATTACATTTAAAAACCTGTTATAAATCTGAAGATTTTTCTGAAATATTGCTGAAAGAGACCTGCGTAGAATTGTTAATTTCTTGCACTGTTTTTTCTATATAAGTTTTCAGGCAGAACACATAATATAATATTATGTATGTCGCCAATGAGTGCCTGAAGGCATGCTCCCAGGATGTCTTCTATACGACTCAATTAGCAGCCATTTCTTCCCATAGGTAGTGCTATAGTCGCACATTTACTAAATTTACACATCATGTGTAAGGCATCTTCAGAATTGTAATCTGTGAATCTGTTCTGGATTTAGATGAACTGACATGCATTAGGGACAAAAGATTAGAAGCCATCAGTCTATCTACTATGGATTATCCTCAAGATTTTGCCGACTTCTTGCACCCGACTGCCTGACAGGTTGATATATGTCTGTCACCTGTTAAATATCTGTCTTCCACCCCTTTGATGTTTTCAGACACAATCAATTTCATACAAGATCAAAGCAGCCTCTCATTAGCATAAAACTCAGGGCATTATGCTCCCCCATTGTGTGAAAAGTAGCTGGCTCCACTTCAAAGGGGTGGCCACTCCCAGAAGTTGCAGGACCAGTTCTGATTGGCTGGAGGATTTGAATGGACCCATCAGATTGGTTAGACCTACTTGTGAAATGACAATTAGGTTGATAAAGCTGTGAACAACCTGGAGTTGTCTGGCAAGTGTAATACACACACAGTCGGTGCTTCTGCCAGAGGACAACAACGCAAGCACAGAGGCTTTTTTCTCGTTGGCACAACTTGTACCTAAAAACTCTTTGATGCCAGCCTTACTGTTGGCTTTCTGATCAACACAACTGAGTGTTTGTTTTGCCATTTTGTTAGAAGTTCCTAGAGGACTGGATATATAAAGGAAGAAGTGTGCTGCTGACTTCAGATACTTGTGAGCCAGTACAGGAGAGGTGGACACAAGGAACTTCAAGCAAGCTGTACAGGAATTCTGTTGACACTGAATGTAAGTACAGTTTAGTTCAATTGTAGTGGACTGTGGCATTTTATGTTACATGGAAAAGGTTTGTTCATGTTCTTCTAAATTGCAGCAATAACATTATATAGGATTGTAGCAGTATTGAAATTCTGAAGTTGGTCTATCATGGATTTGTTTATTTTCAGTTCAGCCATAATTTGATACAGCGAGCTAAACAGATTTCTGTGAAGAAATCCCAACAAAAATAACTAGTGTTGAACCCAAAAACTAACAGGAAGCAACCATGACCAGTAGAAGACAGAAACTTCTGTAAACTGTTGTCACAAAATCTGCTTTTGATATCCATGTTTAGAGAGCTTGTGTATACATGTAGGTGAAGATGCTTGGACAGTGCAATCCCATTCTTCCTGTTGTGAGAGCTTTGGGGCTGTTTTTTAACCAAGGAAAATTGCCTTGTTATATTCGGTCATCCATTCAAGATGGGTAAAATGTTCTAGATGGCATCAAACTGACTGGAAACACTGATGTAATACATTATAAACATTATAGTAGATCTGGATTTTTCCTAAGATAAACTAGCATCATGTTTCAGCTTAGTCTAGATTGAACTAAATGTGTTTGCTTTAGAAATAATCTCACAACAACAGAAATAATTGAAATAGTTTTTAATGTGTTACTTAGTGTTCGTCCCATTTCAAGAGGTGACCAGTTTTAGCCTTTGGCGGTAACAGCCGAAAATCTGGCCCTGGAATTTGGGCCTGTCAATCAAACTGTGACTACAGGAGGCCCCATTGATCCCTGGGATTAGGGCTATCCCATTGGGAATTGTAGGGGGTGTTAAATATGTTGAAAAAATGCATTTTTTTGGGTCAAGAACATTTACTGTAGAAGTGGTATATTCTTTTCCAACCTTTCAGTTCATGCATTAACTTGAAAATCCTGTCCAAAAATAATCATGTCCATCTTTATATTTTATTTAAAAAACAATAACATCCCCCTATATACAACATGCAAGATGTCCCATAATTTTACCTGTCCTTTGTCATTTGATGCTCTTTGAAAAGTAGAGCAATATATGAAGAAAATGGCACATTTGATCCTATAATCATAAGGAAAGTTTTAAAGGTTAGATGCAATTAGTGTGATAGCAAAACCCCCTGTGGTCCAGATAATCCACTTATTTTACCCGCTTGTGCTTCAAAGGGGTTGAGAAAGCTGAAGTAATGTGATTGGAAAGTTGTACACGGTCTGGGGGAAATTAGGGGTTGTACCCAACAGACTTTTGTGCTGGGAACATAGCCTCCTGTGCAGACTCTGTGAGCAGGTGACCGTTTTGATAATGCGTTTTGAAGTTCTTTTGCCGGCCAGAGAAGGTTTCAGACCTGATGGTGGCGGGAAATGAACCTTCTATCGGGGGGAACCTTCTATCGGCTCTGAAACCTTCTCTGGCCGGCAAAAGAACTTCAAAAGGCATTATTAAAATGGCCTCCCACTCACGGAGTCTGCACAGGAGGCTACTGGCAACAGGTGGTAATGGTAATCCTTCTCTGATGATGATGAAGCCTTCCATACTTACCACACCTGGCTTACGAAACACGGCCTACTTTCTTTTGGGAAATCTAGTTTAGGATGTTCCCATAGCCTGAAACCCAGCAATGTACCTGCTCTGTTTTACCTCTGCTTTGCCTTGGTGAAACGTTCACGGCTGGATTTCAGGCTACCTGGATTTCAGGCTACCGGTGCCTTTCCCAATTTGTCTCTGGCTGTCATTTGTTACGCCACTTGTAAAACAAAATCTTTAATTTAATTAAGAGTATCATGGGAACAGTTTTGATGGCCACAAGTTTTCCTGTTTATTTGTACCTGTATAGCCAGTATAACCGCCCCTTGGCATAGTATACCGGCTAGCTTCGCATGCACGCGGTGCGACAGCACTGTGAAAACTTGTTTTTTTTATTTCTTTATCATAAAAACATTGCTTGACTTTTGTAGATCTAAGTTGATGTGATGAAGTTGCTGCCATCTTCTTGGAGATGTAGGGTTAGAAATTGTGAACTGTGAACATAATTGGAGTTCTTCTTGTCCTAGATAGGTGGGGTATCACTCACACTATCATACACACGGTTCACACTTAGACTATCACACACATGTTTAACTCCAGCAAATGTGGGGGGAGGGGAAATCGGGCATGTTATAGTTCACCGAGGATGAGTTGCATTTTACGTCAGTCCCTTTGTCCAAATGTTATCATATAATCAACCAAATTAACATTTTGGGCCTTTCGGTGCGGAATGTATGATCATCACCTCAGGTAATAGGTCACGTAATTGTTCTACTTCCGTCAGACCGTCCCTGCAAAAGTTTCCAGTAAATCCGACCATAGATTCAAAGCCATCGGCGCGGAACGTGGTTGAATGATTTATGTGTGTATGTCAACAAGGTAATCTTCTTCCATGTTTTTGTCTCATAATATTGCATGTCCGGTAGCCTACCCTTCACAAAGGCACGGTTTATACTTCATTTGGGGTGGCTTGAGGAGCCGAATCAGAAGGATTTTTCTAGTATTGTTGCGGACTCCATCAAAGGGTTGTATCTTTTCTCTCCCACGGTGTGGCAGCTCTCGAGGGGTGGACATGTTGGATTTTATTAAATCTGACATTTGAAATGAGTTGTATGCCACCTGGAATTGACATACAAACCAGGGCTAGAGACAGAGTTCTGCTATAGCCTCATTTGCAGGTGTTCCCAGTGCTGACAGCGTTTTTTTGGGGAGAGGGGGGCACTCTTGTCTAATTTGCACTATTTACTGATTGGCCAAGTTGGAACCAGGGAAGAAGGTCAGAAAAGTGTGTGCATTCAGAAAACTTGGCCAATCAGAAAATGGTGCAAATTAGGAAAGAGTGCAAATCAGAACCCCCTCCCCCTAAAACTGCCAACTGTACCGGGAAGCCTGCAAAGGAGGTTAGAGTTCTGTAGCACTTTGGCAGAACGTGCTGCGCCTGCGCTTAACCTGGATTTTCGCTGGATTTTTGGTCAACGTTGCATCAGAATTTTGCCTGTTGCAGACCATATCTTTTTCTACACAACATTTGAAAACTATAGACGGGATGTCACGTACCCTTATATACGCGAATTCGACCATATATGAGACATTCTGCCGAAGTGCTATGCATAATACAATACAGGTTTCGCGCAGGCGCAGTACGTTCTGCTGACGTGCTGAGTTCTGTGCAGGAGACAGTCTCAACAGTTTACCTGATAAGTGTCATTAGAATGGATAGCAAGTTATTAGCAACAAACTATGTTTCAGCTAACATTAGCAACCCTTTAGGGAATGTCTGTAAAGCCTTTCATACATTCTAGAGAAACAAAACATGTTAAACCCTCAAAGTGTCAGGGAATATTAGAACTAGGCTTTAAAATTGGCCCATGACACTGGGAATTCTATGAAAACTTGAAAGTACTAACAATCTATATTTTGCATGTTCTGGTGCTTTGGATTGTCTAGACAATGACAGAAAGCTCCATCCATCTGTGTCAAGGAATAAATCAATAATTTCTTGACGTTTTCAACAGCTGGGAGGAGGTTGGCGATAGATTTTGCTCCCTACAGAGCCTCATCACTCATTGCTGATACCAAACCACACCTTGACACATGATTTTCTTACCCTAGAAACTCTCGACCCCTATAGTTGAACTCAGATCAATCAAGTTTCAAGAACACTTGTTTACATGTATATATCCCCCCTACTGCGTTAAGTGTTCAACCGGATTGTCCTCCACGCACTTGACCTATATTGATGGTTTGAATGTACTGCACAAAAACACATTAAGTGAAGTTTATAGATGTTTGAGTGGCGGTTGCCCCTTAGAAGTGGCATTTGCTTGTGACATTTCTGGTGAGGGATGACGTTCTACTCACGGGACATTGTGGCCGTGGAGTTAAACTTCAACAAAAAATAGCTGCCTTGACATTAATGTGTTTGTACGGCATGTCAGTTTGGAGATTTTCTGTTCCCAAAACACTAAAACAAATGTAGTACTCCCCAAAGGACAATCTTACAAGTAACAAAACATTGTAATAAAGCAGTTTCATAACATAATGAGGTTTAAAAAGTGGATTTTAAAACCTCCCTACTATTACTAGCATCTTTTTTCTGCACATGGCATGCAGTATAAACTTTGATTGTCTTTACAATTTGAGACAATTTCTTTAAAGTAAGGGGAACATATCAGAATTGAATTTACATTTTTAGTGGTCCTTACAGGGCAACTAAACCTTTTGTATTTTTTTCACACAATAAAATTTCCTAGGTTGCACTGCTCACAGGATACACCAGGGGGCACCACTTGAATAACATCTGAGCCCTTGACTTGTTACTTGACCTTCTGAATGTCTGTCTCATAGGAGCAGTAGGCATTACCTGCAGAATTTGGCTGTCCAAACAGTTGGTTTAAGTTACTGACACCCAGATTCTTCGCTCAGACCCGGATTAGATGCCCTAGTTACTGAACTTGGCTCTCTTCCAGTCCGAGTTTCACTACAGTTGGGAAGGTTGCCAATAACAGGGTTACAAAGTACAAGTTTGGCCAAACCCTGTGGGTATGAGAGCAGGATCACACAGTGACTCAGACTACCGGTAAGGGGTAACATAGTTCAGTTGGAGAGAAACACAGTCTAGGGTGTGGGTGGTTTCCTGCATGGACAGTGGATTTTTGACTTGTCAATGCAAGTCTCTGAGGTTTGGATTGATTCATAAATTTGGTAAGTTTGCAGCTGTTATATTTGTTTCAAAATCGGTCAGATCTGGTACAGGAAAATCATTTTTAACCCTTCTTACGAAAGGTGCGAGATTGACTGTTGTCTTTTTGATTTTTGGGAATGAGAGACTTTTAATGAAATACAATGTCAGAACCATTGTGTTCTGCCGTCAGGTCTTCGTGTAATCCCGGTTAGAATTTCCCAGATGCCTCTGGTAGTCCAGGGCTCCCGTCGGTTTGTTTAAGGTTAGGTTTTCAGGGCCACAATGACACAGACTGTTGTTACAATGGCGAGATGGCTTGTCTAATGTTGTTGTAGCCCAAGCGCCGAGTTTGGCCAGATTTTACGGGCTACTGGATTTCAAGAGCGCTTGCCGCATTGTGGACTTTCAGTAGAAACTGATACACTGGATTTACCAACCTTGACTGGGTAATGGATGTATTATGTCTCTGATTTCTCTAGTATCGTAACAGAGACATTTTCATCGATTAAACCTAAGCAGTTCTAAGCCTTTTTTTATGTCCTTGATGATGATTGTCAGCCAAGTGTATCTAGATTATTTGATGTGATAGAGCCTTGAGATTCAAGCAATTAACTCAAGGCTTTCATGGTTAGAGATACAAAGTACTGATATTGTTATCATGATTAAGTTTTTGGTGTCTAAGTTCAGACCGTACAACAGTTTTTAGTTGCTAAGAAGTTACCAGTGTTCCAGACCTGATTCCAACTTTGCTACATACCGGTACATGTAATTGTATGACAAATACAGGTGGACATTTCCTATGTCACACCTGATAGACATGTAGTATGGATGTAGTTCTGCTTCTTTGGAAAGTAGAATGGCACCGGGAATGTCATTCTGTATGTTGTTTCATGGGTTACGCCTTTCACAGAGCTGAGGTCAATGACAGGGTGTGTACCCCATGTTTGGTAATGGCTCTGGTGACACATTTACACAAAGCAATATTACCGAATAGTTTGCATTGTAATGTGAACGCTTCCAGGCTGTATTTTAAAGTTCATCGCCGTTGACTTTTAAAGGTCACTAGGGCCAATAGACCATAGGTTTTACCACTGTATTGTTATATAGCGGCCTTGGATCATTGGTAGGTGGCTTTATTTCTTGATGGTGAAATGATGTTAGACCTACGAACAATCAGGAGTGCAGCCATCTTTGATCACACGGTACAGCACCATTTAGACGAGGTTTCGTTTACTGCCGCTTTCTGGTTCAGGAAATCTCAACAGCCCAGCCAACCAGCGGCCACGGTTTTCGCTCTCGTCGCTGTGTACGCAATCATCGCGGGCGGAAGTCGGACACGTAGCGAAAATGTCGCCCATTGTTCGTCGTTCGAAGGGATCAAAGGGCAGGGATGGTTCCTTGGGTGGCCGTAGGGGTCGTACCATTGTGTAACACAGGTGGGCACGCCTTGGACAGGTGCAGGGAGAACAATCCCCCGAAGTCGCCAGTGAATGGTGCCCCCGTCTCGGTTACACTGGAGTGGGTCGTTTCCGTTATCCGCCATGTTTTGATACCTGCCAGCAGGTGAGGCGGGGAGGGCGAGTGGCCGTTGACACGGCTAGGGTTACCGCCCTCGTCATTATACAGCCCCAGCAGGTATTTTCTCCGGGTTTGTTTGCTTACTTTGTCCTCTGTTTACCATCCTCTCTCCTGGGTCTGCGAGCCCGCGGCTTTGTCTGAGTTTATTTTAGTGCTGGTCAGGCATTCAGCGCATTTGGAACGGGCATTTCCACAAAGCAGTCGACTTAAAGGCTGTCCTGGGACACTACTGGAGGCTGTCCTTATTGGGTGAGTGTAGGACTTTGCGGTTTCTTAATTGGGTGGGATATTCACTGGGATGATATCATGTGGGTGAAGTTGCACTGTATGCTGATCAGATAACGCTCGGTTACGAGTGCCAAAGGTGTGCCGCGTGCGTTCACGGATTCGCCGGTACACGACGGGGCCAGTCGTTATCCTCCAAAATCCGCACGAACCCCCACTCGACAGTTGCTGAGCAAATTTGCCCTCCTGCAGGAATCACTGTCCTGTGTTTATAACAGATCATTTGAAGAGGTTATCACCAACTTGTTAAAGTTATTTGTCAAGGTGGGCTGTTGATATGACAGGATATGGCAGTCCTGTCAGCATGTTTGGCACAAGACATTTTTGGCTTATCCTTCATGCTGTGTGAGACAACAAGGTACTTGCTCCTCATGACCTACATAGTAATAATCTCTAAGCAGATTTTGGTACAAAATTGTAGCCTTTTCTGTCAAGCCATCTTTTCTGACAGTACTGTGAACTTCAGGTTTCCATAACACTTTCTAACAGTACCCAACATTTGATAAATGTTAACCTGTGTTTAAATCTTCGATTTTGTGTTTTCATGGCAATGTTTCCACAGATATTCTAAATCTAAATTGTCATGGTTAGTATAGACTAACGTCATGTCTACTATACAACATTAGCCTGGGTACCATCCTCCGTAGTTACCACCGGCTCCCTACTGTCACTGGCTTCTACGGAGGATGGCACCCAGGCTAACACAACATCTTACTGCCTACTTTGGAAGTTTGTCAGACTTAAAACTGACAGCAGTATTCAAGAAATATCTCTCATAGCAAAATAAGGCTGGCGTCAAATTGTCAGAATTGGTTTACTCACTCTGTGAAAAAGAAAGAAGTACACCATTGTCTTTGCAAGTTTTACATGTAAATTTTACAACTAATTGGTAACTGGCTTGTACATAGACAGAGGGATGGTATAAAGTCAATGAGTTAATTGTGATGACACAGTTGGGTAAACACAAATGTTGTTCTTTGTAGAGTTTATGAGGGAAGTAAAACCACACTACGAATTTTATAGCGTCATAGACATTCCATTGCAATTGGGTTTATTTGAAGTACAAAAGATTGGGCTGAAGAAGCATAGTGAAACACATAAAATGTAAGTTCATGAGCTCATAATCGTTACAATATATCACCCAAGCTTTAGAGTTTATTACTAGACATTGGAAACTGTAATTTTATTGCAGGATGCAACAAATTATTGAATGATCATACGATGTAATTTGATTGGTTACACAGGTGTTTCTAACTACAGGGGTCTCCCCAGAAATTCTTAGGGGAAAGGTGCTCCCGTAATCAGTTGATGAAAAAATCAGCGAATTTTCATGAAAATACTAAAAAACCCCTAAATTTGAACATTTGGGGAGAGGTGCTAGGATTTTGGGGAGAAGGGGAGCACCCTTGCTTCATTGCTTGGGAAGAGCCCTGAACTACGCACGTCTTAAAATGATTGTATCCTTCAAAAGGCCCCCCGAAGACCCCCTTTTGTGTCTCAAGGGCAGAGGAACAACAGCAGAACTTTGCCGTAATGCCCCGCCATTATTCCACCTGTACAGATCAGTGGTAGAAAAAATATTAAAACAGAGTAGGGTTCAGAAGCCACCTGACCAGAACCGTTCCCAGAGGTTTGTTCTATTGAGGCGTTATTGTGTTGGTCTAACGGTGGGGTCTTTGGGGCCACCGAGACAAAGGCTCCCCTGAGATAATTGTGACACAGCTGACACAGGATTTCCGTTCTTACCTGCCCTTCATACCTGTTTATGCGTCTCAAACTGCACCTTTAAGTGATACTTTCGTGTTTATGAAAGTTTTGTGGCATAACATCACTTCCTGTCCGAACTATTGAATACATTCTAACTCTAGCTCAGTTACTGACCACATCAATATGTCTATGTCTAATAGGTTGTTTGATCTGGCATGTATTGGCCATCTATAGTTACCAGCCTATGTTACATGCTTGGTCTGTCAGTATACATGTAGGTGGCCGCTGTACGGTTAGTCTTTTGTTTTGCGATCTCTTTACTCTGGAGTACCCCCTGGCCGTAGGACTCGGAGCAGAGACCAAACCAGGCCCCATTGAAAGTTAACAAGGTGAAACCGCGCTAATACCACCTCATTTCATTTCCGGCCTACGTGGCAGGTGATATGTAACTTGCACTGACTCAATCAAGTCTTTCCGTGACAGAAACACTGCAGTGATAAGGGTAGGGTAAAATTGAATGATAACAGTGATTTAATTGACTGTAATAATGGGACATCTCTGAGAGCCTCAAGTGTTGCTATAGTGAAGCTACAGGGGGTGGAGAGGGTGTAGTGTCGCAGGCGAAAATCTATAAATTACATGTGCGTCAGAGCGAGGTATTAAAGGTCAAAGTACACAAGGTCGTGTCGTTGACAAGTTGGGTGAGTTTGATCAATGATTGGCGAAGCTTAGCAAGTGGTGGCTGTTGTTGTTTTTCTAGCACAGAACTTAAAACAGGTACCAGTAACAGATTTCTCTGTCTTTTTTAGTGCCTTTTGGGGTCTACGGTGTAATGGCTTAGGTTGCTGTATGGTGAAGTAGAATTATGGAATGTATACCATTACCGTAATGAACACAACATATGTTGTGTATAGATGCAAGGATAGGATTGAACAGCTGTGTTTAACATGTCCTTCTGCTATGGTAGTGTAGTTTTCATGCGAACGACCTTGCGACGCACTCCCGTTTCGTGCCGTAAGGTATCCCTGCGTGTATCAGAGCCTAGGTAAACAGTACGGTCTGGTGTGCCTTGCCACTTGTTTATGTATCCGTGCTTGTTACCCTTTGTGGGGACGCACAGGTTAATGTAAAACTGATGAAAAGATACTTTGACAAATAACGCACCTGCCCCCCTCTGAAGGTCAAACTGCGGCCTACCGTCTGTAATCATTGTTTATATTAAATCTTGCATCTTTACCCCAGCTTTGCAAGTGGCTAACGTAATTGAAAAATATATCCCACTCCTATCCCTCCTAGAACTTATAAGCCAGTGCTTCCGAGAATATGACTTGTACTGTTTTGTCAACCTTTTTGGAAAGAAGCCCAGTTAAGCCGTAACTGTAAAGAGAATAGCCTAAAGGTGATGTTGAACAGAATACCATTCGAGGTTGAACAGTTGGGTTTATGCCCAGAGACATAGAGAGTCATTTGTTTGTCCACGTTGCCATAGGCAAGACGATATGCATCTAACCCTCCCGATGTAAGGACCAATTAGAAGAGGCTTTACTACCAGTGTACGACAGTAGAGGGGTGAAGTGTGACGCTGCTGATCTTAATCTTAAACCAGACTTTTACATTTTGTTTCCACGCAGAGTTGGGACTGTGTGAAAGAGTGGAGCAGAAGTTATGGAGGGTCAACTTGAGATGGTGTCGCTGCTGCTGCTGTGGCTGGTTTCACTGGTCAGCTGTCAGGGAGCGAAGACGTTCGACTGGCACGCCGCGTACGACTACCCCTCCAGTAAGTTCTCGTAGCATTGCCATTCCTGTAGAAGAATCTTGAGAACCTCGATGATTGTCAGTTGTTAGCTCCTGCACACAAGACACTGAAAGTATCATATAGTGTGGAAAATGAAAATGCGAAGGGACGAAGAAGAGAATGGGAGAGGGCACAAGGTAATCTCTAAACAGATGTTACAGTGGCAAAATCATACCGGTGGTTGGCTGGATAGTGTCTGGCTTATTAGACAGTTGATTACGATTTCGCCACCCTAAAACATCTGCTTGGAGATTAGGCCCAAAAAGCATACATGGTAAGGGTGGAAAATGAATACAAGTGAGCAGAGCTACCTTCACTGAAAACAAACTAACCTATTTAAACATATTGATATTCATACTTACTGTAGTTATTGATACCGAAACTATATTTTACACTCGTTTGACTGTAATTTTGTGTTTCCTTATTCCAGGCACGCCGTTTCCTGACAGTATGAAGTGCTGGACGTGTGTAGATGGCGCAGACGATAACTACAACTGCAACAGATGGGCGCCCGATGTCTGGTGTCCGGAAGGTCAGTTCCTGTCTCTTACACTTCGCAAATTACCAAAATGCAGGATTTATGAGACACAGCCCTTGGGTAATGTCTCGACTAATAGGAATTTTGTACAATCGCAGGACAATCTTTACGGGGAAATTATTGACCCTCCCATCATTTACCTTTTTACCACCAATGTAGCAATTAGTTGACATTCGGTTGTGACGGAAATGAGTTCAGGTGACCAAGGTCTGTTGAACTGGTAGTAAATATAACGTTGAATGAAACAACAAAATTCCACAATGTAAACCTAGGCAAAAAGATGTTAGATCTACTGTAACTCACTTAGAAAGAGAAGACTGGTAGACAAAGGAGAAAAAGTAGTTGGAGGCAATTTTACAGCAATATTTTTTTGGGGGGGTGGGGGCTGATCTTCAAGAAACAAGTGTATTAATTGCAGTGTAGGAATCTGAAATGTTGATGTTCAGTCCTGTTGTATACAGTGTGTTGTGGTGTGAGAAGATTAAAACTTCAACAAGCTGTAAGGTCCCAGTAAACCAGTTTGATTGGAGTTATTTCTCGAAGCTGCTAGCAAAACTGTGCAGGCACGAGTCAGACACACAACAGACAAGGCACAAGTGTGGTTGACAAAGTTTATGTGTAACAAGGCAAATTTGTATCAAGATTGTGTTATCTGAAGTGTGGGAACGTTGTAGCTACACCCTGGGGGTGTCACACAAATGTGTGTGTTAGACGTATGCTCTGTGCCCATGGTTTATATCTGTTTTCTTTCAAGTTCATGATGAAGTCAAACTTAAAACTTAACTGTAAAACCAGGAAGCCACAAACCCAGTTAAGTGGAAACAAGAGAGACGAAATGACATGATTCTTTCAGACGAAAGATTTTTGGTATGCACCAAGAGGTATTTGCCGGATGCCTGGTTATGTCTACTAGGTTTACTACTGTAAATCTTGAAATGTTTGTGGTGATTTTATTTTCATGGTGATCTCTTACAGTGAAATCCTACAGTGAAATGTCTTTCTACTGTACAATAGAATTGTTTCAATTGCAAACTTTAAACACCAAGAAAAACATCCTTTTCCCTCCTACTGTCAAAGAAAACCACTGCAAAAATAAATGCATTTACAGTATTACAAATGTTACAGGCATATGTTTACATAAACCTGTCCAAAATGGCCCGAAGGCTACAACATATTTTGAATCATACAAGCCTACATGTATGTAAGGTTGAAGGCATTTTTTTGTTTTTTGAGTGATGTTTTCATGATTGCAGTTCCCTTGTATGGTATGGAAACTTAACAATATACTTTACGTACAATACATCTTTGTCAATGACTTCTTTCTTATTTTTTGTGAAGTTTCACAACATTTTTCACACTGGAAAAAATATGTCTGGAGATTTAGTAGCTGATAACTCATAAGCCACACCCGGACTCGAAAGGGCAACTGAAGTCAGGGTCTTCATTGAGAACGATGGACGAACATCATCATCATAAGATCTGTATCTGTATCTGTATAGCCGGTATAACCGCCCTTCGGCGTAACGCACCAGCTCCGCAGGCACGCGGCGCGGCGGCAGCTGCCTACAATACCCTGAACGACATGTTACACCTAACCTAACCTAACCTAAGATAATAATATTCAACTTTTCTTTCTGATTACAGGAACGAGGTACTGCCATACTGTACACCACATGAACGGCGTAGGACAGAGCATCAAGGTGTGGAAGAAGTGTGCTGCTCTGGACGAGTGTAGCCGGGAAAACGTGGGGTGTTCAGACACGGACGTCCCTGGAGTCAAGGTGAGATCTCATTCTCTTATTCATGACACCCGGTATCTGCTTGGAGATTACCTATCCATGCCACCCTGTATCTGCTTGGAGATTACCTATCCATGCCACCCTGTATATGCTTGGAGATTACCTATCCATGCCACCCTGTATCTGCTTGGAGGTTGCCTAACCATGCCATCACATAAGGATGATACATTTAGGAGGCCCTGCATGGGGGTAATGATTATGAAATTTGCAACATTTTCGCCACTGGTTACGAATCATTTTAAATTTACGCTGTAATCACATTGATTTTGGGCGGCTGCCTACGAATTACGAAGACTTAAAAGGCCTTATTACGCCTTACGAAAAAGGGCATACAGGGCACAATCGAGGTAAAACATACAATCACTTTACTTTATAATGAAAACCTAAAAAGTAAAGACCAAAGAAAAAGCACTGAGATTACTGATAATAGTAAGTAAAGTGGAATAGGCTTTATATTTAAATAGGCTTATTTTTAAATAGGCTTTATTTTATATTTAATCACTGGTCGTGATGAAAGTATTATTAAATGACCCTTTTTTATATGTTTTGATTTTTCAATTCACCCACCTAAAGTGTCATATAGACAACAAAGCAGCAAGTTATCAATAGGCCATTTATGAATGTGTTCCTTCATCTTTTTTTCAGAAATGCATCTCTTGCTGCGAAGGCCACATCTGCAACTACGATGTCCCCACAAATGAGACCAACGCGGTGTTCGACAGACAAACAGCAAGCAGCGCCTCCTACCTCAGGTCAACGGAACTGCTCCTTGTCACAGCTGCACTCTCCATTGTGTTGAGAATATTGTAGTATAAACAAAATTAGAGATGTACAAAATAATGTATATACAGAAAATCTTATTATATTTGTAGTCTGTGTTACCCCCTTCTCAGAATGAACTAGTCCTGTTGTATATCTTTTCTGTACAGCTGCTATGAAAATGGGACAACTTATTTTGAAAAGTAGGGGGATGTTTTATAAGTGTTACTTTTACAGAACAATCAAAGAAAGGGAAAACAATCAGTTCGTGCCTCCTGACAGGAGTGTGTTCAGCAAATTCAAGTTCATGTTTTCTTGTGTGTTATGCTGCTTTGAGATCTGCATTAGGGGTTGCATATAACTGTGTACTTGTGTTTGGGTTGAACTTGAGTAGACACAGTACATGGAATTTCCAATCAGGCATTTAGCTTGGACTGCATCCAGTGCATTGGCCTGCAAATCAGTATTTTCTTCGTGTGAAGCATTTGTTCTGTGTATGGAAAATATCATGTATATAAAAGTATCTGTAACAAACAAATCGTGAGAACGAAAATGGTGCTAGGCTATAGATAGAATTATCGGCCAGACTTAGAAGTTTGGTATGAATTGTGGCTAAGGATGCTGAAAAAAAAACTATATTTCTTGCAATGGAGATGCTTTTCATACTAAAGACCATTTGCCTCTGGAGCTGCTTAATATATCTGTCTCTGTTACAAAGCCATGGCTCTATTTATTTGTTTCTTCCAGCTACTTATATCTGCCTAAAAGTAATCACTTTTCACTGTAATTATGTTAAAAGCATATCACACAAATTATCTCCTATATTGTCTCCTGGTTTAATTTGAATAATCATGTTAACATGATATTTTGAATGTTCTTGTTTGATCAACATTATTGCACAATCAAAACAAGGTGCAATCAACTGTTCAAGTTCTTCACCTTGCACACTTTTGTTAATTTTGTTCAGTTTCACCGTTCTACTGTCATCACCATGCTTCTTTAAACTTGTGTAAGAAAATTATGTTGTTTCGTTGAATGAATAAATTTGGAAGTTACAACCCTTGTGGATGACTGCTGTTGTAGAGAAGCATTGCCATATAGATATCATTTAAATGTATCATTTACTGTAAATGTCGTTTTTTCCCAGTACTTTTATATTTGCGGTCACTTCTGTACCGTGAACTTATCATTACCGTGAACAAATAATTCGCCGACTTTCTTTTTGCTGCAGCTGCCGCCACCACGAACGTATAGTTCCGCGAACATGTCCATTTTTTTCAGACTGCAACCTTTTGCTACTGCAAACACAAACTTTGATTTACAGTATATTTAATGAGATACGCCCTTTCCTTTGGTTGAACACCCTCTCGCAAACCAACTCAACTTAAAACAATGCACAGGACAAAAGATACAAGAAGTACATTTTCATTTCAACAGACATATTAGACAGCTAAAAATATTCAACAACAAACTTTACATCACAAGTTTCCAATACCATCCACACAGGACAGGTAATCTCGAAGCAGATCTTTTGGTGGCTGCAAAGACTATCAAATTTGCCAGGTAGTTACCATTTGCCACCCGAAGCTGGCTTTAAAAGTTACTGCATGTAGTACAAAACAAAGCCCAATAAAAATGCCTAAAAACGTGAAAAATAAGTCGAACCAAAATCCTCTGCTTGCTGGGGGCTAGGCTTAAAATAAGCTCCCAAATAAAACCCCCTAAAAACACACAGGTACTTCATAGCCTCCTTTGCAGGCTCTTTGGGGGGAGGGGCAAATAATGTGCTTTTTTTCTGATGACTTTTTCTCTATAGCATGCCTGTCACAAGTTATTACACTGCATGGAAATGGTGGATGTACAAGGTAACACTTTCCACAAATCAACCATCCTCAATAACACAATATGTTACATATTTATCTTTGTATATAATTATATATATATTTTTATATTACAGTAAAATTACATATACAAGTTACCAAGGTCTTGACTAGGAATAGAGTCGGTAGCTATTGTAATATAAGACAAGTAGACAGCCTAAAACAGTCCATAAGAACGGGTTTCTTCTTTTTGCTGAGTTCAACGGCGTGAGGGTGGCGAACACGGCGTCGGTCGCATTTCTTGGCACCTCTGGGTTACAAACGTTCCCTTCACAACAGGATATGCACTCCTGCGAGGAAGAAACATAATTGTTAGCATACCAGTCATTTTTTTATCGTGTACAATGGTTTGATACAGTCAACTTTGTTCATGAATATTCCTGATTCACATCAGTGCTACCCTAGGCCTGGAAAGCCAGAGTATCGCAGGGCTTGGTCGCTAGGTTTCCACAAAATTCCCCCCCCCCCCAAAAAAAAAGCCGACCAATCCCGGAATGCCGGCAAAGGAGGCTAGGTACATCAATGCATGTCAGCAAAATACAGTACTCTTTCTGCCTCATAATTCTTCCACATTCTATTCCTGCCTCCAGCAATTTGATTAGGAAAGCTGAAACTCAGTAACAGTAGAGGCCCCTCAGGACATGATAACAGAAACTATTTTGATCACTGCCATTGATAAGTGATAATTTGAGCCAGAAAAGCTTTGTGATAATTGCTGGTAAATCCTTCATTTTAAAATTAAGACTCTGTTATATATGTATTCACCTGTTCAAGCTTTCCATCTAGCATGTTTTAATTCAAAGTACTGTACATTGAGGGATTGGGTTAGCATTCAAGTTTCCTTTTATGTTTTATCATTATTTTCTTTAGCCAGTGTTATCTTGCTGGACATGTGAAAACGTTTAGTTCTTGACCTGTTTACAACTTGGAAACTGGGAAGGTAAAACTTTTGGAGGGAAAAGTGTGCACCTGGGGGAACTCTATGGAAATTTAGTACATTCCTGACTGAATTTAATACAGGAAGTTAGTTTTGCAATAAGCATTGGGGATATATTACTTCTGATGGTGTCCAGATATGGGCTTACAGGGCAGAAACAAATTCTCACACATATTCTGCACAATTTGCTGACAAATGGTGTGGGGGAATGTTGGTGTCACCCTATTGTGTTACAACAAGTGCGACAAGTAGCCTGGATATTATCATGGTTAAGTTTATGTTCACTTTAACAGAGGGAAGCAAGCCCCTGTCACACATACATGTAGCCGAATATTGCCTCCCAAACACTAGCCGAACTCCTCCAACCATATGGTTAGGAGTAGGTTAAGAGCAAGGTCGGCTGGTTTAAAACATTCTGGTGTGAACGAGAGGTTCGGCCATGGTTGGCTGGTGTTCGAGAGTAGGTTGGGGCGTGGTTGGTAGTCAAATTTAACTCAAATTTGATTCAAATAGAAAGGTAGGTATGGCCTAAATCTGGTCAGACTACTCCCGAACTTCAGCCCAACTTGGTTGGTTGGTGGTCCACGGTTGGCTGAAGGTCGGGGAAAACGAAAGGTTCTGAATTGTGTGACGGGCTTTAGATCCAGGCTGGACATCATAAAGCACAAATGGCAAAAGAACAAGTATCTCAAGCTGTGTAACAGCACTTTACTCACTCTTGTGTTGGTTCCTTCAAAATCTCTACATCCTACAGACTTGACAGTACACTGTCCTTCTGTGGCACACTTCTTAACCACCAGGCTGCTCTCATTTCCACTCATCCTGTGGAACGTGTAGCAATATTTTGTGCCTGAAAAATAGATTGAGGCATAACAGATATTAGAAATGGTATATTACGTACATTAATATGTATATTAGAAATGGCAAGAAGATATTAGAGGCCATATACTACACATTCACTGCGATAAAAGTGGAAGACATTTTCTTGCAGGTATTTGAATGAAATGAAAAACAGAAAGGCACTGGGTGAGCATCTAAATACAGGATTGTCTTGCTACTGATCGATAAATTTGTCACTTCACTAAACATTTTAGCCCATATGTAACTTAAAGCAGAATATGAACTACCAGGTAATTCAGACTAACGTTTAAAGAAAAGCTTTTAAAAGATACTTGTGTATGACTTGAGGAAAAGAGAATCATACCTTGCGGACACCAGACATCAGGTGCCCACCTGTTACAGTGATAGTTGTTTTCTGCACCGTCCTCACACGTCCAGCACTTCATACTGTTCACATATGGGGTGGCTGAAAAAAGTAGAATCATAAAGTCAAAAAAAAACTTGAAGTATCTATGAGTTGTGAGAAGGATCTTTCCTGTAGTTACCGGGCGATTCTATGTGAACCTAATGTTAAGTACTTTTTCCATGAATCATTTCATCTAGGTGAATGATTGAATAGCAAAGTTCTTTATTAACAACCACAAGAATGTAAAACTTGTAAAACAAGTAGTTGTGAATAAAGAACTTTGCTAAGTGTACTAAGTACTGGTTATAAGAATTTTAGGGTATAGTTGCTGATAGCTTGAGTCAGCATGCCCAATGTAGTATGAATGCAATTAGATATTAATTCATATTAAGCAAATTTTGTATAGATGCTTGAAAAATGGTTTATAGAAATATTAATTTGATTTTTTATGTCAAATTATTATGTATTGAATGTTCTTGGGTTTTTTGTAACTGATCATGATTTTGTGTTTGATTTAATTTTTTGTAATGAAATGTTTGACACAGTAACTAAGTGTTGTTGCATTGTTTTTTGTAAGGAACCCCTGCACACATTTTGCAGCATGGGATCCAGTGTTCTAGCCAGCCTGAATTTTTTTTCTGTCATCCCAATTTTGTTTGACGTAACATCATGTTGAACACCGTAGGCACGACAATCCTAGGGGTTTGGGGGCATGAAAATTTTGAAATCTTGACCCTCTGAAATGCTATTTCCTGCATTTTGAGGGGTAGATTAAGCTTAGTGTAATGACATCTCTTTTCATATCTATACACGCCGATTTTCGTCCATCAAAGATGACGGGTTGGGCAAAATTTTTGTTCATCATGAGCAGCAAAATTCTATCAAATAACGGAAATACAGACGCTGGCTAGTAGAACACTGTGGGATCACTTCCGTGGCAGTAAACAGTACTACAACACTACAACGATAAGCTAATTGGGACAAAGCAACTGATCTTAACACCCTTAACTAATCCTCTGTAAATGAAGACAAAATTACTCCACCTTAAAAGCACTCCAGCAATTTACCGACAAGTCCTGCATCAAAGTGTTCCACAAGATAAACAGGGTCAAGAAATATTAGAGAGATTTTCGGGAGTGACCTGTCTGTTGATGATTACTGCCCAGCAGCCTCATGTCCTTAAATGTACAAAGTTTATCTCTACCACTGATTCCTATCACACCCCTTCCTACCAGGGTAAGATAAGGGAGGCTGCTGTGTGACTGTCTGACCCAGAAATCAAACCGCTGTGACTGGAAACAGTTTAACTCTAATTAAGTTTGTAATCTACAGGAGCAGAGGCTGCTGTACATCCTTGAAATTAGTTCTGGTCAACTAACCATCAACCAACAATATATCATCATAACTGGTGGCCTATAAAACATCAATACTGGTACTCAATACCTAAATATGTGGAATTGAATCTGAATGTAGTATTGACCTACTGAATTTGCCTTATGTTTGGTTATAATGAAGCTGTTTAAAATTTTGTTGAGAAAATTTTCCGCTTGTGTACACACACCTATGAAGTCTCTAATAATCACTCCTGACAGAGGTATTCCATAATATGAACATTTGAATCACATTTCTACATGTATGTTCAAGCAGAATTGTACGGAGTTAGGTGTTACTCTATACATATTTTAGGGTAACACAGACTTTGATACCACAGAGATGGCAGACATCACCCCCTTCACATATGTAAGAATCATAGACACACAAACAGATAGGCCAAAGCAATACATGTACTTCACTCCGATCCCTTGCTTGGAGGTAAAATACTGAAATACTCTTTGCTACTAAAAATGCCTGGGGAAATTTCCAACAGTTGATAAAAGACAAGGCTCCTTTCCGAGATATAAAAAGAGAAATCAATGTTTTGTGTTGATCAGGTGTAAATGGTTTTGACGTTAATGGGTCAAGATTTATCAAACCCTCTGAATAAAATAGAGAAGACATATCTTATTTCAAGATTATCTAAAAATGTTGACAGTAACTGTTAATTTTTAAAAAAATTACTGTATTTTTAATCACTTAAATATACATTTCACGGTAACATTTTATTGACACACCTTACAGCTTGCCCTTGACTTTTAGTTGCTTCAAAACTAAAACATCTCTTCATGTCACTGAGTGAACTGTTTTTGAATGACAAATTGTTTTGGTTGGATTCTCTCAGATTCTACTACCCACTACATTGATGCTGTGCTTCACTTGAGTACATGTTAAAGCTGGGGTACTGATCTTACCAATAATGGGTTGTTTGATTCTCTCCAACCTAGGTTCAACTCCTGACCATGTCAGTCATTCTTATCTACATTCTATTTCTTCCAGACTGTGCATACATGTAGAATTTTACTGTCTTGAGTTTGATTGTATTTCTTACACAAAAAGTTCACAAATAGTATTTCTTACAACGTAACAGTGACAGACAGTCGTAACAAAACAGTTTCACCTCTGCCAACATTATTTCGTTAAAAGCTCATACTTACTGACTGGATATGTTGGTACAATCCACTCCATTCCCTTTACCAAGTCTGTCAACAGCAGGAATATTAGCAGAAAAACTTTCCCAGCCGTTCTCACAATCCTCGACTCCGCACAGAATACAGTCCAGATGTCTTGTCCTTCAGGTACCATCCAATTTGGCAGCATTGTCATACGCCTTGTTCTTTCCTTCTAGCGATTTGTACCATCAACCTTTGAGCACGTGGAAACATAGAGACAGGGGAGTAACTGCGCTTAACACCAACTTAGCCAGTGGCCATTGCAAATTATCAGCTGTGGTGACGTCCTGGCTGTTTCGAGTTCCCACAGTATCTCAGAGGAGTCCTGCTTCTCGGCTCCAGGCTACTCAAAGCTCCTTGGGCTAATCAAATACTTGGAGATCTAATAAGTAAGCAGTCACAGCTCTGTAGACGAGATTTCATAATCAAGATCTTGACAAGTCAGCCTTGGGGTAAAGGAGGACATACCGATATTACTTCAGCAACTGGTACAGGTTCTTAATAGGGAGTATGACCTTGGCGATGGATGATAGTATTTCTTAGGTAGAGACTACTAGGCACTTCTGTACGACATTTACTGTGCAGTAGCCCTTGATGTGACAGCTCATCAGTCTACCGGCCCGCTATGTGACATACAGACTGGAGCGGAAGTTCCAATATACGGCCAATTAAATCTGTAGGAAAGGAAAAAGAAATACATTTGTCAGGTGGTCATTTGTCTCAGTTCATTATTTATCAATGGATGAAAAGTTACTGCAGTAGCATTTGTCAGATAGTAGTAGTAGCAGCAGTAGTGAGTAGTAGTAATAGTTGTAGTAGTAGCAGTAGCAGTAGCAGTAGTACATGTAGTAGGTTGACTAGCAGGTAGCCTGAATAGCTGAGAAAAACTTGAAACACAGACAATGATAAGGAATGAAGTCCAGACCTGTTCCTTTGTAGGAAATGTAGTAGGTTGACTAGCAGGTAGCCTGAATAGCTGAGAAAAACTTGAAACACAGACAATGATAAGGAATGAAGTCCAGACCTGTTCCTTTGTAGGAAATGGCATTAATCTTCGGAAGCTTTTCATACGTGCAGACACTGTCTTTCAGAGTAGTGTCAAATATCCTTTCTCGAGGCAGATCTTCACTAATGTTCTTGAAGAGGAAACAGTAGCAGTCAAAACAAAGGACACAGACCCAGATACCTGGAGATAACTTGGTAGTATCCTCCTCCCTAAGGCTGAACTCTGTCTTAAGACTCTACTTCCTTATAGGTTAGGATGAGGCCCCTAAGGAGAACATCATTGGGAAAATCACGACCAGATGGAAGGAATGGTCGGAATACCTGAGGATCCTTGCCGACTTGTTTGTACGGAGAGTTAAATGATAGGGTCCCTTCGATCAGACGACGTGTGTAGAAATGGTACAAATGAGGAACCCTTTTTTCCCTCAATCTTTTTAAAACCTGACATATTTGAGACTCAGTGCGGGTGTTAGAGAATAGGTAACATCTGCTGAATGCTTATCTTCACTGGTTTTCTTCTTTTATCTACTTGCCACGCTTCTCATGGTTCTTATCAGCTAATTGTCAAGCTTCTGTAAAGGATTGGTGGAGGACTTGTTTGTGAAGAGAAATTTCCACCTGTTCTATTCAGTCATTGATACTGTCTTCTATGATATGAGTCTTTCAACATTAACATACTGGATATGGGTCAAGCTAATAAGCATTCTTTGGGAAGAAAAATGAAACGTATGAGACATGGTATTTCCGTTTGTCAAGAAAATTTAATGTATAATAACAGTCATGTGCTAAAGCATGAAAATAGGCTCAATACTGAAGATAATCACTGTAAGTGATCGTCTTTTTTGCTCATTTTACATCAATTGGAGGAAATCTAAAGATGCAAACATGCTTCTCTCATCCAAGGATGTCATTAAAAACCAAAAAAAAGGAGAAAAAAAATTAACATTGGGACATAAAAGACTGATTTGAATCTTGATAGGGAATCATTTCTTATACAAAACTCTTTTTAAAAGATGACCTTAGCAGTCTGGTATTGAGGCTTTAGAAACTTTTCAACAAATCATGATAAAAAATATACCATACTAAATTTAATATAGAAGCCACTTGCATGTCATTCAAACCCATGCAAATGAAAGAGCCTAGTAGAAACATCTGTATCTGTACAGCCCTTCCGCATAGCACACCAGTTTTGCAAGTACACAGCATGGCAGCAGCTGGTCATATTTAATAATTACACTGATAAAGGACATGTTACATTGGTGCATCTAGCTGCAAGCATTGTTTATGCCTGCGTCACATTGTCGACGAGCTTCGGCCGCATTTGTTGATTTCCGAAAGGTCGCCCGATTTTAGATTGACCGAGGATCGCGCATATTTTTGGCTTGAAAATCGTCCCCGTCACATGGAGCGAGGCTCGGGCGATCGCTCGGGAATACATCAGATTCTATGACTTAAAAAATCAGGCGACTAGTCGCTGATGTTAAGAACACGTTTCCCGTGTCAGCAAGCTTCGGCGGACTCCTAAAAATAGCCGGCGATCCCTAAAATTCGCGCGATGCTCGACGAAACATCGGGCGAAAATGTCGTTTAGAGCTCGCCGATCGATTTTTGCACAATGTGACGGCCCCTTTAAAGCTATCTAGTGAGGATGTCCCTACTACGTAGCAAGGAGTTCCACTCTACAATTATAGTTCTAGCCTGAGAGAGACACATGACAAACATCTGAGACAAATACAGGATATTGGAAAACCCTGTTAGCCACGCTCTAGTATTTCTGAACCCCCGTAACTCAGAACCAGTTACTACATTTTTATGTGCAAGCCTGTCAACAGCAGAATTCATTGGAGACATCCTGTTCATTTCTTGGGTTTAATTAGGGCTCGTTAGACAGAGGTGATTTAACGACTGCAGGGAGTGCTCGCATTTCTTAAATTACACTCATTTCCACCTCATAAACTTCTTTTCGACAAAGTAAATGCAGAGGAACAACAAATTTTGTAGACGAGAAAAAACAGCTTGAAGAAATCTTACAGTTCCAATGACAGTTGAAACACAAAGGGGAGGCTACCAGGCAGCTCACGAACCCAATGCACTTTTACCGCAAGGCTAAATTCCATATTGTAAAGACCAACAATGGTCAAACTGCCCAAGAAGACCACACAGGGGACTGATAAAATCTGGTCTACATTTTTTTGTACATGTATGTGGACAGGTGGTCACTGTAGACAGGATTCTTGATGCTTGTGTCAATGGGAAAAATTATGTACGGGACAACCAAAAAGTGGTCACATTGGCTACTATTAAAGGTGGTCCTTATGTAGTGGTGGTCACTAGTACTTCAGAATGGCAAACTCGAAACTGTACTCCTTTAGCAGACCGACTCCCCTGGCATGTTATCTGTCTATTTGGCCAATTTCTATGCTTTCCAGCCACATCTGAAGCCTGGTACAGGCTAAACTGTACGATGTATTTTTGTACAGCTCATAACTTGATCCATGATCATATTTTAATAGCATTTCAATAAATAGCATTTTAATAGCATTTTAGTAGCTTAAAAGCATTTCATCTACAAACACATGAAGGAAGACCTCCACATAGAGACATAGGACAGCTACCTGAACTATCAAATGATATGCTTTGTTAAACAAGGATCCTCATCACTTCATACACCCCATATCAGGTTACTAATTCAGCCCAGATTGACCTAAAGAAAAAGCAGGACCAACAGTACATATTCTGACACTTTTTTTTACTTGTTTTATCAATAACGTTAGATATCCCTCATAAATAAATAACTAGATGACAGATATGTGAATGGATGGAGATATTGAACGTTTTCTCAACACAAAATGAATCAAAATCTAGCAGTCTTTCTTTTTGTACTTTTGTCCTTTCCCTTGTATGACATTAGGTTGATTTGAGCCTTCATACTTACCTGTTACAGGCTCATTTTTATACATCCAGCACAATTTCTCTTAGTCCTCCTCGATTTTACTGAAAACATTGCTTTGTTCTCTTTACAATTTTATCATTTTTACTCTCGAGGACTGTTATTAAGGTAAGAATTCTGAGCACAAAATGATAACTTTCCCTGAGTCCAACACTAGACCTTATTCCTTCTATTGGCATGAGATTTGCTGTTTCACTCAACTTTACTTGTAAAGTTTCAAGTCAATGTTAACAGTGTACCTTATATTCCACAAGTGATGCTCACCAAAGGGTCAGACAGTGCTACCTGTGCATGGGACATTGTTTAGTCCACACCAGTGGTCACTACCTTTTGTTTCACCCAGTTTCCCACGAATTGCACACCTGGGAATAAAGCCCATTGTCTGCAACAAAACATGGTAGGGAAAGAGGGACAGAACAATAGCAAAGTCCAAAGGGATTCTCTATTTATAGCATGGTCAGTGCAGTTGGGCACCATAAAATGATAACAGTTCACCTGAGGTGGTATACTACATTGTAAAGGACTACTCCTCCCAAGCAGATCTTTTAGTGCCTGCAAGACAGTATCAAATTGGCAAGACAGTATGAAATTGGCCAGGTACATGTAATATCCAATACGGCTGGCTTAAAAAAAAGATTACATACCAGTAAAAAAAAAAAGAGCCCGATAAAAACGCCTAAAAACACGTCAAAAATAAACCGAAGCCTTAGAAACCTCTGCTTGGAGAGTAGAATTTAGACATACCTTACAACATTCTCTCTTCCTCTGGGACCACTGCAAGACTTGTACTCATGTCAGGTCAGCACCAACGCACCTGAAGTTGTAACTACAACGGTCAATACTCGACAGGTATTTACGACCAACCACCACACACGTAACACGCAAATACTTCAGGAAAGGCCCAACCTTCTCCACCTATAGGCCATAGATCACTTCCCCTCATTGGTTGCCTAGCAACCATGTAGATTTCTCCGGGCGCCGACGGTTTTATTGTCGAAAGGTCAATTGTTCACAAGTAAATTGTTGTCCCGGTAAAGAACATTTATAA
Organism: Branchiostoma floridae x Branchiostoma japonicum; assembly: GCA_013266295.2. Taxonomy (NCBI): domain Eukaryota; kingdom Metazoa; phylum Chordata; class Leptocardii; order Amphioxiformes; family Branchiostomatidae; genus Branchiostoma; species Branchiostoma floridae x Branchiostoma japonicum. Next base: position 4,127,001 of record CM023835.1, on the reverse strand, counting down.
TGTTGGTAAATGAGCTGTTCGGATGTTTGATCTATCAAGTGGAGAGGTACAACAATGTAAAGCACAGGTCAACATTGGGTCTTACCCAAGATTTTTGTCCCCAGTCTCCAAGTATTAAGTTGCTATTTTACTCTCCAAGCAGATTTTTTAGGTGTTTTTATCAGGGTTTCTTTTTTGTACTGGTATCTTTTTTTTACGCCAGCCTTCTTCGCATGGCAAATGGATACTGTCTTGGCAAATGGATACTGTCTTCGCAATTTGATACTGTCTTGCAGCCACCAACAGATCTGCTTGGAGATTACTATTTTACCTATTTCACCTTTCTTGAAGCAGATGTCTTCCTCTAAACCTTGTGGTTTTCAAATATTATGCTAGCTTTGCAGATCTCTTCAGTGAAACATTCAACTACATGTAAAAGAGACTAAGTATAATGAGTATTTGCTTTATCCATAGGTGTCAAGCCTTGAGGCGTTAACGGCTTGAACATTATGATTTGAAAACAAACATGTACACGTTTTTCTACCATTGTATCACACAGAAACTGACATTATTTCAACATCTAGAAATTGACTTCAAAATTTCACAGGTTATTTTTGTTTTCCTGTTGTTGTTTGATTTTTATGTGGTGCAGGCGGCTGTATTATAGGGATGTTTGTCTTCATATGTTAATTAAGGGATTAAACGAGTCAAAAGTTCAGACAAAAGGTCAGTTCTCATAAATCATGGCTTTCTTGATCCGTTTGTGATAACTGGCCCCATGCTGAGGCTTTCTGCTCTAGGAGGGTATCAGTAATCTCCAAGCAGATCTTTTGGTGGCTGCAAAGACAGTATCCTTCGATCTTTTGGTGGCTGCAAAGACAGTATCCTTCGATCTTTTGGTGGCTGCAAAGACAGTATCCTTCGATCTTTTGGTGGCTGCAAAGACAGTATCCTTCGATCTTTTGGTGGCTGCAAAGACAGTATCCTTCGATCTTTTGGTGGCTGCAAAGACAGTATATACCCTTCGACCAAGGTGGGAAATGGGTACTATCTGGCCAGTTGGTGACACCGAAAGATGTGGCAAATGGTTACTTCCTGGCCAATGGATACTGTCTTTGCAGCCACCAAAAGATCTGCTTGGAGATTAGGGTATCAGTATCACACATCTCCAAGCAGATGTATGGCTTCGACTTCAAATTTTGATATTTAAAATGCAACGTGTTATACGAATAGGCTCATTGAATGAAAGATACCCATTTTACTCTACCATGCTCTTTCCCTTTACAATGCACCAGTGGTCCTGTGAGTATGGCCCGAATTCCGGGGGCAAAAAAATCATTTGTCCTGGGAGATTCGACGTGCGGCGACACAGCGGCGCGTGTTGTAGGACAGATTTTTTGAGCGTGTAATCAGGCCCGCCACGGACGCGTGGAAAAGTAAAATGCAAAATCATATACATGTATAATTCTTATGACAATGGTGGCTTGGGTTTAATCCACTCACCTACAGACCTTTTTGCATATCTTACATGCTAGATCTACATGTAGTGGTAGGTATGGGTAATGACTAAGTTTTGTTGTATATTAAACATTAAAAAAAATAGAGCCAACACGTCATCCTAACACCTCTGCGTGTCTACCATGGAAGAAAAGTCACACTTCAGGTGCAAAAAACAGGTGTACGTCTTAGGTAGCCAAGCGACACAGAAACACCACCACTGCCACCAGTGTAGGTAACCAAGAGACACAGAAACACACTCCTCACACACTTGAAGTTCACTCTAGACTGGCCCTGCCTCATGGCCGAGCTTTCCTATATTTGGACACAGTGGTCCCTAGTCTACAACTCTTATCTTAAAGCCAGATGTGTTACCAAGACAGGTGCACAGGTGTGTAGCTGACCTCCATATGTTATCCTATGTTGACGATGCTAAATGAGTAAGAGGAAAGTCACATGATACTGTTGGAAAAAAGATACAGGTGTGCAGGTGTGGAAAGTGCTGATGAGGGGGGTTGAGTGCTACTTCCTGTATCACCTCCCAGATAGTAAAACCTACTGTTTCGTGGCAAAATCCCAATATATTCTTGTACAGACAACTGCAAGTGGCTCAAAATTTGATCATCCTTAGCCCAAAGCCTGTGCACAATTGTTACAAAAACTCACATGATATTGTACAAATGAAAGGTAAAAAAACATTAAAATAAGGTTTGATTTCTCAGCAAACAAACCAACAAATAGATACTGATTAGAACATAACATCTTTGAAAGACTTGAAACTCTCTTTGGAGAGATAAAATGTAATGACTACTTTTGTTGCACTACAAGTAGATGCTGACATCAGCCTGACACCCTTGTATACTTGTTACAATACAGTCATGATGTAGGTGAGAAGTACAGATGTGCTGCGATGATGATAGTGTTGAGTGCCACTTCCTGTATCATCTCACAGGTAACGTAACGTACGATGTAGTAAAATACATAACTCCATGTCCCTCTTTCTATACCAGGAGGATTCCAAACCAGTGATTATAGCGTAGGACTTAACGGGGGGTCTCTCTGCCTTTACAAACGAGATTTCAGAAACCTCACACCTCTGTGATCCTCTGTGAGACATCTAGAGCTCTTGAAAACATAAAATCTTGCATTCTTCTTCTTACACAGTACCCTTTGCTTCCTCCAATCCTATGGGGAGACCATTTTGACCTCTAATTTGACCTTCACTTCCTGTCAATCTGTGGTTACACCATTTTCCTTTTCACTTTCAGTCACACTACTGTATTCAAATAACCATAACTGTTACAGAAACACAAGCAGACACACGAAAGCAAAATCTCTGTACATGGAGGTATTAAAAATGAATAGCGTTGAGGCGATTCTGTATCCATGCATATGACAATGTTGTTGCAAAACTTTGAAACTAGCAAATATGACAACAGATTATCATGTACATGAAGGCAATGTTTTAAAAAGGAGCATTCTTGGACTCACCTTGCTCTTCATTTCAACTTCCTTTCAATGCATAGTTTAACTTGGATCATAATTCCCATACATGTAACATTAGTTAAGTGAAGGTTGAAATTAAATTAAATCTGCTACGAAAAAAGAAGCCAGTGCTACCAAGTGAGACAAAACATCAAACCTTGCATGTTACCTGCACAGGATGTGATCAGTCTGATAAAGGATTGTCTTCCTTCATCCATCTTAAAAACTGTCGACTTTATCTTGTGTTTTCTTCATTAAGTGATGTCCTTTAGGCTGGGATTAACCCTCTTTTGTTCCGCCTGATTTCTTAACGCTCATTATGTCTTGTTAACCTCACCTGTTCTCCTGGATCGAATAAATCTTCAGTAGTAAAAACATCCAACATGTTAACGGTACATTTGTATGTGTGTTCGTATTTGCCAAAAATACAAAATCAACTTTCTTTATTTTTCTGCTCTTTGTAGATCACAAGACCCTGTTGACTCATATAAACACTCAAAATTCATGTTATCAGCTCAAGCAATGTGGTTTAAAAGATAAAATTGCCTTTATACTGTTTTTAAGTGTTGACTTGACATTTTTAAAAGGTTAGGAATGAAGCTAAAACTACAGGGGGTAGCCTGGGCACTCCGAAAATTAGCAATAGGTGAAATTACACGAGAACAATAGACAATTAAATCCATCAATGACAAGTAGTACTCTGGTGTACATTTAGTTGTAGTCTAATGTGCTAGTATCTGTATCTGTATAGCTGGTATTATCGCCCTTCAGCGTAGCACACCAGCTTCGCAGGCACCCGGCGCGGCGGCAGCTGGCTACATTACACCGAACGACTTGTTACACCTAACCTTTGAACGTCTAACTCTAAACATTGTTTAAAACTATCTAGTGATGATGCTTCTACTGTACTTGGTGGCAGTGAGTTCCACTCTACGATAGTTCTAGATCTATTACCTCTGACCTCCAAACGGCAAGCCGACCTGGACTGTTAAATCGACACGAATTATGGATAACAATTCGGATCTGTTTATATCGGTCTTTGTTTGTATCTGTATGTCTGATTTTATTGTATTATGTACTGGGCCCTATTGAAAATCAATTTGTCAAAATTGAACTAGGCCACCCAGGTGTCTGAAGATTCAATAAATAAAATAAATAGGAAAAAATGAGTTTTAGTAGTAGTAGTAGTAGTAGTAGTGGTTTTCGTTGTTTCAAATCTGATTAATTTATCGAATGAATTATTTAGTGATGCATATGAAAAGCAAAACTACATGCCTTGTCTGATCTCCACAACTACGGATGAAGATGCCATTGGATAAATGCCAGGGACAAGGAATTTCTGCAAATCTTGTACGGACCTTGTTGTCTTCCAAAGATAGGTCCTTTTCAAGACTGCAACTGATCTGCACCATGTCAAAGCACTGCCTAAAGCTATGCGTAAACAAAAACTGAGAGCTTTTATAACATTATATACATGACTGTACGAATAATTCAAAAGGGTCTCTTCATTGCTTATGACATTTTTACAGAATAGCAATATACAAGACAAATGACAAATGGGGTATATGTGAATCCAAGAATGTAGTTATTTGTTAAGTGTTTTGAGTATAACCAGTTTACTTGGTTTCCAATGCTGTAATTAGTGAGATTACTCCATGAGGGCTCCAGGGCAACGATTTGTGGTCATCCAAACATATAATCATCATAGGACCTTCCATTGTACTGCATGTTAGGTATGTAAACAAAAAGCACATATTGTATGAACTCATGGACCATACATGTATAACTATATGACTCTGATTATGAACATCCCATTATTTCACATTTCTGATTCTGAAAACCCCTTTTGAAGGGACTTGGAGAGAAGCTATGATATGCAAATCAACCACCTGTTACTGCATCCAACACAACCATACTGGCAGGGCAAAAATGTAAAACACTGATAGCTTTTTGAAGCTTGCATATTGTAAGAGATGTGCTGTACTAGAAATCTACACAAAGTTATGTTGAAACTACCAGTTACCAAGACATGTCTACATACAATGTAGATAAGTAAATATCAATAACAATTTCGGATTAATTTAGCAGTTTCTGGCAACATGCAAAAGAGGAGGTACAAAACCAGACATAAGTTGGAAGAGAAAGGCAGCCTGATGTCCCACAGAAAGAGGCAGGGGATAGACTAAGGTCTAAGGTAAGGTTATACAAGACTCAAGTTCTGTATCTGTATCTGTATTTATACTTTACTTTACTTTACTTTATCCGTCCGCTTGTACCCCTGGGGGCGTCGCAGGGAGGTGGAGTTGACAGTCTAGGGCCAGTCTTGTAGCTTGATGGGGGGTCAGGCCATGGGTGCGCAGTGTCTCTACCACACCATCTATCCAGCGGCGGCGAGGTCTTCCTCTGGCCCTCCGCCCTGACCCTCGGGTGATGTACGCTCTGAGGGCTGGTTGTGAGGGTGGCATCCTATCTGTATTTATATAGCCGGTATAACCGCCCTTTGGCGTAACACATCAGCTTCGCAGGCACGCGGCGCGGCGGCAGCTGGCTACATCACACCGAACGACCTGTTATACCTAACCTTTGAACGTCTAACTCTAGACATTGTTTAAAGCTATCTATTGACGATGCCCCTACTGTACGTTTTCACATATTTGGTCATATCTAAACTTTACTTGGTAACCTGACACCACCATCTAGTGGACTGACACAGTACTGCAGCAGTCATTTCAAGCAATTAAAGTGAATTGCTGTTGGGCATAATAATAATAATAATAATGATAATAATAAATGGTTTATTGGTCAAACATTACCCGTGCAATCGCAGCCTTTCATAGTGCTGAATTGATGCAGGGTTTACAATATACAATACAATACATGGTTCACATAATACACATGATACATATTTGTTCCACTTTTTTTTTGTGTGGAACTGTCGCAAGGGTCTGTGCGGCTGCCATTCGGCGCCACCAGGTGAACTCAATACGACTTTCCCCAACCGAAGTTAGGTACCCATTCACACCTGGGTGGAGTGAGGAAAGTCGTGTAAAGTGCCTTTCCCAAGGGCACAACGTCGGGGCGCATGTCCAGACATGTCCCGGATACAACTCGGAATCGAACCCGGGTCTCGCCGTTTCATAGTCGGACGCTCTACCACTACTCCACCCGACGCCACTTTAAACATACATGGTAGGTCTAAGTCAACAAGTAGAGCAGATGGTGTTTTGGTGTGTTTTTGTACATCTCCTTGGTGGTACCACTTTACAGGATTAGCAGGGAAGAGTATAACAGCTGATGCATGAGGCTGTGATTTAGGTTGCGCCAAACAAGCTTGAAACAAACCTTAACAGTGGGTGCTACTAGAAGACAGGTGAACAATGTCCAGACTATGCATGCCATGTACAAAATGACTAATAAACTGGTGGATGTACATGCACCAACTACTAAGTACCTAATACCAGCTCAGAAAAGAACCAGAAATAGTCATGCATTCAAGACAAGAGTTATCAACCAAGGATTGAGGTGTTCAGAAACTCATTTTTTCCGAGAACTATCGTAGAATGGAACTCGCTGCCACCAAGTACAGTAGGGGCATCGTCACTAGATAGCTTTAAACCATGTCTAGAGTTAGACGTTCAAAGGTTAGGTGTAACAGCTCGTTCCGTGTAATGTAGCTAGCTGCCGCCGTGCCGCGTACCTGCGAAGCTGGTGTGTTACACCGAAGGGCGGTTATACCGGCTAAAGCCTATACAGATACAGATACAGAGTAGAACTCGCTGCCACCAAGTACAGTAGGGGCATCATCACTAGATAGCTTTAAACAATGTTTTGAGTTAGATGTGCAAAGGCGAAGTGTCACAAGTCGTTCGGTGTAGTATAGCCATTACTGCACCAAGTATGCGTGCCTGTGAAGCTGGTGTATTACGCTGAGGGGCAGGTATACTGGCTATACAACCACCGATACAGATTGCGGTATCTTCTGACTGGTACCAGAAGATACCACAATCTAAATCGCAGTGTCAGCAGCGGCTTTCTGTAATCACAGTGCTCTGCAGGGGAACTCTTCCTTTGAAATAAAGCGAAGCAGAAAACAACTGTTTACCTGGTTTGCTGAGGGAGAAAATCTGCTAAAGCAGACATTGTTGCTGCTTAATGAGTGGTAAAACTGTCTCTCTTTGTGGTGATACCGACTATGTGGACAGCATCATGCTCTGAAGCATGAAGCTCCCTAGTGAATAAATGCCAGGTCCTGAATGAATTCTTTCATAAATAAAAAGAGCTGAGGACTGGAAGTGTGGTTTGAAAATTGTTGGTGCAAACGATATTGAAATTATACTCAGTGACAGAAGTCATTTGCTTCACATTTGCAAAGATATGAAGAAGGGTCTGCATGCCTTTCTTAAGGCATAGCAAGCCAGTTAATCATAGAAGACCGCCTTTAAGCTTAACGCAATGTTAAGCGTTGTTGGGAAATTCGCTGTAAAGCATAACAGGTCACTTTAATTCCACGTAACGCATTATTTGTTGTCCTGAATTCAACATTAATTAAGGATTATTGATAAATTCTTTGTATCTCGTAGTCAAAGGCCAGATTGCCCCAAAATCATAACGGAGCATCCAAGGTCCAGTTTTGCCAGACATCCCATGAATACAAAAGAACATTCCAAAGAATTCACGGCCCCAAAGTCTTATACAAGAACATTGCCGGCCTGCCTGAATAAACCGTTAAGTGTAGTCAGCCCTCCTAAATTTACCATGGAGCAATTTGCTGAGATCCCTCTTAAGGAAAACTGACTGCTCACAAATTTCCCCAGAAAAAAAGTCTCATGCTTTGTACCTACAGGAGCAGCAGCTAAAGGACTGGTGTTCTACATACTAAGTAGTGAATGAATCTTTATTTTTTACTTTACATGTTACCATATCATGGCCTAGGGGATATAAAACAAGGAGTATTGAATACTGAAATGCTACATTCTAATACTAAGTCCTAAAAGTCTAAATATTACAACTTACAAAATTATATACTATTTAACATAAAGAAATTACCACATGTATAGTAATCAATGAAGACATTGACAGCTCAATAGCACTGTACCTAGCTACATGTAGATGCTGAAATGCGTACTCTCTGGTCATTGTTTGGAAGGGCTCACGGCACAGTACAGTACTGTACTTAAACCAGAGGTTTCATCTCTTTCAAAAGACAACAGCTGAGCTTGTTAAGAGCTTCAGCGATACCAGGGGAATGACTGTTATTAGAGACTGGAATCTCCTTGAAGGCACAAGACCCACCACAGACTTTGATATGTGTGTTGGCTAAGTTCTTCTGATATCTATCAGGTTCCACTTTCCATTATGGGATCATTTATCCAATACTATCAAAGGTAATCTTAGGCCACACCAATTTGGTTTGTTGGTTCTCAGATTTTTTTTTGAAAAAATATGAAGCACCAGGGCGAAAAAAAAGCAGAGGCCTAGTCATCCTATGATAGCTCTATTAATGCTACGGTCATGAAGTCAACATACATTGTACATGTACCAGGGTGGTTTGTAACTCAAACGATGAATTTAAACTTTTAATCAAACCGCTGTATTGAAAGATGGAAAAACTGTAACAACAACTAGGAAGAAAAGTACTTTCTTCAACTGTTGGGGCCAAAATATGAGCATTTTAGAGTTGATTCAGAATCTGATTTTTTTTAATCAAATCAGAAAAAAATGAAGAGGGCAAATCTGAGAACCAATTGATTATATTGGTGTGGCCTTAATTATATATTATAAACTGCAACAATCTCATGAAACATACCAGTACATGTTAGGCTGGATATTTCTCCTCAAAATACTTGCTTCAAAGAGAGTGCAAACAAAATCTTATCAACGACAAGATAAGGAGATATTTAGGTCCTTCTCCTTATCTATTCCTTGAAGATAATTGCCAGGAGAAACTATTAGAAAGACTTTGTTGTTGATATGTTGAAAAAAGGCACACTTCTGGGCTTAGAGATAGCATGATTTGAGCTCAGGATAAACAAACAAGAAAACAACTTACAAGCCGGAGAGGGTTTTTAGGATTCCTTGAGAACACAAACTACAGAATTCTCAGATCTATGAGATCTGAAGTGATATCATAGTAATTGCTGACTAATGTCTAGTATACGAACTCAACATGAAAATACAATAAATAATGCTGACTGTAAACTGTATTCTGTACTTAGGCCACACCAACTTTGTTGGTTCTTGTTTTATTTTTGAAAAAAACTGTAACAACTAGAAGGACTTTCTTAAACTGTTGGGGCCAAAATATGAGCATTTTGGAGTTGATTCAGAACCGGAATTTATTTCTATTTTTTTGCAAATCAGAAAAAAAGTGAAACGGGCAAATCCGAGAACCAACTGATTAAATTGGTGTGGCCTTACCTTTACAAACTGGTTCAACATTTCACTGGAGGAAAATTGCTGCTACTGTAACATCATCACAATAAAAGTCCCCACTGCATTGATACAGTTTAACTCCTTACTCTGCTATGCAACAATAGACTCCTAAAGACACCAATATCAGACTCACACTGACCTGAGTGACCAGAGAAACGGACATAATTGGGATTAAGTAAACAGTCCTTCTGGGGTGGTCAGCTCTTAAGGTTTTTATCAAAAAGGCTCCACCTCTTACAACTACAGCCATGGATTATACTGTGACTTAGAGTCAAAATAGCTGTTGCCAAGTGACTGTCAACAATTTATGGAACAAACCTTGCAAGAGACTTGGTTAAATTTTTTTCTCAATCTGATAGAGAAAAGATCTTAATAACTTAAGGATCATTTACATTCAATGAAGTTTCGAATACGTTTCTGTAACTTGTTGTTCATGTTCATATAAGACATAAACATTAATTATAAAGACTATCAGTACACAATAAAATTATGGAGAAAACATTTCATATTTCAACATCTAGAAAAAAATTGATACTCCTTAACTTATTTGATGTAGAAATTTAAATCCCCAATTTTGGTAAATGACAATGATTTAAAGTTAAACAGTCTCACTTTGCTCCAAGAAAATTATGCCCGAGCAGACCTCAGATTTTGAATGAAAGTTATATGTCCTAAAATAAAGTAATCTTTCAACTTTCACTCGCATAAACATATCTTCAAAAAATCATGATCCTTGTCAAATAGCTCATTCTAACCAATTGGAAAATGAAATTTCATCTTTATCTGTTTTCCAAGCACTCAGATGACAACCTGTTCAAGAAGGAGTTAATATTGAGTTTTGAAGCCTAAGTTTTTTTGAAAAATGATAAATCAGTCCCTGCAGTCCTGGCTGTTACTCCAGTATAAATCCAAGGCCTACGTATAATCTCCGAGTGTGATACCATCAGAGATGTACAATACACCCAGACGCGTGTCATGAGCCACCAGATTACAACAAACAAAAGGTGATGTTTTACCTGTAACAAAAGATGGTCCATTAGCCTAAACCAGAGTATTCAGATAATTGTTCACACTTTTACCACTACACAACTCAATTCTCTGGTAGAGTGGGTTCAAAATACCCGAACTATTCGTTTTCAAAATAACCGTAAGCAAAAAGGAAAAGAGAAAAGCAAACATTGTTGATAAGTCAACACAAAATGTAATTCGAGATACCATCTGTACAAAAAATGTATTTAGATACTTAACATTTTTACTTATCAAACAGCAACTCCTGATAACGTGAAGTTACACAGGCCATTTCACAATTCCTAAAGAAAAGACCCTTCATATCTTCATATCTACGAAAACTCAACAATATGGCAGAGACAAGAAGTAATTGAGACTATTTGTATATCTGTGTCTGTACGGGCGGATATACCCCTCCCGCATCAGACACAAGTCATATATGAAACCCGCAGGTTCGCCGTGTACTGCAATCAGGCTTCCCGATCTTCGCACGCAAAGAAAAGCCGTGATCTTTCTGGGAAATCAAAATGCTGCTGCACCAGATAGCTAGAAACTTCATCCATGTAGATAACTGAGATAAACTTGGACACTGACAATCCTTTTTTTGCCTTAAAATGTTACTCTTAGGAAAGGGATATATGCTAAGAGAGATCTTAAATGTGTTCACAAAAATCCAAAAAGTCTTATCCAACCTCACCTGTTATTGTAGACCCAGAAGAAAACTTGCCAGCCGAACTGGGTGGTTCATATCTCAAGCTATATCTACAAACGTCTGCCTTTATTATAATAAGGGAGGGTATTGAATGGGTTTCCTGTGATATCAACACAACATTACTTTCCAAAATGAATACAATTATCATTCTACAACATGATATTCTGAAGAAAAATCTATTATTTGTTTTGTCTGAAGAAAACACATTCTGGCATGTTCGGCTCAGTTTCTTTTTGAATAATCTGGTGTACTGTATCCCCCTTTGAGAGCCTCCTGGGGACACATGTCTGGCACTGCTCATCACCACCTGCTGGTCTTGAAGGGTCTGACAGACATGACCATCTCCAGCACACAGAACCAATTCATTATCACTCCCATCACCAAGGGAGACCAGGGCATGGCATTGACAGCCACAGGACTGTCTGCTAGAGTCTTGAGAGAGAATCCCACTATAGCCCCTGTCACACATTCAGAACCTTCTCCAGACCACCAACCAACCAACCAAGGTTGGCTGAAGTTTGGGAGCAGTTGGACCAGATTTTAGGTTATGCCTACTTTTTATATAAATCAAGTGGAATATGAGTTTTATTTGTCAAATGAGTCAAATTTGATCTCTGAACACTGTTGACGTTGTCCCGAACACCAGCCAACTATGCTTATCCTTGAGTTTGGGATCTGAAGTTGTAAGTACTTTTCAAGAAAACTACCGGTAGTAGAGTCTATGATCTCTTTTTTGAAGAATTTCACATCATGACACTCTTCCGGGAGGAATATAACATGTACTGAAGTTTGCCAGCAAAACTTCACTGGTCATGGCAAGACGGTTTTACTAGATTTTCTGCCTAAAAACTATTTCTAAAGCATTTCTCATCAACCAGTTCTTTACAGCACAGCCAGCAAAACTTCACTGGTATAGCAAGATGGTTTAGCTAGTCTAAAATTTTCTGCCTAAAATCTACATGTACATGTATCTCTGCAAGCATTTCACATAAACCAATTCTTTACAGCACAGTCTAATCATCAAGTCCCAATTGGAGTAACCACATCATTTGTAGTACCAACAGGTGCCACACCATTTCCCCTTCCTCTTCCCTGTCCTGTAAGTCTTCACATGTCACGTCTTCAAGTTCTGTTTTCCTCGCCTTGCTGCCTTACATCTGGAACTTCTCTCTATCTCCTACTGCTTCAACAGGCCTAAGACTGCAGCCGTTTTTAATCTGCTAGATGAAACACTGACTGTCCCAATAACCCACGCCACTGGGTTTCTTGGGAACTGACCACACAAGGTGGTTCCGAAGTTCAAAGCTTTCTTATGTTTTAAAGAAGCTGCTTTTCCCATATTGGTCTCCTGATGATGCAATATCTTTACTGACCAAAGTGATTTTCTTGGTCCAAAAAATGTAGCCTGGGTGCCATCCGATTTGTAACAGGCCTAGGGCTCCTTGCGCAAGCAAATGCAAGGAGCCCTGTTAACTCACAAAAGGAGCCTGAGTTATATGTTAACTCACAAAAGGAGCCTGAGTTATAAATTAGATGGCACCCAGGCTACATTTTTCGGGGGGCCTGCATCCTGTTTCACATAGAGTGTAACTACTGGTAGCCATTTTCTATTCCAGAGGTACAAATGTACATGTAGCTGGGCCACTCAAAATCGACGTAGAGCATAATCTGTGCATTCTACGCTAGTATTACCATAAAGCAAAGCCAGCCTGTTGAATTTAACATAAATACTAGCCACTGCCTTCATCAATTTAGCGTTTAAGTGTTGACGGTAACCCCCCTTTTTTCAGAGATTAGAAAATCATTAAATTACCCTTTTTTTGTAAAATTTTGAATTGGACTGTGTGCAAAATGCAGAGTATATAAATGTAGTCCACCCTGACATGGATTTAATTTTTTTAACAGAACTTTTGACAGACAAACACATGGTCCGTGAGCTAACATGGAATCCAGAACTGACCTGCATACCTGCACAGTGATACGTACTGTGAACAATGGGAGATCATCAGCAGGTATGTTACAGAATCAGCATGCCAACCCTGTCTGTACTCTCCAAGCAGAGGTTAGTGGAGAAGATTGTGACCTTTCTATTATGTCCCATTGGTGGAGAGTGGAGAGTAGCGACAAAAAACGGGGCATATGATAGAAAGGTCACAATCTTCTCCACCAACCTCTGCTTGGAGAGTACCTGTCTGCTATTGTTATTACCTGTTAAATTTGTGTATTATAAATGAATGAAAGACCTTTATTGTACATTTATGCCCTTATGAGCTAAATACAGGTCATGGTGATAAAGTTCTATCTTACTACATGTACATCTATAGCATACTGTACTACATGTAATATGTACATACAGGTTCAGCTTCTTCTCACTATAAACTAAACCCCCTGGGTGCAATGCACAAACATGTGAAGCAGTTTTATGACATTGAAGCCACTTGTACTGCAAAAAGATTGTGGTTTATCCTAATCCCAACTAATCCCACCAACTCCTCCTCCTGACACAGATGTAGAAAATCTGGACGTCTCCTATGGTCGCTTGTTTTTCTGCTGCCCACCGTGCTGCATTTTGTAGGGTAACAGCTAACACGTGTTCCAAAGAAATTCCTTCTTTCTAAATGAAAGGGATCGCCCCTATCCAGTACTAATTAGTCAAACCGACTCTGAGAGGAATTCCTTTCTTTGATCGCAGTCTGTCCTTTGAGAGGTAGACATTCTTCTGGGTAACTTTTCGTGTGATGTGGAGATTGATTTTGGTTCATATAGATGTGGCAGAATAAAATTGGTAGCATATTCAGATGTGTTTCAAAAGAGTGAGTCGCAGAATAGTTTTCTCTTGGTAACATAAAGTTACTCTCCAAGCAGAGGTTTAGGCTTTGCCTTATTTTTGGTCGACGTGATTTTAGCCATTTTTATCAGGCTTTCTTTTTTGGACGGGTATCTATTTTTTTATGCCAGTCAAACTTCGGGTGGCGAATTGGATACAGTGCCCTGCCAATTTGATACAGTGATTGTCTTGAAGCCATCAAAATTTGCTTGGAGATAAACATCCAACCACCTTGGAGATAAAGAGCCAACCACCATAAAGGCACAATTTGGTACTTCTAAAGGCCAAATTTGTAATCAGTGACAGGTCCAAATGCTAATTCCCATCTTCTCTGACTGGGCAAAGTGTGAAAATGGGTGTTGCTGGTGTCCTGTGCAAATGTCTCAACCTCTAAAAGGCATAAGATTTTTATTCTATTTTACCATTTATTCAGAAATATGTAGGATATTGATACAGTAAATGACAATTTAAAAATGTTGCATTTAAACAATTCTGATATGTAAACTTTTGATTTTTAAAGAATCCATGGGCTCTTGTCGTCTTTTAAGAATACACCTGGCAAAACACACAAATAATCGAGCACAAGCCTTACAAATAGAACACATTTCATCTTGCTTTCATCAGGCCCTGCTCAGAATCAGGTAATATTGCAGAGATACCATCTGTATGTGGTGAGGTGGGATCAGCAAACACCCCCAGATTCTACATGCCCAATTAGCAATGCCAACCCAAACAGACATGCCAGGAAAAACCTCCACATGTAGAAAACAGAAGGGCAAGGAATTCCTACTGGTCTCCTATGGTTATCTGCTCCAGTTTTCTCAAGACAACTACATGTACGTACTGAGCAACTCAGCCCACATTCAAAGGTATATTGTACATAATCTCCAAGCAGATCTTTTGGTGGCCATCACACAGGCACACACACAAGAAAAACCTTCTTTTTTTCCTAACTTTATTTTGTCTGAGTACTAAGGGTGGTTTCTTTGGAATGGCAGTGGGAAAACAACAAAGGTTTAGTATAGGTTTGCAGAATTTGTTTCATTTGATAACATAGCAGGTAAGCACTGGCATCATTATATTTGGCAGGTATATTTCCAAGAGAGAACGAGACACAACTTTAACCTAAAATATCAAAGTGTTGGTAAGGGTTGCAATAAGTTGGAGGAAGGCTTTGAGGAAGAAACCCGTTGTACCCTAGGTGCCAACATCCCAATTTCTTTTCAGGACATTCCATATTAACAAGTGTCATACATACATGTACTAGGAAATACACAAACCTGCAGGCCTGGTAGCATTATACATGTACACATAACACACTACCAGTAGCTGAAGACATGACAACCAGAAGAAAGCATGGAAAAGATGCTGTACAATGCTTAAGAAAAAATGTCCTCTTACCAGATAGATAGATTCTGAATCAGCCAGTGCACTCATATAGTACGCTCTCCAAGAGGATCAGTATTCATTGTGTTCAACACCACATCCAGAGACTACTGGGGTTTGGGCCATACCATTCAAACATGGTGATGGGGAGTCAGCTAAAGTCTCCAACCAAATGTTGTTAGGTAAAATTGTAAGCACTTACAAGTTTATCCTGGTAGGAAATTAAGAAATACCGGTATTCACTCTCATAGTTGTTACCAACCAACCAGCCAGCTAACATTCTGACTGATTCATACTTAGTTGGTTGGTGACAACCATTGGAGTGAAAATGATCTAACCAAAGGCAAAGGTATAACGTGTTACAGGTTAATGAACTGAATGCTTCAGCCAAACACTGATATCCAAACCTTGCGAAAACTTTACATTTTAAACTTAAACTTAAAAATGATACACTTGGCTGAAAAGCCTGAAATAATAATGGAGGTAAGGAAATTCTCTTTTTTCTGACCTTCTTGATGTGATTTAATAGCATTTAAACAGTTCAACAAAAGATCATGAGCAAGAAAATACCATTTGATAATGTGACCACACTTATCCATGTGTTACCAACCTTAAGGCCTGGGTCTGACTTTTAACTCGAGACAAGACCAAAGGCTTTGCACGCAGTAGATCAAAGCGAATGCAAGCATTTCTACCACAATCTGGATTAAACTCAAAGCCGGGAACCACATCTGGAAACATACACTAGGGAAGAAAACCCACCAAAGCCACAATTTTCTCAGTCTCGGTATGTGACCTGCAAATAGGACAGGATTTACACTGCAGCTTCTTGTCAACTTTTAAAAACAAGCCTGTTCTCTGCAAAAAAAAGTACACCCACAACTACCATATATGTCTAGATGCTTGCTTTGAACAAAGAGGTCCCTATAACCTCCTTGCTTTGAAGTTGGACTCAACCTCAAATTTTTTACTGCAGCACCTGTTCCAATGGGAGGGCTGTGCGAACAATTTGAAAACATTTTTTACACCTTTTGTTTCCTTATGAACATTTCTAACTTGTAGAATTCATCTCTTTTGAATTAAGAGGAGACAAAACTGACTGGAATAGAAACTTCAATGCAAGGACAGTCAGCAACGATCAAAGGGATGTAAACTCGAAATGACATGCTCTCTTAGGAATATTTGAGTATATGTCAGAAAAATGCTTTGAACAATATTCTTTTAAGTAATTCTTGCGAGGCAGCAAGCAATAAGAGTTAGCCATCATTGTAAACTGATTGAAACATTAAAAAAGTTGAAGGAAAATGCACTGATCCGAACAGTTTTCATTTCATTATGTTCAGTTTTCCCTCAAGAAATCATGGGTTTTAGTCTTGTTTGCAAAACAGCAGGAAACGTCCACGTCTAATTGCACATTTTTCTTCTCAACTTTGGAGCCATGGGTTTAAAATGCCTGGCCAAGTGCCAGCCTTGTTAGCAGCACTGATTGTCTGCATCACCCACATTCTTCAGAAAACACAGAGCAGAAATAGCATATTAGATGTCTGTCAAACTCAATCAGCCATTTTTACGGATTTCCTGACACAAAATAAAAATTGGTTTCCTTCTAATCAGTAGTACCAGTCATATTTCTTTTCTAGACTTTTGTGGCTTTTGTTAAAAGTACTTTTTAGGCCACAACAATTTAATCAATTCGTTCTCGGATTCGCTTCTTAGTTTTTTTCTGATTTGCAAAAAAAAAGATTTTAGGTTCTGAATTATAACTCAGCCTATGTATGTTGACTTCATGGCTCCTATTGTAACATTTTGGGCTATCATGGGGTGCCTTAGCCTGTTGTTTTTTTCGCCCTGTCACTTTTTTCTAAAAATTCCGAGAATCAACAAATTAAATTGCAGTGGCCTTAGTTCAAAGAAAAATATTTAGGATGAAAAAAAAATGTATCAAACTAAAAGGAACTGCTGGAAATCACTGGCTTTTATACTTAAGAAATTAATCTCTTTCTGCATGAATTCTGATGTTAGGTCCCAAAAAGTCATGGCAACGGATACCAAGATTAAGACTAAAAGAACCCCTTGGGCTGTGTTGGTAAAGACAAGGTATCAGGACTCTGTGTTTTTCCAGTACTTCAAAGGAATTCCTTGGGCAATGTTTTATTTCCCTTTGGGGATCTGTTACAAAGGGCATATTCCAGGTGAGCCCACATCAAAGACCCTGATTAGATATGCAAATGTATTCTATTTAGTATGCATCAAGCATCAACCAGCAGGTTTCTTTTCTAAGAGTCTGGATCAGCCATAAGGTATCCAGAGTATAAACAACAAAACCTCAATTATTCTTACCTCTTCTGATATTATTTCCTTCATTTCTATGCTATACACAAGGATGAAATAATTTTTTCATTGGCATCATTTTGTGAACAATCTAGAGCGCATTCTATAACATTAGTGGCAAAATCTGAATATCAATTTCATATTGTTCAATTGTTACCATCTATATGCTATGTTATCCAAATTTAAATTTTGCTTTTCTCGTTTTAGAAAAAGTGGAATACTTGAATTGAAGTTAAGCATGTTTCCTAGCTACTTTCCTGTTGTGGTTGGCTCATATGAGACTGTGAAGTTTTAAACTAACTAAGTTTGAAAAGGAATTTGACATGAAGGCAGTGTCATGGCCACAACATAGCCGGGGTTTTCCTTTGGTAGGAAACAAGAGTCTGGCCAGAGGAAACAAGTCTCAGCAGTCTAGAGTAAGACATAAACTCTTTTCTTCCTAGGATGTCAGATGCAGCTTGTCCTTTTCATCCACACTTACTACACTGGTGCAAAGTTAAATTTAGTTTGGCTTATACGTTATGTCTCAAACACAAAGTATCAAACTAACTGTTTTGAACAGTTAAATCTAAATGGTTGCAATGTTTTGGTCGGGTCTGGTTCTTACCATATGACAGCATATAATGTCAAATCATCAAACTCCACACGAAAAGTTCTTCTGTATGACATGTACATGATTGTACAAGGGTAGTACATGCAAATCCTAATTTGTCAAACACTCCAACAGTTGTTCTCATTTTGTAGACAAAGAAGCCCAACAATTTCAAGGTAAATCTTTCATTTTATTATGAAGCAAGTTTAAAATGTAATTTGCCATTACGCAAGAAATTGGACATACCCAATTTTTTTTACTGTACAACTCCAGTCTTTGTCAAACAATGAGAGATCCACTGCTTTTGTAACGTCATGCTATGTAGATGACACACATGACTTGGTTAGCAGTGGATCATAGGTTGCAGAAAAACTGTGGCACCCCCTGTCTTTCATTTTATTGTGTTGAAAAATCTTGCATCTCAGTGCCATGAAATGGAATGTTGCTGGGCACTTGTACCAACCTTGTCCTGAAACAAAGAGGTGTAAACCTCACAAGCGAAGTCTGGCAACCATCACTGCCACTCCTACAAGTCTTGAACTTGTCAATTTACCTATTTACTAACTTTCTGACAAGGACACAAAAATAGATCTTTATGCCTTTACCTAATTAAATTTTGGCAGGATCAACCCAACAATTGCAATTTGTGATGATGAACAGCACATTACTTCTACATATTTGCAATTTTTGGTCTCGGTATTTGTTTCTGACATGTGCCAAGCTGTATTTTCTGAAACAGTTTTAAGCATGAGAAAAATGCATACATGTATTAGTAAGATTTCAAAGTCTATGATGTCTTGAAAAACTTTGAAAAAATTCCTGCGTTATTTCTTGTGAAGAGACTGCATTTTGTAGGACTTTGATGTTGTGAAAAATGACAAACCAAAACAACTCAGTAATTCTTATATTGACATCTTTTAAAAGGACTTAATTGGGTAGATAAAGGGCTGGACTGAAGAGGAAATACAGTTGGAAGAAAAATGTGCTGAAGCTGCTGCCATGGATTCTTTACAATAATCTTGTACCAATCCACAGCTTGTATTACATTTTCCTATTTGTCCTGGATGTCAGCAAGAGAATACTGAGCAAATTCCAATACTCCAAGACTTTTCATTCTTTGCTACTCTAACTAGCTATTGGAGAACGACAAACAAAACAAGAATTCAGAGACCTCATACCTCCATTAAATATCTAGAGCTTTTGTAAAAGTTTTGTTTTTTGGGATTTGTCTCATTATGATATGATTCAGCATAATCTATTTTGATATATGGTTTTCTCAACTCAAATTACATATATTTTATATGTGAAAGTCCTATCCTTTGGCAAGGTTTGCTCATGCATGCTCATAATTTACCAATAATGAATCATAGCATTTTTGCAATGATTATGCAAATTATGCCTTTATTGTATATGCTAATGTTCCTCTTGCCGTAGATTACATACATTACAAGCCAAAAACAATACCTCCAATTTCATGGAGGTAACAAGTTTTGTTGCCTGCATATGGCTAAAACTTACAGTCTGGCTAATTTCTGTTTGGAAGAGGATCTCTACCCTTTTTCTTATTCTGAGGTGAGCCATGTTCATCATCACCTGTAATAGCACACGTATCGATTCTCTACGCAGGGCCATTCTAATCAACTTTAGGTCTGACCATGTCTGGGAATTTGCTAACAAGATGTCTGATACTGGGACCACAAACTGTTTCTGGAGTTTTTCTAGTGAAACTATACCTAATGGAGAAAATTGCTCTGACACTCAACTTGCTCTGGGCCTGTCAACACGACGCTATAATCATGAAGAAAGAGATTATCCACAGGCGAAGGGTGGGATAAGAGAGAACAGCTAATCTCCAATGGCTGCTGATATTGGAATGCATGCTTGGTACATGTACATTGCATACTACATCCTCAAGTTGTTGAAGACTTTTTGAATTCTGTTCACTGACTGATTGCTTTTGATAAAACTTTCTTGTGGTGGTTTTGTATGCTCTTCAATGATCATGATATTCATATTCACTTCAACACCTGGGTCCAATAACTTTTAAAGGCATCCAATGCAA
The DNA here is from genome assembly GCA_013266295.2 of Branchiostoma floridae x Branchiostoma japonicum. Classification (NCBI taxonomy): domain Eukaryota; kingdom Metazoa; phylum Chordata; class Leptocardii; order Amphioxiformes; family Branchiostomatidae; genus Branchiostoma; species Branchiostoma floridae x Branchiostoma japonicum. The sequence goes on along the minus strand of CM023835.1, from coordinate 4,106,690 downwards.
TTTCAGGATGGCAAAACAAAACAATATTCTGGGTGAGGAAATTATCTGATATTGACATTTATTGCCATTTCTTAGCATATCATCACCATCATTTCATATTTGAAGCGTTTCAAATAGCCCCAAGTACCTAAGGAGTCCCAATATTTTTTGGTACCACCAATGAATAGCTAGAAGTGGCCTACGATATGAAACAAGCAACTGTTTTCCATCAGCGACATCACATTTTGCTTAACAGAGTATGTATGGGATAGGGTTGATTCAACTTACTACTGTAACATTAAATAAATGACTAGAAAATTGACTTTGAAAATCCAGTTTTACTGCCCTGAATCACTTTGGGTGCCTTAACAAACAGTAATCCATTCCATCTTTTTGAGATGGCCGCCTTCAATCAACAGAGTACTAGAAGTTAGTCTTCAAGGAATCACAACTTGATTCACCTGGAAGGCAACACATGCTCATTAGTTCTGACTGACATTCTAATCAAGAACTTTAAAAAAAAGCCTTAGACATATACACTGGACTATAGACATGACAAAGGTAGAGCAGAAAAGATCTGTTTTGACAGAAGCATTATCTGAAGGATCCAAGTTGTTAATACAAGTTGCAGTAGGTTGAGGTTATCTTCTTACAGGTAGATCTATGTTCAAGGTTGCTCTTTCTTAGATGCAAATTTAAGATTAAGAAAGAAGGGGTAAGTGGAAAGAAGTTTTTCTTTTGATTTCTTGCAGGTAAAGACAAAACTGGTATTAAGTCTTTTTTCTTAAAGATTAACAGAATAAAGTAGAGTGGATTCATTCCTCAAGCTGTCATTTAGCCTTTGTACACCTGAAGAAGCCGACAGGGCGAAACTGGTCGTGACAGGCTGAATGAAAGTTCTAAACGGGAACTATGCGGCTCCTTACTGAGGGACAACTGTGGTGTGATAGACGTCGGTTAGCTTGAGGAATGAATCCACTCTTCTTTATTCTTTTTTCATACAGAGGTACAGAATAAATAGAAGCTCAGTATATACCGGGGTAGCTTTTCCTCTGAGTCAGATGCAATTACAAGAGGCCATTGTAACAGCTAAGAATGCCACCCATGTCCATATTTATAAAAGTTAAAGATGCTCACCTAAGGAAGTCTCCTGTCCTTGAGACATATCTCCAGAGATCTCGAGTATCCTGACAGACCTACATGAGTGCAGGATCTAATCAGGACCATTCCCAGGGATGTACCAGACAGGAAATTGGTCTGTCTCTGTTGAAGATGTTTAGGACTGAGAAGCCCTTGGAGATCGCCAGTTCATCTGGTTACAAAGATTTGTTTTCACATCTTTGAGAAAACAATGTGGCAGAATGATTCACAGATGTTTCAGTCTTAAATGATTAGAATCTACTACTGTACATTTACTTCAGAGTGTGGTGCTGACACAGAAATCATGGGTGGCAAGGTGGTCTTGTGGTTAGGTTTGTTAACTCCGAAGGTTCTGGGTTCGAATCCCTGGCAGTCCCCAGTGCCTTGAAAAGGCACTTTACACCTATTTCCTCGCTCAGGTGTAAATGAGTACCTAGCTTCGGTTAGGGACGTCCTCTTGGATAGGACGTAAAGTGGACGTCCCGTCTTTGAGGAAAGCCACACCTTGAGCATGTTAAAGATCCCACCACACTTATTGAAAAGAGCAGGGGTCCTTCCCGGTGTGAGTGGTTCAAACCTTACAGTCTGATCTCAGGGTTGACATCTTTGAAGAGGTGATAGTCACCTGTTATGTCAATCCTTCCACAAATGTTGCAAACGTTCATAAAAAAATACATAGATCATATTGGGTGCAAGATAACTTTATATTCTATATATCCATTTATACATGTAATATTGAGAAGAAAGTGTGCACAGTAAAACCCGAACCATCTTTTTTTTTGAAACCTACATTTTGGATTCTGAAGGTATACTTTTCAATGATCATGTTTTCTTCAAGGACATTTGGAAGACTATAATCCATAAAAAAAACATTCAGAGCTGTAACATTATTCCCTGTTCATCAAGAAAGAAGACCAACAGTCAGATAGAAAAAACACGATCACATTTTTGCCCTGCTATGAGGTCAATAAAGAGCAGACACATCATGCTAGGCTGGGTCTGTTCCTAATGCATTTTCAATGTCAAATTACCAAAACAGACCTCTGTCCTTTTAAAAACTCAGCGTGAAGTTTGATTTCTGTGTATATGAAGTGACCCAGGGCTGGTTATGATGTAAACAACAGATCTGGTACCTGCTGAAGTCACCCTTTTTTCATTATCTAAAGAATATTGAAGACATATTGAATCATTTGAATATTGAATCATTTGAAAAGTGTTTGATTGCATCTTAAAGCTGCATTATGTAACATTAGAACGATGCAAAAAGTCAATTTTCTGGTCATTTCTTTACAAAGTAAGTTGAATCAACCCTACTCCATTGCAAGTGTCATTCAGGAAGTGGATGAAAGATCATGTTTAAAAGCTGAAAATGTTACATAACACCCCTTTAGGTTTTTGGACTAGTGCATCTAAATAGAAAATACCACAATTTCATACACACTGGAAACATGATTTTATTGCTGAGGACAGACATTACCTCAAAATTCAAGATACATCCTTGTCTGTATGCTGTAAACGAAAAGAAATATCTACCATTGAGTCACAGGTACATGTAAGCAATATATCTAAACAGACGTGTCTTCGATGATAGCAGTTCTACAAAGTTTTTTCACAACTTTAATATGGTGTACTCTTAGGATTCTTATTGTAAAGACGGATAAGAGAAGGTGGGGGATAATACCGTAACAGTTTTTTTTCTGCAAAACATCACTTCCACATTAGGTGTTCACACATATACTCTCTTGTATATACAGTAAAGTTTGAACGTGTAAAACTTGTATATTAACCTTAAGGCCTTTAGCACACTTAAAGCAGCCATTTGACAACCAATGTTTATGGAGTTAGGCAGCAGAGAGAATCAAGACATTGAGCAACACAATAAGAATTAATCTGGTAACGTTATAGAAGCATGATGTTGTAGTACAAAGCTAATGAGTTGTTTTTGCTTCTTTTGCATGTCTTATGTATTGTACAACCCCTGTATGTAGGTGGTGTTGTTGTATCCAGAACCGTGCTTCATCCAGAACCATGCTCAGGCACAATTATGGATAGTTCATGCGTATCCAGAACTGTACCTGGGGCAACTCTACGTTCTTGGATACACCGAGACTATCCAGAACTGTGCCTGACCCTAACCCATTCAAGCATTGAACTAGATAGGCACGGTTCTGGATACAAAAGGTGGGACAGTTTTTCAATTTGTTCCCCCACAACAAGTAATAGTTGTAATATTTAAGATAGTCATGAAGTTAGACAGTGAAAAATATGACTCATTAAGATATGCAGAAAACAATGCAACTGTATGGAAATTACTACAAAGTACCTTAGGATGCCAATGGTTTGAACTTCATACACTATCAAAATTCACAAATATATTTATCAACAATAACTGTATCATGAAAATTAAAGCTGGCAACGCAAGAAAATTAGAGTTAAACTTACAACACATTCTTGAATATTTTGATAATCAAATGACATGCGATATCATCAACTGTTCATACAAGTATGGATGAAATTTACAGCAGATTTTAAAATTCATATGTTCCGATAATCAAAAATGACATGCACAATTATGAAATGATGTTACTATATTCCACATTTCAGACAATATATCCTTATAAAAATACATCTGGATACACATAGTCAAACTTTTAAAATATTTACACATGTACAAAATTTCAATATATTCCGAGATATCATTCAAATGCTTGGATACAAATTTATATGCACTTTCTTTAATATGTATTTTATTACAATGACTTCTGTAATTGTGTAACAGTTGAAACTACTGAATACTAAAACAGCATTTATGTCATCATTCTGTGGCAATTATTTGGATTTTTTCACAAATATTTACTAGAATGTTTCTTTTGCTTCTTATGATTTCCAAAAATTATGGCAAAGCCACACTTTAAATCTCCTGTTTTTAGATATCAGCTTCAAAGACAGTGGTTGAAGCACTAAAATGCTTAATTAGAGTCAATGAAATGAAATCTATTACGGTGTTATATTAGTTACAGCTTTAGAGCAGAAGGAAAAGATTTTTTCTGATGAAAACTTTGGCTATGAAGTCAACTGTTTTTTTACGACGTATTGATAAGAATGACAGGCATGTTATTTTTTTCTTTTATCTGCTAAATGCTATAGATGTCTGAAAAGTGCTGCTGCGAGTAGCGTGAGAAATAATACTTGTAATGAGGGGGGAACATGTGAAGAACTGCCGACATTGTATGGCGTTATTGTGGCAAAGATGGCGGTTGTGTGGTTGGTTGGCACCTCTGGATTGCAGATGTTTCCTTCGCAACAGGCTGTGCACACCTGGATAGAAATACAAAATTAAATATAACATCAGACATTAGAGAGTATAGCCTTGTAAGTTTGGACCTGTTGGACAGAGCCGCTTGGAAACGTGGCGTGAAGACTAGGCATGACAACTACTACAGTAACTACTACTCCTACTTCTACTACTACTACTACTACTTCTACCACTACTACTTCTACTACTACTACTACTACTACTACTACTGCTACTACTACTTCTACTACAACTACTACTACTACTCCTACTACTTCTACTACTACTGCTACTTGTGTGGGTTATTGACATTTTAGAAAGCTGAACTGGGTTCTATCACAACCTCCTATTCCTGACCAGTTGCTAAATTCACATGTCCTGATTGATTGGTCATTAGGCCACATTAATTTTATTTGTTAGTTCTTTGATTTTTTTAGAAAACATATGAAGCAACAGGCCTGCAGCTGGGTGAAAAGGCATCCTATGATAGCCCCCAGTGCTACGATAGGAGCCATGGAGTCAACATACCAGGCTGGTTTGTAATTCAATGAATTTCAAACTTTTAATCAAACTGCTGCATTGACAGATTTTTTTTGCAAATCAGAAAAAAATTAAGCGGGTGAATCCGAGAACCAACAAAGTAAATTTGTGTGGCCTTAGAATCTGAAGAAGGCTGCATTGGACACAGTTCCAAGTCAATTCTTTAAATGGAAGGCATTTCAGTCGCATGGAGACTTCTTTTAGACTTCACTTTCTTTATGAAATATAATAAAATATGATATAATATCACTAGCATTGATATTAGCTTTGGTCCCTTCTTCAATGGAAGGCATTTCAGTACCATGGAGGCAGCTTTTAGACATCACTTTATGCACACATATGATATTATGTTATATTTACTACCATTGATGTTAAAACTTTGGTCCCTTCTTCAATGGAAGGCATTTCAGCACCAGGGAAACCTCTTTTGGAAATGTGAAATAATTTTGTTTTTTGAGTGAAGTGAAATATGATACTAGAAAGGTAACTTTTGCAAAGAAAATACATAATGTTTACCTTCACATGGTCTAGCCTAACAAACTACTGCTCTGTTTATTCTTACTCAAACACAATCATATATATGATGACCAGCCTCTTCAACTCTGTTTTGCTATATAATGTAACCCAACACTACAGCACAGCACCAGTTACCATGGTGACTGCCGTCTGGTTCAGGTCATTGACCTTATTTGTTTGAAAGGGAAGAAGAAGAGGAAGAAGAAGAAACAGAGCAAAAACAGTATGTTTTCCTTCTACGAAGGTTAACATAATTATGTTACTAGCACTGATTTTAAGTTTGGTCCCTTCTTCAATGGAAGGCATTTTAGCACCATGGAGGCTTATTTTGTAAATGTGACATCATTTACTTTCTGAAGTGAAACAACATGATGTTAAGTCACTTTTTGACATTGAGTTTGAACTAATTTATTTCTAGTGACCTTATGCTGAAGTTGACTCACCATGGATCCATCTGTGTTTATAGAACAGCCGACAGTGTTGGGGGTGCAGTCCTCCACAGCTGCACACTTTTTCCTCACCATGACACTGCTGCCCTCACCGTTCATCCTATGTAACGTATGGCAGTACTTGGTACCTGGTGGAGACAAATGGGGTAAGATGGTTGGTTATCTTTGCATTATGTTCTGTATCTGTATCTATATAGCTGGTTTAACTGCCCTTCGGCATAACACACCAGCTTCGCAGGCACGCGGCACGGCGGCAGCTAGCTATAGTACACCAAACGACCTGTTACATGTACACCCAACCTTTGCACATTTAACTCCAGGTATTGTTTAAAGCTATCTAGTGATGATGCCCCTACTGTACTTGGTGGCAGTGAGTTCCTCTCTTTTGAACACGTGATGAGTTTTAGAACACCTCAATCCTTAGTTGATAACTCTGATACTTGAAGGCATGACTGTTTCTTGTTCTTTTCCGAGCCGGTATTAGATACTTAGGAGTGGAAACGTCCAGCAGTTTATTAGTCATTTTGTACATCATGCATATGCATAGTCTTCCTGGGACAATTGCTGAAAAAACAAATATCATGCTACTTCTAACTCACTTGCAAGTTGATGATTGAAATGCCTTGCCTTAGAACAAAAACTTCTTAAAAATCCTAATTCCTCCCTTAATGGCTCCAGATCTAGTCTGTGCACAAAGAAGTCACATCTCTTAGTGCTCTCTTCTGAGATAAAAAGTATTTATCCTGTTATTACTGGGTAATCCCATCCAAGCTTATGTATTAAGCCATTCCTCCACAAGAGGAAGAAATGGCCCCCTTTGTTTACAATCCATGGCTAAGACCAGACCTCCTCCAAGGATGGGAGGGATACCAGACTTAAAACCAGATTGAGGAAGAAGGAAGATTGTGGGCATAAGACAATAAACCCGCATTTTTACCCCCCCCCCCCGACATACGACATAACATGGTGCTTTTGTCCCATTTCAATAGCTACATTTGATAAGTTTTTCTGTTACTGTCGATGAATTATGTTGAGTATTCAGTTAAGTTATAAAACATCATTCCCAAATGTGCCATTTCTCAATATGAGCCATGGTTCAATATTATTAGATGCTACAAAACTTCAACTTGCAAATTGCATACAAAGATTATAAATTGCAACTTGGGAATATACATACATGAACTTTCCAACCTTTTTATAGGTCTGAACAAGGTTAGAATTTTCCCCAACAGCCCAATGCTGTAACATTTAAATGGACATGACATATCCTTAGGCAGTTACTGATACAAGAATCTCCAATAGACATACAACAGTGATGCTTTTGAAATCTCGAATGTCCTCGAAGCTGGGACTCAAAACAGAACCACAACTACCTTTTCTCTAAAATTAAACGTTGTTGACAGTTCTTGTACTTAATTTGTAAAAGGTTGAAAATGTGCCCTTGACACAAGTGTCCAGTGATGGGTGGATATTTCTACCCTGGGGCAGATGTTTTCATCAGGGCTGTAGACCTTCTGTGTTTCGCATGTTTTGAGAACAACCTTCTGTTGCCATAACTGAAAAGTGATCCGTAAGACATGCTACAGTTCTTGCTAATTGCTTGTCTCATATGTTTTGGTCTGTGTTGATACTGTATTGAAATGGATAGAAAAGAAGTAAGATATGGCAACTGCTAAAGCTTGAAGCTATGGAGAGAAAATGTAGTTTTTGATACCGCTTTTGTCAGGCAAAGTCATAGGTTATTATGCTGAGAGCCTATGGCCAGATTAAGCCCCTGTCACACATACATCTAGCCGAATATGGCCTCTCGAACACTGCCAAACTCCCAACCATGCTTAGGAGTACATTGTAGGTTGGGAGCAAGGTCGGCTGTGGTTGGCTGGTGTTCGGCGAGGTCAGCTACTGTTCGGCTGCATCAGCCGAATGTTTCAAAATGTTTAAAACATTCGGGTGTGACGGCCATGGTTGGCTGGTGGTTGGCAGGTGTTCGGGAGTAGATCAGCAGTGGTCGGGGCATGTTTGGTAGTCAAATTTGATTCAAATTTAACTCAAATTTGATTCGTATTGAAAGGTAATGTGGTCTAAATCTGGTCAGACTGCTCCAAAAACTTTTAGGGGAAGGTTCATGAATGTATGAAAGGGGGCCTAATTGGTTGATTGACTAATTTTGAATGACAGCTAGGATCATTCCTTTTTATCTAAAAACTATTTTGTTACCTCGAAATATATCTATGTAAGTTTCCTACCTTGAGGACAGTAGACATCAGGTGCCCATCTGTTACAGTGGTAGTTGTCGGAGGCTTCTTCACACGTCCAGCACTTCATACTGCCTGGGAAAGGTGTACCTGCGACAGTTGGGGGAAAAGCAGTCCTATGTAATTCACCAGTAATACACACAAAATGCTGTAGTTCGGCAAGGCAAGTTTGGAACATTTCTGGGCATCTGGCATGGTTTGTCTTATTTGAAAACACTATTTTAGTGTACTATAGTAAATCACCAACTTTCTGATAGTAGTATTTAGACCATCACACACTGGGGCATGCCCCTACTCTTTTTCAAAAGGTGTGGTGGGTTCTTTAACATGCATGGGGTGTGGTGGGTTCTTTATCGTGCGTGGGATGTGGCTCTCCCTGAACACGGGACCTCCATTTAACGTCCTATCCAAGGGACGTCCCTAACTGAAGCTAGGTACTCACTTTCACCAGAGTGAAGTGAGGAAAGTAGTGTAAATTGCCTTTCCTAAGGGCACAACATTGGGGCATGTTGGAGGATTCGAAAACAGGAGTTCTTTACTGCAGCTATAGTCAGACCATTGATTTAACCTGTCAACAGTGTCATCATCTCTTCCAAACAAACCTGTACACATCTTTCGTTAGTTTTCGTATTGTTTAATTTTTGTTATTCTAACAGGTCAGAGGCACTTAATTGTCTACACATTCTTTTCATTACCTCCCAAAGCACGGCCGTGTCCTGAGATCTGTCTGTCAACTAGGAAGGTAATGACAAGCTCGGCAAGTTGGCGTGTTCTCAACATTCCACCATCGGCTTTGACCTTCCAGCTGCACTTGTCACATGCTACTGACCACGCAGCCAACAAACAGCTTGTACTGCACAAACAATTTTTGTACTCAGGCCACAGCAAGTAATTTTTATGGATGACATCAGCGTGCGCATTAATTTTCACCTGATTTCAAAAAAAAATTTTGTTGCCCTCCAACAGTGATCAACATGCCAAAAATGGTCAAATAAGTCGTAAACTTCTATCATTTCAGAGACCATCAGGGATCCAGCAACCCTGATGACAAGTGTTGACACTGAAAATTCTAAGGTGTTTCATATGAATATCCAGTGTAGTAGCTGCCCATGATGGTACGACAAGCTCTTTTCTACAATTGTTCTAGTTAATTGGGATGTATACACATCTTCAAGGTATACACATCTTCAAGGACAGGCAATACTGCTGAATACAGGAATAGAAGACCTGTAACTTTGGTTGTGATTTCATGTTTGGTCACCTCATCAATTCTTGTTTAACAAGGTTGATGACCTCAAAATTTAAAAATGTAGGAATCTTGTTTTTTTTACCCGCCTTCTTTTTTTCCGCCCTATTGCATTAAATTTGGAGTCTGTGGAGGATGTCATTCATAAAATTTACTAGCTGTGGCCTAACAGTAATATTTTGACTGTCACTGAGCTTTTCCTGTAGCATTGAACGAATCCTGGCAGACATTCGGAAATTTCTGGGGGAAATACGATTCCTTGTTTCTGCTTTAGGGGCAGGTGGCGACAATCTCTCAGCAATTCCCAAAACGTCCGTCCGGATTGTACCATTTGGAACCCACATAAATATTGTGTGATAAAAAATGGCAGTACCTTATCAGGACTCTCTTAATTCCCTGGACAGTATTGTCTACCGGTAAGGACATATATTGTAAACTTTGAGGTTAGAAAATTGTTCCCTTGCAACCTTTCTAGACATGTTGCGGACTTGAATTGTAACAAAAAATTTTCACTCTCAGGTCCTTTCTTTCTCCACCCTCACCATTTGTATTCCTTTAAATTAGTCGACGAGACAAAACAGAGACTAACGTTAAGGATCGCTTCCCTCCAGTGTGGGTTTAGTTCCAGGGAAGTGGCGATTTGACAGAGTTTTCCTGCTAAGAAGGCTAAATCTCTCGCAATCTCAGCAAAAAACATTGTCTAGACTGAGGAGTATTTGTTTTTGCATGCGAGGTAGCTGAGCAGGGAAGATCTGTTTAGTTGCAATTGTCTTTCCGTCTATAGATGCTAAGGCCACACCAATTTAATTTGTTGCTTCTCGGATTCGCCTCTTCATTTTTTTCTGATTTGCAAAAAAAAAAAATTCTGGTTTTGAATCAACTCAAAAATGCTCATATTTTGCCTCCAACAGTTGAAGAAAGTCCTTTTCTTCCTAGTTGTTACAGTTGTTACATCTACCAATGCAGTGGTTTGTTTAAAAGTTCAAAATTCATTGTTTAAATTTTAACCCAGTCTTTTGTGTTGACTTCATGGCACCTATTCTAACATTCGGGCTATAATAGGATGCCCAGGCCTGTTTTTATTTTTTATTTTTTTTTCGCCCTCTCGCTTCATATTTTTTCTGAAAAAATCCGAGAAGCAACAAATAAAATTGGTGTGGCCTAAAAGATGGATTTCCATGCATTTCGTGTCCTGTGCCAGAATCGGAATGTGCAGAATACACAGATTTTGCTTCCAGAGTGCCAGGGCTTTTCCTGGAGCTAAAAGGGTTGAGAGGCGGGACAATTTTCCAGTAGCTGGCGTTCTTTAATTGCTATGGTACTGTTCTGTCAGGAGCGATTGCCTAACTAGCCGTACACATCGCTTGAATGGAGAGCACAAAATCCTTTAACTGAAATTGGATCTAGATCTCAAGATGTTTCCTATGAATAAAGAACAAATTATAAAAAATCTCACACAAAAAATGCTGGTATTCTTCATTTGCTCAACATGTAGAGCTCAAAATATCTAGTACTGCAATTCAAGTCAAAAATGTAAACAACTTGCAATTTTGCAGGCTCATAAAAATTCCGGCATTATGAATCACAATTCACAGGTAAAAATTAAGTAATTTTTTTCCATCAGCCCAGGTTCATAATTGGAGAAATTTTGGATTTTTAAGCCTTCAAAAACGCAATTTTCCCACATGATGAGAGGCAAATCATGGGGTTGAGAGTGGTTGTCGGTGGTCCTTTGAGATTTTTGTCGATTTTGTCCATCAAGGTGGATGGATTGGTTAAAAAAAAATTTCTGTCACATGCCGCAAAGTTCCAGTAATTGACGGAAAAACGGGCGCTGGCTAGAGCCCTGGTGCGGTCACGACTTCATAAATAATACTACATAAGCCACTAGTGTTACTCACTTGAAGGGATATAAGCAGCATCCCACTTTATATCCTGGCCGTAAGCCATCTGAAGGAGGTGAGAGATCACAGCAAGAAGGAAGGAATAAGAAGTCAAGTCAACACGAATCTCCATGGCATGAAGACTCCAGTAGAAATGTCCTTCCTGACGCTACAGGATGATCCAAACTGCGTCTCAAAGATCCAAGACGTTCTTGTAGTCCTTCCGTTTCCAACGTCAGAAGAAACCGCTTTCTCTAGTACTTGAAACACGAGCCACCGCCAGGCATACGTCACATCTTTTCACCTGAAACGAAGAAAGAAGAAAAATGTTATCAATTTGCATGTTGATAACGTTGTGTTGTTGGTAAAAACAAGCATCAAATGTTTGGGCTGACACAATTTTGCACTGCGCTGCTAATGTTATATCCCAGAATCTGTAAATGATAAACAGTCCGTCATTACACCTGCAACAAAGATAATAAAAAAGTTGTCAGTAAAAATGATTTTTCTAAAACACTAGATTTCTAACGTAGTTTCGATAACACTGAAGAAAATACCCCAGAACTGTTACAGAGGGACAAGACTATACACAAATACACGCGTATTACCTATCCCAAACTTAGCGGGAGACCATTCCAGATGACAGACATGTTTCGTCCTTCCCTACACGTCACATTTTATCACATTCAACACAATTATTATCAATAGCTGACAGAAATCTCAAAGCAAGTGGTCTATAACAGAACAACAATCAAATAAATACCAGTGCTGGTCATAACAGTCATAGGCAGTGTGCAGCAGCAGCATATACCTTTCTCACATAGCCACAGTCATCCTGCATGGGTTGTCTCAACAACGAGAAGGGAGGGGGGAATCGTTTCCTTTGCGAAAAAGAGTCCAATTTCACCCCAACAAGCTACGTACATTAATATTACAAGTTGAAAGCTGGTCATCAATGGAATAACTGTATCATTGTCTTCCTAGCAGACTGTAGTGAAACTAGCACTGCTAACACAAGCCGTAATTGGTCAGAATGGATGCCCGCCGAGGCCAACCCTGCTTGACCGATGCCTATGGCAGTCTGATCGCTGACACAGTCAGACTCAGTCTCTCATCACTACTGATATCCTCTCCCTGTAGTGGCGACACGAGCCGAGGCAAAGGGCCGGCTGCATTTCCAGCATGCCTGGAGAGCCTTTACTGGATCAATGGCTGCCTGGCTATAAACATACCTCTACGCTTGGGCAGGGATGGAGCTATTGAGAATTGGGGTGGTGGAGCAAACTTTGCTTTTGCTCTTAATTTTTTCCTAGCTTTTATTGATAAAACTAAATTTTGTAATCTGAAGTTGTTGGGTAGACATAATGTCATGTTTAGGGAATTCTTTCCCCTTTTCCTGTGTGTCTATCATTATCAAGACAAAAAGATCTAACTTTGGAATAACACTGATCTTAAAAACTACTTGTCATCTGGCCTCTATACACTTCAAGAAGCACACAGGCTGAATAAAAGTTCTAAACGGGAACTATGCTGCTCTAGTTGTCTTACTGAGGGATGACTGCAGTGTGAAAATTGTTGGTTAGCTTGAGGAAGGAATCTATTCTTTCTTTATAATGACCTTAAACTGACACGTACCTTAAGAAATCTCTTAAGACTGGCTTGCTACTTTCTTAAGGCTGTTTGTAGTTCACTGATGTTTTATTCCTTAAATATGTGATAATTTCCTGGTCTTCATTATATCTTGTTTTAGTGTGACATTACTGGAAGAAGATGATATGAAAAATAATTTCTTTTGATCACCTAGACTTTGATGTCTGGTGAGTATGATCATGGTTTAAACAATGTGCAAGTGCTGTTAGTCATATCCTACAAACTTCAGGAAGAGGTCACAAAGGAAATAATTGCTTAGACCTCCCTGACCCCAAGTATAAATTTTCTTTAGAAGTGGTTGAAACTTAAAAATGCTTTGTTTCAATTACGGGATCCCCTTTTCCTATTCTGTCTCTTGTTAAAATAAACTATAAAAACCATAGTAGCAATGTTCTTCTCGTGATCTTACTCGCAATGTTGTATACAACGGTTCATAGTAAAATACAGAAGGAAACGTTAGAAAAATTTCCAAATAAAGGTAGACCATGATTTTTACTCGTCCCGGTTCATCATAAACCCGGACGAGGGGGATACAAACTTGGCCACGTTTGGGATTGTGTTCTCACGCAAAAGCGCCACATACATTGGCTACATATAACGGAAAGAAGCAGAACTCCAGTCAGAAGTTTTGGGGAAGATATCTGATAGACATCCAAACGTAAATAGGTGAGAGACATTACTGGGTGAATGTGTAAAAAAAAATCCCAATATCCTATGTTCTACCAACTTGAAATTATTTTCAGACAAAAGGGAAATTGTCTGCCTCCAGCTTCTGTATAAATTTTTCTATCAATATTCAGACCAACTGACCTGTTTCGCACCCCAGACTAATGTATCATCACTTGTAAGTGAGGGGAGGAATGGTCAACAGTGGGGGATAGACTTACAGCAGCTGACACAGGCCTGCGTCTATCACAGTACCGGCTATATATGTATGGGAAAAGGCACAGCAAAGAATTCTTGCCCCTTGTAGCAACATTCCGAAATGGCAGGGCTCTTGAAATCTTGCCAACTTCTGTATAATGTGTTCTGACTCTGACCTATGTAAGAAAAAAGGATAAAAAGACAGTTTGATTTGAACAAGAATTACATTTTCAATATAATAGTAACATTAAACAAGACGCCATAGGCGACAATTCTCCGTGAAATTTTATAATTTGCAGATTGAGAGGTGGTATTGGCACTGGCATGCCTGCAGACGACGTATAAAATTGCATGCCGATTGAACAAAGGGGACCGTGGGTTTTAGCTGCGAACACGGAAAAAACGGGTACCGCTCAAGTCAACGTTAACTGCTTAACAAAACAACATGATTACAACAGCAACGGATAGCACAGTTGCACACGGAAAACACCGTCCCACATAACCGCTAGGGTAAAAACAAAGACACGTACACAAAGTCAACTGCGCAACTGGCGGTCAGTCTAAAACCACGTCAACAATTTTAACACTTGCCGCTCAAGTCAACTGCTTAACAAAACAACATGATCACCACAGCAACGTTAGCACAGTTGCACACGGAAACAACACATATCTTGGCGCATTCTCCGCGCTCCGACCAATTTCAGGTCGCTATATTATAAGCTATAAATAGTACAGTGTGTGAGCTCTACCGAACAACTATGATATTAACATCTTGCCAGACAATAGACCTGACCTTAGGTGCAAACCATAAGTCACAATCCCAACAGATACTCACAAACGAATATACACAACAACCACCTAATATCTGCTTAGAGAACCTCGCCTACCACATATCTACTTAACCTACGGCCTATTCCACGGGATTATAAAAATAGGGGTGATTTTGAAATATCAAATTTACCTCGATATAAAAACCGCTACGGTGAAAACAAAGACACGTGCATCAACACGGACATAACGGCACACCACATGCCAAAATTCATAGAAATACAACGTACACAAACATGACTTTTACGTGCGAACACATTTCACAATTCCGGCCATCCATAAACCATTACGGTCCGCATCTGGTCTGCATTAAAAACCGCCCCGCGCATCTGCATTAAGCATGCTCGACCCCCCCGCTATTCAAAACAACGGGTTTTTCGCGGGCGGTCCCATTTGCCCCTAAATGTAGGGGTGCTTTTTAAATATTATCTTGACCGCGAAAACACCTACGGTAAATATTGATATACGTGCATCATCACTGGCATGCCTGCAGACGACGTATAAAATTACATGCCGATTGAACAAGGGGAACCGTGAGTTTTAGCTGCGAACACGAAAAACCGGCTGACCCGAATACTCCTGCAGGAGGTATGCCTCCTTCACGGAGTAAAAAACTGTCACAGGATTCAATTTGATATGGTTAGGGTTAAATTTGAACAATCGGAAAAATGATACCATTCTGTATTTCAGTGCCTTTCTTGCCATGCTGTTTTCATATATTAATGTAGAGGTTTACACCTATCTATTTTGCATTTGTGGTTTAGAAATGTATAAAAAAAAGTCTCAAAAATTAAAAGACATCAAATCTTTTTTTGTTTTGACAATGACTTTCGTAATATGATTCTCAAATGCTGTGCAATTAAGATTTTTCATTAATAGACTGCTGACAAGCATTCAGAGTTAGTTTGATAAAAATGATAACGAACAGACACAGCCTCTTGTTTCCTGTTGGTAAAGGAAATGCTACACCATGTAGGTGTCTCCAAAACGTGGAAGGAAGCCCTCCCCTCATTCATTCTCCATCCTATTGGTAGATCATTACTTTGTCATTCTAACCTTAGCCCTGGCTGTCATCTGATATGACAGGTTAAGACAAGGTTTGTTTCAAAGAGATGTGGAGATAGGAACCTATATAGAAACTGCAAGGACAGGGTCTCTTCCAAAAATGATAGAAAAGGTCGCAAAAGGTGGTAGAAACACATTTTTGGATTATGTCCAAAGTAGGTGGAGTTAGAATGGGTCCTGTGAGGGTATGTGTAACAAAGGTGATTCCAAGTTCCTTCCTACAAGTTAGGCAACTAGATCAAGTTGTGTTTCGAGGTAGACAGTTTGTAAAAAAAGGTTGTGGCCTTGGAAGATTAGAATCTTTGTCCTTCAGAAAGAAAATGATAACCAAAGAGGACCAAGTGTTGGTAACTCTGACATGTGCTGACTAGAGAACTTTAAACTTTGCTGACTGTAAGAACTTTAAACATGACCCAGCTCCATTTTGTGGGAGTAAAGAACCGTCAGTAAGATTTTTGAACCCAACATTTGACAATTCAAAGGTGGTAAAAATTTTGGACCATTCCATATAACACATTAAAAATAACACAATAATTATTTTTCTAAAAGAGATGTTATTAATTCATTTTAGTTACAAGTTTTTATTTATGTGAAGTTATTACAATGGAAAGTTTAAAGAAATTCAGAAAGAGCTTTCTTTATTCTTGACATTCCTCTCAACAAATGGAATGACCTAAAGAGAAAGGTTTGTCTCAAATATCTTCAACAGTTGTGATTGGGTGATATCAGTGACTTTGTCCTGACTAAGTCCTTTGACTGTTGTACATGTGTCTGAGAAATACGATAAGGGTTTGTCTTAAAATGTGATTATTTCCAAGTCTCGTGTTTGGTCAGGAAAATGTCAAATAGCACTGTGACAGCGAGTTAATTCTTTTTTCTTCTCTTGGAGGACTACCAATTCTGGGTGGTCTCTGAAAAGTTTGCATTTTTCTCTCCCAAGTCACCTTGAAACAAGGAAACAAGACAACTTGAAGTCAAAAACACTGAGATGAGATAGACAAAGACTTCTGTTCAACAATACTACATGTACATGAGGGTCTGTGTGCCTTTTTCCGTGAGGTGTAGCGACCCATTTTAATTCTCCGTTAATCGTAGCCGGTTGCTTTAATTCAATGTTAATCGTTGTTGGGAAATTATCTGTGAATCGTAATTGCATGGTCACTTTAATTCCATGTAGCACGTTATTTGTTATTTTGGTTTCATTGTCAAGCGTTATTAAAAAATAAATTCTTCGTATGGCGTAGTTGAATGCCAGATTGCCCCCAAAATCACAACGGAGCGTCCGGCATCCACAGACTAGTGTTGTCAGACACTCCATGAATGTAAAAGAAAAATCCAATAAAATATCTCTCAAGCCTTATACAAGAACAACTTAATTTACCGTTAAGGATTGCCGACCCTTCGAAATTTACCGTTAAGTGTTGCCAGGGTCCCCCCATGCAGACCCTCCTACATGTATACACAAATGGAGACCTACATGTCTTTGGTCACTTTCCCCTGCCCTCTCCATAAATCTAAACCCTTAATGTGTGAAAAATACATGTTGAAAGCATAATTACACCCTTAAGGGTGGTGCAACCTTTAGAAATAATTGCCTCAAAGTACAGGGTAAATTTCAAATTGTGCAGAAACATAAGAGTATCTTTTATCAGTTACAGAGGTGGAAATTACACAAGAGCTTTTCACAGCTGCTATTTTAACTAGTCTAGACGTCTGCCCGACGAAGTGAAAAAGAGTTTTTTTTGTTATTTAAAATGCTTGGTGACGTGAAAACACTGTAACCGGCAGTTAAAAAGAACCTCAATGGCTTCAGGCCAAAACATAAATCTACCATCAAGAAATCATTAGGTTGCCCCTAAGATAGCATGTAAATGTAACATGGAAATTGTCCTAAACAGGAAAGATCATACTGTTTTAGGTTATACAGACCTGTACTTTCCTTTAACGTTACATGTATAATATACAGTTATGTATGTTGGATATTGCCTTTTCACTATACATACTCTGGGAGAGGTTAAACATTACACATGCCCCAATTGCCCTCAAGTGACCTTCTAATCCCCTACACAAAAGGTAATATACCAGGTACAAAAAGGACCAACTATCCTAATCCCATTTCTTTCGTGTAATGGCAAATGTAATTTTCTTCCTAAAGAGTCGCCCTGTGGAGCATTTGACTGTAGGAAATGCAGTTTCTACATGTAACGTACCACCGTGTTTGTAAAATAAATGCCCCTGGCTGTATTGCGACCCACAAATACCACAAGACAAGAGGACAAAAAATGATTTCTTTTCTTCCCGCGGCCACTTGTGTCTCAGCGAGTTGACTTTTCCTGAGCTGTTGCTATTTCACCTGGCCTTGGACGGAAAAGGGCAGTTAGGACGCGTCACTCAAGTCAGACTTCTGTTTGACGGGAAATGTCGCATGTGTTTCCTGACAAAAGTCAGGAGTGGTGGTGAGCACTAGTGTGAGGCTGGCCTGTCGTACTGTTTTGGTCCGTCTTCTTTTTGATACCTTTCTAATGAGCATCCTCCCCTTTACACATTCAACACTTTGGGTTCACACAGATTTTTTAGTCTCCACCAGACTCCTTTGCAGGCTGAATAAATAGTCAAAGTTGGCGTAAAATTAGGGGTAGTTGGTTAGGGGAGTTAGCTGGCCATAGTGGACCAATTTGCAGGTCCTATGGCTGGCTAACTCCCCTGGTCAATTACCCCTTTTTAGGCCGATTTCAACTATTTATTCAGCTTGCATACCTGTGTTTTGTAATGCTTATCCCTTTATTCTGCTTAACATCTAGAAGTCAATTGCATAACCTGCATAAACTAGCATAGTAATGTCCTACATTAACTGAATACCTAACATAACGATCTCATATATTCTACCAAAGGGTCAGATCTTATGACACATTGCAGAACAACAGCACCAACAGGTGTTATCATATTTCAGATGAGACAACAACTGACTTGATGTAACGTTACCACAACTTTCCCTCATAAACTGTACTACAATGGCTATCCCGAACATTCAAAAGTATACATGTACATTCAATACCTTCATAGTAATTGATTGAATGTAATATACCTGGGTTAATCCCCATATTCATACCTTATAAATCTTTTCCAGTTTGCTGTCCTTCTGTTAAGAAGCTCCAGAAATCTTACATATCAGTGAGAACAATGTCAGGATGGGTGACTGAGTGTACCAGTTACCACCAGCCAACAAAAACTGGTCACACCACTACATAGTACTGCCAGACCAGAAGCTTTCAACTCCTTGCCTGTCACTCAAGCCGACTGGGGACCAATCACGTGTCAGTCCTTCATGATCAGATTAAGTCTCTCTCTTTCTTGGGTTGAAATGTAGAAAGAGATGCAGTTTTACATTTTTTTCTGAGACATGAGGACATTCTTGTGAGAAACCCTAATGATATGTGATATAGACAGATCATGACATGCACTGATAAACAAGACTGGAAGTCGTCCCAAAATGTAGGACACAAAGTGTGTAAAAAAAATTACATTGTTAAGAAATAAAGGCAATGAATTCCTTGACATTACTTAGTACAGAAAAATAACTTACAAACTGTTACAGTTCTCTGTACTTTCTTCGTAGCATAGATAATGAATACCGTTAGGATTCAAAAACTGTTACAGTTATGTTTTTGAATTTGAATTGTAGTGGCAGCGTGCTAGCATACTAGGTGATCGAAAGCTCATTTCTAAGAGATTTGTAGCTTGTGGCAGCTGGGTATGATCCTAGTTAAACAATGCCGGTAAACAATCACCTGGATGACAGACCACCATCATGCTAGCCCTCAGCGTCCCTACTAGCTGATCTTAAATTAAATTAAAGCAGGATTTTAAGGAGCTAGTTACTCAATGAGAACATGAGGGAGATGTGCTTTTAGTTTAACTTTAAGGGTACAGAGAAAATAAAAGAACTTGATACTATTGTAAAAAAATTACTAAGGGAGCTACAAGATGTGTATTGTGACATTCGAAGCAAGCAAAATTAAAGAAGAAAAATGTGAATATCCATTAGTCTAGTTTTCATGAAACTTCAGCTTCTTGCTTGTGATAAGTTGTATAAGTCATGCCTTCATTGTACTGTACCAGAGTTATCAACCAAGGATTGAGGTGTTCAAAAACTCATTTTCCTAGAACTATCGTAGAGTCACTGGAACTCTCTGCCATCAAGTACAGTAGGGGTATCATCACTAGATAGCTTTAAACAATGTTAGAGTTAGACGTTCAAAGGTTAGTTGTAACAAGTCGCTCGGTATAATGAAGCCAGCTGCCGCCGCGCCGCGTGCCTGCGAAGCTGGTGTGTTACGCCAAAGGGCGGTTATACTGGCTGTACAAATACAGATACAGATAAGTGGGGTAAATCGGTCAAGGGATTAAAAAGGGACCAGCTGCTAGCTACTGTGCTGCTGGCCACATGTACATGTACAAGACATAATTCAACACCTGAAGTCTGTGCTAGAGACTTGCCAGTTGCCCACCTGGAACTGATGTTGCATACGGTTTATCTTTCAACCTTTTAGTCCTGTTGACAGATGTGGAATTCCTGTCTCTGGTTTGTTGCTAAACAATTTTGTCTTTTACAGGCCAAAGAATATTCTCAAAAGAAGTTATTTGAATGTTGTTTCGTCAACAAGGCAAATGCACAGTATAGCGGTCTGGACAATTAGGATCTTAGGTCGAGATTTGGAAAGCGAAGGGTGTGGTTGAATATGAAATAAAGGATAAACATTTAAGTAGTTAAAATCTTTCCCACAGCTTTTGTGTATAGGGCAGTGCCCATCTCCATTTTTATAGCCCTTGGGCCACACAGTTGTGACAGCAGGGGCTAGCCCACTGGTAAATTAAAAAGGAAAGGAAGGCTCAAAAATGTTTCTCACTGTCCTCTCCAACTGGGAAAAATCGCACTGAAATCCACAGAAAAAAACAACAGAATTACACAATTGAAAAAAATATAATCGAAAGATTTAAAAACATATTAAAATTGTTATTACCGTAGTATGCATTGCCAAATATTGTATGTAAAGTGCTCAGCACCGAAGCTATATTTGTGCCTAATTTATGCACAAAGAAAATCTGGACAGTATCCTTTTAAGAACTTCTTTGTCTCTGATGTCAGGTGAGGTGATTGATGTGCACAGCAGGTATCATGGGAATCAGGTGTGCTTTCAGGTGAGTCGGGACACCTGTAGATCCACATTTTTTGCAGGAAGGTGCATTCGGCATAATAAACCTTTCAGAAAATTTTCAGAAACTTCAAAAAAACTTCGAAAAATCAAAATCATAGGGTTTTTAACTTTTCTCTCTGGTGTAGCTTGAGTTAAGTTGATTGATTGATTGATTGATTGATTGATTGATTGATTGATTGATTGATTGATTTCTGTTTGTCAGAATGATTTTGGTTAATTATGTTGGGCTAGGTTTAATAGCAAGACATGGAGGCTGGTACCTGCTGGTAGCTTACATACAAGGGGATACCCTGATGGGGGCAAGGAAAGGATGGGCCCTGTCAAGGGGGATTAAAGATGCCATGTACTAGAAGAATTGTATTACTAAAGGGGATTAGTTTTGGTAGTATTGAGTCAGTACCATGGATAGCCACATCCCCCTAGCAGCTGCCTTTTAAACTACAGCTTCTTTTCACTAGAAGAAACCATACTGCTTTTCCGCTTTTCCCATTGCTCCCTCTCCTAATGCTACAGACATTTTTATTGCAGTGCCATCGCAAGGTGTTTGAGCTCAAATATGGACAGCCCTATGTTCTAACATCCCTATGTTCTGACATCCCTATGTTCTGACTCCCCTATGTTCTGACACTCTATGTTCTGACTCTCCTATGTTCTGACGCCGCTAGGTTCCCACATAGGGTTAGGATTGTCAGGACATATTTGGGTGTTGGAACCTAGCGGTGTCAGAACATAGTAACAGAGTTAAATCAGTCCACTCTTCATACATATCTGTACATAGTGTCCACAAAGCTGCTACTATTTATATCATTACCTGAACTGTGGTCACAACATTTATTGACTTATAATTGCCACATCACCACATTGACAGATTCTCCTGTTACTCCTCAGTTTTCCTTGCCTCCCACATCTGAAATCTGAGCCAATAGTTTACTCCGCAATATCATGCCCCCTGGTTACCAGGAATTCTCTCTCCCTGCTCCACCTGCCAAGCCCTGCATGGTGCTGTTTATATGTTCCCCCTGAAGTTCCTGTTTACTTGCGAAGCACCTCTAGTGTGGCGAGGCGGGCAGTGAAGAAATATAGGCTGCCTGATGGACATACAAAAGGAGCCAAAACAGTGTGTCTACTTGGACTTAAAGACATCCAATGCAATTTCAGGGCAGAAAAACAAAAAAATATTCTGGATGAGGAAATCTGATTGATGTTGACATTTACTGCCATTTCTTAGCACATTTTCGTCATTATTTTATACTTGAAGCGTTTGAAATAGCCCCCAAAAAAGCTATGAGGAGCCCCTTTATTTTTTGGCACCACCAATAAATAGCTAGAACAAGCCTACAATACGAAACAAGCAACCATTTTCCGTCAGCGTATTTTTGCCTCACAGATATCGGTATGCTATGGGATAGGGTTGATTCAACTTACTACATTAAAAGAATGACCAGAAAATTGACTTTGAAAATCCAGTTTTGCCACCCTGAAATTGAATTGAAGCACCGTAAGTTTAATGTCTTGTATACTTACAAGGTATAGGCATACATTGTACATGTATAACATGTACCAAGCACCATTTCCCAATGGTTTTCTACTTTGTAGACAAAGTAAAGTCTCAGTGTTTGTTGTTTTCAAGCCAAAGTAGTTTTGGTATTAAACCTAATACAAGAAGGATTTTTAAAAAATGCAAACACATCACAGATGTAAGTATTGACTGACGATATGAAGATAACTTGTCAACAGCCAAAATCAATCTTTTTTCTCTCTCTGCATTTTATAGGTCTGTATAGACTTTTTTAATCATTTTTTTTTCAGATGCTAACTTTTGCCAGGGTGGCCAGAGGTTAAGATGATGCTGACCACAGAGCACCTGATGGTTACATCTACAGCCTTCACACTATCAAAGATGGCAGAGTGGTCCAGGTGCAATCAACACTTCTAATAGTTTGTGCCATTCCTAATCAGTGCACATTCCTACTCTTGTCGAAATGTGTAGGTGTTTTTTAACATGCTCAAGGTGTGTGCCATATTGAACGTATAAAGACAGATGGCTGGCAACATCCTGTCCAGAAGAATGGGTCTAAGTCTAGCATGCATGGCTGAATTCAAAAGTGAAGGCTAAGATTTGACCCTATATGACCCTCTGGTCAGACCTCTATGCAGACCCCAGTGTTGTGCCCTTGGGAAAGGCACTAATCACCTATTTCCTCACTGGTCTCAGGTGAAAATGAGAACCTAGCTTCAGTTAGGGATGTCCCCTTGGATGGGATGTAAAGCCTGAGCATGTTAAAGATCCCACCGCACTTTTCAAAAAGAATATTGGTCCTTCCGGGCATGAGTGGTTCAAACCTTACAGTCCAGTCATACGCAACTTGTACTCAACTACACAAGACCGGCCTACGTAGTTTACCGGTTATTCGCAACAAACACGCACTGTGCACCTACATGTAAGTCTGGTACATTGCTCACAGTGCTTGGCTGAAAATCATAATATGTTTCGTCTCAAGCACTACACTTTCAGGTCGACCAGCTTTACTCTAAGAACAATTGGGAAGATACAACAGTGAGGTCCTTTGATTCAGAGATGAAAAGGCTGGTTAAAAAGATCATGTCTGCAAGGATGAAACTGATCAACGCTGTCCAATTATCCAGTCAAGGAGGTTTAGCTATAAGCCCCACAGGTATGGAACTCTAAGCTGGGACATGACCTCCCTCACTAAGGGAAAAACTCAGTAACCTCACTCATAATGCATTTCCTCAAATCAGATTACTATTTTAGAATACTAGAGTTTTTTTTACTGAGAGATTGAGAATGCTGAACTTTTTACTGAGACTGTAGGACTCGATTTTCAAATTAGACCAAGGAAGTTTAAGGCATCTTCAGGTTTCCAAGAAGTTGACTTTGCTTTGCCAAGGCTCTCAAGGATATGAGTTGCATTAAGAGCTGTTCTCGACCAGGAGTCGACCAATTTTAATGAGGTCTTCCAAGAAGGGGTGACGTAAACTTGGTTCACTTAACTACAAAACCTTAGCTCAAAGAGTAAATGTAGCTGGGATCAAGTAGGGAGTGTCCTGGCCTAGCCTGGATGCCAGACTGCTCTCAGGGTGAGTACAACACGGGCCAGCTCCAAGTTAGACCCTGAGAAGCAGGTCTATCTGATCAGGCCAAACTGTTGGTCAGGGTCTAACTGAGGGGTCTATGCCACTGTGGTAAAATTCAGTAGTGGAAAAGGTTGGCCCTGGCCAAAGAGCTAGCCTGTATGCTAGCCCCGGCAACAGTCTGGCACCCAGGCTAGTTCTGGTCACATAAAAGCTACCAGACTTATTTGTGAGTTAGTCAGGACTTGGCTATGCGTATCCTGGTGGATCTGTGATGGCCCTGGGCTAGGATTTATCTGACTTTACTCCAGAAAGGAATGACGTATCACTGTCAATAGGAGAATCAAGACAGGACACAAAGAGGAAATGGGAGTTACAGACCGTATATACTCGTCTTGGATGATTCTAATAGATCTATTTAAGTTACTTACAACTTACAAGTACGTAATGCAGTTTACTCTTATTCCCCTGAGCAAGGTCAGCTGTGGTTGGCTGGTGTGAATTCGGGCGAGGTCTGCTACTGTTCGGCTGCGCCAGGCGAATGTTTAAAAATGTTGAAAACATTCGGGTGTGGAAGGGAGTTTCGACCATGGTTGGCTGGTGTTCGGGATTAGGTCAGCAGTGGTCGGGGCATGGTTTGACTCAAGTTTAACTCAAGTTTGATTTGATTCATATCAACCATACAACTTCAGCCAACTTTGGTTTGCTAGTGTTCAGGGGAAGGTTCTGAATTTGTGACAGGGGCTTTAGCTTGTAAGCATTAACACTGTTGACCTTTAGCTATACAATGTATTCTATAATGGCCCTCTGTTGCATTTTTCTTTCACTCAACAAAACACACAACAAGTCTCAAGTTTAACAAAGAATGCTCTAGACTAAAAAACAGAGTTGAACTTACTTGAAAGCACACACTCTGTTTGGACACTTCGCTACACTTTCTCTTGTTGACCTTTTGCACTTAGTGTTCTTTCCCTCCAACTATCAAGTGAACCAGAAAAGTAAATGTATCCTTTTCCCTCAACATATTACCAGTGCATTAGTCTTGCTTGAGTTACCAGTAAGAAATGCCTGCATACCTTTAACAGCAAAGCAAACATTTAGCTTTTAAAAATTTCTTAAACCAAAAAGAGTTTTAAGTATAAGTCACTTGTCTCATTTATGTTCTTGCAGCTTAAGTGTATTTGACACCTCGTTAACAAGAGGCTTGGTGCTGAAATAATTGAAGGGGAGGATTTGGGACATTGTTTACATTGTAATGGAGAAGAAAAGGAAAGGTAAACAGAGTTCACAGGTCCTCAGCACACAATAGCGCAAAGCAAACAATGACTGGTGGTTGGGAGTCTGCCATGTTGTCACAGGGGTTTTGTATGATACCTTTGCCCTTGTGTTTTGTCCTTGAAATACCTTGGGATAAAGGAAGGGATGGATTACAAGAAAGGTATTAAGATGAGTTTACAAATGGCTTTTCCAGCTCAATGGGTTGAAAATAGAAGTAAAAGTTCCTAACAGTCCATTCTGTCATGTTTCTGTGATGACTTTTGATACTGTACATATTCCAGCATTTTCAGTCTATTTCTTTTGCTAAGCAACACTTCTTCCTCGGGCCACACCAATTTAATTTGCTGGTTCTCAGATTCACCTGCTTCATTTTTTTTCTGGCTTGCAAAAAAAAAAAAAATCAAGTTATGAATCAACTACAAAATGCTCATATTTTGGCCCCAACAGATGAAGAAAGTCCTTTTCTTCCTAGTTGATACAGTTTTTCAATCTATCAATGCAGTGGTTTGATCAAAAGTTTAAAAGTCACAGTATGTTGACTTCTTGGCTCTTATTGTATCATTTGGGGCTATCATAGGCTGCCTAAGCCTGTTTTTTTCACCCTGTCACTAACAGTCACTTCATATTTTTTCTTTAAAAATCCAATAACCAACAAATTAAATTGGTGTGGCCTAGTATAATTTTTAAAAATCCAAGGACCAAGAAATTAACATGCAACTTCAGATGACTGAAAGATTCATTTTACTCCATCTGATCATAACAGGTCACTCTTCTTTCCACAGCCACAAGAAATTGATGTTATCTGTAACTTTATATACGGACTTCAAACAGGAAAGACATGGAAGCCATATATCACCAAGTCGTTAACCTTTCTGTATACATCTCACAGACAGTTGAAATAAACAAACTTGACTCAGGAGAAAAGGTGACTATCATTTATCCTAATTGTCTCAATGACAGAAAGGATTGGTTATGGCTTTTCAGTCATGTACGTTCACTTCAGATACATCAACTCATTCCTACAATCCTTCTCGGTATGTTTATAACCTTCAGCATGCTAAGGAAGTCGTTTGGCACCACATTTGCATTTATTTGATTATTTGGTTAGGCAGCAGGCAGGAGGTTAAAATATATATATAAATATGTTCAAGTTTAAAGGTGTCGAATGCAATTTCAGGGCGGCAAAACAAAAAAATTTTCTGTCTGATATTGACATTTACTGCCATTTCTCAGCACATTTTTGCCATCATTGCATACTTGAAGCGTTTGAAATAGCCCAGAACAAGCTATGGGAGGAGTCCCTTTATTTTTTTGGTACCACCAATAAATAGCTAGAACCAGCCTACGGTACGAAACAAGCAACCGTTAACAACCTTCCCACTCAACATATACAAGAGAACTGTACATGTATTTGAACTAACTGCAGGCATCTCTGTTTGGTATCTTTCAAGTTCATAGGTTATAACTTGTTTGTATCAAACCTTACCCTTGCAAACCATATCTACTTCAATTTTAAAGCAGCAACATTTTTAAGTATCAAGTATGTTTAACCTCCTTGTAAGTATGTATCTCAGTGTCAGCATACACTAAACCATTAACTGACACTGAGGTTTTAACTCATCCTCCCTTAATAATAGCAAGTTTTATATATAACATACAAGTATTCTACCCATTTTCACCCTAACATAACAGTTTAGACTCAAAGTCAGTTTAGCAGACATGAGTCATGGATATCCATGTCATCTACTGTACACAATGTACTCACAACTGCTCTTGGCAAAGATTAGCTAGGAGTTCTCAGTAAACAATTCTGTTCTTTTGTAAGTTGTACCATATCTAAAACTACATTCTGGGATTCTGACACAGTGACAGATTTTTAAACAAAGATATTACAGTACTGAACGACCACCTACACAGACGAACATGCAAGGGCTCTGGAATTTTCACTGATGCCGAAAACAGTCCGTTGTTGATTGTGTTTCTAGAATCTACCTTTTGTTAACTTTGATGGGCAAATAGGGCAGAAGTCTATGTAGGAAACGGTTCTCTGATTCTCAAGGCTATACAGTTACAGCCTCAGAGCCTTTAACACAGATCAAATAAACGACTGGCTTACAATTCTACCGCTGGAGTTTTTTGTTTGTGTTCGTTGCAAGGATAAATGAGGTATCTGAGCTCGTTTTCAGCAAACGGCAACAAACTTTGACCAAATCAGTGAAAACAAACTGTCTTTCAGGATAAGGATGCTCCACCCCTTTTTTTGCTAGCTCAAATTCAGGATCTTTTTGCTGCTTAACACGTGGTGTATCTTAACCTAAGGGGACTATTGCCTATAATTTCTGCTATTACTCTCTTTATACATATATCAATTAATCTACAATTTCTGCTCTTTCTGTTGTACATGTTTCAAACAGGAAGATGACACCAAGGGTTCAAGAGATTGCAGTTTCTCATGTTCAAAGTCGTCAATGAGATTTTGTAAGGTCACGCAAATTTGCGGAAAAAACCAACAAAACTTCTACGCTAAGACTCTTCGGATCATCAGCAGTTGGGAAGAAACAACAGGAACAGCTGGAAAGAGATAATGCTAGATGATTCTGGAGTGTCACGCCAAGTTGGGGTGAGTGTATTACCGTGCCGTGACCCTGCAGTTTGGAATGCCAAACAATACCTTATAATATACAAACCCGTTCTACCCCACCCCATCTATCTAAGGCCACACCAATTTAATCAATTGGTTCTCGGATTCGCCTCTTCATTTTTTTCTGATTTGCAAAAAAAAAAAAAAAAGATTTTAGGTCTAGAATTAACTCCAAAATTCTCATATTTTGGCCCCAACAGTTGTCTTCCTAGTTGTTAAAGTTTTTACATCTATCAATGCAGAGGTTTCTTTAAAAGTTCAAAATTTATTGTATACTATGAATTATAACCCAGCCTAAGTATGTTGGCTTCATGGCTTCTATCCTAACATTTCAGGCTATCATGGGGTGCCTTGGCCTATTTTTTTTCCATGCACGTCGCTTCATATTTTTTCTTTAAAAAATCCGAGAACCAACAAATTAAATTGGTGTGGCCTAACCATGCACAGATATAGATTTTTTTTACCAGAGGTCAAAACACTTAAGCTTGCAAAAATTCTAACTATTCCACTCGACAATCCCTGTTCGGACAAAGGGCAGCCATCGTAGGAGGATGCTGTCACCCCTGATGGTACTAAAGGCTTAGCCTCCGTTGCAGGCGTTCCCGGTGTGGTCTGCATTTTTTGGGGGGAGGGGGTATGTGCTGATTTGCACTCTTTTCTAATTTGCACTACATGTATTTTCTGTTTTGCCAAGTTTCTGATTGCACGTGCTTCTCTGACTGCAGAAAACTTGTAGCCTCCACCAAGCCTTCCTACGGGGGTACGGATCGTAGAATTCGGCAAAAGAAGGGAATAGCTGGCCAGTAGAGTCGGTCCGCCGGAGGGTTAGTTTCAGTCAACCTCAAGGCAGCCAGACTCCCCTTGCAAATATCTCCCTATTATAGCCCGCGCAGTTAGTCTGGTAGAGACTAAAAACTTGGTCAATCAGAACATAGT
This sequence comes from Branchiostoma floridae x Branchiostoma japonicum, assembly GCA_013266295.2. Classification (NCBI taxonomy): domain Eukaryota; kingdom Metazoa; phylum Chordata; class Leptocardii; order Amphioxiformes; family Branchiostomatidae; genus Branchiostoma; species Branchiostoma floridae x Branchiostoma japonicum. The sequence continues at coordinate 4,077,816 of CM023835.1, read as the reverse complement.
GCAAATTAGAAGAAGAAAAAAGTGACCCCCCCCCCCCAAAAAAAGCTGACTGCACTGGGAACGCCTGCAAAGGGGGCTACTAAAGGCTTCTGTTTACCCTCTCCTTTTAATCTAATTACAGCCAATTATCAGCCTCTTGTCCCAAGCGTGCACCCACTTAGGATGAGATTGATGGGCCCTGGAGATGTGACAGGGGTTTCTGAGTGACAGGACAAGTGCCACCACTCCTGAACAAACCTCCCCCCCCAGACCCCATGCAGGGTCTCAGCATCTGTGAGATTCGTACCCTGCCTTTTGTGACTTACCGGTATGGACAGTCTCAAATCCTTCATATTAATAGAAAGAATGGAGTAAATAGAACGGGGAGGAGACATTTGCGTCATAGTTTGAGGATGAGAGGACAGAACCCTGCTGGTGCCATCTGCTGAGTGTGATTCTATGTTTTACCTATTTCGTAGGTGACCTGCTGGCTAGGCATTTATAATACACAGTAGCACTATGCTACTGTGCATATATGGCTGAAACCCCGACAGTCCTTATATCTAGACCAATATTTCTGCTTAAAAGTTACCCAGGTTATTTATTTGTTTATTTCTGTTTTATCTAGCCAGGGTGCGGGCATCTCAGCGGAAAACACTGCTTTACAGTGGGGCCCTGTGGAAATTATGACTTGATCTACCTACTGAACACAGAAACACAATTCTAAAGCTCCCAAAAACCATTCACAGATATCATACACACTATACAAAAGGAATAGTGGTAGAATATTCCATAGGATTCATAATAGCTACCTACTGGTACTCACTTAACGTTAGGCCACACCAATTTAATTTGTTGGTTCTCGGATTCGCCTCTTCATTTTTTTCTGATTTGCAAAAAAAAAAAAAAAAAAGATTCTGGTTCTGAATCAGCTCAAAAATGCTCACATTTTGTCCCCAACAGTTGAAGAAAGTCCTTTTCTTCCCAGTTGTTACAGTTTTTCCATCTCTCAATGCAGAGGTTTGATTAAAAGTTCAAAATTCATTGTTCAAATTTTAACCCAGCCTTTTACGTTCATGGCTCCTATCGTAGCATTTGGGGCTATAATAGGATGCCCAGGCCTGTTTTTATTTTATTTTTTTTTCGCCCTGTCGCTTCATATTTTTTCTGAAAAAATCCGAGAACCAACAAATTAAATTGGTGTGGCCTTAATATATAAATACAAAACAGAACTTGAACTACAAAACGGACACTACACTATGTTACACTGACCTGTCTGTGAGCTTAGCCTGGTTACCAAACGTATTTGTAGCTCCCGGGTCCTACATCCCCTTGCGGAGGGGATGTAGGACCCGGGAGCTACAAATACGTTTGGTAACCAGGCTACTGTGAGCTTATCCTGGTAGAGAAAACTGTGGATGTCCTGATTTGAAAACCGGTACATGTATAACCAAGCCAAAACGTCCGATAGGAGAATGAGAATACACTCCACTTGCACTCTGTTTTGATTTGGTCACCAAAGTTGGGCTAACCTAGTCTCTACCAGACTAACTGTGCGGGCTATAATAGGGAGATATTTGCTAGGGGAGTCTGGCCGCCTTAAGGTTGGAGGGGGGAAACTAACCCTCCCGCGGACCGACTCTATTGGCCAGCTATTCCCTTCTTTTTCTGAATTCTACGATTTGTACCCCCGTAGGAAGGCCTGGTGGAGGCTAGGGCTAACCGTTCAGAGTGCGTGCTGAAATTTTAATCCCTACTTGTTGTTCTGGGGAGAGATGGCTTGATCATGTGGTCTACAAGCCGCACGTCTGTCTTTGATGAGAGAAGAGGATGCATACCATTTTTGTCTGTGTTTGTTGACTTGTCATCAGCCCATTGGACAGCTTTCAAAACATTCACTTTTCGGGGGGGGGGGGGGGCTAGCCTGGGTGCCAGACCCATAGCACACAGGGAACTTTGGGCCTAGTGTGCTACAGGGGACTTTGGGCCTAGTGTGCTATGGGTCTGGCACCCAGGCTAGGGGGGGGGCTGGCTCTATCATATGTATGACCAACCAGGTCAGTCCTTGCTCTGTCACATTTTCAAACATTGAAATTTAAGAACATGGTATTATAAAGTGAAAACGTATTATGTCTGTGAAGCCCGTAAAGGCATCCAATGCAATTTCAGGGTGACAAAACAAAAAATATTCTGGATGAGGAAATCTGTCTGATATCAAGGACATTGCTGATATTGACTGCCATTTCTTAGCACATTTTTTCCATTTTCGACATCATTTCATACTTGAAGCGATTGAAATAGTCCATAAACAAGCTACATGAAGCATCTTTTAAATTAGGCGTTTTGTCAGTGTTTCATTAACAGAATATGCAAAGAAAAGCTGACATAATAAAAACAAGAACAAAACACCTAAAAACGTCCAAAAAAGGCTAACCTCTTTTTGAAGAATAAGTCAGACCATCCTCCCTTCTAACATGAACCCAGGATGGTGCCAACAACTGGATGGCATTTTCTGCTCAGTAGTGAACACATTAGTCCTAACCAATGGGGTTTCCTATCCCGTCAACACTCCAGAACAACATGGGATGACTTTGAAGTAACCCCAGACCGTGTTTTCTTGCTCTTTTTCAGGCCAACAGGGATTTGAATCCATGCCAGCATTTCAAGTACATTTTGTAGATGTATGGCTCTAGCTTTTCATGTACGCATATATTTTTGGAAAAACAGAGAATTCCAACCATTAGGAAGACATACAAAACACCACAAAAGGACGAGAAAAAAAAATCCATTTTCAAGACATAGCTGTTATGGGGAGAAAATAGACATTGCAGATCATTGCAGGATCTGGGCTGAGACAAAAAAAAAAGACTAGCCTGGGTGCTATCCGATTTGTAACGGGGCTCCTTGCATGCATTTACTTGCCCGAACAAAATCTACAAAAAGACGGCAAGTTAAAAGGCGAAGGCGCTGGTACAATTACAGTAGTTCCTATAATCGTCTTCTTTTCAACTTCCGACTGATGAGAAAAACGGGTTTCACAGTAGCAATATGACCAGGTGTATCAAATTGCAAACTTGCCGCTTTTCCAAATAACCCATCAATTTTGAGTTGAAGATCACACAGTACATCACATGTAAACAGTAGTTTGGCCCCGATTTTTGAGGAATTTGCGCTGTTGTCGCAACCATTCACAGGGTAAATTGAACCGAGAGTTTACCAGTCAGTAGTTTTTGGCTAGCCTCTACCAGGCTTCGGGAAGCGGGTGGAAAGAGTAGAACAGATATATAACATGCTCCCGAGAGCGGCAAACTGTACTCTTTCTTTAGCGGACAACTCCCCTGGCATGTTATCTGTCTATTTGGCCAATTTCTATTCTTGCCACCCACTTCCCGAAGCCTGGTAGAGGCTGATTTGTGTGGAATCACGAAAAGTGGTAGTTTTTCTTCTTTGAACAAGGCTAGGGAGGAGGAATAGAGAAACCGCGGGTGTCCATTGAATGATTCATGCTTCAAAAGACTGGAGGAGAGAACATAACTGATGGTGGTAAGGCGATATGTCTGAACCTGTGGCTTCGGTCACCCAAGGAATTTGGCAAAAGACGCCGAATTAAAATCGAGAAAGTTGATGGTTTTACCTGCTGGAAGTGAAGAAACAAGATCCTGTTTACTTGTGATTTTTGTATGGGATGTAGAAAGCAAAATCAAAACGAGAAACGTCAGAAAAAAATTGGGTCTTTGATAGAATTGTTATGTAGGTATCTAGCCATATTGTTGCTTTTGAAATGCATTTTACTGCAATTAAAAAAGTTTATTGTACTGTAGTCAGTGCTTGTATATGATATAAATATAAAGTATTACATATGCTTACAATCATTTTATAGCTTTTGAAGGAAAGTCATAACATAAACCTGATATATATCGCACATTATTATTCTTGATATTGATATTTTATACGAAACTAAAAAAACGACATGTCAGCGTTATATGTTTGTTTTTATTATTTTTTCGGACCAAGTGGTCAGTGGCCGAAATATCGTTCCCACGTGTTTGTCATTCCCCCATGTGGTATGAGTTACAAAGACGCCGCAATCCAGCTGACCCCAACCGAGGTCTGTCAAGAGCACGACACCAGCAAACCCGGCAAGACCTCCTCAAAATCACCTCCAAAACCTCCACATTCCCCCTTCCCGGCTTCTCCCAAGGAATTCATTCCTTCTAAGTGCTCTCAAGGAGTTCCAGATGTCTTTCAGACGATTTTTTACCGACGTTTCTGATTCTTTGTGACCGTTACTAGACTTCGTAATTCAGATCTCCTCGTTACTAACAGCGGAGTAATTCGGCAGGGGATTTGCGAAATGTGGCAGTAATGGAGTAACATGGCTCCCAGAGTTGCCTTTTAAATTTGGTAGTAAAACTGGAAAATTCGACGATATTGAAAGAAATTCTTCCGCTCCGTTGATAGCAAAAGGTCAAGGTTAATAAATTTTGGCGCCAAAAGTCTGAAGTCAGGCCCTAGTGGCAAAGTGTCAGTGGAAGTTGAAAGACCACGGGATGTTTTCAACAGTTCCAACTGTAGAGTTGGGATAAATTGAAGATCCGTGAAGAGTCGATTCGTCTTACTTCCCATTCAGTCAATCTATCAATTCTGAAGATATCCAAAATGAGTTTTTCGCTCTGTTGAGTTTTTCATTGTAAATTTTAAGTCTGTTCAAATGATCTATGCATACGGTAGAGAATATCGTGTCTTAAAAAAAATCAAACTGTGCTCCAACTCAAAAAGACATTGACTCACAGGAATTTTCGACCGAATCTCTCAGTCTTCATCAACTATCTGACCCAAGTGCTGTAGACAGTTTTTTTCCGCACGTGTGACGTCAGCATTGGGTCAAAGTTCGTCGGAAGTCGGTATCGCCCCCCGTCCCGGTTGAGAGAAGGTTGGTGTGCCCTGTTGTAGATGGCTCCTTCGCTCCTCTCACGAAATGGTCGCGTTCAGTATCTACAGTTAAATTTCCATGTAAACCTCAAAGATATGCCTAAAACTAGGAAATACTGCATTCCCGATATCTTTTATCTCTGTCTTCATACAAGTAGAAAGTTTAGCGTAACTAGAACTGAACAAGAGAAACAGCCTGATTTCTAGCCTGGGTGCCAGACTCAGTTTCCAGGGCCTACACAGACCAGTTCCTCGGCTCCAGGACCAACATGCCCCCAAGGAAGTTATACCACAGCCCCCTTCAGTGATCTTCAGTTAGACCCTGCGGCTAACTCTGGTCCTATAGTGTGCTGCCTATGGGTCTGGCATCTAGACTACCTGACTCCAGAAACTGGTCCCTATAAAGTTTACAAAGCTACAACTCATGATCTAGGATGTTCACAACTTCAAAGGGCTCAAACTCAAAGAAGTCATCGAATCCTGTGTACCCAGTAAGATCACAAGAAGGCCGACATACACGAACAAACAACCCCCCACCTTTGGTTAGATTCTAGAAATTTTCTATAATCAAAGACACACTGAGCTAGCTTTGAAGACCAGGAGATCGCGTTTGCGAGAAGGTCGGCTCAGGTAAGATCAGTTACTAATCCACCTCTGTTCTGGAAGTAGAAATCCCGTCAGAGCTAATCCTATAACGGATGATCCCAAATCCCTGTGTCTAATATATAAACTACTACCACCTGGTACTCTATGTTCTCTCCATAGAGATTTTCATTGAAGAGCTGGTCTGGCGTTTTAGACGAATCTCTGTAACGCATGCCTCAAGGCCTCAGGTAGTGCATAATCCAGTATAACCTTCAAAATGGAAATATGATATGGGTGAACTGGCGAATGTTTAAGTCGGATATACCCCTGTAATTGATGAAACGGTTTTCCAAATCCAAGCGCACCTGGTTTGCGTTGGTATGGGATTTGCTTTTGAACTTGAATGCAAACAGTAACTGTTAGTTGGTAGGGTATTCCGTTTTATTATATAAAGATACGGTGCTGCGTTTTCCTTTGTTTTCTAAGGATGAAAGTAAACCAGGAAGTTACGTAACCACACCTAAAGTATTGATGTTTCACAATAAAAAGAAAGTACGTAAAGTGTGCGACTAAGAAATACACCAACACTCAAGAAACGTAAAAACCAAGGCTAGAAAGTAGCAAGGAATTTTCCTTTGTTTTGTAAGGATGAAAGAAAGTTACGTAACAACCTCTTAAAATGCTGATGTTTCACAATGAAAAGAAAGTACGTAAAGGTTGCTGCTTAGAAATCCACTATCACTCAAGAAACGTAAAAAATGGGCTAGAAAGAAGCAAGGACTTTCTCATATAGTTTACGATAATTCTTGCCGACAGCTACACAAAGTCATAAACGGTCAAGGCCAAGAGCAACACCTGTTTTTGATTTACGTACACAAATCGGACAAAGAGAACTCGTAATTTTCGTAAACAAGCTGAAAGAAGATGCCAGCGCTTAGAGCATTTCTATACAGTTACAGTGTTCTGTCACTGTTGTTGTTACATAGGATAAATCAAGAATATATATGCAGACGTAGCGTTTGACAAGGATGCCAGAAACAGACTGACATTGGGGGCGAGACCGGTTAAATTTAACCCTATGAAATCGATTAAAGAATGGCTTGACGCTAACGGGCTATAGTTTACGGTTCAAATTAAGGTTCGGTCTGGCCTAAAGACAACACAGTTGAGTCAAAACATATGACAAGTGATTTGACAACTACTAGTATACTCTCCAAGCAGAGGTTTAGGCTCCGGCTTCTTTTTTACGTGTTTTAGGCGTTTTTATCGGGCTTTCCTCAGTGATCCTCAGTTTTGTACTGGTATCTTCTTTTTACGCCAGCAAAACTTCGGGTACCAATTTGATACTGTCTTGCAGCCTCCAAAAGATCTGTTTGGAGACTATGATTCGACTACTAACGTTATTAGTCGCCAATATCTATCTTAAATATCATTAAGCACGACCATTTGTGTGGAATTTTCATACTAATGAGTGTATATATCATATCATCTACAGCATTTGCAGTTCATTCTGTTTACACAGTGAACGCAAATAGGGCAGGGGTACGTATAAAATACTTCGAATTACATATGATCATTAATATGTTGCTCTAAAAGAGCTGGAAAAATTCTACGAATGTAGGTCACGCCAATTTGTGGTACGTTCTTCCTAAATTAAGTTTGAAACTACCGAGGGAATCCATACCGACATCTACCGCTACTTGAAGTACTTACCCTGTCCGTTTTGATTGCGCATGTGGCACTAATAAATATTATCTGAGGGCGCAGTTGTCTGAAATAAAACCCCTGTCACACATAGCCGAATATGGCCTCCAGAACACTAGCCGAACTCCCCCCAACCATGGCTAGGAGCAGGTCGGGAGCAAGGTCGGCTGTGGTTGGCTGGTGTTCGGCGAGGTCGGCTACTGTTCGGCTGCGCCAGCCGAATGTTTCAAAATGTTTAAAACATTCGGTGTGGACGGGAGGTTCGGTCATGGTTGGCTGGTGGTTTGCTGGTGTTCGGGAGTAGGTCGGGGCGTGGTTGGCAGTCACATGTGACTCAAATTTAACTCAACTTCGATTAGTATAGAAAGGTAGGCGTGGTCTAAATCTGATCAGACTGCACCCGAACTTCAGCCAACCTTGGTTGGTTGGTTGGTGGTCGGGGGAAGGTTCTGAATGTGTGACAGGGGCTTGAGGGAGCAGTTGTCTCACATAAACCACCAACAGACGACAGGGAAAATTTCCAATCACGGAAAAGACGTGGTAAAAACAGAGGTTATCTTGGTGCATCTGGGAAAGATAGTTTCCGCAATCTGTGCTTCTAGTTTGACACAACCTTATCAGCCGACACTACAAAATATTGCGATAGATTTACACTATAAAAACACTCATCACTTGGGCATCGGCGGCTGATCTATGTAGCAATACATGGCGAGACATGAACAACATTTCCACACGACATTTTTAAAACCAATTCTACAAACATTTATCAGAATCAAGATCTGTATTATAGCATAGCTGGATCGAATGTTGGATCGCGAGGCCTCTAGTACGGACACATGCCCAGATAGCTGACAACGGTCCCAGTGTAGACCATGCGCTAGACGGCAGTATATTTAGACACATACGCGTACGCAGAATGCCTTCTATGGCCAAAAGAAACATGTTCTACTTACCAACACCGAAATATCCAAACACAAATCAGTCAGCCCGGTACAATCCAGAGATACAAGATACTCCACAGAAGTACAGAAGCGAAGGACCGACCAAACGACCCCGTTATAAATTCCGAAATTGTGAGCGGGCCTTCACTGGGGAGCCCCGCAGCACATTCTGGGGCCGGGTGGTGTCATTTGCACCCGTGCCGTCACCCAGCCACTAATGCTGAGGTCACATTTCCAAACCGGGGCCCGGCCGGGCTGTTTCGATTAACGAAGAAATCAACAATTTATATCAAGAATATATGCAAACAGTTCCCATTATTAATTTGTTTAACTTTTTTGTGCTTTGTTGTCTTTTATATCATACTTTTCGTTCCATAAGACTGCCCGGCCGGGACCCGGTTTGGAAATTTGACCTCCAAGCTTAACAGATCTTTCGGAGGCTGCAAGACAGTATCAAATTGACCAGGAAGTATCACACCCCCGTTTGGCTACCAGTACAAAAAAGAAAGCTGGATGAAAGTAAAAACGACTAAAAACACGTCAAAAATAAGCCGAAGCTTAAACCTCTTGCTCTTCAAGCAGAGGTTTAGGCTTCGGCATACAGTATTTTTGACGCGTTTTGGGTGTATTGGATACAGTTTGGCAAGTGGATACTGCCTGGCCAATTTGATACTGTCTTTGCAGCCACCGAAAGATCTGCTTGGAGATTTTAAAAACCTCTGCTTGGAGAGTACAAACCACATCCGTTTTAGCGTCAACACAAGTAACTACATCAAAGTATTCCGTAGATTTGATTTGTAGCGGTGGTAACGCGTTCCAGAGCTTCAACAGTAGTGCTGTTTCAGGTGGGTTGATAAAGTTGAAAGATTGAATACTTTTTTTATTAAATTCGACTCTTAGGAAATGACTGGTTTCGTTTTACACGGGTTTAATTTTCAACAGAGATCAGAATGTTCCTTGGAATGTATATCAAGTGTAAACAAACGTTAGAAAAGTTATCATAAGCTCTATAAGTGTCTATGTTTAAAGAATGATACAGACCTACATAAAAAGTACGAAACGTCTGCAAATTAGATGGCGCGGGGGGGGGGGGGGGGCGGCATGCCTTCTTATATCAATGATTTTTCAAATTTTCTATTGCGGACGGTTTTCTTTAGCCTGGCTCCGAGTCAGCAAGTGCAAGGAGTCCCGTTACAAAACGGATGGCAACCAGGCTAGGTTTTATAAATAAAATTTTTCATAGATAAACTTATCAAGTTACAAATCGTGTATGATAGTGACGACAAGCAGGGCTGGGCCTTTCATCTTGCCAGAAGTGCGGTGCTCCAACTGTTGGTTATATCAGTTGAGGGTGAGGCCTCGATATATACCAGACTGTTTCCAGGGTCACACTGTTTCCAGGGCCTACACAGGGCAGCTTCTCGGCTCTAGGGCTAACATGCCCCGGAAGGAAATTTTACCACAGCCCCCTTGTCAGGGTCTAACTCAGGGTAACTATGGTAAAATTTCGTTGGGGATATGTTAGCCCTAGAGCCGAGAAGCTGGCTTGTGTAGGCCCTGGAATTCGAAACTCACGGTCTGGCATCCAGGCTAAGGTCGAGCTACTAGCCTGGATGCCAGACTGTTCTCTGGGGTAATACACAGGCCAGCCCCAACTTTAGACCCTGTTAGTTAGGGTCTAACTGAGGGGGTTTGTGGCAAAATTTTCTTGGGGACATGTTGGCCATGCAACCGAGGAGCTAGGCTGTATATATATACTGGCCCTGGCAACCGTCTGGAATCCAGGCTAAGGGTGAGTAGTCCCCACACATGTGCTGAGGATTACCCGGGTCACAGCAAGTGCAGGATAAACCGGCCCAGTCAGAATGTATGTGTGCGTCATTCAACCGTAAGGGCTTCGTGCTTTAAATCGGTAACAAGGTCACAAAAACACCATCTTCTGGATGATTTGCTCTTGAGACCCAAATTTGAGATGAGAGTGCGAAAAAATAGCAAGACAGTCGAAGGGCCAATGCTCTAGAACACGCTTATTTTATTAAACGGCAAAAACGACGCAGCGCGCCTCTCCCGTGAAAATACCCTCTACTTTAATACTCATAGCAGAAAGTTGGTTGACTGCAGGTCCATGAAACTTGGCATGCTTAAAAAACAAGCTTTGTTGCGTCCAACGATGTTCAAAATATTGGTGTTTATTGAGGAACACTGTAAGACGTTGTGCACTAAACATTACGCATTTTAAGCCATTTTTGTTGGCTTATAGCAAGGGTGTAGCGTTCATGAATATTATCGAAAATTTCTGTGCTGATTTCCAGAAACCTTACCTTTCATTTGATATATAGTTTATTGTCGACTTGATTATAGGGGAGCGCAGCACCAATATAGAAAATGCTCACTCCGCTGAAGACAGGACGCGGCGCCTCGCGCGTTCCGAACACAATTAGAACGCGTCGGCGGAGCAGAAACCACGGGACTTGATGTTCATCTTTGTCACCGTCGTAAGCGACAAGAATGCACTTACCCTCTTAAAATTGATATGCTGATTCCCCACAAACCTTAGCTTTCCCTGAATATGTAGTTTAATCTCGATTTAAATGGTAGATTACACGACAGTAGCAGACGGGAGATGTTCACTCCGTTATGAAGACGCCGCACCTAGCGCGTTCTACCCCGCGCACGGTCGCTCTTCATGCAATCGTAGAACTTCGTGGTCAAAATTGTAACGGCGTTGTAAGCACGTAGAGTTCATGAATTAATATGAAAATTCTTGTGCTAATTTTTAGAAACCAGAGCTTTTATTTGATATATAGCTTATTGTCGACTTGTCTTTAGGGGAGCGCAGCACCAATATAGAAAATGTTCACTCAGTCACAGAGACGCGGCTCCTCGCGCGTTCTACCCTGTGAGGCGGTCTCTTAGCAAGCAACTATGCATCTTGACTGTCATCTTTGTGTGGCGTCTTACATGTATGTGTACAAATATAGATCAACTGTGGTTTTGCTGACTGTGTAGCGGTATATAGCGACCGTCGGGAGCGGACCAAAGCTAACAACACTGGACTCCAGGCTATGTGCATAATATATAATACATGTATCAGTTATCAGAGGACCTCAGAGGTCTTCGTGTATGTGGACGATTAGAGTGTCAACATTCAATACGCTTGTCAGTTGTTAATTGTTCAGTTCAAAAGTGTCCATGATAAAAAATACTTTACGCTAATGGCCGTTCGTTGCTAAGTTTAGATAAATTAGATAGTTGCAATTGCAGTAATACAGTATTTGTGTAGAGATGCTGACACACGTCAACTATTTGTGATGTCCTTTTCCAAATGTAGTTATGTTTGTAGGATTGTAATCAGCAGGTTGTATTCTAATCCCTCTTGAAAACTGTGTGTGTTAATTCCCATAAACATCAGCTTTAGTTTGACTTATAGATTGGTAACGTTTTAATGGCTGATAACGCAGAACCAAAATAGACAAGGTTGACCTGGTTAACGTTAGACCACAGCGCCCCGTGTGTTGGAACGCGGCCGCTCTGCAGCGGTATCCACCATGGAACTAAACTTCAACTTTGTTCGATTATATTTCCGTTGTCTCTTTATCAATTTCAATGTATTATATATCATTAGAAAGCTTGTGTAATTTTCTTTTCTATGATACCCAACTCATTGTGTTTGTAAACTGATGGAACGAGCAGCAGTCCTACTAACGTGAGTGGGTCGCAGAAAAGAAAGTGCCGAAATCAGTTCACCACTAATCAGTCAGCTATAACCTAATACCCCGTTGATGATCCCAGACGAAACTTTCTGTACTTTTTCTGCAACATTTGCCGTGTGCTTTCGTCCCATAATTGGATGCCGAAAAGATGGGTGAGAGCGCAGATCGAACCAAAATAGACATCGGGTCCCCACAACAACCCTCGAATCACACCCAAAAGTTGACAACGTAATCAGAAGTAAACCATCGGTAAATGAGCCACAAAATATCTCAAATTGATCCTTTTCTTTCAGTCAGTACGATTTTACCATCATTACCGACTCTCTCTTGTTTATATCTTGGGTCAAAGTCGGGGGCTAACATGTGCTCTCGTTCATTCGTCAACGCTGTTCTCAGTCCCAGAACAGTCTGCCGGGTTTTAGAAAACCCCGGAAGTGGAATCGAATATTCGACGGTTGGCCCTTCGACTGAGATTGAAGAGGCAAAATGTGTCAATTTGGAAAATACAGAGATATCAAGTATTGCAGATTTTGTTTTCCAGAACGCACTGTTTAAACCGTTAAATCTGTTATTCTTCTTTACAAAGACAAAAGAAGAACAAGCTTTTATGATCATATATCACTTTATCTTTCTTTTTCTCTAGGTACATTGATGTTCACTTGCCCCTATACCACTTTACAAGCCTACGACAGGAAACAAACAACCGTTTACCCGAACTTTACCGTCAGCGACATCGTATTTTTGCCTCACAGATATCAGTATGCTATGGGATAGGGTTGATACAACTTGCTACATTTAAAAGAAAAATCCAGTTTTACCGCCCTGAAATTGCATTGGGTACTTTTAACATTTATGGTCAGGATGTTAAATCGTGGTGACATCAAGAGATATCGTGGGGAGGGAAGGGCCTGAGGGAAAGGAAATAATTGGGCCGACTGCGAGACAAATTACTGAACAAAATACCCAAGGAGCGACCACTCTCTGTCTCTCCAAGATTTTGTTACCATGTCGTCAAATGAAAAATGTGAAACAATAATGTTAAAACGAGTTCCTTTGCTGATATCCTGTTCTTAGATTTATACATATTTTTTTTCTGAAGAAAATACAATTTTCCTGTGTTGAAGCTAATTTCCGTTGTTCAGGATGTACGTTTTCGTTGTAAATTGTTTTTACGCGTTTCAGACGCGTGAGAAACGCCCACGGCCACACGCAAAGCGTTTTACCGACAAGAACACTCGTGCCATGGACCGGCGTTTTGCACTCGTCGACAGAAGGAAACAGTTGTGCGAAGGAAATACCTCGTTTGTTATGTCCACATGTGTTTCCACAACGTATTGGAAATGCGTGTTTTATGTGGCTTCAGTACCGAATCATGTGTCAGTGGGGAGCAATTCGTATCCCCAAGCACAAAAGATAAGGGCATTGCGGTATTTTTCTATGGTGGAAGTCAGGTTGGATGTTGGGACGGTAAAGAAAAAGACCGCATCTCAATGTAAAACGTCTACAACTTAACATCCAATTTCGTTCCTATAGTATATGTAAGATATATTTGTGTTGTAAAATCACCATATTCCAACAACACGCTTACAAATGTGCAGACGTTTTCGTTTCAGTTTAGATTCTAGTCTAGCCAACGTACTGTTCCGAAATGAATTTCATGAGGTTGATAGAACATAAGATATTGGGATTTTCTTACACACAACCAGGGATTATCTCACCTTGTTAACGTTTTGATGATAAGACACCTTCTTACTGTTATAAACGGTTTTATTCTCATAGGACCTTTAGAATATTCTGTTTCACTCCAAGCCCAAAACGATCTCCAAACCCACATATAATTCTCAGAATTTACATTTCCACGCATTCCCAACGACAGCAGTTATATCAGCATTTAGCGAAACACTTTGTAAACTTTACAGACCACTTCACAGTAAATCTAACCCGTCTCAATTGCGAATATAAAACTTACAAAACAAACCACGGAGGAAGTCAGCGATCATTTCGTATTTCCTTTCTGATTCCACGAGACAGTGAAACCACACGTTTCCTCCTCAAATGGTTTTCTATGTGGTTTTCTTTGCTTAGAATCTGTGGTCAGTTTTGTGTTGTAAAACATACACGACAACAGATACGTAAAAATCTGTAGCAAAAAAATACCAGACACAACATAAACCAATGAGGTTAGAGAGCTTGCATAAACCTTTCCAATGAATATACTAGGATTATTGTTTTTTAAGCCCCTTTCACAAATAGCCGAATATGGCACTCTCCCAAACACTGCCAACCATGTCGGGAGCAAGGTCGGCTGTGGTTGGCTGGTGTTCGGCGAGGTCGGCTACTGTTCGGCTGCGCCAGCCGAATGTTTCAAAAATTAAATGTTTAGAACATTTGGGTCTGGACGGGAGGTTTAACCATGGTTGGCAGGTGGTTGGTCGGTGTTTGGGGGTAGGCCAGCAGTGTTCGGCGATCAAATTTGACTCAAATTCAACTAAAATTCGATCCGATTCGTATGGAAAGGTAGGCATGGCCTAAATCTAGTCAGACTGCTCCCGAACTTTAGCCACCCTTGGTCGGCTGGTGGTCGGGGGAAGGTTCTGAATGTGTGACAGGCTTTAGAGGCCAGGTCACCCGTGTGGACAAGGGATCATTGCAATAATCCGGGATTTCGTGTCAGTAATCTGTTTGTTGAGCGGTCCTCTTCATGGCAAGCAGGTGTTCAAGTGGGTCCACTCAAAAAAGGTGACGAAAGAGATGCGGGGCTGCAATGTGCTGTCATTCGTCAAAACGCAGACTATCACTATTGTTTAAGTGGAAAAAGTCGTTGGAACGAACGATTTATAAAATGTTTTTGAGCGGCGCGACCATTTTGTGCAACTCAGTGCGCTGCGACTCGTAGACATACATACATGTAGTACTCTCCAAATGCAGAGGTTTAGGCTTCGGTTAATTTTTCACGTGTTTTTATATTAATTAGGCGTTTTTATCAGGCTTTCTTTTTCTTTCTCGGGTGGCGTATTGGATACTGCCAGGCCAATTTGCTACTGTCTAGCCAATTTGATACTGTATCGCAGCCACCGAAAGATCTGTTTGGAGATTTCGTAGATAGGTTTCCAATGATAGTGTGACACTATCATTGGAAACCTATCTACGAAATCTCCAAACACTGTGTGCGTTCTTTTCTATAGTCTCACAACCATAGGGATGAAATACCACCTACGAACTTACAAAAGAAGCCAAAGCTAGTACCAAAGCTAGTATATTGTATGATTATAAGATGATAGTTCTTCATGTAGCAATAAAATGATAGGAAAAGGCACTGCTTTCCCTTGCCCAAGTCGGACGATAAAAAAACGTCCAAAGAGGCTAGACTTGTCGTAATGGAGAATAGGATTCTCTTCAAGTAAATACCGTCTTTTCTAACTCAAGCAGGCAGAAAGCTTAACAATAACCCTGGATACGGCCACTGAGTGCATTGAATTGAAGTATCCAGTTTATGTCTGGTTCTTTGTCAAATTTGTCACGGTCAGGTTGTAACTGCAACCCTTCCAGGTGTTTCAGGTGTTGAATAGGTGACGAGGGATATTTGATACTTAAGAACATTCCACAACTGTTTCGCTTTTTGTTGATGCCACAAACTTTGTCGAAGCGAATGTTGTAGCAAGTCTACCTTGGGAGGAAGTTGTCTTTTTTACACTCGGTGAACTGTGCATAATGTTTGCACAAGGTACGATGAAAGACAGTCTTCAAAAGAAGCGAGGCCTATACTGTATATTTTGAGCGGTATTGTTTAAGATATCTAGATGTTGGCCAAGTAAAATATAAATAAACCTTTGAGACAATGAAATTAGGCTTACACCATCACTTGTTTATCATCTTTCTTACCTAGCGACTTTTTATATATCAACAATTTAGCAACATTTATCGAATATGATAACCTTACCCTACAACGTGATATCATGTATAACGGTGTTCTAGGTAAACCATAAAGCCCCTGTCACACATAGCTGAATATGGCCTCCCGAACACTGCCGAACTCCCCACAACCATGGTTAGGAGTAGGTCGGGAGCAAGGTCGGCTGGTGTCCGGCGAGGTCGGCTGCTGTTCGGCTGCGCCAGCCGAATGTTTCAAAATGTTTAAGACATTCGGGTGCGGACAGGAGGTTCGGTACGTCGTGGTTGGCTGCTGGTTGGCTGGTGTTCAGAAGCAGGTCAGCAGTGTTCGGAGTCAAATTCGATTCGTAGCGTAAATATGGTCAGACTGCTCCCGAACTTCGGGGGGAAGGTTCTGAATGTGAGACAGGGGCTTTAAGTACATGTATGTTCTAAACAACTTAAGGCCAGGTGAATGAAATTACCTGTTATTGTAACGCGACTAGAGGATCAAGACCGGCTTTTAATTAACTTCCTTATTGACTCGGGCTCAAGTGAGCGGCCGGTCTTTTTGTTCGACCCTAATACTTTCACGTACCTGGGTGGTATGCAGGGTTCAATTATCACACAAGTAATTGGTCTCAAACACCTTTTTTCCCGACCAGGTAGGATAGTATAGAGTTACACGGTAAGCCCCCAGTTGTGTAAACCGACCATTAGGTGTAGGGAGTGTGTGATTGGAAAACCGTGTGAAAGTTTACCATACAAGGCCGGTGTCCTAAGCCTAGGGCACGAACTTAGTAACGTAGAACTAGTTAGATAGATGTTGCAGACGTTTTTTATTGGAGAGTTTTAAACAAGCTTGGTGTATGGTGTGATATTACCAACTGCGACCGTGTGCTTAGTAACGTAGAACTAGTTAGATAGATGTTGCAGAAGTTTTTTATTGGAGGTGTTATATGGTGTGATATGCGACCGTGTGCTTGCGACACCAGTGTCTTATGGGAAGGGCTGCTGTACTAGCCTTCTTCGCAGTCTTGTGAGCGGCGTTATGTTTTTTTTCGTCGAACATGTCGCGGAGGGACGGTTTGCGGCCAAGGGAGTTTGCCGGGGAGAGAAGGATTCGCCGCCCAACATTCCCTCTCTCCCCGGCAAACTCCCTTGGCTGCAAACCGTCCCTCCGCGACATAACTCGCGTCGGTCGCCGAAAAAAAAAAATAACGCCGCTCACAAGACTGCGAAGGAGGCTACTGCTGTACCGGCTCTTTGTTTAGAAAAGGCTATAGTCCATTGTTGTGAATTTCTCGCCGATTTTGTGCATATTCTACAGTGTCGCGCACATGCATGCAATCCTATTCCTGACGTCCTCCACTATATCTTTCACTTTCTTCCTAGCCTGTGGGGAGACCATTTTGACCTCCAATTCGATCTTCCTGTCAGTCTGTGGTTACACCATTCCCCCTCACTTCCTGTGGCTCTACTGTATCCAGATACTAACTGCGGACACACAAGCAAACAAATAGACAAACGCATCGAAAACAAAACTTCCTTACTTGGAGGTAATGGCTATCCTCTACCAGGCTTCAGGAATGGGCTGAAATTGGGGAGTTGGTTCACGTAAGAGTTTAGTTTGCCGCTCCCGAAAATTGTACTCTTAAGCTAGCGGACCAACTCCGCTGGCATGTTATCTGTCTATTTGCTATTTGGCCAATTTCTACTCGTCCACCCGCTTCCTGAAGCCTGGTAGAGGCTAGGTAATGGCATCTACATTCAGCGAAGACAGCAAGGCATAACTCGCTTTGATGCTGCGTACGAGACTAACGGTACATATTGGATGATTGAGAGCCTCGCAACAAACACACCTCATTCATTCAGCCACATATCCGCCAATATTTACCCTGCTTATGGTCCACTCCACTTCACATTATGAAAGAGGCGCATGATCTTTGCACATGTCAAAAACGTCAACACAGCAAACTCTTATTGGGGGCCCGTTAAAGGAAAAGGGGGTGTGGACACGGTATGAAAATAAACCCCACACTGGACTGAATAGCATATTACATCCAGGATTAGTAAAATATGAAGACTACTTTAACGAATAAAACTACTATTAGAGAACTACCGGCGCCGTTAGAAGTCAGGAGCAACTTTTGAAGAGTACTAATTTTTGCCGTAAACAAACTAGGCCACAATCATCTGGCATACCATTAAATTCTGTATAACGTTGGCGTTGGGGAGTGGTTATTACACTGAAGTACACCAATATGAATCAAGATAAACTTCATTGCACAACAATTGTACAAGGTACAAAGTATGGCATCTACTGGTACATAACTACAGTTCCATAAGGACAATCTACCTAAATGAAATAAAACAAGAGTGTGTAGTGTGGGATGAGAATAGGCTTTTACAATCATTATCACAAGTCTGAGTCGACCAGGTAATACAGTTGAATAACATAGTATATAGTTTTATACATTTTTTGCGTGTCATATTCATAGTTAAATAAAATCCTCGAAGACATATTCAAATGCAACAGCTTACATAAAATGGTCCTTCTTTTATAAATCCATGTATAAAGTTCACTCAAATTTCTTTCGCTTATAAAGGTGGTTTATTTGTCTGTCTGTCTGTCTGTCTGTCTGTCTGTTTGTCTGTCTCTCTCTCTCTCTCTCTCTCTCTCTGTGTGTGTGTGCGCGCGCGCGTGTGTGTGGTTTAGCACAATAGCTCAAAAAGCTATGGATGGATTGTCATGAAACTTGGTAGGCGGGTAGGTCTTGATAAGACCTCGAAATGATCAGATTTTGAGCTCCCTAGCGGCCTGTTGGTTTTGTCATAGCTTGCTTGAAAATTCTACGGACCATCAAAATCGTACGATTACCTACAACGAATGTAAATGAAAGTTGTCCACCTTTATATAACAGTCCTTCTAACCATATCGGACTAAAATCAAGGTCTGATACTGGTAATGGCAAGCGACGCTACCTTGTACTTTGAACAGATTTTAAAACAGAGGAAAGTCAAACACTTATCACACATCAATGCACCCGCGGTAGATATCAACCACAGTAGCGACATGGCCGTAACGCCACCGCTATACAACCCACCATAGAAACGGTACGTACAGCCACCTATCTCACACTGTGTAGTGTTTACTCGTCAAATAATATCATTTAAACTAGCCAAGAAAAAAAATACGAATGGTAGATTAAAAAAGCGACCTTTGTCATAGTAAAATCGTTTCAACTGTTATCTTAGTGTTGTGTTGTGTTTTTCCCTCAAATTAGACTTTTAAAATTCCATGTTAGCATAGATAGAAGAAACGTTCTGTCAATTCCGTGTATATTTGGAGTGTCTTTGGTAGGTATTGTTAACAGTGGACTGCACGAGCTCAACGTTTAATGATCGTGTTTTGATAGACTGCAAATAGTCGAAACGGAGTCTATATAAACGCCATAACCACGTTGTTTGGGTCCGCTGTGTTTGTATAAGCCCTGTGTTTGTTTGGGCGACTTCTTCGGCAATTTGTGTCCTTTTCCGACCACAGAACGTTTTGACTATTTGTTTTCCTTGCTAGAGTACACCTGTTGTTAAAAAAAATAATGAACTGATGTACATCGTAGTACCTTTAACATGAAAATAATGCCACGCAATGTCTAGATCTATGATGCAAGGTTTATAATTTGTATACGTTATTTTCCTGTGTGTCGTGTAGTGTTGCATTAACGTGGGACCACAGAAAGAATAGCAACTGTATATGTGCTAATTGTAGATCCCAATAAACTCAAAACTCAAACAAGGTCCAAGGTCTATAACAGCCATACAATTAAGATTAATTTTGCGTAATATCATCTTAATTTTTTCGACAATGCTTTAATGCTGCGAGATTTTGACCTTTTTTTGTGGTTTATTTGGTCTCTTAGATCACTGGGAGGTCTTTACAAACAAAACAGGCCTTTTCCTAATTCATAGCGTGGTTTACCTGTACGCAATTCTATACCTGCGAACACGAATCCCACCTGTTACACTACGAGACCGTACCTATAGCATTAGTCGCATGGCGTTGGGCTATACAAGGTACAATGACCCCTAGAACATTGTCCATTGTTACCGACAATGTAAGACAATATTCATTATGACGGTTGTCATTTTCCAGTCACGCAATCCTTTAACGCAGGATATATATAAATATATATTAGGTATAATTCGTGAGTATGTTTTGAGTAGCAAACATGTTTTAACAGTGCAGAATTGTAGTACGTGAACTTACACAGCCCTAGTTACATATTATAAAACAGGGGTCTCTTTTGCCTCTCATTTTGAGACATAGGTCGGCTACATAACTGAACATTCCAGAATATTATAGGTGTTGTTGGCTTGAAAAGGTTTTCTGCTACAATGGTTAACGTTCCTCTAGCAATAGCGATTGTTCTGACAGAAAAAACAGAGCGGCTACAGTACAACTAACTCCCAACGGCTGTTTTGAAACATGGTCAGTGTAGTACATGAACGTACATAACAGCTTGTCTGACGAATATTACTCCAAACACGCGACCGCTACATGTTTATCTACCAGTTACACATACCTGTACGATGTAAGGCGAGTTCCTACCTGTAGATGTTCTTGTGAAGATTCGTGTGGCACCTGCAAGCGACGCCCGGAGCTTGTAGCGTCTGTTCGCAGCTCTAGAGAGACCTTACAACACAGACCGCATTCAGATCTGCCAGCGGAAAGGCCCCGCTACGACCCCTGTTCCTGTTTACAATTCCCCGCCAGCTACACTCAATACCTGGCCGTGCGTAATACCTGCCGCACCTGGTGTCGCTGGGATTTGTCCGGCTTTGTGTCCCGATTGAGCCGGCTTTCCGTCGCTCTCTCCCCGCCGGACTAACCTGACCCGTACCGGGGACAGTATCAAGTCCGGGGGTCGGGGGGTTCTTCAACTTGTCACACGACAAGGGTCTAGTGGAGTATGACTTTATAATCTGAAGGAGCCGCCGGCCCCTCCCTCCAGCAAAAGGGAAGACAAAGAGGAGTTTTCCTTGAGTCTACTGCCAGGGAAACATTACCCTCTTGTAAACAGAAGTGGGGAAGCTCGGCAAACAAAACTGAGCGGATTCGTGGGCTAAGGGGACGGGCTAGGCTGGCGGTAGCCTCGGCTTGTAAGTCTCAAAACCCAGGCTTGCTGACGGGTATGGCTACATGAAATATCTACACATTACAAAATGTAGCCTCTACCAGGCTTCAGAGGGGGCAAGAAAGAGTAGAAATTGGCCAAGTAGACAGAAAACATGGCAAGAGACTTTAAGCCCGCTATTAAAAGGAGTACAGTTAGCCGCTTTGAATTCTCAGACTCTCTCCAGCCGCCTCTGAAGCCTGGTAGAGGCTAGCTAAAATGAAAAGTGTACTCTTTTTCTTGCCTTTTCAATCTGCATTAGGTGTGTTTCAGTTTAGAATTTTAAAGAAAACCTTCTTACGCGTATTTTTTTTTTAACAAACTACTATAGATGTGCCTTAACTCATAGGACAACTGATAGGAAAACGTTTAAACTCCTATTGTCATGTGTTGATGATGGCTCAAACGAACCAATATCACCGAGGACATGTACCCATGTACAATGATCCATTCGCCATTATTATTTCCACTTGAGTTTATCCCACTCCATCTCTATTAAACAGACCGCCCACTTCGCTCTGTAGTGTTGGTCTGACCCGTCCTTTTTCTACAGCACTGAATATCTCCTCAGTCAGACGACGCCTCAAGCTTTGTGCGCCCTCTGTAGCTGGTGGCTCTTTGTCGGGACAGAGACCACTTCATCCAACAGTAGACTGAGGCCGACTGTGTGCTTCTGTTAAAGCAGTACCCTTACTATACAGTAGTACTTATAACAATGTCGCCTCAGAGACGTTCTAAACAGCATTCCTCGCCTCAGTGTTTGAATGGACGATGTACTTGAGTGTTGGGAAGAGGAGGGGACGAGTCCACTTCATACTTCTCAGCTGTCTTAGACCGTATCGTATCATTAAAACATGTACACCCACATTGAGTACTTTCCACTATCCTTATGTACGCCATTCTGTATATACTATAATACTATCCCTTGTTACAGAGACTTATTATTGTCACACATGTGCACCGACAAGCTAAGGTATTCTCAAACTCTAGCCTGAGATAACTTACTCATACTCATAGGACACGACATGATACTTAACTCCACGAGGTGTCGAGTACTGAACTTCTCCAATTTTTTCTTCGTGCAAAAAAATCTAGATAAAGACGTAACCAACATAATCACAAATAGACACCTGCTATTGTATATATCCGTATTGACTTGACAAAAGATCAACCCACTATCCTATTGCGTGAGATCGTCTTTTGTTGGAAGACTGACGCACCCAACTAGCGTGTTTGTTTTCATCATACATGTACTGTTATGTATCAACACCTTGTATATTTTCTTAGGTATGTGTTTTGGCCACAATGTGACGGTTGACAATAGAGGGGATGCGTTACGCCGTCTTTAGTGGGCGCGCAACCGTGTAGAGAGAGTCATGAAAAGGTCAGCTAGCCGGCCATGACCACGTCAATGTCACCGTGTGAAGCTAATCTTCAGGCAGATCTTACGGTGGCCAAAGGCAGTATCCAATTGGCCAGACAGTTACCATTAGCCACCGAAGATCTGCGGTTAGTCGAAATGTCAAAGGCTATTTTAAAACATCCATCTTATCGGTGGCTAATGGTAACTGTATGGCCAATTGGATACTGTCTTTGGCCACTGTAATATCTGCTTGGAGATTAGTGTGAAGCCCCTAGTGTCACACATTCGTGATCAGAAGCTATCCCCGATCACCAACCAACTCAATGAAAGCAAGGTTGGCTGAAGTTCGGGAGCAGTCTGTCCAGATTTAGGCCGCGCCTATATTTTTATTACCTTCGCCAAGAAGGTTATGTTTTCGTATGGACACGTCAATGTCACCGTGTGAAGCTCTAGTGTCACACATTCATGATCATGATCAAGAACAAGAAATAGTCATGCCTTCAAGTACCAGAGCTATCAACCAAGAATTGAGGTGTTCAAAAACTCATTTTTTCCTAGAACAATCGTAGAGTGGAACTCGCTGCCACCAAGTACAGTAGGGGCATGGTCACTAGATAGTTTTAAACAATGTTTAGAGTTAGACGTTCAAAGGTTAGGTGTAACAAGTCGTTCGGTGTAATGTAGCCAGCTGCCGCAGCGCCGCGTGCCTGCGAAGCTGGTGTGTAACGCCGAAGGACGGTTATACCGGCTATACAGATACAGATCAGAAGCTATCCCCGATCACCAACCAACCCAATAAAAGCAAGGTTGGCTGAAGTTCGGGAGCAGCATTCCCAGATTTAGGCCAAAATTGAATCCTACACACGGTCCAAAAAGGCGCCGCCAAACGGCTAAAATTATTATTGCAGGAAAACTCACTTCTTGCAGGGGCAAAAATACTCTGGATCGCTAGGGCTCCCCACTGACACGTGCAAATGATACTGATAACTGACATACTGCATAAAAACCTGTTGACTGAATTAGGCCACAGCAAGTACATTTTATGGATGACATCCTCCCCAGACTCCAAATCTAATGCGAGAGGGCGAAAAAAAACAAGGCAGGCCAAAAAAACAAGATTCCTACATTTTTAAATTTTGAGATTGTAAACCTTGTTAAACAAGAATTGTGGCGACAAAACATATGGGCACAAGAACTGTCGTTTAATACGTAAAGTTGACACTAGAAGTTGAAGAGACATTTAACACTTATGATATGACCCTTTCGTGTGAAAGTAGTTTACCCATATGATTTTTACATGATGAGAATACAAAAAATTAATTTTTAAGCATATTTCTGGACATCTCTATTGAAAGCCCAACAGTTTTGTCATACATTTCAAATTTTCTACAATATGCCCTGAAGAATGACTCATTGTTATCTTTTTTTTTTGTCCTCTCACTGTCTTCCTCTGCAGCTCTGGCGACTTCTTCAGCACCGCCGATCGAAGGATGCGTAACCGGAAGTGGCCCTTCTGACGTCCCTTTTTAGTTCATATCGCTTGTTAGAAAGTAATAACAATACTGTACAATCTGAGGAGACGTGTATATTTGTAATGGCAAATCGACATTTACTTAAATTAGAAATGATATTCGAAAGAGAAACAAAAGTATGAATACTAAAAATATGTTCTACTACCTGTCAATCACAGTCATTACTTTGTGAATAAAGGGAACAGAAAAGAAACTCTCTCAATGACTCTGTCTTATATATAGTTTGATAGATAAGAATCCAGCTCCACAATTTATTCAACAAGGGAAACCTTCATTAAATGCTTCATTAAATGCTTCATTAAATGCTTCCATCAGACCAGTACTTGCAGAAAAAAATTCCGTCTACATCCGGGTACTATTTACTAGTAGTAATGTTTGTCACTTCAGACCAAGACCAAACTTTGGCAAACTTTGGCAAACTTTGGTCTAGCTCCGGAGTGACAAACATTACTACTAGTAAATAGTACCCGGATGTAGACGGAATTTTTATATTAAAATATACATAATACAATAATAATAAATAAAACAGGTGCAGGAGAAGGGGGAAAGCTTATTTAGCTTATTCTAAGCCCTCCGCCTTTATACTAACCAAAACTAATTATAAATCAAGATTGAAATGAAATTATACATATGTACATGTTTGGAATTGTTAAAAAAAAACAGAAAAAAATTCCGTCTACATCCGGGTACTATTTACTAGTAGTAATGTTTGTCACTTCAGAGCTAGACCAGAGTTTGGCAAAAAATTTCGTCTACATCCGGGTACTTGACCATCATCATCATGAAGTACCCGGATGTATACGAAATTTTTTTTTTGCTAAACTCTGGTCTAGCTCTGAAGTGACAAACATTACTACTAGTAAATAGTACCCGGATGTAGACGGAATTTTATTCGGACGGAATAAGCCTGACCACTACTTGGGAATTCTTTTCCGGGTTACTTTAGAAAACTGACACACACAATACGATGGAAACGCATAAACTTTCAGACAGTTTATTTCAAAGCATTGCTTTATCACAAAATCACATTACAATTCAGATTGCTGCATATATTCCCATGATGATACTTTTAAAAATAAAGATTACTTTTTACGAGTACACTGAAAACTATGTATCAATAAAGCTATAACAATAACAATTACATCTTCAGCATTATGATACAAATATTTACAACAGTTACTGCAACTTTTCTGATATTTACATCAAAAAGGGACTAGATACTAAACTTTAGAATAAAAAAGTGTTCCACCTATAATTTTGACTAAAAGGTATTTTATATCTGATAGTGATTGAAAGTTGCGTATCTTTAAGTTAAAAGTCATCTTCCCGTTTTTCTACTGTGTCCCTTTCTCAGTAGTATGCTTAGTAAACAAGCAGGGACTTTACGGTATAGTATTTGACATTAAAAAAATTCAATTTATGACAAAATTACAAAGTGTATAAGTTGTTCAATAACTTTTGTACAAATCTCATTGTCAGACATTCAAACGCTTCCTTGCGACCAATTGTTTCTTTGTCAACTAACTGCATAGAAAAGTGAGATAAATATAATTCTATCCCATATTTACTGCTGAAAGTTCTTTTTAATTAGTTTTACTGTGGCTTAGAAAACAGGGTGTTAACATCTCCACGCACGACGTAACAACGCACGAGTCACGACAGACTGAGCGAACCGGGGCGATTTTCACATAGGGGTGCAAAAAGGCCTAGTTTTCTGGTAACCAGAAGTAATCTAATGGGTTTACAACGACAAAGAATAATGTGATAATGCAATATCGGACCATTACACCATTCAAATCTGCGGTACTATCATTCATCCCTAGGTGGCGCTTTTAATGGGTAGCTATACCGGACGGACGGGTCGGAGTTCCTGGAAGGACAGGAAACAGGTGCATGCAGTTCAAGATGCACAATTTAGGGACACTTTCCTCTCTATCTGGAATCTTTCTGAAGGTAACGTTCGATACAACATTAGAATACATTTTAGACACATCTCACTTTGGCTAGACCTTCTATTAAGCTTCATTACAAAATCATTCTTCGTCACAGATTTTGGAGGGGAGGGGTCACTACACTGAGTGTTGTGATACCGTTGCGTCACTCAATCTATTTGATAGGAGGGAAAGCATAGGAAGGAAAGATAGTAGCTCTCTTTACCAAGTAACGTTGTTATCTGACTCTGTAAGCTTCCTACGCAACGTCGACTAACGTTAGACGAACCGACCACAGCTACGTTACGGTTCATGTGAAAATTGTAGAATCGAAGTTTTCACATCTTGACTGAGGTTATATCGTTACACCACCTGCTGGAGTGAGTCTTAAGGGCCCTGGGAATCTTAAAACGTCTCTTTGTGCCATCCTGGACACTGCGGGGACGAATAAACTGGAGGAAAAAAACATGGAAGAAATCGGAATTTGTAATGCGGAAGTGAGTAGGTATGGGAACAGTCCACTCAAAGGGAGGGGGTAATGTCATCACCTGTTGCATCATAATTGGTGGAGAGCATTACATTTCATATGATTCAGGCTCTGTATTAATATATATATATATATATATATATATATATATATATAGATATATATATATATATATAGATATATATATATATATATATATATATATATATATATATATATATATATATATATATATATATATATATATATATATATATATATATAATAAAAAAAGCATTGTATACATGAGTCATAAAAACTAAGCATAATGTTCCCGTTTTGCTGAAGCACTCTACATTCAAGCCAATAGAAAGTAGTTGAACTACATCTGATTCAGTACATGCATGAGTTTTGTAAACTTGTATTCTTTGTTTTTTGTTGTTGACAGCTCCAAGACTTTTGCTAGAAGGTAAAGGGTTTGCTGCTGCTATGAAGGAAATAACACCAACAAAGTCAGGGAGTGAAATAACAGTGGAGGAACCTGAAGTACAGAATGGTTCAATTTGTCCTGATCATCACAGTCTATCTGAAATAGAAGAGTTAGATGAGACAGAGACAGCAGAAACTGTGACTCTTATACAAGACAACAATGTGATACCACAAGAGGCTACTGTAAGCAAGCCCGATGTACCGAAACCGTGCTGTCCAGGGCTTGGTTTGTTCTACGCCTTTTGCTCCTGTTTCTTCTTCTCCTCAGCCTCTCTTTGCGTGAAGTTGATATCACGGGAGAATCCCATGAACCCCTTGGAGATAACGCTAGTCCGACACCTCATAACGGGCCTGTGTATCCTTCCAGTCATGATTTATTTGAAGGTGCCAATCCTGGCGAAACCGGGACAGAGAATGATTCTGACTTTACGCGGACTTGCTGGCGCTGCGGCGCTGTGTTTCGCGTACTACGCCATCCAACACATGCCGCTGGCAGACGCCGCTGTCGTCATCTTCAGCTCGCCAATCTTCACGGGGATCTTCGAGCGACTCTGTCTAAAGGAGCGCTACGGACTGTTTGACATTTTGCTAACGTTCGTGACATTTGCAGGAGTTGTGCTGATTGCAAGGCCGCCATTTCTCTTCGGAGGCGACAGTGCAAGTTACGGATCAGCAGAACACTTGTTAGCGACAGGATCGGCATTTCTGGCCGCCATGGTGACAGCTCTAGCCTTTATAGTGATGAGGAAAAGTAGTGCAGGGCTGGGAATCCACTACCTGGTCCAGATCATGTTTCTATCAGTAATCGGTGCGCTCATGTCCATCATAGTTCTTGCTGTTATGAGAGGTTTTACTCTCCTACCATGTGGTGTAGATAGGTATTTTTTGATAGCAGTAGGGCTGGGTGGTTTGGGAGGGCAAATGTTCATGACAAAATCGTTCCTGTATGAAAAAGCCCATGCTGTGGCAGTGGTGAGGACAATGGATATTGTGTTTGCGTTCATTTTCCAGTATCTCTTCCTAAACCACGCGCCGACATGGCTGAGTGTGGGGGGTGCCATACTTGTGGCAAGTGGAACTGTCGGACTGGCTATCAAAAAGTGGTACATATCTTCTCATGACAACAGTAACAAGTGAATAGATAACAATGATTTTGTCATGAAAGTTCATGTGTGCTGGTATAAGTCATTATGAAGCAAGTTTCATTATGAAGCAAGTTTAAACTGAAGTCTTTGTCAAGGAATGAAAGATCACCGCTTCTGTGATGTCACGTTATGCAGATGGTGTGCAGTGTGTCTTAGGTAATGATGTTTTGTTCATGTCCATTCTTCAAGGCATCAGAAATTGTGTTTTTTTCCACTTCTCCTATCTGTAGCTTTCAAACTTAACAATATCAAAGGGAAAATGTTAAGAAATTGCCAAAGAAGACAATAAAGATTGACACAGAATTGTTTTCTGCCTCCTCCATTTTTAGTTGTATCTAGATACATGAGTAATACAGTCAAACTTGGTGCCAACATACCAATCAAGGGACTGAGGAAAACTGGTTGGCGGCTGCACCAGACGAGATGGTCTTAACTATGCACTCGAGTATTCCATAACTTCCTCTCTATACGAAATAGTCACACACACCAAATATGGTCACACACACCAAATATGGTCACACACACCAAATATGGTCACACACAATGTCCCCATGCTGTAACCTGGAATCCAGCTATACCCACTACTGGAGAGGGCAGAGCACAGATAGATCTGGCAGGTATAGCTATAGCTTTCACGGCTGGATTCTAGGCTATTAGTAAGGTAAGGTAGTCCAATAGCCCTTTTGAGGCCGTAGGGGCAGTGGGTTGTTAACGTCTAACCAGGAATCGAACCCACGACCTGTCAATCTCGTGTCCGCTAGCCTAGCCACTCAATACTCAAAGAAGACAGATACTCATAATGTACAACATCGCAATGTAAGCATTTTATTGACCACTGTGCCAACGTTACACAAAACCCACGTACCGCGTACTAAACCTACAAACCTTGTTAGCCAAGCTACGTACAAGAGCAAGGAACGTGAACGACTTTCGTTAGCGACTTCTGTACAGCGTTAGAACGGCTAGCGTACGTTATTACCAAAATTGTCTTATCCTGAGTGAAAAAATAAATTACTGTATCTTACATCACAAAAACTGACACACAATAAATACATAAACAGCTTGTTTGGACTTACATTTGGGGCTGTTGAATTCTAGTTGTCATTGGAAGTATGCGTCAAAATTGGGTGGGCAACATGCACTAAAAACAGGCGGGAAAGAAACATTTACCTCAAAATGATAATGCTCAATTGGAAAAAGATGGGTACCATACTGATTTGACTGCTAGTTTCTTTGAATTACGTACTAACTTGACAGTTTTGCAATTCCCTCAAAAACCTAGAGGTACTTTCAGGACCTTGTAACCGTATTTTCCATAACTTGCTAGTATTGATAACTAGTAATATCATGCCAATTTCTGTAACCATAGCTGAGAAGTCATGAAAAACATGTTACATTTTCTTGCAGCTTTCTCTGCAAAATATAAAAAAAGGACTTTTCATAAACATATTCATGGCCCAAATATCATAAATTGAACTATAAATTAAAGCAAAATGGGGAGGGGTGCAATTTAAATGC
This sequence comes from Branchiostoma floridae x Branchiostoma japonicum, assembly GCA_013266295.2. Lineage (NCBI taxonomy): Eukaryota > Metazoa > Chordata > Leptocardii > Amphioxiformes > Branchiostomatidae > Branchiostoma > Branchiostoma floridae x Branchiostoma japonicum. Next base: position 4,048,471 of record CM023835.1, on the reverse strand, counting down.
ATGTTGTCAGTTTACTGTAGGTAACACTTCTTCCAAGACATTTAAAATAAAACAGCCCATAAGTCTTACACAGTTTCTTGCATTGTTAATCATTACGTTAAACTAAAAACATTTTCCAAGAACTGTGCATCTACATGTACTTGGCCCCTTTGGAACTCTATATTTTGTGACAGGTTTTAACTGAACAATTCTAAATACAATTTCTTACATCTACACAATCAATACTATTTGTACAATATACACACATCAATGTAAACTCAAAAGGGTAGAGATACAGACAAAAACACTACCATCCCTGTAGGCCCTGCATTTACTTTTACATGAACCAGAGATGTCATACCCATGTCAAACCCCTAGCCCATGCCTGTATCCACCCCATGAGTTTCCATTGATATGTGCACTATTTTGTAGAGTCTGTCTATAATCTGCAGATTTTCACAGCAATACATGGCACATCGTTAGCCACATTAAGAGAACATTTTTAACTAGTGTTTCATCTCGTCATCACTGAAATGAAAACTATAAGATGCATCTTCATAAAATAAAACATGACCAAGTTTTTCTATTGTGTCTCTATAGGAAGACAATTTTACATGTATATAGCATTGTCTTTACTTTACTTGTTGTATCTTGTAGTGATTGTGTCTTCCTTGCAAGAAGAAAGCTTTGTTAGCTTTCTTGACATTTTAGCTGAGGCCATTTTAAGTTGCCAATGTGCCAAAATGAATTAGGTGCCAATTATGACAAGTTGTAGAGTGGTAGTGGTCAAAATACTTTCTTCCTCTTTAGCCATGATAATAAAAAAACCATCGGATTTAAAAACGCTTGTCGTCAACTTGTTCCTATCATCTAATAACAGAGTACAACCTAATTAGTTAAAGTTAAGTGAGTTAATTAAACAAAAATTGCATTGTAAAATACTTCCTGACAAAGTTTGAGGAGATTTTTGCCTTCAACAGTTTCTTACTGTACAACACAAATAACAAAGCCAGGTTCGGTTGAACACATTTAGCAAACAGTATTGAGTATCATATAGTCAACATGTAACACATAACATTTTCTAAGAATGTCAATAACACCAATCTACGCCAACAACAACAACAAAAAACTTTGTATGTCATGGATTAACCAACCAATCAAATTCTTTCACCTTTAAAGCACCATATGAAAAATTCTTTAATTAAAACAAAACTTTTAAGAGCACTAGCTTGAAACCTACCAAATGCACAGATAACAACACTGGTACAAATGCTACACAGTTACATACACTGGACCTTGTAGGTTTGTCACAATAGTGGTATTTCTCAATAGTCAGTGCTCTCTCCAAAAATGCTAATGACAACTTTTTGTTTTCAAGGGCAAGTTGTCAGTTATTTTTGATCATACTGCTGAAAATGTTGTCTTGACTTCCTCAATTATTTCAGTGACCCTGTGTAGTTTTGCGTACCGTATTTCCTCTAATTGCGTATGCACCCCGGATTCCGGGCTGACTGCAGACCTTACCAAGGGAGCTGATTCAGAAGCTTTTAGGGGGAAAAACCCTTTAACGACTATGCACCCCGTCCAGCCTTTCCAGGGCTAGCCAGGAAGTTGCTGTCGGCTCCCGCGTTAGTTTGCGACCAACCCCCAATTTTTTGGGGGCAGAACCCTCTTTAACGTACGCACCCGACTTTGGTTTAAGGCTAGAGCACCTGCTTGCAACTTGAAAAGTTTTTAAAGTGCATACGAAATTAGAGGAAATACGGTAACTTGTATTTTGGAATGCTAACATCTAAGCAGCCATTATTATCATAATGGGTATCATTTTTGAATGTACAATTTTTCAAGCCTTTTTTTACAGTACTATGCATGCACCATACAGTGATCTTTTGTACACAGACTTAAATAACATATCATGATTCTAGCAATGAATCCACTTTTCAATGTCATAGTACCATTACAGTATTGTTAAATCTAAGGAGAGAGCATCTAATTCTGCCCATGGAGACTTCTTAACTGTACGTCAATTGCGTCACAAATTCTGAGCATGGTGCGAACAAACATACACACACATGGGCCATATAGCCTCACACATATTGGCACATATTAGTCACGAATTCCTACATGTATATACAACCTCTTCTCCTGTACATGACATGATACAATGTTACACAAGGCAAAAACATTACACTATCTTACAGTCACGAACGTTCTAGCATCAGATTCGTTGAACAGGATTACTTCATTATTATCTAGGTACATATTAGCTATTTACACTTATTCATTCTGGTTAATGTGCTGGTAAAATCTGAGGAAGAATACATGGACACAATTCAGAATTTTGAACTTGGAAATGAAATGTAACCACAGGGCCGGCCTGTTGTATAGTAAAAAATGAGCTGGTTTGATCGAAGAAGTCTTTAAAGTTGCATAATGTAACATTAGGACGATACAAAAAGTAAATTTTCTTCACAAAGTAAGTTGAATCAAACCTATTTCATTGCAAATAAGTGCAATTCAGGAAGTGGAGGTGCCAAAATATGACGCCTTACGAGTGTGTTTGAAAGTTGGAAACACAGCTGTCAGCCATGTTTGTTTGCATTCTGGTAGTTTGTGGTGGTGCCAAAAACTGAGTGCACCTTGTGTGGGCTGTTTTAGTGCCAACCATAAATGTTAAAAATGTGAGATAATTGCACAAATATGTTGAAAAGTGGAAGTAAATTTTGTTTCAATTAAAATGTTACATAATGCCCCTTTAAATTTGTATTGGTAAGTTTGGAAGAATTCAGTAGTTACAGTCTGTTGAACAGACTGTTCTATATTCCAGTCTTTTGCCTTAACTGCTTGTGACTGTGTCCATGTAGCCATCTCCAGACTTTAATTTCTCAAGTTCATGATTAAGTGGTTTACTTAAACATGCAGTTAAAGAACAAGACTTTCTACCTAGTCTACATTTTCTCTTCCTGTAGAGTTTCTTGAATACCTAAACTTGGTGCCCTCTACTTTTAGTCTTCACATAATCACATCAAGTCTTCATCTTCTTGATTGGCTTAAAACTACACCAATCACAGCCAGGCTATCTTGTTGCAGCCAATCACAGCCAGTATGCTTGACTAGAGGATGTGTCTCATGTTGCAATTGGCTATCTCATTTGAGTTATCAGACTCTTTACAGGGCTTCATGCCTATCATGATTCAATACTTCTAGCTTTATGTACAAGGTATTATAGCAATTTTGGAAATGTTTCTTAATTTATGCTTGAAAAAACATTTTTTCCAATGAGCCTGTTGGTGGAAAACATCCCACTTTTTTGTTCAGCAACAGTTGAGAAGTTAACTGGGGTCTTTGCAGCATTTTGTGTTTTTCTGTCTCTTTGATTTGAACAATTCTCATCTACATCACTTCTTTTGTTCTACACTAGTACTGGCAGTTTTGCAATCAAGTACATGTGTACTAGGTGCTTAGCTTGGTTTCTTTGAGTAGAGATGATTTTATTTTACAAGATACTTTCAACATCACTGACCAATTTCTAGTCTCGTTAAGACTGGTGCAAGTGCAGTGGGAACTTGAGTATCTCTTTCTTCATCACCTGTTGTTAAATGCCACAATGTTTTTGATGTATCTTGACACTTTTCACGTTCAAGAATATCCTTGTATTCTCAGATTTTCACTAATGTAATCAACCAGATTCTGACAATGATCTATGTACAGTTTAGGAGTATCTTTTTCCCAATCAGGATCTTGTTCGCCTAGACTTTTTCAACCCAATAAATAAGAAGTTATACGAGTCCGATTTCTGACATCAAATTCTGCCAGCAGGCAACTTTTCTCTGTATTTGCCTGAACTACGGCTTTTAAGCAACTTTTTTGCATCTTTGCAAAGTAGCAGGTGACATTGTGTATTGTAGTCGACAGGAAAGTCTTGATCTACAGAAAACAGCATACATTTCTGTAGTAGAACCTCAGATACTGCCTTTTTCTTACTCATTCTTCTAACTAAAAGAATGACCTTTTAGTCCCCTGATCTAGAGATTGCCTCTTTTCACCCCTATTTTGAAAGTGGACAGTGCCACTCTACCACCTCTTCATTCTCAATCTCAGGAAGCGTCCACTACAAAATAGGGGTGAAAGGACGGTACACAAGCCTCTGTGACGGTGGATGTTGTTTCGTAGAGGTTGGTTACACAGCCACGACAGGCGCGGAGGGCGTGACGTTGGCGCCGTGTGCTGGGGTGTACGTTTCCAGATGTGGTGGCGGAGTTTCGGGCTCGATGGACGTCGGCGTCTGCGAAGTGGGGGTCTGTGGACCAGGCGACTTGTTTTGTAGACTCTGCAGGTAGTTCTGGAATACAACACAATGTACTCATTAAAGCTGCATTATGTAACATTAGGACCGTGAATAGTTTCATCAGGTTGGTAAGTCACTGAATAAAGAGACTCTTTCTACACAACCAAGTGTTTTATTCAGCCGACGTTTCGGTGACAACTATTTTGTATATATCCACTCCTGTACGTTTGGGACCACATTGTAAATACAGTTCCCTAAACAGTGCATGTGTACTTGTAGATATGTAAATACGTTTGGGAACGCATCTACAGCAGCGACACCTATGCTGCAGTGCAATGTGAACCAGTCAGAACTGCCCTGAGGAAGGTGACAGACGGTCACCGAAACGTCGGCTGAATAAAACACTTGGTTGTGTAGAAAGAGTCTCTTTATTCTGTAACATTTGGAGTTTAGGACGATACAAAAAGTAATTTTTCTGGTCATTTCTTTAAAAAGTAATTTGAATCAACCCTACTCCATTGCAAATAAGTGCCATTTAGGAAGTGTAAGTGCCAAAATATGATGTTTTATGAGTGTGTTTAAAAGTTGGAATAATAGCTGTCAGCAATGTTTGTTTACATAATATAATAATAATTCCATTGTTCCAAATGTGGGTTACCAGCCAATCAGGTTATTTATTGACTATAAGTATAAGGGGCAATGTGATTGGCTGGTAACTTAACCAGGAACAGCTAGGGACATGCTGATTGGCTGACCAACACTATGACTTAACAATACTGGTTGACATATACAAGCGGATGTAAGAACTAGAAAGAACGTACCTGCGTGATGATATCGCCATGGAAACGTCGGACGGGTCTGTAGAGGTCCTGGTACTGGCGGTATCTCTCCTCCATCATGTGGCGCTGGCGGACGCGGGCGTCCTGCTGACGTATCCTATACAGGTGCACACGCCGCTTCTTCCTGCTGATCACAACTGCAGGCACAGGGAGACCGACAGGTGTCAATCATCATCAAACAACAACTAATCTACGAGTAGCACGTTGGCAGAACGTACTGCGCCTGAGCGAAACCCGTAATGTATTGTGCATAGCACTTCGGCAGAACGTCTCATATAAGGTCGAATTCGCGTATATAAGGGTGACATCCCGTCTGTAGTTTTGGATATGGTCTGCAACAGGCAAAATTCTGATGCAACGTTGACCAAAAATCCAGTGAAAATCCAGGTTTTGCACAGGCGCAGTACGTTCTGCTGACATGCTTCTACGAGTCAGTGTGACAGGCGGTTCTGTTAGTGTTCATCAGTGAAAGGTAAGGCCACACCAATTTGATTTGTTGGTTCTTGGATTTTTTTCAGAAAATTTTTCTAATGCAGCAACAGGGAAAAAAAACAGGCCTAGCCCCAAATGCTCTGATATAGGTCATGAAGTCAACATACCAGGCTAGTTTGTAACTCAAACAATGAATTTTAAACTTTTAATCAAACCGCTGCATTGATAGATGGAAAAACTGCAACAACTAGGAAGAAAAGGACTTTCTTCAACTGTTGGGGCCAAAATATGAGCATTTTTAAATTGATTCAGAACCTGAATTTTTTTTTTCAAATCAGAAAAAAATGAAGAGGGCAAATCCGAGAATCAATTTAAATTGATGTGGCCTGAAGATGCAGAAATTGTGTAGCTGACATCAGGCAAGAGATCTAGAAGAGAAATGCACATTGTCCATGCATCACCTTATAATGGGTAGACCAGCTGATATGATTTCAAGGATGGAATCTTGAAAACGAAATTTGCAATTCAAAACTACTATAATTTCACAATTTCAATTAACTTTTTCATTTTTGGTCACAGCTGTGCCCTCATATCTTGTTATGTTAGTAACAGAAAAGTACTCAAAGTTTCATAGTAATGTTAGCCATAAAACCATCCTCAATATCAAATCAACTGGTCTACCTCCCACTAACAAAGTCCACATAGTTTAGTTCCACCATTAGAGAGCAAGCTGCAGGGATAGGAGAGGTCTTGTAGAATGCAGTTCCTTTTGCAGAGTTCCCATGCTTCAAGTAACAAGCGAACGGTTCAACTTCAAGGAAGATGCTGTTTTGTCTGTTCCACTTGGTAAAGTAAGAAATTGTCACACTTTTTTGGTCAAAACCTTTGAATTCTTTTAAAGTCTTTATCACCCCCTGGTCCAAGTATCTTGGTCCAGTTGCTTGCCATTTTCTTGATGTTACTTATAAGAGTTTTCAAACAAAATTAAAGACAAGTTTACATTTCATTTCGTTTTTAGCCAAATGTGTGACAATAATTACAGTGGAACAGATGACATACACTGTATACAGCCACTACCACCATTGATGCTCATTAAACCTCCCAGTGCAAGAGTCACAACGTTACGTCCACATACCCACTATATCACGCTGTTGCCGATTATTTGCAACTACACCGTCCCCCTCGTGAGGGGGCTCCTGCCTTTCCGTGAGCGAGTAACTGCTGCGCGATCGTGAGGCTATTATGGGATAGATGTAGGGAGAACTACAATGTCAGTATAAAATATGGTATCGGGGTAAGCGTGATAGCCTGTAGTTGTCTATGTTAGTTAATATCTTAATGAGAAACTCCATAACTTTGCAGTGCCCATGTTTTTCTTTTCTCATGAATTTTTAATGTTAGGCAACATATCAAAGTTAAAGAAAACTGGGGTATAAGCTCTTACTGTTAGAAGCAAATGAAGTAGTTCTCAGAAGAAATAAAAGCAAAAAATGAAATGAACTGTGATAATAAAAAATTATTACATGTCAAAGGTTATCGCAGTTATGTGTTTATGGCTATAGTATAATAAGTGCATTAATATGCTTTTTGTTTGCTTATTAATTCTCCCATTTTGCTTTGATCAAAACTTATTAAAAAGTTTGAAAAAAATATTTTTGACCTTCTTTGCATTCAAAATGCCTGTTTTTGATATGGCTACATTTTTTGGGTACATTTTCAGTTGTTTCAGTTTCCCTTGAAACAGTTTTGAAAAATAATCAAAATATAGATAATAGTTATGGTGGAGAAAAGACAGAAATTCCTGACCTTCCTGGTAATCAAAATGCCTGCTTTTGAGATGCCTGAAATTTTTCAGTTCTTTCAGTTTCCCTACCCTTAAAACAAGTAAAAAATAGTAATAATTGAAATGTTGTGATGGCAGACAAAAGATGTAAATTTCTGACCTTCCTGGTGGTCAAAATGGCTGTTTTTGAGATTTTCAGTTCTTTCAGTTTCCCTTCCCTTTAAACAAGTAAAAAAAATATAATCGAAATATTGTGATGGCAGACACAAGACATTAGTGAAATTATTGTAATTATTATTATTATCATTATCAATTATGTTTTTTTTGTTACAAACGGGGGGAACTCGTACAAGCCATATGGTTTCTTTTCTGCCCCCGGCACATTTATTTTGTATACATGTAGTTTATTTAGTTCCTATTCCTTGTTTTCTTCGAATATTGACTTTCATTTTCTGTATTTTGTTCTTTTACGTGCAAAATAGAATAAACAAATAAACAAAACAAAGACGGAAATTCCTGACCTTCCTGGTGGTCAAAGTTCCTGCCGGTCACTCTGTGCTGCACGACCACGCCAATGACCATCAGAACCGGCCAGATGGACAGGATGACCCAGGAGTACCAGCAGACCGGCTCCGAGACCGCCGCCATGAAGCGCTCCCACACGTACTGCACCATGATGAAGTGTTCCACGAAGTAGTCCACGCACACCGTCATGATCGCCCCGCCGAATACCGACGTCGCCAGGATCGTGCACGACTTCTGCCACTGCAGCGTCAGGACCGCGAACAGGATCCCCACCCCGAAGATGATCCCCACGGGGATCCAGACCGTCGGCGGGTGGTAGAACGCCTCCAGAACGATCAAAAGGGCGGCGGAGAGGAACATCCCCAGCGTGAACCCAGTCATGAACAGTCCGACTGCGTTTATAAGCATCGTCACTAACCCACATAGAACGCCGATTCCGATAGCGATGCCCGCGCTGGCTTCGACGCTCAGGTACGTGGTGTAGAAACGTTCCTCGTTACAAAGCATGAAGACGATGACTGAACCAAAGATGAAGCCTGTCAGGAACATGACGGCCTTGAAGCAGCGGTAACCTAGGTAACAAGACAGAAACATGAGTCAATAAAAGAGGTCTATAATGAATGTAAGAGACAGGCCACATGTACAATGTATAACTTCAGCACGTCGGCAGAACGTACTGCACCTGCGCGAAACTCGTAATGCATTGTGCATAAGCACTTTGGCAGAACGTCTCATACATGTATAAGGTTGTATTAGAGCATATATGGTTGACAGCCTGTCTGTAGTTTTCAGATGTTGTATAGGAAAAGATATCGTCTGCACCAGGCAAAATTTTGATGCAACGTTGACCAAACATCTAACGAAAAACGTGAAAAATCAGGGTTGTGCGCAGGCGCAGTACGTTCTGCCGACGTGCTTATAACTTCCAAACAATACTGTCTTATTTGTAATATTGAATATGTCAGGGTAGAGATCCTGATCAGAGTCTCTGTCAACAGAAACTCTTAAGTCTGACGAAATCTCTGCTGGTAGAATAGCAGATTCTACAATGTATTCCATTCATGTAACATATCGGAGTCTCTACCCTGACAAATACATGCCATTCCAACTCATCGAAAACTGTCAACATATTGTTCCTGAAATCAACCACTATAAATGTTACCACCATATCATTGCAATACATGCCAAAGTGAAGGTCAAAGTGTGGTTGGAATTACATGTCTGCAATCTGTACCTGCAGTTTGAAAGGATCCTGCTAGGTGCATGATTGCTCTATCTCACAAGCATGGAAAATCCTTAAAAATCAAGTCTAGCCTGGGATTTAGTACCAGATCTTTTTAGAATCCAAATGAATTTCTTGGGCTGCCAACTGTGCACAAGATGGAAGGTTTTGGAACTACATGTATGCTATTAGGCCACACCAATTTCATCAATTTGTTCTTGGATTGATTCATAGAATACAACAGTCCTTGACTTCTTGAAATTATACCCTTGCAAATCAACTTTACAAATAGCTTTTCCAATATGTAATAAGGAAAATCAGTTTTTGCTGTCATTTGATAATCCAAGGAGGGTCTGTGTCCCCGACCTTTAGGAAAGGTCAAGTCAGGTGACCCATAGCCAGGTCATCCAGGTCATCCTCCATTAACCCAAGGTGACCTTGAAGGGCAGTTCTGTCAAGTTATGAATAATAAATGAGAAATCTAAGACCAGAAGAAGTCATTTCATGGGATGTATATAATCATAATGAAATATCTGTTCCTGGACCCCTTTTTCTAACAGCCAAATGTTCCAAGGAAGCTCATATTTCCTTGTTTTGCGGTATGAAAACATAGTAAAACAGAAAGTTCTGGCTTTCACAATTTAAAATGGACTGTACCAAATAATTTTTTGTTGTGTTAGACCCGATTTACATGCGGGCAAAAAAACGGCAGTGCAAAAACTGCGAAACTGCGTAGGTCAAGTTTTTCCTGCATGTAACTCGATCTGCTTTAACGTATGAAAAGATCGTACGTTCAGATCACATATCAGCTCTTGAGGTAACGTTTGATCTGAATGTACGTTCTTCACGTACGTCGAAGCAGGAAAAATTCACCATGCACAGTTTTTGTACGCTCACATGTGAGCACAGTTTTCGTACAGCAGCATGTGTACATCGGGTCCTAATGTGATTTCTTGGCAGCTGACGTACAAATGTATGTGTACATAAAGGGGATTCAATAACTGTAGGCAAGACCTGTTTCAAATACTAACATTTATCCTTGGCACACATACAAGGGGCTTCTGAGTCTGACTCTCGCCATAGCACCTACTCACTCAATCTGAGCTCATCAAGCTCCATTGTGTCTTTCAAAGCAATCCCTGACTTTACTGACATGAAATCAAGTCTGGCCTAGGTGTCCGGTGTCTGAACAATCATGGAATGAAAGAAAAGCTGGCTGAAATCCAACTGGATTCCTTTTTACAGTAAACGTTAAGCAGCATTTGTTTGACTTGGTAGGTTTGTGGCTACGATAACTCAGAAATTTATGAATAAATTCCAACGAATTGGCCTTGGGTTGTGGAAGAATAGATTGAATTTCGAAAAAGATGAGGCTGCCAAAACACATTTATGTCAACAGTCTTCAACCTAACAACTTAACAGTCAAATATAGGGATTGAAATGCCTGTATGCTGAGCATTTTATGGAAATGCAGGGCTGGTTCAGAAAGGGTATTTTGTCAAAATATATAGTCCTGTCAGTTTGCTATCTGCCTCTGTAAAAATCCCAAAATTTAGCATTACCACTTAGTAATTTACAGCACTTTGCCATATTTCAGTGCCATATTTCAGACTTACTTTGCCAAGTACTGTGTTATGCTATTACATGCGTACAAGTGTGAATGCTCCTCTGTATAAAAGTGATGACACCGTCATTTCTTGACTGTCCTTTCAAACTAACAGGTTTGCCTTATCACGCATCAGCACGAGGTAACCTGCCGCCCTCCCATCTAACAGATTAGCTGGTTTATCAGTTCTCCAACCTGGGTCTGTCGGTTTTAATTCCATTTCATTACCTTCGCCAAGAAGGTCATGTTTTCGGTGGCATTTGTGTGTGTGTGTGTGAACACGATAACTCAAGAAGGCTTGGATGGATTGCCTTAATATTTGGTAGGTGGGTAGGTCTTGATGTGATGTTGAAATGATTAGATTTTGAGCCCCCTAGCAGCTTGTTATAGTACTGCAGCAGAACTTCTGGTTTTGATATCTCGTAATCTGGACATGCTAGAGTCAGGAATTTTGTGTAGTGCGCTTGTGCTGGGAAAGAAGTGATGAGAGTTTGTTTGTTACTGACACTGATGTCTTGGCAAAGGATTTGTATACATGTATATTGCAGGCTTTCCTAGCAGTTAGGGATAAACCATAAGTTTATTTGTAAATATTCAAAATTTGTGAAGTAAACTCTAACCAAAAATGTTTTGTTCCAGTCCATGTAGTTTAGATGATATAAAAATACATGTAGCACTGGAAAGCTTTTCCATCGATATGCAAACATGGCTAAAATAAACTGTGAAACATTTAACATTTTGTAACTCAGGATTTCTTGTTTTCTTCTCAGAAAACAGGTTAAATTTGCATTCATAGATCCCTTTCACAAAATTTAGCATTAAATGCAACTGTAATGCTCACCAAAGAAGCAGTATACAATGCCAAAGAGGAAGCACATCCCACATATAACAGAGGTAGCGATGTCGTAGTCGTATGTCAGCGTGTCGCATCTGGTGATGTTCCCGCTGAACGTGTCGGTCGGCGAGACCGTGGACCCCGTCCGCATCATCGTGGTCAGGGCGTTCTCCGGTGATGTTGCCATGGTTACAGCTTGGGTCGAAGGTCACTCGAGTCTAAAACTACAGCATCACAAGCAACCTGTGAAAGAGGAAAAGAAGGTATTTAAAATCATTATAAAAACTTGCTTCAGCTTCACTTTTGCACTATAAGGCCACCTCAATTTAACTTGTTGGCTCTCAGATTTTTTTAGGAAAAATATGAAGTGACACTGGGGAAAAAAAAAACAGGCCTAGGTATCCTATGATAGCTCAAAATGTTACGAGCTGTGAAGTCAACATACCAGGCTGGTTTATAATTCAAACAATGGATTTTGAACTTTTCATCAAACCACTGCATTGATAGATGGAACAACTCTAACAACTAGGAAGACAAGGACTTTCTTCAACTGTTGGGGCTAAAATATGAGCATTTTGGAGTTGCTTCTGAATCAGAACCTGAATATTTTTTTTGCGAATCAGAAAAAATGCAAATCCAAGAACCAATTAATGAACTTGGTATGGCCTAACCATTCAACAACTTTCCTGTCAATAGACTGGTTAGGCAACCTTACCAGTCAGGAGGAATATCAGCCAATCATTCGTCTCCCTCTCTAAACTAATTTCTGTCAGCACAATATATATTGATGTGTTTTCAAACCCGTAGTCTCTACTGATTTACACCATCACAGGACCTTTCTGACTCCCCCACAACTCAACTGCGCAATTTTCTTATCCTATAGCTGCACCCAGACATAAATAAGCCACTAAGTAGCCAACCACAAGAAGCTACGATGAAAGGAGAGTGCTACATCATGTTTTCTGCTTCAAAAGCTTCAGCCCTTTCATTTCCAGAAGCATTATTGTGATATCCTGGGAGCATTCGTCATGGTCAACTGTAAGCTTGCCGATATTGAGAGCTGGTGACAAGCAGTTTGGGGTAAGAAACTGAAAGATAGATTCAAGGCTTTGAGCAGCGAGAATAAATAGTTGTTGCTATGTAAGTGCTACAATGCAAGCACTGGTGTAGAAAATAGCCTTTGCTACATGTAACGTTAGGTCTTTTATTTCGAGATCATGGTCAACCATAGTGACTTTAGCATACTCTACACTCAAAGTCAAACACAAACACAGTCATCACAAATTGATGTGGTACAGGGCTTCATGATGAGTGCCTGACAAAGTGAAATACAGGTTGATTTCCTGGTTAGGAAATGGGACAAGTAATTTTGTGTCTGTGGTTATAGATCTGTCAACTTTTCATCAAACCAGTTGCATTGATAGATGGAAAAACCCTAACAACTAGGAAGACAAGGACTTTCTTCAACTGTTGGGGCCAAAATATGAGCAGAATCAATGGCAGCATACAAAAATGGAGGTACTGAGCTACCACTAAAACTCCAACACTGAAAGGAAGAATTTGCTGGTAGTATAAATCTTGCTTATTGCTGTGTCTCTGGTGCTCGCACTGGTCAATACATCAGATTAAATTCTGCTGAAGAAATACGACCCGGGCCAAATCAGTCAGCGGCCTTGGATCCATAAATCGTAATGCTGACCAGACAAGCAATCTGTATTCTTCCATTCCGCCATTTTGTATTCTGGTGCTCACATGGGTGTAAGTGTTATCTGTCTATGTTGGATCCGAGTTTCCTCGGCTGAAGTTGGTACTTTCATGACACTTGAGGGATATTTTACACTAGCCAGATGCTTAAACGCCAGGCCCCATTTACGCACGAGCAAAGCCTCAAGTGAGAGCGGCAAAGAAGACTGGCGCCATCTTATAGCAGTGTTATGGCTTCCAAAGTTGATTTTGAATCCTGGTAAGTAAGAAATATAGCCAGTATTATGGGTCGGTGGAGGAGTTTTAGTTCTAGCAGCACTTAGTGTGAGTTATGGGAAGGATGCCATTACAGAAATGGTATCCGAGGATATCCGTTCAGCACCAGGGACAGATACCATAGCCATTTTCTGAGCTTACAGGTTTTGACAAGGAGGGTTTCAGTGTCAGTTTGCATACAAAACACACAGGTCAAGTTACACCTTGAAATATTGTGTAGCAGGGTCAAACAAGCTTGGTTTTATGAATCATAACCATATCAAAAAAGGATTCCAAAGCTGAGAGACTCAGAGCCATAAAAAGCTATACATAACTTTTAGCAATATCATGTAGAAACGTTGATGAAGGTTAGTCTAGGGCACGGTATTGGAAGGTGGAGCCTTTCCCACTCCTTCCACTGCCTTTTACCTCCCCAACCGAAGTCAGGTACCCATTTTACACCTGGGTGAAGGGAGGAAAGTTGTGTGAAGTGCCTTTCCCAAGGACACATTCACACGTCTAGCCAGGAATGCAAGGAATCGAACCAGTGACCTCTCGATCTCATGTCTACTGGCCTACCCACTCAGCCATTTGACCGCACATCCCTCAAGACAGATCACAAAGATGCAGCATCAGTTGTAATTTCCTGTATGTAGAAGTGTTGAAGGAAACCATTTGTTTCACCAGACAGCAGACCTCCCAGTGGGAGGGGGGCGGCAGACAGGTGACATTTCTATGCGGTCGCATCACACCCTAACTATGTCATCTTTCAGTTGCCAAGCAATCTATCTTCAGGGTCTCCGAGGCCGCTCACTTAAATTCAAAGTCTCTCAAGGTCAACAGCATATTTCAAAAAGTCAGTAAACCTCAAGGACATTTTCCGCTATAAATCATTCAGAAAGCATCCTAAATAGTCTAGGGAAGTAGTAAAATGTGATACCGGTACCTCCACAATTCTATGTGGAGGTATCACATTTTACTACTTCAGTTGCTAAAAGAGAAATATTCAAACATCGGTACATTTTGTATACCTTGAGTTCATTTTTGTCAAGAGGCATCTTTCAGTAGTAAAGAGAGGCCCTAGAGGTACATTTCTATGTGGAGGTATCACACTACTTCAGTTGCTAAAAGGGAAAAATTCAAGGTCAACTGAATATTCCAACATTGTTACATTTTGTAGACCTTGAGGACATTTTGCTCTTGCCATCGAGAGGCATCTTTCAGTAGTAGAGAGGCCCTAGAGGTACATTTCTATGTGGAGGTATCAAATTTTAACTACTTCAGTTGCTAAAGAATAAAAAACTTAATGTCAACTCAATATGCAAACCTCGGTATTTTGTATGTCTTGAGGACATTAAATTGCTCTTAATGTCAAGAGGCATCTTTCAGTAGTATAGAGAGGCTTTAGAGATACATTTCTACGTGGAGGTATTACCCTTTGACTATGTCATCTTTTGGGTCCTGAGCAATCCATCTTGTAGTCTCAAAGGTTTCTAGGACTTTAAGTTTACAGCTTCATTTGAATTTTGATGCACGTATTCCTTAAGAAGTCTCAAGGCATCTTCAGCAGTGTCAGGAAGACAAGCGAGGCATTTCAATATGATGGTATCGCCTTTAAGTTAATCGTCATGGTTTAGCTGCTCAGTAGTTTATCATTATTTCAGGAGGCATCTTTTACACTTAATGCAACCGAATGTCTCTCTAAGCCATCTAACTGAAGTGCAGAGATATAGAGAATTCAAATGCCAGAATACCTTCAGGACAGCTTCCCTTAATAGGCTCTCTTGCTAAATGATAAAATCTAGCTATGAGTATTTTTTATCTACCATATCACATTTACTCTGAAGTTGGGTAATATACTAGACATAATATATGAATGTTCTTTTCCCTTGATAATTAGGAGGTATATCTAACATTCACTGCAACTGAATGTTAAAAAGAATGACATCATAAGGCCACACCAATTTAATTTGTTGGTTCTCGGATTTGCCGCTTCATTTTTTTCTGCTTTGCAAATAAAAATAAAATTGGATTCAGGCTTTGAATTAACTGCAAAATGATCCTATTTTGCCAAAAACAGTTGAAGAAAGCTCCTTGTCTGCGTTGTTTTACAGTTTCTTTCATGTATCAATGCACTGGTTTGATAAAAGTTTAGAATTCATTGTTTGAATTATAAACCAGCCTGGTATGGTGACATCAAGGCTCCTATCGTAGCTTTGGGGGCTATCAGAGGATGCCTAGGCTTCTTTTAATTTTAATTTTTTTTCGCCCGGTCGCTTCATATTTCTTCTGGAAAAATCTGAGAACCAACAAATTAAATTGGTGTGGCCTAAATCATATATAAAAGATGTCCCCTATTAAAGTATTATAATTTTGGTACTCATTTTCACCTGAGTCGAGTGAGGAAATAGGTGTAAAGTGCCTTTCCCAAGGGCACAACAATGGGGCTTGTGAGGGATTCAAACCCAGAACCTTTAGATTCTGAGTCAACAGCCCTAACCACAAGACCACCTTGCCACCTAATGCTGTCACAAATGCAAACATCATGCAGTACACTGTATCTTCTGCAGTCATATCTACAGAGCTATTGGGCAGACATATGCTGCATTGCAGGGACCATAAAATTGATGACCTGTGTCATCACTGCTATCACAACTTTCCAGGATCATCACCTTTTGATCCATCTTCCAATAACGTCGAGATTGTCTGCTAAGATTAAGCAGGGCATCTCAAAACAGTTCTGAACCATGCCCATGTATTGTTGGATAAGAATGGAAGGTTTTGACAGAGAAACTTGTAAAAACCAACAAAGCTTCAGCACCTCAAATCTAAAACTGTTGTGAATCTAATGCGTCATTCTCAGGCAAGGTACATACAGTTACGAAACCAGTGTTCTAGCCAGCATCCATCTTTCCGTCATTTGACAGAATTTTGCCGCTCATGATGGACAAAAATTTTGCCCAACGTGCAAAAATCAGTGTGTAAAGATATGGAAAGAGATGTCATTAAACTAAGCTAGGTCTGCCAGCAAAATCTGCTCTTCAAAATGCAGGAAATAGAGGGTTGAGACTTCAAAATTTTCCCAGGGGAGCATGCACCCCCCTCCCAACATCCGGCGCGATGCCTTGTACCTTCGGCGCTTGACGTGATGTTACATCAAACAAAATTGAGATGATGAAAAAAAATTCAGGTTTGCTAGAACACTGTACGAAACACGATAAATACAAGCTCAGTCTGCGTAGTTTTACAACTAATAGAAATCTGGCACTAACCTGGATAAACATCTATCAACTCAGCATACTGTCACTAACATTGATCGCGACCGTTGCTTCAAATCAATGGGAAATGTCAGGCTAATTTTGCTAAAGGTGAGATCGTCCATTCAGGTAAAACTCAGGGGTATCTTCAAGCCCTTGGGTGAGCCGCCTTGGGTACCAATGTCTTTGTCAAGGTCGTTGGCGTATCAATTATTAAAGCTATATTTTACATTCAACAAAGGAGGGGGAATATGACGTGTGTGCTCTTTTTTCTATGGCAATGATAGCTGTATTGATACAAAAATAACCTTTGTGAAAAATTATGGATTTGTAGGAAAAAAATCAAGCAACTTACCGGTGTAACCTTGGGTTTTTCAAGACTAATGTAAGAAATCACAGCCGGCAATCTTGACAATTTCGCAGGCAAGAGGAAAGGTTTGGTGTCCTGCCTACACAAGTCCGAGAGCCTTGAAACATTGTGAATCATTGCATGTAATTACCTTCGCCAAGAAGGTTATGTTTTCGTGGCCGTGTGTGTGTGTGTGTGTCTGTGTGTGTCTGTGTGTTAACAGCATAACTTGAGAAGGCAAAGATGGATTATCTTTTGTATGTTTTGTACTGTCTGCTAAATAAGAGGGTTGTTTAACTGTGTAAACTAAAGAATTGATGGAACACAAAATACACAGAGAATAGTTCAAAGGAAAACTTCCATTCTCAGACACTGAGCTAACAGAACACCAAACTTGCTGCTTTTGACCAGATCCCCATGTTTCCTTCTACACTGCACTGTTAAACATCTGGCATGTTTACAAAATCTAGACTACAACAGTCACAACTCCATGCTTTAGGAAAGTGTACACAGGGCTCGAAATACTTTTTTTGCATACATGCACTGGTGCAGGTAACACTGAAAATTACCTGCACCAGACAAATTTCAATACCTGCACCAATCAGAATTTAGGGAGTATGGACCACACTAAAAACTGTTCAGAAACCATTGCCATTATGTTTGACACTTTATAGGTGGCGACAGTCAATACAGCTAATGAAAATTCACATACACCTACATGTACTATTTATATATAAACCCAGTACATGGACCAGTGCAGATTAGGTACAGCTAGACATCAGAAATACCTACACAGCTACAATTTGCAATTTCCAGCGCTGATACTCTGTCTTGTTACAATTCTTGAATAAATAAATACATGACTCAGACATGGAACCCCAAAAATGTTATGCTAGGTTTAGTCTAGAAAAGACAGACGGAAAGACCTGAGTGATAGAAAAACAACCCCACCTGCATTTCTGTTTTTGCATGCATCTAGGAAACCGTCTCCAATAACATCTTCTAGGCAGGCCATCTCTCTCCTACCTTCCTTGAGCAATCCTAAATGACACTTACCGTACATTATTGAATATTTTCTAGGGCATGCATCTGATCGATACACAGGGCTGGCAATCAGAGCAATTTAGAGTACGAAAATGACAAGGTTCCTGGAGGATATTTTCGGATACCGGGGCAGTATATCGATCTTTTCCAGTATCCAATCGGGCCAACCACACGTACTATACGCACACCATGTTGATTTTTGTGCGAGGATTACCGCTGAAGTGGTCTACTATTAAGTTTTGTATCGTGGTATCGGAATTTTCCGTTCCTAACTTCGCGTTAAAACCAATACAAATCTGCTTAGGTAACAAAAAGCTACCTCACGAGAAAGAAACTTTTTTTCAAATAAACTTTAACTAACATTAAACTTCTCAACATTAAACTGTTGATATCAAAAAAGTTGCTAGTGACAAACCTTTCTGATGCATTATTTTTCACCGACTAGTGCATGTTCCTAAGTTGTTAAATACCGAATGAGAGTCACATGCCCAAAACAAGCAAATCCCCCCACGCCATATCAACCACTGTCTAAAGTCTGAAAACACCTCCTAGAAACAATTCTATTCTTATTTGCTGCACTTTGTCAACAGAGGCTTGTTGGAGGTTCAAAGGGACACGGCGACCAGAACAAACAGCCGGACTATTAGCCGCTAACTGTCGCCGACGTTTGTGTAGACTTGAGCGACGTTATCAGCCGTAACCACGGTAGCGATGGGGAAGTTTGGCATTTGAGTTTGGCAAGTCGGGACCAAGTGTTGTAGTCAACTTAAAATACAACACTCCATCTAAGTATAATTTTTCAAACAAGCCTCAAGGGCAGGTTTGGATTAGATCCAGGAATTTTGGAGGTTTGAGAGAAAAACAGGGTGAACATAATGCTGTTTTAGGCCACACCAATTTGATTTGTTGGTTCTTGGATTTTTTCAGAAAAAATATGAAGCAACAGGGTGAAAAAAAAACAAGCCTAGGCAACCTACATTTTGTATTATAGCCCCAAATGCTACAATAGCAGCCATGAAGTCAACATACCATGCTGGTTTAAAATTTAAACAATGAATTTTGAACCACTGTATAGATGGACTGTTACAACAAGGAAGACAAGGACTTTCTTCAACTGTTTGGGCCAAAATATGAGCATTTTGGAGTTGATGAAGAAGCAGAATTTTTTTTTGCAAAAAAAAAAAATGAAGCAGGCAAATCTGAGAACCAATTTACTAAATTGGTATGGCCTTACTTCAGACTTGCATGACTGTATTATGCTGTCTACATGTAATTGTGATATCATAATCTCTATATTACATGTATTGCAACATAAAAAATTTCATGTACCCCCAAAGCAAAATGCAATGTAACTGTAAGAGTTCTGAATATATACATTCCTATACATTGTAAATTCTGTCATCTATGAAATGTCTTCTTTTACCATATTGATTGAAATCTTGTGTTTTCTTGAACTTGAAGCCACTGGCAGCTGTGTGCAAAGTCAAAGTCATTATTATTCCAGCCATGTAGGCATCAGACCTTTGGAATGAACCGAAATTCCCGAGGCAAGTCAAGGGAATACTGGAAAAAATGACTTCTTTCTTCTGATCAAGGAAAGCATAGCCAAGTCAAGGTCGTTAATAAGATAGAAGAGACAGCTAATACTGGTTGAAAAGCTCTAACCTTCAACTTGATGTCATTACTGGAATAGCTGATGGGCTGGGTTTGGTGGTCTATAAAATATGATATCCACTATTAGGCCACACCAATTTAATTTCCTGGTTGTCTGATTTTTTAAAAGAAAAAAGCAAAAAAAACAGGTTTGTGCATCCTATGATAGCCACAAATTCTACAAGAGCAGTCATGAAGTCAACATACCAGGGTGGTTTAAAAAATTTGTAACTCAAAAATAATAGCATTTTGAAGTTGATTCAGAACATAAATTCCGAGAACCAATTATTGCTTAAATTGGTGTGGCCTTACTTTTCAAATTCATTAGCTGCTGGTCACAAATCTGCTAGCAATTGAAGAATAAACTGCAAAGCTGAAAATACATCAACACATTTTTTTTATCTGTGCATCAAAACTCTTGAGTCTATTTGTTATGCAAAAACACTAAAATCTCGTCATAAAATAATGACATCCTTGAGTATGCTTACCATTAATAGAATCCATCAGTAAGCCTAAGTTTCCAAAATAATCGAAGTGTCTATTTAATATTTAAGAATTATGATTTATTCCTTCTTGCTAGGCAGTCGGCTCGGAATAACAACATCCTACTTTGAATCTCCGCAAAGTGCACATGACAACTGTATGAACATGACCTTATTAATGCCGAACTGATTGCATTTGAACAGGCTCTGTCACTAGTGTCAGGCATAATTGATGATCTTCCAATGTTACCCACCGAGCGCTCAATACTAATGTATGCTCCACGGTCAAATATGGCAAGAGCTACAACTTTCGGGACTGAGAAAACAATACCACATAATACATGGATGCAATACATCAATTTATGTCATAGCTGGGCCGCATAGCTACCTGTGATAACTGCCTATATCACACAGGGTCCTAACGATTATCACATGGGCCTCAAAAAGTTCCATAGAATTAGAATAAGTTCCATTTCGCGTGCGCCACGAGGGCCACTTGCGAAAATTCCAATACCTGATTCAGACGTTGGAATTGATGTTGTTACAATTTTTTGTTAAGGACACGAAATTTTCTCAATTTCCCTAGAAATGTGAAATGTGTATTCTCTAGGGTGGGTATGACATAAATAGAATATTACAGTGTATTCCGTATCACCCGAGGTACCAGTGATATGGCATACACCATGTAGTATTCTATATATACATGTATGCATAATCCATAACCTCTGGTTGTCATTTATGTATCACTATTCTAGGTACACGTACTTTTTATTGCTACAATCTACATTACATCAATAGACCTCCTATTTTTGCCATAGAAGCTATCAAATCTATATGTAGAATGACAACTCACCAATCTTTTCTGGACAGTTTAGTCCACTAGTACTTTTCGGAACACTATTCTTGTCTATCCCTGAACCCAAGTGATGAGACAGGCCTCCAGCAAAATATACAGGGTACTCGGAAAGCCAAGTTTAACATTCAAGACAGCACGATGTCAGTGTACTCTGTCAGAGTGATGTGCACATGACTCCCTCAGCAAACATGTTGAGTGGCGGACCAAGGGTCAGTCAGGGAGCACTAATGTTGTTATGTTTAAACTCTCCTTACATCTGTATTTAGCAAACTTGTCACACCATAGCTTGGCAGAGTTCCAATGGGTTCAAGTTCGGAAAAGTGAAATGGGGGAGGGGGGGTTAGGGGCTTTATCTGAAATATGTTAAACTTGGCTCTCCTGTCACAGCTAATCTCCTGTTTGATGATATCTAAATTGCAACTGTACTTCAACTGTCAGCTTCTATGTGTCTTTGCCTTAGGCAAAGGCAAGATGATTCTAGTCTGTTCTAGTCTTTCAAATGTCAAAAGGCTGGGTAGACTTGAAAGTTTTGAAAAAAAGATGAATCCAACTGAGAATTGTCGATGAGGATTTACGAAATATTTTACTTTCATACTTTTTAAAAGCTGACCTCATTTGCAAATAACCGCATTTCGATCCATTTGCAAAATGTTCCGACATCTTCTTCTTTGTCTATTATGCTTAAACTGCCTTCATCAGTTCATGAAAACAAAAGTTGCTTGGAACACGCTCAAAGAAACAATGTGATATTGGTACTTTTAGGGATATACATATTTTGGAAGGAACTATCATGCAAGGTACAGGGACTTAGGGAGGAAGAAAGAGGGGTAGGCAATGGAAAAAATGGATGACATCAGAGAATGGACCGGCATGACACGAAGTCAGTGAAATGATAAGAGGAACAGAAAACCGAGAAGGGTGGAAAAAACTGGTTGTCAGATCATCTCTGGTATCCCAAAGAAGGTCGAACAATTAGAGTTTTAGACTACAGGATAGATGAGATGAGATATTATGGAAATATATATAAGAGAAATGTGACATTCAAAGTGTGCCTACTACTTAAACTTTCTCTAACCCCAGAAGTTGTTATCCCACATACTAATCTGTCTAAATACCTGTCTTGGGGCACTTCCGAACTTCTTATCCCCCCTTCCAGAAGGAATGTCAAGCTGTTGGCCTAGGACTGAGGGGGAAGACTTGTGAAAACACTGGTTGTCCAGAGGATACAAGTGCTGCCGTGAATGTGGGGTTATTCTTGAGTACTCTCAACAGCTGTGACAGGACCCAGGGGTTAGAATAAGCACACAGATTACATGCTGGCTGGATCAGGGAGGTTCTGGATACATACATACATGTACACATATACCAGGCTGCTGGCCTCATTCTTTGCAATTTTGCCGTGACTTTTCATAATGATACAAGCATGGATGTCATACCAACATCTGGTAGTATCAGAATGGTATGAAGAACATGGGTTTGGTTCATACAAGGAGCTTCTACACAAGGAGAGCCGTCGTGATTAGCCGCCCGCTGGGCGCCTTTGTTTTCCCCCGTCAAGACCCGCTGCGATCCTTTGTTCCCCAGCCGGCGCGGCATCTGTTTGATGCCCATGTTCGTAGCGCCTCTTCGCGGGCTTTTCCATGTAAATGAGCCGAGCCATGACGTCACACCCCCCGGGTTTCCACGAGTCACACCCGAAGCCCGGTCGACAAGGGGCGAAGTGGTTCGGGTTTCCGTCGATTTCCTTATTTGGAAAACTCGACAGGCCTGCGAAAACGTCATATTCGGAAAGAGCACAAAATGGCCGCCACTAGGATATTTTGATCGGCTCTTCACGACAAACATGGATAAGTTTACGGCCACTTTTGTAGACCCAGCTCCGTTTTCTTGCGACAGAATTATGAATTTTTAGATATATATTTAGATGGCTATAAAGAGAATATGGAGTTTTTTCTCGGTAAGCTGACATTTTTGCCGAAATGTTGAAAGGGTACTCGTCAAAATGGCGTGTTCTCTGGTGTTCGTACCGTTCTTGTTTTTTTCGTACCGGACCGTTGTTTTTGAAACTGAGCGACTTTTGCATGGTTTTCGTTTCGATAATGGGATTCGTGTACTAGTACGTGTTGAGCTCTTTCGTAATTCCTTGATTTTTGTCGGGTATTCTAGTCGATCGATCTACTGACGGTCGCATACTTTACAAGTTGCTTGTTCACAGACGTCATTTATTTTAGGAATATTACTAGCAAATTACGGAGTATGATCCCATAGAATCCTAAAATAGAATCTCTAATTTTTTTTGTCCATGCTGTATGTACCCAAGGAGCTTCTACCCCATGCAGCATTTTTAACTTTGCCGCGGACGTCGCGTTCAAAAGCTCCGCGGGCGGCACCAGCGCAGGTCTTGGTGCTCCGAGCTTTTGCTGTCGAGAAGACTCTCGACTTCTTCCTCCTCTAACGTTATATCATCAAAATCATCTTCGAAATCACTCAAGTCAAAATCGCTCCACACGAAATCGTCATCCCCGGGCCGTGCCATGACGCGAATGCCGCGCCGTCACAAAGAAATTTAACAATGAAAATGAGTGTCTTTGGCACTTGGGTGTGAATTAAATTTTCACACGCGCTACGAACATCCTTGAAAGGAAGGTAATCACGACGGCTCTCCTTGTGTAGAAGCTCCTTGGTTCATAAGAGACATTGTAGACTGCTAGGAAGGATGTGTGGGCATTCAGGTATTCGAGAACATTTTTGATAGAAAACAGTCAAGATTCAAATTTTCAATTTACACATTCTGGAATCAAACTCACCTCTATAAAAACCCTTCTTGTTCCTTATTTTAATAATACATGTAGTCCATTCTATATTCATTCATTTTTCCATTTATTCATTCATTCATCCATCCATCCATTCATTTATTCATTCATATTTCAATTAGGCTGCCTAACTGTATATGTCAGGTAATACATGTGGCTTGCAATATTAAAATTATTATCACTGATTCAATCCTCAAAACTTAAACGATACAGCATAAAAATCTTTACAGCAAAAGGCTTCAAGAACGTTTTAGAAGATCATCCCATAACAAAATACAGTAGTCACCAACTATTTGCATCATTGATAATGGGGTAAACCTGGTATTTGCATGAAATTCTGAAAACCCAAACCATTTCCTATTCACTCCATTATAAATTGCATGGCTTAATAGCATCAGGGACAATGGCATAAACCTGATATTGGGGTCAAATATTGTAAAGTCAATTGCATATTGACCCCAATTCTCCCCATTTATTTAAAGTTTGGCTTTCTATCTGTTCCAGCCAGACAAAAAATCTAGTTGTTACAGTTCAATTTTTGAGCGTTAGCAAATCTGCATAGAGCCTATTGTTATTCATTATCACCCCTGCACTCCCATTGTCATAAACTCTGTCCCCTTTGTGTGTTGACCAGGTGAGAATACCATACCTGCAAAAATCACATTGTGTGAAAAGTCCTTTTATTCCTTTTTGGCACCCTTGATTGGCTGCTGTTGTTTTAGCCTTGGACAAGTTTTTGCCTCAAAGTATCAAGTATGAAGGTGAAATGCTTGTAAGTTAAATTTTTCAAGCTAAACATGTGTTTGTGGTCCTTTCAATTGGACCCAATGTTATCCGTAACCAAATACCCCCCCCCCTCCGCCAATTGGCCCCCTAATGTTATTGGACTAACCCTGTTATAGGGGTAAAATTCTCTGACAAATCGTTCATGCAAATATCAGGTGACTACTGTATTTGCTGAGCGTGACACTAGCAGTAGGAAATATCGAGCCCCGGGCACGTTAATGTTTCTTTCTGTATTCCTCACACCTCGGTGTACCAGATGAATGGGAGGCCACGGCCATAACGGTCCCTGTCGTTATCTGCAATAGCAGTCGCCTGATAGCTGTGTACTAAATTTCCTGCCATGTAGTCCATCTACATGTACAGTAATGGGCAGGTCACTCCCAGACTACATTTGATCCTTTAGGCACATATAAAGCAATTCCTTGTTTTATACATTCAAATAGATGTCTACAAAAAAGATTATTGCAAGATACAATCTGGAGATATTAAATGACAATGAACTTTATTGCATATTCACGCCCTACATCGGCCAAATGCACTGAGTTAGATAACTTGGGTATAGGTAAAGAAGGAACAAGTGTTACATTTCTATGCTATGTCTCTATCTACAGGGTCTATCTACAGGATCTCTTCTCTCTTTTTAAAACATGTATGAACAAATTTACATAGTTTTTCGTTAACATCGTAGTGCTTGGATGTCATAATATGTTTGAACAATTCTATTTTCGGTAAGTATGTAAATTTCTTTTCTAGCTGTAAGATTGATTAAAGATGGAAACTAAAACATATGCCAGGGTAAAGACTTCGATCTGGTAGAATTGGTGGACCAGTAGAGATCCTAATCGGAGTCTCTGTCAACAGAAACTCCGATCAGGATCTCTGCCGGTAGAATCACTGATTCTTCTGGTAGAGATCCCGAAGGCTGTTATCTTAAGAACTTTTCAACTTTGTTTCATGTCACATGTCACTTAAGATCAATGGATTGCCTTGAAATTTAGGATTTGTACAAATGTCAATGGGATACAACCCTAGTGCATTGTCAGCATCCTGATCGGAGTCTCTGTCGACAAAGACTCTGATCAAGTTCTCTACAAATTCTGCTAGATTGGAGTCTCTACACATGGCTCAAAACGATCTTACAAGTAATTTCCGTCAAAGCAATGATTTTCAACTCAAGAAGCAAACCCAAAGCAAATCAAGAAACGTGCAGTAAAACAGAGGATTAGCTTTTAACTAGACACTAAAGCTGTCCTCCTTAATGAAGAATTGATGCGAAACTTCTCTCCGTTAACGTAGGTTACGATCGCTTGACGGCCGTTACCCAGCCTTCTTTGGGCAGTAACCGTTGGAAACGAGTCTCTGTCCATTTGTTTCTAGATAAAAAAATTGGTCCGCTATTCGTATCACGTTGAGAAGTGCAAAGGGTTTTGAGAGAGCTTGGATCAAGTAAAGGCCATGTCAACTTCATCTAGTACCCTACTTGGACTCTGTCCATAAAACTTACAATCGAGGCCACACCAATTTATTAACTTGGTTCTCTAACATTTCACAGTGAAAATTCATCAGGAAGTTAAAGGAACCCAAAGGTCAATTTTCTGGTCATTTTTTCATGTAGTAAGTTGAATCAACCCTATCCCATAGCATACTGATATCTTTGAGGCAAAAATGTGATGTCTCTGATAGAAAACGGTTGCTTGTTTCGTATCGTAGGCTGGTTCTAGCTATTATTTGGTGCTACCAAAAAATAAAGGGACTCCTCACGTAGCTTGTTTTGGGGCTATTTCAAACACTTCAAGTACGAAATGATGACAAAAATGCATTAATAAATGGCAGTAAATGTCAATATCAGACAGATTTGCTCATCTAGAATACTTTTGTTTTGCCACCCTGAAATTGCATTGGATGTCTTTAAGATGAAAACAGTTCAAATTTTGTCTGCAAGTTGCAAATGGGTATTTCATCCTCTGGGAGGCATTGGATTTTACCTAAGCCAACCAAATTACTTTCTACACATAATGTACTTAAATATCAAGCCCTGAATCTGTCATAGAAAGAATATACTGTATCTGGATCTTGCTGATATGAGCTTCCATTTAATATGATGTCATGCAAATGCACCTGCTCAAAGTGAGACGCTGACACTGTACGCTTCGAATGAGATCTTCTTATTTTCTCACATCTAGATCTGCAAGGATAAGAGCGTACTGAACCCTGCTCAGAAAGCTGACTCATCAGTTTTTCATGAATTATTCCAATCATGCTGGCACCTCTTGGAATAAACAGCTCCAAGGTGTGACAGTCTAAAATCCCTTTTAGGCCACTGTTATGGTACTGTAGCAGAACTTCCAGTTTTGGTAGTGATCTGGACATGCTAGGGTCACGAATTTTGCATGGTACACACATGTAGGTAGCTCTTGTGGTCGGAAAGACATGATGTAAGTTTGGGTCCCCTAGCAGCTTGTTCAGGAACTGCAGGGGTGTTTGTTTAAATCTGATATGACATACCCCATAAAAGAAGACTGCAAACACACATACAATCTGCAAGACCAAAACTGCCTCTAAAATACTGTAATTCATTTGACTGAGATTTCACTTCTAAAACCTGTGCGTTTCTTCAGGGAGTTGATAACATTCATCCTGACATGACATACTGCATAAAAGAAGACTGCAAACACACACACACAACCTGCAAGGCTATTAATGCCTTCAAAATAATTCATTTGACTGAGATTTCACTTTCAAAACCCTTGCATTTCTTCAGGGAGTTGATAACATTCAGAGTAAAAGTAAAATTCCTGGAAGGGACTCGGCCTTGTAGGAGGAATGATGAATCTTTGAACCGAGTTGCCATGGCAACCAAACCTCAGGTATTACGAGTCGCCCCCGTGGTGATGCGATTTGCATACGCCACAGGTTTGAAGTCTCGCTGAGTCCCCCCATGCTGAAGGTAGGATTACTGGGTGCAGGTAAATAAGTTCTGAATTATCTACGGACATGTTTGTGGGATATGCACAGAGGCAAAGGCTTTATCATTGCCATAAGGTGAAGCCAAGATAGTTTTTACTGTAAATCTGAAAATTTGAGTCCTTTATTTTCTGGGTGGTACAATTGACTAGAAAGGGTTGCAATATTGTGAGTACACAACATACGTCTTTCTTGAAATCCAAAATTAGATCCAGATATATTCTTAGTATATGTCATCGACCTAAAATTGGCTCCCCTGGCCACTTGTTTTCATTACGACCTGGCACGAGTCCAATATTTCTTATCACCTAGTTTGCTGCCCTATTAATCCATGGAAAAGACAGGGAGCTATGGTTCAAATGTCCACCTCACTGCAGACATATTACTTATTGATTTTCTTACACCAGAAATAAGGCTGCTCATTTAACACTGTTGGCAAAAAACAAAGTTTATCTAATTTTCAACAAAAATTTAGAAGTCCTCAAAAAACCACTGCCACCAAGAAATAAAACTGGTTCCTTTCTTGAACCTTTATTTCCATTTTTAAATTGATAGAAGTCAATTCCTTCATCAGCTATTTAATCATTGATTGGTCAATCACAGTTTTGTAATCTCATATTTGATTGGCTAATGACAGGTATACATGTATAATCTCCACTGATGTATGCTCTGTTTGTATTCCTCAAGTTGATTGGCTAATTGGTCAATTTCATCCCAATAATGTATCCTCTACCATGATTGGTCTGTGCCAGGGCCATAAATCCTAATAACCACCAGGAACATTTTTATGATTAATATGCTGGCATCTCTAGCTCACAAGTGGTTGTGTGATACATTTTCATTATGAATATGATAATCTACATGTAACAGGCAATGTGAAATCAATTGTACATTATACAGACATTTTTATTACATGATAACAGTTTTCATATTTTGGAAAGACTTTAAAGTGTTTGTAGGATATTTCAATATTTCAGCATTTTCAAAAACCATTTCTAAACTATCTTTTGACAGATATGAGGCAGCAAATAAGATACAGTCTGTAGTCTAGAAAAATGGCAACATCAAAACATTGCCCAGAGACTGTTGTTGGGGATATAAATAGCTGCAAGCATGTAAAAAGTTAGTCAGGTTATATGGCCCCATGTTATCAAAAGTCTCAATTTGTTCTGATAGGGGGTATGTACACTGGAAACATGATTCAGTATACAATTATGGCACAGACACATATTTAGCTGTTACACTAGTACGATATGACGGTATAATTTATAGTTTTGCAATTTGCTGTAAAAAATTCAATTCCCACAATGGGAATTGTCCCCAATATTCGACACCTGTAAGTAATTCAAAGAGACATCAACCTCATATAATACATTAAAATCATAATTGAAGTCATTGGCACATCTAGCTATGAATAAATCTATAAATGTATCATATTCAACACCTCTTCAGATGCAAGTTATGTAACGCTGTTACTCAATTCCCAATGCCCTCTAGCAAAAATATTTTCTTAGATAAAAGACCAACATATTTTTCAATGGATATTTTCATCATTTACTATAATCCTTTCTACATCTAAATCTTGCAGCTAGGTAGCAAAAATATAACTGTATTGTATTTCACAAGAAGATATCCAGTCTATGGAAAATGCTCTGATAAATACATCTAGTCTAGGTAAAAAAAAAAAAATTATGTAAGAAGGCAGCAGAACATAGAAGAGGCTAAGCCATATACTGTCAAATATAGATAGAGTCATGGACTCAATCTTCAAGCCGTCATTCTGCAAAAGATAACAAACACTTGGCCATCTCATGTCCAGATTTTATGTACAAACCAAGCTTAGCTCAATGCAGCTGCAACATTTCTACATAATGGCCCCAATATCTGCGCCACTCGAGCTCCGTCCTGCATAAAATTGTTTCCTCCGTGCCACCATCGATCTGCCCCGACTTACCTCCGATGACTTTCCTCGCTGGAAAGACGCAGTCCGTGCTTTCCGCTACGAGATCCCGCTTACTAACAGACTAGGAGACATGGTCCCTGCGTGCCGCAGCTGCAAGTGTTCTCAACCCATCTCTGGACCATTACCATAAAATCAGCTCATTTGGATGCAGGAGGCAAACCCCTGCATCACTGATATCGCACGGCAAACTGCAGCCAGCCCTAACGTACATCCAACCAATAGCAGCGACGCGTCGGGCAGAGGCAATACCTTTACTTGTTTCTCAGAAAAATGCTGTGATTTTGTTAGATGAATATAGATAGAGAAGAAGACATTATTATTAAAAGACCTGTACTAAAGCAAATAACATAAATAGAGATATCGGTAGATAAAAAGATTGGGTTTGAATGTAGCTGTTCTTTGTTGCAAAACAAACAATATATTCTGGATGATGAAATCTGTCTGATATTGACATTTGCTGCCATTTTTTAGCACATTTTTGTCATCATTTCCTAATTTGAAGCATTTGAAATAGCACCCAAACAACTTTTACCACTAAGCTGTCAGTACATGTAGGAAAATAAGGTTCTTGAATCACAACTGAATTGCATTTACCTGATTGATGTTTCATAAACTAAAGATAATACTTACTAATACTAGCTTACTTATTCTTATAAAATTATATTAGCCTGCATGATTCTATTCTGTATGCCAAGGATTAAAAAAAACCTGAACCACATTCATTAAGCAATTGGTACAGTCCTAAATGAGCATGCTTAATAACCTTAAGTAGTCCAATGAAGCATACCTGTACCAATTTGATGCACCGAGGCACCTACAGAGTAATAAATGTTAATTGGCTAACTATGTACAGTAAGCACAGTGATAAAAGACATTAGTATGAACATCAAGAGCCACACAAAATAAAAGACCTCAACCTGTGGAGATGCTGATGTTATAAAATATGTTTTGAAAGGTACAGTATATTTTGCATTTTGAAGATCAATTCTTTTTAAAGGTACTCAAAACAATTTCAGGACAGTAAAACTGGAATTTCAAAGATAATATTCTGGTAATTTTTTAATGTAGTAAGTTGAATCAACCCTATCCCATAGCATACTGATATCTGTGAGGCAAAAATGTGATGTCGCTGATGGAAAACACTTGTTTCAAATCGTAGGCTGGTTCTAGTGGTGGTACGAAAAATTTAGAGACTCCTCATGTAGCTTGTTTTGGGGATTCAAACACTTCAAGTATGAAATGATGACAAAAATGTGCTAAGAAATGGCAGTAAATGTCAATATCAGGCAGATTTCTTCATCCAGAATATTTTTTGTTTTGCCGCCCTGAAATTGCATAAGTGATTGGATGCCTTTAATAATATAACACCTCTGATGCATTTTAATGATTTGATACGAAATGAACTACATGTACAAGAAGCCAGTCCCTCAATGCACATACATGTACATGTATAATGTTCCTCTATCCATGAGTATTTCTCTAGGTACCTTTGCACGCAAGGAAAAACATTTGGCATTCACAGCTTGCTCAAAAGCAATAAAAATTCTAGTCATGATGCTGACTGTATTGCTCACACTGGGACATCAAACACTACAAATGTGGGCAGTCTACTAATGTTTTAAAAGTTTGCGGGGACTTAAATTCATGGCATTTTAAGTTTGCTTTTGACACAACTGTGGTAACTTTAACACAATGTAAGACAGAGTATATGTTCACAGTGTGAAGAGTTTGCAATGAGAGTTCACCAAGAAAACTGCAAACAAAACCTTCGCAAATATTTCATGATTAATTTTACAGTACATGATGGATTTAAAAGGAACCAAGTCCCCTTATGTCCAAGGTATCCAAAAGAATTGTTGCTGGCTCTTCAATTTGCATGTAAAGATATCTGTAGACTGTAGTTTTCTTGACATTACATGTACATGTAACATATCTGTGTGTTTTTCCTTACGCAAGCTGCACTGTTGTTGTTTAAAATACATTTCTTTCTTCTTGCTCGTGAATCATTACCAAAAGAGGCAAGCTGCAGGTGTCGGCTTCATTGGCATTCCACTCACAATCTCATTCCATCTGTCATATATGGCTCATTAGAGGAGATTACAGATAGTATGATTGCTAAGTAGACAGCATTTTGCACACGGCAAACCAGCATGACAGCTTCCTTGACAAGATTTACGTTCTTTTAATCTGCAATTTGAAAGCAAGCTGCTGGGGGTCCGACATTCGATTCAATCTTCATTTTTGCCAAGGCGTACCCACAAAAGGGCTATTAAAATCACCTCGTAACTTTTCGGGTTTTGCTGTTCAGAAGAAACCAAGACAAAACACCCGAAACTGATAGAAATACAGCCTCCTTGGCAGAGGTCACACTAGTAATACCATGATTGCTTTCACACTTTTAGAACTTTGAAATGGCCCCTAAATCTTACGAATGCCCCTTCACACATACAAAAATGTATAAGGCAATAAACTGCTAATACTCTGAGTACGAGGAAATGATCTTTAAAATGGGAGGCCGTCAATTTTACCGACCGGTTGTATAAATTACATATAAAAGGCTTGTGCAGGTGTTAACTGCATCTTGAAATACATTCTAGGTGGACATTTTACGAGAAATAATAAAGCTACAAACATACCATCCTTGGGTCTTGTTTCATACAACCCGCACCTCAAAACATTTCTTGTAGCAGCACGAGGCCACACCAATTTAATCAATTGGTTCTTGGATGCAACCGCTTAATTTTTTTTTTGATTCGCAAAAAAAAAATCTGTTCAACTCCAACTCCAAAATGCACAAATTTTGGCCCCAACAGTTGAAGAAAGTCCTTTTTTTCCTAGTTGTTACACTTTTTCCATCTATTAAATCAGTGGTTTGATTAAAAGTTTAAAATTCATTGTTTGAGTTACAAACCACCCTGGTATGTTGATTCCATGACTCCTATCGTAGCATTTGGGGCTATCATAGGTTGCCTAGGCATGTTTTTTTTCCCTGTCGCTTCATATCTTTTCTGAAAAAATCCGAGAACCAACAAACTACACTGGTGTGGCCTAAGCTTGCTGAACAGAAGAAATGGGAAGGAAGTGTACAACAGGAAGGTACCTGAATGAAATCTTGTCTATGTTGGTACGACACATACTTAAAAAGTTTTTAGCATTTTCTAACACAAAAGGAAGATGACTCACTAAATTATTGGACACAACTATCTGCCTTCCTCGGAAATTTGACCTACTTTTCCATGCATTTCGGATGAGTGACATTCGGAGTGAGTAAATGGTGCTCAGGAGTAAAGACCCCCTAGCAGCTTTCTAATAAACTGCAGCTTCATCTCAAAATGCATCTCACAAGCATGTCAATCCTTCTGAAACTACAAATGTACATGCTGGCTTAAGGAATATTTGCCCTGACAGCATTTTCTACATGAAGGTCAGCAGAAAGTCACTTTGAACTGCAGGGCACAGTACGAAATGGCATGTGTGCGTTATCACCAGCCATAACCCCTGCATAACATCAGCACAATAATCAAACAGGAAACTCTGTCAGTCTGAAACTAATGCCTACAGCCTACGTATACCAAGACTGCAAGCAAGGATACTTCAGGAATGTTAATTGGGAGCATATCTTATCCAACCAGCTGTATGAAATGAGAGGATGAAGTTTTGATGGACAGGCCTCCTAATATGCTTTTTGGCCCAGCATAAAAAGTAGTGTAAAAGACCAGAATATTAATAGCACGGTAGGTAGCAGACTGTATCGTGCCTGCGCGAAACCATGATTTCTGTTGGATGTTTGGCCAACATATCGGAACCATTGCATAAGGCATCTTTCCTGACACAGCATTTGAAAACTACAGACGGGATATCATTGTTAAATACACGAACACAGCCTTAAACGATGTCTAATGCTAGAATGTATAAAATTTTCCAATTTCAAACTTACGTTTGACAGTTATAGATATTAGTGATCCTCCCTTTATTTTTATAATCTTCTAAATGTTATCAACCTAAAGTAAAAATTCTTACGTTCTCCTTTTTACCATTAAAGGACTTTACTGTCACCTTCGAACAGTATGGGCACTGATTTTGCATTGCATTTTGAACCTTTATTTCCCTATTCCAAAATCTCGAAGCTGTTCAGCACCTTCCACGAGTTGTTACAATTTTCAAGGGCAAATTTACGACCTTTGCGACCTTCAAGGTCCCGCGATAAAAGCACAATCTTCCACAATTTTCCATGCGCACACAAACCATTCTTACTGCGACCATTGATCAAACAAAATGGCCGCCAGCAGGAGCCATTACGAACCAATAACAACAGATGTGAATGTAATAACGTCTGATATATGACTGTCCTCTTTGGAGACATATCTCAATAACACCGACTGATAACCATTGTAACGGTTCCCTCAGTATTTGCTGGATGGACTAGATCAGTGTTCTAGCCAGCCTGAAAATTTCTTTTCCGTCATCTCAATTTTGTTCGATGTATTGTCATGTTGAGCGACAATCCTAGGGGGGGCCGGGCTGCATGCTCCCATGGAAAATTTTGAAATCTTGGCCCGTGAAATGCTATTTCCTGCATTTTGGGGGGAAAATTTTGCTGGTAGACTAAGCTTAGTGTAATGACATCTCTTTCCATATCTTTACACACCGATTTTTGCCCGTCAAAGATGATGGATTGGGCAAAATTTTGTCTATAATGAGCAGCAAAATTCCATCAAATGACGGAAAGACGGTGGCTGGCTAGAACACTGGACTAAATTCCGAATATGGGACCTGTTCAAATTTGTCGTCATGAACATTTGTCTGCAGAGAAGGAATAGCAGAGATGTAGATTTATAAGTGTAAAATTAAGGTTTACCATAATATTGGTGACCTCTATTAGTTGTAGGCACTCCAATTTCCAAACCAAGAGGAAATTAGGAAGTTGGTCTACTGTTCTATCTGTTAGAATTGCTCTCTTTGCTCATTGCATATTGGGTTGGGTGAGACAATATTGACCTCCAAGTGTTTTTTTTATTTCTCTTGAGGATATTTTTCCATCACATATATATTCTATAACTATATATTTTATATTTTAATATTTAATAGTACATATTTTAACGTAAAAGACATGCTAGCACCTCGCCGTGATTTGACCTAAAACTACCCAATAAATTAAAAAGACAAAGCATCCTTGTTTTATTGACGTAAATGTTGTTTTTTCATGAAAATGATCATAAATTACCTGTTTGTATTTCCCGGTTTGGTAGTACACAAAAATTACAATAATCATATATACATGTAATTGTTTTCCTGGTTATCATTCAACACATCTGTCTATAATCTCTATAATATGAGAGGTCAGTCTTCAAGGATGAGACTTAAAATCTAATTATAACAATTATACCTGTTCACAACTACATGTATGGCAATTTACAATTAATCAAAATGATTTGTAATAACAAATTTTGTCTTTGCTTTCTTCCTTTTGATGTAAGGCTTTTGACAACATTGGACATTCTGCAATATAACAGAATTTTTCTGCTGACGTCAGCAAAAAGCACTTTAAGCTCTTAGTATCTGTATCTGTATAGCCGGTATAACTGCCCTTTGGCGTAACACACCAGCTTCGCAGGCACGCGACGCGGCGGCAGCTGGCTACATTACACCGAACGACATGTTACACCTAACCTTTGAACGTCTAACTCTAAACAATGTTTA
The DNA here is from genome assembly GCA_013266295.2 of Branchiostoma floridae x Branchiostoma japonicum. Taxonomy (NCBI): domain Eukaryota; kingdom Metazoa; phylum Chordata; class Leptocardii; order Amphioxiformes; family Branchiostomatidae; genus Branchiostoma; species Branchiostoma floridae x Branchiostoma japonicum. The sequence goes on along the minus strand of CM023835.1, from coordinate 4,013,136 downwards.
AAACTATCTAGTGACGATACCCCTACTTTACTTGGTGGCAGCGAGTTCCACTCTACGATAGTTCTAGGAAAAATGAGTTGATGAGACCAACTGTTTCATCCCTAACAAATGAGGACATGTCTGCTATAGCCCCACCTCCGGTACATTAATGACAATCTCCCAGAACACGGGATACGGATTCCCCGATATCCCCACCAACAGTCAGCGAACAGCTGCACTCTCAATAATTGACTAATTGTCCTAAAAACCAGGCAAATACCACGCCTCTGCCCTGGACACAAGCCACAGTACAATACAAAAGGTATAAATCAGTACTATAAATGTACCATCTGCAACATATGTCCTTGCAACAATAAATATAACTGGTTAAATCCAGATTCCAATGGCATCACCAAATCTTCAAGCAGATGTTGGGAGGAAGATATTGTCTCTCACCGCCACCGACATGTATTTTCCACCTCAACATCTGCTTGGAGATCAAGCATTACCAATAAATATAGCCCATGGCAGATGAAGATGGCAGTATTTCAATAGAAACCTAATTCTAAGCAATATCTTTGGAGGATCTCGAAGTTGGACAGATTAGCAAAAAAATTTGTACCCGATTTTGTTGAATGAAATATCACAGAAAGTGAGGAGTCAAATTTTGGGGATCGTAGCCACATGTTGAAGAGTTTTCCTAGCCCAGAAATTCTCTGGTGGATTCAAAAACAGTAAAATTAAGCCAAATAGGGAGAAAAAATTGGCCATGGGAGTTTAGCTACTGCAGAGTTGATTTGCCCGCGCTTCTGAGAGGGAAATGAAACCCTATTGGTGGACCCACTCCCCTGGCCCATCAGACAATATTTTTGCCAAATTCTACCATCCTAACCCCCTTTACGAAGGCCTGATGGAGGCTATGATTGTAGTTACTGTACGAAGGATGCACCAGACAACCCAGGAAATATAAACCATGATTCAACTTATCACAACAAAGAACTAACATCACCTACTCACCTCAATACAACACTAGCAGTCAGCCATGGATAGATTTCCTACCCGTCTATCTCTGTTGTTGTACGCAGAAATTGGTGTCTGGCGGCGATCGACAATAGCTGGTCAGTACGCCCACTCTCCCTGCCTGCTCACCCTGAAAAATGGACAGTGGGAATCGGTCAGCTGAGTCCGTTTGCTGCGTGCTGCCGCAATTGTGTTTCTTTTTTATGCTGACCTCTAGAAGGATGTGTGCTTGAATGGTGGACACAAATAGAGAAGGTACAATGAGTCACCGTCTATTGTGTGATCGTTTCTGCACCACACAATCAGACTCTATAACAGTCAACTGCAGACTTAGTTGTATATCAGTGTCGTGAATCTGTATGTTCTGTTCATGCCTGTATTATGTATAGTATTTCCCTTGTTGTTTTTTTATGTACATGTACAGTCAACACAATTCAGCAGCCCATGGTCCTCTTGGCTTATGTACTGCTGCCATGTTGATCAGTGTTTAAATAAAGTATAAAGAATAAAGAAACATTTAGAGAGGGTGATGATGGCTACACAGGGCTCAAAATATATTTTTTTGTCATACCTGCACTGGTGCAGGTAACGTTGAAAATTACCTGCACCAGACAAATTTTACCTGCACCACTCAGAATTTAGCAAGTATGGATCATATTAAAAACTGGCCAGAAACCATTGCCATTATTTCTTTTACTTCATATGTGGTAACAGTCAATACAGCAAATAAAAATCCACATACACCTACATTTGTGTGTACATACACCTACATTTGTGTGTAAACCCAGTACATTGTATGTGGACTGTAGGTTAGGTGCAGGTAGACATCATAAATACCTGTACAGCTCCAATTTTACCTGCACTAAGGTGCATATGCAGGTGGTTACAATTTCCAGCCCTGAAGATGTAAACCTAGAAATCTCTCTTGACTATTTCGACCATCTATGTTTAGCAGACTTCAGTATCCTCAATTCTGATTGGCCATTTGCCGGCCAATTGTTCTTCATCACCTTGTAGTCATTTATTTTGATGGGTCATTTGCAGAACCAATAATTTCATCCTGATCTCAGTATTTCCAACTAGACATTATAACTATATAATATAAGTGATAAGAACATACAAATGCAAGAAATAGCAACTTCTAAAAAGTTGAAACAAGCTACACATTAAAAAAGGCACATAATTTGAGGAAAGTATGGACAAGATGGAGGAAGGTGGTTGAAATTATGACTGGGAATTTGCATGACCTTTCTCAACAGTTAGTGTTTTGTCCTGTTGTTACCCAGCATTTGACCCAGACACTTATAGGGATGTGACCCATATAAGGGGTCAAGTACAGACCTTGGGCAGTGCTGTTTCAAACAACAGTCAGGCAATTCTCGCAATGGAAAGAGGTTGTGTACTATGGCCACTTCTCATCTGAGTTAAATTTCTGGTCATCATTCAATGGACATTTGAGGTACCTGAATCTATACTGCAGGTCTATTAGTTACAGTACTGGCCTCCTACGCAGACTTCTAGTGGGGTAGCTACTAGCGTTTGTTTATACGAGCGGCTAGATTGGCGGTTTCTTTTCAGGGGTAGCTGTATCCGTGAAAAGACCTGTATGTGTAGTTTCTAGCGCTGGCGATACAGCTCTCTCCGTGGATATAGCTTTTCCCCCGAACAAGGCCCCCCCCCCCTCCCCCTGAAAAGAAACCGCCATTTCAGCCGCTCGTAGAAACAAACGCTGCCCCGCTAGAAGTCTGCGAAGGAGGCTTGTCTATTACTAGGAGTTTGAAACGAATGCACAGGCCTTTCCTTCACTGATTCAGACAGCTAGATCAGATAATAGGCGCCATTAGAGAGAGACTTAGCCCCACAAAAAAGGTCTACCGGGGTAGAACGGCTTCCTAATGCTAGCTCCAGGCACTAGTGATTAGTACGGTACTCGCTTTTGACAGTCCGCCTTTTCTAACAATACCGTATTGTTAGAAAATGCGTATTGTTAGAAAAGGCGTATTGTTAGAAAAGGCGGACTGTCAAAAGAGAGTAACGTACCAACCATAGAGGAGTATAGGACAGCTATTTTTTTTCCAACATATGCTTGGACATCCTTTAGCATATATTAGGCATCTGTGAGTCATACTGCCTATTATAAGATGCGACTGCCAAAGGATATAATATCCAATACATAGATAAGCTGCAAAAATCCCTACTGCAATATCTGAATCACCGTTGTGCATTAGCACAAATAGACTATTGGTGCCTAGGAGAAAAATAGATACAAACGATCGGAAATAAGCGAAAGTCAGACATACCACATAAAAATGGCCCGAGGGAAAGGCATCTCTGCAAGTATCAATATGTCTACCGGAATAAAATGTCGCAGACAGCGTATAGCCATAAAATCCAAGGAATGGAATATCTCAAAGCTATAGAATAGAGGACTGTCAAAATAAGACTACATTCATGGGGAGGTAAAATTATTTACAGTTAAAATATGACTCAGTTATATATTTGATTGAGGAATCCAAGTACAAAAAAATGAAATGAATAGTTTGAATATGAATGGAAATTGGTTGTTTACAGTGCAATTAACAGAAATTAGGAAACAAAAGATCAGAATAATTTTGAAAGTTCACCCCTACGGCGACTCTTTGAATGGAAGACTCCTAAATCTGCCACCTGTATGCAAATCAGGAAGGACTCATATATCAAAGGGTAAAATATGTGGACCTTTGGCTACAAAAGGCTGTGACTGGACAATTTTGAGACCAGATGTTGCTTTTGTAACTAGAAAGGACAGAATCTGCTTAAAATTCAGGAATTTGCAATAACAAGGATAGAAAAATGATTATTGATACTTAAAACTGAGTGCATATTTTTTATTTCTTGCAGAAAATGAATCCATCGTTAACATTTACTTTGACAAATGTTTAGGTAAGCTATAACTACATGTAGACTATATCAGACTCCTTGAGATGCTAGAAAAATAGCAGAAATTAGCCAAATAGGGTTAACAATTTGTCAGGGGAGTTAGGCCCTAGAGTTACGTATTTGCAAAACATTGCCATTCTACCATGATTTCCTCTCCAAAAATGTGTTATAATTTTAACAACTTTGTTGGTTGGTTGAAACGGTAGGCTGCTTTCTTGCCTAGTCAAAATACAACTCAATATTGCATGAATATATTCTTAGGCCATCTAGCAACTTCCCTTCAAACTGCAAGTGCCTTTCAATGCTTTATAAAGTAAGAGTTCTTCCTAGTAATCTACATATTATGAAACTTTAACACCCTTTTTCATAGACCCAATTTGCACCCTCGCGGTACGAAAACTGCTTATGCACGCGAGCGTACAAAACTGTACACATCCAATATTTCTTGCACGAAAATCGGCCTGCTCTGACAAGAATGTACGTTCAGGTCGCACGTTACCTCGAGGGCTGGCGTACAATCTGAACATACGTTCTTGACATACATCAAAGCAAGGCCGATTTACACACAACGAAAATTCAACGTACGTAGCTTTGGTACGCTTGTGTGTTTGTATGTCAGGTTTTTGCCCGTGTAGTTTGTGAAAATACCCCACACAGACTGACTAATTTCCATTATAGAGCATCCCATCAGTGCTAAACATGGCACAATAGACTGTGATGAGCGATCTGTGCGACATCCTGATGTCACCATGGCAACAAAGTGGGCAGAACAGATCAGCCTCATCACCTCATTTTCCGTCCATCACAAGTTTTCTACTGAATCAATCAGGTCTATTATGAAAATAGCTTTGGGAACTTGCTGTTTTTGCATACATAAAACCTGTACAAGTGACCACCTCTACATAAGGACCACCTAGCCAATGTGACGATTTTTTGGTGGCCCCTTAGATAGTTTTCCTTTTGACACAAGCATCAAGAATCCTATCTATAGTGACCCCCTTTCCCCATAGACCAGATTTTATCGGTCTCGAGTGGTCTTCTTGGGCAGTTTTGACTGTAAACTAAAATTGTAACTTATTAATCCATCTGTATGTATTGAAGAAGAAAACAAAAGTGAACTATAACAACAACCTTACATAACCTTATTTTCCTCTTAAATCTTCTATTTCTCAAATATTTTACCTCCTGTAGTACCTACTTTTTTTTCACACAAGACCAAAACCAAGTAATTAAGACAAGATGGCCTTATGATTCATGCAGATGACAAGTAACCAATTATGTACCAGATAAAAGACTTCTTTTATTCTGTTACATTCTCCCCATCACAGAAATGACTAGACTATGACGATGTAATGCAACATAATGAGACTATAACCTGATAAAAACAGCTATAGGTGCAACGACAAAAGAAAAGGAGAAAGGAGAGAATCTAATTTGAAAAGTCTTAATCACGACATTTTTAATACCTATCATCTTCCATGCTGAAAATGATACGAAAGAACACAATTACAGTACTGTAAATTTCCAATTAAAGTACGCATCTTGATTAAACATCTTGATTAAAGTACGGACCCCCCAATTCGGGGCTGTTGCAGACCAAATCTGGTTGCTTGTTTCGTATCGTGGGCTGGTTCTAGCTATTTATTGGTGGTACCAAAAAATAAAGGGGCTCCTCACGTAGCTTGTGTTGGGGATTCTTCACATGCTTCATGCATGAAATGATGATGAAAATGTGCTAAGAAATGGCAGTAAATGCCACTATCAGACAGATTTCCTCATCCAGATCTAGACTATTTTTTGTTTTGCTGCCCTGAAATTGCATTGGATGCCTTTAATTAAACTATAGCCAAATTACTGAACGTTACATCTTACCTGCTGTTCCAATGCCACAAGTTCCTCTCTCTAGTCAAAACAATCATCACCTACCAAGGAGACACTTCACATACAGTATTCCAAGTGGTGTGTCTGCTCTGTACTGGAGGGGAGGGGGGTAATGACAGAGGACAACCAGGAATAGTTTTACATCCCCAGAGAGAGGAGGTCCAGACAGAAGCACCATGAAATTGACACTTATGGGAGAGAATTGTGGGAACCATTGGTTATAACAACAGGCCTGCTCATGAGCATTTACGTATTAGTTAAAGGATGGGCGGAGCGAGTTTATGTGGATTTGGTACAGCCCCGCCCTCCCGAGGATTTTGTTGGCATCCCGAGGGCGGAGCCCGAGGGGTGCCAACAAAATTTACTGTTTTTTGTGTTGTTAATCCTTTTATTTGCATGTGAATGGTAGGCGTCTTGAGGTTAGTCTAATTTATGTGTTGGTTAGTACATGGGCGTCTCCCAGTTAAACTAATTTATTCGTTAGTTAGTACACCCCTGTCCCTTTGGGGACCACACTAAGTGGATTTAGTCACAAGAAATACAGGCCCCTGATTGGCTGAGGAAAGGTGGCCATGTTCTAAGTGTTGGTTAGTACATGGGCGTCTCCCAGTTAAACTAATTTATTCGTTAGTTAGTACACCCCTGTCCCTTTGGGGACCACACTAAGTGGATTTAGTCACAAGAAATACAGGCCCCTGATTGGCTGAGGAAAGGTGGCCATGTTCTAACTCCTATTATTCTACAGTCTTTCAAGGTTTCCTTCATTTGCATTTGAGTAGCAAGAAAGGGTCCTCCACATGTCCATCACAATAAACTGAAATATGGAAATTTGAACTTATGAAGGTTGAATATTCGTTTCGATTTCAGAAGCTGGGAGCAATGTCTATACAGTGATGAACCATGTGATTCATACACAGTATGATTCTTTTACCTGCATGAATATGTATCTAACTATCTTTGTTTTTTTATAAGAATCTATGGAGAAACTGGGTCAGATTTTTGTTTGTTTATACAAGATGTTGCTGGGATGAAGGACCTGTTTATACAAGTGTCAGTTGGCCACATCTAGTACTGTTATGGTCCGTAATCAGATAATTACAACATCCTATGTGGTCTGCTAATCACATAAACACTGGGCAGAATCACTGTAAAATAGTTTTACTCTGTGTTTTTTTTCTTATCTGTTACTTTTAGGTACAGAGGTACTGTATTGTTTTTGGTGGCCGAGCTGTGGGTTTGTGTGTCTGTTTGTTGGGACAGAGTAGGTTGACAGCACGTGGGTGGGGAAGATCTGCATACTGCATATGATATGTACTGGAAACACATGAAAGGGTATTTAGTAGACAATGATGTATCTTCCATCACAAAAATAAGTATGGTAATAATCGTAATACAAGAGACAAGAATGTCCCGAAATGAGATTTTCTTCAAACATACTAAATAGGGGAGTTTCATGATTCATCTTTCTCAAGTATCTGCCACTAGTCTATAGCCACAGTGATGATGATAACTACAATGTAATAGAATTTCTGCTAATTTCTGAAGAAAATATCATTTAATATGACAATAGCAGACTTCAGTAGGTAAAATCACTTCATTTCACATTTGAAAACTACATGGGCGGCTTTACAAATTTTCAACCCCCTCTTCTTCTCACAGAGTTGGCGGGGGGGGGGGGGCTACATATCTGAGCAACAGCTGGACATATCCCCCCTCTAAGGAAAAATAAAAGACTACCCCCCAGAGCAGTGAAAGTCTCCATTCCTTAAAGAAACAATACACCAGTGTCTTTATCTCAGCCAAGGTTACTGCCCAGAAATGGTAAGTTAACACACCATGAAATTAGTTCTGTAAAAGATCCCTGAAAACTGGCCATCCAAAAAATAGAGAAATTCCTTGCCTAGGGGAGCAAAATACTTATAGGTCCTCTGTGTAGGATTAGCCTAAAGTCAAAGGCTAAACATTTCATGAAAGAAGCACAAGACAAATACCCCTATCACCAAGTAGTTTTCACATGCAGAATTCAATACCATTGAGCCTGTAGGGGTGAGGGTTCAGTTGCAATTTTCAAGGCCAGTTAAGGCAGTTTCATTTACATTCATGAGTGAAAAACATGAAAAACATGTCCAACTCTTCTGCTAAAAGGGTGAGGCTTGCTTCCTGGAAGACAAGAGTGACACAAAGCTACTCTCCAAGCAGAGGTTGAGGCTTGGGCTTATTTTTGATGTGTACATGTTTTTAGCCATTTTTGTATGGCTCTCTTTGTACTGGTGTCTTTCTTTTTTACCTCAGCCAAACGGGTGGCATATTGGATACTGCCTGGCCAATTTAATACTGTCTCTTGCCAATATCATCTGTATTGCAGCCACCGAAAGATCTGCTTGGAGATTACCACAAAGCCATGATCATGGCCTCATGCAGTTAAACTTGAAAGGTCCACAATGATCAATTTTTCTTCAATAAGACATCTTATAAAGAAGGTCTTAATACAACAATAGACGTACCTTACATATATGCTATCAGGTTCCTTTACAGACTTGAACCACTTTTATGACACACCAGAACAAAGTGTTGAAGGACATCTCTTTGTAACCAGGCATCAATGATTCTCAAGTAGCCAGAAATCAAGTGTGGTAGGAACAGTGTAGTGCTAATCTCAAAGTAGATGTGATGTTTAGGAATCTTGATGTGTTTTCTTATTTGTTTGGCCCCTTTTATGCCTAGTGGTATGGAGAGCAGCAAGTTTCCTTGCTATTCCTAAAACAAGATTTAGAGGACAAGTGAAGTATACTAAATACATTACATGTAGATCAGCGAACAGGTATTGCATTTTTTTACTCTCTCTCTCTCTCATTGATAGTCAATCAATTAACAAGTAACCTTTATATTATAAGATAGAGAGCCATGTTAGCCACTTAGCTTCTACTAGTTCTACTACTTCCACCTGTCTTTACATCCATCACTCAAGGAACAGCCTTTCTTCAGATTAATCAAATTCTTTCATAAAAGAGCTTTGAATGTCCAAATACAGCCTTGGGTAGACACCCTCCCCCACCCACCTCTGAAGGAAAGAGCCAGATGTGTTCTTTGATCTTTGCCCATCAGATGTTGTGTCATGGAGGAGGTTAATAATCCAGGATTGGTTAAATTACTACCAGTTTTGGTGGAGCTTCTGGATTGGATTTGAGAGGATGTAGTATCCAAGAAAGGCTCATCTATCTTAGCGATAAGAAAATAATACCTATCAAGGGTTAAACTTACAGGGGCACCCAGAATCCTGATGTAAAGAACAGAAAATAAACTGTACATATGATTATTGACTTGTTGCGAAAATATCAAAAGCTTTGCTGCAGTACCTTAGAGTGCTGCTAGGAGGTCCACAATCTCATCATTTCCTCATTTCGTCAACTACCTACCCACATACCAAATATCCTTACAATCCAGAGTAGAGTAGAGTAGAATCTATTCACGACGTCTTAATTTATGCTGTTCACACACAGACACACGGCCCAAAAAACATTAGACCTTCTTGGTGAAGGTAAAAATGGTATAAAAACTGCTTGGCTCATATGAAATGGTTTTACTTGCAGCTGGCTTGTGGCTTGTGGTTCACATTTGGCAGTTTTCCCCAAGGAAAGAGTCAAGGCCTTATCTGAGTGGGAGGGACACTTTTCCCACAGGTAGTCACGTCTCACATCTGTGGCTTGTTACAGGGGCTAGACCTACAAATTCTACTAATAGAACTAAAACAACTTTTTAAAGTTCACCAGATTTCAAACAGTATATCTTTTGGGCAGTGCCAGACTCAATAGGTTTGGTAGAAAATGTGTTTTACATCTCAAAGCTGGAGTTGTTTTCTTAAATAAAATAGGAAATAGAGTTTGTCAAGTCTGATTTTGGACCAGGGAGTCTGACCTCACTTCAGTCAGCAGCTTTTGACACTGGGTGGGACTGTTTGGCTGAGCCTGGAGAGTTCTTGTTTCCTTGATAATTGATCAGAGATCAGTTGCAGATCCCTCTTCAATAGTGAATGACACTAATCTCTTAGCAAATCTGCTGTTTTAAACTTTTAGCCTTTCTTCGCTGGTGTTGCTGGTTTAGTTAGATGAACACTTCACATGTTATAGCAACCAGTACAATACAGCAAGCTAATTATGGATCTCAATAAACCCAAGGCAACAGCAAGATACATTTGTTTGTTTATTTGTTTTATCTATTTATCCAGGGTCTTGTTCAATATTTCTAATATGCTGAAATAAACCATGTATTGCAATGAGAATTGTTGAAAAAGTGCAGGAAAGGAATGCAGGTTTTCCAAAGTACAAACTTCTTATTTTTGCGTATACAACATTAACATGCTATCTATTATATATAAAACAAAGTACAGTATCAAGTACCATCAGTCCATTTCTTCCTCCCTATCCACATCTAATGAGTTAGCCCTATCTTCTTATTCCTACCCAACTTCATTTAATGGTTCAGCCCTGCCAACTGGAGTCCTAAGCCAGCCCAACTGTTCGTGTTCCAATCTAAGCCATACATCATTCACGACATACATGTACAGCACTATCTTATCTGTACTGCCTGGATAGGCACTTCCCTTAGCCTGGATATGTTAAGGATGATCGATGGCTGCCATTAACTCAGCATTACAAACATTTAGGGCAGCAGAACCAATCCCTGATGCTACTCCATCAACAAGACAGGATTGAACCAAAACAACTGCTCTGATAAAAATGTGGGAAGGAATTTCTTAATCAAATTAATCTGATACAGATTGTCACTCTTCAGTTATTTTAGATCACTTTCATCTGGTATCATCATATCTAGCTTGGGTCTACCTCGAAACAGCCAGGCGTTACAACTGTAAGGAAGTGCACAGATACAAGATGGCTAGCTGGGAATGGATAGATACAATATACATGTATCAGACTTTCTGTTCATATATTTTGTTTAGCACACTGGCTAACGCTGGGCCTATGATAGTATCTTGCTCGGGGTGTAGCCTGGGTGCCAGACTGTTGACAGGGCTAGTCTACAAGCTAGCTCCAGGGCCAATATGTCCCTAAGGAAATTTTAGTTTTACCAGAGAGTCACAGACCCCCTCAGTTAGACCTTGAGCTTCAGCCAAGGACGTTATAATATCCTTGGTTCAGCTGATCAAATATGCTGATGAAACAAAGCAAGACAAACCCAAATAAAAAAGGATGAGGGCGGAAACACTTTCAGTACTTGTCACAAAAAACATTGTTGTCCACATAAACAGTATAACTGAGAGGCAGGCATACTCATTCACTCTCACTCATTCAATAGCTCACTCACTCACTCATTCAATCGCTCACTCACTCACTCATTATTTTCCTGTGTGTCATGTCGTGTTGTAGTAGTAACATAGGACCACAGGAAGAATAGCAACTATGTATCATATTGTATGCTAATTCAGTAATTGTGGCTCCAAATAAACACTCTCAACTCACTACCTGGTTTATGGTACCTTGACATGTACAATTTAAAAAGAAAAGACGAAAATGAATGACACATGTTGGTCTATGGATAGAATGGGCTATGAGATTTAGCATAACCAATTATAGTCAGTGGCATTGTTGCATGAACTCCATGTATTATGTCTTGACCATGTTTAGGTTAGGCTATTTTACTGGGTCACGCTGTTATTGCAGTGCAAACGCCCCAAACAAGACCCTTGTTTGCCAAACTGACGCATTACCTTCAAAGGCCGCCCCTGACAAAGGGATTCGGTGCTGCATTAAAACACAAGAGCCACGGACTTTGAGCCGGTCACCGCTTACCATAAATACCAAAATAAAAGGGACCACCCAACACAGTTGAAACAGTAGCGGAATTTCAAGCATAACTCTACAGGTCAGTTTAGATGTGGAACGATCGCGATATCTTCTCCATGGAATTTGTCCTGACTAGATTCCGTGTTACCATCTGGAAATTGTAGTTTGATGCCATGGCAAACAAACTCTCAAGTCAAACATTTGCCCATGCCACCAGACTGAGTACACATTGTGAAAGAAACAAATACCTGATAAAAGCCTCTAAACCAAGTAACACTCTGATGCTATCTGTGCTTATCCCAGATATACACCAGATATAGCACCGAAAATTAAGTCACAACCAGGTAATTCAGTTTTAAGGGTCGTGGGGTGTTGGAGAAAGGTTATTGTGTGGATATGTAGCCAAGCGTGCGACATCCATGTGACTTCTCGGACAAAAAAGGCATTGAGGTCTGTGTCTATCGCATCTTTCATCATGAATTGCCCCATTTAGAATAGAAGCTATTCTGTCCATAGAAAACAGGGAATTTTCACAGGACATTTTCAGTGTTTGGGGACCATACATTGTTTGTTTGAATGCTAAATAGTTGCTAGGAAGGGAAACAAGATGAAACCACAGAAGCCATGTTTGGACTTACCCCTTTCTGGGATTGTTGCATGTTTGTCAGTTGTTTTATCATCATCCTTGGAAGCAGCACAATACATATTTCTTCAATTTTCCACCAAAAATGTTCTAATTATTGAGGTGATAAAACATGGTCTACCAGAACCATTCAGGTACCATCTGCTTTGATAAATTGAAATGTTACAACACAATTTTCTCCTCAATTTCATTCCATTAATCTGCCATTTTATTATGATAACAAGCCATAAAATCATATTATCTCCTGAGAAGGGTTCAATCAGTAACGATTTTATTGGGGTGGGGCCTTTGGAGGGAAGTGACTTTTTTTTTTATTTCCACGTATATTGTATATTTACAAATATCTATTTATAGGTTTCAAAAGTTTTGATGTACATGTACTTCTTTTGACTCATATTCAACAAGTCTTGACAAATAAATCAAATTCAATATAATATTTTGTTGTTATATATATCTAGGAAACTCAATGTTATCGTCTAAAATTTTATGATGTTTACGAAAGTTGAAAAGACTACGGAAGTTTGACAGTACAGATATAACTGAAAACTTTTCTCTTATTTCGAACACCTCTGTCTGTTATTAAAAACCACCATACTCCCACCCTGATATTTGTGTTTTTCTTGCGACCTTCCTAACCCCCAAATATTGTTCTTTCTGGAACCCCCCTACACAACCTCTTCTCCTGAACACACACAACAAGCAGCTGCTTCATACAACTTGTCTGACTGCTCAAGATAATTTCAGGGTGTTGACCCTTGCTACTCCGTCTGATCTCTTCATTTTCTAAAGGACACAAAAGCTCTGGACATGGCGATTGTCCGAAGTGGTCATCTCCCACTGTGGGAGATACCATAGTATAACATGTCCGGGCTAGTCTGGGCACCAAAATATAGACTGTAACTATACGGTTTGTGTCTGGACAAATTGTATCCTAAAAAACCGTTTACAACAGCTATGATCAGACTTGGTGATGTTTGTAATTATGTCAAGTGGCGAGACTGTGGCGAGTCACATTTATATATATGCTGTATACTCTATTTTTCCAACGCCATGAAAAAGGCAGCAAAATGATGTAGCCAACGTTGTTTTAAAAATCGACAGCGTTATGTTTTTGTGATCTAAACATCTGTATTTCAGATGTGGAATCTAAGAAATGTCCTCCTAAGGAGGAAGAACGCTCTGGTATAAATCATAGGCGCAGCTAGCTTTGTAAGATTAAATGGATCGCTCAAAAACAACAACAGCCGGACTTCTGAAAGCCAGCCGCCCGGCCAGCCGACATGCCGCAAGAAAAATATATAAGGCACAGGAAAACCGCCCGACTGCCGCCCATATGACACGTATTTCCGCAAATACGGGCCTTTCCTGTCACATATTCGGATGGAATCCCTTCCCATCATATTCTACTCGTACATTTTTAAGCAAAAAACGGTAGAATTCGGTTAAAACAAGAGCTTACCGTTAGTTTTGACCGTCTCCCCAGCCAGCTGAAAAGCCAGACCGTTGCTGCTCTGTCAGGGTGACCTCTGACCTGCCTGACGTCATTTCTTTACCTGGGGGCGGAGCTGCAAACAGTGTTGACCAATCGGAAGCAAGAACTTCGGGGATTTAAATATTTGGCTGAAATCGAGCGTTCTGATTGGATAGAATTTAGGGGTATCCCCCGCACAGGTGACTGCAGGTGTTGCAATATGGGAACGTGCCAATGTAGCCATGTAAATATTTTGGTATTGATGCACGTTTTCCTAAACTACTGATTGATTTTTTATAGAAAACATGATATTTTTGTACTATTTGGTGTAGAATTTGTGTAAAAAAAGGTAGACTGTTCATTAACTTATTAGCAACCGAGTAAATTAGATTGAAGGGTTGTTCAAGTCATTTTCCGTGGGAGGCGGAAGTGAGTAAGAATGTAGACAAACGTTGAACAAAAGAAACAACGCTGGGGGCAAAAACTTTTCAGACGTTCTCACAATGGATATGTTAAAAGTGGTTTGTTTAGTGGGCCAACCCCCAATGCATATATACCTAAAGTCAAAGTCAAATGTATATAGGTAGGGCGGTGTTCATGTATACAGGTAGGGCGATCTTATTTTACCAAGACCTTGGTTTTGATCATGGGTGTTGGGCAATAACTACATGCTAATGTTTCGGACGTCGGTGAAGGTCAGACATCCAGGTGATAAGATACGCCAAAAATAGTTACTCAAGCAACTGGATATGATTTTGGAAACGGTCAGACGTTTCAGGTAGCATCCACTACCTTTCGTCAGTGACACTAATGTTTCGGACGTTCGGTTCTTCCGATTTAATTGTCGGCCAACTGGCCATGGACCAAGGTCACGCTCCTGTGCGATATAGAAGCGCCGACTAGTGAGCGTTGAAAGTACTTCAGTAAGTCAACCGTTGCACAAACCGATTTCACGGTGCAAAATTAGCGCCGCCCGGCGGAATGTAACAGCAATGCAATATATTAAATGTGATGACAAGTGTCAAAAGGAGAAGTGATGGTACTGCATGTATGGGGAATTACATGGATCAAAAAAAATCTAGTTGATCAATCGGTTGATTGATTGATTGACTGACTGACTGATTGATTGCTTTGTTGGTTGGTTGATTGATTGATTACGTGATTGATAACTAGGCAGGCAGGCAGGTAGGCAGCAGGATTAGGACATTTTCGAATAGTTGCATTATTTTGCATTTCACGTTTGCACTGTCAACTGACATTGCCACTTTGACAATGGTATAGTCTATGATTGCTAAAAAATGAACACATGAAGAACAGGAGAATGTTAAGTATCATTGAAATACATTCTCGCACACACCATCGCATTCTTTGTATTCGTTTTCTCTTCTCTCGTACAACAATCTCATCTCAACCTGAGTCATTCCCAGGCAGCGGTAAATATACTGATGAAAAAAATGATCATCAAACATTCCAACGATCTTCTGCCATTTTCGGCTTCTCGGGACAAAAAGATACAATTCTTTCAAGGTATTTTCCTTCAATAAGAGACCAAGAGTACTTCTTTTCCAGACGAAGGAAACTTTGGTGATGAGATCTGTATCTGTATAGCCGGTATAACCGCCCTTTGGTGTAACACACCAGATCGATGTTCTTCGAGCAGTCGTCTCCTCTAGTCTTCGTCCAGTCCATAAAATTTATTTGCTGTGGCCTTACCTGCCCCTTAATTTCAAATTTCTATCCCCATAAGTTATTAAAAAATTGCTTCAATCACAAAATTAAAATTTTGCTTAGGTACAGTGGACTTGTACACAAATTCACACCCAACACAGATTTCACAAGACCAAGGTTTAACATCACTGATTTTATTAAGAAGGGGGATAAACCATTAATGATACTACACTGGGCCAGAAACCCACTTCCACAAGTTCCTCCGGGATCGTTCAATAATGCACCACTCTAGGGTGGGATGCAAATTATGCACACAAATATCCTGCACATTTTTCCAACCTTTTTCCTACAAAGAAAATAGACTCTCTTCTCATACACATTCATATTCGAAGCTGACTGATCAAACGTACTACTTACTGTGTCAATATTGCTTTTCGTTTCATCCAGTCCTGTCGTAGCCTCAACGCTCTACAGCAAGCAAAACATGTACAACTATATACAAGAGGTACTTTATACAATCTTGGGTCATCTTTTTCTGCTTTAGACATTTGTGCTGATTTCCTTCTAGCCCTCACCAATACTTGGCCTTTTAAACTCATCCCCAGCTACAGACAAATAAGCAATCAAGCAAAGAAGGCCTTTCGAGCAATGGGAAACATGCATACATACTCCTGCAGGTGGTGTGCTAGGTCTTATTACCTTCATCCCTGATCATCTTCTTATGAACAGGTACTGTCCAATCAAAAGGAAGGAGAAGACTGTTACTTTCATCTGATTGGTTCCCACTTCTGACCCAACCACTTTGGTAACCAATCAGAGGAAAGCAACAATCATCTCCTTCAACCTCTGCTTGGAGAGTATGAACAGGCAGGATTTTACAAATCAAACTTTTAGCTTTCCAAGCCCACAGTTTACTGAAGGGCACCTACAAGTAAGACCACCCAAGGTCCAAGCTGGTAAAATTACCCACATGATACAAGTGATCTGAAACACACCCTAGCAATCTACATAATAAAGCAGCATTCCTTAAACCATTATACCCATCATTTGATCTATAATAGGGTGATGCATTGGACATACTAGTATGGAGGGCTACTTATAACTAGCCTGAAAATCCAGCCTTGTTTGGCTACAATCCATTAAACCATCCCAAGGTGGCTGGGTCTCTTGCAATTTTCACAGGTGATATCTTTAAGTACAGAAAAGTCTACATGGCTGACACACTGGCTATGTGGAGGAGGACAAAAGTTGTTTCTTAACGTAAAAGACGTAAGTTTTAAGTGTTCTATATACTGGTACCACTGAGTAACTGTAAGAAATGTAATTGGACACAGTGCAGTTTATACTCACAAAACATCAGTAATGCACTAAAAACATAACGGCTCTTTTGACACTTTCAAATGTCTCTATTAAACTTAAGAGCTGCATTGATTCTATGCATGTAGGCAACACCAATTTAATTTGTTGGCTCTCAGATCTAAAAAAATATCTATATTATATAAACCGATGGCCGAAAAAAACAGGCCTATAGGCATCCTATTGTAGCCCCAAATGCTATGATAGGAGTTATGAAGTCAACATACCAGGCTGGTTTGTAACTCAAACAATGAATTTTAAACTTTTAATCAAATTGCTGCATTGATTGATGGAAAAACTGCAACAACTAGGAAGAAAAAGACTTTCTTCAACTGTTGGGGCCAAAATATGAACATTTTGAAGTTGATTCAGAACCTGAATTTTTTTTTTAAGAAAAAAATGAAGAGGGCAATCCAAGAACCAATTCATTAAATTGGTGTAGCCTAAACTTAAGAGTTGCATTGATTCCATGGATGTAAAGAAACAAACCATTTCCTACTTCCAGAGTGAGCTAAGTTTAAGATGAAAACCTTCTTAAACATTAAGACATAAAATTGTTAGGACTTGCATGATCACAAGATTTTTCAAGTTCCCATAGAAGACATTTTTCTTGGACACTAAGAGGAACCAATGGACCTTTCCTATAGTCCTGCCTACCTCAGTCAAAACAAAAAAATGCAAATATTTGACTGACATGCAGCCACAATTTCATTGGTCGAATCACTAATTGTCATGTTATCATTGGTTGAACTGATAATTGTGATGGACAGTCAGGAAAGGCCCATTTACCATGTGAACAATAGTGCTGTATTAGAAGAATGTTAGAATTGTACATGTTCATTTCTGTTAGTGTATGTTTATATTGTAATGTAAACTAAGCTGTGCAAATTCTAGGAGGAATTTTTTTTAAATTTTAAGTGTTGAAAGCATCAATGTTATCATCTCAATCAACTTACCCTGTTTCATACTTTTGACCAATGATCTGAGCTGTCACTTTGGGTCTAAAATGAATGGAATGAGACAACTTTTCTGATTGGTCAAAAAGTTTGGAGGGGATCCTGCATTGTATGTTAGGGATAAACCAGTAATTCAGAGGGGGGGATGGGAGCAGCAAATTATGTTTAGTATCACAAATTTTTAGAAGTATTTTTGTAATAAATTTGTGTGCCTTTCATTGGCAGATAAAGATTTTTCACAAATTTACAATCAATTAACTCATTTCATTCCCCCTAAAAGTTAAAACAACGACTGCCCCTTAACGCTCAGCAAGATCCCACTGTTTCCTGTTAAAGATGTTCATGTTTGGTTATTATTAGCCCTTCCAGATGTAGATGCTATAAATTAACATCACGATTAAAATATGACTGTGTCATATTGTTAAATAAAACATTTGGCAGTGAGATATTTCATAGTCAAGTTATTAGAGTTATTAGAGGGCTTGCCCAACAGTATGTTATCATTGTAAAATATGTGTACAATGTATTTGTCTAATGACAACTATAATAGAGTTTACTGTATGACCAACAAGCTACGCTGTGACTTCGCACAAGTAACATGCATGCTTCACCCAATTGTAGTACTGTGTGGATCTTACACCGATATTCACAGTAGTGCAAGATGCAACTTTCAATTTTTCACATTGACAAAACAAATTGGGTTTGTACACTAGAAATGCTGGTGTTTTTCCTTTCTATAACACAAATTCTTTCACAAAACATGTTTAAGAGAAGAAAAGAAATGAAATCAACTAGAAACATTTAGACAAAAAACAACTAATATTGAAAACTGAGAATTTTCATATCACGAACTATTGCAGCAATTTTTGCAAAACATTTTGAGAAGTACTTTCCATTAAATCATAATATAATTTGGAGGGTTAAAATTTATCTCAAAATTAGTTTTGGATCCCTTTTGAAAGAAAAAAAAAGATCATTCAAACAAAGGAAAAACTTTTGTAAATAGTTTTACATTTTTTGTAAAAAAAAAAGAAGAAGAAATTTTGTTCCACAAAGAATGATAACGAAAAGTGTCTTTAGCTTACTGTACATGTACATTATAGTTTCTTCAGCAATGAATTTGTTCTTGAAAGAACAATATTACTGACAAACTTTATGTTTCTACAAGTTTCCCAGACTTAGAAACATAAAAAAAACAACTTACAATCTGGCAGAAACCTAGAAGAAATACATGTGTTGCCTACTTTGTAAAGAAAAAAGACTGTTGCTTGAGAAATATGCCTTACATTTGGCAGCGGTGATGGACAAAATCTTTTCCCTGTAATCTACATTGTATAACACAGGCTACATCGATTAGATTGCTTGACTTTGCAAGAAAAAATCTTTGCAAGATGTGAAAAAAAAATCATTTACTAAATGCTCAACTGTGGTCAGGATATCTCTGTGTCAAAACACATACCTTCCTATTCTTATACTACTTCCATTTTTACTTTAAAACATTCAAGAATTATAAAAACATCTCTGTGGGCTTAACAAGTTTCCTAAAACATAAAAGATGATCAATTCTTCAGCAGATTGTCCAGCCAACAGTCCCTGATAGCATCTGCTATAGTCCCTGTGAAATCAGCAGTGTTAGTCGCCACGGCAACAGACTTCTTCGTAGCCACGGCAACAGATTTCTCCTCATCCTGCTCCACAGAATCATTCATCTTGTCTGAGATGCATCTCGAAGCAACCCGGTGACGTTTGGTCGAGAAAGAGAAAGCCGGCGCCAACGCGTACGAACCGTCGGTGTCACGTCGCCGGCGCGGAGTTGGCCATGGGGAACGACACGAGACCGTAGTCGTCCTGGTCGTCCTCGCGCCATCGCAGCCCCGTGCCGGTGCAGGGGTGCGTGAGCTTGTGCGGAAGCGCCCCCCGGTTGATCTGATAGAACTCCACCATCTGCACCAGGTCACCGAACTTTGTCTCCCCCTCATCCAGCGAGTAGAACGTTTTGTCCTCAATTATAGTCTGGAAAATATACAAAAATGAAGATGTGTTTTCTGCTTCTTTTGAGCGAAATTTTTATGTTCCTAACAGTATATACAGAAAAAGGGTGTGACAATAAATAAAGAAAAGGTGAATAAACATTACGATAGTGAAACTGTGTTCTTCATGCATGATACTCATATAAATTAAATACAATATTCAGAAAGAATGCTGTTTGTTTTTGTTTGTTTGTTTGTTTATTTACATGACCAAGCAATTGCAGTTCTCTAGTTCAGAGTTTATCAAAATAGGTAACTTTGGCTCACAAACACAATGCCTTGTTTGAAACATTTTAAGAAATCATTCAATGGCTGGAACACTCATGTACACACATACACATGTACATGTACTCAAGGTCATGCAGGACAACACTTTCACTGTCAGTGATAAAATAACATTAAAATCTCACCACGTGTATCTAGAGCCAGTATATCGAATGCATTAAAAAGGACAGTTGCATGGTTAATATATATCATCAATAAAGTGAGTCGAACATCAGCATAAACTGAAGCATTGACTTTAGACAGAACATTGGCTGTGAAAAGTCATGATTTACTTCAACCCACAGGGCTCGAAATCCCACCTGCACATGCAGGTTAGTGCAGGTAAAATTGGAGCTATGCAGGTGCATTCTGATGTCTACCTGCATCTAACCTGCACTGGTTAAAATAAGTGTACTAGGTGTACGTGGATTTTAGCTGCATTGACTGTTACCACCTACGTGTACTTAATAAACGAAAAAATGTCAATGGTTTCCGAACAGTTTTTAGTATGATTATCCATACTTCCTAAATTCTGAGTAGTGCAGGTAAAATTTCTGTGGTACAGGTAATTTTCAATGTTACCTGCACCAGTGCAGGTATGCAGAAAAAAGTACTTCGAGCCCTGACCCAGTGATCACTCACCGGCTGTATCTGGTAGTGCTTTACTCTCTGGTCATGGCAGAATGTGAGAACGAAAGTCCCGGGGAAGGTTTGACTCTCTCTCACCAGGTACAACCTAACAGCAACCAATCAGAGGACAGAGTCAGAAGAGGAGAGACAAAAAACAACAACAAATCATTGCAAGACAGGGCCACCATACTGCAGTGCCTCCTGTTCAACATGTTTGAAACTGCAGCTGCGATGTTAGTGTTCCCAACTGATCTTCATAATGCCCAACTGCAATAGGCCAGGTGGTGCCTCCTTGCTTTTATTATCACAACATTCCAAGCAGCATGAAATTCATAATTGAAAGTAGAATAATACATTATAAGTTAGGGGAATGACGAGAGAAATTCACCATCTACTAAACTTATATAAAAAACTGTACTATGTTTCAGTTTAAAAAAAAAGAAAGCTGATTTGAAACTGACCCATCCACCATGCCCTGCATGTGCATCATGTTGTTGGCTTCTGCTCTGTTGATCCCATGGTGAAACCAAGGTTGCGTCTGATGGACACCTGTCAGTCATAGAGAACATTCCTTATTAGGGTCCAGTGTTCCAGCCAAAGTCTGTCTTTCTGTCATTTGACAGGATTTTGCCGCTCATGACGGACAAAATTTTGCCCACTCCATCATCTTTGACGGACAAAATTTGTGTAAAGATAAGGAAAGAGATGAAGTTTTGTCTTCAATTTTTCTCCTTTCCAGCAACAGAAAGAATTATAATAGTGCCTTACCATGAAATATGTAAATTTTGTTTATCCACTTCTTTCAGAAAATCATAGCGAGGCTGAAACAACCCCCTGTCCACCATCCTCACCTTGAGAAGACACAAATCTGTGCGATCGCGGCGACAGCAACGGACTGTTCCGGGGACTTCCAACAAGCGCCCTGGAACCACTGGAGTGTCTTTTCTGTGGAAGGACAGAAAATTGGTAATTTAAAAGTGGTTGGAAAACTTACCTGGGCAGCTGCAAGATTTTTCTGTACATTTTCCCTTACTACTACTCAGACACATACTTTGCAAATTGATCTCAGCTTAAATTTTCCATGCCCTTAACACTTTTGCGCTGCAACTCTGACAGTACCAATTACATTTCTAGAACAAATTGTGCTTTATCTTTTAGTCCTACTCCAGTCCTGTTTCTTGCACAAATCTTTTGTTTTCCATAATATTCCAAGTATATATTCAAATATTTCACCCCTCCCCCACAATCCTTTTTGGCTTGCCCCTTACAACGTACTGCACCTGCGCCAAACCTGGATTTTTCATGGTTTTCGTTGCATCAGAATTTTGCCTGTTGTAGACGATATTTTTTCCGACACAACATTTCAAAACTACAGATGGGATGTCATCTTTAAATACACAAATATGACCTTAAACGAGATGTTCTGCCAAAGTGCTATGCACAATACATTATGGCTTTCGCACAGGTGCAGTACATTCTGCCGAAGTGCTGCAACTTACCCTCCAGGATTGTCCCTCCTCCACGGCCACAGCCACAGCTTCGTTAGGGTTGGCGATGACACGGCCTCGGTACCCTGTGAAGTCCATCGCCACGCGGTTCTTTCCACCCGGACCTTGCGGACTTCTCTGTAAGGCAGCATAATAATACAAAAATGTAAGAACTAGGGAAAAAAGTAATTTTACTACATTGTAAAGTACTGTGAATGCAGTGTACAAACAATGTTTTTCTTTCACAACTCCACTGCAGCCTACCTTTGTGTCCACAAATTATATTAGTTCACTGAAGTTTATAGTGGTGCATAAATATGCTTGAGTAAGAGGGCGCTTACGTAACAGTCATATCCATGGATAGATTTGCAATGGTTACTAAGGAGTTATGAATGTGGAATGTAAAATATGTTCATGTATACCAACAGGAAGGGCTCTGTCTGGTGTCTGCTTTCATTCCTGGTCAGAATTTTTCCGCTTGGGACCGACAAAAACTATTCTGTCCCCCATGACGGGCAAAAATGGAAACTTGGAGAGAGTTCTATACAAAACTTTTTATGACAGGGAGTTTGAGTGACACCAATGCAAGATAGTAAGTAGACAGCTATCTGAGGTAGCTTTTTTGGCAAGTTGTATGGGTTGGGAGTTAATTAGCAAGGATGAGCTAAAGATTTTTTAGTGTTAGATGAGGTCTTTGCCTGTGTAAATTTCAACCGGGCATTATTTTAAAAAAAATGCGTGGACAAGCAAAGAAAAAAATGCTGACAGACAGTCAGTACTGATCAATGTGCTATTACAGGGACCATCCAATGATTGTCGATGAAGAACTTTCAGACTGACATTTGGTAACATTTACCACTTGCTTTACAGAGTGGTCACCTTTGCTAAATACTGCTTAGTGATAGAATGGTGTCTAGTCCTATCGTGGTTTGGGTGGGCTATCTTCGGGCATTTGTAGATGATCCCTGCTGCCCAGTTCAACTAGGCTCCCCAGTAGGTTTTGTAAGTTGAACTGGGCGGTGGGGCTTGTCTACAGAAACAAAGATAGCCCGCCCAAACCATGATAGACTGGACACCTACCTAGCTCAGTGAGGATGCCAACTTACAAACTGAAGACCCCAAACTTTTTGAAAAAGCTGAAAGGAACACTTCAGCCACGTGCATACTCACCGCCCATTCTTCTTTGGCCTGGCTTTCCTGCATCAGCATGCGCTGACGATAGCTGCCCAGGTTCCACTCCTTCGAGAAAGACCAGTATGGCAACATTTGGAAATCTGCTCTCAAGTTCATCTATCATTTGCTAATGCCTTAAAATTCTGATTAATTTGCATGCCAATACCAGCTTTGAGTTACACCCCTATGTTCTGACACCCCTATGTTCCGGCACCCCTATGTTCCGGCACCCCTATGTTCTGGCACAACTATGTTCTGACACCCCTACGTTCTGGCACAACTATGTTCTGGCACCCCTATGTTCTGACACCCCTATGTTCTGACACCCCTATGTTCTGACACCCCTATGTTCTGGCACAACTATGTTCTGACACCCCTATGTTCTGGCACAACTATGTTCTGACACCCCTACGTTCTGACACCCCTATGTTCCGGCACCCCTATGTGCCGGCACCCCAATGTTCTGACACCCCTATATTCCAACAGCCCTACATGTGTGTTCCGACACCCCCACGTGTCTTTGACACCCCTGCAAGCATGTTCCGACACCCCTATATTCCAACAATGTTCCGAAAACTCAACCTATGTTCCAAAACCCCTAACCCTATGTCGCAACATATAGGGATGTTGGAACATAGGGGTGTCAGAACATAACGGTGTCGGAACATAGGGCTGTCGTTGTAAAAAACATGCTGTAGTTTAAGTGTAAAGTTTCTTACAGTCGTGTTCTTTCCAACCCAACACTTTATGATGTGTTCAAAAAGTAAAATTATCTCTATGAGAGAGTATGGTTAGAAATATGCTGAACTCGAAACTTAAATGCATGCAAAATATCTTATAAGTCCTTGTACTGTGTGACCGAACACTTCAAGTACATGTACATGTACTATTGATTTTTTTTTCTTCAAAAGTTAAACGTTTGCATCTTTCACCAGAATCAAGGAGCCGGAATTGAATCCTACTTTGGAATCAACATGCAATTCTTAATAAGTCCTGATTATTAGTATCACTGGATGGTCCCTCATCAGTGCAAATTACTGCTAAACTTGAACATGATAGGTATGAAATCATGGTGATGATTGTGAGTTGGGGTGGGCAGTGACAGAGGAGGAAAGCCAACCTGTGGTACGGTGCAACGACTAGGTCTCCATACTTGTTCGGGGGTGGACTATAACACAAAGTGGGACATGTACACCACAAAAAGGGAAGGTTTACATACTATAGGGCTGGTGCAGTTCTAAAAACAGGGCTCGAAATCCCTTTTCCTGCATACCTGCGCTGGTGCAGGTAACATTGAAAATTACCTGTACCAGACAAATTTTAGCTGCACCACTCAGAATTTAGGAAGTATGGATCCTACTAAAAACTGTTCAGAAACAAATGCCATTATTTCTTTAATTTATACCTCATAGGTGGTAACAGTAAATGCAGCAAATAAAAATCCACATACATGTAAACCCAGTACATGGACAGGTGCAATTAGGTGCAGATAGACATCAGAAATGCCTGCACAGCTCCAATTTTACCTGCACTAATCTGCATATGCAGGTGGTATTTCGAGCCCTGAAAAAGCATGCAATGCTTGAAGGTGTAAACTTATACCACCATTTAGCAAGGAAATCTAGACCATGAAAATAAAAGTTGATAAAAGATTCTGATATCAACTGAACATCAGCCTGCAAAATAAGAAGTAGAGGACACTCATCTGAAATTATATAGCTACTGAAAAGGCCAATGTAGTTACTGTAGTATTTTGTTTCCATTCTTGAAATTTTCATAACTCATTTTACTTACAGGTGAGATGACAGGACTGGGGCAGCCCTCGTCTGAAAACTTCCAAGATTTCTTCGATGACTCCCAGTTCTTGTACAGCAGCTGTCCATACTGTAACAAGAAATCAGTCGTGAGAGATTTCAGACCTTTGGGAGGTATTCTTAGTTTTTCATGAATTTATTGTATGACATCTATTCTAATAAGGAGTAGGACAGAAACTGCAGGGTTGGAGGGTGCAGTCATGCTGTCAACCTACTGTAAAAAATTCCTACTGCAGTACCAAGGTCAATCACCAGGTGACCTTCACCATCCGGTTCATACCACCCACCCACCTGCTAAATACCATGATCGCACACATCGTCCAGACCAAAAACAATACCTCCATTTTTCATGGAGGTAAATATGAGCCTAATTTCTAAAACAAAGAGTAAAATATCAATATCAGACTAGGCTGACTACAATTAACATACATGTTTACCTTGGATAATCTGAAGGCTGTCAGCCAACACTGTCTTGTTCTCTCGTCTTCCGCACACAGACACTTGATGTCGTGCTTTTCCACATTTTGTCTGGAGGGCTGTGGAAGCAGAGATAGGACATACATTTAGTTGTTTTTCTAGAACTGTATAATTGTAGACTCTTCTTTTTTTCCTCGCTCTGCACGCGAGTGGAACAAACTGACCGCTGAGGCTACACGGGCCCAGACGGTAGAAGCCTTCAAGGTTTCATTCCTGTAAGGCCACGCACCTCCCCCCCCCCTCATCAGTGATACCCCTTGCGGGGTTGTTCGAGGGTACAAGAAGAAGAAGAATGCACCCCTCCCCACTCCACAAAATGGGATCAGAATGCATAGGAACAGCAAAGGTTACCTTGATACAGAAGCAGAATTCTGTTGGTGCCCCAAAGATCTTCTTCCCCTGTGTGGCCGTGTAGATTTCACAGTCGGAGTACGCGCTGAAGCAGTGTAAGTGTCGCGGCTCCTGCGGGAAAAATGTCGGCATCACGATAGGTCATCACGACTAGTGCTGTGTACCGGTTTGCTGGACTCAGTTCCGGACTTGTAAAAATGTTTAGGTTCAAGTCCAAAAAAAACTGAATAGCAGGAACCAGTTCCGGACTTGGTTGGAAACAAAAACCATGTCACATACTCCTTTTCGTTCTGAACCACATAAAACCTTCCATAGATCGCAAAATCTGTCCTGCAAAATTAAGAAAACATTGCCATCGGGCATTGTCAAGTGTCGGCTTCCATGTTATGTGGCCACAGTTTCGCCTAGACAACATTGCAAGGTTGCCAACATGCAATTTTGTATGTATCGTTTTTTAGGTCCGGACTTACAAGTCCGGAACTGAACCTAAACCTCTAGATCTGGACTTGAATCCGGACCTGAACCTGGATTTACATGTAGGTACACAGCACTAATCACGACACAATCAAACTCGATGTGCTCATCACGAAATATAGCATCCTTTCAAAGTCTGACATGAGGGGTGTTACGCAGTACCTTTTTAAGATCAAGATCAAGAACGCTACTCACCATGGAATTGCCTTTTGTGGAGTAATACAGCCCGGAGCCCTTTATCACGACCATCACTTTTTTCCAGTTTTTCTTGTGGGCGTCTCGGACGTGAAGCCAGCCCTGCAGGTTGGGTACGCTCCCCGGTGTTCCTAACAAGTTCTACGAAAAGTTTGAAATTCAACTGTTATTGTAAAGAAGAGGTAGGACTGTGATGATCCTAAATACAGATTATCAGGTACATGAAAAAGTATCATATCTTGAGTCAATAAAAGTTCTAGAATCACAGTTTAAATATCGTGTCTAGTGAAAATACAAATATTACCACTAAATATCTTTCCAATGACTTAATAAATATTTCAGCTGCTACAATACAAAGTGAATCATTGCCTGTATATTGTACATTGTAGTTAGTGTTTTGTCTGAATATGTCTTATCATGTTCTATGTTTGTTGTCCTCTGGCAACATGCCAAATAAAGCTTTCATCCAATCACATGCACACAACATCACGAACCCCTGGCAGACAATCTGTTGCTAGTCAACTAAATGTCTCCATGGTCTGTACAGTTGCATCAAAATCTTTTCTAGGAAAATCAGATAACCGACCCCATTTCTTAAATCCTTTCCAAGAAAAGTTAACTGCAGACCCACTTTTGTGACCCCAAGGACTTATGGCCATTGTCCTTTTGAGCATCAAGATTAAAAGGAATGAGTGAGTCAGTGAGTCACAACTTAAGGCATTTTCCAACATTTTCAGACTTTGCCAGGACTGATTTTGAATTCTGTGGAATTTTCAAGTTGTTTAAGAAAGTGAAATCTGGACTCCTGACGTAAAGTAGTGATACCATCTAAAAATTATGTAACAAAGTACATTATTTTGTACATTCTACACATTAAAGTTGGCAATAGCTCTTCTTTCATATACTGTACAGGCAACACATACACATGCATACATACAAGTATGTCAATAGGACTTTACAGGAACTTTTTAGTTGTTTCCTGAAGGCTCTACTTATCAAAATTTTATTAGCCTGGGCTGCAGCCTTGTTGAGCTTGAGTTTATATTGTAACCATTGCGAGAAAGAGTCAACCTAAACATGGCTAGATTTTAGACTATTGTAAAATGGTCCCAAGGTAGTTTTAAACTGTATAGAGCATGCATAGTACAAAGTATACATGTGTTTTTGGTACATAAGGCCACCCCAATTTAATTCGTTGCTTCTCGGATTCGCCTCTTCATTTTTTTCTGATTTGCCAAAAAAAAAAAAATTCTGGTTCTGAATCAACTAAAAAATGCTCATATTTTGCCTCCAACAGTTGAAGAAAGTCATTTTCTTCCTAGTTTTTACAATTGTTACATCTTCCAATACAGTGGTTTGATTAAAAGTTCAAAATTCATTGTTTAAATTTTAACCCAGTCTTTTGTCTTGACTTCGTTCATGGCACCTATTCTAGCATTTGGGGCTATAATAGGATGCCCAGGCCTGTTTTTATTTTTTATTTTTTCCGCCCTGTTGCTTCATATTTTTTCTGAAAAAATCCGAGAAGCAACAAATAAAATTGGTGTGGCCTAATGCTGAACATTATGATTAACTTCTATATACTCACTAAAAGCTGCATGTTTCTTGCCATCTCTGCCCTTTCTGAATGAGACCCAATTTCATCAAAGTTTGTCACCATGTCCTCGGGGAAGAATTGCTGAAAAAAAAGGAAAGGAAGAAATTCATTAAATGAAAAGGTTTGATATCCCTCTATCATTTTACATCATGTACAATGTTGACATTCTGATTTGGCTCTTTTGTTTCATAAAAAAATCACAGTACAATCACAATAATATTGAGAGACAATTTTCTGATAAATATGAGTTAACACTTTGTGTTATCCTTAAACGAGAATCAACTATATGAAATAAAGTGAACTAGAAAGGTAACATTTGCAAAGCAAATGCATAATGTTTACCTTCGCATATGGTCTGCTCTGTTAATTCTAAAACACATTCATATATATGGTCAGACAGGAGTCTAAATCCCTCCTGCGATAAAATTGCAACATCATGTAACACAACACTAGTTACCATGGTAACAGACAGTCTGGTTCAGGTCATTGACCAGGTCTGAGGTCACTGTTTGGAGAAGAATAAGAGGAAAAGGAAGAAACGTAGCAAAAACAATATGTTTTCCTTCGGTAAACATAATAAATGAAATAAATGATCAGACCTACCGAAGGATTACAGAAGACCTCGTATTTTCTGAAGTCTTTCTTGAAGACCAGCTTGTTGTTGCTGTCCCTTCCCCAGGAGTTACACATCTGTAAGACCTTCTCGTGGTCTTCCAAATTTCTCTCTGCAAAAATTAAGGGGTATCATATCAGGAGCTGCCCGAAATGATGATGATGATCATATCACTGCCGAACTGTGGTCTAGTCACCTGCATTGCATTCGCCTTTTAGATAGTTCAAAATAAAAGAAATACATAATGTTTACCTTCACAACGGTCAGCCTAACTAACTACTGCTCTGTTCATCTTACTCAAACATATTCATATATATGGTGACCAGCTTATCCCTGATTCCTATAATATGTTAAAATAGATTTTTTTACATAAATCTAGATTATAAATACCCAGGCCAAGAGGCACGATGTGCTCCATTAAAACACAGTTCCTCTCGTCGGAGCTACGACATCGCAGGGCGACCTCGCTGCAAACCTCTCTCGCTGTCATCTGCTCGCCGACGTCCACCGCCTTGCTCGTGCCGTCACACTTGTGTATCCTGATGCTCACCTGTCAAAGATATCATCATTTTTTAAACAAGATATTTTAAACTGACGCCCGCTGAAAATCCGAGAAAAAAACAGAACAGAACGTTAAACTTTGCTTATAGAGGTAAGCACGTCGGCAGAACGTACTGCGCCTGCGCGAAACCCGTAATGTATTGTGCATAGCACTTTGGCAGAACGTCTCATATAAGGTCGAATTCACGTATATAAGGGTGACATCCCGTCTGTAGTTTTCAAATGTTGTGTAGAAAAAGATATGGTCTGCAACAGGCAAAATTCTGATGCAACGTTGACCAAAAATCCAGCGAAAATCTAGGTTTTGTGCAGGCGCAGTACGTTCTGCCGACGTGCTATAGAGGTACATGTACAGTGGGTTGGAATAAACTCCCACCCGTTGTTAGAACTGCATCGTCTATAAAGTCTTTCATATCACTGTGTGCACAGTTACGTGACCTCTGACTGTCCACCCTTACGACCCGGCATGGCCTCGATTACGAATTTGGATTACGATTAAGATTTGATGTTTTGATCCTGTCTTGTCTTGTACATATTGTTAGTACATTTGTTTGTCTATGTGTACCCAGGGCCACTTGCAATGGAAGAGCAGTGCTAAGTCACTGAGTTGTGCTACCCTGGTAAAAGAATACAGAAATAAATAAATAAATAAATAAATAAATAAAACACAATGCACAACAGAATGTACCAGACGAGAAGAAATGTAGGAAATGTGCAGTACCCTTTTCATCTCCCTGTAGTCTCTGTACTCGTCTCTGCGACGAGGCAACACGGGACTTGTAGTTTCTGTGGGTCTCTTTAACACGGAGGAGCCCTAGTTAACACATGAAGGGACCCATTATGAAATCATCGACTACAGCTTCAAGAAGAGTACAATATGTAGTAGGGGGTGGTTATACCCCTTTGCTCCGACACCCCTATGTTCTGACACCCCTATGTCCTGACAACTCAACCTATGTTCCGATAACTCTAACCCTAACATTATGTCGCAACGTTGAGGTGTTGGAACATGGGGGTGTCGAAGCAAAGGGGTGTCGGAACATACGGCTTTACCTATGACCAGGTGTGCTTGCCCGAAAAAGGAAGCCGTAAAAATGCAAGCCGTAGTGCAGCCACCGTGAATTACTAGCTTATCGAAAAGGCGTTATGTTTCACCTCAGTCTGAGGTCGGCTGGTTTACCTTTTTTTTTACTACTTTGAACACATTTGCACTGAGCCAATAGTTTTTATTTCATTCAGTCATATCATTGCTCGTTCTGGGTGTTTTGGCCTTTGACGAATTCAAATCACCCAAACGTCCTTCACACTTTACAGTGTTCGAAATACTTTTTTGAACCAGGTAGCACAGTGTGCACCTTTGAGTTCAGCGTACAGATTTTCAGGTTGCGTGGTGCGCTACCTGAGTCAGGGAGCAACTAGCGCACAAGAAAATCAGGTTGCAATTGCTAGTGTGCTAGTGGGTATTTCGAACACTGCTTTAGTTTTGTCACAGACTAGTACATTTTGCTGGAAAGAAGGTGCGATTTACAAATCATCAAATGTCTCAGTAACTCTATATAAAAGTCCTCACATGCACCAGTGCACATGTAGAACGCAACATTACAAGCACCGGTCCGATTACACAATCATGCACATGCATGTGGTGTTTTGAGCCCTGATTTTACACAACACCACTTTACCTGGAGTCAGTGCTGTACATACATGTTGCAAACATAACAAAACCTTCTATACATAATATACAACTGTTACAATGTCTATACATACATACATACAACAATGTCTAAGAAAACTCTGGTCTCATAATTTATTACTCTTGCCTAGGGCAAGGAACAGGGGCCCTGGGGTCTTTAACTCATAGCTGTATATATCAGGGTAGAGATTCCAATCTGGTAGAATAAGACTTAGTGATTCTACCGGCACAGATCCCGATCGGAGTTTTGATTGGAATCTCTACCCTGACATACATTGTATACTTATGACAACAATCATTTCACTTGACCTCAAATAGCATACATGTAAAACCAACCCCTTTATGTTCATGAATAAGCTGTAAGTGAAAGAAAAGCCATATTGATAACTTGCCTTTCCTGTATGCATGATCATATTAAAATCCACAGTCATTTCTCCACGATTACAGCCGAGAAAATACATTCATTTAACCTTGTCACGTTGCCTACTTCGTGAAACAGCTTTGTCTGTAGTGATGACATCATTTTGCATCCTTGAAGGGACGCCCGAGGGCTTGGGGAGTACTCACGTGTGTCTACATGTGTGTAATGTCATCACTTGCATAAAGAAGGGGTTAAAAGAGGTTAACACTGTGGTGTCAGGGAATTCAAGTGACCTATATATTGGGAGGGGTGGGGGTGGTGGTTGTCTATTATGATCATATAAGATAATGAAAGATCAGATCTAGCGGTTGTTGCACAAAACGTGTTTATCGCATTTGATGTTGTTTGCATGAACTTGACAAAAATTTACACTACTCTGGAGTGAATGGGTTCTTTTATAGTGGAAAATTACCATTGATTTACAATGAATGACTCTAAGAATACAAAAAAAGAAAAATATAAGGCACAGCACCTATTACATATACTGTTAGGAAAAACGTCACCTGACACAAGACTACAATACAATTCAGCGTGCGAAATACTAGGTTGCCCAGTTGCGCTGTGCAACCATATTTTGTTCGGTGCAACCTATTTCTACACCCAAGTAGCCCAGTGCACTACCTAAATTTGGTAAGGATACCCCTTTCTTCCACTGGGAACTGTTTATTGAGAAGTTCCCATGAAAGGTAAGGGTGAACAACTCTGTGTCAGAAATGTATAAATGCACATTGCATTCTAACAAAGTTAATTATAATGTAGAAGAATTTGAATTTGGGCAAGCTGGAATTTTGATAGGCAACCTAGCTTTCATCCTAGGTTGTCACTGGGCAACCTGGCTCAAAAAAGTATTTCGTACACTGATACATCCTGACTGAGTTGTCCTGACTTTGAACAAAGGTTGATTGATTGATTGATTGATTGATTGATTGATTGACTTACTGTGTCTTTCCTCGGAGCAGAGGCAGCTCTCGGACTGATCATCCACGTCGTCGGACTGGCGGAAACGGGGAGGTCCGGAAACGGGTTGGGGGTAGACGGAGAATTGATGGGAGATCCTGAAAGCCTGTGATTGGGCGAGTGGCTGTTGTTCAGGTTGATATGGACGGGCCTGTTGGAAACACATCTTTGAGTCAAGGTTATTCTGACCTTCACACACACTGCAATCCTTTTATTTTTATTTTTATTCACATATATCTAATGAGTATTAGGCAGAAAGCACAGTTGCTTATATGACGCCTTCTACTCAAAAACACAAAATATATAAAAACAAGTCTTAGAGTAAAACACAATCATGACAAAATACATACGTAATTACAAAGTGGGTAAAAGAAAAATGAGTACAAACAAGACAAGTTGGTGATCAATCAATTACGAGAATCTACGAGAATGTCTAAATCCTTTGAACACCTTTCTGTGTATAGGGCAGTGCCAATCTCTGTTTCTATAGCCCTTGAGCCACACAGTTTTGCAAGCACTGCAGCTACAGGCAATCAGTCCTTTGATGAAGTGTTTCATTTTTACCTCTGCCATGGCCAAGGTGGTTAACGTTTTGCCAGTGTTTATTAGTTTGTTTGTTTTTGAAAATGATAACTTGAAACTTATTAACGGATTAATCAGATCACCAAAGTTAATTTGCAACTTAATATCAAGTCAAGCTTCACGGAATTGGAGGCTGAAAATTGGGAATAGCATGCCAGATCTTGGATATTACCTTATTTCATTTTCTTGCTAATAGTATAAGAACCAAGATATCTCTGTGGCAAAGTAAATGGTCAAAAACCTTGATGGTCTAGTCTGTGACACGAAGCCGTTGCTAGGTGTGTCCCTTTCTGTTGCTAACAGCGGTGTATGTTCCTCATCAACGGGTTGCTTGTCCATGGCGTGCTCTCTTGCCTCGAAGCTCATGTCTCGAATCAGCGCGTCTAGATCCACATCATCGTCTGCGAGAGAAACAAGTAGTGTACAACAAGACTGGCAATGAAAACATACATTGCCATGGCGACGGTGGTTGCTGTTAGGGTTATTGTTTGCATGGCACTGCGGCCCTGCCATCATTTCATGATTTTGAGGAAGACTTGGTACCTATACAGATACAGTGCACTTCCCCCCTGAGTGTATAGTGAACAAGCCCCGGGGTCACAGAAAGTACGGCATCCGGGGCAGAGAGGAGCAGGGTCCCAAAGGTTCCAGGAATGTGGGCATAGATGTAGGTCAGAGACATGCCTGTAGACATTCCATTCCTGTGGACAAAATGCCTGTACAATTCCTAGAATTCTTGCGAATCACACACAATACTGTACCATTTGGCTCCTCCCTGAGACGTCGCCAAAAAGAAGGCATTACAAAACAAGAAATCAGAGATTTCAGACTTTCAGGAAATATTAGAGGGTCCCTTATGCAATTCTTGAGTTCCCAAATTTTGCAATTCTTCCTGGGTCCCAGCCAGAGCCATTTTCTGTGTCTGACCTTTTGAGCTGTCAGTCTTTTCTTCACTGACATGCGGTCAACCTTCTCTGTGCACAAACTGTCAAACAGACACACAAACCCACAGCTCAGCCACCCAAAACAATACTTCCATACCCAGTAGTAACCATCAAAATATACAAATGAAATTTTGTTCAGAACAGATTAAAAGGGACAAAATCTCTTCTTTTTTGTGTGAAGAACCACAATCCTGTTTTCTTCTACCTTTTATGTATTTCTGACATCTGATTGGCCTGCTGAAATCAATGATGTTTCTACGTTTCTGTCCTCCAGCTGGGAGAGACAAAAAGGTGCCTCAGGTGGTGACGACAAGACGAAACAATCTCAGATGGTTTTCTATAGAAAACCGAAGGTGACTCCCCTACAAAAGACTTCCTGCTCAATCCACAGATCTGTCCAAATATGGTCACATACGAGCCCCTGCTTTCCCTACTTGTCAGGCCTTATATGTTGGCACGATTCCTCTAAGACTTCTAATATTCCTCTTTGATGGTTTGGTTTCAGAGGGCTACAAAGGAATATATATGTCACTACATCACTCAAGATGTCCCTCTAGAATGTCTTTTATCCGCTTTCTGTCATGTATTTGAACTGAAAACCATTATTTGAAGGGAGGAAGCTAAAGAGCAAAGCTTCAGTATCACTACCAGTTACAACCAGAATAGGGCATAAGCCGCAGAGAGTTTCCATAAGGTTTTATGTACCAAAGGGTTGAAGGAACCACTGAACAAAATCTGCAAAGGAAATTTTGGTTCATATAATTATACGCTTTACTTGTGTAACTGTCTGCTTTCAATAGTGTCCATTTCACAGCAAGGAGAGGAAGGAAGAAAAAAGAAAGAGAAGAAAACGTGAAGAGAAGGAGGAACAAAGGGTAGACATCAAAACTGAATGGATTAAAAAGATTTGCTGACTTCAAGAGCCCCCATATCCGGCCTTCAGGAGACAACACATATGGTTCAATGGTTGAATCTGTAATTTATTTATTTATTTATTCTTTGCTTCAGGCCAAAGGCCCATATAAAAGAAAGGAACTGTTACAGTAACAGACATACAAATACACATAGATAAGTTATGTACATAGGTTTAAAAAGTGCGGCCAGTGCAGACTTCGTGTCTGCAATAATGTGTCCAAAACTGGCTGGAGGAGAAAGCCTTCGAACGGAGGAGCAGTTTGACAACTGCGTTCTCGGCCCCTATCAAACGAGAGGCAAACGAACACAGCAACTTCCGGCACCTGGCATCACACGTGTCAACACACGTCTGCACAAATAGGTCTGTTACTCGTACTTCTCGGCTGCGACAGTAAGATTTTGAGGCCGTCATGGTAGGCAACTGTAATGTCATAAAGCTAGAATTTACCAAAAAAATGGTACTCTATGATCTGAGCAGACTTCTTGATCAATTCCTTTGGCAAAGGAGAGGTACAAAGGGATAATCACACTGCCTTAATCTCACTTACACCTTAAAAAGATAATTCAGTTTTAAGATGCAACATACTGAACAGCTTCCTTTTGCACTCCTTTTTTTTACAAGTATTTAGTAGTTGCTATGTATGACACAAGCTTACTACTCCTATTTAAAGCAGTATTCTGCAAGAGATAATCGAACATGTTTCAATTTATGATATCAAATACATTGTGTAGCTCATGCACAGAATTCCTGATTCATACCATCAAGTAGGTTTTACACCATTTGAAACACGTATGCAAACTATCATAATAATTATTATAATAATTGTTTTTTGACACTGACAGTGCTGTTAAACAATCGATCTTCAGAAAATGATGACTCACCTTGCTGCGTTAGCGCTGCGACCTGCGTCTGCAAGAAGAGGCAGCTCGTGTGAGATAAATACCGTGTAACGAGGTCCCCTGCTATCTCCGCTGACATCATGTAATATCATTACATCGCCATGGTAACAGATCAGACCCTCTCAGACACACTCTAAGTAAATCTGCATCACAAAGACTGCAAAGGTATGTTTTATCTTCAGGGACATCAGATCATAGAGGAGGATCTGTAGCTAGCATGTCGGCAGAACGTACTGCGCCTGCCCAAATCACAGATTTTTCACGGTCTTCGTTGGATGTTTGCATCAGAATTTTGCATGTTACAGACAATATCTTTTCCGACACAACATTTCAAAACTATAGACAAAATATCATATTTAAATGTGCGAATACGACCTTAAATGAGACGTGCACATGCACAATACATTACTAACGGTATTCATGCAGGCGTAATATGTTCTGCCGATCTGCTATATCTGTGATGTAAAGATGTCCTGGCTCTAGCCAGCACCCGTTTTTTCCGTAAATTACCGGAACTTTGCGGCGCCTAACGGAAAATGTTGAAACCAATCCGTCAACCTTGACAGACAAAATAAAAAAAAATCTTGGGTAAAAATTTTAAAACATCCAAAGGACCACCGACAACCACTCTAAACCCCATGATTTGCCTCTCAAAATGCGGGAAGTTGCATTTTTGAAGGATTGAAAATTCAAAATTTCCACAGGGAGCATGCCCCCGGACCCCCCTAGATTGCGAGCACCCATGCCTATGGCGCTCCTTACCCCAAATCTGATCACGAACCTGGGCTGACGGAAAAACATTTCGAGCTGGCTAGAGCCCTGCCCCCTGGGCCAACGCTTGTCATTTTCATCTTTGTAGTGCCCGCCAAAAAATTATAGTTCTCAGTAATTTCGACATATCTAGGCCAGTTGGTAGTAGGTTACTGGTGATTAAAATGACTTAAAACTCTTCAATTATACAGTGTCAGATCTTTAATTGCGTTTATATCAAATATTGAAAAAAATCTAGGAAAATTGACAGCAATTCTACCAAATTGAACTACATTCATGAATGCAATTATGATTACAAAACGATATAATCATTCAGAAGTTATACTTGTTCCAAATTTGTTTTGTAATGCATAGCATTAATATCTTTCATAACGCGAATATGAAAGATGTATGTAATGCGTTGTAATTTGCAAAGATAGGCTAATAATAGTAATATTACAATAGGTCATCTGCAGTCATGCAAATCTATTTTATTCTCAGCTGAATTATTAATTGTCCTACTTTTTAAAGAGTAATCCCTTCGAAATATCTTTCTTGCTGTGTTTCATCTACAACTTTCCTTGTACATCTTATGACTGTCAGCTGAATGACTAATTGTCGTACTTTTCACAGAGCACTCTAAAATATCTTTTTTATTGTGTTTCTGGGGCACCATTCCTTTCATATCAACATTACTGTACTGCACGTGAATGGCAGTCCCTATGGAGTATGTCGGTGAAGGACAAACTGTCAATGTCACAGCTGAACCTTACTACTAATCTCCAAGCAGATCTCTTGGTGGCTGCAATACAGAATGAAATTCTACTTGGAGAGTACTTTCCTACAAACTTGTACACTTCACATGTTTGACCTAAGTGATTTTTTTTTGCTTGTGGACAAAATACTGTAAATCACTTTATGTTCGCGGTAGACAAAAGTTCGCGGTCTGAAAAAAATGGACATGTTCGCAGAACTATACGTTTGCGGTGGCTGCAGATTCAGCAAAAGAAAGTCGGCGAATTATTTGTTCACGGTAATGATAAGTTCGTGGTACAGAAGTGAGGGTAAAAAAGAAAAAGCATGGAATCGAGGTATTTCTCTTATTTTCTGGTGGGGTGTACATGTGTACAAATACATGTACATATGCACACACGCGCACGCGCAGACACAGGCACACGCACACACACTCACACTCACACGCACACGCACACACACACACAGACACACCAGTCCATATCAACAAAAAATCACAAATCACACTTTCTTGCACAGATGACTACAATCATGCTCCTACATGTACTTCACAATCTTATTTCAAAAATGGTTCCAACTCACTTCCTGTGGGGGGATGTTGCTCAGGAACCCCCCCAACCCTGCGTGCTGCATCATGTTGGGTCGACGGGTCTCTGAGGTTGCCATAGCAACACGTGAGGCCTCGTTCCAAACTAGTCTCTTCCCAGTCTGCCTGGAAGTCAAACCATAGGGCTGTAACAAAACATGTACAATTTATTTTTTCTGAAACTTATTTGAAGAAAATTACGAGGATTCTGGTGTCCATACAAACACACTGCACTGAGATTTGGTAGTCATATGCTAGTACTGTAAATTTGTTTATTTTTGCGGGGCCCTAATTTGTGATGTGAGAAGAAAGGAGGTTTTGCGGTGTCTTTTAAGTCCGTACTTCAAACAATTCTGTGGTACATTAGCGACACAAAGAATTAGGTGTCATGACTTTGCAGTGGAGAGCTCACCACGAAAATGGCGAATTAAGAAAAAAAAAACACCACACACATTTCAAGCTTTACAGTACTACAAGACTGACAGAACTAGGCTAAAATAATTTTTGGTGCATCAAATTAAA
The DNA here is from genome assembly GCA_013266295.2 of Branchiostoma floridae x Branchiostoma japonicum. NCBI lineage: Eukaryota > Metazoa > Chordata > Leptocardii > Amphioxiformes > Branchiostomatidae > Branchiostoma > Branchiostoma floridae x Branchiostoma japonicum. The sequence goes on along the minus strand of CM023835.1, from coordinate 3,974,756 downwards.
GAAATAAGGTCGATCATCACCTGTTCCTGGCAACCCTGCCAAACGTGTGTTGGTACAAGGAGCTCAGTAATTGGTTGCCTTCAGGCTGGTTTCGCAGAGAAGTGGCGCTTAATTTCTTTCCTGAAGTACAGCTGTGTGATATTCAAAGCCTGCAGGGGAAGAATACAGAAATGTAGGTCACAATCTAGGACAAATTTGGAATCTGAAAAACTTAGCATCATAAAAAAAATTTCTCAAGAACTATCGAAAGATACCATAATATGAAGGAAAGCATGCAATTTTAACAACAAATTTAATGATATAACTTGTTACTGTTCCTGACCAGTATTCAACTAAAAATGGTAAACAGAAAGGTGTACCAAAAAATATACAACTGTTATATACATGTAACAGTTATATAAGTCTCAGCCCTGATATTATATGATTGCAGTGACTTCTATTTATCCATGGTGCAACAGTTCTATGCTTGCAAATTCATTAATCTGAGTAAATGTAACCAAAATCCCTTCTCTTTTTAAAGAGACCTGGATGGAAAGAAAAAGTCATGGCCTTATGTCTCGCAAGGGATGAAGAGGATAAGTAAGAAAGTACGTCCGCCCCTGAGGCGTCGCCAAAAAATAAACCGCAGGCGTTCTCAAGGGTCTGGCCTTTAATGACAAGAGTGAAAGCCTGGGTACCCTCCCAGTCCCCTGTCTTTGGTTGAACGATGTTGAACTTTGTCTGGATGGGTGGACATGACAGATGAGGCGTGAATATATACAGTACTTCCGCCCATGAGGTGTCGCCAAAAAATAAACCGCAGCCTTTCTCAAGGGTCTGACATTAATGACAAGATGGAAAGCCTGGGTACCCTCCCAGCCCCCTGTCTTTGGTTGAACAATGTTGAACTTTGCCTGGATGGGTGGACAGACAGACGAAGCGTGAATAAATACAGTACCTCCGCCCCGGAGGCATCGCCAAAAAATAAACCGCAGCCTTTCTTAAGGGTCTAGCCTTTAATGACAAGATGGAAAGCCTGGGTACCCTGTCTTTGGTTGAACGATGTTGAACTTTGCCTGGATGGGTGGACATGACAGATGAAGGGTGTACAGAAAACTGCCATGTCAGTATGTTTCCTGACACAGAGGCAGACGGTTCCCACATTAGGGCCAGCGGTTTTTGGCCGCCTGCCACCGAAATGTGGTTTCCCACTTGTGGGGAAGATACTGCGGATGGTGACGTGTCCAACCCAACGAAAGCCAGATTTCAAATTGGGCTGTAGAATTGAAAAGAGCTAAATGTGGATAGGACGTGACATAATTTTGCCTGCAGACTCACTTGTTATGTAGTAGTAGGTGCCATACTTTGTACACTGTACAATTGTTGTGCAATAAAGTTATTATTATGAGTAATCTAAATATGCTTGTAGGTGTTAGCAGTTTGTTGAGTTTTTAGCAAATTATGAATATCCACTTTGGATATTAGTCCACACTGTGCAAATTTCACAGCCGTAGCCGATTTGTAACAGCTACCCCAAAAGATTTTTTCGCAAATTTTGATATTTGCAAATATTCTATTTGCTATAAGGCCACACCAATTTTATTTGTTGCTTCTCAGATTTTTTCAGAAAAAAAAAGGAAGCGACAGGGCGAAAAAAATAAAAAATAAAAACAGGCCTGGGGCATCCTATGCTAGAATAGGTGCCATGAAGTCAACACAAAAGACTGGGTTAAAATTTAAACAATGAATTTTGAACTTTTAATCAAACCACTGCATTGGTAGATGTAATAACTAGGAAGAAAAGGTCTTTCTTCAACTGTTGGAGGCAAAATATGAGCATTTTTGAGTTGATTCAGAACCAGAAAAATTTTTTTGGGGGGAAAATCAGAAAAAAATGAAGAGGCGAATCCGAGAAGCAACAAATTAAATTGGTGTGGCCTAAAGACTACAATGTATCCTTGTGGAGTTCTCAGCCCACTGGCCTTTACAATCCTTCAAGGTCGTTGAGGTGAAACCTGATCCTCACGTGTTGGCCGTTACCTTACACGTGACATGATGGGGAACTGCATTATGACAGTATAATCCGACAGCTTTTGTCAACCTATAGGCCGCGACAAAGGGGATCTTTTACAAATCAGTTTGTTTTCTCTTCAGGCGAAGCGACAAACGGTGGCATTTTGATTGACAGTTTTTCCATGCTTCGGCTGCAGGCGACAACATCACTTTGTCTAAGAACAAGGTCGTGATAATAGTGTTTGGTTGGGTGAATAAAAGGTACAGACATGAAAGAACACAAAAGGGGCAAGGACTACCACCTGAGCACGTCGGCAGAACGTACTGCACCTGCGCATTAAAACCCTGATTTTTCACGTTTTTCGTTAGATGTTTGGGCAACGTTGCATCGAAATTTTGCCTGTTGCAGACGATATCTTTTCCTATACAACATCTGAAAACTACAGACAGGCTGTCAACCTTATATGCTCTAATACGACCTTATATGAGACATTCTGCCGAAGTGCTATGCACGATACATTACGGGTTTCGCGCAGGTGCAGTACGTTCTGCCGACGTGCTTACCACCTGTATTCCACAGGTAAGGTTTCTGATGAACACCTGTCCTATCCAGGTGCAACAAGACACCACACAGTGAATGCATTTTACCTCCCCAAAGCCATTTAACAATAATTATTCTAAATCACAGATACCTACCGGTAGATGCTGTTTTAACTTTTGCATGTAACAGATATTGTTCACATAATTCTTACTTAATATAGTGTTAGAACCCAAATATGAATTGGCTCTATGAAGGATGAAAAATAATTAAGATAAGTGGATTCTAAAAGCTCAATATAAAAATCATTCATATTATTCCTAGGGCTATTTCATCAATATGAAACCAAATCAGCACTGGTTATGTTAAAATTGGTAGCCAAACGGCTACTTCAGTGTGCTAAAAGCTATCTAACGATAGAGGTCCATACCTATAAGTTGATCACAACAGCTTCAATCTGACAAAACTTCAAGGCAACAACAAGTTTTTGAGCGCCTGGATATTCTTTGTTCACAATGCCCAAACTTGAAGAGAGGCATTTGCATAAATCTATATCCACAAGAGCTATGTTTGTTTGAAGTATACATGACTAAAAGTCTAAAGTCGATAACGTTAAGGAAACAATGCATATTTACTGATAACTACCACGCATATGCATATCACAATATTTGTCTTTTACCTGAGTCATGTGTAATCATAATAAAGAATAGCTGCCCTTTAATATTTGCCCAGTAGCATACACAAAGACATTTATCAAATTGTTTTGATATGTCTTCAATATTCATTCTATATTTGCTTTATATGATAAGGTAATGGTTTGCTAAGCTTATCTTACACTGTGCAATCATACAATCTGAAATTAAGATTTTATTGCAACTTGGTGTAATATTGGCTCACGTTAATGTCATACTTGAACAATGATTTATTGTACTTCTTATCCAGTAGAGTGAAGCTATTTTGGCTTTGTCTATATCATATGGTCGGTTTCTAATATTCAAATCAATAATTAGTTGAAAAGACCAGATATATAAAATTAATGTTGTGTAAAACATCCTCTGAAAACTAGCAAAAAATCAAAGTGCATTTGGGACAATGAAATTTAAAATGTCGTTATACAAAGGCCAGACAAAATATATAGCTAGCCTGGTTCAAAAAGTTTTGAATTTCATTCTTAGACTACTATATTTAGACTAAATATTACTTATCTCACATTATCAAACATGGCTGTGTTTCTAACTTTTTAACACACTTGTAAGTCGTCATATTTTGGCACCTCCACTTCCCCCAAATGGCAATGATTATTTGCAATGTTTTGTTTTTTTTGTCCACGTAGCAGCTTCAGTTTATTTGCTGGGGGCATTACAGCGAGGGCGGGGGGGGGGGTGCATATGCAAAGTATTAATACAGTACAGGTACAGTACATAATACAGGTACTGATGCCATCCATGATATGCAATTAAAAAAGCCTTACAAAGATCAATATTAGTATTGCATGGTATGTTAAGTGTTTGCTTTCTTTACGATAATGTCATATGTGCAAAGTGCTCTGGAAGATAAAATCAGAGAAGTTTCATGGTCTGGTACAAAGTTTAGTTATTGGAGCCATCTTGCCAACTGGGCCAATAGATAATATATTAGGTAGACAAAGGGAGAATTGTTCAATTTGTTGTAGATAAGGCAGGTGGACTTTAGTTTCTTCCATCAGGTGGTAAAAGAATGTCTGAAAAGGGTTTGAAGAAAGTATGCATCCTCCTCAATGATAATTGTACAAAATACCGGTATGTTGAAAAGTGAATCAGATGAAAATCATATGAATTTTTTTTCAATTAAAATAATTCAATTTTTTGGTGCAAAAATGTTATATAATGCCCCTTTAAATGCTGTTATGTCCCGTTTATAAAAAAAATGGAATGATCCTGCGGCCTTGCCACCGCTGTCTGCGGTTACGTTGACAGACATTGATGAAACGTTCCTTCAAGGGAAGCGATAAGCTTCGTTGAGTGCAAGGAAGCCGTCTCAAAGAATGAGTGATGCGGAATTTTGCCCAGCTAGTTGCGGTATCCTCGCGAACAAAGACGGCTTTGTTCGTAGATGAATGTGTCAGGAGCAGTGACAACTGTTGTATTGTTTGCAGATCATTGTGGTTTGAATGCCTCATTGGGCTTTATGTAAGGTCTTGCTAAATTGTTGTACCGTAGGTAAGGCTTATGGTTACCCGCAGGGCTAGAAAGTCAAGGACGGCAAGTCAGTCACCCCGTGAACACTACAATTTTCAACATGAGTATAGAGGACGGAGTGCTTTGATAATCCACAGTTGTTGTTTTTTTTATTTGGCTTGCAAAAGACATCAGCTGCATTCTGGCAAATCAGAAAAAAAATGAAGAGGGTGAATCTGCGAACCAATTGATTAAATTGGTGTGGCCTACATGTAAGTAAGTTATAACTCTATTACACCCAATCTTGCTGTCCAAGGCTCTCTGGAACCTCCTAGAAGGGACCTGACCTTTGGGAGGACTGCTAGAAGAGCAATTTACTCCTGACAGGCTCTTTAAGTTATCAGGCTGTGTTGTAGACACCTGTTTGATTTCTCACGCGTTGTGGACATTGGCACAAGGTCACCCAGGTGAGGTCATCGCGCTGGAGGCACGAAAGGTCGCTTAGAACACGAAGGAGTCACTAAGAGTCCGTAAGACACAAACCTCTGTGAAGTTGTAACAGAATTTGCGGAGTTGTGTAGTGTTTCATGTTCCTATTGTCTTTGGAATTGAAGCAATTAGAAAACCACCAATGAGAACAAAGAATGACACGCAGGGAATGGCAACCCCGTCAGGCAGTACATGCCAAAACCATCAGCACGTAATGTGATTAGGTTCAACTTCAAGCTGTGTTAGTGGTTTTCTCATTTTGCACATTCAGAATAAACTTACAGAAGAGTTCAGGATTAAAATTTGCCATCTGGTACAGACTTTTTTAATATTTGATACAACAAGAAAATTAGACATGGCAGACTTCGCGACTATACCCATACTGCTTTGCATCACTTCTTCCTGTCATCATAAGCTATCTGCCACAAAAAAATCAAGACCATAGCATCTACAGAACAGAAGATGTGAAAGGAAGTTCTGCTGCAGTACCAAGGCAAGCCACCGGGAGGGGGCAGCGCCTTCCCAGCCCCTACCCTTTTGTTGAATAACACAGACAGACAGACACAGACACACCCAAACCAATAGCTTCACGCAGGTGACAATGCAAGCAATGTTAATTACAAATCAGTCGGACTGTTCATATTGTTACGCCGACGCCGTAAAGTTTATATTTAGCAACACTATGGCACCATTGTGTTCCAGAGAATAGGAAAATTCCCACCTCAGATCACCAAACGGCTAATCCCCATGTAAGTGTCAGTGTGAGTTTTAACAGCAGAGGGGGTAATTTTGCCTGATGTGTGTGATTAACGTTACCCTGATAAGTACCTGTACTAGGGTTTCCAGTCGAAATTTTTATGCATGCAAAGGGATTGAAACATTAATATTTTCAGATAGAGGATGTTGAAACATGAAAAAAGAAAGTTACAGAACGAAAATCGGACCTATCGTTCCCGAGATATGGACTCTCAAAGTTGCGAACAGGTGTGAACAGGTGTGCCACCAGGTGTGAAAATTGCATTTTTAATTAGTGATAATTAAAAAATTAAAAAGACTGAGACACTCAAAAGTGCTTTTCTGTACAGTCCAAGTAGCATTTTATTGCAGTAAAGTAAAGAAAATGTGCTCAATTACTTCTTTCTTTCACTACAGGTGAGGTCTACCTGCTGAAAATTAAGTTTTAACAGCATGGCACAGCTGGAAAAGTGACTAATTACAGTCAAATGAGCCCTTTTTGAAGATTGATTATCACTGAACTATTCATCCTACAGCTATGATTTTTCAGAAATGACAAATATGTAGTACATTCTCTTCATACAAGTAGTTGCAGGCATTTCTGAGACATCAATATCAAATTATCTGCAATTAAAAATGCTAATTTATTACATTTCTCAATAGGTCAAAGGTCACCCATCATACATACCTAGGTACCTGTATAGTGTACAACATATTCTCACTAAAGAATCATTACTTGTACAAGTACTCCTTCTGAGAAATGTATGTCTTTCTTCTGAGACATCATTATCAAAGTATTTGCTATTGAAATTAATAACATAACTATAATTTATAACATTTCTCAGGGGTCAAAGGTCACCCGCTATACATACTGGTATAACATTCTCACCTAAGAATCATTACTTGTACATGTACTTCTTCTGAGAAATGTATCATTGTATGTTTTCTTTCTGAAACATCATTATCAAATTATTTGCCATCAAAAATTACTATTATAATTATAACATTCAATTGTTGCCATGGCAATAATTTTATTGCATACCTTACAATATTTTTATCCATCCTTACCCAGTCCTCCCAATGGGGATTTTGTACTGCCCTCTTCCCCTTCATAGGACACTTCATAGACAATAGCCTTCATATTCATATTTTCCCTTCTCTGTCTTTCTGACCCCAACAACCACTCTATGTACCATTTCCATCTTCATTTTCAAACAGATGGTCAATTGTTTCCCCAACAAAATCAGGAAAGTCATTCCTGTGATTGGCTTTGGGTGAAGCTTGTTTCCAGGGCTGATACATGTGTAATTCCCTTTTTTCACCATTTCTTTCTTTATTCCAAGATGAAGGCATCTCTTCCCTGGCCAAATGATTTTATCTGAAAATAAAAAAGAAATAAGAGTATTAGCAAAAAAATCATTGTCCCTAAACATTTTGCAACAAACATGACATTCACATGTTAATGACTTTGTGCCCATGCAAGAGAGAACATTGTTCACTTTCATTAGTTATGTTTCTTTCATGAAGCTGATCGATGACAGCAAAACCAAAGCAGGTTTGTGTTCGCGTGTTCGCAAACCTGTAACATACACGTGCAACATTTTCCACACTTGTCTGGTAATAAATACAAGTATCAAAACGCCATAATCTATGAGAGAAATGCAAAGTTTTGAAGTTCAAGCAATCGATTACGTACAGTGCACAAGTGCAAGGATCAGGCGGCCATGACAGACGGCCCGGATTCGGCGCAAAGCTTGTATCACGTCGCACATTCCTAACTCTCACATCGCTATCTCACAATTAACCCCCACATGTTATACATCATTTTAAAGCTTAGAAAACGCTTGTTATACACATGGTTGTACATCATAGAAAAGTTAAGATATTCAGGGTAAAAAACGGCTTCAAAATTTTCAAACTGATGGTAGACCACCTTAGGATTGCGATATAAAAAATGTACACATACCAAAATGAAGCTTGTTTTCTTCTCTATCCTGTCCCGACATGTTGACTGCTTCAAAATGAGACCCTGCGATGCAAATGAGGCTGACGTAACACGATACCCGAGAGCCGCCGCGAATCGGGTCAACGCGGAAGTGACTTCGCGGCTCGCGGAGCACTTTTCCGAGAGCGATATCTCGGCAATCCTTGATCCCAAACTTAAATTTTTTACATTGCTAGGGCCACCATAGTACAGACAACAAACCTGGTAAGTTTGAAGGTCCAGGTCTTTTTCAATTTTAAACGGCGATAAATCAAAAATCGATGTGCGTAAGAAAACCCCGCGGTGCCGCACGTACACGCGCAGCGACTGGAAACCCTACCTGTACGTTAACAATGGGTCCTGTGTTCCCACTTATGAGAGGGCCTGCATGGGGGTCGGGGTTTAGTGGTTACGAATTACGAAAAATTTTTGTGGCCGATTACGAATTACGTTAAATTGTCAGAGCTGATTATAACTTTACGCATTGTAGCTAACGTTGATTTTTGGGGAGGCTGCCTACGGATTACGGACACTAAAAAGGCCTTACGAAAAAGGGCATGCAGGCCCTCTTATGAGTCTGGAGTGATGTTTGTATAGGGTTGGCAGGGGGAGGACAGAAATCATATTGGCGAACAGGCACAGCGAGCAACGAGTACACATGTAAGGTCAGACTGCATAAATCATTTAAAGAATAGCTTGTTTGCCAAACAGAAAGTTGTGTTGTTAATTTTGTGTTGGCTGTGTTTTGAGCAGGATAACTCAGAAGTTATGTGTGGATGATTTTTATTCTTTTCATCTTGGTAGGCATTGGCATTATGAATATATGATTAGAATTTTTTGCTTTCTGTAAAACTACAACTTATGCATCTACTTGTACTTGTATTTTTAAGTTGTAAATCCCAAGTAAAAACGTATGCTTCCAAGGTCCTTGTGAAGAAACTAGCAGAATTGACAGGAAATAGATCTAGAGTCCAGAGGTGGTAAAATTAGTCAATTTATCAACAAGGGAAGAGGCTGCTTATTCATGGGAATGTCTTTCTGTTTGTCTGTGTTTCCGCAGTCCTATGGTTTCCATATGCTAGTCACGTTCACCATCGATTGTCAGGAACTAATGTGTAAATACATGTAATTTTATTTGAAACATATTTGCATGATTAACGCACTACAATAACAATTAAAATTACAAGACGTACGAAAACTCTAAATATTTCACAGAGGTTTGAGATTTTTAAACTCTCAAGATTGTTTCCTCCTGTTGTATGATTATTCCAGCATGGTTCCCTGGTCTCAAGGTAGCGGTGACTTTTCCACCTTTTCTTCTATCTTTAGTAACCAGAGTTTACTCCAGCGACATGGTTGGTTCAACAGCTGTCAAGGAAAAAACTAACACATGGAAATTCACTCTCCCTTCCATCAAGAAAGAGTAGGCAAGGTTCACTCCAGAGTCTGAAGTCCAGACTAGAGGTTCTGGGTATTAGTCCTAGTCTTTTTTTATTAAAGGGTCGTTATGTTTTGAACCAAAAATTGAAATTATTAATTGAAAAAACTTCGTGTGATTGTAATTTACTTTCACTTTTCAACATATTTGTGCAATTATCTCATTTCTGACATTTATGGTTGGCCCTAAAACAGCCCACTCAGTTTGTGGCACCACCACAAACTACCAGAATGTAAACAAACATGACTGACAGCTCAGTATTCCAGGTTTTAAACACACTCGTAAGGCGTCATATTTTGGCACCTCCACTTCCTTAATGATACTTGTTTGCAATGGAGTAGGGTTGATTCAACTTACCTTGTAAAGAAATGACTAGAAAATTGACTTTTCGCATCATAATGTTACTAGTACATAGTGCAGTTTTAAACCTAGACAATTTCAGAATCTACATTTACGATGCTTTGAATAGAAGTTGTGAAACAGGTCAGAAAAGGAGCATACAAATGAAAGATTGAGACATCGATCCTACTTCTGGGAACTGTCACTTGTTCAGAGCCTTTTTTTAGTGCTGAGTGATATGTAACGTTACCTTGCCTAAGGGTTTTTCCCGGAAAAACATAATAGGGCCGGGTAACAAGACAATTTGGTAATAGATTGATTACCTCACTCTACCCACCCCTAGTAATAGAGCTGTGTACCTAAACAAATTTTAGGTACAGGTACAGGTACACGGGTTTAGGTACAGGTCCAGACCTGAACCTGTACCTGAACAATTCGACAAATTAACATGTTCTTCTGAACTCCTTCCATAATGACAGAATCATAAATAAACTTGACAGGTAAGGGTAAGTTTTTGTTTATGGAGAATCTTTATGCAAAACATGGGCCAAACTAAGATACAGTTTTACTTTTCATCTCCTATAGGTATACCCTGCAACACAAACCTGACCAAAGTGACATGTAGAGGGAGAGTAACTAATATGCAACAGATCTTTCAGGGTGGTTAGTCTGTAACACAAACACACTGTCCTTATTACTTTGGGGCCCATGGGGGACCAGGTATTTATACATTTTAGGTCATGAATAAGCATATAAGTAGAGTGAAATTACTTCGGTACAGTACCGGTACATAGGGATTAGGTATTTTGGACCTGTACCTAATCAATTTTCCCGGTACAGAACCAGTACACAGCTTTACCTAGTAATACCCAGTTGTACATGACATCGTGTGTGTGTGTATGCATATTTACATATGTTTACATATGATGTCATTTGTTATTTTTGCTCTTCTTCATTAGTTGCTGTCATTGTTTTCAAAACATGTTTATGTTTATGTGAAAAATGTAATAGCAAATGCCTGTTATGGGAATAAAAACCATAACAAGGCACGTAATATAATGATTATAATCTTTTTTGTTCTTGTTGTTTTGTATACAAGTACAGTAGGACATATACATGTAGAATGCTACACGGTATATTCCGCATCCAGCCGAGGTCCCAGACCAACTGTGGGTTGGCTTGCCAAGAGTGATGCGGAATACACCACATAGTATTCCATTTATGTCATACCCACCCGAAAAATACACATTTCAATGCAAAATGTGCCAAAAGTTTAGTGTCCCTAACGCTAATTTAGGAGGGTTGACAATACTTAACGGTAACTTCAGGCAGGTTGGCAATTTATAATCACTTTTTACCGCAGGCACATGTACATAACGTTCTTGCCAAGTCTAGACAGAGGTTAACCATACTTCACAAGCCACAACTTTATCCACAGGTTATTTGCAGACTTGTCATTGCCATTGCCACATAACAAAAAGAACTTGTGTACTGAAAAGGTCAAGAATTTTTGCTATACAATGTCAACAATGTAAACAGCGGAGTTAGAAATCCATCCTTTGTTACCTTGTTTTAATACTTTTATCTTTGTATTTTTCTTACCACTGCATAGTGTTAGGAATATGTTCGAAAAAAAATAGAGAGCACAGATCCTAAAAGCTTTGTCATTCCTGTCATTGTACTTGCATAACTTCTTTTGTCTCTCTGTGTATTTGCTCTGTCAACTACATGTACATTATACCTTGTGTTTTGTTGCCAGTTTCCCATTCAAATGTAGATTATATCTTTTTACTTCAAATTTCATACCCCCCTTCACTTGATCTGTTTAGTCCAGCCTTTATCCATGACTAAAATTCACCCAGATCCCCTAAGAGATCCTCTGGTCCATTTCACAAAAATCCAGGACTTGTAAATCCTCCAATAGACCCTCAGGGCATTGTCCTAGAAGAGCATATTGAGTGACAGGTGGAGGTGTTGCTACCATTGTTCTTTTGAGCTGTCAGGATCCTATGTGACAAAGTAGGTCAACGAGATCAACTGTAGATAAAACCAACAAAACACTGGACATCCTGACAATGGGGAAGATGATCAGGAAAACTTACTATAGACAATGGTGTAGGGCCGGCTCCCTCTAAAATTCTATACGTTTCTCTGTCCTATGTGATGAGAGAAAAAAGGGGTGGGCAGTGGTCCAGACTAACTTTTTCACTTAGGAGCACAACCCACAAAATTTGAGCGTACCAGCAAAAATTATATAGCGTTAACATGAAAATTGTTGAATTTGGCTGTATTATGCTTGGTTAAAAATCACTTGAATGATTCCTGGCAGATAGTTTTAAGATGAAACACACAGAAAAGGGGAAAAAATTATTGATAGCTTTAGTTTTATCCAGTTGACCAACCATTCAATCAATCAACCAGTAAACCAACCAGTAAAGCTTTAAATTATCTAGTTGACCAAGCCTAACCAAGGAACCAACCAGCCAGCCAGCCAGTCAACCAACCAACCAACCAACCAACCAACCAACCAACCAACCAACCAACCAACCAACCAACCAACCAACCAACCAACCAACCAACCAACCAACCAACCAACCAACCAACCAGTCAAGCTTTTACTTAGCATGAAAGTTCATCTGTGTTGGTACAAGTCATTAAGTCAAGCTTTTAATTTATCCAATTGACCAAGCAACCACCCAAGCAACCAACCAGCCAACTGACCAACCAACCAGTCAACCAACCAACCAAAGCCGGTGAAACCTAAATCAAGTTAAACCTCCTTGGAAACGTAAAAACCTCATTTACAAAACAAATTCTTTACTAGTACCTTAATTGCTGCTTGTGTTGGGGATGCTAAACTTCAACGTCCAAGGTCACTTCAAGGTGACCGCAATGTCATTCAAACGCCAGACCCCAAACCGCCAGCCTACCCCATGCCAAGCATTTCCAGATCATTCTCACAGTTCTCTAGTGTTTTATACCAACACCCTTTGTTTACAGGTACTGAAAGCCTAAATATTTAGGTTTTTGGTCATGCTGATGAGAGCTTCTATTCTACTGTTACTACTGGAGTTTTGCCAAGGGACTGCTCAAGAGAATGGCAATGGTATATAAGGGTAGTAACATGTACTAACACAATTCTGTCAGGTCACATACCAGCGTGCGAAATACTAGGTTGCCCAGTTGCAATGTGCAACCATATTTTGTTTGGTGCAACCTACCAATGCACTACCTAAATTTTGTGGTAAGGATGCCCCTTTCTTCCATAGGGAACTGTATATTGAGACGTTCCCATGGAAGAGCTCATCACTTCAGGTAAGGGGAAACAACTCTGTGTCAGAAATGTATAAATGCACATTGCATTCTAACAAAGTTAATCATAATGTTATTGTAGAAGAGTTTAAATTCGGGGCAACATGGAATTTTGATGGGCAACCTAGCTTTCATCCTAGGTTGCCACTGGGCAACCTGGCTCAAAAACGTATTTCGTACACTGCATATATCCACCACCCTTGAAAACTGTATCTATAAAGATCTCCAATGCAACATCTCCCAGTACAATGCCCTCCTGCATATCTAAACTGTGTATATGTTTTGCCCCCAACAGAAATTTTCTAGAGAACTAATATCCTGTATAGGTCAGTTATAGGGTTACGAGGTGAATTACTGTAAGTTCATTCATTTTTGCTGGAAATTAATTTCACTTAAGGAATGGAAAGGAAATTTTCAGTGTTTTATTAGATCTCAGTTGTAACAATTCTGTAGTTTTATTTTGATATGCTACTGTGGTACAGTAATAACACAATGTGCCGAAAAATGGGAAAATACAACCACAGTGAACATTTCAAGACTTACGGTGCATCACTTAGTGCTACCCATGATGCATATCTATTGAAGGTCAGTTCTAAGTCAGCTCCAATCCTTCACCTCTTACACCATTTCTTGAAGAGGGAACTAACTAACCAATGCAAGCTGCATTTAGTTATGGGGGTGCAGGGCTTGAAATACTTTTTTCTGCATGCCTGCACTGGTGCAGATAACATTGAAAATTATCTGCACCAGACAAATTTTACCTGCACCACTCAGAATTTAGGAACTATGGATCATACTAGAAACTGTTCAGAAACCATTGCCATTATTTAGTTATTTCTTTTACACTTAATAGGTGGTAACAGTCAATGCAGCAAATAAAAATCCACATACAGTGATACACCTACATTTGTATATAAACCCAGTACTAGTACATGGACTGGTGCAGTGTTTAACAATTTCGCAGTTACCGCAAAAAATGCAAAAATAAAACTACTGCAAACATTTCAGTTTAGAGTACAAGAAATGTAACATAATAGTGTAAATCATTCTCTGATCATCCAATCATCACCCCCACCCCCACCATTTGTAATGGAATGGCCCTGAGCCGCTGAGAAACCAGAGAAGCCTGTCACTACACCTGACAAAAATGCAAGAATAAAACTACTGCAAACATTTCACAGTTTACAACTTACAAGAAATGTAACATAATAGTGTAAATCATTCTCTGATCATCCAATCATCACCCCACCCCCGCCATTTGTAATGGAACGGCCCTGAGCCCCCGAGAAACCAGAGAAGCCTGTCACTACACCTGACAAATTTGCACCCTTGACCTCCCTGTGGTACTGAGCATAGCAAACAATTTGGCACACTATAACGTCACGTTCTTTTGCCAAACCACAAAGACCTGGCCAACCATAAATCTACCTGGAGGAAAAAGGCCCCCTTGTTGTACCTCCAGCACTGGCTGTTTACACATACATTTTCCAACTGTTTTGCAATCAGCTAAAAGAGATTGACAATAAATGTACGTGTGGAAATCAAACACTTATCCTTACCACCAAGCCTTTGAAATTTTTGGCACAGGAACATGGAACCTTCTAGATCTCTTGCTGAGGGTCTTATACTTACTTGCACCAAGTGGTCTGAATAATTTACTTTTATTCTAGACCAATCAAGATTCTGCATTAACTAGAATATCAAGTTTCCACCAATGAGGACCCAGCATTTAAAACTAATTTACTTTACCCAATCAGCAGCACTTACAATATCTAATGATGCGCAATTTTTGGTATTTACCAGTTTCAATGGCCGTGTAGCATGTAAGAATTTTCCAAGGAGTTTGAATGACCTCAAAATTGTAACTTTCACCTTAAAATAATTTAACAAAACAAGAGAAATGTCACAACAAAAAAATGACACAAAATTACATTCTAAACTTACCATAATGAGGGCTCGAAATACCACCTGCATATGCAGGTTAGTGCAGGTAAAATTGGAGCTGTGCAGGTATTTCTGATGTCTACCTGCACCTAACCTACACTGGTCCATGTACTGGGTTTATATCTACATGAAGGTGTATGTGGATTTTTATTCGCTGCATTGACTGCCACCACCTATGAACTATAAAAGAAATAATGGCAACGGTTTCTGAACAGTTTTTAGTGTGATCCATATTTCCTAAATTCTGAGTGTAAAATTCATCTGGTGCAGGTAATTTTCAATGTTACCTACAGGTATGCAGAAAAAAAGTATTTCGAGCCCTGATAATTTTTCAAATCTAGGTCTGGATGGGAGTCATCCATGAAATCAGTTTTGAGCAGCCTTAAAACATAGATGTGCATGTAGCACACAGTTGGCAAGCTGCCCTTTATGTGCTTTAGGCCCGGTTCATCTGCCAGCCTTTACCATTAAGAACAGAATCAATTTGACAGAGGATCTCTCCTAACAGCATTATGCCTGAGGGCATGCAGTTATAAGCCTAGGAGAAGCACAGCACAATAGAAAACCACAACAATAGGGAGAGAAAGTAGGGTAGGCTCACAAAGCGCTGGACCTGTCTGTCACCATCACGCTCCGCGGTACGCCAGAAACGAAGCTAGGGCGTAACAAACTGTGTCTACTTCTGAGGTCAATGACACGTACCCGACATGTACGAAGCTTACCTGGTGTTCAGAACAATTCAAACAAGTCCTGTTCGACCCGGCGTATGAATCGTAGCCTGCTTGACCCTAAAAAACTTCTGCCCCCTTGCTCTCAGTCGGTGCAACTCAAACTCCCGTTGACGTCAATCCTTGAAAGCTTAGCTGCAGCTTATGATCCGATGTCCCAATATACACAAAGCAGTCAATGTACAACGCGGCTTTTGTTGGCCGACCACAAAGCTAATGCAAGCTAAGCTAAAGGTCCTGAAGAACAAAAGCGCTCGGCCGCTGTTTCCAACGCAACTCAATCTACCCTTTCAACCGTCCATTTGTCAATGTACCTATCAAAGGTGGCTTGTGCTGTGAAGGGCGATACGTTTGTTCTCGGGAACACCCCTAGTGTGGTAACCCACATTTCTATACAGGCAACAAGAAAGCACCACAAACGCTGCACGCAGGGCATTGACACCAAACAAAAACTAACTCCTGGACACGGCTTATACCATAGTGTCTGCACATTCTGGTTTGGGACCCAGGAACATCTAGAATTTCAGCCAGAGTTTGACAAAGTAATTAGTCAAATTTTGCTGCCAAAAAGCATTTTGTTTTCTAACTATTCAACAGTGTAACGTTTATTTTTCTAGAAAGTCGAATGTGTATGTTAAACCTATTTTACATGCAGTGGTAAAATTGTCATTCCTATATATCGTTCATGATCAAGTGATGAAGCTATTAGTATACTACATGTACAGTACATAGTATGCCTGCACTTATTTGAGCTACATGTATAGTTGTGCTAATATAGTACATATTTCTGAATTCTTTAATCAACCTTCTTTCCTTTATGGGGATAGCAAAGATATGATTTTGAAAAGCTACATTTTCTTCATAAACTGAAGGTGAGTGACATTGGGATCTATTTCCTCAAGGTCAAAAAGGTTTGACAGGCTTGTATTTCTCTAGAATGATGGGATTAAGGTCAAAGGTCAGAAACCCAATCCTCCAGGTCTTAACACTAAAAACACTTAACACTTTTTTACTGCTAAAAACATGTAACTGTCAGGACTGTGGGTGACAAGAAAGCTGCACAGAAGTACTGTACTGTAAATTCATTTATTTTTGCGGGATTTAATTTTGCAGTAGAAGGGAAAGGTGCTTTTTGCAGTATTGTAAGTTCAAGGTTGAAACAAATTCTGTAGTATAGTGTACATTGGAAATATATATTTGCAGTAAATTAGTGGTGGATAGCAGGGCTCTAGCCAGCACCAGTTTTTCCATCAATTGCAGGAACTTTGTGGCATGTGACAGAATTTTTTTTAAACCAATCAGTTGTCTGCAATTATACATGCATTTTTTGAAAGTTGATCAAATATTTCAAATCTTTGCGCATTTACATGATTAGAGATACTGACAGTTTTTCTTTAAATCTTGTCAAACATTTTCTTTGTCAAAAGCACATAAATAGCAAAACAATTCCACCTATCCCTTACACCCAATTCTTTTGTGAAAACCCCCCTTTAAAAACTTTTTGCTAGTTTTAAAGCTGCAGGTGCCTTTGTGATTCTTTGTAATTTCAAACTTTATCAAATAATTCACTGTGTCAAAAGCACATAAATGGCAAAAAAACTCCTCCTATCCCTTAAAAAGTTTTTGGACCCCCCCCCTTAAAACTTTTGCCAGTTTCCAAACTGTGCCAAACTGCAGGTGCCTAAAGGCTAATGTATGTGATTTTCGCAATGTCAAATATTTCTGTCAAATATTTTCCTGTGTCAAAGGCACATAAAGGGCAAAACAATTCCTCCCATCTCTTAAAAACAGAAATAGGTTTTGGGGAAATCTTCACTCTCTTTAAAAACTTTTTTCCAGTTTCCAAACTGCAGGTGCCTAATGTATGTGATTTTTTGCAATACTAGTATCAAATATTTCTGTCAAAAATTTTCCTGTGTCAAATGGCAAATCAATTCCTGGGAATTTTTTTGAGAAATCCTCCTCTAAAAAGTTTTGCCAGTTTCCAAACTGCAGGTGCCTATGTGAAGACATACTAGTACTACATGGGCGTGGCTCGGGAACTGTTACAGCTGCGAGTGTCAAGGGTGACTCAGAATGGCCTGGCCTGGGTCCCACAGCACCTGCAAGGCCCGCTATCCCAGCTACGTGCACGCCCTCACGTGAGCGACAGGTCTTAAAGGTGACTTGCTGACAATACATGGTGATACAAAAATTCTCTCAGCTCGCTCGCACACGTGTAGGGGGCTCTAGTTTTGTGGCCAAAAAAAATCACTCGGGACATTTAAATTGCGAGCTGCTTTGCACGTACGTCGCTGTTTGAATTGTTTAATTTGTGACAGCATAACTTTCTTCAAACCGCAGCAGTGTTGCTGTTATAGAAGTGGATACGCCGTGAAAATCCTTTATCTAGGTCCAACATCTGTTGGAGAGGGCAACAATCTTGAGTGATGGTCAACATTTCGGACAGCTCGGCGTTTACATATGACGTCATCACTCCACTGTAAACTTCTCCCGCACGACGTTTTAAAAACGTGCAGAAGTTTACAGCGCCTTTCTCAAGGAGGCGAGGGTTTCTTATAAGGAGGTCATGCAAAGTTGGGAGAGTTGGTGAAACTGGGCAGCTAACTGGGAAAGTTGGCGAGGGGTGTGTGTTGTTCTAGAGGCCCGCACACACCGCGCTAGCTGCCCATCGAGGCATGCAGGAACCGCCGAGCCACTACACTACACAACACCGCTAGATCGGACCCAAACACTGCACCCTCCCGTACGGTAAAGACCGTCAACTTACGTGAAACGCGTGCCTGCTGCACCGTCCGATGTCCCGTTGCAAGAACCCCGGCGACTGCACGGAGGCACACCCCCAGGAAAGAGCGTAGAAAACCCCGCTGAAACCGCAGCTTTCTCCCGTTGCCCTCTGCACCACGGATCGCTGCACAGCGGTCGGCCAAAGGCCACCGGGACAAACCGTTTTACACCTCGGGGTGGGGCGTAAGGAGCAACATGTACTAGTATGTCTGACTTCCAGCTGTGAGCCGCGGGGATAGGATGATATCGTTTATACGAAGTCGCGACAAAATTAAGAGAAAATTTCTTGCAACTGTCTGCGTATTTCAATCTCACAGCACTTGTACTCAAACGTTTGCACAAATCTTGCAAGCACAAACCAAAGCTAGAGAAACTCAACACTCCAGAAGGGTGGCAAAGGCTGTGAATGGGTTTTGGCAAGGAGCTTCTAGAAGCTCCTTGGTTTTGGGCAGAAATTTAAAATATCAATGACCATCGATACCAACTGTATACTATGCTCAACGCCCTCGGTATATTGCTAGACATATAACCTCAAATATTCGCTAATAGTTTGCTTGATGGCAAAGTCACTACGAGACTGGCTCGGTGCTCTGTCTGTCTGTAAGACAACTATTCGCATATGATATGGAAATGTACAGGACTCCTACTAGTCGACGAACCAACATTCCATCATTTTGATTTTTTGTCTGAAACTCTTTCCTGCACAATTTTTTATAAGTTTCTTCTGGTGTCCAAGGCCCATATTCATCGCATTTGATATTTCGAAGCATCTTGGTAGAAAAAAATCCTGACTTCTTTTCTTTTAATTTTTTTTCTGGCTGCTCCGAATCTCTCTTCAGACACCCAGCCATCCCAAACCTGCTTGGAGACAGCCGACCCAGTCGCCGCATTTATTGAGCTGGCGCCGCTCAAATCTGCACATCAATGCCCGGTGTAAAACGTACGGTCCCCAATGTGTCGCCAAAGGGGCACCCTAGAGCCTCGTTGTGGCGCCCGTTGGCGCCCTGTCGTCGTTAGCCGAGGGATTAACCGTATCCAGGGGGTCATTATGGGGTTCGGGGGAGCTAAATTGGAATCCATATAACGACCATTTGTGCCATTTATAAACCCGCATATCAATTACAACATGAAACGAAGGCTTACAACGCTACAAAGGGGAGGTGAAATTTGTAAAAAGGGATTCACTTTTATTCAATTTACAACTCCCGAGGGGACAAAAAAAATTGTTCAGATCTCTTTTAAGTGTAAGACAGTTGTATAGGGGCCCAATAACCACATTGATCGATGATATACCTTGTTCCACAAATGTTCTTAAGTCGTCAATATGCTACCATGGAGTTAATAGCTCCATGATGCTACTTGATAGATTTTTGTCCAGAACATAATCTTACTGAAATGGGCAATCCTTAAGCCGGTTATGAGTCTTATGACAAACCTTGAATACACTACTCTCCAAGCAGAGGTTTAGGCTTTGGTTTATTTTAATTGGCGTGTTTTTAGGCTTTTTATCGGACTTTCTTTTTTGTACTGGTATGTGTTTTCACGCCTTGCCAATTTGATACTGTCTTTGTAGCCACCAAAAGATCTGCTTGGAGATTATGAAATACACTTCTCTTTGAAAATAGACTAGCCGGGCGAATCGTTGTACACTGTGACAGGCTGAATAAAAGTTCTAAACGGGCACTGAGGGACGACAGTGGTCTGAAAGATGGCAGTTAGCTTCAGGAATGAATCCACTCTACTTCATACTTGTACATTGATATTTGTTCATTTCAAGGGCTTCTTCTCACTCATTTCCGCTCCTCAACTTCATCTCATTTGTATTTCCTTTTGCGATCTTCTCATGTACTTAAGAAGTAAAATACGATACCTCTGGACCCTTTGAACCTTTCAAGAAGCTTCCGTAGTCACGTTGATATACCTTCATTCAATTACACAGCTTTTAAAGCCGGGGTCGGCTTTGGTTAAGTGTTTTTTGGCGATGATATCTAGAGGGATATTGGAGTGCCCTTAACCTCTCTGATGACAATCAATGAAAAAAGGTTGGTCGGTAGTTATTTGATTACACCTTGAAAGGATTGCGCGCTCTTGAGGGAAATCACTTCGTGTGAAACGTATATCACTTCTTCGAATTCGCTCGTAGTAAAAGAAAGAAGAAGGTAAAAAGAGCGACTCAAGAAACTAAGCAAGAGCTTATAATAGTGATGGACAGAAAATGAGAGCGAGCGAGCGAGCGAGAGAGAGAGGAGAGAGAAGAAACTGAAAAATAAAAGAAAGCTTCTTTAAAGCTGCATTATGTAACATTAGTACGATACAAAAAGTCAATTTTCTGGTCATTTCTTTACAAAGTAAGTTGAATTAACCCTACTTCATTGCAAATAAGTGTCATTCAGGAAGTGGAGGTGCCAAAATATTACATCATACGAGTGTGTTTAAAAGCTGGACACACAGCGTGTTTGTTTACATTCTGGTAGTTTGTGGTGGTGACACCATGAAGTTAAAATAAGATTTTTTTAACTTCATGGGTGACACAAAATGAGTGCGCTTGGTGTGGGCTGTTTTATTGCCAACCATAAATGTCATAAATGTGAAATGATAGCAGAAATATGTTGAAAAGTGGAAGTAAATGACAATTACATGAAGATTTTTTTCAATTAAAATATTTCAATTTTTGGTGCACAAACGAAACAGCCAACTACTGTATTCCAAAACATAAGTTATTCATTCTTGGACCAGTTGTTTACATCCAGCTCTTTTGTGCAGCCTTCAGTGAGTTAAAAGTAACACAGTTGATTAAAAGTCTGTTAATTGGATGTTTTGGTTGAATTCTGTTTAAAATAGAATTGAATTTACGACCATTTGACAGCAGAGGTAAATCATTGACATTAGGTGTGGAAGGGGCGGGGTTTTTTGGAAACTAGTCCCCATATTTCTTCTTCAATTAAAGGCACCCAATGTTATTTCAGGGTGGCAAAACAAAAATATTCTGGATGAGAAAATCTGTCTGATATTGACATTTACCGCCATTCTATAGCACATTTGAAACTTTGCCATTTTTTAAGCACATTTTCGTCATCATTTCATACTTGAAGCGTTTGAAATAGACCCAAACAAGCTACATGAGGAGTCCCTTAATTTTTTGGTATACTAAATAATAAATAGCTAGAACAGGCCTACGATAGGAAACAAGCAACCCTTTTCCATCATGCAACGACATCGCATTTTTGCCTCATGCATCAGTATGCTATTGGATTGGGTTGAACATTAAAAATGACAAAAAATTGACTTTGAAAATCATGTTTTACGCTTTGGGTGCCTTTAAAAAGAACAAGCCAGTTTCTTGGCTTTCGAATCCGCATTGCTGGCATGAGAAGCATGATTGTGCATAGCTTTAGTCCGCTCTTTGTATTGTTGGGAGCAGAACAAGTAATGTACAGTACACAGTACACACTGCCTCGGGCAACCCAGCACGGGTCAGTGCCCATCTTAAAAACCATCTCATTGTTGTAAGATTGTAACTCACAAATTCCAGGATTTAAGAAGAAGTCGGGCACTCCTAGCCCAAGGCGACGTTCTTCTTGCAGTTACGAAAGGCTGGCTTGTGTTGGCTTCTGTGCGGAATCAATGTCTTTTACTAGGTGATGGAAACAGTTGTTTGATAATAGATGGACCTCTTTCACACATAGCCGAATCCCTCCCGAACACTAGCCGAACTCCCCCCAACCATGGTTAGGAGTAGGTCGGGAGCAAGGTCGGCTGTGGTTGGCTGGTGTTCTTCGAGGTCGGCTACTGTTCGGCTGCGCCAGCTGAATGTTTCAAAATGTAGAAATAAAAAAACTCAAATCTAACTCAAATTCGATTCTATTCCAGTAGAATGGGTTGCGAGTAGCCTGAAATTGATCTATATCCGATATTAGCTCCATTTCGCTCCTCTCAAAAAGAATATGACTTAACCCGAGTTTGATTTGTCAAAATTCATAGTCGGCTTGCGCAGACGACTTTTAAAGACTAGTAGGCAACCTCACGCCGACCAACTCCCACCCACAGAGGACCTTGGTCACGACTAACTCCCAACCATGGTCTGGAGAAGGTCGGGAGGCTATGGTTAGTTATAGACATTAGAAATTCATTGTAAAAGCTCACTCCTATATCAGCCACCCACTCGTGTATTAGTTAGGTCAAGGAGGTTATACCGCCGTATAACCTCCTTGGTTAGGTTAGCCTTATGAAACGGTAGTTATGTAATAGTAGATGCCATACTTTGTACCCTGTACAATTGTTGTGCAATACAGTTCTTATATGGGTTATAAGTGTGACAGGGGCTTCAGGCAGGAGGTTTTTGGCCCGGTTCCTGTAACCCAGGATGCCAAGTGTCTTTTCAGGTGCAATTTTTCATCGACTCCCATAACAAATTTGTGGCCCGGTGCCGGAGGCTCTGTAGACAGCTGGCACCTCTTCTCACATGGACGCTTTTTACAATCAGTCAGCACCGATATTTCCTAACAAAAGAAAGAAAAAACAAAGATAAAGAAAGAAAGAGAGGAAGGAGAAAAGGAAGGAAGGGGGAATGAAGAATCGAGGGAAGAAGGAAGGAAGGAAGGAAGGAAGAAATGAATGAGGAAGAAGGATGGAAGGAAGGGATGGAGTAGGAACGAAGGAAAGAAGGAAGGACGGAAGGAAGGAGAAGAGGAAGGAAGGAGGAAAGAAGGTGGAAGGAAGGGAGGAAAGGAGGAAGGAAGGAAGGAAGGAAGAAGGAAGGAAGGAAGGAGAAAGGAAGGAGGAAGGAAGAAAGGAAGAAAAGTAAGCCTCATAACATAATCTCCAAGCAGATGTAGAGTCCAAAAAACGTCAATGTTAAGGCGCAAACCAAAGATTGATACCAAGGCTATAGGAAGTACGAGTCAAACTGTCCATAAGTCTGCTTGGAGCTTAGAGCACTCCAAGTCGAGCATATCGTGTAAAGAGAGCGAGGTTTTAAATCACGATCATAAAACAGTTTAGTCCAGACAACAGCCAGCCTAAACACGGCAGAGGCTTGACCTTGGCTGACTCCACAGACGTACTTGTGGACACACGCCAAGGTCAGACAAGGTCGAACAATTCATTCTCAAAGAGAGCCAAAAAAAGAAAGAAAGCAGACCAAAGAAATAGATTTCAGTAAAAGGACTTTCTTCCTGGGCGCCATCCTATTTGTATACCGGTACCGGTGCTCCCATACTCGCTCCCTAAAAAAAATAGGGAGTGAATATAGGAGCCCCGGTATACAAATAGGATGGCACCCAGGTTATTTTCTTCCCATTGGCATTGTTCATGTATTTGGTCCCAAGATAGATTCTGAAACGAGCTTTTAAGAAAGCCAGGCGCGGTTAAAACTTTCTGGTTTAATACGGTGCGGTTAATACATTCGTCGTAGGTCGTTTTGATGGGCAAGCAGGCTGTGACAGAACCAACCAACCAACCAACCAACCAACCAACCAACCAACCAACCAACCAACCAACCAACCAACCAACCAACCAACCAACACCTCACGTAGCTTTTTGGGCTACTTCAAACGCTTCAAGTATGAAATGATGACGAAGATGTGCTAATAAAAAATGGCAGTAAATGTCAATATCAGACAGATTTCCTCATCCAGAATATTTTTTTGCTTTGCCGCCCTGAAATTGCATTGGATGCCTTTAACAACACCTGCCAGATATATACTGTCTAAACGTTTTGTTTCAGAAATAAAGAGATGCAAAGTGACCCACTCATCGTCACTATGTCTATTAACTGGGAAACATCTATCCTAGCTATAGGATGTCTACATCTCTGTCTTATTGTCCGCCAGCCAAGAGAAGATTGGACTGGCGCCGTCTGAAAGGCCTCAGACTGTTGGCGCCTTCTTTTTTCACAACTTGCACAATATGAATACCTGGTCGTCTTCATCTCCCATTATCTTGGTGTCCTGTCCTTCCTCAAAAAAGGACCTTAAGTCCACGGGGTTGTCTAGATACAGTAGTTAATTGTAGCACAGGTAACTCGACCTGCTAACGGATTTAGTATACATTAGAGCTGTAAGAAGCTGGGCCACAAAGTCTTCATTTTACGGATGACACCTTCTGGAACCCACCTATACATGTATATGATAGCCTCTTGTGTAGACTTCTCTGGCGGCCTGCGTTTTTATGTTTACCTTCGCAGAAGGAAAACATAATGTTGTTTTTGCTCAGTTTCTTCTTCTTCTTCTCCAAACACATAAGGTCAATGACCTGGACCAGACGGTTGGCTGGTGTTCGGGAGTAGATCGGTAGTGGTCGGGGTGTGTCCAGGGGTCAAATTTGACTCAAATTTAACTCAAGTTTGATTCGATACGTATCGAAAGGTAGGCGGGACCTAAATCTGGTCGGACTGCTCCCGAACTTCAGCCAACCTTGTTCGGCTGGTGTTGCGGGGATGGTTCTGAATGTGTGACAGGGGCTTTAGCGGCAGGCTAGTTATGTAACGGATGGCTCGGACCTGTCAAAAGTGTTGTGACAGGGACAGATATGAAACCGATCGGCCGTGACCAATATGACCGTCCGGCCGAACCCGACCCGCGGGCTGACAGACACATGTCAACAGCTGACAGCGTGTTCTCCCAGCCTCGAACGGGCGGGAGTTTTAATACTGGGTTATGTAGAATTGTTTAATAACGCGTTCTTTTGCCGGCCATCGTACAACCAATCGGCCATCGTAGGACAAACTCGCCTGGCCGGTTGGTTGTACCAAGGACATTATGTCCTTGGTTGTACGATGGCCGGCAAAAGATAATCTCCAAGCAGATATTTTGGTGGGTGCAAAGACACTATCAAATTGGTCAGGCAGTATCTATTTGCCAGACAGTTACCATTTGCTAATCTCCAAGCAGATTCGGTGGGGCAAGGGGACTTTATATTGGCCAGTCCTGTATCCATTGGCCGCCTGTATCCAACGTTCGAACGTGGGGCGTAAAACAAGATACCAGTACAAAAACAGAAAGCCCGACAAAAACGCCTAAAACACGTCAAAAATAAGCCGAAGCCAAAACCTCTGCTTGGAGACTAGGCAAAAGAACGCGTTAAGTATAATAACAATTCTACAAAACCCAGTATTAAAACGTACGCCCACCCGCTCGGAGGCCTGCACAGGAGGCTAGCGTGTTCCCAAAGTCGTCACATTGGCGGGTGGATAGGTCAGGCGGGGATCGATTCAAGCGTCCGTCAACACGACCTTGTTCTGTTTGTTTACCTTGGTATCTGTTTATTTAGTTTGTTTGTGAACAAGATAACACACATAGGAACAAATTGATTCTTGTATTTTTGCTATGACTATGTGGATAAAAATTCTGAAGCCTAGATTTTGTGATAAGGACTAAATTGTCTTAAAGGAATTTCAGGGCGGCAATTTAAAAATATTCTGGATGAGGAAATCTGTCAGATATTGACATTTACTGCCATTTCTTCTAACATTTTCGTCATTATTTCATACACGAAGCGTTTGAAATAGCCCCAAAACAAGCTACGTGAGGAGTCCCTTTATTTTTGGTACCGTACCGGTATACCACCAATGAATAGCTAGAACCAGCCTATGATACAAAACAAGCAACCATTTTCCGTCAGCGACATCGCATTTTTTGCCTCACAGATATAGATATCAGTATGCTATGAGATATTGTATCACAACTTTCTACATTAAAAAATTGACTTTGAAAATCCAGTATAACTGTCCTGAAATGGCTTTGGATTAGTCTCTACCAGTGCCATTTAATTCGTAATTATTGTTGGTCACTTTAATTCGTAATTTTTGTTGGTCAGTACCAGACTAACTGCGCGGGCTATAATACTATTAATAGGGAGATATTTGCAAGGGGAGTCTGGCCGCCTTGAGGTTGACTGGCCGCGCTTCGGAGGGGCGAAACCTCCCGCGGACCGACTCTATTGGCCAGCTATTCTCTTCTTTTGCCGAATTCTACGATTTGTACCCCCGTAGGAAGGCCTGGTGGAGGCTAGCTTTGGATGCCTTTAAAGAACACATGTTCATGCATCGATAATGAAATCCAGACCACCTGTCCCCGCTTTCCATGACCTTGACAGTGACGAAAGAGATGTCCTTGACTGCTGCTGAGTGAGTAACTAGATAAAGATCAACGGAGGTCAAGGGTGTGGGTGTTTCCAATCTGCAAGCAGATGTTAGGAGGTATGTGACGATCTGATCGTTTTCGCGGAGAGTAGAAGTCAAATGTCAATGGATAGGAGTAGGTTGGGAACAAGGTCGGCTGTGGTTGGCTGGTGTTCGGCCAGCCAGGTCGGCTACTACTGTTCGGCAGTGCCAGCCAAATGTTTTGAACATCCGGGTGTAGACGGGAGGTTCGGCCATGGTTGGCTGGTGGTTGGGAGTAGGTCAGCAACACTGGTGCAGGTAGACATCAGAAATACCTGTACAGCTCCAATTTTACCTGCACTAACCTGCATATGCAGTTGGTATTTCAAGCCCTGATAAAAAAAAAAGAAAACTAGAGGCAACAAGAAAATTGGATGATTTTCTGACAATTTTCTGACCTCCCGACATCTGCTTGGAGATTCCAACAGACCTAAAATGTAGCCCCCCCCCCCCCCCCGCCCCAATTTCAATGCCATGGCCGTCTTTGGCCCATTAAACATTGAGTGGCCATACAGGATACTTCAACATTAATACAGCCACGAACTCAAAAGCTTGTCAGAGGACCGCTAATGATCCAGAACGGAGCGGTATCTTTTCAACAGAGGCTATAACTGTTACCAAGGACTGGGCTATACATTTCAGAAAATGATTAATCTTCAAACAGATGAAAGGTATACGCCCAGCTCTTAGAGTCAGTGAAACCATGGAGGTAGAAAAGAGACGGTGAAACACACACACCCTGCTTGAAAGACATGCTGAATTAGAAAAAAAAAGAGACATAAAAAACGAGACCGACTATTTATCTACTTGAAGATTTGGGAATAAAAATGAAAAAGTCATTTTTGCCCACGCCTCAGGGGTGGAGCCTCTAGTACAGTATTTTTCTTCCACTGAGGTACTGTCAATAGGAAATAACTATGGTCAGTTGCTATCCTTACAACACACCTGTTTCCTCTGCTAAATATTGTATAGCTTTTATATAGCAAAACTAGGTAATTTGAAAGGAAAGTGATCTTGATCCAGTTTTAGCTCACTGAAGAGCTAATCTCCCACTGGTCGTAACAGAGAAGACAGATGCTATGTACAGTATTTACAGGTTCATTGTACCAGGGAAATTCCCCTAGCTCTTTTCAACAAGCACAATGAACAGTGGACCACAACTTAACGTCCCGTCCTAAGGACTGCGACCCTTTACAGTAGCGTGCATCTCGGATGAACAACAACAGCCGGGATTCAAACTCCCAACCTCTTAGTCCAGAGCAGGGCCACTAACCACTAGACTACACATGCTACAGATATTTTGTATTTCCCCATCAATTCTTCCTAAATCCTTGATCCCACACCATATCAAGTGGTCCTTCAAATTTCAACAACTTATAAAAAACACTCGAATGAGTTAAATACACAATTGCAGGTGCCTGGACCAGTCAAAGGGACTTTTGAAAGGGACAGTTCGTTAAATATTTGGCAGTTTTTAAAGGGGCAATTATTTGGCAATTTTTAAAGGGGCAAAAATGCCTTGCTGAAGTTTGCTTGTCAACTTAATATGCAAAATCTAGACCACTGTAACAGGAATTTCCAATCTTATTTCAGTTTTAACTTTCTTGGGGAACACAAAGTTTTGGGCAAAAGGAAAGAGTTTCATTTAGAAACTTACCCTCTTTAAAACAAAATCAAGTTCTCATTTTTCAATAAACTTTTAATACAACTATAGACTGCATTTTAAACATGTGTAAGTTTTAGTACCATATTTTGCTGTACAGCATAATTAAAGGCATCAAATGCAATTTCAGGGTGGCAAAACTGGATTTTCAAAGTCAATTTCCTGGTCATTCTTTTCATGTAGTAAGTTGAATCAACCCTATCCCATAGCATACTGATATCTGTGAGGCAACAATGCGATGTCGCTGATGGAAAACAGTTGCTTGTTTTGTATCGTAGGCTGGTTCTATCTATTTATGAGTGGCACCTAAAAAATACACAGAAACCTTAAGTAGCTTGTTTTGTGGCTATTACAAAAGCTTGTTATTGGGCTGTTTCAAATGTGCTATAGAATGACACTAAATGTCAATATCAGACAGATTTCCTAATCCAGAATATTTTATGTTTTGCCACCCTGAGATTGCATTGGATACCTTTAATAGATTTATACCAAGTTTATTCTGAAGCAAGGTATAGTGATGTATCCGTTAAGTTAGTTGCTTGTTTACATGCAAGTATGTCCTGGCATAGGCTATAGCTAGTATTTCTTGATAAAACTGATTTGAAACATCCAACCATTTTGCATTCAAATTTCCGGCAATAGATCTACAAAGTCTTCCAGTTTCTACGCCTTCTGCTCAAGATCAACAGTTCATTTCTTTAAGTATGCAGAAATTTTGGAAGGAAAAAAAATTACTGTAAAAACTATATATCTATCCCTATATTAAAAAGCAACAACACTATCCTACTCTAATAGATAAGTGCTTATTTACATCTTGCCAAGAACAGTAGCAATTTATTGCCACTATAACATCAGAATTTTTTTCCACAGTGCTATTCCACAAGCTAGGTGTTGAGGATATCACGTTGTCTTCGGTGGTATGGGCACGTTAAGCGTGCCAGTGGCTGCATCAACACCATCACAGACTTACGGTTACCAGGCAACAGAGGTCGTGGTAGACCTAAGAAGACATGGATGGAGTGCATCCAAAATTAAAATTAGAATGTGTGGACTGTCCAACATTGACCCACAGGACAGGGTCGCATGGAGACATGGAGTCCAGTCTAACCGACTGCTGCCCACCCCTGAGACAGGGAAGCCGACAGCAGAATAATCAAAGCCCGGATATGATGATGATGATGACAGTCCAAAAGAAGGTTCTATCGAGAAAGCTCAGTCGATGACAATGACGTTCTGGTTCCGTGCTGAACACATCAGGTAGCGGTCGATTGGCTGGATCTGGTAACTAGATACGCTGTCCAGAATCCAGTCCCGGGTCACGGATAAAACTCCGTACCGTCGGTAAAACGCTGCAGAAATGACAGGAAAATCGGGTTATGGTTGTCTATGGTTTGCTAACTCACTAACATAAAACAAAATGTGTTAAAATCTTGTGATACTATCCATAGCTATGCCGTACAACTCTATGACCTTTCTGCTTTCAAGTTTGGCATTTTCTCCCTAAAAGAACCCTTTAAAGGGGCATAATATGTAACAGTTTTGCACACAAAAAAAGAAAAAATCTTCGTGTAATTGTAATTTACTTCCACTTTTCAACATATTTGTGCAATTATCTCACATTTCTGACATTTATAGTTGGCGCTAAAACAGCCCACACGAGGCATACTACGTTTGTGGCACCACCACAAACTACCAGAATGTAAACAAGTATGGCTGACAGCTGTGTTTCCAGCTTTTAAACACACTCGTATGGTGTAATATTTTGGCACCTCCACTTCCTGAATGACACTTATTTGCAATGGAGTAGGGTTAACGTTGACTCAACTTACTTTGTAAAGAAATGACCAGAAAATTGACTTTTTGTATCGTCCTAATGTCATGCAGCTTTAAAACTCGACTTCTTGTTTCTCTCCCAAACCAAGGTCGCAAAAGCTTTAGTTCACATACAACAGCTGTGTCCACATTGATTCCCTTCAAAGTTGAAATTTCACTTCTTTAGAAAGATTGGGCTATGGCACATGCCCTGTAACAGCTTGCAGCAAATCAATAAAGTTACTGGGTGCCCTTTGTAATACTATTGCAAAAGCTATTAAATACATGTGTGGGCATCGGTTCTATCAATGGAGAAATTGGAGACAAAATCTGATTTCAGTTTCGCCTTGAGATGATTAGGACAAAATTATTACCCTCTAAGCATAGTTATGACGATTTTGAAGCTTTTTAAACTGCTATATTTTGTTCTGAGGGGATGTAGCAAGAAGTCCATTGCCCTACCCGTTGTTTTATACCCAGTGTGCGAAATACTAGGTTGCCCAGTTGCGATGTGCAACCATATTTTGCTTGGTGCAACCAATTTCTACACCCAGGTAGCCCAGTGCACTAGCTTAATTTTGTGGTAAGGATGCCCCTTTCTTCCATTGGGAACTGTTTATGGAGAAGTTCCCATGGAAGAGCTCATCACTTCAGGTAAGGGGAAACAACTCTGTGTCAGAAATGTATGAATGCACATTGCATTCTAACAAAGTTAATCATAATGTAGAAGAGTTTAAATTTGGGGCAACCTGGAATTTTGATGGGCAACCTAGCTTTCATCCTAGGTGGGCAACCTGGCTTAAAAAAGTATTTCGTACACTGATTCCACATCATGCAATGCTTTTTAAAAAAAACAAATATGCCATCCTGTCTTACCATTGTAGTCTTCCTCTGTGAGTTGGTTGGCATCTATCTGGCTCACAATTAAGGGTTTCTGCAAAATAGAAAGACAGTCTGTGTTTAATATTCATATTGGTAATGGTAAGGTATCTATGTTCTTTTTTTTCTGGGTCATTTAGTATTTTGCAGAAAGACATTTTGCAGTAAAATGATGTAGCTATTAAACAGTAATACACATTTTATATTCATAAGTGCTGCAAAAGTGGGACTGCTGTTTCAAACGTCTGCATTTTGGTAGTCATTTTGACAACTTTGACATACTTTCAAATATCCAACTGCTAAATATGATTATAATAAACCCTTGTCTTCACTTTACTTTACTCTACAATCTAATACCATCAAATTGGTTTCAAACTGACAACTCGAGTGTTTTCTGGTGCCAGAGGATGGAACTAAAAACTGTTAAGTACAAATGTAATCTTCATACAGCTGGTATTACATTACCCTGTAATGTTGTATTGTAAGATTTCAAATTAATTAATGACATTTGCATGTATAGCTTGACACGTTTTGAATCCTTTTTTCCTAGAACTATCGTTGAGTGGAACTAGCTGCCACCAAGTACAGTAGGGGCATCATCATTAGATAGTTTTAAACACTGTCTAGAGATAGACGTTCAAAGGTTAGATGTAACAGCTCGTTCGGTGTAATGTAGCAAGCTGCTGAAGGGCAGTTATACTGGCTATACAGATACGAGAACTGCCTTTGGGACTACAGTATGTAAGAATATCTGCTGTCCTTTCAATGTACATTTGCCACAGCTAGGCTGGGGTTATCTGGGGTCAAATACTTGGGTATCAACAAACCATCCAGACTGTGAGCCCAGAATTGGTTTTTAAGCTCTCAGCGGTGGTCTGAAGCCACTTATGCTGCTGTCAAGGACTCTGCTCTTTTGTGAACCTACAGTGGTGGCTGTTAAGGGCTATTCCATTCTGAAATTTCAGGAGGGGTGGTTGGGAAGACATGTAGTTTTTGACTCTCTTAGCCCTCTATCAATTACTTTATATCATCGCCCTCGGTCCTGGCCCTCCTGCGAGTCGGATCGCGGTCGGGCCGATACCTCGAGCGATACGGAATACCCCGTGTTGTATTCTATATGTACTTAAAGCATTCTTGATCTCACTCCTATCTAAGCGGGAAAAAACAATCCTGGGCCTCCTAAATTTTTCAAAATGTGTGGACCCAACTCAACAGCTAATATATATACTACTAACAAATGAAAGACTATGAAAACATGTTAATAGTTATACAATTTGAGGATATGAACGAATGGAGACCTACATGTATACGTCACTGCATGCTCAAATCTCAACTTAAAGAATTTTCCATAATATAGGAATGAAAATGATATGTTTTATAATACAAGAAAGGTATAAGATGAGGCAGTTAGAATTACATTCAAAGTGGGGTCATTTTGTGTCTTTTTGCCGCTTTATGTTACGTTGTTGTTGTTTTCAAACAAAAGAAATGACCTTGAAGAATATTAGAACAGAAACGCCAACTCACCTTGTCATGAGGAAACATATGGGGTTCCTTGATAACAGTGCCCCCACACAGCTCAACCATGAACTGCAGGTCATCTGACAAAAAAGCATCACAATGTATTATGGTGATAAAATAAACAAAGAGTTTTGAGGGTATCATACACTGACATTTGTGCATCAATTTTCAAGATAACTTGTTTCATAAATGTACAGAAATGCACTGGGTGACCTGCTTTTCAAAGAAATCTTGCATTTACAAATACCTGAATAAAAAAAACGAATGACAAGATGAAAAAATATATTTCAAGTACCTCTGGTGAGTGCAGTGAACTTCCCATAGATGCAGATCTCATAATCTGACAAGAGCAGCTGTTTGGAGACAAACAGAACTATTACTGGAAGTGATACTAAAGCACAAAAAGTTATTCATGGCTTTCAATAGCACATCGGCAGAACGTACTGCGCCTGCACAAAACCCTGATTTTTCACGTTTTTCGTTGGATGTTTGGCCAACGTTGCATCAAAATTTTGCCTGTTGCAGACGATATCTTTTCCTATACAACATCTGAAAACTACAGACAGGCTGTCAACCTTATATGCTCTAAAACAACCTTATATGAGACGTTCTGCCAAAGTGCTATGCACAATACATTACGGGTTTTGTGCAGGTGCAGTACGTTCTGCCGATGTGCTGCTTTCAATCATCTAATCTAGATGGTTAGAAGCTACATGTAGTCCAGAAGGATGTATTGATGGGTAAAGCCTGTCACACATAGCCGAATATGGCCTACCGAACACTAGCCGACCCCCCCCCCCAACCATGGTTAGGAGTAGGTCGGGAGCAAGGTCGGCTGTGGTTGGCTGGTGTTCGGCCAGGTCGGCTACTGTTCGGCTGTGCCAGGCGAATGTTTCAAAATGTTTAAAACATTCGGATGTGGACGGGAGGTTTGGCAATGGTTGACTGATGTTTGTGAGTAAGTCAGCAGCGTTCAGGGCATGTTCAGGGGTCAAATTTGACTCAAATTTGATTCAATTCATATAGGCTTGGCCTAAATCTGGTCAGACGGCTTCTGATCTTCAGCCAACCTTGGTTGGGGGAAGGTTCTGAATGTGTGATGTGCTTTACAATGTACCTACCTTGCCCTTATTGTTCCGAGCTTGTCGTGGGCCCCCATGGCACCCGTGGACCAGGTCTCCTCGAACTTCATATGGCTCCTGTAGGGATCCATGGACAAGTTGCTAATATTAATGACTGACAATTGATAACCTTTCTTGTATAGTTCTGCCCCAACAAGCTAAGTCAGTGGTTTTACAAGCATAATCACAAGTTGAAAAAACAAAAGCACACCAAAAACAACATTGGGGAAAACAAAACGTAACCAAAATATTTATCAAGAAAGAAAATCTCTGTGACTTTTGAAATATTAATATCCAACATCTGTTAATGGCTTGGCATATTACCTCTGGAACACGTTTTCCTTCCTCCAAGCAGGCAGAAATCCCTGAAATATTAAAGCCTTGACTTTAATATTGATACAACAGTAATTTATATCAGCATAATATTAAAGAGCCCTCTTTTTCTCCACCACATACATGTAAATATACACTAAGGCTCATTTCACTTCAGATATGTTAAGGTTATTTTCAACCTTATTGGTTCATGATGATAAGTATACAGGTTTATAATTATGATAAGTGTAGGTTTATAATGATAAGTATACAATACATGTAGGTTTATAATGATAAGTATAGGTTTATAATGATGAATATAGGTTTATAATGATAAGTCTTCTTACACTGAAAGGACACAATCCACTTTCTGCCTGCAATGCCCAGAAAGAACTTCAGGGTACGGGAACAGAACAGGTCCACATCTGTAAGAAACAAAAATGCTGATTGGTTAATGAAGTTGAAACAAGTCAGGCCATTGGTGAATGTTTCTACACTGGATTTGAAACTCACAAAATGAACCAAGGCCCCTGATTGCTCAACAAGGTTGTAACTTGCGTTTCTATTGGTCAAAGACAAGACAGCTGATTCACCAGTTCTAGTGATGACATGAGTGGTGCTGTTGTCAAACGTCTGCTTGACTCGAGACCCGGTCTTTTTGGCTAGCTCATGCACAGCTCGCTGTAGAGACACAAAAAAAAAAACATTTATCAGCAACTCACTTAACTCTTAAGGAAACAAGTCAGGGATTCTTAAATACATAACAGTTTTCACATGAATGTCTAAGGTTTCAGCAGTACAACTTAATTGTGACCTGCTTTTTGAGCAAGTGATGTCATGGACTTCAGAATAGACAAATTACCCGAATCTTAATTAAAAAAAACCTCCACTTTAGCAAATAAGAAAAAAACAAAAAACTTGTCCCCCAGTCATCATTTGGTACAGACCAAAAGTACTGTAAATAGTGATAGCTGTCATAGTATTTGCTGTGACCTTTCCAATGTGAATTCATTACACCCAAAATATGCCTCCCTCGTATGACTACTGTTGAATTTTTTTGAAAAAAAAGTATTTCGTACACTGCAGTACAACCCTGAGAAGAGGTTTAGATGTTAACTTACTGTCTCCTCTTTGCTTAGACCTGTTGTCACAAATGTCATGGGGACACGGTTCTTGTCTTCCCATTCATTCTTTACTGCTGTTGTCTGTCCTGCTGCACTTCCTGTACTCTTCACACTTGACGTGGGATTCGACCTTTCAGTGTTAGCCTTGCGTATGGGTGACCTGTTACTGCTGCGAAGGCGTGGACTTTCCTTACTTCTAACGGCATTTTGAAACAGCTTCCTTACACTTGGTGAAGGCTGTTGGCTGAATGTTAGCGGAGTCTTCTTTGGTTGGGGAGTGGAAGGGTTGTTTCTATCAAACTGGGAGGAAGGTACAGATGGCTCTGATTTTCTTTTGTCGGAAGAGCATTTGTCCAGTTTTTGCGTACAAGGCAGGGATAGTCTTTTAGGAGCTTGGTTTTTATTTGGAGATGGACCTTTCTGGGCCAGAATATCACACTTCATTTGCTGAAATGCCTTCCAGTTGGTTGAAACCTCTTCTGGCTCAGAGACATCCTCTCCGAGTTCTCCTGAAGTTGGCATGTTGTTGTCATGAGCAGGAGACATAACATCGTCACATCCTGTGACAGTTTCATCCTCTTCATCTGCAAACGCATCCTTCAAGGAGTTGCTCTTTCTTCTGTTCAAACTTCTCCTGTTCTTGACAACAGTTGGAACGATGTCTTCAACTGGCACAGTATTGTCATCACCTTTGCCATCATTGTCTACAAGACTTCTCCGTTTCTCAATGTCGTATTTCTTCCTCCTTGGACTGGCATGGCTCTTTGAATCAGACTTCTTAGAACAACTGCTGCTTCTTGGGGTGATATTCTTCCTTTCAGAAAGACTAATACTCCCTTCCTTTGTTTTAGGACTTAGTCTTCTCGTTGTACCATCTTCTTTCTCCAGTGGGGTACTGCTACCACTGTTCTTTTCTTTGCCTTCAGCCGAAACGTCTGGGCTTTTAAACTTCTCCAGAATGCTTGCTGCGGCCTGAACTGCCCGTGGGAGCGCTCTCGGCGTTCGCGTCTTCTCCGGAGAAAGTGGTGGAGGCGGGGAGGGCGATCGTGGCGAGAGGCAAGGTTGAGACGACCTTGGCGAACTTTGCAACTGGCGAGACTTTTGTGACTTCCCTCTTGGCATTCGCATCTTCTCCGGAGAAATTGGTGGAGGTGGGGAGGGCGATCGTGGCGAGAGGCAAGGTTGAGACGACCGTGGCGAACTTTGCGACAGGCGGGACTTTCGTGGATTCGCTCTCGGCGTTCGCATCTTCTCCAGAGAAAGTGGTGGAGGCGGGGAGGGCGATCGTGGCGAGAGGCAAGGTTGAGACGACCTTGGCGAACTTTGCGACAAGCGAGACTTTCGTGACTTCGCAGACACTTCCTGTGATCTCTGAGGAGATGCCACTCTCTTGCGAAAGTTGTACTCCTTGGTGGGTGAGTGGTTATCATGACTTGGTGTGCTACTGGACCTCAGTTTTCTAGGAGTCGTCACATCGTGTGCTGTGGAGTACATATCTTTGGCCGACGCTTGTGAAGAAGGGGTTCCATACAAGTCCTTCCCACTCAGAATTTCCTCTTGGTCACCTTCAGAAACCTGCATGTTCTCTTCGTGTGCTGTTGTGGTAAGAGTGAATGAGTAATTGAGTAAGAAGTTGGAGTAAAAAAAAAACTTGATACTATACAATCATGCAAAAGACAGACTGGCATTGTAGCTGGCTTAGTGTTTTAACTAAGACTAATATAATCTTAGTATTTCAGTATAATAAGAAACAACAGAGACATGCTGGCTACATACTTGCCTGATGATGCTACATGTATCTAATGTCATTTATTCACTTTATATTTAGCAAAATATGAATAATCTTGAGCTTTAAGATCCAACAATTAACACAGATGAATGAAAAGAAAATCAGTTTGAAGCTCCAGAATTTCCTCTTTGCATGAATACCACTAATAAATGCCTGCATAAATAGTTATGTATGCTAACAGTTAATACATTTAAAATGCCATTTTTAATTAATAATACAATTTTAAATGCCATTCATGACATTGATGATAAGAAAAAATAACAGCTACATGTACCTGTTGTGAGATGCTGTTCCTCATTAAGGTTTTCTTCTTTTCCCTTTGCTTTCGCTCTCTCCTTCCCCTTGGACAGAAGCATTTGTATCATGGCCATCTGTCCCTCCAGGTGCTGCACATCGTTCTTTAACTTGTCCTGGTGCTGAGAAGAGAAATTGAAACAACCATAAACTAGTGCTGTGCTAGGTTTAGGTCCGGAGTCAAGTCCAGAGGTTTAGGTTCATTTCCAGACTTGTAAGTCCGGACCTAAACCCACAGTATATAGAGCATACAACACGGTGTATTCGTATTGCCCGAGGTATCGGCCCGACCACGATCCGACTCGCGGGAGGGCCGAGACCTAGGGTGATGCAGAATACACCGTGTTGTATGCTATCTATATCATACCCACCTTAAAAAACACGTATTTCAAGGCGAAATGAGCGAAAATTTGGTGTCCCTAAACAAAAAAACTGCTACAACATCCATTGCAACATCCGAATCCTGTATTCGAATTTTAGAAAGCGGCGCACACGGTTGGGGTGAAACGCGTTTGAATCGTTCTATGGAAGCCCGGTTTATACACCCGTGTTGTACGGGTGGATACAACACGGCCGGGAGCACTGTATTGCTGCCCGGGTATGATAAACAAAATTACATGTTGGCAACCAGAAAAACAGGTTACTAACCAGTACTCAAACTCTACTTGCATGAATTGCCTTGTAACCCTGTAACTAACCTGTTTTTCTGTCTGCCCTACCAGTGTAATAGTTATCATTATTACTCCGTAAAGGAGGCATACCTCCTGCAGGAGTATTGTGGTCAGATGGTTTTTCGTGTTCGCAGCTAAAATCCACGGTTCCCTTTGTTCAATCGGCATGTAATTTTATACGTCGTCTGCAGGCATGCCCGTGATGATGCACGTATATCAATATTTACCGTAGGTGTTTTCGCGGTCAATGTAATAGTTAAGAAGCACCCCTACATTTAATGATTTTAAAACTGAATTTGAAGTACAGTACTGTACGTAGTTTGTAAGTTGCAGACCTACCTGTGTATCATACAGCTCACTCAAGGACGAGGCATTGGTCAGGTCATGGGTGTGACTGTCTTGGCTCAAGTCTGACTCTAAAACAGACAAACGAAATATTAAATACACCAAAGAACACTAGCAGGGGACTACATGTATACTAAGTGTAAGAAATCAACGGATAATCTAGAAAGGTAGCAATTGCAAAGCAAATGCATAATGTTTACCCTTACAAACTACACAATGCTCTGTTTATTCTTACTCAAACACAATCATTATATATGGTGACCAGCCCCTCCAGCTCTGTCCTGCTACATAATGTAACCCAACACCACAGGGTGTCTGCTACAGCACCAGTTACCATGGCGACAGACGTCTGGTCCAGGTTATTGACTTCATTTGTTTGGAGAAGTTGAAGAGGAAGAAGAAACTGAGCAAAAACAATGTTTTCCTTCTGCGAAGGTAAACATAATAATATTACCTTCATTATTCTCTAAGCAAGCTGTGACATCCACAACATCAGCTGTAAGAATCCTTTCTTTTGACTCTGGTTCAGGGTTTCCTTTTGACTTTCTCCTTTTGGGCAATGATTCATCTAATGCTTCATCTTCCATGTCAAGTTCTCCACTTGTTTCTTTCCTTCTCTTACTCTGAGAACGAGTGTTAACGTCAGTATCCTTTGGTTTTTGAGAAATCCCAGCTTGACTTTCCTTGAAGGCTTCGTTTACGTCTGATTGTTTCTCTGCCCTGCTGCTTTTGCTATTCTGTGGAGTCGCTGTGTCGGAATGACACGTGGGCGACGACAACTGATTCCGAGGCTCATCGTCCAGGTCAGGCAGTTCATCATCATCGTCATCCGACCAGCTACACTCGCGGTTTTCCTCTTCTTCTATTATGACGGGCTGACGGTAGTTTTCTTCCGCGCCTTCCCTTGCAAACCTTTCTGGTATCCGAGTTTTGGATTTTACAGTCTTGGTTCTCTGAGTCAGTTGTGTGAAGGAAATGTCTGGAGGAGTTGGAGGGACAAGATCATCTTCTTCACTTTCATCATCATCTTCATTCTCTGTACCATCATCCTCTTGTACATCTTCTATCTCCTGCTCATTGTCTTTGAACTGAAGGTCTTGTTTTAACTCATCTTCCTCACTTTCATCATCATCATCATCATCATCTTCATCCTCCTCCTCTTCATTTTCTGTACCATCCTCCTCTTGTACATCCACTTCCTGCTCATTGTCTTCTGCCTGAATGTCTTGTTTAGCCTCATCAGTCAGATCTAGATCTTCCTTTTCTTCTGAATGCTGGAATGGTCCATGGAAGGTAGTTTGTTTACCAACCACATTTTCAGTGAGCTTCAAGTCGTCAGCTTTGCCTTCTTCCCCTTTTCTTCCTCGTATTTGTTCAAGATGACTTCCCGAGTTAGTTTGCTCAGCTTTATTTTGCTCCAGATTCTGTGTGACTTCTTTGCAAAACTTCTCATTTTTGCCAGAGTCAGATATCCCTTTGCTGAGTCTAGGACTCTCACGCTTCTGTTCCGAAACCGTTTCTGCAGCTTTCGGTTGTAGTTTTACGTTCTCAAGAAGCGAGACACTGGCTTCTGTATTTCCAGATTCTGGAAAAGACTGCTGTAACATGGCACTTGGGGATGTCGGTTTCATTTTGGGGCTAGACTCTGAATTAGAAGTATTCAGCAAACGAGACGATTTTCTTTTCCCTTTCCTTGTGGTGGCATTTTCTTCGCTGTCTGGGACCACGTTTGAATCCAGGGCGGTAGTTTTGTGTTCTGTGTCATCTCTTTGCGTGGTCACCTGACTACACACTGTGGACACGTCACTCTCTGGAAGACATGACTTGGGTGAATCCTTTCTGTTGTCTACCGTGTCGGGAGGGACCTTAGGTGTAGCACAAGACTTTGGCTGAGTCTTGGTGCCAGCTGCCAGTGACTTCGGGAGAGCTGGTGTAGACGGCGTGTTCTCTAGCGAGGTGGAAGGGTCAGATGGAGTGCTTTCTGGGGAGCGGAGTTGCGAGCGTCGCCTTCGTGTGCTCAGCCTGTTCCTGTCTTTTGCTACTTTCTGTGGGTTGAAAGAAAGGTAGAGGGTCAGAATTAAGATTATTCAAACATATTGAAACAATTACGGATAAAAATTGAAGTGTGAAGATACAAAAGAAAAATATGATTCATATGTCCAATTTTGGCAGCTACATGTATACCTGTTAATTATGCTCTACAAAAAAACAAACTATTATCAATAATAGTTATTACTGAGAATTACAGTCATGTAATGCATGTGTCAGCACTTACGAAAGTATGATAGTTGAATACACACCACTCACTACCAGTGGACTAGCCTCTATTGTAGTTTCCTTCACAAATGTGTGGCCTAAGGGCTACAGAAATGGAGATGGACACTGCAATGTACACCAAAAGGCGTGGAAAGGATTTAAACTTCATCTAACGTTGATGTGCCTTAACAAAAGGTTTCAGTCACTCAGCCTTCAGTTTCAATAAAACATATTACATGAAATTGTGTCCTCACCTGACCATTGGTGCTGATAGGTGTGGAGGGTGGGGGAGGGGTGGGGGGCACCTCCCCAGGGGTGCTCTCCTTCCCACTGCTGCGGAGGAGTGACCCTGGGGTTCTCTGACTCACGTGCTGCCCAGGAGACTGTATCTCACATGACGCTGTTTGGAAAGATTAGATAGTTATCAGACCAGGGCACTAGCCAGCACCTGTTTTTCCGTAAATTACTGGAACTTTGCGGCGCCTGATGGAAAAATTTTGAAACCAATCCGTCAACCTTGACAGACAAAATTAACAGAAATCTTGGGTAAAAATATAAAAACATCAGAAGGACCACCGACAACCACTCTAAACCCCATGATTTGCTTCTCAAAATGCGGGAAATTGCGTTTTTGAAGGCTTCAAAATCCAAAATTTCCAGGGGAGCATGCCCCCGGACCCCCTTAGATTGCGAGCGCCTTGGATGCTCATGTCACACCTATGGCGCTCCTCCCTCCTCCCTCCAAATCCGATCACAAACCTGGGCTGACGGAAAAACATTTCCAGCTGGCTAGAGCCCTGCAACACAATAGAAGTAAGCAGAACATGTACATTTGTACATGTATAGCAGAGTTAAAGGCACCCAAAGCAGGCTGAAGGTTAAAGCGAAGTCTACCTTTTTTGAACTTGTTCTGTGTCTGAGCTCGCTGGCTTCCCTCCGAGAACTCAGCCAACCTGTGCACATCAGCAACCACTTCCACCATCTTCCCTTCAAACTCCGTAGTTGTTGTCTCAGATTCAGGAATCGCCACGCAATCCTCCATGCTGTTCTCTAAACCCGTGTCTTGACTTGCAGGCGAAGACAAGAATTCTTCCTCGTCTCTTGGGTCGAAGGCGGGCCCTTCTCCCGTCCGGCATGATCTCGTGTTGCCGGCCACGCCCGTGAAGTTTCTTCTCGGCGGAGTGGGGCTCGCTAGCGTGATTGTTTCGGGAATGTTCCTGACGACATTCCCAAAGTCTTGTAGTGCGGTTATCTTCTCTTTGCTAGAGAGATGCAGGTTTCGCTTACCTGTTTTGCTCTTGTGTTTGTCTATTTCTTTCTCAGTCCCGTGCCTTGGACTTTTCACCGTCACTTCTTCAGCCTTATCTTGGTCCAGAGCTTTTTCGAGACTACATCTTGGACTGCTTCTTAAGTTTTGTTTTCCATCCTTATGTTGCCCTGGACTGTGCCTTAAGCTTGGACTTACGTTTGCATCTTGTTCTGGATTCATAACTCCAGCCAGGGACTTACATGTGCTGTGTCTTGGACTCCTCCTTATTTCTTGTTCTTCCCAAGGTTTCTTCAGTCTACATCTTGGACTGTTTAATATGTCTTGTTGCCCATCCTTATCTTTCTCTGGGCTGTGTCTTGGACTTGTGTTTGCATCTTGTTCTGGATTCATAACTCCAGCCAGGGACTTACGTGTGCTGTGTCTTGGACTCCTCCTTATTTCTTGTTCTTCCCAAGGTTTCTTCAGTCTACGACTTGGACTGCTCAATACATGTATGTCTTGTTGCCCGTCCTTATCTTTCTCTGGGCTATGCCTTATACTTTTCCTTGCATCTTCTTCTCTGTCCTTTTCTTTAGCCAAGGCATTCTTGGGACTGTGTCTTGGACTCTTCCTTACGTTTTGATCTTGTACACCTTCTGACAACGTAACATTTTCTGGTTTGTTGTAGACTATGTCTTTTGGCTGTTTTTCTTCTTTCTCCTGCCATGAAGGTCCGATGATGTCCTCAGAGTTCTCTGTCTCCTGTGATGCAACCTTCCCAGACGTGGACAGTTTTGTGTCTTC
Source organism: Branchiostoma floridae x Branchiostoma japonicum (assembly GCA_013266295.2). NCBI lineage: Eukaryota > Metazoa > Chordata > Leptocardii > Amphioxiformes > Branchiostomatidae > Branchiostoma > Branchiostoma floridae x Branchiostoma japonicum. The sequence continues at coordinate 3,932,313 of CM023835.1, read as the reverse complement.
ACCTGTTTTCTTATGACTTAAGGTCTTCCTTTTGTTTTTGTTAGCCTGAGGAGACTTCGTCTGAGCTTCCTCCACAGACGGTGGAATGATCTCCGTGGAGTAAATGCCTGGAGTGTCTTCCACTGGACAACTCTGTTGACTAGGAGTAAAGTCAAAAACACCTCGCTTCTTAGTTTTCAGACTGCTTGAGACAGGCTCTGTGTTGGGGTTGGACTCCGGAATAACTGATACTTCAGTGTTGCCCATCTCTTCAACTGGTGGAAGTGTATCCTGGTCTTCTTGTTTGTTGACGTTTGCCTGGGCATCCTTGGGTTCAACCACATGTATTTCATCCTCCTCCTTGTTTTTATGCAAACTGTCCTGAACATTCTCCTCTTCGCTTTCATCAACTTCTTCTTCTCCATCTTCTTCTCTTTCCATCCACCCTGCTCTGATTAACAGCAGCTCCCTTTTCCTTGCTTTCGTCCTTTTCAGCTTCTTCACTTTACCCCGTTGCCTTCTTCCCCTCTTCTTTCCTGCTCTCTTTCCGATACCGTCTTGGCTACACTGAAACTGGTAAGGATCTTGGGGAACTTTGTCTTTCGTGGTCACAAGAGGAAGATGCTTTGTAGGTTCATCTTTATTCCTTCCCTCAGACAGCGTCTTGCTACGTCTTGTCTCTTGTACACTGAACGATTCAGTCGTGTTACCAATCGCTTTCGTGTTTGTTTGTTCTTCTGCTGCGTGACGTTTTCTCGTTTGCAAAGCTTTTGGAGATGAAACATTTTGCTCTGTAACGGCTTCTCTGGCACTGACAGAATCTTCCTCTCTAGTTTCCACTTCCTTTGAAGAGTCGGATGTCTTGTCTTCTATCGCAGTCTGCTGTCTTTCTTCTTTCTGCTTCTTAGAAATCTTATCAATTGCATCTTGGGTGACATCTTCACCCTTATCCTTCATGTTACATGGTTCGGATGGTTCTTTAGCATTTCTTTCTCCATCTGTCTTCTTATCCTGTGTCTTCCTTCCACTCTTAGTCTTAGATAGTACTTGTCCAAGGCTTTCCTTTGATGCTATATGCCCAACATTCCAGTCCTTCTTAGGAGTTTTCTCAATGTTACTGGCTTCTGTACCCTTCCTTGTAGACGACCTGGTCCTTCTTGGCCTTGCTTCTGCATCTTCTGAGACGTCTTCTTCGCCCCTGCAGTCTCGTGACGAAGACCTAGTCTGTCGTGACTTCCTGGAACGGTTTTTCGGACTTGAAGTCGTCTTCTCTCCTGTTTCCACAGCTGTTAAAATGTGATCTGCATCAAACTTATCATCCACAACTTCTTTGTATTCGTTTTCTTTTCTTGATGTTTCGTCTTGGCTTTGTTTCTTGCTTTCACTTTCTAAAGCCCGGATAGCTGCAAAGATGTTGTCCTCATCCTCATCTTGCTCTTCTTCAAGTCTCTTCTTCCGATCCTTCCTTCTCTTCCTCTTCTGCAGATACTGCTGTGAGAACATGCCAAGTTGACTTAAGGTTTGCTCGTCAAGTTCATTGAGATCTGCTGCGATCTTCTGTTCCTGGTCTGTCAAAGCTACGGATTTTTCCTTGGCCGGCTGCTTTTCCGGATCCTGATCTTCTGTTGGATCGTCGCTGTTCTCAGGGCTATTTGGCTCGCCGAGAAGCTCTCCATTGCTTGTGAGGTAGACACACATGTCATCATCACTATTTTGCACCTCTTCTCTCACTCCCATGCTTGGTTTTGCTGGCGAGTCCTGCAAAGGATGTGGGACTTTCCCGTGGCAGGTTTCCTCTACGGAAACTTTAGACGGTGTGTCGTCGTTCTTCGACTTCTTCTTAGTTTCGCTGGTGGGTTCTTCAGCTATGGGGTGCAAGACTTTGGCGGCGAAGTCTCCTGCCATGCTCTTGGCTCTCCTCCACTGTTCCTCAAGACCAGCCGTCTTCTTCTGGAGCAGAGTCTTCTCTCTCCGAGACAAAGCTGTGAAGGAGATCAGGGCTTGTGTCAGCACTACACGACTTCTTCAAGACTATAACAACTACCCAAAAGCCAGGACGTGTGCCTGATAAACAAAAGAATGGCTGACATTCTGATGTTGATTATTTTTCTATTGTCCCAAAAATGTCCCAAAGTGTCCCAGCCTAAATTTTAGTGGTCAGTGGCCATTGGACCACCTTTAATTTCGAGCCCTGAAATCGCAATCAAAAGTCGTGCAAAACAGAACTAAAAGCCGTGCATTTCTCGAGTAAAGCTCATGCAAAAGCCGTGCACTTCTTGTTTAATCCGCGTTCATTTCTTGTGTAAAATGTTTGTGTAATCGTAACAGCAACACGGGATTGCAGCTCATTTGCGCACGTGGTTTACACGGCGTTTGCACAAGTTTTAACCGTGTGTTACGCGGATTTTGCACAACTTTCCATTGCGATTCAAACACGATTTACACGACTTTTGCACGAGAAATAAACAAGATAAAACCTTGTGCAAAACGCGTGGGAAGTGTGGAATCAACCACAGCATGCAATGTCTTTCAGAAAATTGAATATTTTCATGAAAGTGTGACAGATACCATAGCAAGATTTCTGTTCAAAGGTAGTCATTAATTTTTCCTCCAAAAATCTCCAAAAGGGGGCCTATCTGTATCCCTCCACCTTTTTAATGGAATAGCCTACAACAATGATAATACAATGTAAGAAAAAAACAAGCTGCTGGGGGGACCAAAATCTAATTGTTTCAAGGTCTCATCAAGACCTACCCACCTACCAAGTTTCATGACGATCCATCCATTGCTTCTTGAGTTACCGGTATCGTGCTTAACAACACATACATACATACATACATACATACACACTTACATACAAATGCTACCAAAAACATAACCTTCTTGGCAAAGGTAATAAGCAGACATACCAGGTTTGCTGTAGCTCTTGACGAACACCTTCTCTTTCCTCTGTACCCAGCGGTCGATGCGTAGCTGACTGCTGCTTCCTGAAGACACCGTCATTTGGTCCTCCTTGTCTGCAGCACTTCTTCGCTTCCTCTTTCGTCCTTGTTGAATATGAATACAAATATGTTAACTAGTAAGGTAACATTTGCAAAGCAAATACATAACGTTTACCTTCACATGGTCTAGCTCAACAAACTACTGCTCTGTTTATTCTTACTCAAACATATTCATAATATATAATGGTGAACAGCCTCTCCAACTCTGTCTGGCCACTTGCAACATAATGTAATCCAACACCACAGGGTGTCTGCTACTGCACCAGTTACCATGGTGACAGACGTCTGGTCCAGGTTATCGACCTTTTTGTTTGGAGAAGAAGAAACAAAGGAAAAACAATACGTTTTCCTTCTGCAAAGGTAAGCATAAATATCATATTCAGGGCTGGAAATACCACCTGCATATGCAGGTTAGTGCAGGTAAAATTGGAGCTGTGCAGGTATTTCTGATGTCTACCTGCACCTAACCTGCACTGGTCCATGTACTAGGTTTATATAGGTGTATGTGGATTTTTATTGACTGGTCATGTACCACCTACAATTTTAATGGAGTATAAAAGAAATAATGGCAATGGTTTCTGAACAGTTTTTAGTGTGATCCATGCTTCCTAAATTCTGAGTGGTGCAGGTCAAATTTGTCTGGTGCAGGTAATTTTCAATGTTAAAAGTAGATAAAAGTATTTTTAAAGCAATACAAGCACAGACTGGCATATTATCATGTAGATGTTACAGGCAATCTTATTAGTGCAAAATCATAGCTAAATCTTTAACTGACCAATCACCATTGAGGATACATCAAGATGTGTAACGATTTCATTCACACACACCTTTAGTGGATACAGACTCCTCATCATCTTTAGTCTCTGCTGTTCTCCGTCTACAGCTTCTTCCCTTCCCCCAATCCGGGTCCGACTGTCCCGGCTTCCATGACGCCTCCGAACCATCAGTCATGCTAGCAGCTAAACAGGTCAATAATTTTTTTTAGATGTATGAAACTTTAAAACTTTATTCAAATTGCCATTAGCGGTGGGCCCAGACCGGGTCCACCGCTAGTCTTCCTGGCATTCACACATATACATATGTATACAATACTTAACAGTCACAATATACAATACTTAACAGTCACAATAACAACAACGTACAACATATTACAGTTACAAATTCACAATTACAAAAAGTATCTAAAAACAACAATCCTATTGCACAAGTACTACTACTGGAAATGTTCATAGAGACCCTTCTTAAACAACCTCAAGGACTGTGTGGACTGCACAACAAGTGGAAGGTCGTTCCACACGCTTTACAATATAGCCCTGTATGCGAAACACTTCTTCAAGGCATTGGTTCTGGGTTTATCTAATGCAAATGACGGTCTAGATGTATGTGAGAGATTGTGATGGTATGTATGTGATTGTGATGGTATGTATGTGTGCCAGGTACTTTACATGTACTTCTCTACAAGTAGACTACACTTAATATGCTGTTGTACAATGCAAAACTGTGTGGCCCAAGGGCTATAGGAATGGAGAAGGGCACTGCCATATTCACCAAAAGGTAACCAATTTCAGGGCAGCAAAACAAAAATATTCTGGATGAGGAAATACACGACGTACATGTACACTCCTATTGACACTTACTGCCATTATTGGCTGGTGTTCGGGAGTTGCTCAGCAATGTTTGGGGCGTGTTCAGGGTCAAATTCGACTCAAATTCGATTCGTATAAAAAGGTAAGCGTGACCTAGGCTTTAGCCGGTAGCACACACCGAAGAAGTGGTGCTACCGAACTTGTGGATGCCAAGTGTAATGGACACTATCAGTACCTGAGGACTCTACTTCTTCCTGGTCCAACTCTTCATAGTCTTCCTCCACACCATCCACTTCTTCAACAAGCTGCTTAGCTGACACCTTCCCAGGTTTGCCTTTAGAAGGACCGGAAGAAGACATCTTGGTGGAAGTTGAAGGCTTTTTGTTGCTGTTGTCAGCACCAGTTGCACCAGTTTTTCTCCCTTTCTTACCCCTTCTTTTGGACTTCTTTTTTCCTTTTGCAGGATCCTGTTGGCTTCCTGATCAAGAACATGTAGAGAAAAGTAGGTAAAAAAGGTAAAGGTAGTCCCATAGTCATAGGGGCAGTCGGGGCAAGGTATTGGAAGGCGAAGGCCATCCCTCTCCTTCCACTGCCTTTTACCTCGCCAACCGAAGTAAGGTACCCATTTTACACCTGGGTGGAGTGAGGAAAGTCGTGTCAAGTGCCTTTCCCAAGGACACAACGTCTAGCCAGGAATCGAACCCATGACCTCCTGATCTGCTGTCCGCTAACCTAACCACTCAGCCATTCGATGCCACAGACGAGAGATAAATAGAAAGGTGTAGAAAACATTATATTACCTATAAATTCATAGGGGTCCATGTAATCCATGCTTTCTGGTTCTGTGCCAGTTTTGTTGGCCTCGGAGTGCAGACTGTGGTGTTTCAGCCAAAATTCCACCTTCTCCTTCGCCTTCACTTCCTTTCCAATGTCTGCAGGAACTTCGTCTTCTGTAAGAAAAAAATACAAGGGTTTGAAGTAGCTTTAGGGACTGACTTTGACATAGCCTGGCGTCCAGTCTATCGTGGTTTGGGTGGGCTCTCTTCGGGCCTGTAAAGGATTCCCGACGCCCAGTTTAACTTTAGTTGAACTGTGGGCTAGTTAAACTCCTGCAGAGGATGGCACCCAGGCTACTGAGGCTCCATGGAACTCCAGAACTCAGTACAGTGCTGACTCATAAATGCCGCAAAAGGCAGGCATGTCGTAAAATTCGTTATGTACTACCCTAAATTTGCAGTACCAGATTTGTATTCCTGTGGTTAAGCAGCATCTAAAATTTTTTTTCCCCCTCTTGTATTAGTTTTCGGGTCTCCAGAGGATGTCCTCCATAAAATTAAGTCGGTGTGGCCTTACGGTATAACACAGCAATGAGTAGGTTAAACTTGACATTGAGGAGAGAACCTGTCCTAACCTGTTGTCAGAAGGTCGACGGTCATCTGTTCTTGGTCCTTGCTGATGTCCAGAGGTTCCGCCTCGCTGATGGTAGGACCGAGGGTGTCCGACTTCTGGTCGTCTTCACGGGGGCCCTCGTCTGTACGACTCCCGCCATTGTGATCATGGCTGCTCAGTAAACGCCTGTCGCCAACTTGCTGTTCTGTATGTTCTTCTGTTGTTGGACCTTTTCCTATGACAAAAGAGAAACATTTAGTCCACTCTGGATTAGTGCTGTGTACCGGTTCGCTGGACTCAGTACTGGACTTGTAAAAACGTTTAGGTTCAACTAGTCCAAAAAAACATGAATTGCGGGAACCAGTTCCGGACTTGGTTTGAAAAAAACCATGTCACATACTCCTTTTCATTCCGAACCACATAAAACCTTCCACAGATCGCAAAATCTGTGCTGCAAAATGAAGAAAACATTGCCATTGGGCATTGTCAAGTGTCGGCCTCCATGTTATGTGGCCACAGTTTCGCCCAGACAACAATGCAAGGTTGCCAACATGCAATTTTGTATGTACTGTAGGTTTAGGTCCGGAGTTACAAGTCCAGAACTGAACCTAAACCTCTGGACTTGAATCCGGACCTGAACCTAAACGTGGGTTTAGGTACACAGCACTACTCTGGATTCATAATTATATAATTACTTCTGGGTATGAAAGTATTGTTTAGGGCGGCTGAGTTGTGGGTTTGTGTCTCTGTTTGTCCTAAAAGCTTCAATTGCACGGTGGGTGGGAGGTGAATTTGACAGTTGATTGATAGGGAGGTCACGCCTGAAGGTGACCCAGCACAAGCAAGGTGGGAGTAAGTGGGTGGTATGTGGAGGAATTCAGGAAGACGTGGCGTGATTCCCGATTAAATTAGATCATACAATCCCCTCCCCTACAATATAATAATATTAATGAACTATGAAGAAACACTCTGTAGGCAAAGGAAGAATTTCTTACCATGAAATCATGCCATTCTAGATTAGAGCATCCAATGCAATTTCAGGGCGGCAAAACAAAAATATTCTGGCTGAGGAAATCTATCTGATATTGAAATCTACTGCCATTTCGTAGCACATTTTCATAATTTCATACTTGAAGTGTTTGAAATAGCTCCAAAACAAGCTACGTGAGAAGTCCCTTTATTTTTCGGTACAACCAATAAATAGCTAGAACCAGCCTACAATACGAAACAAGCAACTGTTTTCAGTCAGCAACATTGCATTTTTGCCTCCCAGATATCAGTATGCTATATGCTATAGAATAGGGTTGATTCAACTTAACTACATTAAAAAATGACCAGAAAATTCGCTTTAAAAATCCACTTTTACCGCCCTGAAATTGCTTTCGGTGTCTTCAACAGAGTTTAGTTTTCAGCTCATAAAATTATTTCTAACCTTCACAATTGCCAATAGCTACAGGATCTTGAATGTTTTCTGTGCTGCTCTGCCCCAACAGTCCAAGTGAGGCTTCCCCAAGCGCATATAAGAGCCTGTCACCTTCGGCTGAGGGGTCGGCATTTGCTGTGACATCATCATCACCATGGCAACCATTGGTCACATGACCGTCACCTGTCACACCTGAAGGTTACATCCAAGCCATGTTAACTGTCTTCTTGCTTAGTTATGCTGTAGACAATGTACAAATATTGTTTATGCAAAATAATGCAGGCCCTTAACAGTTAGCCCCAGTGCACAAAGTGTTTGAAACATTCGGGTGTGGAAGGGAGGTTTGGCCATGGCTGGTGGTTGGCTGGCGTTTGGGAATAGGTTAATAGGTTATTTTCTGCAGAATTCTGGGAACTCGAGCCAGAATTCTGGGAACTAGAGCCAAGTTCTGCAGAATTCTGGCTCACGTTCCCAGAATTCCGGTTCCAGAATTCTGCAGAATTGGGTTAACCCCTAAGGGGTCCTCTATGGCTGCTACGTATGTCTTACATCATTTTTACCTGTAGTTAACATTAGACATTAGCCTATCTAGATGTAAGGTTGCTGAGATATGGGAAGTAGTCCGGAATTTAACTGGAAGTCCGGAATTAAACTGGAGGCTGTTGTTAGCAGTGTTTGGAGCGTGTTCTGGGGTCAAATTTGACTCAAATTTAACTCAAATTCGATGCGACTCATGTCAGAAGGTAGGTGTGGCCCAAATCTGATCAGAGTGCTCCCAAACTTCAGCCAACATTTTTTTGTTTGTTTGTTTGTTTCTTTATTTAGGAATCTCCATTAGTGTACATACAATGAATACACTGCTCTTCCTGGAGTCCTCTTACATAAAATACATACATCATAACAACTACATGTATTTACATTCACTTCTAACTACTAACATTTGCTATCTAATAATAATACAATGAACGTCACAAAAGTAAATTTTTACACATTTAACATCAATCTATAACATCAATTAACAATTATATTACATTGTAAATGATAGCCTTAAATTCGGGGGAAGGTTCTGAATGTGTGACAATCGTTATTACCTAGGGAATTCTCCACCAGAGCTGACAGTAGTTCTGTACTGCCCACAGTCTGCGCTAGCTGTCCGCTGTCACGTTCACGATGACTCGCGCGTCCGTCCCTTCTCGCGGCATGTCTGGTTCTCCGAGACGTGGTCCTACGGTGCGTCTCGTGGTTTGGAGAGTCCTTCAAATTCCTGTTCTTCCTTCCCTTTGAGAGTTCTTGCACAGGGAAGCCACAACTAGAGGACAGCATAAGGTTTTAATAGTTAACTTTATTTGCAAAATCATGCCAGAAGGCTAATTGCTTGTAAGGTGTAAAAAAAAAGTAAAGTGAAGCAATAGAGAACATAACATACATGTATAACTACTGTATGAATAACCATAAGATACTGTAATCATTATATCAATGCAGCGGTTTGATTAAAATTTAAAATTCATTGTTTGAGTTACAAACCAGCCATCATTTTCCTATTGTAGCATTTGGGGCCATCATAGGATGCCTAGGATTGTTTTTTTTCCCTGTTGCTTCATATTTTTTCTAAAAAAATCCAAGAACCAACAAATCAAATTGGTGTAGCCTGACAAGGGTAACCAAGGAGAATCTGATTTCAATCAAAAAGAGGGTTCCAAAACAAATAAGGGAAAGGAAATAAATAGCCAGCCATGCCCTGTTTGGAAGAAACACAGACCTGATGTTGATATTTGTGCTTGTCCTTGGTGCTGAACCATCTTCCACTGGATCTGAAAAATACAAAGTAAGAAAATGATCTGTAGAACTGAAACATTACCTTTCGCACTAAGTAACAAATGAAAATAAAGACTTAGCATGACAGTTCATCTGTGTTGGTACAAGTCGTTATGAAATAGAGAATAAGCTTTAACTTCCAACACTACCTAAAAAGAATTGGGACTTACCCCAAATAAAGAAGACTGATTAGATGGTAGAGATTTTCAAAATGTTAATTATGGTAAGCTTTGGTACAAACCTTCCTCGATGTAAATAGGTGTTTCCTCCACTTTCCTTCTCTTGGCCTGTCTGATGTTTCGTCTGTTTCTGACATGTACAGTTGACGGTACTTCATTTCCTTCTTCCTGTACAGGGCAGAGTATCAATGTTTAAAGCTCCATTATGTAACATTAGGACGATACAAAAAGTCAGTTTTCTGCCCATTTCTTCACAAAGTAAGTTGAATCAACTCTACTCCATTGCAAATAAGCGCCATTCAGGAAGTGGGGGGTGCCAAAATATGACGCCTTACGAGTGAGTTTAAAAGTTGGAAACACAGCTGTCAGCCATGTTTGTTTACATTCTGGTAGTTTGTGGTGGTGCCACAAACTTAGCGCACCTCATGTGGGCTGTTTTAGTGCCAACAAAAATGTCTGAAATTTGAAAAGTGGAAGTAAATTACAATCACATAAAGATTTTTCTCAATTGTTTCAATCTTTGGTGCAAAAATGTTTTTTTAACGCCCCTTTAAATCAGCAACAGGGAGGAAACTATCTTGTCTAAGTGTACGGCTGTGTATGAGTAAATGGTGTACCTATAAAATTGTTTAGGTACAGGTCCATGCTGACAGCCATCTAGTCCAGGTCATTGACCATATGTGTTTGTAACGGAAGAAACAGAGCAAAAACAATATGTTTTCCTTCTGTGAAGGTAAACATGATGCAAACAGTGACATGGAGTAAACAAGGACAGCTACGCGTGGATCCCTTTTAATTAGTCTGGAGCACAGTTGTCTGGATATGCATAAACATACACTAGGAAATACAATGTACTCAATTTAATACAAAATATATAAAAAAATTTTCAAACAAATACAAGCTTTTTATGTTAACTTAAACCTTAATCTATCTGTTTTGTATAGAATTGATGTATGTTTGTTTGTGTGAGAATATATTCTGAGAGGGTGTGTACATGTATGTGTTATGTAATACTGTATCATACAGGAACGGGCCATGTTTATTGATAACTTGATATGATAAGCATACATGTACAGATTGCACAAAGTCTACTTTGTTTTCTTTCCGCCTCAGCTGTTCTAGTTGTAGATCTTTAAACTCGGTTTCCAGCCAGCCTGAAATTTTTTAGGTAATCTCAATTTTGTTTGACGTAACATCATGTCGATTGGGCAAAATTTTTGTCTGTCATGAGCAGCAAAAATCCATCAAAATGATTGAAAGACGGTGGCTAGAAAACTACTAAAATTTGAAGTCTTATTGTAAACTGTATGGCATTTAAGGCTACTCGCCCTGCTTGCAAAAAGGGAAATGAGAGAACCTTTTCTGGGATCTTTGGCAAAAAGGGAAATGAGAGAACCTTTTCTGGGATCTTTGGCCTAACTTCTTGTCAGTGTCTCCACTGTGCCTAGCATGTGAAACACACACACACACACACACACACACACACACGCACACAAACACACGGACACACGGACAGACGAAAAACGATATCTCCATTCTTTCAACTGGTGAAAGATATTTGTGTGGCCAAAATCAAGTTTTTTCCTAACATTTCCTGGCCACAAACTACATGTACATCTGTTGGGTCAACATGTTCTTGTATTTGTTTAGCAGAAATTAAATCAAGGTGCTTTTTTTTTGTAACAAAGTTACGTTTATTTAATTTGCGTGGATATTGCAAAACAAGGCGTTTGACGTCAGTGTTGCTAGGTTCTCCTGTCGTTTCATGAATCATACATTGATTCCACACCAACGCATATTTCTCCTGGTGGTCCCACAGACAATGAATAAATTTTCTGGCAAGTCTTTTACATCGCGCCGTGTGAGAACGTGCTACACTGGTCTTACTCCTCACTTTGAAGACTGGTAAGCCCATCTTTTTCAACAAGAACCAAGAAAACAACCCTACGAACGCGCTTTGTAAACTACCGAAGAGAAAACGGAGCGACAACGAGATGTGTATTCGATCCTCGCGCCGTTTACGACCCAAAACGTGACACCGGAGTAATTTACATTTTGGGAGGTAGATAAGTCTGTCACTTACGTACAAGTGACGCACATCCTACCATTTTTTTTCCCGGGGACGAAATATTTTCAGAAATACTCCTCGCTAGGCGAAAACGACAGTATCTGAAAAGGTGTATTTGAATGCTTGTTTGTCAACGATCGAGACGTTTACAGAAATTTCCCTTCTTAAAATACGTTGGCCAGCATAGGAGAAGGCTTAAACAAAACGTGGCCAAAATGCGGACTAGAAAACGACAAAAAAGGACAGTCCCGACAGCTTTGCTCTTGGTTTTGTTATTTTGTGGCGGTGCGTTTGCAGCACATGGACCGACACCAACAAGAGGCTGTGCCTATTTAAACTTCAAGGTGAGCCTCTCCATTTATTATTAGACAACAAAGAGGAAAGAACCATGAAAATGTATCTTGTATCTAGCTTTAAAGCTGTACAATTCCATGTTTCTATTGCGGTATCATCTTTCATCTTGTATCCTTGTGTTGTAATTCTGCTAGATTTAAAGCACTTCTTAAGTTGTAATTTCAGCAATTCTCATTTCTATATCAATGCTAACTTATTGTAAATTTGGTACTCGTGGTTTATCAATAATTATACATGTGCTTTTTTCATTATGTAAGTCAAAATTATCAACAGTTCGCTGCATGTTATGAAATGGGCTGGTACAGACAACACTACCAATTATGAAATTGAAGATACCAAACCTCCATGAAATATTCAGAGTTTTTGTGAATTTGTTATTTTATTCATTGTGAATTTCTTGCTGCTTCTGTCTAATAGTATATGCACTTTTCTCCTGGCTCCCATAAAGCAAGACATGTAAAGAGCAGGAAATTGAAGACAGGAAATGAGATAACCTTTTCTGGGACCTTTGACATGCCTGCCTGTCCTGTAGGACCTAAAATGAATGATTATGGATGATCAGAACAAGTTGACTTGGTAAAGGCAATCAACATGAACTGGCAATGATGGTTATCTATGTGGTAGCAAGGTGGGCTTGTGGTTAGGGTTGTCAACTTGAATCTGACAGTTTGAATCCCTGGCAGGCCCTGATGCTGTGTCCTGGGGAAAGACACTTAACACCTATTTCCTCACTCGCCTCAGGTGAAAATGAGTACCTAGTTTTAGTAGGGAACGTCCTTAGGTCCCATGTTTAAGGAGAGCCACACCTCGAGCACATTAAATAATCCACCATACTTATTGAAAAGAGTAGGGTCCTTCCCAGTGAAAGTCCGGGATCAAACCTTACAGTCCAATTTTCAGATTGACATCTTAAAAAAGGTGACAGTGTCAATCCTTCCACAAATGTGGTACATGTCAAAGTCAAGTCAAAGTTCCTTCCCGCACCTATTGCATAGGGCGGCACCCATCTATCTCGGTTTCTGTAGCCCTTGGGCCACACAGTTGTGCAATCACTACAGCTAGTACACTTGTAGAGGGGTTTAACTCCCATACTCTTTCCAAAATGCTGGGTGCTCAAGCAGGTTTGGGCTTGGTCTTTGGCATGACTTGGCTGGGGATCGAACTCATGACCTACCGGATGCAAGGCAAACACTCTACCCACTTGGCCATTGCATGTTTTTTATGGTACCATCACGTAAATCTCGAATAAATAAATATGTGCAGGTGACGGACCTGCGCTCGACGACCATGCAGATCCAGTGGTTGCCCGTCCAGCAGCGGTTGGATCCGAGCCGCTGCCACGTGAGCCTCACCATCAAACAGACCCATCCTCGCTACATCTCGACGTGTAACCCCACCCTCAACTCACATCTCATCACAGGGCTTCAGGCAAACACAACATACAACGGTATGTTTCCTTTTTATTGATCTTTCGCTAACACAAAAAGAAACTGGAAAGGTAACATTTGCAAAGCAAATGCATAATGTATACCTTCATATGGTCTAACCCAACAAACTACTGCTCTACTTATTCTTACTCAAACACATTCATACTTATGGTGACCAGCCCCTCCAACTCTGTCATGCCACTTGCTACATAATCTAACCCAACACCACAGGGTGTCTGCTACAGCACCAGTTACCATGGTTACAAATGTTTGGTTCAGGTCATTGACCTTATGCGTTTGAAGAAGAAGAAATAGAGCAAATTAAAACAAATGAATATGTTTTCCTTCTGCGAAAATTTCTGAATGGAACATGGAGGTTGCAGGGGATTTGTGGATAGCAATTGCACTTCTGGACAACAGTCTCTGGTTCGAATACAGATTTGAACCTTGAGCTGCATTCATGATTTTAAGTTCTGACAACTAAAACTTTCACAAATGCTACTTTGTCTTCCAGTTTGCCTGTTGCTGGGCTGTGAGCACACTAAAGGGCAGGCCAACCCCAGCTGCACAGAGGTGACCACCAAGGCACCTGGCAATGATGTCAGCACTTATATCCCACTCCACTGGCAGAGGTAGGCATATCTTGCAATTGCTGTTGTTTTGTCATCTTCATTTGAGGTGAAGCATGATGCTTTGTTAGGTTGCTACTAGTGCAGTGTATGAAATACATGTACTTTTTTGAGCCAGGTTGCCCAGTGGCAACCTACATGTAGGATGAAAGCTAGATTGCCCATCAAAATTCCAGGTTGTCCCAAATTTCAACTCTTCTACATTGTGATTAACTGTGTTAGAATGCAATGTGAATTTATACATTTCTGATACAAAGTTGTTTCCCCTTACCTGAAGTGATGAGCTCTTCCATGGGAACTTCTCAATAAACAGTTCCCAATGGAAGAAAGGCGCATCCTTACCACAAAATTTAGGTAGTGCACTGGGCTACCTGGGTGTAGAAATAGGTTGCACCAAGCAAAATATGGTTGCACGGTGCAACTGGGCAACCTAGTATTTCGCACGCTGAATTGTCCTAATTCTAATGTAATGTCCTGATGCACTTCAACCATTTTGGCTGCCATGTTTGAGACAATTTGTTATGTGTCTTTTGAAACAAAACAATCATATCGTGCGTACCAAAATTTCGAACTGTTTTCCTTTCCAAGTATCATTGCCACGGCAACAGCCACCACCCTGATCAGCAGTATCCTGGGCATCTGTATCTACAAGTGCTGCGATCGCAGCAAGATCTATCTCCGCCCCAAGCACCTGTACAAGCGGCGCAGGGACCAGCAACAGAACGGGCACATGCTCACGGGTACAGGAGACGTTTTACTATTATTATTATATAATACTCATAAAGATTATGTTTTCACTATCTTAATGTATGAGGTTTGAGGTAAAATAGCATAACTACAGAAGCAAAGGTTGGATGAAAATTGTTTGTGTTGGTCCGTTGAAGAAATTATTACATTTTGGGCCCTCTAGTAGCTTCCTTGGGTACTGCAGCTGTACCTCCAGTCTTGTATCTTTTGATGAATGGAAACTGTACATACATGTAACAGTAATTTTGGCCTGTTCCCCTTATAAAAAGTCCCCTTGACAAATGGGCAATAATGCTGGAAATAAGGAATAAAATTAATAATGTTACTATCAACTCCAAATGTCCAAATAATCTCATAAACAATCTAAAAACATGCATAATTTTGTCCAGGGCGCGAGGTCCCGACTATCGTTGTGCCCAACCAGGCAGGGGCAGGAGGAGGACAACTCGTCGCAGCCAGCCGGCCGCCCAACTCCACTCCGCTGCTGAATCGCGCCGCCCTGTCCCCCCTACAGGAGGAGCCGGAGTACGAGTCGGCCAGCCCCGTCATGCCGCGGGCAGCCAACAACGCAGGCAACGGGACCGACAACAGGCCTAGGGGTGGTACGTTATCTTTAACCTTTGGTCTGCTAAGGCAATGGGTGGTAGGTTATCTTTAACCTTCGGTCTGCTAAGGCAATAGGTGGCAGGTTATCTTTAACCTTCGGTCTGCTAAGGCAACAGGAGTGGTAGGTTATCTTTAACCTTCGGTCTGCTAAGGTAACGGAACAGACAACAGGCCTAGGGGTGGTACGTTATCTTTAACCTTCAGCCTGCTAAGGCAATGGGTGGCAGGTTATCTTTAACCTTCGGTCTGCTAAGGTAACGGAACAGACAATGGGGGTGGTAGGTTATCTTTAACCTTCAGCCTGCTAAGGCAACGGGTGGTAGGTTATCTTTAATTTTCTGTCTGCTAAGATAACGGAACAGACAACAGGGGTGGTAGGTTATCTTTAACCTTCAGTCTGCCAAGGCAAAGGGACAGACAACAGGTGATAGGTAATCTTTAACCTTCAGCCTACTAAGGCAACAGGACAGACAACAGGGGTGGTAGATCATTGCCTCCGTGTACAGACGTCTTGTTCTAAGTGTGTTTGTCTGTTTGCTTGTGTGTCAATAGTGATTTGAATACAGTAGAGTGACAGGAAGTGAGGGGGAAATGCTGTAACCGTAGACTGACAAGAAGTTGTAATTGGCTGTCAAAATGGTTTTCTTTCCAAGATAAGGCAAGATGGGGAGATACACACATTATAATGCAGGAAACCACTGCAAATATTTTACTACTTACAGAAACTTTATAAAATAAAAGTTATAAAGAAAACACAGAGAAGCTTGGTTTGTTATGGCTCAACACGTGATCTGAGGATTATCGTGCACCATGTTTGCCTGTAGATTTCCTGCGCCCAGAGGAGCATCACTACGAGGCGGCCAGCCCTGTCCTTACCCGCTCTGCCAAGGTCACTACCAGCGAGGGGTCAGACTCTGGGTATGAAAACCCCACAGGCTGGAACAACTCAGGTCGGTGGTAAAAACAAAAACAAGACATTTTTTGTGACTTTCTTGTTTTATCACTGTGAATTTCTCAGTGGTTCTGTCTATGCATTTTCCCCACTGGCTCCCATACAGATGTTTAAGGCCACAGACATGCATATAGCAGGAAACGGAAGACAGGAAATGAGATAAACTTTTCTGGGATCTTTTTGGAACCTTAAGCTTTGACCTAACTTCCCGCCTGTGTGCCTAGTATGTGGAAATAACTATGGAACCACAAGCAAACACACAGACAGACACACGCTGAAAACTAAACCCCAGTACACATTATTTACATAAATAGAAAATGACAGTGACTCAAAATTTAAAGCACTCAGTATTCTATACAATCTATTCTGAAATTGATGACTTGTGTGATGTATGCCATGAGGCTTAAAATGTTGCATTCTGGACTTCCCATTTCAGCGATTTTTTAGTGATTTTTTTGGCAATGCCTCAGTGGCGGAGCCTCCTTTATAGTATTGGGCTCTGTTTAAGAATATTCTATTTTTTGTTCTCGATCACAGGTCATGTCGGTGCTGACCAGGTGCCTGAGGAACCATCCAACAACAACAGCCTGCTTCCCCCCTCCGCACCTCACACGTACGAGCAGGCTAGCCCCGTCATGCCGCGGGCTCGCATGGAGCCCCGTCTGCACGCCGGCTCCGCCATGAACAACCTCAGTCCGCCGGAGGGACACTACGAGGCTGCCACGCCCGTCGTGCAGCGTGCTAACTTGGGGAAACGGTGAGAACTTAGGGAACCATTATTCACATATGTTAAACCGCACTTGGTAATTGTATTATATGTATAGTTTTTTTTCTACTGTGTTATTGTCTTGTAAATGTTTTTAATGCGAGTTAAATTATGTTACGTCAGTGTACAGTCATTGTTGTTGAAAGTGACCGATTTTGTAATAAGGACGTAATTCGGGTCATTCCGCGAGTTCCTTACTGAATAAAGATTTGATTTGATTTGAACTACATTTTATGTAAAAAAATGGACTATCTGGTAATGTCATCTTTAAGTTTAACAAGGTCTAGTACTGGGCTTAGTTAGTATCAGTAGTCTCATTTATGGAAATATAAATATGAGGTAAAACAGAAGGGGAAAGCTCTTTCAACAGCCACTATGCCATATATGGCTGCATATGGCTCTTACTTCCCCCCTCTGGAAGTCAGCATTTTCTTTTTTGATTTATGCACAAAAGATGACAAGATGACAAGTGAAACATTTTACATTTGCTAGAAAGAAAATAACAGCCTTCTCTAGTAGTTGTAGTCTGATGATTGTGGGTTTTTTTCAGGGCCAATGGTGTAATACCCGATTGAATTACATCATATGATCCCCTCCACAGTTCCAATACATTCACGAAAACCCAAACACTCACTGGAGGTCTGTGAACTTGAATGTCATGAAAACCTAAAATGCTTTCAGGTACATGTAGTTTTTTTAGAAAAAAAAATTTATAGAAAAAAATTCATAGAAAAAAAGTTTTAGAAAAAAATTTTTGTTGTGTTTTTCTCCAGGGCTAATGGTATGAAAGGCGACCACGGTCCGTTCCAGCAGGCCCCCCAGACCCCAGCTCCCAGCCTGTCCATCCCGACTATCCACTACGAGGCTGCCAGCCCTGTCCTTCCACGGGCTAAGATCAACATTCAACACATGGAGAACAGGTGAGGTGGTTTGGGAGGCTATCCTATAGTACAGATCTCGAATAACGTCCCATCATGCAAATTGCAACGAAAGTCGTTCAAAACACAATTAAAAACCGTGCATTTCTCAACTAAAACATGCAAAAGCTGTGCACTTCTTGTTTAATCCACGTTCATTTCCCCTGTAACTCGAGTATAGATGTTTGTGTAAACGCGTGGTTATGCTTTATAGATAGCAACATGCCATTGCAACTAATTAGTGCGCGCGGTTTACACGGTTTTTGCACTGCGTGTGACAATGCTTTCACCTGACTTTCAATCACAATTTAAATGCGATTTACACGACTCTTACACAAGAAATAAATGAGATAAAACCGAGTATACAATGTAAAACGAGTGAGAAGGGAAGTTTGAAATGCAAGATAAGATGTGCACTAGTCTAAAGAAATTTAGTGATTGCATTTAATTGTTCACTTGTCAAAAGCAATGCCTTGAGATTTAGTGTTCATTTTCAGTTGTGAAACGTTCTTGACGTATTTCTAAGGGACAACAATTATTTCAAATTTCTTTCGACCATTTTTTCCAGGAAAAGTCTGGGGAGTGATCCGCCGCGGGCCCAGCCAGGTCACCTGTGTCCTACCATCACCTACGAGGCGGCCAGTCCGGTCTTACCTCACAAGGCTAACCGGTTCTGCCCGGCCGAGAATGGCGACGCTTCGGCGAGCAACAAGGGCGTTATGTGAGCCTCCAGACAGACCAGGAAATTTGATGCAGGGGGCAAGTGACACATGACAACACACATGCACACTATGTCTGGTTCATCTACAAGGTTACTAACTGGGCTGTTTGAGCTGGGTTATAAACCCCCTACGCTATGATTTAGCCCCCTACACTGTCTTTCAACCAGCTTAGGGGTGTTTCTTTTTGGGAAGAACCTTGTGAACCTTCATAAATCTTTTAAAAAATTAAAATTCGACTTAATAACAGAGGGAAAACATAACTTTACAAAATTTGTCCCTCAATAAGCAGGAAATAGTGAGAGAGGGTTATGAGTTTTTTAATTTCTTTGGGGAACCAGACCCTCTATCTACTGTAGTCATGTCTTTGGGACTCGATGCATGGCTGAAAAAATTCTGGTGAGAACCCTGATCTATGATTTGGCTTGCCCCCTATGTTATTACCCAGAGTGCTCGCACATTCCCAGCATGCAAATGGATCTGTGAATGTCTATAGGCATGTAGAGTCTCCCAAGCTTTTGATGTAATGATTCTCCAAATCTAAGACCGATTTAAGGGTTCAGGACTTTCAAAACTATTAATTTGGCCTGTGAGGGTGTCAGAAAAAATTAGAAACCTTTTTTTTTGTAAAACTTGTTTAGAATTTTGAACTTTGTTGAAGTTAGCTGTATTTCAGATGCAAGCTATACATGATAAAGAGAGGCAGTAAGGTTTGTAAGCAAGTTTTGGTGACGTGCTACTTTTTGCTATGTTGTGCACCCAGAATTTTTTCTGTTCACCTACAATGTATATTTTCAGGCTAGGTGTACCTGCCAACCTATTCCAAAAAGATAAATTTTGAGCCCTGCGTAGATTGTGACAGTTGTAGCGTAACCAACGTAACCAACGACTGTACGGTGATCTGGTTTTTCTGGCAGAGAATCCTTACATAATATGAGGACGTGAAGCTTTAGGTTCAATTGTAATTTGTAGAAGCAAGTATGTAATGTGCAGTGATCAAGTGCTTACCAATTCTGCTTTCGGATTAAAAGGTAAGGTTTCAAGCACTGGCCTACCTATTGCTATAAAGCATGCCAGCAGAATGTATTGCACCTGCATGAAACCTGGATTTTTCACGGTTTTCAAATTGGATGTTTGGTCAACATTGCATCAGAATTTTGCCTGTTGCAGACGATATCTTTTCTGACACAACATTTGAAAACTATAGACGGGATGTCATCTTTAAATACGCAAATACAAGACGTTCTGCCGAAGTGCTATGCATAATGCATTACAGGTTTTGCCCAGGTGTAGTACATAAAACATTGTTTTGTAGTTGCACATGTCTGTTAATTATTTGTATGTTGAGATGAACCAGAATTCTGTGTTTGTTCTGTATGTGTTTTTTGATTTTGAAAAGGAAATAAGAAGACTATGGAAATATATAAGAGAAAAAGAAACCCTCTTTGTGAAAAAAGTTAGGTACATGCCTCAGTGTGAGCTTGCCAAAACTGTTTTTGGTTTGAATAGTAGCTTGTTCTTACTAACCCAAGGTACAGAAATAGAAGTAGTGTGATCATATTCTACATGTATATAAGACAAAACAACATACCTATTGTTATACTATAAACATGTAGTTTTAACCACTTGTGGCAAAAAAGGATATTTTGGAAGCAACAAATTTTCAATGAAACAATAATTATTGATCTATACAAATGTAGATCTGTAACTATGACTTATTGAATGAAAACTTACATTAATGATTATAGTATTTGCCTGGACTGTTCTTTTTATGTAAACATGTACATGCATTGTATCAAGAAGAGAGCAAATCGAAAACTTACAAATATTCCTAAAGCAATATTGTGTTGCAAATGGACAGGCTTTTGTATATATGGTTAATAGCAATTGTACTTCTTGTTGAACTTGTACAGGGCTTGAAATACTGCATATGAACCTTAGTGCAGGTAAAATTGGAGCTGTGCAGGTATTTCTGATGTCTACCTGCACCTAACCTGCACTGGTCCATGTACTGGGTTTACACACAAATGTAGGTTTATGTGTATTTTCATTAGCTGTATTGACTGTCACCACTTATGAAGTGTAAAACTACTATAAGGAATAATGTCAGTCAGTGGTTTCTGAACAGTTTTTAGTATGATCCATACTTTCAAAATTCTGAGTGGTGCAGGTAAATTTAGTCTGATGCAGGTAATTTTCAATGTTACCTGCACCAGGGCAGGTACTGTATGCAGAAAAAGTATTTCGAGCCCTTTAGTACTTAATCTGCCTGAAGAGGAATCGACAGCGTTTATTGTGAGGTGCTGTTCATAAGTATCAAAACCTTAAAGACAAATTCCAAACCCAAGCCCACCTCCGTCAAAACACTCTCTCATTGGTTGAACCGCTACTTGTCATGCTGTCATTGGTTGAACTGCTAATTGTCATGCTGTCATTGGTTGAACTGTTAATTGTCATGCTGTCATTGGTTGAACTGTTAATTGCCATGCTGTCATTGGTTGAACTGCTAATTGTCATGCTGTCATTGGTTGAACTGTTAATTGCCATGCTGTCATTGGTTGAACTGCTAATTGTGATAGACATTCTGGATCAGTCTATTTTCATATGATTAAGGACTTCAATGCTCCTTTGGCTACTGTATGATTTTTCAGTGGAAAAATGCTCCCTTTATTTTATCTAGTGATTACGTAGAGAAAAATATCTTACTGGAAGGCAAGACTTAGAGGTCAATTGTATTTAAACAGAAAAGCACACCTTTACATAATGTATCTGTATAGTACATAGCACTACAGTACATTAATTTTTTTTCTTTTTATCAATTTGCAGAGATATATCAATTACTTGGATGTTTAATACCTGTTACTTAGTAGTAAAGGATCATTGTTAACACCTACCTGAGTTGTTGATTTTACTCTTGTATCAGTCTGTATCTGTATCTGTATAGCCGGTATAACCGCCCTTTGGCGTAACACATCAGCTTCACAGGCACGCGGCGCGGCGGCAGCTGGCTACATTACACCGAACGACTTGTTACACCTAACCTTTGAACATCTAACTCTAGCCATTGTTTAAAACTATCTAGTGACGATGCCCCTACTGTTCTTGGTGGCAGCGAGTTCCACTCTACGATAGTTCTAGTAAAAAAAGAAGTTTTTGAACACCAGTCACTCTAGCTTACAATTTTCTATTCTAACGTTCTCCCTGCTGCCTAACCCTATAACCATTATATGGGCACCAAACGGACACCTTAGCAGGCTGAAGGTTAAAAACGGGACTCACTGAGTCTGTGGAAATGTGTCTCCTCTTCTCTCCCTGCTCCTGAGTCTTCCTGCAGTTCTGTGACGATCCTACAGGAGGGGCTGCAAGTACACAAAGTTAGAGTGAAGCCTATGAATGAAACTAAGAATCAAACCTTACCACTGATACACCTGGAATTCATGGCTTCCTGTTGTACCTTATCAAAATAGAAAAGGACAAAACCGAACAAACAATATTTAGACATCCGAAAATAATTTCATCAGGTCAGTATGTATGTCAGTAGAACATAGGATATTGGGGTTTTTTCATACACAACCAGTAATTCTCTCACCTGCTTACGTTTTGATGTCTATCAGACACCTTCCTCAGAGCTTCTGACTGCAGTACTGCTTCTCGCCGCTATATGTAGCTCATCACCGGGACGAGGGGGGATACAAACTAACGTTTGGGATTGTGTTCTGGCCTCAAAAGCGCCACCTACATCTGCTACATATAGCAGCAAGAAGCAGAACTCCAGTCAGAAGCTCTGAGGAAGGTGTCTGATAGACATCGAAACATAAGCAAGGTAGGAAGAATCACTGGTTGTGTATAAGAAAATCCCAGTATCCTATATTTAGACATCTTAACCAATATTTCAAATCTTTCATACCTTTTTGCTGATCAGTGTCTTTGTAGACGGCCTCTGTCACTGACTGTACAGCTGTGATGATCTGTTGTAGCTGACTGTTGTCTTGTAGACTCCTGTATGTAATAGTAGTTGGTAATGTTATATGAGGAAAAGCATTACCACGCAAAATAAAACTAAATTACCACGCAAGTGTTCAACTTAACACTGTCCCTGTCTTTTTGTTTGTTTCGTATAACGAGTAAACCGCCTTTAGGCATAACACACCAGTTTTGTACAGTAAGTACAAGCTGTGTAAGACCGGACTGTAAGGTTTGAACCACTCACACAGGGAAGGACCCCTACTCTTTTCGATAAGTGTGGGGGGATCTTTAACATGCTCGAGGTGTGGCTCTCTTCAAACACGAGACCTCTAGCTTTACGTCCCATCCAAGAGGACATCCCTAACCAAAGAGAGCAACACTCAGTGACTGATAGAAAAAGCTATAGACCGTCTTCCTAGACGAAAAGTTGTTGATACAGCACCTTTTGGTCACCTCCTCCTTACACAGGGGACAGGAGACACTTTGCTTCCCTGTCAGGGCCTTCAAGATGCAGAACCTGAAGAAAGAAACACAGATTTATGTACCAAAACATTAACATGCGTAGGGTTTTCTTACTAACAGACGAGTATTCCGGTATATAGAATTTCCCATAACCAAGTTTTTAAAAAAGTTAAACATGACAACAAGAGTCAAATCATTGTGGGGGTTTTAAAGAAAAAAAAAAGTCAAATGTCACAGGAATAGACAACATATCCATAAACTCTTGATTTGAAAAAAAACTGCTGCAAAAGTCACAGGAATACACAAACTCTTAACTTGAAAAAAAACTGCTGTAATGTTTTTCCTGGTTATGCAATCAGTTAATATAGACCCAAAAAAGCAGTTGGGATTGCTTACCTACAGAACTGGTGGTTACAGCGGGTGGAGACAGGGTTCTTCAACAGGTCTAAGCTAAGTGTACAAAACAGCAAATATGTCAGACAACTAAAAAAATTACCCATACAGTCTGAAAAGGTAAAAATATGTATATAAAAAAAGTTAGCAAACATGTGTCTTATTGATATCATTAGCTTTGTACTTTACTGTACGACCGGGCTTACAAACCGGGCTTCCATAGAACGATTCGAATGCATTTCGCCCCAACCGTGTGCTCACTCTCTGCGCCGTGTGCGCAGCTTTCAAAAATTCGAATACAGGATTCGGACGTTGGAATGGATGTTGTTGCAGTTTTTTTGTTTAGGGACACCAAATTTTCGCTCATTTTGCATTGAAAGACGTGTTTTCTAGGCTGGGTATGATATAAATAGAATACAACACGGTATATTCTGCATCGCCCTTGGTCTCGGCCCTCCCGCGAGTCGGATCGCGGTCGGGCCGATACCTCGGGCAATACGGAATACACCGTGTTGTATTCTATATGTGCGTACCATATGGGGCACTCAAGGTTTTTCTGCATCAGACCCAGGATGTGCCGAACCCTGGTCAGCTCTGTTCCCGTGGTGCTGCTCACAGACTCCATGGTGCCTGTGTTGTGTACAGATATCATTACTAAAAAAAAAAGGAGTGAAGGAGGCGGTCTACATAAGAGCTTACAGACCTACCCTGAACAGAGACGGGGGGAGACACAAGTTATCTGGCACGTATGACCTGCTACTACGGTCACGTGTCTCTGACGTCACGTTCCAAGAGTAGACGGGTCCATTCCGTGAACAAGGTTGATGGAGTCAACCAAAAATTTGGGGTAAGTCCCAATTCTTTGTAGATAGTGTTGGCAGTTAAAGTTAAGTTTCCATTTCATAATTATGACTTGTACCAACACAGATGAACTTTCATGCTACGCTAAAAAAAAAGTTACAGAATATTTGAAATTTGTAAGTTCATGATTTTACTGATTCACAAATCCAAGCCGTTCAAATTATGATGGTCTACACAAACCTAGAAGTTGTGTCATCTCTTGTCGTCTATAACAAACAAGTCCACAGTTGCGTAACTTCTCAATCCACAGAATTTATAATTTAGTCACGGAAGCTCTATATCCAAACAACCCTCTGTAAAATATATATATATATAAACACAACAACTACATCCTAAGCCCAGTGACTGAGCTGAACAATTAGACCTGAGTTACTTACAAGAAAATAAAGATTTTACTGTAAATCTATACACCATGGGGTGTCGAATAAATTTCCCGCGAAAGCGATCTGCCCCGATTGCTATCGTCCTATTCCAGGCCCCTCCCCTCAACAAATTATCGTTTTAAAACATACTAAATCCACGATCCTTCATCTTCTATGTTGGCGTTACTATCTTATCTTCTTACCTGGTCGAAGTGTGCTCTGGAGACATTCAATCAAAGGCGGAAACGGTGAAAATTGGAAGGACTGTTTACTGGTTCACACCTCTACAACGCCATTTTATCTTCGTCTTTCCCGCGAAATATGGAATGGTCGATTTTACAGGGAAGAATCGGTAAGAAGTATTTTGGTAAACAGTACAGTATTCAATAACTACACATTATATTCATTTATAAACATTTCTAATTAAATATCAAGTAGAAATATGTGACAAATAATGATATAGAATTTAGTTTATGTGGATTAATAAAACTTAATATCTCACAACACCCCTGTCGATGTGTACAAAGAATGAATTATTCTAATTATTTGTCATGTGACTTATAATGAAATCTCGTTTTTTGGCAAAATGTTATAAATAATGATACATCTGTTCAGCGTTTCAAATACAACCTTTTTTCTTCAGTCTAGATATGAATTATGATCAGAAAATTAACATTTCTGCATGTTTGAATCAACTTATATAACAAAAACGTAACAAATCTTCTACAAGATCTGATTCCAAATCTCGCGAGGTTTGGAAAGGTTAACTGAGGTCACCATGACGCGTTTTCTGGTGACCAAAATGGCCGAAGGACCTTTACAAACAACAGAGATCAAAATGCACTGCCAATAGTTTCGATTTGTTGGCATTTCGTTGGACGATCTTTCTATTCAAAGGTACGTATGTAAACTTAAGTTCTTCAACATACGCTCTTTTGAACTTGAAGGCTGAAACGGTCCACTTGGTATATTTAGCTGAAGTAAACGGAAAAAAGTTTCCAAAATCGTAGCCTCAGCCAAGGACCTTGCCTCAGCCAAGGAGGTTTAATTTGTGTGGTTCTTGTCCCAAAAATAGTTTTGGCCTTATTTGTAACCATTTGATTCTAAACAAGACTAGTTTCCTTGAATTTTGTCGCTGATTCTTGTCTTCCATTCATTCCTATCTATCTATCTATTAAATTCCGTTAATACCCAACAACAATTCCATGCTTTTTTCAGGTATTTCAGCTCAAAAATTGCTATTTTTGGTGGGAGTAAAACATCAAGATTTACTAAGGAAAATGGCCACAGCGGTAAGTGACATAGTCTTGTTACGTGTATGTATCTGTTTGAGTCACAACAAACAAAATCCTGTGTTTAAAAGTACAGCCATAGCCACCATATTGTTCACCATAGTATTTCACTATAATATAAATTTTGCCATATTGTTCTTATCTCCAAGCAGATGTTGGGGTGGGTAGAGTGCTGTCAGAAAAAACAACAACAGCAGATCAGAAATTGTTAACAATTTTAACCCTACCAACTGCTTGGAGATTAGCTCTTTCTTATGGTATCTACCACTATAGGCACCATTTGTCAAAGTTTTGTGACACTGGCCCCCTGTTCTTAGTTCTGTCTGAAAAATAGCAGATCAATTTCATCAAAAACAGAATTTTCTATCCCAACATCTGCTTGGAGATTAACAATTTCCATGTACCACTATAGGTACCATTTGTCTAAGTTTTGTAACACTGCAGTGTACGAAATACTTTTTTGAGCCAGGTTGCCCAGTGGCAACCTAGGATGAAAGCTAGGTTGCCCATCAAAATTCCAGGTTGCCCGCTTCTACATTATGATTAGCTTTATTTGTTAGAGTGCAATGTGCATTAACACATTTCTGACAAAGAGTTGTTTCTCCTTACTTGAGTTCTTCCATGGGAACTTCTCAATAAATTGTTACCAATGGAAGAAAGGGGCATCCTTACCACAAAATCTAGGTAGTGCACTGGGCTACCTGGATGTAGAAATAGGTTGCACCAAGCAAAATATGGTTGCACAATGCAACTGGGCAACCTACTAGTATTTCGTACGCTGCACTGGTCCCCTGCTGTTCCTTACTGTGTACCCTCTATGGCCCCCAGGCCCTGACCTGTCGAGTGCGGACATTGCTGTATGTCCCCAGCATGCGAATCCTAGCGTCTAGGGTCCGCGTTTTCTCCAGCTTTGACCAGCAGGAGAGCGTAGAAACGTCCATACCTGACCCTCGCAGACAAGGTAACTTCCTGTTGGTATCCTGAGTGCTTCTGTGCCGAAAATAACAGTAGAGTAGAGTAGACTCTTTGGCCAAGTAGGCATTTGGGTTAGAGATCATGCTAGGCTGTTGAAAACGCTGAACACATTCAACACAAACAAGCTAGGCTGTTGAAAACACTGAACACATTCAACACAAACAAGCTAGGTTGTTGAAAACACTGAACACATTCAACACAAACAAACTAGTCTGTTGAAAACACTGAACACATTCAACACAAACAAACTAGTCTGTTGAGAACACTGAACACATTCAACACAAACAAGCTAGTCTGTTGAGAACACTGAACACTTAAACACAAACAAGCTAGTCTGTTGAAAACACTGAACACTTTAACACAAACAGCTACATCATGTGTAGCAGGCCGGATTACATTGTATACCCTTTGTCAAATTGTCCCCCAGGATATATTCTGGCCAGGGGTACCTTCTGTCCTGCTACACCTGTAGACTGATTCTCATTATTCTTGTTGGAAGAGGCTCGCTGAAGTCTTAGATGTTGTTTCTGTAAGACGCTACACAAGTTGTAGATGGATACCACCTTGGGTAGAACTGTAGTACACTGTCATCATGCCTCTGTGGCATTTGAGGATTCTTTTTGGCGACGCCTCAGGGGCGGAGGCATTTTTCTTCATACCACATAAACTGTTGTGGTTAATCTCTATCCTTAGTGACTTAAAAATATCCTTATATAGACATGTCTGTCACTGTTGAGTCTTCAACTGTCCTGTCCTTAGCCCTTCAGTCCTGTAGAGGAGATCTTCTACGTCTATCGTAAATTATTTTCCACTTTAAGTAGACTTAGATGGCTTACTTGTCTTTTTAAGGACTACGTATGTTTCTTCTTTCTGTGCACGTAGAGTGAGAAGTGTTAATGGCCTTTCCCACAATTCTGTAGGTGAGGTGTCGGACACGGTATGGCCTGACGTCCACATGGGTCCGCTCGGCCCCCGTGACCAGCGCTTCCCCTTCCCCGGTCACGTGGGCGCGGCCAGCCAACTCTCGTCTTCCCCTCATCCAAAACCCTTTTCCCAACGGCCGGCCCCCTTGCCGGACGTTCTCACAGACATGACGGCGCATGAACGTCAGTATGATACCGTTCAGCAGTTCCTGCATTCGTCTGTGGTGACTGGGGAAATGCAGGTATGATACCCAGTAGTAGAAGCTCACAGCTCTCTCCTGTGCTTTTAGAGTTCTGCCTTGTAGTTTTTCTTTGCATTCATTCCTCAGTTTTGTATATGAAAAGACCTCAGGATACCAAACAGGACAGAAACTTTGTTTGCAAGGATCATACAATACAACCATGGTCATAATGATTTGAAATCATTTATGTATTCTCTGTTTTTTAACTTTCTGTTTGGCTATACAAGATTTCTTGTTTCTTTTATCCTAAAATGTCATGTTTAAAGAGAACAATTTAAAATGAAATGATGTAACACAAACCAGTTAAATTCTTGCTTTTGGTATATTAATCTATCTATGGGCCCAGCAAACATTAACTGTACCAATCCATAATCATGTATGTATGTATGTATTTGGACTCTATATCATAGCCAGATTATGTTTTACAGCCTGACCTACAAAGTGCCCTGGACAAGAGTGGAGACATGTTGGAATGTGTGGCTATGGACTGTCCAGAAAAACTCAGAAAAGGTCTGGAGAAAGTCAGAGAAAATAATATTTACAACCATGTATATGGTAGGGAGTAATTCAAAGACGGCATTTACACTCTACATAAGTAAGCATTCTGAAGACAACTTCAAAACTGTCTTTAACTCTAAAACAGAACACTGATGAGGCACAAATTATAAATTCCATTTCTTCAAGACCTACAAACTAATCCCATTGTTACATCAATGAAGGTTAGCCAGCCAGCTAGAACTGATGATGAAAGGGAGCAAATGCTATCTAAAATGTTTGACTCTTAAGGAGAATTCATCCACTTCAACTGTTGCTTCATTTATTT
Source organism: Branchiostoma floridae x Branchiostoma japonicum (assembly GCA_013266295.2). NCBI lineage: Eukaryota > Metazoa > Chordata > Leptocardii > Amphioxiformes > Branchiostomatidae > Branchiostoma > Branchiostoma floridae x Branchiostoma japonicum. The sequence goes on along the minus strand of CM023835.1, from coordinate 3,903,456 downwards.
TGTATTGTGTAATCCAGTTATTGATATGTCTCCACACAGATTTTAATGCCTTGTTTACGGAGTTGAGCTCCCTAAGTGACCCTCTGACGGTGATCACACTGAGTCAGCGGACGCAGAACGACATGAGCATCTGGAGCATGGACGTGGAACAGGAGCGCGAGGAACTTCTAGGCTGCGTAAGTGTCCGTCTTTCTGCTTTTATTTGAGATACATTGTACATGAGTACTTGGGAAAAGGATGATTCCTCTGTAATTTGTACCATACACTTGTAAAAATTGCTTGAACCATGAAAAAATTGGTGATAAAGATGATGATATATTTCTTTCCTTAAAATTGCAAAAGCAAGTAAAGTAACACTCACTGTATAGTGATCTTCTTTTCCTCTAGAAACACTAACGCATCATTTGAAGTAAAAAAGAATTCGGGTACCAGAACAAGGAAGTCAATCTTAATTGAATTCCTTATTTTGGGCGACACCTCGGGGGTGGATACATTTTTTGTTGGTGCTGAAACATGATATCTCTGTACCCACAGTTTGTGACAGCAGCTCAGCAGATCTGTGAGGACCTGAAGAAGGAAGGGTACTGGGCAGACTTCATCGACCCATCCTCAGGCAGAGCGGTAAGTATCAGAATTGTACTTATGTACTGGTAATATAGATTTTGAAACTCTCTTGTCCAACTGTAGTGTCCACATTTGCTGGGTTCATGCTCGATATGCAAATGTTTTTATGTTTACCTTCACAGAAGGAAAAAATATTGTTTTTGCTGTGTTTCTTCTTCTCCAAACACATAAGATCAATGACCTGAAGCAGACAGCTGTCACCATGGTATCTGGTGCAGGATTACCTAGGATTATGTAGCAAATGGCAGAACATAGATTGAAGGGCTGGTCACTGTATATATGGATGTGTTTGAGGAAGAATAAACAGCAGTAGTTTTTTAAGCTAGACCATGCAAAGGTTACCATTATGCATTTGCTTTGCAAATGTTACCTTCCTAGTTAGTATTAGTTTGTATCATATTTTATGATTTGTAATAATTTCTTTGGCTCAGGTAGCCCTTGACAGGGAAAAGGTTAAACGTAGGATCAGTGTTATTTAAGCTACAACACCCAGTAATATACCACCAGTGGACTAGCCCCATGCTCTGTAGTGCTTGTACAACAGTGTGTCACAAGGTCCATTATATAGAAATAAAGATAGGCACTACCCTATACACCAAAGAGTGCGGGTAAGATTTCAAGTTTTAACTAACCATAAACCTTCTTGTTTTTCTCCAGTTTTTCGGACCATACACCAACAACACGATGTTTGAGACGGATGAGCGCTACAGGCACCTAGGCTTTAAGATCGAGGACCTCGGCTGTTGCAAAGTTATAAGTCACAAACTCTGGGGAACCCATGTGTACGTCGGAAGCCTTTATACCACCGCGCCTAGCGATGGTCCTGCCATGCAAATGCTGCTGCAGAAAATAGCCGGATAGCAACGAGAAGAAAAGCATTACCTCCACAACTAGCCTAACAATTGCTGTGAACTATCAACAAAGAGTACCGTAGAATCTGGAATTGCTTCCAGTGTGTTTTTTTCGCGATGCCTCTGGACCGCGAAATAGTTTCCTTGTTACAGTATTGTTTTCAACACGTACTTCATGCTACATTATTGTTTTGAACATGAATTTAAAATACAGCGAGTGTCTTAACCATCCTATGCAAGGAGTTTTGTTGTACATGTACAATCTTAGAAAATGGAGAAACATATTCTTGTGTCAATCATAATCTTAGTTACAGTGTGGGAACAATTTAAAGAATTAACAGTTAAGTTTTCTAGCAGCGGATACATGAACTTTCATGTTACTAACATTTAAAAATATCCTTTATGATACGGTATGGTCAAAGATTACAATAATACTAAGGCCCATGTTCATGATTCCTTCACACTATGAACCTTGCAATTTTTGGTGCTGTGTTAACATGTAGATACGACTATATGAAGCTGCCATCTGGTCTTTAACCTTATTCCGAAACCCGGTAACCAATGCCAATTTGGTGCCCAGAAAGGCTACCTTAGCAGGATGAAGGTTAATGACTTGGGGAAAAAATGACAGTGCAATGTGGATGGTTAGGTTAACAAAGTCTTGGTAGAAACTGTCTCATATGTCAACCAGAACCTGTTTTTTCAAGGGATATCTGTGGCCAATGGCTGGTATGATGAAATGGTGGACTCTACCTCTTGTTTTGTGACAGTTTCTCAAAATAAAGGATAGAAAATGTGCATCACTTGCCTGTTACTTTTTATTTCTTTGTTACATGTTACATGCAAAGAGGATCATCATCGTGGTTATAATTGATCAGACCTTATTAGTCTGGCTCACAGGGTAACAAAGAGGATAACAGACGTCAACCCCAGTGATGAACCGGGACGAGGGGGGATACAAACTAAGCCATGTTTGGAATTGTGTTCTTGCCGCAAAAGTGCCACCTACACTAGCTATATATAGTGGCGAGAAACAGTACTCCAGACAGAAGCTCTGAGGAAGGTGTCTGATAGACACCAAAACCTAAGCAGGTGAGAGACTTTACTGGTTGTGTATTATAAGAAAACTCCAATATCCATAAATGAAGACAGTTCATTGTGTTCCTGGCCAGAGATTCTGATAAGAAGACTTGAAGACGTTGAGGTACTGCTGAGTGTTCATCTTCATCCTTCTGCAGTAGTCTCGAGACAGGACAAACTCCTGGTTCCATGGAGAAGCTGCCACCACCATGTATGTCTTCTGGTTAGAGTGGCAGTACTCCAGTACTGAATGGAGGACTGTCGTATAGTGGTCAACCTGGAGGGGAATCACAAAAGACCTTCATTTTTCTGTATCTGTATTGAATCTGTATTGCATAATCGGTATTGCATATAAAGATGAACTGCCATACAGGTTAAAGCTGCATTATGTACATTGGAAAGTTACAAAAAGGAAATTTCCTTGTCATTTCTTTACAAAGTAAGTTGAATCTCCATTGCACAAAAGTGCCATTCAGGAAGTGAAGGTGCCAAAATATGACGTCTTACAAGTGTGTTTAAAAGTTGGAAACTCAGCTGTTAGCCATGTTTGTTTACATTCTGATAGTGCGCCTCATGTGGGCTGTTTTAACGCCAACTATAAATACCAGAAAGCGAGATAATTGCACAATATGTTGAAAAGTGGAAGTAAATTACAATCACACAAAGATTTTTTAAATCAAATATTTCCATTTTTGGTGTAAAAAAGTTACATAATGCCGCTTTAACACACCTTTTCCATACTTCAGGGCACATATTAATTATGACATATTGAGAATGTCCCTAACCTCGTTATGAAAGTCTGCCCCTTGCTTGGAGATTTTGTGTTGTAATGTTTTATTGAAATGCTCGTACAACATGTAATCTGCCAAGCTCCATTTCCTGTGAAAAGAGAAGAGCACAGAATTAAGGCAAAATGTTGCATTGAAGCAACCTCCTTGATTGAAGGGAGCATAGTAACACAATTTCATAACTGGATAACAATTATAAAACATTGATATTTTGCAGCTAGTTCAGTGTGAATCATTAAGTATTAACGTTAACAGTTTAACTATTGAACCACATGGTCGAAATGGGGGCAGTCCCAGGCAGTCCTACATGTATGTTCCAACGCCCCACATACATTCTAAAAACCCCTACGTTCGGACACCACCCGTACCTCATTCCGGACATAGGGTTAGGGTTTGTCAGAACAACATTGGTTGAGTTGTCGTAACATAGCCTTGTCGGGAAAAGAGGCATGTAATACTTTCGTTGTGTAATGGCTTAGACTATCCTTGTAATGTAGTAAAACGATGGTTCAGGTGAGGGTAATCCTGCATCTACAAGAATTAGTCTCTACCAGACTAACACTGCAGGTAAAATTTTGTCAATAGGCAGAATAATTGGCTGCAGGAGAGCCTGGTGGAGGCTATGCAAGAATAGTCTAAGGACTTCTTGCCTGTGTTTGTGTCTGCTGTTGGGGTTGTTGTCCAGCCTGAGAGGGTAGTCAGGGTACCGGTGTGACCAGTACAGGATGTCCTGTAGTCTCCAGCACATCAGGTGCCTCAACAACACCAGGGACTCATGTAGGCGTTCTGTTATCATCACCAACGTCATGTCTTCCTCCAAGGTCTGAGAGAACACAACAGGCAGGATGGATGTTAGAACGATTGTGTGGGGAAGGGGGGGGGGCGTAATCTCCAAGTAGATGCAGGGAGGCAAAATCGTAATGGATTTAAAAACAAGAAATTCACAAAACTCTAAACATTAAAATAAATAAAATTGTGGTTCAAATTTACCACTGGATAAAATTGAAACAATTTATCAACAGACGTTTCGAGTGTCTGTCCAACACGCTTGATTAGTGAAGAAAAATGTTAACATAAGATTTATGGAAAATTGTTATTTATCTATATCCCTGGTGACTAATCTTCACAAACATAGCTCTAAATATTTTACGGAAGTATGAAAACTCCGATTTCTTGTTATCATTCAATTTCCTTATTCCGATGTCACGTCATAGTTTCAGTTTCGACGTCAGTTTTGCTTTCGACGTCAGTTTCGGTTTCGGTCCATCTGTAATGCCAGTAGTTTCGACGGTCTGGTTTATTTCCACTCGCGCTTGATATTGTCAATCCAACCCTTCACACCTCCAAATTTCGTGACATCGCCTTTATACGCACCGCCTCTAGGTTACATATCCTGACAATTGTCACCAGTCTCAAGGATGGCGGGTAACGGTGCTATCAAACAGGTCCACCGTACCCTGACAGACCCAACGTTCGGTAGCGACATGTTGTCGGTACTGAACGACATGAGAGCGGAGGGAGTCCTGTTGGATGTGACTGTAGTTGCAGGGGAGGAAGAGTTCAGGGCACACTCTACAGTCCTGGCCTACGGCAGCGACTACTTCCGGGGTTTGTTCGCATCGGGTGAGTACACACTGTGACAGGCCAATTTGCTCCTCCCAATGTTTTCTGTAGTTAGTATTAGTTACAGGTTTTGGTTTGCAAAACAAAAACCTATTATATTTTAGTCTTGGTCCATGGGCGCCGCCATACTGACGATGACGTCATGGGTCAGCCATCTTGTGGTACAGTCTTGAGTGCGTTTACGTCATGTTTGCTTGGTATAAGAGGTTCTAAATTCAGTCTAAGCATCCTCGGACTTGAACGTAACATGGGGGGAAAACTGTCGCCAAGGCCAGTACGCAGGACAGTTCTTCAGCACCATGGACAGGGCCAACATGTCCTCAAAGCCTGAAACTTTCCCTACCTGTACTCCTCCAGAGGAAGACCTACTAAGGAAGACCATGAGCTTTAGTCTGGCTTTTTGGTCACGCCAAACGTGTAAACCTAAAAATCATGTCCTTCAATTCATTCAAAAGGTTGTCAGTGTGAGATTTTCTTTTACTCCGTGTGTAGGTATGAGGGAGAGTCAGGAGAAACGAGTTGATCTGAAAGACCCGAGTGTCACAGCGGAGGTTTTCGGTCTCCTACTGGAGTTCCTGTACACTGGGCAGCTTGTGCTGTCATCGGAGAACGTGTACGAGGTTCTAGCTGTCGCCAACCATCTGCAGGTAACTGACTCTGAGGCTAGCTTCTGACGAATTGATCAAAAAGACTACAACCGTGTGTTTGTTTGTTTGTTTGTGTACGTGTGTGCGTGCACGTGTGTGTGCCCCGTTAATATCCAGTTTGCATTCAGGTGTTGTGCCAGGTGGTCCCTTGCGTTCTTAACGATTAAACGAATTAGGACTTCATTTACACAAATAACGCCAATTTTTTTTACGTAATAACGTTTTACGCCCCCTTTCTCTTTCTCAATGGACTGCAGGTTCAATCAGCCCTTCGGCTTTGCAGTGACTTCATCACACAAAATCTACGTGATCCTCATTTTGACATGGCAAAATACACAAGAGGAAGTCAGGTAAGTTTCTATTCTTATTTTCTTGATTTTATGTAAGATTAACAACTTTCATTTTCAAAGGGAGTCCAAGTACAAATACGTGTGTCTTATTTTCTGTCTAAGTCCGTTCACTTTCATTTGGTCAAGGTTGCAGACCTGTACAACCTGAAGATCTTACATGAGTCGCTAGATGCCGTGGTTGCAGAAGACTTCATGGAAGTCACCAGCTCTGACGACTTTCTGGAGTCTGCTACAAAGGACGAGTTGATCAGGCTTTTACAGCTGGAGAATCTTTCGGTACAATCCGAGCAACAGGTAAAGTTACCGCAACTTGTAAGATTTGCGATGACCATATAACATACGACGATCAACTTATCATATCACAGCATCTGCGCCGTATCTTCTTTTTATGTCTTCAAGACTTGTATCGACAAGTTTCTAGATAGGGTCATCAGTGTTATTTTAATTTTTTCAGGTGTATGAGGCAGTCTTGCGATGGCTAATGCACGATGCAAGTCGGATGGAGCATGCAGCTGCAGTGCTCAGCCATGTGCGACTTGCACTAGTCGATGTGGACGTCCTGTATGGACAGTTGGAGACCGACTTTGGAGCAATACACGAATGCAGGGACCTCATCATGGAAGCGATGGCCTACCACGGTCTTTCACCTGAGACCAGACGAGGTTTAGACTGGCCACGGTCGAAGCTGAGGACAGAAATAAACGTAAAGGTATGTTAATAATTCTTTTAAAGTATTCAACTCTCCTGGAATTGCAGAAACGGAAAACTATTAAGGGCCAAGCTGATGAGACGTCGACAGTAGAAATGTAATACATCTACTGCCTTACAGTAGTTTTGAAGCAAATATCAATCATATTAAAACTGGAATTCCCTGTATTGGCAGAAAAAACGTCTTGATTTGCTTTGTACTTTTGACTTCAACAGACGTTGCTAAGTTTAAGCAAGGAAGCTTCAAGCAAGGAAGCCCAGGTCTTCACAGCAAAAGGATGGAGAAAGAGCAGCGATGTTTCGCTCGGAGATGGAGGATCAACTGTCACCGCAGCAGCTGTTGTTGAGAACGTGCTGTATATGCTGTTTTCATCATCTCCACATTTCAAGTCCTATGACCCAGCAACCAACTGTGTTAACACGCTATCTTCGCCAGCTGGTTACTCCTCCGGCGAAGCAAAGATGGTTGTTGTCGGCGCTAGGCTATTCCTTGTTATCAGTAGTAAAAGGAAAGCCCGTTTTTTCGACATTGCAGCGGGTCGATGGACAAAAATCCCTCCTGTAGCCGAGAACTGGGATGGAGTGGCTTTGGCAAGCTGCAAGGGAGTTGTGCTTGCAATTGGTGGTAATCAGCAAACCAAGGTTGAGAATGAGCCCTATAGATACACAGATACACCAATTTCAACAGTCCAAACGTTCGTCCCAGCAAAGAATTCATGGGAAACGGTGTCGTCCACAAAACAACCCCATGCGGGTGCAACTGCAATGGTGCAAGGTGACGTCATCTACATAGGAGGCGGTGTAACAGTTGTCAACAGTAGGACAGTTGACAACACCACTGTCGAGATGTGTAGGGTGTTTGTCAACGATGACGTGGCTGTTTCGGCATGGTCGGTGGTCCCTCAGCCTCTGTGCGTTCACAAGTATGCCTCGCAAGTCGCCGTCATCGACCGCAAGGCGTACTTCATCCTCGGCGGACAGATGCACTTCACCGGCAAGTTTGTAGACCATGACCGCACGTCAGAGGAAGATGTGGAGGAGATGTGTCAGGCGTTTCGGAAGGATCTCCAGTTTGGCAACGTTGTGTGTGTCACTTTGTTGTTAAAGAAGAACAATTACAATAGCCAAGACGGTATCCAATAAGCAATACAGTATCCAATAGGCAAGACAGTATCCAATAGGCAATACAGTATCCAATAGGCAAGACAGTATCCAATAGGCAAGACAGTAATCAATAGGCAAGACAGTACTAGTATCCAGAAGGCAAGACAGTATCCAATAGCCAAGACGGTATCTAATAGGTAAGATAGTATCCAATAGGAAAGACAGTGCTAGTATCCAATAGGCAAGACAGTATCCAATAGCCAAGACGGTATCCAATAGGCAAGACAGTATCCAATAGCCAAGACAGTATATCCAATAGGCAAGACAGTATCCAATAGGTAAGACAGTATCCGATAGGCAAGACAGTATCCAATAGGCAAGACAGTATCCAATAGGCAAGACAGTATCCAAAAGGCTAGGCAAGGCAATAGGCAAGACAATGTCCAATAGGCAAGACAGTATCCAATAGCCAAGACGGTATCCAATAGGCAAGACAGTATCCAATAGGCAAGACAATATCCAATAGGCAAGACAGTATCCAATAGGCAAGACAGTATCCAATAAGCAAGACAGTATCCAATAGGCAAGACAGTATCCAATAGGCAAGACAGTATCCAATAGGCAAGACAGTATCCAATAGGCTAGGCAAGGCAATATCCAATAGGCAAGACAATGTCCAATAGGCAAGACAGTATCCAATAGGCAAGACAGTATCCAATAAGCAAGACACTATCTAATGGGCAAGACAGTATCCAATAGGCAAGACAGTAATCAATAGACAAGACACTGTCAAATAGGCAAGGCAGTAACCAATAGGCAAGATAGTATCCAATAGGCAAGACAGTATCCAATAGGCAAGACAGTATCCAATATGATATTAATAGGCAAGACAGTATCCAATAGGCAAGGCAGTATCTCTTGTGTTAAATGTTGGAATAAAAAAACCGCACAGTATGTAGAGTCACATACCTTAATATGCTGATTGATTGCCGTGACGTTGTACCATGACCGTTGGGAGATGCCGAGGTCCCGCGCCATGGGGTTGTGTGTGACCGACACTCCGTCTGGAACCTCGGGCCTCCTGCTACCGGCCGCTGATGACGTGTACACATCGTCATAGAACTGTGCCCGCTGGAGGAACTCTGCTATAGGGTCGTCTCCTGGATGGACACGTTTGAACTGCCATTAAGCCACTGTCACACATAACCGAATATAGCCTCCCGAACACTGCCGAACTCCCCCCAACCATGGTTAGCAGTAGGTCAGGAGCAAGGTCGGCTGGTGTTCGTCGAGGTAGGTTACTGTTCAGCTGCGCCAGCCAAAACGTTTCGAACTGTTTAATTCGGGAGTGGATGGGAGGTTGGGCCATGGTTGGGAATTGGTTGGCTGGTGGTTGGGATTAGGTCAGCAGTGTTCGGGAGTCAAATTTGACTCAAATTTAACTCAAATTCGATTCATATAGAAAGGCAGGCGTGGCCTAAATCTGGTCAGACTTCTTTTTTTTTAATTCAACACAAGACAATGTAATGACAGGGACATTGTGGCGCTGCACTCAAGTTTAAAACTTATATTAACAGCGCCACAAGACAAAAATACAATAAACATATAAATACGATAAGTTGGCATAACAGTGCGCCGAAGTCCCACCACCGCAAAACATTAAATCTGGTCATACTGCTGCCGAACTTCAGCCATGGTCGGGGAAGGTTCTGGATATCTGACAGGGGCCTAACACATCTACTACGGCCCCAGAACACCGTGCAATGATAATGTAGATTTGTTGAGTACTGTACCTTGTATTCCGACCACGGTGCCGACCCCGTAGTGGTGAAACGCTGACTTGAACTGAGACCAGGGTTCTCTCAGGACTGTGACGTAAGAAGCGCCATGGGGGAAGACGTTACGTAACGCACGTTTGTCATAAACGGTCCTCTCTACCAGCAGGTCGAAGTGACGGGTGTGCCGAGGCCGGTAGTGCTTCCTCTGTACCGGGCCTGGCCATCCAAGATATCTATGGGAAGAACACGTTATGTTTTATATGTGATAGTGTATAATAACCATGGTGGGGGAAAGTTTGGATATCATCGTCAAACGGCAAGTCACGCGTGCGTGTGTGTGCGTGTGTGTGTGTGTGTGTGTGTGTGTGTGTGTGTGTGCGTGTGTGCGCGCGTGTGTGTGTGTGTGCGTGCGTGTGTGTGCGCGCGTGTGTGTGCGTGTGTGTGTGTGTGTGTGCGTGCGTGCGTGCGTGCGTGCGTGCGTGTGTGTGTGTGTGCGTGCGTGCGTGCGTGCGTGCGTGCGTGCGTGTGTGTGTGTGTGTGCGTGCGTGCGTGCGTGGGTGCGTGCGTGTGTGTCTGTGTGTGTGTCTGTGTGTGTGTCTGTGCGTGTGTCTGTGATGGGATCTCAGTAAAGGTATATTGCAAAACAAAGTCAATGTAATAAGATATCGATCTATATACAGAAACTTACAGGTCGTCCTCCCCTCCCCGCGGAAGGACGAACTCCAACTTCCTCTCATGTCCGAACCGATGGAACATGGACGCCATTACGTCACTTCCGGTCCTGGACAACAGAAAACACACATCAGCAACTTAAACAATTCACCTTTTTCCCATTACCACGATGCCTAGCGACATGGGGTCGGAATTGTGTTCCTTTCGTGTTTTTACATTCGTTGATGACAAAATCTGAGATAGTGAAAGTTGGTCCCTTATCGACCCCCTGGCTCCCATCCTGGGAACTAGCTAGCAACTCCTCTTTTCCAAGGTAGTACAAAAATGTCTACAAATCAAAATACACAAACAAGCATTTGGATTCCTGTTGAAGACATCTTGTTTAAAAACAATGCAGAGACAAATATATGAATATATTGATTAATGAAATAATATATACGATCATCGTTCTGCGCATGCACCTGTCCGTTTGGATGAAAACCAAGTTGGTCTGCTCTGTACATCCGGGGTCTTTATACATGGGACATGCGCAGTAACCTAGACAGTCGGCAACAGTCTTCGGTGCACCTCTTCGTAGCACACAACGGAGAAAAATGGACAAATGATTAGAATTTCTGGTTAAAAAACAACACATAAATATCAGATAACTATTCGTAGCAAACACCGGAGAAAAATGGACAAATAATTCGAATTTCTGGTTTTAAAAAACATAAATGTCAGATAAATCAGTAACTGATTGTTACCTTGTCGGCTGCAGGTCCTTTTTCCACTGCCTGGTCGTCTTCTTACTTTTCAGGGAGATCACCACCAGAGTCGACAGCAAAATTAGCACAGCGAGGACCCCTACCGGACGATATTTTACCTGCACCGCGGCCATGTTGAAACCACCTGTTACGCTGTTATCTTCAACCTTCTTTAAAAGCAGAAGGATTTCATGGGTTTCACGGCACAGAAACGCAGCGCAGGGTCCTGTACGATAAACGTTTATCTTCAAGCGGTAGACAGGTACAAGAACATCGTTACAACATTGTGTGTTGGGCGGGCACGATAGCATGGAACACAGTTCAGTTCAGTTCTTCCATTTTTGGAAAACACTGGCCACACAACGTCGTCATCTCATAGTCCAACATCTATGAAAAAATGTAACATCCTACGAAAGAACTTTAACTGAATAATGCTCCTAGTGTAGGACACCGGTACCACGCGAACAACAAAACAGCAACAAAATGATCTAGGGGTAGTCCATTAATTGTAAGGGGAGGGTTTGTAGCAGGGACCGCACAAAAAGTCCCCTACCAGTTTGGACGTCCCCAGTGATGCCAAACAATAGTTTGTTATTCTAGTGGCCGGTCCCGGTACAATGACTGTGTCCGTAATATAAACAAACTACTAGGGGTCCAAACTTATGTCACTTTTTTCCGAGCGCAAGAGCTATCTACCACCCAAAATTCGTGACCCTAGCATGTCCAGATCACGAGATATCCAAACCGGAAGTTCTGCTGCAGTACCATAACAAGCCGCTAGGAAGCCTAAAATCTAGTCCTTTTGAGGTCTCATCAAGACCTACCCACTTACCACGTTTTATGACAATCCATTTATAGCTTCTTGAGTTATCGTGCTAAATCACACACACATTTTCATACAGCAACAAACTCTACGATTTAAACCCGGATATCGATTTTACTTATCGATCTATAGCCTCTGGCTGTTTTTGAAATCCATAGAAATATATAGCCTAGCATCAGGCTTTCAGGCACGGATCCTTGTAGTGCGCTTATAGCTTGTAGGATAATCCGTAATGAGTGCACATTCGAGGCCTGAGTTGAGACTGCTGTTTATTGTGCCGCACACATGTTACCAGGGCATTGTACCACCATGATACCAGCTGGAACTGGAACTATTGGTTTAGTCAGCTTTGTGCTTTCAGAATAGAGGGGTTGACAATAGAGTTGGATATGATGGGGAGGGGGGGGGGGGCGCAAACGAGTCCAGACATCTTTTTCAAGTCTTATTTCGTACGCCTATATCTGCTTGGAGATTAGTATTGAATAGAAGTTGTTGTGATACGGCGTGCATTTTCTTAGGCGTGTCCATCTACTTTCTACTTGTACAACTGATAAGAATAAAAAATGAGAGCTTCAGAAGATCCATTGGCTGCTGTGGACACAATGTCTGGAACAGTCTACCACCAGACACACGCATAGCCCCAACTTTGGCTTCTTTTAAGAGACTCTTAAAGTAGCAGAAATCAGAAATGATCAAAACGAACGGACACGAACCATGTACCAGCTCTTATCGTATGTATGTATTTTGTACCATGTATGTGTAAAAATATGTGTATATATTTATTAGGACTTTAAATCATGTAAACTGTATCTTTGTTATATATTTTGTCTGACCCTTACCTCTTCCCTCATGACCTCAATAAAAAGCAGCCTACATTCCGATTTGAGCATCTCATGAATAAAGAATGGTTCAAACAAATAAAATCAAACAAAAAGACCGCTGTATTTGTTCGGTATGAATCAATATTCTGCAAACGTTTTGTCTCCAGGCAACACAAGTGTTATTCTGTGCACCGTAGGCTACCAATGTATCCTTTCCACTCCGAAACCTTTTCAGTATTACAAAGGCTACTAGTGCTTAAGCCTTGGACACGAATAGGCTAAAACCTTCTATAGTTAAACGCTTGACCTTCTAGTTGTATAACGGGCTAAGATTACGCTGCCTGCATACATGTATATAAACCATTGGGCGGTTAAAGATCGTACTAAGACAAGAAGGTTCCACTTATATCTACAGGGTTAGGCAAGAATCTGAAGTTTCTGGTATGTTAGTGTTTTGAAGGTGTTTCATCATTTTGTCGTACAATTTCTCTGCTCTAATGTACCCCCTTTTTATCAATGGAACAGTCCATAGGTAACACTAGATAAAGAGAAACATTGAAAAATAGTTCAAAATGGGACTGTCCATATTTCATCCCTTAGGGCTCGGTTTAATAGGCCGGTAGTCACGTGATTGTTGATCTTTTATACGCTGAGATCCCCTACTCGTGTCAGCTCCCTTGGGACGTCAATTGTTTACCCGTCGCCATGGCGACAACAGGTGTTGTATTTCCTGTCTAGCGACCTCCCGACCCGGACTTATCCTAACAGGTATTTGGCGTGTTCAGTGCGCGGCCTTTACCGCGTCACTAACTACTCCCCTGTGGCCACTTGTGGAGTGAACTATCTAGCGTGGAAGCAAAGAAAGTCAGGGTTGAACCAGGGTTGCTGTTTTGGACGCCATTTTCTTCTCTGTGCCGGGAGTACAATATTCAAGCAGACGGACCGGTTGGTTTTAAAATGGCGGCGGCGGCGGCGATGTCAGCTCGTTCTCCCCGGCGCCGAGCGGACAGCCCGGAGAGCCCTCGGCTGCTCTCGGTCATCTCCGAAGGCTACCGGAACCGTCTCCGGATCCCTTCGTACGAAGAGACCGAGAAGTTCAGCTTCGGGCCCGTCTACGAAGACAGCATCTTCGAGATCATACACAAATACCTCGAGTTAGACACTCACCACAGGGTGGCTTACGTAGGCGACCCTGTAGGCAGTCTGGCACAGAAAATACAGGACCATTTCTGTCTGACTCAGCCCGTGGTCGCCATCACACCGGGAAAGGTCCACTACGAACCTACTCCCGACCGTCGCCGACTTCTCCCGATCGAGATCCAAAACGTCGGGGCCGAGCAGTACTTCCGCGAGGCGGCGCAAGACTTCCCTTCGGTCTACAGCGCGGCTCCCTTCGACCGCATCATCATGTTCGACGCGATAGAACACATCCAAAACCTGCGAGAAACCTTCGGTTACATCTTGAAGACGCTTCACGAGTTTGGCAAGGTTTTGGTCATCCACCGCCCAGGTCCATTGAACACCTTACCGTATTTTACGGACCTCAGTAACAGGGTTCGGGAGTTGGACGTACCGTACATCAACATCCTACAGGACATCCAGGCCTGTAAGGCTGATGTAGAATGGGAGCTAGAACAGTTACCTGTGGTCATACCCAAACTCAAATGGCTGGCAATGCTCAAGGAAAAGTTCCCACCGCAGGTAAGGAAACAGATATGTAGACACTTATTTTGATTGTAATGATATAAACCATTGTATACGTGTACAAAATGTAGTTTAAAGTTGGTCACTCTAAACGCCACCATATAATATAATATAAATCAAAACATTGGTGGGTATTATAGTGCATCAGGCCATTTCATTATACACATTCTGTGAGATATATCAATATCAATACCAATGGTTTATTTCAGAAGTATAATGAAAACAGTACAATGTTGGGCTGTAGAGTATGTTGCACCTCGAAGCCATATGCTGAATTGCATGAATATAGCACATACACATTGTTTATAAAATTATGATGCCGCGACGTTTGAAACATTAGATTTCTAAAATACCAGTAAAATGAAACGTTCTAACAATGACAATAAATACATTACTATTTATTCAAGAGTTTGACGAGGTATGGTATTGGGCTCTTGTTACAGCGCTCGGTACGTACTGGCTTTCTGTTTTGTCTGGTGACCCTGCCGCTAACATTACCCCTAAGTTGAGGTAACCAGTGACTGTACAGATCGGAGTTGTACATCTATACCTTCGTGGCGAACCTAGCGCACATAGCGACCCTTCGGTCTTCTTGTGTAAAGTGTAAAGTTCTGCGCGGTAAAACTCAATTACGCTCTATTTCGCCATGTAAATGGCCCGAATGAATGAGCTTTCGTCATTGTTCCGCTTGACACAAACAACACAGAGTCAATATTTTGGTCAGCGTGCCTAGAGGCGACAACATAGCTATAGATCGCGCTTTTTCTAGGTCAGAGTCCGCTTGGCAAATTGCTCAAAAGCCCGAATGAGAAAAATTTCCAATGTGACAGGAAAGTATACATGTATTCATGGTATTGTAGACATTCATGATTCAGAAGTTATCAATTTCTAGATTTTACCCAATCGCCCCACACCATGTACCGTTAAGTGTACATATCTTACATTTCTGATAACAATTGCCAACGTAACGGGAGCCTGTGTAGTACAGACTAAGCTTAGCCATAGCTGCCAATCTAGCTGACGTTGTGGCCAACAAAATGTTTCAGAAATCCAACTCATGTTCCAGTCGCCTACGTTACAATCAAATATTAAAATTTTCCAAATTGAATCAAACATTGTTCCAAACAGGACACCGTATTGTGACGTATAGTATACGCTTATACAATAACAATGTGTTACCAAGCAACACTGCTTTATTAGATAAATCTCATCAGTAGATCGATATCGATGAAAGATCGGCTGTATTATGTGTTCTACTGCGATCATGTAAACACAGGTGTTTGCTCATTTTCGCGCCATTTGTTGTTTGATGATAACCTCCAGGTTACAAGGGTCAAAGTGCTTTAAAGGGGCATTATGTAACATTTTGCACCAAAAATTGAAATATCTTAATTGAAAATATCTTCATGTGATTGTCATTTACTTCCACTTTTCAACATATTTATGCAATTATCTCACATTTCTGACATTTATGGTTGACGTTAAAACAGCCCACACGAAGCGCACACATTTTGTGGCACCACCACAAACTACCAAAATGTAAACAAACATGGCTGACAGCTGTGTTTCGAGCTTTTAAACACACTCGTACGGTGTAATATTTTGGCACCTCCACTCCCTGAATGGCACTTATATGCAATGGAGTAGGGTTGATTCAACAACAAGAAATGGCCAGAAAATTTACTTTTTGTATCCTCCTAATGTTACGTAATGCAGCTTTAACTGATACTAGTACGCTCTTGCTATGAAAATGAGATAATTTTAGTAGCTAGGGGTAACATAAATGCAGTTACACAAACATTTCTGGGGGGGGGCTTTTGAACAGGTGATCTTGATCAATATTGATAAATTTGATATAAGCGCGTCAGTTTAATGAAAACAATGTGCGTAGAAGGAGCATATTGCGTGCCCGTCTTGTCACACCGACTTTGGGTCGTGTTTGCTTGGTTTGGCGATAAACGATAAACGCTGACGAATGATTAACTTTTTTATTAAAATATTTCTGCATTTTGAAATACGTGTGTGTGTGTGGGGGGGGGGTTATGGACTGAACAGACGGCCAGCAAGTGGTAGGCAAAAAAGCTGGCGGTGGTTGGATGATTTGCCTACCAACAATTTGCATGTGCCTACCAATAATTTGCATATGCTTACCACTAATTGATGTATAAACAAAACCAGCGATCGCTCTTAGACCCCGTTCAAATGAAATCGCTCAAAGCGGTTTCGATGTGGTTTGCCCGGATTTTGGATTCTGAACGAGGAATGTGGTTTACCCGAATCGCGCTCAAAGCGATTCCGTTTGAACGGGGTCTTATAGAAAATGGTAACAAAAACTTATCTCAGTGTGCGCCTTCTCTTGCAGGTTCGGGTGATGAGCGACTACGAGGTGTCCAACGGCATCCGAGAACTTTCGGAAGGCATGCTGAAGTACCACGGCGAGACGCTAGAGTTCATCGACCGCCTCATGTTCATCACCATCTCCCACCCGCTCTTCGACACCAACTACCCCAGCATGCAGCGCGCCGGCGGAAGTGCAATCGTGCCATTTCCGGGCATGGAGGAGCTTCAGTTCCAAATGCCCATCACCGAGGACTTGAACAAGTTCTTAGTTAAACCACCCCCAGAAGAAAGAGTGAAAAGGATACGGTAGACTTTTGAAATTTAAACAAATAATGACTTTGTGTAGTTTATTTCTTGCAAATACCGGTCAGCATTCTTTAGCATTCTTAATCTTAAGCAAGGAGGTCTCCACTTCAACCTCCTTATCTTAAGTGAACATGTTTCGATTGCGAGATAGTGGGGTATCGTTAGATCTTATATATTCGCTGTTAGGTTATAGGCTACTCATGGTCATGATATGTGCCAAATCTCGCGAGAAAAGCCAACGAGAATTTCTGCTTTATGTCCTGACCTCCACTGTTACGGGCTGCTCACAGGCAATAGCCATCCTATATATCCATCCGCGCCTAACACTATGGGATCACTATCAGTAACCGTTTGAACAAGTACAACAGAGGTAAACTAAGGAAACTACATAAATAGTACGAAAGACTTGTTTCACGTAGACAGTTTATTTTGTTACCATTTGGACCGTGTTTACGATACATTATTTTACACATGTGTACAGATTACCGTGAGTTTGTCAAACAAATCGGTGTTTTTATTGAATGATGAAGGTAGTACTGAAATTATTCTGAAAATGTTATGTTTTTTTACAAGCTAGTTGATTGTGATGGCTTTAGAGCTATGTTATATTTCGATAGTGGCGCATTGTGTTAAACTCCTTTAATATTACAATCTCACAGGTTGCATTATGTGTAATAAAGAAGCTAAAAATGTCTCATAACGTGATATGTTTCTTTTGGCATCCTTCCTTTGAATGATACTATCTAGGGCTTGAAATACCAGCTGCATATGCAGGTTATTGCAAGTAAAATTGGAGCTGAGCAAGTATTTCTGATGTTTACCTGCACCTAACCTGCACTGGTCCATGTACTGGGTTTATATACAAATGTAGGTGTATGTGTATTTTCATTAGCTGTATTGACTGTCATCACTTATGAAGTGTAAAAGAAATAATGGCAACGGTTTCTGAAGAGTTTTTAGTATGATCCATACTTCCTAAATTGTGAGTACTGCAGGTAAAATTTGTCTGGTGCGGGCAATTTTCAATGTTACCTGCACCAGTACAGCTAGGTATGCAGGAAAAGTATTTTGAGCCCTGTTATCTGACAAGAATGGCATCTTTCCTTTGGATGGCAGTGGTTTTTGAGACTTTCCAACAAAGTTGTTGAAGAGGTAGTTGCGACTTCGCATATAAGGAAATGAAAAGAAAATGTTTCTTTACGAAAAAGCTCTCAAAAGTGCACCTTTCTGCAGCTTAAAAAATGCTATTTTTTCTCTTGCAACATATGGCTACAGCCTTCACGCCCCTGCCACGTGCCATGCACGTGTTGTCCACGGGATAGGCACCCTCCGCTCGACCGTCCTTCTCGTACACATTACAACCTGTCAACAATGTGCCTGAAGGACAGGTGACAGCAACCTGAAAAAAAAAAACGAAATTGGTAACTACGTGCGTACGAAGTTGAAAAATGTGCTAAACATTTGATTTTGCAATATTTCAATATTCCCAATATTTTGGCTCCACATAGTTGGAACATAATGATATGCATCCACGTTACAAGTATTAATTCAGAATCATTGGCTGCGCCATCTTGGATCTATGCGTTCCTCCAGCATGGCGGCAGTACGTCGGCAGAACGTACTACGCCTGCGCAAAACCCGGAATTTTCGGAGTTTTTGTTGGATGTTTGTTCAACGTTGCATCAGAATTTTGACGATGCAGACGATATCGTTTCCAACACAACATTTGAAAACTACAGACGTCATGTCATTCTTAAATCTGACCTTAAAAGAGACGTTCTAGCGAACTGCGGGTTTCGCGCAGGCGCAGTACGTTTTGCCGATGCGCACATGGTGACAGCTATGAATATATACATGACCTATGACGTCAGAGTATTGCACAAAGCAACTAAAGTCAATTCAATCATCGTCTTCATTTACCTGAGTTTCTCCTGTCTTTGCCTCTTCTGACCACACAGCCTGGCACTTCATGTCACGTGACTTACAGCAGGTGGCGTGCGCCGTGACGCCACTTCCGCCCTCTCCGTTCTGTGCCGAACACTTCCGGAGCGCAGACGGAATCAGCCCGAATAGCCGGGACCGTTCCGGACGGACGCCGTCTATAAAACCTGTCTCCGAACTGGCACTGCACCCTGGGAAAATGATTGAAATTTGCACATTGATTCGGGCAAAAAGGATGTGCTTTCACCAACGTGTGTTTGTTTATTTGTTTGTTTGTTTGTTTGTTTGTTGGTTGGTTGGTTGGTTGGTTGGTTGGTTGAATGGCTGTTTGAATGGATTTTGAAGATTTTCATGTGTTTTTTTGGGTCGATGTGTATTCGTTTGTGTGAGAAATGAATTATGCTGCTGTGTTCAGTCTAGACGACTGAATCGACGGCTGAAATCGACCGCCGAATCGGCGGCCAGTTTCTTACCTACAAGCGTGTCGCAGGAAAACACAGTCCGGTCACACTTGGCCTTGACTTCGGCATCGTCACGACTTGAAGACTTCCCGGACTTCTTGAGGTAACACCGTGCACCTGGCCAGCTGCAGCACCTGGCGGTAGCGTAAACACCTGTTCCACCTGCACCGTTCAGAGCGACGCAGGCCTGTCTGCCATTGGGCAACTCCTTAAATAGAAAATAACAAATCATGGTAAATTTACACTGAATCTGAAGTGGCATCGCTACTAAAATACTACCGAAACCGTTCAAAAACAGAAACGCCTAGCACAAGACCACAACAAGCATAACAAACGTAGAACAGCATCATTGTCCATAAAGCCCCTGTCACACATAGCCGAATATGGCCTCCCGAACACTGCCGAACTCCCCCCAACCATGGTTAAGAGTAGGTTGGGAGCAAGGTCGGCTGTGGTTGGCTGGTGTTCGGCGAGGTCGGCTACTGTTCGGCTGCGCCAGCCGAATGTTTCAAAATGTTTAAATTAAACACTTGGGTGTGGACGGGAGGTTCGGCCACGGTTGGCTGGTGTTCGGAAGTAGGTCAGCAGTGTTCGGGGTCAAATTTGACTCAAATTTAACTCAAATTCGATTTGATTCGTATGGAAAGGTGAGCGTAGCTTAAATCTGGCAAGACGGCTCCCAAACTACAGCCAACCTTGGTTGGTTGGTGGTCGGGAGAAGGTTCTGAATGTGTGACAGGGGCAACCTGTATTTGTTAGATCCAGTGGAAGCACCGTTCAGTACCAAGGACAAGCACAAATATCTAATCAACACTACGGCATCACAAATCGCTTGCTGTGCCTACCGTGTTAAACTCTCCCGCCCTCATACCTCCGTCCGCAGCCAGGGACGAACATCCCATAATAGTCTCGTTGACGTTGCAGGCGGCAGATGCCGGGTCTCCGTCCCCCCCTCCCGACTTAATGGACCAGACCGTCCGACAGGCCGGAGTCACTGAGAATAGAAAAGGAGATACAACTAGATCTATTTCTCTAGATAATTCAACAGATGTTGTACTATATAAATACATGTGTATTACAGGAGTAACTTTCATTATTTCAGATTCTGTCATCAACGAATGTAAAAACACCAAATGAACACATAAATTCCGAACCCCTGGCGCTATGCATCCTGGGAATGGTAAAAAAGTGGATGTCCCTAGCACGTCGGCAGAACGTACTGCACCTGCGCGAAACCCGTAATGTATTGTGCATAGCACTTTGGTAGAACGTCTCATATAAGGTTGTATTAGAGCATATAAGGTTGACAGCCTGTCTGTAGTTTTCAGATGTTGTATAGGAAAAGATATCGTATTCAACAGGCAAAATTTTGATGCAACGTTGACCAAACATCCAACGAAAAACATGAAAAATCAGGATTTTTCGCAGGCGCAGTACGTTCTGCCGACGTGCTGATGTCCCTACCTCTAGGCTGGAAGGCCGACCGTTCGGGGATGTGCAGCAGCTTGTTGGGGGTCTGGAGCCGCATGTCCCCCGGCACGTCGCTCAGGTCGATCCGGTCACTCACCGCGTCCTGAAGCAGCTTCATCCTGATCTGCGCAGGCGTCAGACTGGGGTCCTCATCCAACATGGCGACCACCACGCCTGAAGGTCAAAGATATGGAAAATGTAGTGGCAGAAAGCTAGGCAAGAGACAGGCCCAGGGGAAATGATTAACTTTGGGGGAACCTAGCGATTTCCTTTGGAACTGCAAATTGTAAGACCCATAGCTAGAGAATACTATTATAAGCTACTTTTTCTACTATTAGAAGTTTCTTTTCCTAGTATACAAGTGTTGCCTCCCCATTCTATGACATGTACCGTGGTTGTATTGTATAAGATTACTGTGACACGTATACCTGCTACATATACACACAAGAAAAACAGGAAAAAAACAACAACAAACAAACAGATAATACAAGCACAGACTGTACCACACACTAGTACCTGCTACAAGCGGGGCAGCTTGAGAGGTCCCGCTGCTGACTCTGAAACAGTCGTCACACCTGGCACCTGCACTTCGCACCCGGACCGCTGGGGCCAGGATGTCCACGCACCGACCGTAGTTGGTCTGGCGGTACGTGCCGTCTGCAGGGTTGGTACCGCCGACAGTAATCACCTACACGAAAATAGTGGCAGAAAATGTCAAGACACAACGAACGATCCCGCAAAATCCCCCCCCCCCCCCATGTGCTAGTAATGGACATGACAAATGCATAATGTTTACCTTCACATGGTGTAGCCTAACAAACTACTGCTCTGTTTATCCTTACTCAGACAAAGAACATCATCCTATATAATGTCCTTGCTCAAATACATGCATATATATTGTGACCAGCTTCTCCAACTCTGTCCAGCAACTTGCTACATAATGTAACCCAACACCACAGGGTGTCTGCTACAGAACCAGTTACCATGGTGACAGACATCTGGTCCAGGTCATTGATTTTATTCTATTTATGTTTGGAGATAAAGAACAAGAAGAAGGAGGAGAAGAAGAAGAAGAAGAAAAAGAAAAAAAAGAAGAAAAAGAAAAAAGAAGAAGAAGAAGAAAAAGAAGAAGAAGAAGAAGAAGAACAACAACAACAACAACAACAACATCTCACCTCCTCCTCGCTGCCCGGTACGTACTTGCAGGCGTCTCTCCGGTCGTTCCCGGCGGCTGCGACTACAGGCGTGCCGGTCGCCACCAGTTCTCGCGCCATCTGGTTCAGCGTGGAGGCGTTTACCCCACTCCGAGAGCCTTGGGCATTAAAGAAGACAGATACTTTTCAAGACTCGAAACTATGTCTTTAAAAAGTAAGAAATGATACTGGTTATTCTATCAAAAAGTGCCGAACTCGATATAAGAAATGTCTCGTCTATATCTAAATCTCTTTTAATAGACGCCCAAAGTCAAGTTTATAAGCATTTGGCGCAACCATACATCTGCTTGAAGATACCTGCAAGAGACTCATTTCTTTTAACCTGGTAACTATTCTCCACAGGCCGGCTTAGGGGTGTTTTAGAGGCCCCATCAGATTTTTTCTGACAGCCTATCTTTCCAGCCGGCCTTTCTGATTACTGCTGACTTGTAGCTAGACGAGGTAATCAAAATTGAGTCCGTAGAAACCACCGGCGTGCGCTACAGGGCATGGGCGGGTGGGCAACACTCCCAGCACCGTAGAGGTACCGGGGAGCGTACGATGGCTACCAGGCTAATTTCTCAGTCTTACCTCGAAGAGACATGACGACGACAGACCGCCTCCCCGCTGTGTTGTTTTGCACCTGTTTGGCGACGTGGTTGATGCCGAGAAGGATGGTGCTAGAGTCGCCGTTCCCGAGATCGTCCAGTACCCGTACACTCCTCAGCCGAACCCCGCCCGCAACACCGAACCGCCGCCCGCCCACAAGGGCAGCCACGTGCGTGCCGTGCCCGTTCGCATCGGCACCCTGAAACAACCGTGTCTTTGTGAGTGTTCTGCTGCAGTACCAAGGTCAGGCACCAGGAAGCCAAAATTTGACCTTGACCTTTGTCTTCCTAAGACCTACCTACATACCACATATCATCACAATCCATAAAGGCGTTCTTAAGTTATGCTGACCAAAAATTTTCGGAAACACACAGACACACACACACACAGACACACAGACAGACAGACAGACAGACACACGAAAAACAATACCTTCATTTTTCATGAAGGTAAAAAAGCTGTAGGAAGATGAGAAAAAAAGGCATATAGACAATCAAATAGATAGCATACAAACAAACATCTCGTCTTTTGAATAGTTGGTATACGTACCTGCTTTGCTCAAAACAAACAAACAAACAAACAAACAAACAAACAAACAAACAAACAAACAAATAGACTCTGATGAAGAGTGATGGATGTCACTCGAAACGTCCGGAAGTAATCTCCGTAATTTATCCAGTAGTAGAGTTCGAATTGTCCAGCTTTGAATATTGTTTACCTGGATGTCTAACCTTCATCAACAAAACATATAGACATGCAAATAGATAGCAAACAAACAAACAAAAAAATAAACAAACAAAGCATCTCGTTTTATCCATAGTTTGTGTACGTACCCGGTTTGTTCCGTCCGAATCGAAGGCGTCGTATCCGGACCAGCTGGCTCGGCCTTCGAATTCCTGATGGCTGTACCGGATTCCGGAATCCAAGACATACACGTCAACACTGCTACCCTCACCTGGATACCAACAAATCATACCATGTTTTTTTACTACCATACATCTGCTTGCAGATTAAAGGGGCATTATGTAACATTTTTGCGCCAAAAATGAAATATTTTAATTGAAAAAATCTTCATGTGATTGTACTTTAGTATCAGTTTTCAACATATTTGTGCAATTATCTCACATTTCTGACATTCATGGTTGGCACTAAAACAGCCTACATGAGGCGCACTTAGTTTGTGGCACCACCACAAACTACCAGAATGCAAACAAACATGGCTAACAGCTGTGTTTCCAACTTTTAAAAACACTTTTCATATTTTGGCTTCCTGAATGACACTTATTTGCAATGGAGTAGGGTTGATTCAACTTACTTTGTAAAGAAATGACCAGAAAATTGACTTTTTGTGTCATCCTAATGTTACATAAGGAAGCTTTAAACCTTTCCTTGTAAGATCTATTATATTAGATAAAGATTCCGTACCGTTCCGCCGGAACTTCCTCAAATCTAGCGGCAGTGCAGGCTGGTCCAGCCGGTCCAGGTGCCACTCCTCCGAACACATGACCACCGTCTGAACCTCCTCGATGAAGTCTACGTCACGTAACGTCCGCATCTGTAACCATGGCAACGCATGTTACGTCATATGTTGCTGTAAACTATCAACGTGTTCAATACTCTGTAGAGGGGTGCAAGCCTACTAAAGACTTGGTGGAAGACAGCAAAAAAAAATGACGTCACTTACGATCGTCAGGGCCACGACAGGTAACCTAGCAACGATCACCATGAGCAGTTGGTCCATGACGTCATTGATATCGCCGAAGTCCAGCTGAAGACCGAGTTTCTTGGCTACCCTGGACGCGAGATCAACCTTTCTCCGAAATTGGTCAATGACCCTGTCCAGGGTAGATCGGGTAGACCCGCTTCTCAGCATAACAATATACCTAAAAAGAAAAGAAAAATCCAAGTTGGTTAATTCCAAATAGCAGGATAATGTTTACTTATGGTATAACGAAAATATCAGCATAAAATTTCATCTGTTGTATATAACATTATGGATAACTACTTTCCAGCATTCGAATTTTCGACCAGGCCTCTGTCACTTCCCCCTTCAGTTAAAAGCCATACATCGCCATGGTGATTTTTTTAAACCGCCACTCTTGTTAAATCAGTAAGCCATACTCACTTGTCCTTCACGCGCGTTTCTGGATCACCTCTGAAGACTGGCCGAAGGTCGCCATGGTAACGGCCGAGGATGGTCTTCATGACGACGGTTGGGACTCCGGGAATAGCCTGCGACTCCTCCCGAGGTTCATCCCGAGGTTCCTCCCGAGGTCGAAACAGCGACCCGTCTGCCAAACACACGCCAAACACGGCTACCAGAACGTACCTCAGCAACAACATTATCAAACAAAGTTTGAAAATACTACAAAACAGTCGTAAATTTTACGTTCTGAGTCACAATGCTTTTAAAACCTCGTTGTCTAAAGCACCACCTGCGAACTGAGAAAAAGCACCGAACAGGTCCGAATTTATACCCTCACGGCCAGCGGAAGACACCCGCCGGTTTTCCGCGAAATCTGCCAGGTTACAAGGGTCAGTGCTTTCCCACCGATGCCCTCTTAGAACTGTGGACCTGGCGGAAGTTTGAGTCAGCCAGTGGGCGGTCCACCTGTTAGCCCACACTTGTGACGTCATTAACGACTTTAGCAAGTTAGCAAACTGAAATTGAATACTAGTAGACGTTTGTTGTACCAAAATAGAACGGCTTCCTCAAACTTATCGATAAATCTAACTCTTACAAATAGCATGTGCGTGTCCGTGTGCAACTTCTTTTGTGTATGGTCGTCAGGATATGTCGTCCTCGCTTATCAAGTTTCCGCAGTTATAGGAAACATGCACATGTTAAACATCTGTTCTATCACTTGGAATCATGGACATTTTTCACAGTTCATGTCATGTTACACAGCCAATGAACTCGTTCTAGTTGCAAGTGCATGTTCAAGTTTATTCGCCGCCACCGCATATCTCAACTGTTAGCAATGTTACTAACCCTGCCATCTCAACGTGAGATTGTGACAGTGTCGTATATAATGAAATTTGTCGTTATTGTAGGTACTAAACAACTAGCCTCTACCAGGCTTCAGAAGCGGTTGGAAAGAGTAGAAATTGTCCAAATAGACAGATAACATGCCAGGGGAGTTGGTCCGCTAAAGGAGTACATTTGCCGCTCCAGACTCCGCCCAAAATAGAAATGACGTATTTCTATGCATTTTTACTTGCAGCAAGAAAAACATTTTATTTTTCAGTAAAAACTTTATAATGCTGCAAGCTTTGTTAACCGACATGAGGTGGTTTGGGACTTGGAATGGATTGTCTGACAATGGGACATACTTTTAATCGGCATCATAATAATATCTTTATGGGAAAATGATGAGTAATTTTGCTCCAAGCACCGCTATACTGGGGCATAATGCCGCATTCAAAAAATTTACTTGCCCACACAAGTCCCTGTGCATGTTTCCTATAACTGCGGAAACTTGATAAGGAAGAACGACATATCCTGATGACCATACACAAAACAAGTTGCCGCAGGTGCTCTTTGTGCCAAGTTAGATTCACCGGTAAGTTTCAGGAAGCCGTTCTATTTTGGTACAACAAACGTCTATTCACTAACAAAGAATCCTGATACGCAGTTTCTGGATGGACAACTTTGAAACGGAAATTTGTGGGCGGGAGTCATTCCAAGATGAAATGCAGATGTAGAGAACCTGACGTTATGTTATAGAAAAAGCAAATGATATCATAGTACCCCCACTCCACCCCATGTAAGATCAGGGGTGCTTCAAATAGAAAATCTCCAAAGAAACGGTTCATTTATTATCTCCAAGAAAAATGGAGATATCGTTTTTCGTCTGTCCGTGTATGTGTCTCTCTCTCTCTCTCTCTCTGTGTGTGTGTGTGTGTGTGTGTGTGTGTGTGTGTGTGTGTGTGTGTGTGTGTGTGTGTGTGTGTGTGTGTGTGTGTGTGTGTGTGTGCGTGTGTGTCTGTGTGTGTGTGTCTGTGTTTCTGGTCAACAAAAATTATTGAAGGCATTTATAGATTGTGATGATATTTGGTATGTTGGTAGGTCATAGAAAGACAAAGGTCAATGTCAAATATGGGCCTCCTGGCGGCTGACCTTGGTACTGCAGCTGAACTTCCGGTTTTTGTATCATTTCATTGCCAAATGATTGGACTTTTACATATCAAATATATGTAATTTGTGTTGAGGATATTTCATGGAGATATGAGGTCTCCGAATTTGGTGTTGGATATGAAGTCTTAAAACAGATCAGTATTTTCTGGTTAAATCCACTGGTGAAGACTTATCCACGTATGAGGCCGTGAGTGGGTATTTCTGATCTTAACAACAGTGTAGTATACAAGAATGTGCTCAAAACGTGTTTTATTTCAAACGTGTTTTATTTCAAATGAGCAATTGAGACTCCCACCAACTCGACCTCTATGAAAAGCGGCCCCAATTGCCGAATATATAGAGAAATTTCGAGTGTAAATAAAGGCACAAAGAAACCTAGAAACCTAAACAGTACTTATGAGAAAATGGGATGTTTATTCTTTATAAACTTCAAAGGCACATCATCCATATTTCTTCATAACTTTATTTATTATGATATAAAAACATTTGAATGTTACAGTTGATACCAATCTGAATGATATTGAACAAAGTTTGCATAGATTTTGCACATATTGTTATATATCAAGACGTATTTCAAATATAAAGTTTTAAAGAAGAACAAACCTGAAAAGTAATAACTATGACAAAATAAGGTATATGGAAGTATAACCAGTTTAAAGCAGAAGTACTGCATCTTTATTCTTGTCATTTACAAAAGCAGCTCACTTTTATTTTCGGACATAAATTCTTGATAAGTGTCACTCTCTTCCCACCAACAAGGCCAGGTAGTACTCCCCAAGCTGAGAGGAGACCGCTGGGAGTGCCTTCTTCTGTTTGGTGACTCACTTTCTGACGTCAGAACGCGGGGACCAATCAGATGAAAGTACTCGTAACGGTCTCCCCCTTCAAACTCTGCTTGGAGAGTAGCTGTGTATTAGCAGCAAAAATGTTGAGAACTTAACATAACGACAAATGTAGCTTTCGCGTTTTATATCACAAAAGCTCCTACAGTAAATCCACAATTAGCCTTGTTGTCAGACATTTGGGAGTCTTTACTTTCTTCTGCAGCAGATAGCCACAGCGTGCACGCCCTCCCCCTGTGTGCCCTTGCGAGCAGTGCAGGTGTTGTCTATCGGCATGGCGCCGTCAGCGTGCCCGCTCCAGTCGTACGCGTTACAGCCTGTCAGAACCCAGCCGGTGGGACAGGTAGCCGTTACCTGCATGGAACGTAAGGAATTCAATCAATAATCAATAAATCAATAAATCAGTCAGTCACTCATTGAATCAATAAATTGATCAAAATTCATCTGTTCATTAAATATCAATCATTTCTAGCAAGCCAGTTGTAATTTCATAAATTCATCGACCACATAATCTATCCAGGAAGCCGGCAGCCAGCCAGCCAGCCCGCCCTCCAGCTAGCCAGCCAGCCAGCCCGCCCTCCAGCTAGCCAGCCAGCCAGCCAGTTAGCCAGCCAGCTAGTCAGCCCGCCAGCCAGCCAGCCAGCCAACCATCCAGCCAGCCAGCTAGTCAGTCAGCCAGCCCGCCAGCCAGCCAGCCAGTTAGGCAGTTAGCCAGCCAGCCAACCAGTCTGCCAGCCAGTTAGCCAGCCAGCCAGCCAGCCAGCCGGCCAGCCAGCCAGCCAGCCAGATAGACAGACAGACAGACAGACAGACTGTCAGCCACCCGGTCAGCCACCTAACCATCCAACCAGCCAGTCATCACCAATCACACAGCTGCAAACAGACAGTGAAAAAATCTGTGTATTCGAAAAAAAAGAAGATATTTGTACATTACATACCTCAGCTTTAGGTGCGTTGGGTGACCTGTTGGACCAGACGGCCTGACAGTCCATGTTGTCGGCCCTGCAGCAGGTGGCGTGTGCCTCCACCCCGTTCCCGCCGTCGCCGTTCTGAGCGATGCAGGTCCGCAGCGGGAGACGGACGAACCTCAGCCGGGTAGAGGCGGGACGCGCGCCGTCGATCGACCTCGTGTCTGTGGCGGCACTGCAGCCTGGAGGACACAGAATTCAGGTAAAACATGAACACCCTTGTCCTGCTGGACCCATATAAATATGGGTTGCACATATATAGTGTCTGTATGCGGGTCCCGTATATTTATGGGTTAGGAGTATTTCTAACATGAATGCATCGCACCGCAGCAAAACGCGCCGAATGCCAAAGTAACTATGCCACAGCTGCGCAGAAGAAGTCAAGGGTTTAATTAATGACCTGATTAAAAATGAAATTAATGAAATAAATTATGTAAAAAAGGCAAGCAGGACAAGGGTTTTAACATAAGTAACATTACAAAATAAAACAGTACAGATTTTTAGGTCTGAACCAGGAAAAAATAAGCCACTATAGCATTTTTTTAAATTCATAAATCTAATTTCTGGTAAGATAATCTCTCTACCCATCTTTACGTCCGTATACGGAGGTATTGTTTTGGTTGTGTTTGTGTGCTTGTGTGTTCATACAGTTGAGTGACAGCACGTGGACGTAATTCCTTAACCACAGACCAAAAAAGGCCAGACACAGGGAGTTAGGTAACAACAGCTGGTCGGGAGCGAGCAAGAAGTTAGCATCGAGTCTGTTGGCCAGGTATCAGTGGGAAAATGCATAGACGTAAACAGAGAATAATGTATAAAACAAGAACTTTAACAAAAATTCTAGATATTTCACGGAGGTATGAAATTCTTGTTCAATTTTTTTTTCTGCCATTTTGTCCTGACCCTCTCACAAATTGTATTCTTCTCCCAGAACAGCTCTGGAAAATAAAAATGACTTTTGATAAAATAGAAATTCTCTCTGACTCAGCGATATTTAAAGAAAATTGCTTACTTGTGAGTAAGTCACCGTCGTTCCTCTCACACTTGATGTTGGCTCTGGCGCCATCTTGAGACGACGATCTGTCAGACTTCTCGAAGTAACACTCTGACCCGGGCCACACGCAGCACCGCGCCATGGCCCACACACCCGTACCACCGATACCGTTCTGGGCGATACACGCATTGATATCGCCTGGTAGAGCCTGTATATAGGGGAAAAGAGACGTGTTACGGCTTCGTTCGTGGTACGATTTTGATGATGTTAAATTTTCAACAAACAAACAAACAAACAAACAAACAAACAACCTACTGTAGTGTACAAAACCAACCTACAAAAAGAATCTACGACTACCTTTCCCAGAATAAGACGGCTGAATTTTATTGATCTAGAATTCATTTATGATGTTGGGAGGATGTTTGGGGTCAATTTCTCTCCAATCATCCTGACAGAAAACAGTTAATTATAGACGTGAACCCAGGGCACACTGTTTTGATTTATACAACAACAGCAAGAAGGAAGATAATATCTTGTGATTGTTATTCTGCTAACGGTACAGTCACTACTCACCGAGGTGAACTCCCCGGCCCGAAGGCCGTCATCAGACACCGAGGAACATCCCATCATGCTCTCGTTGATGTTGCACCGGACCGAGGCCAGTGCTCCGTCTGTGGTGTCAGACTTGATGGACCAAACCGTCCGACAGTTCGGAGTGACTGTAGGTCAGAAAAATACAACAATCTATATATAGACTATTAATGTAACATTTGCAAAGCAAATGCATAATGTTTACCACCGCATATGGTCTAGCCTAACAAACTACTGCTCTGTTTATTCTTACTCAAACACGTTCATATATATGGTGACACGAGGCCAACTCTGTCCTGCTACTTGCTACATAACGTAACCCAACGCCACAGGGTGTCTGCTACAGCACCAGTTACCATAGTGACAGTCGCCTGGTCCAGGTCATTGACCTTATTTGTTCGGAGAAGAAGAAGATGAAAAAACGGAGCAAAAACAATATGTTTTCGTTCTGCGAAGGTAAACATAAGGATATTAACGACACATTCCTGTGGATATAATACATACTATAAGGCTCGCCCCTGGGGGCCGGATAGATAAAACATTATGATGCCTTACTTCCTGAGCTGAAGTCAGATGATTGTGGGATGTAGACCAACTTGTTGGGAGTCATGGGTTTCATCTCGTCCGGGATGGGGGTAAAGTCGATCCTGTTTGTGGCAGCGTCGAACAACAGCTTCATCCGCAACTGCGCAGGCGTCAAGGTGTTGTCCTGTTGCAGTATGGTCGCTGCCACGCCTAGCAACGGTAGGAGGGATGTATAAATGCATGCATTTTGGAATTTTTTCATTGAATCCTTTTGGATGAAATCAACTCCTTACTAAACTGCGAAATTATGTCTATTTAGTCTATTTCCCTTTTATGTTAGGGTCAAAATAATAATGTATGTGTAATGTGGCTGATTTATTATTGAATCGTTTCCTCTTTGCGTTTGCATGAAATCTGCTTCGTATGAAAAACTGCAAGATTGTGTCTATCTAGTCTGTTTCTCTTTTATATTAGGGGTTAAGGTAACAAGATATATGTAACACCGCGAAGAGAATATTTGAATTTGCTCGCAAATGATAGCTTTCTAGCGACCATGCATACTCTTGTGACCCAGAAACTGGTAGCCTGGCCTGGTAGCCCGGCATGGTAGACCGCTTAGACTTTTCCGTAAACCCCATTTCTAACGGCCGTACCTGCAACAAGAGGCGTGGACTGTGACGTCCCGCTCAGCTCACGGCTGCACGTGTCACAGGCGACGTCAGCGCTCACCACCTCCTGCCCAGGCGCCAAGATGTCCACGCACCGCCCGTAGTTGGTGCCCCGCTGACGGCCGTTGACCATGCGGCGGTACAAACCGTCAACCGCGTTGGTACCGCCAACAGTGATGACCTAGAATAAGCCAAGTCACAGTTAAGGGTGCGCATGTGCAGTGTGATGTAATGGGGGGGGGGGCTTAAACGCAACCTTAGACCACAATGCAAAGCTGTTATCCTATATCTTTAGCCGTCGTTTTTGAGTCTCCATTTGGACAACAACAACGAAAGTACGAAGGCCCAAAACTACATTATGAGGAAGCCCCGCCGCCTCCGCAGAACCTCTCGTAGTTTGGGCCTTCGTATGAAAAATTTCTAATTACCTCTGCTTCCCCTGCCGGTGAGAACCTGCAGGCGTCCCTGGCGGCGTTTCCGGCGGCAGCGAACACGGCACAGCCCGTGTGAACCAGCTCTTTGGCCGCCATGTTCACGGTCGTCATACTGGAGCCTGAAAATCGTACACAGAAATGAATTCGTGGGGTCGTGTGGCGCAACGACAGAGTACTCGACTCGGAACCAAGAGGTCCCGGGTTCGAGTCCTGACATGCCACCGACCTTGTGCCCTTGGGAAAGGCACTTTACACGACTTTCCTCACTTGACTCAGGTGTAAATGAGTATTGTCTTGTATTTTAATTGTCCTGTGTTGGTGACGGCATAAAATAAGTTGAAAAAAAAAACTTGAGTGTGCCGTCACCATGTCGTGTCTCGAAATGTTTGAATAATAATAATAATGATAAAAAAAATGAATTCAAGAAAAAAGATCTTCCATGGCGTCCATGCCATTCAAAGACTCTTACGACTTAGATTTGTAAAAAAATGTTAAGGAACACGTACGCTAAAATTGCACACTAAAGACAGAAAGATCACCTGCAAGAGACATGACAGCGATGGCGCGTGCGTTAGGGTTCTGGTTGACCTGCATGCGGACGTAGTTGAGACCGGCCAGGATCGTGCTGCCGCGCCCTCTACCGTTCTCGTCTAGAACACGCACACTTTTCAGCTGGACGTTTCGCGCCACGCCGTACGTTTTCCCGCCAACTAGAGCGGCCACGTGAGTCCCGTGTCCGTCTATATCCTGGCCCTGTTTTCGCGGGAAAACGTAATCATGACAGGTGGTCAGTCGCCATGAAAATCATATGACAAGACGGGGGACGTTACAGGCTTCCAGCAACATTTGATTCACTACTGGTCCCACTTTTCATAATAAACAAATCAAAACAACTGAGAGTAAAAGTAGCAAGCGACTTAGTGGATCGTTTTCTTGCGGTAGCTTGAAATCTTTCTTATGCTTTTTATAGGGTGCTTGAAAATGACGTCTATACCTGGTTTGTTCCATCCGGATCGAAGGCGTCGAATCCGGCGAAGGAAGCACGTCCCTCGAACTCCTCGTGGCTGTACCGGATTCCGGAATCAAGCACGTACACGTCAACGCCGCTACCGTCACCTGAAAGGTGTATCACTAACAGTCAGACATCTGTGCGAGCGAAAATGTTAACACAATGGTACCGCCCCTGAGTCGTTGCCAAAATATTGAAGACAATACCGATAAAGGGAGCAGGAGAGGGAGAAAAAGAAATACAGATAGATAGATAGAGAGCTAATAGAGAAAGGGAGATAGATAGATGGATAAATAGATAGATAGATGGATAGATAATAGATAGATGGATATAGATATATATAAACACGAAAGCTAAGTCGTAAAATCTTTTTAAAAAAACACGAAAGCTAGAGAGAGAGAGAGAGAGAGAGAGAGAGAGAGAGAGAGAGAGAGAGAGAGAGAGAGAGAGAGAGAGAGAGAGAGAGAGAGATTGGCAGCCCTACCTGTTGCACCGAACTGTCCGTTGACGGGGAGGTCCATTTGATCTATCCGGTCCAGGTGCCAGGGCACGGCCTGCTGCTTCTCGAAGATCTGGTCCTCCTCGATAAAGTCCACACCGGGGATGGCTTGCATCTGTAGGTTAGAAATTTCGTCAGTTAGAACACTGATGTTGGCATGGAGTAATCTCCAAGCAGATCTTACGGTGGCCAAAGACAGTATCCAATTGGCCAGACAGTTACCATAACTGTCTGGCCAATTGGATACTGTCTTTGGCCACCGTAAGATCTGCTTGGAGATTAGGCATGGAGCGCACATGCTACACTTATCATTTACGTCTAGCAAATGTTTCCAGGCAAAAGTAACAAGAAACCGGAGATGAGATGTCAGACTTTCAGAAGTATTTGGGATTTCGTAAATTTATTGAAACAACCGAAGAGTACTTTAATAGGGACTAGGACAGAACTTGCAATCCTCGGCTTCCTGAATTCCCCTATATACCTACCTACCTACCTCGTCCTATATGTTGACCTCTATTCCCCTATATGTTGACCTCTAATTCATGCTGGCTCCCGGCCAGATTCTTCAACTAGTTCACCCCATTTCCTGTGTCTGACCTTTTGACCTACTGCCATTCTACCTGCCATTGTTTCCCTCACCCACGTAATGTCAACCTACTCTGTCCGGACATAAAAACAAACGAAAAAAAATTGAAAAAAACAACAACAGCAACCCACCCCAAAAATGCTTCCGTACACAGAATAAAAAAAAAAGCAGACAGGCCTGATCACGATTTTCCACCCTTCTGCTTGGAGATTACTAGTACTACTACTACTACTACTACTTCTTCTACTACTACTTCTTCTACTACTTCTACTACAACTACAACTACAACTACAACTACATACTACTACTACTACTACTACTACTAACCAGTCGGAGGGCTGAAGGCGACAGCCGAGCCACGAAAGCCATCATGACTTGATCCAGGATCACATCGACCTCGTTCTCGAAGGCGGGACCGGCCCTTCCGGCGGTCGCCTGGAAACCCCTCACCACAGCCTCGATATCTTCCCGCGTCGACATATCCTTCAGCACAATGATGTACCTGTAGGGTTGAGAAAGCCAGTATCAGCCTCGAATACTAGTACTATACACTGTAGAGAGTAACGTTATAAACCACATGTTCCCTGTTTACTAGAAAAACACAATAATTTCACACTCTATTTGTTGTGATATTCGAATTGTAGTAAGCCACCTAGTATTGAACACAAGATGCTCCAACACCACAAAAAAAAACAACAACAGAAAAACAAGATATACCCCCCTGGCGCCTTGCATCCTGGGAAAAAGGTGAATACTAGTACTAATCTCCAAGCAGATGTGGGGTTGGGCTCAGTGTTTAACTCGTGTTTTTAAGCCCTTTTATTAGTATTTCTACACGAATATGAAAAAAATAGTCAGGATCATGATTTGATCACGTTTTCGACAGGCCAATACCAATTCACAAATAGAAGACGGTCATCATTTAAAAAATACTTTCCACAACCACGTATGATTATGTTAAACGAATGCCTGCATGGGGGTGTCCCGACAACGCTCTACGCTAAATTCTGAGAGCCGACTACGTATTACGCTGAATTCAAGAACCCTCCCCCATTACGCTTTACGATAAATTCCGGGTAGCTACAACGTATTACGTGAAATAAAACGGCGAATTACGTTCTACGCAAAATGCACCGATTACGCCCCACGTTGAATTAGAGCGGTCCGTCTACGCTCTACGTAGAATTAAAACGGCCGATTGCGCTCTACGGAAAAGGGCATGCGGGCCCCCTTAAACATCTAACGTCTGTGAAAACATAACATTAGAAAGCGGAACTTACGATCCAGGGACCCGCATGTTGTCTTCTTTTGCTTGCACCACGGGCCGGAGTCGGTCCCGATCGGGATCGAACCCATCCACGGTGACATGGCCGGGGAGACCCGGCACGCGTCCGCGTACCTGTCCGAGTTCGAGATCAAACCCGGGAAGACGCGGCACGGGTACCTGTCCGCTGGCACCTCCCCAACAACACAGCAACAACACCGCCGTCACTGCAACCGGCTTCAACATCGTCAACGTTTAGGCACAGCTTAACAGACGTAAAGTAAGAGAAAAAATGAAGAATTCTAGTGTTTCGTAAACGTTCTAGATCCCCCGGCTTGTTCCCTGTGGTAAAGTTTGATCCCGAGTGAGGAAAGTTGAGGAAATCAGACGACTTTTATACCGACTTCTTGGATACTGATGGGATCCGCGTACCCGACCGGATGTTGGTGCACTTCGGGGAAGTGATTGACAGCTGGATTAATGACGACGTCAGGTTTATTTTGGTGGTGGATTTGTGGTAATTCCCCACGACTTCACTACTGAGAATGGTCTGCTGTCTCATGGGAGGAAGCCAGGCAGATTTGAGGAAGGGACACTGGATTAAGTCACCCCCCCCCCCCCCCCGCCAAATGGGATCGTGTGGCGTAACGGCAGGGTGTTCGGCTCAGAACCCAGAGGTACTCGGTTCGAATCCCGCCATGTCACCGATCTTGGGAAAGGCACTTTACACGACTTTCCTCTCTCCGCCCAGGTGTGAAATGGTTACCCGACTTTGGTTGGGGAGGTAAAAGGTGGTGGAAGGAGAGGGATGGGCTCCGCCTTCCAATACCAATACCGTGCTCTAGACACAGTGGACCCACTGAGCCTTCTAGCCTGAGTGTGCCCCTTCGGCCTCAAAAAGGCTACGGGACTACTAGTACCTTTACCTTTTGCCTATTACCGCACTTTTTATGCAATTCATTTTTCCTCAGAAGCCTGGCAGCCAGGCTATTTCTAGGGCCTTCACTGGCCAGCTCCTCGGCTCCAGGGCCAACATGCCCCAAGGGGGTAAAATTTCCTTGCGGGGCATGTTGGAGCCGAGGAGCTGACCTGTGTGAGCCCAAGAAACAGCCTGGCTTCCAGGCTATATGTTCGTAAGTTGTTGGGCGTCAAGGCCATACTTTGATCGGTTGTTGATTGAGCGATTCCCCTGACTGACTTGAGTAGGCGGGAGGATAATCCTAGACAAGACACGAGTTTTATTTACAGCGTCTGATGTCATATGTCATAGATAGTAGACTAATAGACAAAAAACACAATGCATTCTAAAGGGTTGACTTGAGGTGGCCCATCCAGAAAATACGACGGGGACCGGAAGTGCTCGTTCCCAGAACCCAACCGGAAGTGCTGATAGAGCGCTGTACAGTGGTAGTGATTTAAAAATCACCCTGATGCCAGCTTTCGTGTAGACTGCATGTTTATCTATTTGTTTTACTCCTAGGGCTGAGATAGCTAGACTTCCAACAATTACATTGATAAAGAACGTATTATCAGTTTTAGTTTTAGTCCCTTTTTCCTGCAAAAACTACTTTGGTCTGTCTGTCTTTGGACTGTCCTCTCGGATAGAACGTATAGCTAATTTTCAAGCAGATCCTACGGTGGCAAGGCAGTACCCATTGGCCAGGACAGTGTCCATTTAATAGCTACTTCGGATCATGGACACAGCCCACTTTAGCCACTTCGGAGTCTACTGGACACTCCTCTGGCCAATGGATACTGTCTTGCCACCGTAGGATCTGCTTGGAGATTACGTAAAGCCCGTGTTTGAAGAGAGCCACACCTCGAGTACATTAAAGATATCCCACCATACTTATGGACCATTGAGGCAGGTGTTAGTTGGATTATTGTCTTTTGTGTTGTGACTGACCAAAGCGGATGTGACCGCCTTGAATGTTGTTCATCTCCAAGGAGAGACACGAAAAGACCACATCATGAATAACTCATCAGTGACTTGCACATTTTGTCGGTCGCCAACCAGAGGTTAGGTTTACTCTCCAAGCAGAGGTTTGTTGGTGTTGGATTGGCGTAAAAAAAAGATACCAGTGCAAAAAAGAAAGCCCGATAAAAAAGTCTAAAAACACGCCAAAAATAAGCCAAAACCTAAACGTCTGCTTGGAGAGTATACGTAGGTGGCTGGTGTGTTACGCCGAAGGGCGGTTATACCGGCTATACAGATACAGATACTGACAGATAGGTTAGGTCTGGACTTCTTGTTTGATTGTGAAGCGTATTATATGGATCGAGCTGACAAGTTTGAATTTTGCTAGCAGAGAAATAGACCCCATGGCAGGCTTTTTGCATCCATGAACTTCTAAAAACTGATATACAATCAGAAAAGAGCAGCACGTATTTAAGGGGCATTATGTAACATTTTTGCACCAAAAATTGAAATATTTTAACTGAAAAAACTTCACGTGATTGTCATTTACTTCCACTTTTCATCATATCTGTGCAAGTATCTCACATTTCTGCATTTATGGTTGGCACTGAAACAGCCCACACGAGCTGCGAGGCGAACTCATTTTGTGGCACCACCTCAAACTACATGTTAGTGAGGAACTAAAAAAGACTGACGGGTCAAAGATAGAAGGAAGCTGCTATGACTGGAGCTGAAAGCAGAAAGTAGGAGGAAAAGGGTGGTACAATAGAACAATGACAATACAACATGTCACGATGATTCACAAATTCCGGAGAATTAAAAATACAATGGAAGTCGTGACATCCTGTAAGACCAGTGGGGATATAAGACCCTCTGACGTCGTTTTGTTTTCTGAGTCCTTTGGGAAACAATCTTTCTAGTTATATACCGTGAACTGAATAACTGAGCGTCAGTGCAAAGCATGGGTATGTGAAATCTTCGAAAGGAAAAAAAAAAGTATCAAAGCGCTGAACCAAAATTGTTCCGTAGCACCCCTAAAAGAAACAGGTGGAATATTCCATTGAAGTAGCCTTATTTAATAGCCTGGGTGCCACCCAGGATTTTTTCGGGGTGGCCGTTACAAATCGGATGGCACCCAGGCTATTCATTTACCACTTGACAATATTTCAATATTAAACCTTGAAGTTGATAGAATAAAGAGACTCTTTCTAAACAACCAAGTGTTTTATTCAACCGACGTTTCGGTGACCGTCTGTCACCTTCTTCAGGGCAATTCTGACTGGTTCACATTGCACTGCAGCATAGGTGTCGCTGCTGTAGAATAAAACACTTGGTTGTGTAGAAAGAGTCTCTTTATTCAGTGACTTACCAACCTGATGAAACTATTCACGGGCTTGAAGTTGATAGCTTGGAAGGAGCATATAATTAAAATATGAGCATTTCAAATCTGCATAATATATGGATACAAGTTATCAAAGCACCCGCCACAAAAATATATTGTCGTAGCCTCATTTACTGTGTATGGGTACCTACTGGCTGATCTTCAAGGCGAATACAGTATTCAAGGTGAATATCATCACCCCTACACGGGACAAGTGGGAGAGTCTATTGAACTATGACCCCAGGCCAAGCGTAGAGGTGGACGTTTCTATGATTTATTTTCTTGCCATATTTGCAGATTTTGGAAGAGTTTAAGAATATATTATGTACTCTTTGCGGTTTTAACGTTTCCTACACCAAGCCTTAGACGCTGCATGTTCACACGCTGGGCCATAACTGTCCTCGTAGCGCTGAGGTCGCTAACGTTTCCTCGGTGGTTGGGAGGGACCATGGCCGAGCGAACGATGTCGTTCTCCCGATCGCAGCCCGCCTCCTCGCTTCCCTGCTGTAGACTGGGGGCAGTCCAGGGGTTTCCTGACTGGAAGAACGAAGTGATCTTCTGTGGGACCAGGGAGGCGCAGGACCATGTGGTCTTCTTTCCGGGCGATGTACAGGTATAGCCTCCACTAGCAGGAGTTTGTAACGCGGCCGCTAGGGGGGAGGGGGGCGTGGTGGCTTGTTGGATACAATTTCTGATTAAAGGGGCATTATGTAACATTTTTGCACCACAAGTTGAAATATTTTAATCGAAAAAAATCTTCATGTGATTGTAATTTACATCCACTTTACAACATATTTGTGCAGTTATCTCACATTTCTGACATTTATGGTGGGCGCTTAAACAGCCCACATGAGGCACACTCAGTTTGTGGTACCACCACAAAATTTTGGCACCTCCCCTTCCTGAATGGCACCTACTTGCAATGGAGTAGGGTTGATTGAACTTACTTTGTAAAGAAATGACCAGAAAATTGACTTTTTGTATCATCCTAATGTTACATAATGCAGTGTTAAAAAGTTAGTGTTGTGTCCGTGGTTTTCCTTGCAGTATGGGGGGTAGGGATGTGATCGTGAGGCAAAGAACAGTGTTTCACTGTGAATTGTAATAGAAAGATAAAAAGACGAAAATGATTCGACAGCAGTGAAAATGCCCCCCCCCCAAACAATTTGGTTCCTCCAGCTCCAAACATAAATTTACCTCCATGGTTACATATTCATATTTGCATAATATTGGAAACATTATCATACATGTATTTGTAAACACTGGATTGTCATGGACGTTGCTGATTTCATGTTTATGTTTATTTTGACACTTTTAGGACTATGTTGAAAACATGGAGGCCCACCGGGACAACAAGAACTGGAAACAATGGAATCTGGAGGCCGTGGCTGAACTCCTCTCTCGTCGCTTCCCTCACTCCTTCATTTGGGTGATCAAGCCTTCGCACATGCACCTCAAGACTTTCAGCTGCTACAACTTCCTGGTCTGCAACGTGATGGGCACTCCTGAGTACGGAGATGAACCCAGGTATCCCAATGCCTTGCATCACCTGAGACTCCTGCTCAACAACGCCACACAGCAGGTTTCGAGTGAACTGCAGCAACAAGTTGACAGTCAAGGCTCCTGTCCTTCTGATCAAAATGGCTGCCAAGACGGGAGGCTACTTGACCTTCCGATCACGTTTGTCGGTTTTAGTAAAGGCTGCGTCGTTCTTAACGAGATACTCTTCGAGTTGCAAGAAGCGAAGCCGATACCGGAGCTTCAACAGTTTCTCGCGAGAGTTAAGACGATGTATTTTCTCGACGGCGGACACCAGGGTGGCTCCAACACCTGGGTGACCAACGAGGCCACCTTACGATACTTTGCAGAACTGCAGGTGGAGGTACATGTGCATGTCACCCCCTACCAGGTGAATGATGCCATGCGGGCTTGGATTGGGAAGGAGGAGAAACTGTTTGTGAAAAGGTTGAAGAAAGTCGGCGCAAAGGTCACGGAGACCCGACACTTCGAGGATGAGCCACGGTCCTTGGAAAACCATTTCAAAGTCTTGACAGTATTCTAACTGCTGATTAAGCTTCAAGACTTGTAGCTCAGATTTACTAGTGACTCTTGAAAATAAATGTTGTAACTTCACTACATGTGGAAGAACTATGCAAAACAAGCAAAATGTACAGTAATGGTAATGTGCTAAATACAGTTGCTAGCATGAATACTCTAGACAGATTTTGTCATATGATAAACAGGAAAAAAGTGATCTTAACCCAGTTTTAGCTAGCTGAAGAGCTAATCTCCCACTGGTTGTAACAGAGAAAACAGACGCTGTGTACAGTATTTACAGGTTCATTGTACCAGGAAAATTCCCCTAGCTCTTTTTTTGACAAGCACAATGAACAGTGGACCACAATTTAACGTCCCGTCCTAAGGACTGCGACCCTTTACAGTAGCATGCATGTTGGGTGAGCGACAACAGCCTGGATTCGAACTCTCAACCTCTTAGT
The DNA here is from genome assembly GCA_013266295.2 of Branchiostoma floridae x Branchiostoma japonicum. NCBI lineage: Eukaryota > Metazoa > Chordata > Leptocardii > Amphioxiformes > Branchiostomatidae > Branchiostoma > Branchiostoma floridae x Branchiostoma japonicum. Next base: position 3,862,505 of record CM023835.1, on the reverse strand, counting down.
CCAGAGGCAGGGTCGCTAACCACTAGACTACACATGCAACAGGATGCTGCCCAATACATGCATATGTGTGAAACATATATTTTAGATTCCCTTATGTGTGTATATATCAGGAAATATGTCATTAACCATGTTCAACAATTTTAGTGATCACTGGCCATTTTTACCAAAAATTATGACTACACAAATTGCCAGCACCAGTTGTATGTAGTTGTACAGTGATTTTATCCTATTGTATATTCTGCTGCTCAAAACCATTTTGTAACATATTCAGATGCTGTTGGGTTTGTTGAAAAATATGTGATTGTTCTTTTATTGCCATACAATGGCGTTAGGAAAAAGTGTAAGTAAACTGTTACCAAGCTAGAGAGTTAGTCAAATACTATAGTAAGACTCATAATAAAAGTAAATCTCTAAGAAGTTTGTTTAGCAAGTTCCTGTCCCCCTCCCCCAATTTAAAAATCAATCTTCTTATTTTTTGAGAATTTGGAAAAAAAAGGGGAATCCAGTAGGCCATATACATCAGACCACACCGTCTGTCATTCAACAGAGACGGCGGTCGGTATCAACTTCTTGGTGCGGACGCTTTTGACCAATGGCTGATGTCAAGCGGCCGTTAGGTCACGTGACCCAGATGACAGGTCATCTTTTTTTATTCAACACAAAACAAGACAATGGCAAGGACATTGTGGCGCTGCACTCAAGTTTAAAACTTATATTTACAGCGCCACAAAACAAAAATACAATTAACATATAAATACAATAAGTGCGCCATAGTCCCACCACCCCAAAACATTAAATAATGCTAATGATAACCAGGAAAATTTCATATTGACACAAGAACAAAAGAATTATATTAAATATTAACCTTCCATATCTGATTGGCCAATCAGAGCTCGAAGAGCGAAAAAAAAGTAAGGCCTTTTAACAACATGGAGTGTTGTGACTTCTATATCTACTTGGCTGTTAACCTTCTTCTGTCATCCGTACGCAGTCGACTAGTCGGTCCAGGTGCGGCAGTTATCGCTGTTGCCGCGTTGATTGACAGGTCTAGGGAGCCCCGAGCGGAAGGACACCAGCTTGTCCATGACATTTCACACATTTCACTCCGCACAACGAAAAGTAGTAACGTTTAATTTCTATCAGCGTAACTGCACGTGCTTCATAGACGGTAAGTACACTGGTAAACTTATCTTTTCAAATCCCAACCTTTCCATCCAACCAACATATGCAACAAAATAATAGCATTTGAAATAGCCCCCAAAGAAGCTACTGTACGTGGGGAATCCTATTTTTTGGTACCACCAATAAATAGCTAGAACCAGACTACGATACGAAACAAACAACCGTTTTCCGTCAGCGACAGCGCATTTTTGCCTCACAGATATCAGTATGCTATGGGATAGGGTTGATTCAACTTATTACATTAAAAGAATGACCAGAAAATTGACTGTGAAAATCCAGTTTTCCTGCCTTGAAATTTGCATAATTAGTTCACTTTAAACATCAACAAATTTTCTGAAATGTGCGAAATGTGGCATCGGCCAACATTTGGAATTTGCATCTTCCAACCACGTGAACGTTTCATGATCAACTTCTTTGACCCGATCAAAATATTTTTAAAAGACAGAATGTTTCTCGTGTTGAAAGGCCAGGGTGAACTACCACGTTGTTTTCCTTCCGTTTCGCTAAGAAAATGTCCCACCCAGAACACACACCTGCACGTCAAGACGACGCCACATCTGGAAGAAACAGGCTGGCTTCCTTCCGCAGGGTCTTAAGATCGAGGACATCCTGCTTTACCGGAGGGACTTGGGACACGCAAGAACCCACGTACTCGACTCTTCATACCGGTGAGGCTTGGGAAGAAGTTTGTCAAAGTTTCCAAAGAAGGAGCTTTCTTTAATCGACAGACAAGCTTCTTTAGGATGCTAAATGAGGGTGACACATGAATACAAAATAAAATCAAAAGCCAGTGACTATTGACATATAAACATCCAAAGATTTCATGGTCATCAAATCGTTTGGTGTGGAAAGTTTTGCCTTCGCGTAAACTTGACTTACGCCTCATTTCTTGGCATCAGAAAGTTCTTGTAAAAATTGGTGTCTCTAAGCGATTAAAATAACTTCAAAGTTAAAACAGACATTTGCACTCAATGCGGTAATGCGCTTAGCTTTTACGACTATTTCGTCACTCGACTCAGGTGAAAATGAGTACCTAGCTTGGGTTAGGGACGTCCTGTCGGATAGGACGTAAAGCTTGAGGTCCCATGGTTGAGGAGAGCCACACCTTGAGCATGCTAGAGATCCCACCACACTTATCGAAAACAGTAGGGGTCCTTCCCGGTGTGAGTGCATGGTTCAAACCTTACAGTCCGGTCTTACTTACTGTACAAAACTGGTGTGTTACGCCTGGAAAGGCGGTTTACCGGTTATGCGAAACAAACAAAAACAAGCAAAAGTAAGTAAGAGAAGTGTAAAACCGTACATCTGCTTAGAGAACTGTAAAGTTCCTTCAAAAGGTCGGCGTCCTACAGGTCACTTACCACGTGCCTGGTTGTACTACATCTCTACAGGTGCTGGAAGGCGCCGGTCGTGGCGGTGAAGAATGCGTCCCTTCCGCCTCGGCAAGGCCGCTCCAAGTGGGGTACGGTACGTGCGGCCAGCCTTATCAGCCGTACAAACATGCAGGAATCTTACCCTGGCACTTTGGCAGGTTCATTCGGGACATTTTTGCGGTTGCATTTGCGGAGCGATGTGGCAGAGTGCCCACTATGTCCGAGAGCACCGATCCACTACTTCTGAGGAAAGAAAGGTCCATTCACCGTGACCCTAGAAGAGGAATGTCCTCTTCTAATTCTGTACTTGATGGTATGTTTTCACTATTTTTTCCTGGCCTTTGCTGTACTTGAGATTTAGCTGAGCTTGTTGATGAAGATTAGGTAACGTTGCCATAGCATCTAAGACATACACAATACAAGTATTAGGCCACAGCAAGTAAATTTTATGGATGACATCCTCCGCAGACTCCACAATTAATGCGATAGAGCGAAAAAAACAAGATTCCAACCTTTTCAAATTTTAGATCATAAACCTTGTTAACAAGAATTGAGGCGACAAAACATGATATCACAACCAACAGGTCTTTTATTCCTGTATTCAAAATGATTACTTGTCCTTGTAGATGTGTATACATCTCGAGTAACTAGAATTGTAGAAAAAAGCTTGTCATCATGGGCAGCTACTATACTGTATATTCATATGCGATGGAAGACTGTCAACACTTGCCATCAAACGCGAGCAATTGTGCCTCAAGTTTGCTGGATCCCTGATGGTCTCTGAACTGAAAGACATTTACGACATATTTGCCAATTTTCGGCATGTTGTCCACCGTCAGAGGCAACAAAATTTCTTGTTTTTTTTTCTTTCGAAATCAGGCGAAAACTGATGCGCGCTGATGTCATCCATAAAAATTCCTTGCTGTGGCCTAAGTGATGCACATCGTAAGCAAGTTGAAACTATCTTCATGAAGGATACACCAGCACCAGGCTATCTTCTATACTTTCCAGATATTATGATAGAATTTGCGTCATCTTTGGCAAAACAATTCTTACTGAGCTTTGCAGGGGAAAAAATTCCGGAAGAAAAAAATTCCCGCAAGAATTAAAGAAACAGTCAACAAAAATTGGATTGCTATGGCTACTCATTAAACGTACTGTCGATAGAGTAATGATGGAAGTTTATATATGTTGAAAATATAAGGCAACACTTATCGACGTGGTGAGTCTTTAAACATTGCTCAAATGTTTCTGTTATCCGCAACAAGGTCGCTATGTGTTAAGCGTTCGAGAGAACAACTGTGTTGGTACGCGTGTGGTACATTTTTGCGCATTAATATACTATGCCATGAATATACAACAGTTATGTCAGTCTCCCTTAAGGGTTTTAGTACATATTTCAATTTTCATTCTTCATCATCATCACTTTTTTTTATCCTGAAGACATACTGATGTTGTCTTATGTTTTAAGAACGACTCGTTACGTAAACCGCATTGACTGTAAATATCTACTCAATTCAGACTCTGTCTGCAATGTGGTATCCGCAATTAAGATTTCAGAAGATTTCAAAGTATAACGTTACACCGGTACCTATGTCCCTTGTCCTGCTTCTCCCAACATGTGCTGGGAAGCATGCAGATGCATGTCCCCAGTGCTGTGTCCAATATGTGTTGGAAAGGTTAAACTTTTTTTCTCATGTATGTAATGCTGATGTTTTCAGGACTTCATTGTAACATTGTAGACTGGTAAAACAAAATCAGTGCCCCCTATTCCAAGAGGGTCTGAAATCCCCAGCAAAGGCAGCATGATGCACAGAATTGCCAGCAGGACAAGGATGAAACCAATACGAAATTGGGAACCTTTCGGCTTTCCATAATTACGTCCATCGTCACTTCGATAGGAATGTACAGGTGCGTGCTGTGTGCTAGACATCGTAAGACCTGACACCTGTAGACTAGGGAAAAATTAAATTACGAAACGGGCTTGTCACGTGTGCAAAAAATAAAAACTGCTGGTTCAGCAAGTTCGTGACCCACTATGATATGATCACGTGGCGACGTTGCTCTGATAACGAGAAGTTAGTCTAGAAGACACAGTATTTCAAACACTAAAATGTTGAACTTCAACGTGAGGACAGGACACGTGACAAAGACGAGGACTACACATAGCATTGAGCAGGACCCTGAACGAAACATAGCGTGCCGGGACAACGAAGAGATACAACAAGAAAGTCGTTCAACAAGACATATAGGGCAAGGACACTGCAAACAGCTTCTCGTGGCATTCCTTCAGTCTTGATGACAAGGCTACGTATAAAAACACCGTATCTTAGCTTGGACCCAACATTCTTGGAAGACGTTATCTTAAAGACAGACCAAAGCGTCGTTGTTCCTCTAGCTCTCTGTCCCTTCTGCTAACTACTTGAGAGGATGGTGTCGGTACATTTGTTGCGCCTTCTGAGCCTGCTATATTTGGTGCCCAACTTTCGCAGCGCGGCGATTCCAACAAGTGACCAACGGAGAATATCGGAGATCTACCGGAAGGAGGTTATCAAAGCAACCATTTTGGATAAGTTGGGGCTCAGCAGGTAATATAGATATATTCATTTCTCAGATATAAACGTGATATGATGCTCTATTGTAGTGTTGTGTGTCGTATTTGTATCTAAGTATGATACAATGATACATTGCGATATGTGTTGTATTGTATTGCATTGTATTTTACTAAAGACCTTTTGCAAAAGTTGTTTCTGTATTAGAACACTGAACAGTCAAATTGAAAATTCAAATTCAAAGCTGAAAAACTGAAAGCTAGTACGTGATTATTTTCTTATAGAGGGTTTCCTTTTCAATCTTGCAATGTTTCCATCTGTGAATCTTTTAAAAAAGTGACTTCCTCGTTTTTTCTTCGTTTTTCTCCAAAAATTTCATCGAAAGGACTTTGGAATTCAGCAAAGCACACCATGCCAATGGACGCCTTAAAGCTGCATTATGTAACATTAGAACGATACAAAAAGTCAATTTTCTGGTCATGTCTTTACAAAGTAAGTTGAATTAACCCTACTCCATTGCTAAATAAGTGCCATTCAGGAAGTGGAGGTGCCAAAATATGACGCCTTACGATTGTGTTTAAAAGTTGGAAACACAGCTATCAGCAATGTCTGTTTACATTCTGGTATTTTGTGGTGGTGCCACAAACTGTATGTGCCCCGTGTGGGCTGTTTTAGCGCCAACCATAAATGTCAGAAATGTGAGATAATTACACAAATATGTTAAAAAGTTAAAGTAAATTACAATCACACGAAGATTTTTCCATTAAAATATTTTCCATTTTTAGTGCAAAAATGTTACATAATGCCCCTTTAACCTCAGAAGCTTCTAGAAACATTGCTATCCTAAACCCCTCTTATCATATCTTTTGTTTACTGACATTGGATGATCGATGGTTATAACGTAGTTGATTGATAGCACATCCCTTGTCATGTGGCGCCCAGTGCTACCTTAAGTGGGGTTATTTTCACATCAGTTTCACCTTCCCCTGTAGCTTCCGGCACGTTGTGGTATGTGGTACAGATAAGCTAGCCTCCACCAGGCCTTCCTACGGGGGTACAAATCGTAGAATTCGGCAAAAGAAGGGAATAGCTGGCCAGTAGAGTCGGTCCGCGGGAGGGTTAGTTTCCCCCCCTCCGAAGCGCGGCCAGTCAACCTCAAGGCGGCCAGACTCCCCTAGCAAATATCTCCCTATTATAGCCCGCGCAGTTAGTCTGGTAGAGACTACAGATAAGCTAGGCCTTACTATGGATGCACATATCACAGACGTTATACATTGACAATAGAGTTAAAACAACACATAAACCAACATCTGCTCGGAGAAAACCTTTTAGCGGACATCCACAAAAGCCAACGAGATTAACACTTGATATTTCATAAAAACTCTCTCGTGTGTAGACACGTGATTTTTCCGCACGTGTGACGTCAGCACATGGTCAAAGTTCGTCGGAAGTCGGTATCGCCCCCCGTCCCGATTGAGAGAAGGTTAGTGTGCCCTGATGTAGATGGCCTAGTTCACTCCTCTCACAAAGTAGTCGGATTCAGTGTCCAGAATGTTAACCCCTTTCAGAGAGACAGTGTAGCCCGGAGACTCAATGTGAATGTGTTGTGGGGCCTCAGAAGATACAGAGGTTACTCTCCAAGCAGAGGTTTGGTGCTGGGCTTATTTTTGGCGTGTTTTAGGCTTTTTTATCGGGCTTTCTTTTTTCACTGAAAGTTCAAGTTCGGTATAACACGATAAAGGTGAAACTGAACGTTTGTTGAAAACCAAATTCCAAGAACACAGGTGACCCAGCTCCCAGCTCTGTTACTCTCCAAGCAGAGGTTTGGGTTTTGGGCTTATTTTTGGCGTGTTTTTAGGGCTCTCTTTTTTCACTAAATATTTTTTTATCCCAACCCAACAAAAACTTGAACTTCAGGGAACCGGATCAGTTCTACAGCCGGCCCCTGATGTCATCACGGAGCATGCCGCCGCCCCTGAGACGCTTGTACCCGCGGAGGGACGTCACGGCTCGACCCGTGCGGCCCGGTCACTTTCCACGGGCCACTGTATACAAGATGATCGTCTTCCCGTCTGCAGGTGAACTGTGCTTATTTTTACGGTGGCCCACAATTACAGGCCTGCGTCGTCTGCGCGAACACCTGCGTCGTCTGCCCAAAGAGCTTCCTCGCCTGCGCGCAAAGAGCTTCCTCGCCTGCGCGCAAAGAGCTTCTACGCCTTTTTGCGCAGACGACGCAGGCCTGTACTTGTGGGCCACCGTATATTTTACGTCTAAATCGCCTCACATCAACGTTCAAGCAGATGTATGGCTTTATCCACTATGTGTCTTAGCGTTTTTCGCTCGTTTTTAAATTTCAGTCCATACCATAGGGATGGATGATTTTAAAACAATTTTGGCGACACATCAGGGGCGGAGACAGCAGCATAGTATAATTTGGATTCGTCTTTTTTTTACTGCTGCATTGCTATGAAAGCTTGCACGTTCTTATTGGTATACACCATGCAAGAAGAGTACGAGCGCATGTGCGGAGAGGTCATAGGGCATATTTTGAATTTATTCCACCTAGCGATCTGAAAAGAAACTGCGTTTGTCACCAGCAGCTACATAGTTTCTGTACTGCTTGGTCACGAGTACTGGTGCATAATGTCAATAAATCTCATCTATTTGTATAGGGCAGACGTCACCATTGCGTTGCGCAGTGGAGGGCCAAAAATGTAGTCGAAACGATTGTAGTCCCTAGCTAATATCTTTGAAACTCTTTTTTTCTGTTGAAAATTTTGGTCCAGTTTTGAGACTTTTGGGCTAGGAGGGGCAGGTAGGGTCTAAACTTTGGTCAAGTTTTCTTGATTTCACCAGTTTAGTGGGTGTAATGAGAGACCTGAGTGATGAGGTCTTGCCTGCCTTGCGGATGGATACATGAGAAAATTAGGTCAGAAATAGGGTTTGTTTACTGTTGTCAGCTGTTGTTGGAGTTTGAGCTGGTCAACCCCCTGTTTTCTTTCTATATTTGGGAGGCAGAGCCTTGTGGCTTTCTGGTGCAGAAGAATTTTTGAGATTGAAATGTGGGAAAGTACTTTTATAAGTTCTTGTTTTAGTGCATTTAACCATAGGTTTCTATGGGCACATGTAACTGTACTGTCTGCCCTGTAGACCCCATCTCGAACAGCACAGACCATCTTCGGTTCAAGCTCCCCTCTACGGCAGGGAACCGTGTTATATCCGCCAGCCTATCTGCCTATCACGGCCAGCCGAAGTGGCGAGAACTGCCGAGCAAAACCGAAGTCAAGGTTCGGAGGGACTCGCCAGTGTTCGAAAGCCTCAAGGATTATTCCAAGTAAGCATTGCATCATCAGAGAATGCATAACTTTCAAGTCTTCTAGAAGGGGGCTAGACTAAAACTGGTTGTCATTTTGTCTAAAAATAAAGCGCCATAATCAGTTTGTAGTCTATACTGTAATTTTTACTATTGTGGGTTGAGAAAACAAAAAAACAAAAACAGACGTGGTGGAGAAACAACCTTCCACGCACCTCTGACTCGTTTCTAAAAATCACGTGTCTGTTACGTCACGTGTCCAATGTAGTGGGCCATCCCTCCTGAAGAAGGCCGAAGATTCAGTTTGCCGCATTTTTAAAAAAATTCCATCAAAATTTCAAATTGAATACAAAGACCCACAAACTTTAAAAAACGTCCCTGTTTTTTTACCGTGTGTCTGCCAGTGTGCCCTCCTCCTTGCTGGTACACCTGGAACAGAGAGCCATATTTGGAAACCCTGGGAAGGAGAAGGTCATCCGAGTGGGGTCCAAGTGGGTCGACTTCCGGTTGCCGGGCTGGGCGGAGTTTGATGTCACAGAGGTACGCATAGATGTCCAGATGAATCACAGTGCTTTCGAAAGTCTGACGTATTTGATTTGTTTTACTCGCTACAATTCAAAAGAAACTGGGGTCGTGTGGCGTAAACTGTGGGGTCGTGTGGCGTAAACGGTAGCGTGTTCGACTCGGAACCAAGAGGTCCCGGGTTCGCACCCTGCCCTGCCCCCGAACTTGTGCCCTTGGGAAAGGCACTTTACATGACTTTCCTCACCTCACCCAGGTGTATATTTGTATTGTATTGTCCTCTGTCATTTGTTGGCGTGCCGTCACCATGCTTTGTCATTACATGTTGGAATAAAAAAAAGAAAAAAAAGAAACTGTAATTCCAGAACAAGCTGCTAGCGGGACCGAACCCGCAACGCTTGTTCCTGACATTAAAAGCTATCAACCACCAAAAAAAAAAAAATCAAAAAAAAAAAATCATGACCAGGACAAGGATTCAAAAACCGGAAGTTCTGCTGCAGTAACAAGGTCAGCCACCAGGAGGCCCAAATGTGACCTTGATCTTTGTCTTTCCAACACCTACCCACATACCAAATATCACCACACTCCGTAAAGGCCTTCTTAAGTTATGCTAACGAAAAATATGCGGAACGAAGCACACACACTTATGGTGATATGATTAATTATTTTTACCAGTACTATATACTATCTGTGTCATGTTACTTGGACAAGGACTAGTAATAAATTTTCACTCACTCACTCACTCACTCACTCACTCACTCACTCACTCACTCACTCACTCACTCACTCGTTCGTTCGTTCGTTCATACACTAATTATGTTTACCGAAGGAAAACATATTGTATTTGCTACGTTTCTTCTTCCTCTTCCTCCTCTTCTCCAAACAGTGACCTCTGACCTGGTCAATGACCTGAACCAGACTGTCTGTTACGTCTGTTACCATGGTAACTGGTGTTGGGTTACATCATGTTGCAATTTTATAGCAGGAGGGATTTAGACTCCTGTCTGACCACATAATATGAATGTGTTTGAGTAAGGAGGTTAACCTCCTTGGTTTGAGTAACTGAGAGCAGACCATATGCGAAGGTTAGCCTCCTTTGCAGGCGTTTTTCACGGGGGGAGGGGGGGGGGAGGTAGGGCTGATTTTTTCCCGGCGCGGTTTTGGGGGTGTGTGTGTGCTTATTTGCAAGTTCTACGATGTTCTGATCACAAGATAGCACGCGATAGAGATTTTGCCGGCAACCCTGTATTTCCTCCCGGGCCTCCCCCCCTCCCCCCGTGGAATACAGGGTTGCCGGCAAAATCTCTATCGCGTGCTATCTTGTGATCAGAACATCGTAGAACTTGCAAATAAGCACACCCCCCCCCCCCAAAAAAAAAACGCCGACCGCGCCGGGAAAAAATCAGCCCTACCTACCCCCCCCCCCCTCCCCCCGTGGAAAACGCCTGCAAAGGAGGCTATGCGATGGTAAACATTATGCATTTGCTTTGCAAATGTTACCTTTCTAGTGAAATAATCTCCAGGAACGTTTCAGCTGACGAACTTCTGGCTGGGCAGCCCTGAGAGGGACGGCGGGTTGGATATCCGGTGTCTCAGCTGTAGAAAACACATGAAAAGCGCCGCCTTCTACACAAACCCCGACCAGACGACTGAGGGAGCGGCAAACAGGCCTTTTATGGTGCTGACACTACAGGAGGTAAGGGGACAGGTATGGTGGACATGTATGATGATCAGCATGAAAGTTCATCTGCGTTGGTAAATTACACAATGAGAAATAAACTGTTCTCCAACTCAAGAAAAAGTGACAACAACCTTCTCTCAACCGGGACAGGTGGCGGTACCGACGTCCGACGAACTTTGACCCAGTGCTACGTCGCACGTGCGGGAAAATCCGTAACGAGAATGACGTCATAATCAAACGACACCAACACAGTAAAACGTCTAAGCTGGTCGGGAGAATGACGTCATCATCAGACGACTCCAATAAATCGACGAAATTTGAAAGGAATGTAATACCTGTCAAGTTTCCTTTCGCTCTTTCTTTAGGAGCAGACAGTACGTAAAACATGTAGCGGAAAGCATGTGGGCTGCACTAGTATTGCCGGCCAGTGGAGTAAATTGACGTGATTTCGGCTTCTTTCAGTTGGACGAAGAAGAAGGTAGCGGTTTCCTTCCTCAGCCGGGGCCACGGCGTCACAAACGGGACATTCCGAATGATTGTTACGAGGAGGAGGAAAACGACGACGAAGACTTTGTGGCGTCACGAAATGAAACATCGCCCTTGCCACGGAGTTGCTGCCGTAGATCTTTGGTGAGATACTAACTCAGAATCAACTGGCCGATCAGCTATATATAGTAACAGCTCCAAATTTACACCACTTAACGGTAAGCCCTTATGTCAACAACTACTAGTATATGCCACCTAAACATCACGCCTACGGACCGTCCTACTACAGTACCAAGCTCAATCACCAGGTGTCCAAAATCTACCTACACAATTCACTTTAATTTATCTACCCACCTGCTAAATACCATCGTATTCCGTCCGACGGATCTTGAAATATACACCCAGACATTAATAAGACCAAAAACAGTACCTCCATTTTTCATGGAGGTATTGAACCACCGATCGAGTGAGCGTAGCGAATGTCCCTTTGACGGATATGTCTGTGGTTTTCAGATTGTATCCTTCAAGGACATCGGCTGGGACGGCTGGGTGATGGAGCCTGAGGAGTTTGACGCCCACTACTGCCTGGGCCAGTGCGCTAGCTACAACCTGCCCTCCCCCCACGCCGCCATCATGGATCACGTGGTTAGTCCCACTCGATTATACTTATAGGCATTGTACCGTGCCACACATCTCTATATAGGCCACATGTCTATTTACTGGTTCATGCAAAAACCTGTTCTGTTTTACCCTAGGGTCATGGGCACCGCCATGTTGATCTATGACGTCATGGGTCGGCCATCTTAGAATCTTCAGCCATTGGTGACACCCATTGGTCGAATAGCTGATTGCCATGCAATCATTGGTAATGGAACTGTTTAGTTGTGATGGACAGTCAGGATGGGCCCATGGGGCAAAATGGTGAAGCCAATTGGTTCTTGGCCAATCAGAGAGCTTCCCGCGCTATGACGTAATTGCTTATGTGTTGTTTGCAGGTGTCTCCTGTGTACCAGATGCAGCCATGTTGTGTGCCCGTCCCGGGACAGATGCGGGATCTGCTCATACGCTACAGTTTCGATGGCGGCAAAACGATTTCGACACGACTCATACCCAACATCATCGTCAACTCCTGTGGCTGCTTGTAGAGCACCTTAACCCGGAACGCAGACTATAGACAGAGCCTACACAGGCTATTCTCCAAGCAGATCTTTTGCTGGCTGGAAGACAGTATCATTGGCAGGGCAGTGTCCAGTACGTTTGCCTGGCGAAAAATACCAGTACAAGAAAAGAAATCCCGATGAAAACACCTAATACACGACAAAAATAAGCCAAAGCCTAAACCTCTGCTTGGAAGTATACACAGGCCAGCTTTTCGGCACCAGGGCCAATATACCTCCGAGAATTTACCATAGACTAACCCCCCCCCCCCAAGATTTCATTTGATGGGAAAGTTAAAACAATCAGGTTTAAGCGAATGGAAACTACGTCACAATAAAGTACAGACTTTTGTATGGCGACCTAGAGATAGCAAACGATTTATCTCCAAGCAGATGTAAGGATGTGGTTCAGCCTGTGTCTACGCGTTTTTGCAACATTTAGTGCATCTTTCTAGTCGTGCACCTTTTTAACTCTCCATCTGCTTGGAGATATGCAAATGATCACAAAATCGCGTAAGACTATGAACAAATTTACAGCTAGGATTAATTGCATTATATACAATCTACTACATATACAGTTTTCAGCTTTTTCCAACATATGTGTTAAATAGATGATGATTATTACAACATGAACCAGTGAAAGAGGACACTGGGCGCTGGGGTGTGTTCCCACCTTCTGATGTTGTTTAGTCACGTGATACAACATCCCAGGGCGGGGCACATCCCAGGCTGCCATGGGAACAACCGAACAGCATGCTGGGATATCTTTGACAACTGACAGCATGCTGGGATAGCTTTGACAAGTAAAAAGTAGTACTTTTTCAAAGATTCTTTTTCCTCAGATACTACTACTTAGCATTGAATACCCTTGAGTTGAGAACTTTGAACTGGGGCATGCATGTTTGAAATTCCATCATTTTTCTTTGGGAAATCATTACAATTATATTCCTATGGGGAAAAATGGACAATGGAAGGTGTACAGCATTCTCTCTGACGATTGACCAGATCGGTCAAAACAATGCCCATCATGTTGTACATGAAATGTATGAACTGTGTGCTGCATTGACATTGTTAAGTTTTGACTCAATTATGAGTTGATTTGATACCAAATATGACAAGAAAACGTTAGGTGAACTAGTGCTAGAAAAGAACTTCCAAATATCTTGTATATTGAACCTTGGATGTACATCGCAAAGCATATTGTATATTGCAAAGCACGTTAAAGCATTTTTGCTAATACCACAGCATGTATCCCTACACAAACTTGCATCTCTTTATATTTGAGTGTATTAGAGTTGATCACTACATTTGAAGAACTGCATGTAATGGCATTCTTGGGCTTGGTAGGATTTATAAAACTTGAATAGGAAAACTGTCAATAAACGTGGCAGTCAATCTACTACATGTACATGCTTTGTATCTATGTCTTATTTGATCTCGAGTCATTGCTTATTTGACAAATATCAATTAATTTTCTAAGGCTCTTCAAAACCATCGAAATAGGTTTATTGCTGATTGTTGAGAGTTGTTTGTCTTTACATTTTGGGGGAGAAGTGGGTTTGTTGTATCCAGAACCGTGCTTTATCCAGAGCCATGCTCAGGCAGTGTTTCGGATAGTCCATGCATATCCATAACAGTGCCTGGGGCAAATCTACATTCTTGGATACACACGGACTATCCAGAACCGTGCCTGATCCTCTAACTCATTCAGGCATGGAACTAGATTGGCACTGTTCTGGATACGATTGGGGTCTTTGTGCATTAGGCCACACCAATTTTATTTGTTGCTTGTCCGATTTTTTCAGAAAAAATATGAAGCGACGGCGAAAAAAAATAAAAACAGGCCTGGGTATCCTATTATATCCCCAAATGCTAGACTAAGTGCCATTAAGTCAACATAAAAGACTGGGTTAAAATTTAAACAATGAATTTTGAACTTTTAATCAAACCACTGCATTGGTAGATGTAACAATTGTAACAACTAGTAAGAAAAGGACTTTCTTCAACTGTTGGAGGCAAAATATGAGCATTTTTGAGTTGATTCAGAACCAGAATTTTTTTTTTTTTTGCAAATCCGAGAAGCAACAAATTAAATTGGGGTGGCCTTATCAAGTTGTATGTAAACCTCTAGATTGAACATGTACACGATACACCGGTGTGCAATAATGACAGACTACAGAATTGGAGTTGTGCGTAAGCTGTTTAATACAGCACAAAAGTTTTCCTACAGAATAACTTAGGACGTCTCCACTTACTCCAGATTTAGTAAAAGATGAAATAAATAAAAAGTTGGCTGAAGTCTTCAAAGACCCGACGTTAGCGTTGTGCGAATCTCACAACAATGGTCCCATATAGAAATGCAACATGTAACTAGCAGACTGTCAAAATCACTGTACACAAGGTCTTCTCCATGTACCTTACCAAGTCAGCCTTCTTAATTACACTTTCAAAATACACACCAGTATCATGGGTGCTTACAGCGCTAAAAAACATCAAGAACAAAACATTAACTCCCAAACACTTACATAACCCCCATGCCATCAACTTTACATTACACTTGAGTCTGTCCAGCATTCTTAGCTACAGTTTTCATCCAAAATGTAGCATCTTTGCTTTCTCACTGGCTACTTTATTTTCAAGAGAAGATCTGGCACTGACTTTATCTCCTAAAATATCTCTTAACTGTACAAGGTTCACGTGGTGTTTTCCTGGAGAATATGCTTACATACATCGTACTTCCTACAAGGGAAAACACCGCCGAGCATGAGATATCTGGTACGTTATTATTGCTGGGAATCTTCACAGGAATGTCGGAGCTTTTACTGGTACTGGTAGCCCGTGTAGCCGGTAGTGTTGCTCATGTTCTGGAAGGGCTGCACGACTTGGCTCATCAGAGAAGGCACCCCGCCACCGTTCATCGTTGGCATGGCGCCAAACTGCTGGCCCGACGCTCCGAAACTCCCCTTCTGGTCGCCCGCGGCACCGCCAAACTGGCTACCAGCCCCCCTACTGTTCCCCCCCTGGCCAAACCCCACGGTGCGGTTACCACCCCCCATCCCCCCACGGGTGCTCCCCCCACCCCCCTTGCTACCCCATCCACTCCCACGGTCCCCCCGGTTGCTTTGGAAATCCCTCCCCCCACGGTCGTCCCGTCCCCCGGTGGGTCGGTACCGTCGGCGATCTGCAATGAGAAACATTGCAAGGCATTGAGAACTTGAATTCTCTAATACCGCCAGCGTCTGCCACCTGTGATAGGAGACATGAAACCAGAGGTAAGATATCGAGACACCAGTTAGAACAACTCCCCGGCTCACACCTCCACAGCCACAAGAAAGCAGTCACCAAAGCATTACACTATCTAAATGTAGTACAAGTTAATCAAGAAATACAAGAATAGGTGCCACTAACTAAAGAATTCAAAGCATGATTAGCAAAAAATGTTCTTTACCTACAGGTAAAAACCGTAATTCTAAATCAAAATTAGAGGTAAAAAAATATAAAAACTTTAAAACCCAAGTCCAGAACATTGGAATAAAAAAAATCATTTTTTCATAAAGGCATTGAACTAATAAATGCTCTCAGTCTCAGTGAATTAATCAGCAGAAGTAAAGCATAATTATCATGTTAATAAAGTTATGATACATCTAGATGGCAGGGTTGGACAAGTCCACTTGCCCATTTGCCCAGGGCAAGTAAAAGTACTGTTCGGACAAGTGCATATACCCCCGGCAAGTCAATTGTTTGGATGCGAAGTATAGCTGCTATGGTGTTTAGAGCAAAATTACTCATCATTTTGCCCTGATGATGTTATATATAATGCCCTTTTGTCAGAAAATCCATTGCAAGTCTCTCAAACCACCTTGATAAATAAAGCATGCAGCATTACAAACTCTAAAATGAAATAATTTCCTAGCTGGTAGTAAAAATGCATTAAAAATGTCATGTACATTTTGGGCAAGTGAAAGGTTGATTCGGGCAAGTGGAAATAACCATGTACTTGTCCAACCCTGGATGGACAAGCACGTCGGCAGAACGTACTGCGCCTGCGCACAACCCTGATTTTTCACCTTTTCGTTGGATGTTTGGTCAACGTTGCATCAAAATTTTGCCTGTTACAGACAATATCTTTTCCTATACAACATCTGAAAACTACAGACAGGCTGTCAACCTTATATGCTCTACTACAACCTTTTATGAGACGTTCTGCCAAAGTGCTATGCACAATACATGACGGGTTTTGCGCAGGTGTAGTACGTTCTGCCGACGTGCTGGATGGACATTAAATGATAAACCCACCTCCTCTGCCTCCGCCGAAGCTGTTCCTGGCAGCCTGAGCCATCTCCAGAAGCCGGGGGTTCACCTGCTGCTGAGCCTCTTGTAGAACTGACACCAGGTCCTTGGTCTGCTTCAGGTTGCTGGGTGTGAAGAAGGTGTACGCCGTTCCCGTGCGATCGCTTCGGGCCGTCCGGCCAATGCGGTGGACGTAGTCCTCGGCCGAGTTGGGGTAGTCAAAGTTTATGACAAACTTGATGTCTGACACATCTGTAGCGTTACATGTGTGTTTGGGCAAGCACACCGTAACGGTGGATAGATAGAGACGATACCCGTAAATAAACCATGCCAGCCTAACGTTGAACATTGGGTACCCTGGGCAGAGCAACCTTGTTCTGTTGTGTTGCATTTCCATTTCAACATGACATTGCCAAGTTCACATATAAGAAATCTGGTGCCAAAATTTGGAAACAAAGTCACACTGAATCGCAGCAAAGTAAACTGAACACAGCATGCCAAAAACCCATGTGACCTTATAAAGGACTGGACTGTAAGTTCCAAACATTTCAGAAAGGCTCCTCTACTTTGGGTACTCCATGTTTTGGTACTTACCTTGCCCACATGCATAGCTGAAAAGACGGGGTAGGTTAGCCACAGCCAACAGAACTAGGTGGATGTACTCTCCATTTTCGAACTGCTTCCACAAGAAGGGCCCAGGGAAAGGACTGAACCACTTCCTGGCCATCGTTAAAACTTTTGGAATGAAATTCCCAGCCCGAGACGCTGGGTTGGTATCGACAGGAGAGCAAACACCACGCTCCTGTGGCGGGATTCGCGAAGGCACTTTGGTCTGAGACGTGAAAACGCGGCCTAACGTGGAGGTAGGCTCCTTGTCTTGCGGTACCTTCTTTTGCGTCCTTCATGTCGCGACTGGACCACTTGACTCAGTAACAAGCGTCCGGCGCAACAGTCACGAGGAGTCAAGTACACAGCGCCAGGAGCCACCTTCACCTCCGAGACGGGACGACACATTCGCCGTCGTTTTCGCGTTTGCTTTGGGTCTCCCGAACGTTCCCTTCTAGCCAGGAGGATCCGACATGACTCCAGATCGCAGTGGTGAGGGAGGGAGAACAGTTGCTGCTTTTGCTCCAAATGTGGCCTGCCTAGCTCTAACTTCTCACTGCAGTCCTTGGCTGAGTCTCTTATCTGGAGAAACTCACAGCTCCCCCATGCCCACCCCTACTGCATTACAGGTTCTGAACCACTTTTCTTGGATACTAGAAAAATTTTAAGTCATCTTTCCACATCAGCTTTAGAAAATAAATGCAGGCTGTCTTTCTGTGTTAAACCCAAACTAACAAAGAAACTAAGAAATTTGACATCCACTTGTTGGGGTAGATAGCTCAAACCAAGAAAAAACTCTTCCATTCCCCCATTGTCAAACCAATGCACTGATAGAGCTGCCAAATTGGGATTTCATTAAGTACTTTGTCTACTATTACTTCAGTCAAATGCTTGTAGAAAATTAGGGACTAAAATTTCCAACAAATAGGATTCACTTTAAGAATCAATGTATCAATTTTTCCCTTATCGATTTTACCTGAAACCTCCCCTCACCCTCACAATGTATAAGCCAGGAATTCTCGTGCAACTTTCCCCCCTATCATTGCCCCTGACTCTTGCCTTTCTAGAAGCTAAGATAGCAGCGTTTGTTGCAGGACTGCAGCGTTCTCTACATTGCACATTGGAGTCCACGTAACGGCTCACTCCCCTCCTCTCGGTAACCAAGATGTAGTCATGCCGGGCTTTCCTCCCGAAATCTACAGAGAGGGAACTCAAGAGAAAGCCAAACGTGAGTCAAATAGTTCTCCAAATCGATCGTCAAAACTTCCTTGTTCTCTAGAAGGTAAACTTAAGGCAAGCGTATTTCAAAACAGCCCCAAAAATTGCTCACAGAAAACTTCAGACCAGTGCCAACAACTTTTGCAGAGAGTGAGAAAAACTGGTCACTACAAATTTGGAAAGACAATACTAGCACTAAAGAAACAAAATGTAAAACATCTGATACATTTCTTAAATGGCTTTCCAAATCATAAGTGACCTGTCTCCAGACAAACTAAGACAACACAAGACACTACTTGAAATCTTTAAGCACGGAACACAAGACAACAGGAAAAGACGGAGAGGTAAGAAAAAAAGGAATGTGCTACAGACCTAGACCACGAGATGCAACATCGGTGGCGACTAGGATGGGGGCCTTTCCCGACCGGAATTCTGTAAAGAAAACAAAACAAAAATTTAGTTCAATGATCACAAAATATTTTATCTGACATAAAACAGATTTATTCTAAAATCTAAGTTGATTACTGCATGATTTTGCTGCATTTAATTACTTACTCATGTTTAAAACATGAAAAAAAAAATGGAAGTTTAACAGTGGAAATACAATCTCATTCATGTTCAGTATCATACAGCATTAAAAGATAGTTAGGTTTCATGGCAAGGACAGACTATTTAAATGGTATCAGTAGCTACCAGTAATGTGATTGAATGTTTAACTTTTAGGATAAGTTGGGCAATGTTAAGTTATAGCAATAGACCTCATCCTCTCTGCCGGTAGAATCGACAAGCAGAGATCCCGATTGGAGTTTCTGTTGATAGAGACAAAGATTGGGATTGCCGATTCTACCAGATCTGAGTCTCTACCCCGACATTGTGCCTGGCATTTTATGTTAGCAAGAAAAGCCTATTGAATCAGGTTTTAGCTAGGATTTTTTTGTTGGGTGTCCATTTTTTTATTGTATGCTATGAGCAGCGAAGCCGCACAGCAAGCAGATCAGGTGCAAGCTTTTTAGGGGGGCTTTTCTAAAATTTGTAATGCTCTCAAACACGACTTCCTGCATTTTGAGGTGTAAATTTTGAGGAATACAGCCAGGTTTTTTCCTTCCTTACTTAATTTTTGTATTTATAGTAAGGCTGAAGGGAGGCATGAGGGCATGGCAGAGGTTGGGAGTGGAAAAAATAGGGCGTCTTTAGGGTGTCCTACCAAAAAGTAGGGAGTCCAATTTCTCATTATTTTCAATACAGGGTGTCCTAGCTAAAAGCTTGTTTGCAAGACAGGCCTATTGAATACTTACGGTTCAGCACCCAATCTCTCTCAGGTTGGGACTTGTCTCCGTGTATACACATTGCAGGCCAGCTGGAATAAAACAAAATCATTCCAATTAGTACACCTTCATTCATGGTTCTCCCTTTCACAAATAATACCAGTCACAACTTTGGAAAGAAACTAGAAATTTAAAATTGAAGACGCCCAAAATTGAAACATCTTACGAGGACAATAAATACAGCAAAATGTATAAAGAAGCTTTTTTCACATGACACCCTTAAAACTGTTACTGTGCGCAAGTTGAGATGTTAGGTTTTCAACATAGGTGTTCGAAATACCCACTAGCACACTAGCAATTGCTACCTGATTGTCTTGTGCGCTAGTTGCTCCCTGACTCAGGTAGCACACCACGCAACCTGAAAATATGTACCGCTGAACTCAAAGGTGCCCACTGTGCTACCTGGTTCAAAAAAGTATTTCGAACACTGAACATGTCGCTAATGAAATTTAGTAAACGCATTGCCATAAGATACCTACCCATCTTTGCGCATGCGGCGTGTCAGGTCATCGACCCGGCGTTTGGTCTCTACGAAGATGATGGTCTTGTTCTCCTTCTCACCCATGATTTCCTCGAGTAGACGACTCAACCTGGACGCAGACAGACATTTTAATATCTCTTTGGTGTAAAAGGCAATGATGCTCTAAATCCTAACACTGAAACTATGCAAAATCACCAGGATTCTTAGATAGAATTCAATTTTTACAACACAAAATTCATAGCCAAAAATTGAAATATTCTAATTGAAAAAAATCTTCATGTGACTGTCATTTACTTCCACTTTTCAACATATTTGTGCAATTATCTCACATTTCTGACATTTATGGTTCCCAGTAAAACACGAGACACACTCATTTTGTGGCACCACCACAAACTATCAGAATGTAAACAAACATGGCTGACAGCTGTGTTTCCAGCTTTTAAACACACTCGTATGGTGTAATATTTTGGCACCTCCACTTCCTGAATGGCACTTACTTGCAATGGAGTAGGGTTGATTCAACTTGCTTTGTAAAGAAATGTCCAGAAAATTGACTTAATGTATCGTCCTAGTGTTACATAATGCAGCTTCAACATTGAACTAAAAATATGTTACAGACAAGAACAATACAGCTAGCCAGTATAAGTCTTTTTTGGATTCCAGGCCACAACACGTGTTACACATATGACACATGCATGGCCGCTTATGATATAAGGTTTCAACAATTCAGTCTCTTCTATATTGTGTTTGGCTAGGATGGGGCTGTTTGCCACCACAAATTTTAAACAAACAAACATTGTATCGTCCTAGTGTTACGTAATGCAGGTTGAGGAGAATGCAGCAATGACTTACTTGTTGTCCTTCTCGTGTTCATGAACAACGTCCACGATCTGCAGGATGTTGTGGTTGGCGGAGAGCTGGAGGGCGCCGATGTTGATCTGTGAGTACTCCTTCAGGAACTCCTCAGCCAGCTGACGGACCTCCTTGGGCCAGGTGGCGCTGTACATCAGGGTCTGACGATCAGGCTGGGGACGAGACAGCAAGGGGTGTTACCACACGGGTCACTTTCCAACATTTCAATCATTTATTACCTTCCAGTGTACGAAATATTTTTTTGAGCCAGGTTGCCCAGTGGCAACCTAGGATGAAAGCTAGGTTGCCCATCAAAATTCTAGGTTGCCCCAAATTTGAACTCTTCTTCACATTATGATTAACTTTGTTAGAATGCAATGTGCATTTATACATTTCTGACACAGAGTTGTTTCCCCTTACCTAAAGTGATGAGCTGTTCCATGGGAACTTCTCAATAAACAGTTCCCAATGGAAGAAGGGGCATCCGTACCACAGAATTTAAGTAGTGCACTGAGCTACCTGGGTGTAGAAATAGGTTGCACCAAGCAAAATATGGTTGCACGGTGCAACTGGGCAACTTAGTATTTCGCACGCTGCCTTTGCCAAGAAGGTTATGTTTTCATGGCTGTGTGTGTGTGTCTGTCAACAGCATAACTCAAAAAGGCTTAGATGGATTATAATGATATTAAGTAAGTGGGTAGGTCTTGAAAGCTCGAAATGATTAGATTTTGGGCCCCCTGGTGGCTTGTTATGGTACTGCAGCGGAACTTCGGGTTTTGATATCTCGTGATCTGGACATGCTAGGGTCATGATTTTTGGATGGTAGGCAGCTCTTGTTTAGGATACGGTTTTTCAAAGTTGTACTATGTTTTTTTTTTAAATGTAGAATTGATGTTATTGCTTACCCTGATCTGTTCGATGATCTTCCTGATCTGGGGTTCGAAGCCCATGTCCAGCATGCGGTCAGCCTCGTCCAGAACCAGGTACGTGCAGCGGCGCATGTTCGTCTTCCCGGCTTCCAAAAAGTCGATCAGGCGGCCAGGAGTCGCGATACAGACCTCCACACCTGAGAGACACAAAACAGAGACGGGTTCCAGTAAGGTAGGCAATAGATTTTGGGGTGGGAAGTTTTTGGTTCTGCTTTTTTGGGTGAATATTCTGCTGTTTGCCCATTTTGATATAATTTCAAAAGAATTACAGATGAATCAGGGATATTTTTAGGGAAGGTACTGTGAGAAAATGAGGGAAATCGTGCAAACATTTCACTGTAAAGGTGATGCTTACAAAGGCTGGAAAATTTGTCTGACATGTGCAGTCATAGAGACAAGTTACATGGAATATTCTGGCTACAACTTAAAAACAAGCTTCCAACTATCTGCTTGCAGCGTTACAGCCGGGTGCCACGGAAGACTGGAGTAAAACTTAACGGCACCCTACTCACCCCGCTCGAGATCTCGAATCTGTGGCCCTTTAGGAGAACCACCGAACACACACGTGTTTTTAATCCGGGAACTTCTGCCAAACTTAGAGGCCTCCTGCTGAACCTGCTGCGCTAATTCCCGGGTCGGCGTAAGAACCAAGCACTGGAAATATCGAACAGGAGAGAAAACCCAAACGGTAAGATAGAAGCACGGCACCCTGGGAAAACGCGGTGCTTACCCCGTTCCAGGTCACGGAGCTGGGGGCCTTTCGGCGCACCTCCGTACACGCACGTGTTCTTGATGCGAGAGGAGCGTCCGAACTGGACGGCGACCTCCTGGACTTGTTGGGCCAGCTCGCGTGTCGGGCAGAGCACAACACACTGTGTGTGTGACACAGATTAACACAGCTATAACCTGGGTTACACATTAACATAGCCATAATCCCCACACTAGCTGGGTATAGCATGTTAATACCAGTGTTTTCTACGGGGCCGACCAGGCCTTTTTTCCAGTGTTTCTTTTGTACTTTCCAAACTGACTTCTGATAACTGCCTGGTCATGTGTAGAAAACACTTGTCCCCTCTACCACAAAGTGCACACTCAACACAAATTAAGCGATGCTTACATGACTTAACATCTTTACCACTGAGTCGTTTGAATAAATCTAACACTTCTTGTACCTTGAAGAGTTAGACTGACAGATAGAAAGGCAACATTTACATAGAAAGTACACGAGTACAAATTGCAGGTTTTGATACAACTACAATACTGCCATGCTAAAACAACATTGCCATGTTAAAAGATGCATTTTTATCAATATCACAAGCATCAACAATCTACATCCATTTTGCTTGGTGACAGATGGATTCAGAGAGATGTAACACTACTTACGATTGGCCCATCTCCACGCTCCAGGTAGGGTTGGTGGTTGATGTGAACGATAGCTGGCAACATATACTGAAAAACAGAAAAGAGACCAGGTTTCAGAACTGGGCCAAAGTCTTCTGAAAAGCAACATGGTTTGTATTCTTCCTTTGACTATAAATGCCTACATCTTATCAAGAGGAAAATGTGAACGTACTGCGAGAGTTTTCCCTGAGCCGGTCTGTGCGATGCCCACGATATCGCGACCCTGCAGAGCCACGGGCCACCCCTGGGCCTGGATGGGGGTCGGCTTCTCAAAGTTAGCGTTCCTGATCTCATCCATCACATAGTCTGCAACAAGAACAACAAAAAACTTTTACTATAGAGAGCGTACAATTCCAGCAAAAATTTGTAGTCATGTTACGTTTCTGTGTGACAAGATTCATTGTAATCTACTGTAAATCTCGAAATGTTTGCAGTCTTTATTCTCAAGACATGGCGAATGTGTCCTTTTGCGCTATGATATTGTTTTGACTGCAAACTTGAAAAACAAAATGAAATCCGCCCTTCCACTCCTACCACAAAATTAAATCCTGTGAAAATAAATGGAGTTACAGTATTTATCCATATAATGTAACTAGTTTTCTTGTCTTTTTCTTGTTACAAACAAGTAAAATAGAACATTTGCTTTTTTTAAGGTGTTAAACAAACAGGAATGAAGAGTTACCAGGAAAAGAAGCGTAGTGGAACTCTATGACGGGTTTTGGAACATCGTGGCCTCGAACGGTGATCTCTCTTTCACCACGGTACTGCTCAACCTGAGCCTGAAGGAAAAAAGAAAGAAAATTTTACATCTGGACAGATCCCACTATGTCAGAAATGTGAGATAATTGCACAAATATGTTGAAAAGTGGAAGTAAATTACAATCATGTGTACGATTTTTTTAATGAAAATACTTAAATTTTCGGTGCAAAAATGTTACGTAATGCCCCTTTAATGACAGACAACTTGACCCATTGGAGTTCACACATACCATTATGGTAATATTGTCTTATAATGAGTATGCTTGGGCACAAATGAATAGTGAAGCAGGAACTAAGTAGATTTACATAACAAGAAAACAAACCCCAGCTATTGTCTGCACAAGGGAAACATACATACTGTACAGGGGTTTTTCTAAACCAGGGAATAAGGGCGCTGCTCCCTCATGTAACCAGCCAGCTCCCTCATGTCAATTTTCAGATTGAACATTCTAGCATTACAAACTGTGTTACTGTTGTACAAATTTGCATCCCTTCCTTGCCAAGCTAGTGATCTGCTCCCTCACGCAAATTTTTTCTAGAAAAAACCCTGCTATATAACTGTTCAAAATGCTTGTCTTTCTTTTATAGACTTCAACGAAGTCAGGACTTACCATAGAGATGTTGGTGATGTTGGGATGTTCCTGGTAGAAATTCCTCTCGAAGGGCACCAGTTTGGACAGGTCCCACTTGGGTTTGCGGAGCCTTTCTCCGGGCTGGGAATCCTTCCAGCCGTTTCTGGCACCCCCAAAGCCGCCGCCGCCGCCACCGGATCCGTACCCCCCTCGGCCACCACGGTCACCCCCGCGGCCACCGTAGCTGCCACCACCGCCGCCATACCTGGGTGTCAAAAGAACAAATTATGAGCATAACCAAAATCCACTCTCATCGTCAATGTGCAAGTCATGTTTTCTGCACAAGACTTACTGGAGATGCCAGGTTGCCCAATGTGTAACTTATCATTTTTGGCATATAAAGCAACCAGTTTAAGGTTTATGGCTTCTGAAATAAACCATGCCTGGCCTCTGCCAACATGTGAGCAATCCCTTTACAGCTTGCCTTCTAAAATAAACAGCTGGTGTTCACAGCAACCTGAAATATTGATGGGTAACCTCGGGTAACCTGGCTTTTTGGCTTGGCTTGGTTGCCCAGTGAGAAACCTGAGGAAAATATCAGGATTTCGACCCTGATAACCCATAAAAATGTGGTTCAAACTAGTTTCTAGAATTCCTTCTCAAATATGTCTTGAACACTGGGATATCTGATGTGTCCATACCCTGGAATAGCTCATGCCTCATTAAAATCAAAATTCACTGTTTACCAAAATTATGTGGTTGTCTTACTATTAGGGTACCTTGCGGTATTATACTAGCCACATAAAAATGGTGTTGTCTACACAGCTTGAAAACTGTACCCCCAGGTTACTTCTGTTATACATGACCAAAACCCTTTTTACTTCTTGTTATTTCTAGTCTCAGCCTTTCTTAATATTATCTGGAATAGCGCCCGAAAAACTGAAGGCGTTATCTTAGAGCTAAAAGCCATAAAATGATGACTAGACAGGTTACCCCAAATTCTGGGACATCACACAAAGGACTTGATGCCCATTCCTTTGTAGACAATTATTAACATTTTCTTAGACACAAACGGACGATTATATCGACAGTAGAAGTTAGAATAATACAATGAGAACTCTCTTTTCCCTTATGTAAAGCAAATTCGACCAGAAAATACCGAAATGTCCTTTTTTGACAGGATTTAAGAAATGTGGTGACGTCACGGCATACCAGGAAAGGAAACCGGCCGCACCTGGATTTCTCATGGCGTCATACGATCCCTCACAAAGGACTCAAGATTTCCCTCGTTTTCTCAAGATTTTCCGTCAGAATTTCCCACAAAATTTCTTCAAAACGTCCCTGGGAAGCCACTCAACAATAGGACGTAGGTTCTACTGTCTGAGTTCTCGTAGTTTTGCGAGAAATTTGAGGGAAAAGTGCACAGGAAATGGGGAACCATTGTTGCATAAGCCTAGTCATGGCACCGTCATGGCACCCGGCGTGGTCGCCCGATGGAAAAATACAAAATCTTTGAATATCTTACCCTCTCCTGTCTCCACGGTCAAAAGAACGAGACATCGCGTCGTCACAAAGTAGCCGGTACGAAAGAGAAGTTGTTCTAAGAGATACTTTTCTGAAATTTAACGAAAAATTGCGGACTCCTGCAGCTCGAATGCCGGTCAGAATGAATGAAGCACAGGCAGTTAACGCCGGCATGGTGTCTTATATCCCTACGCGCCTCGTGCGTCACAGCCCTAAAAACCACTGCGATTTCTTCCAAATACCAAGAAATGTTTTCAATATTCGAAAAAGTAGACTGTAGTTCAAGGATAATTTTTAGCTGAAGAAAAAAATCGATTAGCTCTATCTTCGCTCATCATCAAACCAAATACGCATGGTGCTATTTTTGTCTGGCGAAATAATCTATACCAAATACGGTGCTGTTTGGTTCAGTGACGTCATGCGATGATTCACGTGCGTTGCCGCGAGACTGACAGGTCAAAAGCGCTCCCATGCGAGAAATATTGAAAGTGCATCTACCAGAACCAGTTGTCTCGTGACAGGAACAACACAATGGCAGCCACTCAGAAGATGTTTGTTGCTTTGTCCTTGTTTGCGCTCGTTTTGCAGGTGAGTGTACCTATATGAGCTCTATCTGCGCAGTCTTTCGGCCAAAGAATAACATAAATGTGTTCAAAAGTATCTTTAAGTCGAGAAAAGTATGTTTGTTTTGGAAAAATCAGCCTTGTGTTGATATGGGGGAGGGTCACTTTATGTAACTTCCTGCTTTTTTGGTAGTATCTGAGATCAAGACTTCTTGAAAATACTTTTTCCAGATCGTACTATTTTCATGGTGATGTATGTTGTATATCTAGGGTTAGTGTCATATGACATTAGAGCATCTCAGTATTTTGGGGTCTTATACTGTTTACCTTTAACAAGTTTAAGTGTCAAATTTCAGCACTTAAGGTATGGATTTACTGTTTCCTGATCAGTAGATTGGTTGTCACACTCACATCATGTGATGCAGGATTCTCTTAAACTGTGCTGGTATCTAAAATCATCCCTATCTCTCTTTCCAGGGCCAAAAAGCTGACAGTCGCAGCTTCTCCATCGACTACGACAACAACACGTTCCTTAAAGACGGCGAGCCGTTTCGGTACATCTCCGGCAGCATCCATTATTCCCGCGTCCCTCGCAGCTACTGGCAGGACAGACTTACGAAGATGTATGCGGCGGGGCTCAACGCGATCCAGACGTAAGTCAGTTGTTGTTGTTGTCCTTGTTTAACGTCTAATATCGCACTAGACGTGGTCTCTTGGTGCTGGTTTGCGTATGGTTCAGTTCAGAGTCACCTTGTCTCTCTAGGTATTTAACTCTTGGTGCCTTGTGCTTGTGTGATGCTGAAAGTGTCTCTAGGAGAGCACGTCGAAACGGTGTGTACTCTCGATGTACCGGGAGAGCAGAGGGTTAGGTACATCTGGCTGTTTACTGCTTCAGGAAGGCCTTCCCTCATGCTGGCTAGGGTGGTGATATCCGTGTCTCTGCTTTCCTCTGCTACGTTGTAGTTGTCATGTCAGCACTGCTGTCGAATCGGACACGCTCTTCCTAGCACGATTACATCACGCTTCTGGTTTCCATAGTGACAGGGAATCCTGAGCTCCTACTGGTCATCTATGGAATTAGGAATGGTTCTCTCGAGTTAGAGGTGTATGGCTACAAGCTCTCGGGGAGGAGGCCCAATCAGCCCCTGACAGCAGGAGATTGCACCGCTCAAAATTTAGGAAGCATGGATCGTACTGAAAACTTCACTGGCTTTAGACACAAGGTTACGGGTTCGAATTCCGGCATTATAAAGTTATCAGAGGTTTGCTTCCTTGCATTCTGATTGATAAGTGTGCATTGAAGTGATAATGTGCATTGAATGTATATATGAACCATACAAATATTATACGGAAATTCGCTTTACCTAGAACACAAGCCATTTAAGGAAGGTTGGAAAATCTGTGATGTTGTTCATCATGTTTTTGTTTTGTTCGTGTTGTTATTATAGTTATGTACCCTGGAACCTACACGAGCCAAAGCCAGGGAAGTACGACTTCGCGAGAAACAACGATATCGAGGCGTTCCTCAAGATGGCGAACGACACGGGACTCCTGGTCATCCTCCGCCCTGGACCATACATCTGCGCAGAATGGGACATGGTGGGTGTTTACTTGTTTATTTGTATGTTTGTCTTTGGGCATATAACACAAAACAGCATGCTTGGCTGTTTAAGTTGTCACATGTCCTTTAGCATCATTTGGTATAACATAAGTCAGGTATTCAACAGTTAAGTTGGAATAAGCCTCCTAGGTTCTTACTTTTGTAGCATACCGGTAGTGAAAATCAGGTATTGAACTATCTTTGAGTTTGTGGTTCATCATCGATCATCACCTTCGATACTGCTAAAATATAGCCCACTATACAGCAGATTACTCTCAGCTGTTGAAAAAAATGGAAGACAGATCATTTCTGCAGTGTGAACTGCAAACTTATTAATAATAAGAAGTATTGTTTTGGGTGGCTGATCTGATTTCAAGGGCAACCTGCAGTACCAAGGGCCTGTACTGTGGAACAGTCTTGCTGCTGATCAGCGACAACTGTCATCTACATCCGCATTTAAAAACAGACTGTAGAGGACTGCTGACTGTAGGACTGAACTTGGAATATGAACGAACAAAATACACCTATACTGTGACTGCTTTGTACATGTACGCATGTCTGTAACATTATTTATTTGTATATTGCTGTGTTCCATTTGTAATTGTTATGAATGTATGCTTTTAATGTGTGTGCCCAGGTATACCTGAAAATCAGATCAATGGATCTGAGGTATGCCCTGGTAAAATAAATAAACTTGAACTTGAAACTTGATACAGTGATATGTGGGTTTGTCTCTTTGTCTGTTCTAATAACTTCCACTGAATGGTGGCCATGGGTAGGAGGTGATATTGACAGTTGATTGCCTGAGGGTGACCCGGCACCCAGGTAGGAGTGGGTTTAAGTGGTTGGTATGGGGAGTGATAAAATACCTGATTAAATTACATCATACAAACAAGTTCTGTGAACTTGAAGGTCGTTAAAACCCCAAATATTCTTGTTTATATCTGTAGGGAGGCCTTCCGTCATTAAAACCCAAAATACTTCCCGAAAGTGTAAAATCTCTGATTTCTTGTTCATATCTGCAGGGAGGCCTTCCGTCCTGGCTGATGAAGGACAACTCCTCTATTGTACTGAGGTCATCCGATCCTGGTAAGCAATTCTCATTATGTTAACCTTCGCAGAAGGAAAACAGGAAAACATATTGTTTTTGCTCTGTTTCTTCTTCTTCTCCAAACACATATAAGGTCAATGTCCTCGACCAGACCTCTGTCACCATGGTAATATAACTGGTGCTGTAGCAGACACCTTGTGGTGTTGGCTTACATGTACATTATGTTGCAAGTTGCAGGACTGAGAGTTGGAGGGGCTGGTCACCATACATGTATAACTACATATATATGAATGTGTTTGAGTAAGAATAAACAGAGCTGCAGTAGTTTGTTATGCTAGACCATGTGAAGGTAAACATTATATGCATTAGCTAAAATGCAAATGTTAACTTTCTAGTTTTCATTGATCCTTTCTTACCTGGATCTAACTCTATAGAATTCCTTAACTCAACATACATTTTATCAATCTGGTATGGTTTTCTTTGTACATGTACTTCATATCTAAATTTTGTGTACTTCTAACGTTACTAGTTGTGTGTTGCACATTGTGGACTGTAACGTCATATCCCTTCTATCTCCAGCTTACCTAGGTCCAGTTGACACCTACATGGCCCAGCTACTGTCCAGGATAAAGCCTTACCTGTATAACAATGGTGGACCCATCATCACTGTACAGGTAAGAATGGGGTATTCACTAAGGATGTTTTCACTGACGTCTGTTTGTTTGTTTGTTTGTAAGTCAATGTTGCAAGGTGGTCTAAGGTGGCAAGGTGGTCTTGTAGTTAGGGTTGTTGACTCAGAATCCAAAGGTTCCGGGTTCAAATCCCTGGCAGGCCCCACTGTTGTGTCCTTGGGAACACTTATTCCACACTCAACACAGGTGAACATGCATATATGAGTACAAATGTACCTAGCTTCGGTTAGTGACGTCCTCTCGGATGGGACGTAAAGCGGAGGTCCTGCTTTTGAGGAGAGCTACATTGTACACCTCGAGCGACAGTATGTGCGACAGGGTCTGCAAAACCAAGGCTGGACTTTCAAGTCACATGAGAAGTCACACGAGAGCAACATGTAGAACTTCACAGGCACGCAGATAGTCTGCTGAGACTGAACTGCCAAAGAAGAAAAGAAGAAGACGACACCTTGAGCATGTTAAAGATCCCACCGCTCTTATCAAAAAGAGTATACATGTGCGAATACCAGGAAGACTAGCGATAGACCCTTCGCTAATGGTAATTCGAAGTTTCAAAGTTTCAAAGAGTATACATAGGGGCGTGCCCCGGTGAGTACTTCAAACCTTACAGTCCAGTCTTACTGTACAAAGCTGGTGTGTTATGCCTAGAGGCAGTTTCCTGGTTATGCGAAACAAAAAAACAATTTAAACAAGTTTTTTTCTCGCCCATGATTAGGTAGAGAATGAGTATGGCAGTTTCTACACCTGCGACTATGACTACCTGCGGCACCTGCGGGAGCTGTTCCTCCAGCACCTGGGGCCGGACGTGGTCCTGTTCACCACAGACGGCTGGTGGGACGGCGTACTGAAGTGCGGGACGATAGACGGACTGTACACTACTGTGGACTTTGGACCAGGTAAGGCGCAGAACTGAGAGACTTTAAACCAGCTATAATATACATGCATTAATAAAAGGTTGGTAACTGATTGAATAGCAAAGATCTTTATTCACAACCACTTGTTCAACAAGAGCTGACGTATTCGGCTAGAGCCGCCATATTAGCAGTAACACCTAGCTTCAGTGCACAGTGAACCAGTAACACCTAGCTTCAGTGCACAGTGAACTAGCAACACCTAGCTTCAGTGCACAGTAAACTAGCAACACCTAGCTTCAGTGCACAGTGAACTAGTAACACCTAGCTTCAGTGCACAGTGAACTAGCAACACCTAGCTTCAGTGCACAGTGCACCAGTAACACCTAGCTTCAATACACAGCAAACCAGTCATAATTGCCCTGATGAAGATGACAGACAGTCTCGAAACGTCGGCTCTTGTTAAACAAGTGGTTGTGAATAAAGAACTTTGCTATTCTATATAGATATACAATATACCTGATTCTGAACCAAAGTTTGAATCCTTGCTTTCATTGCCTACATGACATGCATGTTTGCGGGAAATTTTGTAGTCTTTATGTGGGTAGGTGTTGCCAAAACAAATTCAAAGGACAAGTTCGATAATGGGTCCCCTAGTGGCTTTCTGTGGTACTGTAGCGGAACTATGCTCTGAACATAGTAAGGTCATGTTTTTTTGGTGTTAGATAGCTCTTGTACAAATGTACATGTTGCAATGAGCAGGGAAATTTCATATCATCATCATCATCATGCCTCCGGATATCTAATCCGGTGAGGTACACTTGATAAAGTTACTCCAGTATGTCCTATCCCTCATTGCGGACACTAATGCAGTCCCTGCGAGACCAGTGTCTCTTTCTAACATAGACAAAAGTGTAGTATAAGGTCGTCCCACTCTACGTCTCCCAGTGGGATGCCACTGTATTAGTCTACCAGCTGGTTCATTACTACGAACGGCATGTCCTGCTAGGGCGAGTCTGCGTCCTGGGACTACAGACAAAATGGGCGGGAGAGGGCCATAGAGTTGTTTGTTTGTTAGATGTTGTCTCTATGAAACATTATACACTGTTCTTAACATTCTTAACATTCTAAAATTTCATATTATTCTATATTAATTTTTAAAAATGTAAACTGGGTTGTGTAACAGACGAGCTATCCTATATGCTACAGGTACAGATCCAGCCGGGGCCTTCCATGGACAGAGGAAACACCAACCCAAAGGCCCACTGGTGAGACATTCTTGGAACATTTTTTAGTACTCTTTTTTCACAGCTTCAGTATGCAAAATACTTTTTTTTTGGAGCCAGGTTGCCAGGTTGCCCAGTGGCAACCTAGGATGAAAGCTAGGTTGCCCAATGGCATCAAAATTCCAGGTTGCCCCAGATTTAAACTCTTCTACATTATGATTAACTTTGTTAGAATGCAATGTGCATTTATACATTTCTGACAGAGTTGTTTCCCCTTACCTGAAGTGATGAGCTGTGCCCCACTTTCGAAAATTCGAATACATGTACCAGATTCGGAATTTGGAATTGATGACTTGTTACAATTTTTTTTAGGGACACCACATTTTCTCAATTTCAGACACATTTCCCATTGAAATACACCATGTTGTATTCTATAATTATGTACCACAAGAAATGAAAGAAAGAAGTACCGTTGTGCTTGTACGTTGCAGGTGAACTCAGAGTTCTATACAGGTTGGTTGGACCACTGGGGGCAACCTCATGCACACACGGACAAGGACAAGGTTGCAACATACCTGGAGAAGATACTACAGCTCAACGCAAGTGTTAACATGTATGTTAGACCAATATCCTTTCTTTTTACAACTGTGTAAGAAAATAGGTACTAGGTCAGAGCTTGAAATACTTTTTTCTGCATACCTGCACCGGTGCAGGTAACACTGAAAATTACCCGCATTTGACAAATTTTACCTGCACTACTCAGAATTTGGATAATACTAAAAACTGTTTAAAAAGTATTACCATTATTTCTTTTATACTTCATTCGTGATAACAGTAAATGCAGCATATAAAAGTCTACACAGTTTCTTTGGCAAAGTTACCTTCAATGTAACATTCAACAGGTTAATTTTAACCTTCTCCCAGCTGTCAAACCTTCTATATATAACTAATGTAGATTTTTTTGTATCCATACAGGTACATGTTTGAGGGAGGTACCAATTTTGGCTACATGAATGGTGAGAATAATTAAAAGTTTTTGCGATTTTCAAGAAGCCACCTGTTTATTTGTTTGTTTGTTTGTTTAAAATTTGTGGTGGCAAACAGCCCCATCCCAGCCAAACACAATATAGAAGTGACTGAATTGTTCAAACCTTATATCATAAGCCGCCATGCATGTGCCATATGTGTAACACACATGTGTTGTGGCCTGGAATCCAAAAAAGACTTATACTGGCTAGCTATGTTGTTCTTGTCTGTAACATATTTTTAGGTCAATAGTGAAGCTGCATTATGTAACACTAGGACGATACCAAAAGTCAATTTTCTGGACATTTCTTTACAAAGTAAGTTGAATCAACCCTACTACATTGCAAATAAGCCCCATTCAGGAAGTGGAGGTGCCAAAATATGACACCATACGGGTGTGTTTAAAAGCTGGAAACACAGCTGTCAGCCATTTTTGTTTACATTCTGGTAGTTTGCGGTGGTGCCACAAACTGAGTGCGCCTCGTGTGGACTGTTTCAGCGCCAACCATAAATGTCAGAAATGTGAGATAACTGCACAAATATGTTGAAAAGTGGAAGTAAATTACAATCACATGAAGATTTTTTCAATTGAAATATTTTAAATTTTTGGTGCAAAAATGTTACATAATGCCCCTTTAACACATTGCATTGTCTTGTAACTAACTACATAGTTTACTGTGTAATATATGCTACATGTCATTATTCCAGGGGCTAACGGCCCCTTTAAGCCTCAGCCTACCAGTTACGATTACGACGCACCGCTAACCGAGGCTGGCGATCCCACCGACAAGCTTACCACTATCTCCAATGTCATTGCTAAGGTAGTGTTGATGGGCCGCGTCATGTGGTGTGTTTAAAGTTGTTTGTTAGAGATACATGTAAGATTGGGAAGGATTATAATGGGCTGAACACAAAGCAGACACAAATTTGACACTCAGGTTTCATTGAAAAGAAATAATACAAGAAAGTTGACGAGATAAAAAACTAAAAACTAAAAAGGCAAAACATTTGAAGGAAGAGGTGACCCAAAAAATGCAGGACAGCATTAGAAAAAAAACTAGGCTCCCCACCTTATAAATAAAGAAACTGTACATGAGAATCCATACCATCAACACAAGAAAAACCTACATAAGGCCACACCAATTTTATTTGTTGCTTCTCGGATTTTTTCAGAAAAAATATGAAGCGACAGGGCGAAAAAAAAATAAAAATAAAAACAGGCCTGGCCATCCTATTAAAGCCCCAAATGCTAGAATACGTGCCATGAAGTCAACACAAAAGACTGGGTTAAAATTTAAACAATGAATTTTGAACTTTTAATCAAACCACTGACTTGGTAGATGTAACAACTGTAACAATTAGGAAGAAAAGGACTTTCTTCAACTGTTGGAGGCAAAATAGTATCCTATTTATCATGCGCAGTCATCGGTCCTCCGGAATGAGTGATGGAGAAACTGCCGTCTGGAGCCTAAAGTGTCATAGAGGTCATGGCGGCCGCTCTTTAGCGGACGCCCACTGCCACCCGAAAATGTCGAGGGTTGGGCGGGTGGGTCGCTTTAGGCTCCGTCTGGCGGACGGAGAACCTCTGGACTGCTTACTGATAGAATATCTTCATCCGCTTGCCCTTATATAGAGTGAGTGCATCACGTGATTCCTCCGGCCCTATCACAGCGCATGACAAGTAGTATCCTATTTATCATGCGCAGTCATCGGTCCTCCGGAATGAGTGATGGAGAAACTGCCGTCTTCCGCCATCGCTACATCCGGTTATTTGCCTGCCTTCCTTTTCCTGACTTACCTTATGCCAATCCCTTTGGCACCTTCCCCTATCTCCAATATTTCCCATAACCCATTTTCATCTTCTTCCTCAAACTCTTCACATTTTCTTTTCCTTCTTCGACCTTTTGTGAAAATGACTCGCAACACCATGATCTGTTTTACTGGTTTCTTTATTCTTCCACCTTTGCTGCGCGCTGATTTGCCTGCCTTCCTTTTTCCGACGTACCCTAAGTGGCCCTTTTGTTACCGTCCCTTATTCCTAATACTTCTCCTTCCCATTACCCATTTTCATGTTTCTTCTTCCTTAATTTTTTGCCCTTTTGTGAAAATGACTCGTAGCCTTATGCCATGTTTTGCTGGCTTCTTCATCCTTTCTTCTTATGCTCACGCCGTTTATGTGCCTCCTTGAGAATGTTCTTAGTCATTCCTTCTCTTCTTGCTGTTCTTTACTTACCATCCTCATTTTGTTCCCCTCGCATTACGACACCCTATTCCTGGCGCATTTCCCATATGCTCAAAAAAAACTCCTAAGTATGTTGTTTCATTAAAACATCCTTTAGCCCACTCCAAGACTCTCAACAGTTTTGTGTAGTACGCAGGCGTTTGCTCGTAAACCAATCGATATGCTCCAAAGCTTGTTGCTCTGGAAAAACGTATCTTTGCCCGCGACCTAAATGTCGTGCCTGGGAGAAACGCCTCGCCCCGCGACCTAAAAGTCGTACCTGGGGAACGCGTCTGAAATAAATTCGCCCCGCGACCTAAATGTCGTACCTGGGGAAACGTGTCAGCAATTAACTCGCCCCGCGACCTAATGTCGTACCCGGGGAAACGTGTCAGCAATTAACTCGCCCCGCGACCTAATGTCGTACCCGGGGAAACGTGTCAGCAATTAACTCGCCCCGCGACCTAATGTCGTACCCGGGGAAACGTGTCAGAAATAAACTCGCCCCGCGACCTAATGTCGTACCTGGGGAAACGTGTCAGAAATAAACTCGCCCCGCGACCTAATGTCGTACCTGGGGAAACGTGTCAGAAATTTAACCCGTCCCGCGACCTAATGTCGTACCTGGGGAAACATGTCAGCAAATTAACTCGCCCCGCGACCTTAATGTCGTACCTGGGGAAAAATAACACCAATAAACTCTCCAATAAAAATAATAAATACTAGCACTCAACCCGCGACTAAAATAATTCAAAACGCCAACAAGCCAAACCAGAGATGGAAACAAAGAAGTAAAACAACAGTAAATGCCCAAAAGACTAAACAGGTGAGGTGCTGAAGCTGGTCCGACTGTATCCTGAAGGCCTATGGACAACTGATGGCTCGGGGCAGTGAACTGCTGTACGGGAGCCGCTGAGGCTGGAGCTGGAGCCTGTTGGGCCAGAGCTGCAGCGTGCAGGGCCAGGACAGCGACCTGCGATTGTGGAGGTAGGCCCTGCTGGACTGGTGCTGCGCCCTGCGGTGCTTGAGGTGCGTCCTGCTGGACTGGGACTGGTTGCGGTGCTGCCGTGCCTGGACTGGAGCCGTATGCGTCGCTGCGGGGCTGGAAAGCTGAGGCCTGTGTGGAAGTTAAACATGAAACGTGAGCACCGTGTCCAACCAGATAAGCAGCGACTCAGCAATGAAACGATAACCTAAATGACAAACTCGAGCGAGAGTAACGAAAATCAAACCAAAATGCGTGAAATGTAAACGCTCATCGTCCTCTCGTCTTGCCGGTGCCGGAGCCGCTACCCGCTGCGCCCGAGGAGGTCCCGGTTGGACTGAAGCCGCTGCTGCCGGAGCCAGGGGTGGTCCCTGTTGGACTGGGGCCACTTCTACTGGAGCCTGGGGCGGTCCCTGATGGACTGGGGCCGCTGCTCGGAGCCTGGGGTGGTCCTTGCTGGACTGGGGCGGCGGCCTGCGCTACGGGCGGCTGGCCTTGCAGGACTGGGGCAGCAACTTGTTGCATCTGGGCCGCCGGTGCGGGGGCTGGAAGGCTGAGACCTGTTTTTTGGTTGTAAAACATGAACCGTGAGCGCCGAGTCGACGAAAAGTGACACAGGCAACGAAAAGCGAAATCTAACCGACAACAAACACTCTGCTTCGGCGCTCAAAGGTGCACAACGTCACAATAACATGAGCTGCCTAGGCCATTCATTCACTGTTCCCAATCTACTCTCACTCAAACTGAAAACAGGCGTCCACGCATATCTAACGCAAATCCAGTAGAAAACGGTAGAAAACGACGAACGAAAGTACCAAAACCAAACCTAAATTGTGCCGTACATCCTCTCTTCAAGAGCCTTGCGAGTGCTAGAAAAAAAAAAAACATGGAACAAAAACGAGCACAAAAGGATGGCCAAAACCTCGGCCGACGGTACTCCGTCACGAATCTGAGAAGTTCCTCTAATCCTGTGGGCTGTGCATCTGAAAAAGATTCAACCTGGAAGGAGGAAAATGTCCGACTGAAAACGGAAAACACGAACAAAGTAGAACACAGACAAAAAACCACACGTGGCGCCCGAGCGCATACCTAACTAATTGGAAAACAATGGGCACCAGGTGCCACAAATTAGACGAACAAAGGTAGACAAAAGACTGCCAGGTGACGCATTCCTGAAAGATGCAAATCCTGAAAACTAGAAGTCACAAACCTGAGTCTCCTTGAAAACGAGCAAAACCGGGGGTGAAACAGAAAAACGACAGCGGCAAACGAGGTATCAAACTCCGGTATCTCCTGAAGGCTGGGAAAAGATAAAACAAACCGTCACAGAGCCCAGAAATATCAGCAAAAGCTCCGCACGTGGTGGACCCAATAAAACCTGGCGGTGCCGACTTCACCTTCAAACTCTTCGTTATCGACGTTCTGAAAACTTGAAAGCAAAACGTTACCAACGAAAATAACCAAAATGCACAAAACCCCACTGAAACGAGAGCTATAGCGTACCGCCTGAGGGTAGACGCGGTTTCTTCGACATTTTCGGGTGGCGGTCCCGGAGACGCACTGAGCCGTCTGGTGAACGGGGAAGATCTGGACTGCTTACTGATAGAATATCTTCATCCGCTTGCCCTTATATAGAGTGAGTGCATCACGTGATTCCTCCGGCCCTATCACAGCGCATGACAAGTATGAGCATTTTTTAGTTGATTCAGAACCAGAATTTTTTTTTTTTTTTTTTGCAAATCAGAAAAAAATGAAGAGGCGAATCCGAGAAGCAACAAATTAAATTGGTGTGGCCTAAAAGAAAGTTCACAGGAAAAAAAAAGGCAGGATGACAGAAAAAACAACAAATCAGAGATTTCAGACTTATGGGATGTATTTTGTGACCTTCAAGTTCAGAGTAGTGAACACAAAGTGGTCCCCATTTCCTGTTGACCGACCTTTTGACCTGTCATTCTGCCTGTAAACCTCCCCCCACCTACCCATTGTCAACCTACTCCGTCTCGACAAAGATACACAACTCAGCCACCCAAAACAATATACTTCCGTACCCAAAAGAAACAAACAACATTGAACACACTACAGCACTGTACTGTGTGCCAACAGCTGTAAACTCACACCCTCACAATCCTACCTAGTCAGCCTCTTCTACTGCATGTTGTCCTAAGGTGTGGAGTTCAGCCCCTTCCAGCCTGTCCCTACTTCTTACGACTACGATGCACCCTTGTCTGAAGCTGGAGACCCTACCGATAAGTTCCACAGTATAAGGAACGTGATCAGTAAGGTTCGGGACTGCATGACTGAATATATTTTACTTCTCTCAAAGGACATATGGACCCAGTGCTGTGTGGTAAATGTACATGTATATGAGACCTGAGGCAAAAATATCCAAAAGCCAAAAGTATTCACATTTAGACCTTAACTTATTACTTGTTTTTGGAATCTAAACTTTAAAGTTCTGTAAATCTTTAAATCTTTAAAATGCATGGTTTCATATTTGCGGTTTCCACAACACCGTGAATATGTGTTTTTTTACAGTAGTATTGTTTCAACTACAGTCAACGCACGGAATTAAATCCCTGCAAAAATAAGTGAATTTACAGTTTCACCAAAAGAGCAGTGTCATTGTGAGCCAAAAGTCTACAAGGTTCTGAATACATGGTGCTGCATCTTTTCAGTCTCTAGCCTGGTGTCCAGTCTATCGTGGTTTGGGCGGGCTGTCTTTTGGCCTGTAGACGATCCCTGCCGCCTAGTTCAACTTAGGCTCCCGGTAGGTTTTGCACAATGGGAATTCATTTATAATGGTGCGCTAATCAAACTCTTGCAGTGCAAAACTCCTACGGGTGTAAAACTCCTACAGGGGAGCCTAAAGTTGAACTTGGCGGCAGGGATCGTCTATGGGCCTGAAGATAGCCCGCCCAAACCATGATAGACTAGACACCTGGCTATTCGGTCTCCCTCCATCCCTTTGTTCCTTCCCTTGCCAGCTTGGGTGTACTATCCTTTCTTGTACTTGGACTTGAAACTGTCCGTTGTGGTTCTCTGTTAGGAGTCCCTGGTGAGAAAACCTTCCAGCCTGTCCCTACTTCTTACGACTACGATGCACCCTTGTCTGAAGCTGGAGACCCTACCGATAAGTTCCACAGTATAAGGAACGTGATCAGTAAGGTTTGAGACTGACTTCTTTGCTCAGACACTTTATACCTTTATTTTAAGGCCTAGGAAAAAAAAGTTGTGTTTCCTGTTTCAGTCCTGAAAAAATTAGGGTCGGTAGGTAGGGATTATCTTCTTTTTTTTCTTTTTTCTTTTTTAGACTTTGGCGATCTCTAGGGATCCAACTTATACAATACAGTATTTTAACATAGTAAAAATTGCACGAGGACACTTATATTTTCAATGTCAATGTTGGAAAACTGATTGTACAACGTTTCATCACTCAGGTGTCAGATCATGGAGCTAGAAAAGGTCAATCAGCTCGAAAAATTCATGTTTCTTGTAGGGGTCCACACACAAAAAGGCTAGGGTCAGCATTTTTTTCTTGGGTGGGTCAGGAAACAGGATTTAACACAACATTTTTTTTCCTAGGCCTACGTAAGGAAGTATGGACCCTGAAATGATTGATCCAAGGCAAAAATTGTCCAAAAACTGGAAGCTTTGTTCTTCATAATCAATGATTATTATTTCTGTGTGTGTGTGGCAAGAACATGAGTCACAGAGAATTGGTGCTGTAAGGTTTAGGGTTCGATTCCCGGTCATACTCCCAAACCTGGATGTTTGTAATCTTTTTTTATGCTATCTTATATTGATGCCTCAGGTCCGAAAATCTGAACAATTTTAAAACTATCTATTTTCCACAAAATTCTACACTGACTTGATTTTGGATGCTGAACAACTTTTGGTCTTGTAACAAAACTTATTCCAAGTTGGGTCCATATTTTCTTCTTTTTCAAATTCTATTGTTGTTCTTTTCTTCAATCTATTTGCTCCCTATCTTTCCTGTCTTTGCAATTCTTAAATTTCTTGCCTACTTTAGCTGAAAGCTGAGTATAAACATTAACATGCTAAGCTTTAACTAGTGCATGAATAGTACTCATAGCATGTTAAAAGTTAATGCATGTGACATGCACATTTTTAATGGATTATACTACTGTCACAATGTACTTGACTAATAATTACTTATAGATGTGATTGTTATTTGGAAATTTGTTGTTTACTCCTGCAGTTCCGTGAGTTGCCACCAGAGCCTGTACCTCCTGCCACCCCCAAGGCAGCATATGGGAAAGTCCAGATGACATTTGTGAGTTCTTTGTTCTATTGATACTAAACATACTTTTGGTGAGGACTATTCCATTGGACAACTATTTGGGGTCGATAATTCTGTACTAACTTGGAAGAGGTAAAAAAATCAATTCTGTATCTGAGGATGACAAAGATTCTAAAACCGTTTATTCTATT
The DNA here is from genome assembly GCA_013266295.2 of Branchiostoma floridae x Branchiostoma japonicum. NCBI lineage: Eukaryota > Metazoa > Chordata > Leptocardii > Amphioxiformes > Branchiostomatidae > Branchiostoma > Branchiostoma floridae x Branchiostoma japonicum. The sequence continues at coordinate 3,821,615 of CM023835.1, read as the reverse complement.
ATATGAAATATATATATAATGATATATGAAAATTTGTTTTTTAACTTCAGAATGGAATAGCCTTTATGTACTTTCAGTTTTCAGCATTATATGGAGCATTATCTAATTATGTAAATTTAATTAATAATTAAAAGTAATTTACAAAGTCAAGATGATTTTTGGTAATCCTGTTTTTTGAACATTTTCTTCATATTTGTTCTTTATGGTTACTGCTGCCTTCCCAGGAGGCCACAGTGCTGGACAAGTTGTCAGACCTGTCTCCAGATGGACCAATCAGAGCAGACTATCCCATCACCATGGAGAACATGCAACAGGTGTGTGTGTGTTTGGGGGAGAGGGGATGGACCAATCAGAACAGGCAGTGAAATGTGTGTGAAATTGAGAAAATTTGGTGTCCCTAAACAAAAAATTGTGACAACATCGATTTCAACGTGTTGAACGTTATCGTGGTCCAACTGTTACATGAAGAGGGTTATTTTCATGTCTCATATTTTCATTTTCAACATCTATTTTCATAAAGATGTTTATACACATGTACTAACAGTTACTCAAGCAACTGGATATGATTTTGGAAATGGTCACCGACGTATACATTGGATTAAGTCTTCCTCTCTTGCCCCCTTCCCAGAGCTATGGCTTCATGTTGTACAGGACTACACTGTCTGCTGCAGCTACAGGAGCGAAACTGTCAGTACCAGGTATCAGGGACAGAGGCTTTGTCATGCTGGACCAGGTTAGTATTGGTTGTTGCAAGTGTTCCTTCTTATTATCCTGATTTGCTTTGCGTTAATGTAATTATGTTTTAATCATGCATATGTAACAACATCACATTTACTATTTCGTTTGGGGAAGGCCTAGGAAAAACCACATAGGTTTCAGGCCTCCCTGGCATATTCTTCATTTTTTTATTATTCATCATGTAAATTATATATATGTGCAAATAAACAATCCTGTTCCCATTCTCCAGACTCCTGTAGGCATCCTGAGTCGTAACGGCCCCATGGACTTGAACCTGACAATCCAGGCCGGCCAGGTGTTGGACATCGTGGTGGAAAATCAAGGTCGTATCAACTTTGGCAGGTACATCAATGACTCCAAGGTGAGGAAAACTTCCTTTTAAAGGTGCATTATGTAACATTTTTGCACCAAAAATTGAAATATTTTAATTGTAAAAATCTGTATTCTATTGTGTATTCTGTAATTGGCAGGGTATCATCGCAAACGTCACCATTGGCAACGACACCCTCCGTTCCTGGTCCATCTACTCGTTAGACATTGACGGCGCTCTCCCCACGCTGTTCTCACCACCGTCCAACCCAGCCGTCAATATCAACGGTCGCCTGCCAGCTCTGCCTCCGAGTAAAATTCTTTAACATTACTTTTCTGAATGTTGTATAAGAAGAAAACGTCACAAAACATTCACTATTCACAGCAGGAGAACAAGAAAAGCTTGAAGGGGCATTATGTAACATTTTTGCACCAAGTGTCACATTTATGACATTTATGGTTGGTGCTAAAACAGCCCACAAGAGGCGCACTCATTTTGTGGCACCACCACAAACTACCAGAATGTAAACAAACATGGCTGACAGCTGTGTTTCTAGCTTTTAAACACACTCGTAAGGCGTCAAACTTTGGCACCTCCACTTCCCGAATGGCACTTATTTGCAATGGAGTAGGGTTGATTCAACTTACTTTGTAAAGAAATGACCAGAAAATTGACTTTTTGAATGGTCCTAATGTTACATAATGCAGCTTTAATGTTGGTTCACAGATAAAAAGGTAAAAAAATATCAGATCACCAGTCCTGCATGTACAGCAGAAAAACTACTAACTTCAAATGTATGAAGTGGTCATCGCTTGAAGTTGTGTTTTTTTCTTCTTCCAACCTGACTGCAGCATTGCAGCAAGACATTGAGGGCATCGATGGGCAGCTGACCAATCAGGAAAAGCGTAGCGCACAGCCACGGCGATCACGGGCTGGTCAGATGGTCCCGTCGTTCTACACGGGAACCTTCTCGATCCAGGACACTCCACAGGACACCTTCCTCAACATGAAGGGATGGACTAAGGTAGGTCTCCATAGTTTTACAGCATTATGAAGGGATGGACTAAGGTAGGTCTCCACAGTTTTACAGCATTATCAAGGGATGGACTAAGGTAGGTCTCCACAGTTTTACAGCATTATCAAGGGATGGACTAAGGTAGGTCTCCACAGTTTTACAGCATTATGAAGGGATGGACTAAGGTACATGTAGGTCTCCACAGTTTTACAGCATTATGAAGGGATGGACTAAGGTAGGTCTCCACAGTTTTACAGCATTATGAAGGGATGGACTAAGGTAGGTCTCCACAGTTTTACAGCATTATGAAGGGATGGACTAAGGTTGGTCTCCACAGTTTTACAGCATTATGAAGGGATGGACTAAGGTACATGTACATGTAGGTCTCCACAGCCATTATGAAGGGATGGACTAAGGTAGGTCTCCACAGTTTTACAGCATTATGAAGGGATGGACTAAGGTACATGTAGGTCTCCATAGTTTTACAGCATTATGAAGGGATGGACTATTAAAGGTACATGTAGGTCTCCACAGTTTTACAGTGTTCTTGATTACAAACCTGGCTTTTTTTTTGGGCTAAGGAAAAGAAAGTGATCATCTTGATCCAGCTTTAGCTCACTGAAGAGCTACTCTCCCACTGGTCGTAACAGAGAAGACAAATGCTATGTACAGTATTTACAGGTTCATTGTACCAGGGAAATTTCCCCTAGTTAGCTCTTTTTGACAAGTGCAATGAACAGTGGACCACAACTTAACATCCCGTCCTAAGTACTGCAACCCTTTCTAGTAGCGTACATGTTGGGGGAGCGACAGCAGCCGGGATTTGAACTCCCAACCTCTTAGTTCAGAGGCAGGGCCACTAACCACTAGACTACGCATGCTATGGGCTGAGAACAACTGTAGACTAGTTAAAATGTCCTAGCCTGTGTTACACAATCTCTCGCTGTCAGGGGCTGATTGGGCCTCCTTCCCAGTGGAAGGGCTGCTACTAGCGTGATGTAGTCAGACTTTGTCCAGTTCCTTCCAATCTTATTTATAACCAAAAGAAATTTGGTGCATAGATGAACTTAGTCTACATGTACCAGTAGGGTGAACTTGAAACTGTTTTTTTTTTAGAAATACATTTTTGCTCTTTTGTAATCTTGGTCTATTAGAAAATAAATGTCTACTGTACATAGTACAATGAGCGTCTTGAATTCTAAACAAAAAGAAAATTTTAAAGAAAAACTGGAGGAATCAAACGTAATTTAAAGAATTTCTGTTTTGTTTGTATGTGAATTTTTTGTTGGTTTCACATTTGCAGGGTCAGGCATTTGTTAACGGGTTCAACCTGGGCCGCTATTGGCCAGTGGAAGGGCCACAAGTCACGCTGTACGTCCCGGCTAGCGTTCTGAAATCCGACAACAACATCACACTGTTCGAGCTGGAGGCTTCGCCATGTGGTACGAGCCAAACATCAGACGTGGACTGCTCGGTAGAGTTTCAAGATCGCCCAATCATCAACGCGACTGTGTCGCACCGTCGTGGGGAAAAACACGACGCTACCAGTGACTCGTCGCCTGTTGATCTTGACGCGTTCACAGCTGTAATATCGTTTGTATCTGGTGTTGTGTTCTCTGTAGCCTACCCTATTAGCACTGTACTCAACATTATGTTCTCATAACTGCCTTAAGTTAGGAAATACAAAGATAGTCAAATTTGAATGCAGGAAGGAAGAATTCATTTGCCTTAGCTTATTGAGAGGTTAGTTTTAAACCCTGAATGTCTTGATAAAACAAACAACAACAACAAATTTTAAAATTTACAAACTGCTTTAAAAACTGCTCTATCTGATCATATTCATGAGCCAAAACATTGCAGTGTACTAGTGTACTGAATCAGATGTACAATGTATGTTTCCAAGTTATGCTGTTTTTGTCTTTCTCAAAATTACATCATTGTACAATGTACAATCGTGAGGTGATGCATCTTAACCATAAATATTACAAAATGGATACTTCTCATTCCTGAACATTTAAAAATGCCACCAGTAGTGCCTTTTGTCTTTATAGAACTACTTTTCTATTGCTGTCCTGACAAGGATTCTTTTGTTAAAAAAGTTCTCTTTTTTTCATCAAAAACCTTTGTGCATATGGAGTACACTGTATACAATCAGTGTCATATAGGGGTTGTGTACAGGGCTTTAGCCAGCACCAGTTTTTCCGTCAATTGTAGGAACTTTGTGGCATGTGACGGAAATTTTTGTGAACCAATCAGTCAACCTTGACGGACAAAATTTACAAAAATCTTGGGTAGAAATAGAAAAACTAAAAACATCCCCACACCCCCCAAGATTGTGATGAGCACTCTCCCTTCAGGTCCGATCATGAACCTGGGCTGACGGAAAAAAAATTTCGAGTTGGCTAGAGCCCTGGTTGTGTATCTTCACCTTGCAAACTGAGAATCTGAGTTTAGTGGTAGTTTGCACATGTGTAGATGGAATAATTCAGGTAGCTGTGGACATGTAAGTGTAGACAGATTTAAGATAGCTTGCAGAACGGTTCAGAAATTTGTGATGGTGATTTAAGAAAGAACTCGTTAGTGTATATGAAATATTGTATACAAGATAAAATGAAATATGATCTTTTGGTGCAGGGTACACCATATGTATAAGAAATGGTTAAAACAAGAGCAAGAAAATATTGTATATTTTCACAGGTGAAGGTTATAACGTTTTAATTTTGCCTGTAAAAATGTGTATTTGGTATCTAGTGAATGCATGGTGTCTGCACTTATGTTGACTGATATGGACTATCACAGAGGAAATATAATGCAAGTATTTCAATTTTTCCGTTGCAAATTGCAATCATGAATAAAAATATGGAGATGGTACTTTTTTTGTAGTTCTTTTGTAATACATGTACACTAAGTGCCCTTAATTTCAAATTCTAACTACTAGAGTTTGAGGACCTCATACCTCCATGAAATATTTGCAGCTTTTGTAAATTATATGCTAATGACTTCCTCATTTACATAATCTATGCATGGTGACGTTCACCTTTAACTTACTTTAGAGAACATGTCTACACACGCCAGCACGTCGGCAGAACGTACTGCGCCTGCGCGAAACCCGTAATGTATTGTGCATAGGACTTCGGCAGAATGTCTCATATAAGGTCGAATTCGCGTATAAGGGTGACATCCCGTCTGTAGTTTTCAAATGTTGTGTAGAAAAAGATACCGTCTGCAACAGGCAAAATTCTGATGCAACGTTGACCAAAAATCCAGGTTTTGCGCAGGCGCAGTACGTTCTGCCGACGTGCTACACCCGCCACGACTCAGCACATGACGCCTGCAGAAAATTGATTTATTTTCGTATAGGAATCAGGACGGGGACCGATATAGACTTCCAACCACCTCTGACCCGTTGCTTAGTCGTCACACTTCCGGTAGATCACGTGATAAAGCCCTTCCGGTTTATCACGTGCAGGTTTGCGTCTTCCCACGGTACGAACATGAATCCGGTCCGTATCGTGCGTTGAGTCGGGTTTTATCGCCAGATAATTATACCCAAATATTCCAACACCTTGCCCTTAAGGACCCCCCACATTATTCTATTGTCCTCTAAGCTTCTACATCAGCCCCCAGTCAGCAAACACACCCACTTGAAATGTCAAGCCATTTCGCCAATTCTAAGACTAAAACAAGCCTATCTAAAGCCTTATTTACTCCAAGATAAACATAGACCCGATTCTGTATCTTATAAATATCACACATAACGACAATAATTATACAATCATTTAACTGTGTAGTTTTAATGCGCTATTAGAGAAAGTCTAATTTGTGATGTCAATGACCAATTGCATCCACTAGAATGGCCCTATAAGTCTAGACAGTAATCACCGATCCGAATATAGCACCACATTGGCCTTAAGGGCCCACAGACACTGGTCTATTGTTTCTATTGTCTTGGCGTCTACCCCGACTCGTCTGACACGCCCACTTGAAATTCAATCCAAGAGTAAGACGGCCACAGAAAGTGTGATCACCGCCATACTGTCAGCGTGTAGAGGCGCTGGAACGTTGGTAACGTTAACGGTGGAAAATCTTAGCTTCCTTGTAGAAAGACTCAGAGGAACTGGAAACTAAGAAATCGTTGTGACATCCTTTATCCAGGTCTTTGGCTGTACAAAGCTGCACCATGCGCATCAGGTAAGCTAAACTAGGCTCTTGCGATAACAGCAGTTTTTTCCCTCTCTCTTGTGCCCCCGCTTTGAGTAGGGTACTGTCAGTCACATTCGTCCCACGATCGCAAACTGCGGGCATTTACGATTTTGATGTCGTAGAATTTTTAAGCAGGCTGTGAAGACAAAACCAACCATCGACAAGGATCTAAGACAGCCTTTTTCCGTAACAAGTCTGCTGAATTTTGCTCGACATATTATACAACTATCCCAAGAATACCCTCAGTTTGCGACCATACGGCTATAATGCTTGAACCGTGTTCTATCAACAAATCATACATGAAGACCATATAGATTTATTTGTCATGCAAGTATAGTTTGTAAATGCCAAACTACATTTTTTTCTCATAGACCCGTGCTATGGGTGGACAAAAGTGCTCCGCTCAAAAATCTGACCTTTTCGTCACAGTCTCAATGGCGAATGATAGTCACCTTTACTGAACTTACAAACACCCCAAGTATAAAATTCCCATCATTTACCAGTCCACTGCGGTATTATATCAACAAACACCAAACAAACAAACAAACAAACAAACAAACAAACAAACAAACAAACAAACAACAAGACGATGTTATGGTCGCATTACAAAGTTACCTGTTGACTAATTTTGAGGTGCCCCCAGGCATACCTTCACAAAAGCCCGAGACGCTCACGGAAAGGGTCAGAGTTAGCTGGGCAGGCCGCAGGGCAGTCTATTCATATGAACACGTCTAGTGAATGTATTTGTGATTTCCATATAGCCAGATGGCGTTGACCAATCAGAGGCCCCCATTTCCTATTGGTTATGTCGCCATAATGACCCGGTGGTCATTAATGACCCGGCGGTCAGTTTGGATGATAATAACGTTAATGCCTCGTCTTATCCTCGGTGTATATGGTGAGATAACCCCTGGTCAGGTGCGTTGGTCAGGTGCGTTAACGCACCTGACCAGGGATCATCTCACCATATACACCTCGGGGCAGGGCATTAACTCTTAATTATACACCCGGGTGGCACGAAAAATGAGACGTAAAGTGAGAACAAAACATTGGCAAATCCAAAGTTTCTTGCAGTGAGCTAGCAAGTTTATTTTCTTTCAGTTGGTTGACTGCCCTACTGGCCATGGTTGCCATGGTTTCTGGGCGCGACCCAACTGAAGAACAGCTTCAGCAAGCCGTTACCATGGCAACCAAGGGATTGAGAAACGCCCACTGTGTCCGCAAGGATAACGAGGTCGTCTGCGAGGAAGGTGAGTGATGGGATGATGGGATACCATTCCCAACAACTGTGGCTCTGAACCAATCACTAAGCCTCTACTTTGCGGAGAAGGACTCCATGGGTACCGATTGTGCTGTACTGCATAAGCTGCCTTCATATAAGCTTTGTATTGAGGTACCAATAATGCCAGTACACATAACCAAGCAGCTTCTACAACGTTGTAGAAGCTCCTTGACATAACTAACTGTCTTCTGTGATTTTCATTTATCTTAATTATTCATTTGCGAAGAAGGCTATGTTTTAAGTGCCTTTTGTGGGAGGGTTTCCTTCTTTGTTAAGTTGTGGCCAGCACGTTGTGAAGCTTTGCCTCCTAGTGACTTTCCTTGGTACTGCAGCGAAACTTCCGGTACATGTATTTATATCTCATGTTCTGTATAAGCTATGGTCATGATTTCTCGGTGGCAGATAGCTCTTGAGCTCGTTGAAATTATAAACGCGTAAGATAAACAGGAAAAAAACATTATTTTCATGCGAAAAATAATGCACAAAATTGGGAATTTTCGCGTAATTTCGCGTGCCTATTCTTTCCTCTTCAACTTTCATATTTCTTCTTAAATTATACATTCATTAAGGAATGATATACAGGCTAACATGGTCCCGTCTGTCCTGTAGAGCCCAGGCAGGCTAAGATGGTTCCCGAGACCCCCAACATGAGTCAACGTCACTTCGCAGCCATGCACTTTCCCACGCCCAGGACAATCAAGCTCAGCCAATCAGCAGTCATGTTAGAGAAGGTGGCCAAGAATCTCATGAACAGGTGACTCGTTTCTTTCTCCCTTTTCATACTAAGCTTTGAAAATCCGATTCAGGGCCGAATCCACCTAAGCAGGATTATTGAACGCTCCTTGCGACTTGCAAGGCTTAGTAAGAAGAGGGCCTGTGAAATACTACGGACTTTATATCTTTTTTTTTTCAAAAAAGCCTTTGTCAGGTGTAAGAAAGTTTAACATCTTACCGAGACTTACTGTTTCCATACAGTGATGAACAATTCACCCTGGAGCGGTTGGGACAAGTTGCATCCGGTACCATAACAGGACTGTGTGAGAAGACAGTGGAGTGCCAGACACTTCTGATAGACGGCGTAGAGTTCCGGACGGCAGACGGCTGTGCCAACAACCGAGAGAACCCCACGTGGGGAAGCCCTAACCAATGCCTGAAAAGACGGCTCCCACCACAGTACGGAGATGGTATGTGGCTGATACTGCGCTAACCTTGTTTTTTGGCGACGCCCCAGGGGCAAGCCTAATAGGATATTACGTGTCCACTTCAAGAATTTTAGCTACATGTATTATTATTGCACAGGACATTCTGTCATGTCCGTGAATGCACAGTTAACATCTGTGGGTCCCCGGAATTAGGTTCATGTGTATCAGCCAATCACGTCGCCACCTATGGTATGGTACGTGACGTGATTGGCTGTCTACTTTGCCAAGCATCCCTTGTTACCTGTCCTTGGCGGGAAAGCTATCAGCCAATCACGACGCCGCCTATGGTACGTAACGTGATTGGCTGTCTGCTTTGGCCAATGCCCTCTTGTCTCTTGTGTCTCTGTAGATCTTAGTGCGCCACGCACTAACGGCCGGAACGGCACCCCCCTCCCCAACGCCCGCCAAGTCAGCCTTGTTATGCAGGAGGATCTGCGGAAATCGAATCATGAAACCACCCACCTGTTGATGCAGTTTGGACAGTTCATGTCTCACGAAATCACGCTGACGCCCGACGCCAAAGGTCAGTAATGACGATTGGCATTGTGCTTCATATTACTGGAAGGGTAGGTGGAAAAAGCGGCCCAGTCTGTAAGGCGGAAAAAGCGGTCCAGTCTGTTCGGGTGTGGGGGTGGTTGGTTATGCAACGCAAAATCTTACAGTTAATCAATCGTGATCCTTGGCAACAAATTATGCACAATTTTATTTAATATTTAATATTCCTTCTCCTACAGGATTCAACAAATGTTTCTGTGGATCCAAGGATCCAGAATGTTTCAACGTTCCTGTCCCAGCGAATGACCCCGATTTTGGTAAAAGGTCCTGTTTAGAAATGCCCCGCTCTGGCGCCTGTCCGAACCAAGGATGCTTCATCGGTCCGCGCCAGCAATTCGACCAGGTCACCGCCTTCGTGGACGCCTCAAATGTCTACGGCCACACGAAGGAAGCCATGGATGCCCTCAGAGAAATGAGCGAAGAGGCCGGTGGGTGGGAGAATACACGATGGGGGCGTAACCTGGTGCCCAGTCTATCGTGGTTTGGGCGGGGCTACAGGAGCTCTCCGCCGACTGACCCATCGTGGTGGGCTAGTCAAACTCCTGTCGTGGAAAACTCCTACGGGTGCCTAGTTGAGTCGGTCAGTGGAGAGTTTCTGCAGCCCCAAAGAGAGCCTGCCCAAACCACGATAGACTGGACACCAGGCTAGATTGGGACGTTGATAGTTTTCATTGTTGATCGTCACACAGGACATGCTAGGAGATGTGGTTCATTCTATGAGTAACTTGTAACTTGTAGATCCAAATCGGTCGGTTCATCGTTACATATTTTATTCCTTCGCCAGAGTACCCGGGCCTGCTGAAGTCCAGACCAAACGCTGGGAAGAAGGAGCTCCTGCCAGAGGCCATGGATGAGGCATTTGAGTGCCCGGGGACTGAAAAGTGCTCACAGGCAGGAGACGTCAGGGTGAACCAGCAGCCAGCGCTGACCTCCTTGCACACCGCCTTCCTCCGAGAACACAACCGGATCGCTAGGGAGCTTTCCGCACTCAACACGGACTGGAGCGACGACCGGGTGTTCTTCGAGGCCAGGAAGATCGTCGGCGCCGAGTTGCAGAACGTAGCGTACTCTGAGTATCTTCCTCTCGTTCTCGGACCTGACCTCACGAGCAAGTTTGACCTAACCATCGCTAAAAGCGGGTTCTTTTCCGGGTACGACCCGACTCTGAATCCCGGCATCTCTAACGTGTTCGCTACGGCAGCCTACCGATTCGGCCACAGCATGGTTGATAACGAATTCGACCCCTATCCACCGGACTTTGGCCAGAACAGCCAGTGCCCGATCAAGCTGGCTTTTAGTTTCCTCAACCCATCGTACGTTTTGAACGGCGACGAAGGTGGCCCGGACTCCATCCTACGGGGGCTGACCGCCCAGCCCCGCCAGGACTTCGACCGGTTCATGGTCTCCGGACTGACGAAGTTCCTTTTCGCGGAACCTCCCGGGTCAGATCGCGGTTTTGACCTGGCGACCGTGAACATCCAGCGGGGGAGGGACCATGGACTGCCCGGCTACAACGCCTGGAGGGAGCATTGTGGACACCACAGGGCGCCGGGGTTTGACCACCTTGCATCGGAGATCCCTGATGTAACTACCCGGCAGAAGCTGGAGAGCCTATACAGGTGATGATTAACATGTAATTATGTTTACCATCACCCCCACGTCTCCCCGCACGCCCTGCTTTGGGGATCTCCCATTTCAGCACCAAGGACATCGCCCGGCGGCGAACAGGCAGGCAGAATATGCTAGGTTCTGTTCTATGCAAATGAGCGATATTGTTTTTGCGCTGCTTCTTCTTCTCCAAACACATAACCAGACGTCTGTCACCATGGTAACTGGTGCTGTAGCAGACACCCCGTGGTGTTGGCTTACATTATGTTGCAAGTTACAGGACAGAGTTGAAGGGGCTGGTCGTCATATATATAATAAATTATATATATATATATATATATATAAATGTGTTTGAGCAAGAACAAACAGAGCAGAGTTTGTTAGGCTAGATCATACGCATGTGAAGGTAAACATGCATTAATTTTGCTTTGCAAATGTTACCTTTCCGATGTATTCATTCATATTTGAAGCAACGGAAATACAGCTGCATTTTGTACGACACATGCACGAATATCCGAAGAATGCCTTCAATTTGCGGTCGTACGGCGATCGTACGATGAATGTAAACAGGTCCCAAAGGAATGATGGAAGTAGCCGCGGCGATGTTGTTAGGGCTAATGTAATTAAGACTGAAAGCAAGAGAATCTCTTGCTTGCAGTCTTTTATTACATTAGCCCTAACAACATGTTGTAAAAGACTGAAAGCAAAAGAAGCCCTACAACAGTCGCTGCGACTACGATGGAAGATGAACATGTCGCGTTTCTTTTCTTTAACAACTTGCAGTCACGTGGACGACATCGACCTGTTTGTTGGGGGCCTTTCCGAGCAGTCCGTGCCGGGCGGTATCGTGGGTCCGACCTTTGCCTATCTGATCGGCCTGCAGTTCCAGGACCTCCGCAAGGGGGACCGCTTCTGGTTCGAGAACCAAGGACAGTTTACAGAAGGTTGGTGAAAAGCATTATAAGGACGCCCTTTTTAAAAAATAACCTCCTTGGTCAGAGCTTAGTGACGCCCATCAAGAAATATAGGGCCAAGATAATACATGATGTACAAAATGACTAATAAACTGATGGATTAAAAGACTGTTATCTAAGACCAGCTCAGAAAAGAACAAGAAATAGCCATGCCTTCAAGTTCCAGAGTTATCAACCAAGGATTGAGGTGTTCAAAAACTTTTTCCTAGAACTATTGTAGAGTGGAACTCGCTGCCTCAAAGCACAGTAGGGGCATCACCATTAGATAACTTTAAAGAACACCAACCTGAAGTTAGCAGCCCTTTCGGCAGCCCATTCAAGCAGCCAATTCGGCAGTCCATTCAAGCAGTTAGATGTGTAAAGGTTAAGGTGTAACAGGGCCGAACTCTAGTTTTTTTTTAACCTAAGAATTTTTTTTGCGTGAGGAAGTCGCTAATCATATTATTCGTTACCCCTTTTCTCTAGATCAACTTGTGGAGATCAAGAAGACCAGTCTGGCCCGGATCCTGTGCGACAACACGGACGGCACGACTGACTTGCAGCCGGACGTCTTCAGGCAGCCCACACAGCCTGGGAACGAGAGGGTGGCGTGCTCCTCTCTGCCCCAGATGGATCTGAAGAAGTGGAAGATTGACCCTCTGGAGCAGAGCAAGCTGTGATGGAAACGAGCCTCACAACATCTGCTTGGAGATTAGCAGGCCTCTTGCACGTACACGTAACTAGTAGTCGGTTCAATTTTCTTTTTCAACAACGAAGTATCGTAGAGCCAGCAGAGTGGTAGCTAAGCGGCTAAGTTTGCTATTAGCGAGTGGTAGCCAAGTTTCTTCATATAGAAAGTTTTGTATAGGTCAAAGTTCAAAGCTTTTTATATCCCGATTACCAACATAGAACTCACATAGCACAATATAACCGCCTGTCGATCTTACAACAGCTCATTAGCAAATTTCATGTGGCAGAAACAATTCTATTAGATGCAGAAACATTTGTGAAGAGAAAGGCATTCAAAATGGGAAGAAAGATCAGAAAGTGAAACAACCAAGACTGCCATGAATTTTTACACCAACAAGGTACCATTTACTGGTGCTGACGGCAAATGTTAGAAGTTCTTCAAGTACAAAGCGGTGAAGTGTATTTCATAGTGATAACCAATATATACATTCAAGTATCTACATGTATAACCTCTGCATGTATAACATTGTATAATCTCACAGCAAAGCAGTCACGACCATAAATATAGATCTAAACATATACATCACAATAGAATTTATACATGGCTTCTACTAAACACTATTTTGTACATCAGCTGGGAGTTCGAGTAATATAACTGGAGAGCAAAAGTCTACAAGTACAGAGAAGTTAAGGTGCAGCATACCACACTGCTTAAAATATGCTTAAGTTTCATTCAGAAATTTCATTTTCTTCCTGTTTGTGTTTAGATTGCTTAAAGATACCTGGATGAAAGTTTAAGACTTCCAGGTAATGAGATACAGTTACTCAAGCAACTGGATAGATGTTGAAAACTGTCAGACGTTTCAAGTAGCATCCACTACTTTTCATCAGTGATTGATACTACTTGAAACGTCCAACAGTTTTCAAGATCTATCCAGTTGCTTGAGTAACTGTTTCTTGGGTAAATTGCTCAAAGCTTTGGTGCTATTTCAACACAATAGGTCTTAGCAATTCAAAATGCGTTTTACTTGTCTTTAGCATTTTCATATAAGTAGCAAGTATCAATAAAATATGATAAAAAAACCAAAGCAAAGTGTTGACTACAGGTATGTTAACTTTCTAACAAGCTGATCGGCTAGAATTACATGCACGACTACTATTGCACATTCTCAGTAAGACTCCATTTTTTTAAAACACATGTTTTAGTAAGAGAAGTACTGCAACCATTACCAGTACTACAACCTGTTTTGAATGTCTAAGGCACTCCATCTGGTTTTTTACAAAACAAAAATCTCAATTGTTGACATTTCAACCTTTCTATAAACTTGAACATCTTGTCAGTCACATGATAAGGTACTGTGTGCCTTACTTTTTAAAAGAAGAACACTTTTTTTACTGCATTTAACACTTAAACTGCATAGTTCAGTGAGAAAAGCTACATTCCATACACAACCAATACCTCAACCACTTACAAGAAGTTATAAAAAAAAGACGTAAACACCTGTGTTCAAAACCCCTTTCCAAATAGAATTCAGAGGAGAAAGTTTTCATTTAATTTAAGTCTGAACAAAACAACCAGTTAACAAGAAAGTGGAGATTTCAGACCACTGAGAAGTATTTTGGGTTTTTGGGGACCTTCAAGTTCACCCCATTTCCTGTGTCTGACCTTTTGATGCCGTCATTCTGCCTGTCAATCTTCCCTACCCATGTGCTGTCAACCTACTCTCAAGTTCACCCCAATTCCTGTGTGTGACTGTTTGACATTCTGGCATTCTGCCTGTCAATCTTCCCTACCCCGTAACATCCTGTAAACGTACTCTCAAGTTTCCCCTTTTTCCTGTGTCTGACCTTTTGACCTGTCATGGAAACCCCAAATACCTCCCGGAAGTCTAAAAGCTCTGATTTCTTGTTTTTTTACTGCACAGTACATGCAGTACTCTTGTTCACATCCCCAGCCTGGTTGCTAGGTGGGGCACTCTTAGCAGCCTGGTTGCTAGGCGGGGCACTCCCTCGACCAGGTCCATTTGAAGTAGCTGGTCCGTTGGTGCTTGCAACAGGAGCAGGGGTGACATCAGGTGATGGAATGGCGGGCAGTTTCTTCTTCTCATATTTCTTAATCTCCTTGACAACACCTGAGGTGCCCTTGAATTTTCGCGAGAAGTTTCCACTCAAGATGGCGTCCACATCTTCCACCTGATTGGTTGAAAGAAAAGGCAGACTGATTGGGTTAATTGAGCTTATTTCATCTTGCTGACATCTCATACATTGTATAATACTATAAAGTTTAACATGAATTTTAAAAAACAGAAAATAACTACTAGTATTACTTTTAGTAAGTATACATGACTACTGTAACAGTATAGTGGACAAGGTACTGCAAAACAAAACAAACAAACAAACAAACACTGTATTCACTGTATTGTTTATAAATTCTGAATATCTCATATCACTATTGCAAGCAACAAGATTTTATCAGCATTGCAAAAAATTTAAGCAAAGCCAAAGAGGATACTTTGACAGCTGATTAGTAGATTGACTTGCAACGTACTGAAGTGACATCAGTCAGTAATGCTTTTACTAACTAGATTGTTAACTAACAGACCTGAAGAGTACTGGATCCGGCAGCTGTTGCTTCATCCACAAGTTTCTGTATCATCATCTGTGGGGGGGGGGGGGGAGGGGGGAGGGGTTAGATGTCAGGCATTGGTAAAAACATGTAGATGTCTGATCAAACAGTACTGATTCAAAACTAGACAACTTAAAACAAAACGTTTGCCAATTCTTTTCAGACATGTAATCTCCCATAAAACACTCAAAAATACATTAATTTTGACTTGGAAATTTCTAGTCTTGAAATTTTGCCCCTTTCTACAATCCAAATGTTAAACTCTTGCTACAGTTTTTGTTGTTATGCTCAATTGAGTAATATGGTTTTGCAAAGGGTCTAATTATTAAAAAGATAGTAAGAGACAAAATCGTGGGGTTGAATGGTTGAGTGGCTAGGCTAGCGGACACTAGACAGAGAAGTCACGGGTTCAATTCCTGGCAAGACGTTGTGTCCTTGGAAAAGGCACTTTATTTGTCTTTTCTCACTCCACCGAGGTGTAAAATGGGTGCCTGACTTCGGTTGGGGAGGTAAAAGGTGGTGGAAGGAGAGGGATGGGCTCCACCTTCCAATACCGTGTCCTAGACACAGTGGACTAACAACCTACTGCCCCTACAGCCTCAAAAAGGCTAGAAGACTACCTTTACTTACCTCTACTTTTTTAAGAGACAAAGTATGAAAATTTTAACTCCTAACTCAATAAAAAACAAGTCATGCTCTATATAAGCAAAAAGGGGACAAAGCATTGTAAAGGTCTCACCAGTTTCTTGTCCATCTTTTCATTCATCTTCTTCATGAGGCTGACCTCCTGGGTCAGTTTCTGTTTCTCCTCGTCTTCCTGCGATAGATGGAGAATAAATGAATGAACGAATGAACTGTATGCTCGGCAATTGTACAAGGTATAACATATGGCAACAATTATCAAACAATGACACTACAAGCTAATCTATGGTGTATTTAGAATGAATACATGAAATAAGAAAGAACATAACAAAGCGAAATCTTCCTCAGATTCAGAATAACTGTGCACACGCCCTTTTAAGGCTGCACCAATTCTATTGGTTTCAGTTATTCTAAAAGCAAAAAATCTATCAAGAAGACAAGAGGAAAACAGAAAGCTGGGAGGAAAAATTCCATCAGACTATACTCACTCCCTGAATTAAAAAAAACAACTGTGTATACACAATACATAATATACATTGTACCAACTTGGAAGGTATACTTTTTCATAAGACTTTGTTTTCATTTAAATTGACATTCCAAATCATTACGATTTTTTTCTAAAATTCAAAAGCCAACAGGAAAAACTGCATTTTCTTATTGAATTTCTCAAATTTTTCCCCACCTGCGTGGTTACTCGTTTCTGCGCCATGCGGTTTTGCTCGTTCAGGTTCAGCCCGCCCTTCTCCATGGCGACCATCTGTTTGGTGGACATGTTTGCTCGCTGTTTGTCGAGTGCAGACGTCTGTTTGCCCCACACTTCCAGGATTAGTGGCGCCTTGTTCAGGTACTCCACAAACTGGACATGGGGGTCAATGGAAAGCTTGAAGAAATCCCTCAAAAATGCAAAATTTGAAGCAAGCGTGAAGTACATGTAGCAGAGAAAGCAGTATGTACCAAGTCTTTGGTATAACTTGGCCAGGGATTGAACTCACAACCTACTGAATACAAGGCAAACACCGGTTTTTGGTTTAGGGCTTCTCAAAAATCAGACGTTCTGACCTGTTTAGTCACAGGACTGTAGGAGAACTGTTTGTTGTGTTGGAAGTTGGGGTTGACTCCTGCTATCCAGTTTGTGCTGCTGCTCTTCTCATCCAGGTAAAACTTGTACTTCACACAGCTCTGAAACACAGACAGACACCTGTCAATCAACATCAATCACTTTGGACTGTGTTCATTGCTGGTGGTATGCACTAATGGTGATGCTATTACTAAGTTTAAAGAGCATTAGACATTATTGCACTAAAATTGAAATATTTTCATTGTAAAAACCAGTTCATGTGATTTATATAACATTATTGCACCAAAATTGAAATTTTTTAATTGCAAAAAATCTTCATGTGATTGCTATTCACTTCCACTTTTCAACATATTTGTGCAATTATCTCACATTTCTGACATTTATGGTTGGCGCCAAAACAGCCCACACGAGGCACACTCAGTCACACCACAAACTACCAGAATGTAAACAAACATGGCTGTCAGCTGTGTTTCAAACTTATAAACACACTCATAAGGCATCATATTTTGGCACCTCCAATTCCTGAATGGCACTTATTTACAATGGAGAAGGGTTGATTCAGCTTACTTTGTAAAGAAATGACCAGAAAATTTACTTTTTGTATCGTCTTAATGTTACAAAATGCAGCTTTAAAGAAACATCCAATAGATTTCTCTCTGAGCAACAATTTCAGCACCAAGGACAGGGACAGCAGTTCAAGAAATACTGTCTGGTACTTTTCTACCCGCTGGAATTGAAGAATTAAAACATGCATAGGCATCAGTTCTTTTGGTCATGATTACCTATGCCAAGAAAATTACTACATTGAAGGATGACAGAAAAAGCATGTAGGCAGAACGTACTGCGCCTGTGCAAAACCCTGATTTTTCACGTTTTTCGTTGGATGTTTGGTCAACGTTGCATCAAAATTTTGCCTGTTGCAGACGATATCTTTTCCTACACAACATCTGAAAACTACAGACAGGCTGTCAACCTTATATGCTCTAATACACCCTTATATGAGACGTTCTGCCAAAGTGCTATGCACAATTCATTAGGGTTTCCCACAGGTGCAGTACGTTCTGCTGACAGAAAATGTTGCATCTCACCTGTACGTATTTACTAGGAAGTCCTCTGGCATGTGGCACTTTGAGTTGGAAGTGCATTGGGGTCCCAATCTGTAGATAAAACAAAATACAATTATTCATAACATTTCACTCACTGTTCAAGACAGTGAACCTTTGGCTTTGAGAAGTGATTTATGGTTTAACAGATGTTTGTAACATTTGAATTTAACAATTATTCAAACTGTAGCTTTCTTTAAATTTTTCGTGCCTCAAAGCTGCATTATGTAACATTAGGACGATACAAAAAGTAAATTTTCTGCTCACTAAATCACTGAAAACTCTATCTGTGCTCTGACAGAAATATTATATTTGTGCAATTATCTCACATTTCTGACATTTATGCTTGGCGCTAAAACAGCTCACATGGGTTCCACTCATTTTGTGGCACCACCACAAACTACCAGAATGTAAACAAACATGGCCGACAGCTGTGTTTCCAACTTTTAAACACACTTGTAGGGTGTAATATTTTGGCACCTCCACTTCCTGAATGGCACTTTTTTGCAATGGAGTAGGGTTGATTTAACTTACTTTGTAAAGAAATGACCAGAAAATCGACTTTTGTATCGTCCTGATGTTACATAATGCAGCTTTAAAACAATCCTTGGCAGCTCATTTTTGTATCATGTACCAGTTCCTCTGGGTCTTCCACAAAGTCGTCCTCCAGAGGCGAGCCATCCTGAGCGCACGGCACGATCTCTACCGTCAGGTGACCGTTCTCCGCACCGCGGTAGTCGGTGATGGCCAAGGTCTCCTCAAGTTCAATCTGACCAAGAAATCAACGTACACAAATCAGAGATGTCCAAGAAGTAGATATAGTTTGCGTTAATGAATTACATCACAATAAGCTACCCTCATATGACTGAAATGTTGTTTCAAACTGTAGGACTTCGTTAAGTCTGTAACGTCTTCCTTGTACAGTAATTAACCGATTGTTTGCGTGTTTTATAAGACATACCTTTTAAATGTATCTGTAATTTTGATTTCTGTGATCTCAAAATTGTATATTGTAAACGATGTCACATGTAATTGAATGAGTTTTTAAAGTCTTTAATCCTTTGAGAAATTTCTTACACTGTAAATTAGCGACAATTCAGATCATAAGTCTGCCAATTGCTAATAAAGTTATGATTATGATAACATTACTAGTACTTTGTTATTGCAATTACTTTGCTGAACAATTCAGTCGAGCTCAAGACTTCCAAGTTGATTGAATAAAGTTTGATTTGATTTGCACCATGATGGTTTATGTTTCATGCATTCCTGGCGACCACATCCCTGTCAATCAAGGGAAACCCAATCTCCACCCACTCAAGTTTGGAACCCAAACATACAAACCTAGCATAAATCAGCACCACCCAAACCAATACTTCTGTCCCGGGAGTAAAAAATATGTCTCTTTGAACTGCAAAATGACAATCATGCAAACAACCTGGAAGCCAAGATTAGGGCATTATCTCAATGTATAAGTTTCAGTTATTTTTGAGCACAGCGCCACCTACCAGGTAACACAGGCTCTGCAGGTAGACATGTGCACTCCCCACCAGGACTTCTGTCTCAGATGGCTCCCAGAATGGGTCCTTGTCCTAAACGAAAAGTACAATATTGTAAGAATTCCAAATTACATAGCCGGCCTCACTACGAACTCATGTAACTGATCAGGGCACTATGCACTGGAAAGGTATATAAGTGAGAACTTCATGCTACTTGTGTCATTTAGCCTCTGTACACTTGAAGAAGCCACAGAGGCGAAACCGGTCGTGTGTCAGGCTGATATAAAGTTCTAAACGGGAACTTTGCGGCTCCAGATGTCTTACTGAGCGACGACTGCGTATGTGTGCGAGATGTCGGTTAGCTGAGGAATGAATCCTGAGGGATGACTCCCCATGAATTTATACTACATAGCCGGCAAACTGTTATGGCTCTTATGATATAACAAATTTTATGCTATATACAGAATTATACTTTAATTTAGTACTTAAAGCTGTACAGATTTTTGTACATGTACTTGGAGCAAGGAGGTCCTTTTTTTTAACCTCCTTACTTTGAGTGGAAACAACAGTTGCAAAAAAAGGAATTTCATTGATTTGAGAAATTGAATTGATGGGATTTGGCTAAGTGCATCATGTGTTTTTAAGGTCATACCCTTTCCCTATTTTATTGTTTTGGGTGGCTTAGCTGTGGGTTTGTGTATCGTGGATGGGGGAAAAGATTGACAGGCAGAATGACAGGAGGACAAAAGGTCAGACACAGGAAATGGGGGGAACGTTAAGGAGAATCTGGCCAGGAGCCAGCAATAATATGTTGGTTGACATGGGGGAATTCAGGAAGCCCAGGATTCCATACTTCCTGGAAGTCTGAATTCTCTGACTTCTTGTTTTGGGTTGAAAACCTGAAAGGTCCAAAAACTTTAAATTTCCTCTTCTTTAATTAACTGAATGACGACCTTTATTGCACATTTTTGCCACACTGGGCCAAGTACAGGTCACAACAAAACATGATGAACAGATACAGTCAACGGATACAAAATAAAACTAATTATCATTAGATGAATTCAAGTTCTCCTCGCTTTTCAGTTATGGTAGAGATAAAGGAACAGATATGTTTTTCGATGGAAGGTTTGTCTTGTTGCATTTAAGGAATATTAACTTTTCTACAGTGCTTAAGTGTAATTCATTGAAGTAGGGAAATAGGTTTTGTACAAACCTATACAGTTCATTTCTCTCTTTACAATACAATCTACATTCTATTAATAAATTAATTCCAATCCTACCCCCCCCCCCCTCTAACTACCCCCCTTTCCCATACCTTCTCTACATCCCAGTTTGGGTCTCCTTCCACATAGTTCTGGTACATCTCCTGCATGAGGTACTTTCGGTTGATAAACTTGTTGCGGTCCCACATGAAATCGTTCCCGTTTTCCAGGTTCATCATCCTTACGCAGACCTGAGAACACCAAAAAAAAATTTATAAATATCTCTTGAACTCTTGAACGGGGACATCTGTAGGATGTCAACATGGGAGACAATGGGATCTTCTTCTCCACTCATCTCTGTCCTCCATCTGGGAGCAAAGTTCTGCTGTGGAGATGTTTCTAAGCCCAGCATCCCGCTTCAGGTTGTTGATGAAGGTTGTGCTTCTTCTACCCCTTCTCTTCCTACCCTCTGTTGGCTCCCACAGGATAAGCTGGCTGGCTATATAGCTAGCAGCTCAGGATGTCGGATACTGTGTCCAGCTAGCTCCATTCTCTGTTTCCTGATCTTTTCGGAGATTCTAGGAAGGTCACCGTCAATAAATATCATTATCTGAAATTCCATTGTAGCAGGCCAGAACACACCCCTGGTGAAAATGTACCAGCTGAGGGTACATCCTGGACAGGGGTATATTCTAGCCTGCTACATAGTATGAAATATATAGTGCAATAAACATTTTTAAAAAGTCTAGAATTTCTTTTTGCTGTTCAATAAAGGTGACAGGCAGCCATCAAACAAGTGGTTGTGAATAAAGAACTTTGCTATTTGAGCATCATATCGTACACACTATAAACAACTACAAAGTTAACACACTACAAATTTCAACCTTCTAATCTTCCTGTCTGACCATACACATTAGCACAAAAGTTCAATTACATGTAGATTCATTACTTTCAGTTGCATAACAATTAAGACAATAAAACTTTGCTTAAGGCTGACCTCAGTTCTCCCCTCCTTAAGCCCCCGTGCCTGGGGAGACACCAGCGCGATCTCAAACCGGCATTTCTTGTCCAGCTCCTCGGACATGGCGTTGGCTTCATTCACCATGGGCATCATGGCGATCAGATCCTCCTGTAGCAGCATTTCATCTGCACATAACAAATAAAAAGAAGCTGTCTGGATAAGGAAGTCAACCCCAGTGATGAACCAGGACGAGGGGGGATACAAACTTAGCCACGTTTGGGATTGCATTCTCGCCGCAAAAGCGCCACCTACTTTGGCATTAAATAGCGGCAAGTTGCAGAACTCCAGTCAGAAGCTCTGAAGAAGGTGTCTGATAGACATCGAAACGTAAGCAGGTGAGAACCTTACTGGTTGTGTAAGAAGAAAATTCTATACCCAACAAATAAATTAGTTAGCAATAAGCCCCTGTCACACATTCAGAACCTTCCCCCGAACACCGAACCTTGTTAGCTGAAGTTTGGGAGCAGTCTGGCCAGATTTAGACATGCCTACCTGTCGATACAAATGGAATTGAATTTGAGTTAAATTTGAGTCAAATTTGACTGCAAACCACACTGCTGATCCACTCCCGAACACCAGCCAACCACCAGCCAACCATGGTCAAACCTCCCGTCCACACCCAAATGTTTTAAACTTTTTGAAACAATTTCGACTGGCACAGCCGAACAGTTGCCAAATTGAACTTTTTCCTGCAGAAATTCTACCATCCTTTAAGCACTCCTTCTGTAGAAACTTGACTGAAATGAAATACTGTATAATCTCAGAAAATACATTTTCTCAGCATTATTTATGAATACCAACCAGACACAGGTTGCATATGAAAGTCCAAACTCGTTTTTTTTTCTAAACCAGGGAATAAGGGCGCTGCTCCCTCATGTAACCAGCCAGCACCATCATGTCAATTTTCAGATTGAACCCTGAGTGGCTACATACTAGTACACAACATTAAGTCTTTCTCAAAAAGTGATCTTTTTCCAGTGAAAATATAAATCATTATAACAATTCATTCTAGCATTACAAACTGTGTTGCTCCTGTACAAATTTGCATCGCTCCCTTGCCAAGCTAGTGATCTGTTCCCTCATGCCAATTTTTTCTAGAAAAACCCCTGCAAACTTATGACCCTAAAGTCTTACGTTTGTTGCGGGGAGCCCTTCGTAGCAGCTGTAAGGCATAGTTGTGCAGGACGTGGTTGTTCATCTTTTACAGTCTGTACTTCCACAATCTTGCTAGTACGCAATGTTGTCCAAAATTTTCCTTAGCTCATTGGTAGACCTAAAACTGCGATCTACCCAAGGCATCCCACATACACTTAATGTATGACAAGCCTGAAATCCTTGAAATTATGTCTGTTAGACCGTGAAATTGACCAATTAAAGCCATGCCTGTTTCCAGTGGTTAAACTATGCACACCTGTTTCGGTAAGACATACAGAAAGCTGCAGCTAAAGTCATCAGTGGTAGAAATATTTTTTTTTCAGTGTTATGCAATATTGCAGAATGTCAAAATTTTGTTAAGCAATTTGGAAATAATTTTTGTAAATATTCAATAAAAATTTAAAAATCTTTTTCAGCTTTTTTTAATGATATACCGCAAAGAAGTACATGTACTTAATTTCACCGCTAGAAATTGCACTACCTGGGTTTAGAAGCAATATATTGCACGGCACATCTGGGCAAAACTGTGGCCATATCCACAGAGGCCGACACCATTGAACCCCTAGCCCGATTTTTCAGTCTGCAAAATTGCAGGTTGCTTAATTTTTCTTCTGCAATATTGATAATGTCTCTGCAAAATGCAGACTGCAGATGGGCATTTCTAACACTGGTCATGATCTACATTGTCAGGAAGTATCTGACTAGTAAGAGTATATTAAAAGCCTATACTTTTTTAAGCAAGACAGTTCTTGCAGTCTATCTTTCTTTGTATGAAGCAGTTCTCTATTGCTTGTTGAAAGCTGGTTTACATCACTGTTAGCATTCCTTTCCTTTCACCATTGGTAGATAATCTAGGGTTGAGTCGGGTTGCAAACCCCAAAATAGCCCTCCTATCTGACTGGCAGAGTTGAGAAGGTCCACCTGCCAAACGACTATATAAAGGGTAAGTGACACCAGTCCTGTTTCTATGCAATTAGGCGGTGTACAGAAAGTGCGAAATGGAATGAAATGGAACGAAATGGATGAAACGTTCCATTTCTTTCATTTCGCTCCATTTCGTTCCATTTCGCACTTTCTGGGGTCCCCAATTTGGTACCTATAATGAAACATGAAACAGGTCTGAAAGACGACTCACTTTTAGACTTGCCCTCCTTGTCCATGTCGAAGCCAGTGTTCTGTGCAATCTCCTCCTGTGCTGACTCGTACGTGACCTTCTCCACCTTCTTGCCGGACTTCTCCTGTTTGGCCAGGTCCTGGGGGTGGTGGAACACGTACAGATGGTTCGACCCAAACATCACTCTGGGGAGAATAACATGACAAAAAAATTAGTGGCGTCGGTGTGGCGCAACGGTTAAAGTGTTGGACTCGGAATCCATGGGTCCCGGGTTCGATACCCACCATGCCCCGACGTTGTGCCCTTGGTAAAGGCACTTTACATGACTTTCCCTGATGGCGGAGTGACACCCACCGAGCCTCTAAGGCTTTAAATCTGTCTAAAAATGTGCCAAAAACACACTACGGATTTGGTGTTGCCAATGTGCCAACATCTGCACATTTGCCACCAAGAGCCGTAAAAAAAATAAAAATAAAAAAAATTAGCAAGAATGTATCAAACACAAATCTCTATTCATCTTAAGCCCATCACACATAGCAGAATATGGCCTCCGGAACACTGCCGAACTCCCCCCCAAACCATAGTTAGGAGTACTTGTAGGTTGGAAGCAAGGTCAGCTGTGGTTGGCTGGTGTTTGGCGAGGTCGGCTACTGTTCGGCTGTACCATCCAAATGTTTCAAAATGTTTAAAACATTTGGGTGTAGACGGAAGGTTTGTCCATGGTTGGCTGAGTGGTTGGCTCAGGTGTTCGGGAGTAGGTCAGCAGTGGTCGTGAGTCAAATTTGACTCAAATTTAACTCAAATTCGACTAGATTCGTATCGAAAGGTAGCCGTGGCTTAAATCTGGTCAGACTGCTCCCGAACTTCGGCAGAAGGTTGGAAATGTGTGACAGGGTCTTTAGTATATATGAGAACCACAATTCAAGCCATTGCTAAGGACCCTGACCACCTACCTGTCGTTATGATGCAGTTCTTCCTCCCCGTCCTCAGTAGTGAGAGGTTTCCCGTTCACCAGGACTTTGGCATCAGGAGACGCCGGCTTGAGGTACACCACGTTGTTATCATTCCTCACTGAGGCATGCTCTGCCTGGATACTGGGGAAAAGATTAGGTGTTTGTAAGGATGTGCAAACACACCAGTGTTCTAGCCAGCGTCCGCCTTTCTGTCATTTCATGGAATTTTGCTGCTCATGATGGACCAAGCTGGTAACATCACCACTCACATACTACAAGGGACCATCAATGGTAGAAGGAGCCGTGGGAGACCACGAAGGAGGTGGGGCGACGATATCCGAGATTGGATGGGCATGCCACTGGCAGAGTGCACCCACAGAGCCAGAGACAGGAGGGAATGGAAGAGGCTGATACTGGACGCAACCATAGTCCCCGACCCTCAGACATGAGGATGGGACTAGGTAAAGGTAAAGGATGGACCAAAATTTTGCCCAATCCCTCTAGCCTGGAATCCATCCGTGAACGCTGTGTCTGCGGAGGATCGGAGCGGAGACACAGCATTCACGGATGGATTCCAGGCTACAATCCCTCATCTTTGACAGACAAAAATCGGCGTGTACCGTCATGTAGACAGAGATGTCATTAAACTAAGCTTAGTCTACCAGTCAAGATTTCAAAATTTTAATGGGGTAGCATGCCTCCGGATGGCGCTTGACATGATGTTACATCAAACAAAACTGAGATGATGAAAAAAAAACTTCAGGCTGGCTAGAACAGTGTCTTAAACACACGAGACATTTTTGAAAAATATCAGCCATGTGAACAAGAAATCAGAGATTTCATGCTTCCAGGAAGTATCTGGGGTTTTCTTGGCATTCCTGTGTCTGACCTTTTGACCTGCTGTCACTCTTCCCCCACCCACCTGCTGTTAACCTGCTCTCAAGTTCACCCCAATTCCTGTGTCTGACCTTTGGTCCCCTGTCATTCTGCCTGTCAATCTCCCCACCCACCTGCTGTCAACCTGCTCTCAAGTTCACCCCATTTCGTATGAGTGTGTCTGACCTTTATTGTGTCTGTGTCATTCTGCCTGTCAATCTTCCCCCACCCATGCATGTGCTATCAACTTACTCTGTTTGGACAACCAAACACACAAACTGGGCACAACTCAGCCACCCAAAACAATACTTCTGTACCTAGAAGTACCAAGTAAATGTACATTCAGGGTTCTTACCTGAGTCCCATCAGAACAACATCAGCTGGTGGGTTTGCTTTCTTGTTCCCAACTCTTGTGTTTCCTTCAAAATCAAAACACACATTTTACAATAAGTAGGGTTTGAAATACCATTTTTCCTCAGAGGGCAACCAATTTAGGCTTAAATTAGGTTGTCCACGAGTATTTCGGGTTGCTCCAGTTCTAGCAAGGAAAGCTTGACAGGGTCACTGTCCTGCACTTGTGATGCGATATTTGTGAAAACAGGTAGCACATCTTCTACCTGAGTTTATAAATACTAGTAGGTTGCCCCAAACAAAATATGGTTGCGAGGTGCAACTGTGCAACAGGCTATTTTGAACCCTGCAATAAGACAGCATTAGTATCATTAAGTCCAGTGATGCATCTAACAGAGATGTACTACATATTAGAAAAAATGTCAGAGGCAAAATTGACATATGTTAGGGTTACTGACCTTCCCTGACAAAGTGCACTACCATCCCCGTCAGAGAGGGGTCCTCGTTGAGGTTCCAGAAGTGAGGGATAACTTTCATCTCCTCCTGCTTTCTCCTCTCTGCCTGAAGTTTCTCCTGTGGGATTGAACATTGGCCAACATTAAATAGTTGTGTAACAGTTGAACAGCACTCCACAAAAATTCTGAAATCTTATATGAAGTCAATATAGCTGTACGTGAGTTAGGGTAGGAGAGATGTTCAGTTACTGTACCAGAAAAGTGTGGTGTGGAGCATATTTCTAGAATAAAAACAGCAAGCACCATTAAATTGAAATAAAAGAAAAGATTGCAGACTTCACCCCTTTACACATACTGCTTTGCAGTTCTACACAAACACACACAAACACACACACACACGCACACACACATATACAGAGACAAGCATACACACACACATGCGTGCCTGCACACATGCACATGATGTACCCACACCCTCCTAACCAGCCAGCCTTATAACGCCCCCCTCCCCACCTGGTTCTGAGCAGCCTCCTCCTGCAGCCGTTGTTCCCAGGTCATCTTCATGGTCTCCATCTCCTCCTGGTTCCTCTTCAGCTGCTCCTCCATCGTCTTCTTCATCTCCTCCACCTCTGTACCATTGACAACACAGACATATCATCATATCTCCACATGCATGCTAACATTTACAGTTTCTGAGTTCACACAAACTCCATTCTACAGATGACAGTCTTGTGTCCCAGTGTAGCAGGCCAGAATATAGACCATTCTACAGATGACAGTCACCCTCTTGTGTCCCAGTGTAGCAGGCCAAAACATCCCCCTGGCCAGAATCTACCCAAGTATATTTTAGTCAATGGAGCATACGTAATGCTCATCTTTCAGCACAATTGCAACCAGGCAGACGAATAATTACACAAAACCAACTTATGACACAGGGCTTGAAATACTTTTTTCTGCACCATAAACCTCAGGCAGCACTGGTGCAGGTAGACATCAGAAATACATGTACCTGCACAGCTCCAATTTTACCGGCGCTAACTTGCATATGCAGGTCGTGGTATTTCGAGTCCTGTGACACAACATCCTTGAAAACTTTCCACATTTCACCCACCTTCCTCGGTGAACTTGCCCTTGCTGTCGTCCCCCTCCTCTGCTGCCATTGGCTGCGGCATGACCCCGCCCGCCTGCGCCGCCTTCAGCATGTCCATGAGTTTCTGGTTCTCCTCCTTCAGTTCACGGATCAGCTTGTCGGTCGGACTCTCGTTCACGACCGCTTTGGTCTTGATGGCCTTGGCTCGGTCAGCTGGGGGTAGATTGGTTACAGTTAGCACGTTGGCAGAACGTACTGCACCTGTGCGAAACCCGTAATGTATTGTGCATAGCACTTTGGCAGAACGTCTCATATAAGGTCGTATTAGAGCATATAAGGTTGACAGCCAGTCTGTAGTTTTCAGATGTTGTATAGGAAAAGATATCGTCTGCAACAGGAAAAATTTTGATGCAACGTTGAGCAAACATCCAACGAAAAACGTGAAAAATCAGGGTTTTGCGCAGGTGCAGTACGTTCTGCCCACATGCTGGTAAAGTTGTTCTTTTCTTCTTTCTCTTTCCAGTTTTTTATTCTACTCATTCATAAATCTACATATTTACATATAAATATATCCATATATATCCCTACCTCCATCTTTCCATAATGCCGTCCATATTTTTCCTT
This sequence comes from Branchiostoma floridae x Branchiostoma japonicum, assembly GCA_013266295.2. NCBI lineage: Eukaryota > Metazoa > Chordata > Leptocardii > Amphioxiformes > Branchiostomatidae > Branchiostoma > Branchiostoma floridae x Branchiostoma japonicum. The sequence continues at coordinate 3,793,273 of CM023835.1, read as the reverse complement.
TCACTTATTTTGTTCCCCCTACAATCACTTCCAACAGACAAAAGAATTTTAAATTGGCTGATTGACAACGAAACAAATCATTGCAATCATATTAGAGCAAGGCTGTGCTAAGTGAATCGTACACACTGTTGTCCCATTGGACAGTGTCAATCAACCATGCTGCTGTTTCATTGGACAGTACTCAGCCAATCAAACTGACACACTATTGTCCCATTGGACAGTGTCAATCAACCATGCTCCTGTTTCATTGGACAGCACTAACTCAATTAAACTGATACACTATTTTCCCATTGGACAGTGCCATGTAAATCAACCATGTCGCTGTTTCATTGGACAATGTTATGTCAATCAAACTTCACACCAGTTCCAGTGTCATGTAAGCAGGCTTACCAAATCTCAGTGTGGACAGAGTTTCATCATAGTTGATATCGGCAGGACTCAAGGCTGCAATCTGTGAAAAATATCATCATCGATAACAGTTATGAGTTATGATTTCATTCTTACAATGGCTCATGAAAGCTACGATTAATGGAAAGTGTACCAAATATAAAACACAATACAGATTACATGTAAAGAGAAACAAGAGCTTAATTTCTACTGTAATGGTTAACATACAGCACAAAATATAAAGGAAGGATTTTTTAAATCTCCAAGCAGATCTTTCGGTGGCTGCAAAGACTGTTTCAATTTGCCATACAGTTACTAGTACCATTTGCCACCATTTGTTACCATTTTCGGTGGCAAATGGTAACTGTCTGGCAAATGGATACTGTCTTTGCAGACACCGAAAGATCTGCTTGGATATTAGGATTTTTTCCAGTTGTCCATTTTAAAAAAGTTGTTTTTTGTAGGAAACTCACCATGATAGTCTTACTGTTGCCTCCCAGAGCATTCTTCAGTAGCATAGTCAGTACAGAATCTCTGAAGGGAACTGCAGAAGGACAGATGTATGATATTAGAATATAGATGAGAATATGACATGCTACACATATCAAGGCATCGAATGGCCAAGTGGTTAGGCTAGCAGATACGAGATCAAGAGGTCATGGGTCCAATCCCTGGCATTCTTGGCTAGACATTGTGTCCTTGGGAAAGGCACTTTACATGGCTTTCTTCACTCCACCCAGGTGTAAAATGGGTACCTGCCTTTGGTTGGGGAGGTAAAAGGCGGTGGAAGGAGAGGGATGGGCTCTAGACACAGTGGACTTAAACAAACCACCACCCCTACGGCCTCATAAAGGACTACCTCAGACTAGTCTACCTTTTACACATATTATTAAAGACATTAAAACAGAGCAGAAAAAAACACAACTTACCCACTGTTTTTCCTTTGCCACTGGCTGCATCGGCCAAAGCTGTAGGAAAAAGTCAATACACAAAATTACATCTTATGTCTTTAAGTTTGAACTATACAGAATTCTAAGTTAAAACATTGAAATGTCTACAAGTACAATTGGATAAGGTAATAAAAAGTTTCTGTTCTCTTTTCTTACCTTTAATGACATTACCAAGCGTTGACAACGATTTGTTGATGGCAGAACCTTCCTTGAGCCTGTCCCCTGTTGCACCTGTGCTTTCAGCTCTCTCACTATGTAACAAGAAATACCATTGGTCAAATATTCTGAATCATCATCATTGATTGGCTGATGGAATGAACCTCCCACAGCTGCACCTGTACACTGTTGTTATGAAAGAAGAACTACTATTGGTCAGATTTGATGAAATGTCATCAATGATTGGTTGATGAAATAAATAAAGAAGGCAAGATGAAACATTACTTACCTCCCTGCCAGATCTACCAGGTTGATGACCGAGGATTTGGTCATGCTCTGTCCAGCTTCATTTGGGGCCTTTTGACTGAAGTTGATAGCCACAATGGTATGGGCTCGACTAAGGGAAAACAAAGTATTAAAGAATATGTTAAGATAACTTTCTCTGTCACATTGTTTGCATACTCTTCTTAACTTCCAAAGCCTTGAAAATGTCTCAAATTAATTTTGATGTGTGTTAGTTGCAGTTCCAACACTAACCTGCTGGTGGCGTTCATGTTGGTTGCAGCCACTGTTCTGTTCCTTGTCCCTTCGTTGATCTTTCTGTCAATGTCATCATAGCTGCTGACGGGAGCAGTGACAAGCTGTTCAACTGTAGACAGTGTGAAAAGAACAGATTAAGATACTAGAATCTCAATTACCAGTTGACAAGACTGGTGGTCCTGTCCCTGGTACTGAATGACACACAAACAAAACTGGTGTCCCTGTCCCTGGTACTGAATGACACACCAACAAGACTGGTGTCCCTGTCCCTGGTGCTGAATGACACACCAACAAGACTGGTGTCCCTGTCCCTGGTACTGAATGATACACCAACAAGACAGGTGCTTCTGTCCCTGGTACTGAATGGCACACCAACAAGACTGGTGTCCCTGGTACTGAATGACACACCAACAAGACTGGTGCCCCTGTCCCTGGTACTGAATGAAACACAAACAAAACTGGTGTCCCTGGTACTGAATGACACACCAACAAGACAGGTGCTTCTGTCCCTGGTACTGAATGGCACACCAACAAGACTGGTGTCCCTGTCCCTGGTACTGAATGACACTGGTACCATGTTGTGTAACAAATATAGATGGTTTTGGCTTAATTTATTGATTCTTCAAGTATCATAAGCACATGCACCTACCATAGAACCCCTTGCTGGGATGCTGTCGGACCTTGAGTCCCCCCTTGATGCTAGCAGTTTTGGGGTTGAGAAGATCTCGTACCTGTTCATTATAGATCTCCAGCATACTGACAGATACCTGTGGATGGTTATACAAGATGACACATTTTGACAATGTCCATCATTGATAATAGACTGATACTGTTTATCTTAAAGCTGCAGTATGTAACAATAGGATGATACAAAAAGTAAATTTTCTGGTCATTTCACAAAGTAATGTGAATCAACCCTACTCTATTGTAGCGCCATCCAGAAGTGGAGGTGCCAAAATATGATGCCTTACAAGTGTGTTTAAAAGCTGTCAGCCATGTTTGTTTACATTCTGGTATTTTGTGGTGGTGCCACAAACTGAGTACGCCTTGTGAGGGCTGTTTTAGCAGCCACCATTAATGTCAGAAATGTGAGACAATAGCACAAATATGTTGAAAAGTGGAAGTAAATTACAATCACACAAAGATTTTTTCAATGAAAATATTTCAATTGTTGGTGCAAAAATGTTACATAATGCCCCTTTAAAACATAAAGAAATTAATTAATGACTGATGTTGTCAACAAAATAGAAATACTGAAAGTTTATAAAGATCAGCTGACCTGTTTGTTTGTTTGTTTGTTTATTTGCACAACAACAAGAAAAAATATACATAATACAATAAATAAAACAGGTGCAGGAGGAGGGATAACTGACCTGAAACTCGACATCCTTTGCATCAGGGTTCTGCTTCTTCTCATCGATCCCAACAAAGAGCTGCTCACAGGTGATAGGTACAATACCTAGGGAAACAATAGAAATGTTGTATTATAATAGATGTAACTAACAGCTTATAATTTGAACATACATGTATATCATTGTACTGTATTTGATATTTTACAATAAAAAATTAACAGAAAAGTACTACATGTAGGACCAGCGTTCTAGCCAGCGTTCGTCTTTGCATCATTCTACGGAAGTTTGCCTCTCATGACGGACAAATGTTTTCCCAAAATCGGTATGTAAAGATATGGAAAGAGATGACATTGAACTAACCTTAGTCTACAAGCAAAATTTGTCCCTCAAATGCAAGAAATAGCGTTTCAGAGAGTCAAGATTTCAAAATTCAATCCTTCCACAAATGTGGTAAATCTTCATAAATAAACATTGATAAAAGACACGTCCATTTGGTTTTACGTGGTAGTAAACTTTGTTAGTGGCGTCTGTGTCTGTGTGGTGTACTGTGGTAGTGCATCCGATTGTCAAGCAAGGAGGTTCAATCCCCAGGGTTGGACCCAGACATGTCCGGACATGCACCCAAACGTTGTGCCCTTGGGAAAGGCATTTAACACGTATTTCCCCCCTCAGTTAGAGGGATCCTGGGCCCTACTAGGGTTTGGGTTGGCGTTAGGAAGGGCATCCAGCCGTAAAAATCTTGCTTCAAAAAAAGACTTGCACTTGATGCAAGCACATCTAACCCCCAGTTTAGAATCAAAAGACGAACTGGATAGAGAGAGAGTAAACTTTGTTTGACAAAGAACACACACCTTTGTTGTTGCCATATCCCACCATAGAGTAGGACTTCCCAGATCCAGTCTGTCCATAGGCAAACAGCGAACAGTTGTAGCCCTTCCAAGCATTGGACAGCACCCCTCTGCCCAGATCTTCAAAAACCTTTGCCTAGGGACAAGATGGACGAATAAAAATGTTTATTAGCTAGTGGTAGGACTTCAATTGTATTCCGTACAAAAGTTAATGTTTCTTCAGTCAAAATAAACAGTACTCCAAAGCAAGTTGTTGTATGAAATGGTTACTGCAGGGAGACAAGTTTGACCTCTACTTTGACTTTCCCATCAGTCTGTGGTTACAACATTTACCCCCTCATTTGCTGTGACTCTGACCTTCCTGTCAGTCTGTGGTTACAACATTTACCCCCTCGCTTCCTGTGACTCTACTATATTCAAATTACTACAGACACATAAGCAAACAAACAGACAAACACACAGACTTTGCGTTGCCTTACCTGATCTGCATAGTTGGACCCCGCCCCGGCCTTTTCCAGGTACCCATCCTCCCTTTCCCTGTAGCCGTCGTGTGACCAATAGGAGAAGTCGAAGGTGAACTTGCGCCCTTCTTCGGCCAGGTTGGCGGGATCTTTGATCCTGGTGGTGTTGCCCACCATGTTGATGATGAGCGTGGCATTGCGGGCCTTCTCTCGGTCATTGTGTGAACGGTTAAGGTCCACTTCTTGTTTGTTTGTTTGTTTGATTATTTATTTGCACAACTTTAGAAATAAAAGTAAGAAATTTACATGAGAGAAGCACTATTATGTGCAGGAGGGGCGGGAAGCTTTCAGGGCTTATACAGGGCCCTACTCCTTTCTATTAGTAACTTAATTAGCAAAATTTGTCATTATGAAATTAATATGATAAATGAAAAGGAAATTTACAGAAAAGAAAAATATAACTACGATAACTAATAATATAAATTAATATCATGAAGCTAATATACTATTAGATAATTAATAAACAGAAAACAAAGCTATTGCAAAGGAAACTAATACAATTCAAGTGTTCAAAAATTCAATCCCACATACATGTATTACCAATGTAGAGATGTGTGCTATTAGGCCACACCACATTTCATTAATTGGTTCTCAGATTCATGCACATTTTTTCTGATTTAAAAAAAAATTCTGTTTTTTCCATCTATCAATGGAGTGGTTTGATTAAAAGTTCAAAATTCATTGTTTGAATTTTAAACCACCCTTCGAATTCATGGCTCCCATTGTAGCATTTGTAGCATTTGGGCCTGTTTTTTTCACTCCATATGTTTTCTGAAAAAATCCAAGAACCAACAAATCAAATTGGTGCGGCCTAAAGAATGTTGACTATTTTGACTATTTTCCATCCTTCCCAACAACAAGCACCAGTCCTTTAGTTTATGCTTTGGTAGGTTAGGTATACAACAGACCTCCTAACTGGTAACTTGTTTATTTTCTTGGCCTTTGAGGCATTGAGAAATCACAAAAAGGCACTGAAAAGGCTTTCATGGTTTCTAGACTTCTATAAGGGCCTTCCACGACACTTTTCTTGGAAGAAAAGCAAAATGAGACTTAAAGCACTGAACAGGATTTCCAGAAAGCAAAATTTGCTTTCTAAAAATGTGTATCCTCTACTTATAGACAAAGTTGACTTGTGCTCCTTAAAAAATAAAAAAATGGACTTATAGTTACCCAAATGTCCATGAAATGTAAAAAATACAATATTTTTCATGAAATATAATAAAATATTCTGATGCTTTCAAAGGAATCTTGGTGATAATAATATCTTATTTCAATATGACTGGATTATCTTATCATCCATCTTACCTTACTATAATCAATATGATATTCCTCATAAATAATTCATACAAATCTGCTACATGACATTTGAGAAACTACATCTCACCAAAACGAATGGGACAAATACTGTAAGTTGATTAGCCATTAATAGAATATGGCTGAAAATGAAAAGTCCACTCAATTACTTCAAAATTCAAACCAACAGCACTTAGTAATATAATCTTTGTACACACAAAATGTCTGCGAACTTTGCTTTCTATTGAATTATTAATGGGTAACAGATGCTTTTCTTCCCAAGATTACTTTATGACAAGTTTCATGTAAAATTATTCTTAGGCCACACCAATTTGACTTGTTGGATTTTCAAAGAAAAAATATGAACTGACTGGGGAAAAAAACAGGCCTAGGCAGTCTATTATAGTCCCAAATGCTATAATGACAGGAGTCATATGCATGAAGTCAACATACCAGGGTAGTTTGTATCTCAAACATGATGAATCTTAAACTTTTAATCAAGCTGCTGCATTGATAGATGGAAAAACTTGAAGACAGGAACTTTTTTCAACTATTCCCAGTGGCTAAAATATGAGCATTTTGGTATTGTTTCACAACTTGAATATTTTTTTTGTTGCAAATCAGAAAAAAATGAAGCAGCCGAATCTGAGAACCAATTGGTTGAATTGGCATGGCCTAAGTGACAAGTTTGGTGAACAAATATGTATTTGCATAGCAATGGAACTATTTGTTGGTTCAAAGATTTAATTGAGGACGATGCAAACAACTTGCAAGCCCAGTATAACCCAGTATAACAACACCCACTTTTAACGACTTGACATAAACGCAGAGATGCTGCAATTTGAATGTGAATTGAATGTTTCCTGATCTGTTTAGCAGTGTTTATCCCAGTAGTCAAGCACCAATTTGCCTTGTGGACTTTCGACTCTGTTCAAATACATGACTTGGCTGTTTCAACTAACACAACGTCACAGCTATCGAGTTTTTTTACTGATTAACTCATAATAATAAATAACTGACTGCCTTGATAGATAACTATTGGAGTGCCTTAGTGCCTGAGTCAGAATTATTTCAAGGGGCTAAGAGTTCAGAGAGCAAAACAATATACTTTAGTAGGGTCCAATGTCTCCACTGTGTAACTTACTGTAAGTAATATTTCTCTTGGAGTAATTAGATAGTGTCAATTGCAATAACAATTTTTTTTCATCATTTAGAATCAAATAGTGGACACTTAAATGTAGTTAATTAAGTTCTATCACTTCAAAACAAGTTTTAGGTAACATGGCTTCAAGATCAAATAGCAAAACTGCCAAAACATCAGACAAGGAAATGATGTAAAAAAAAAAAGACAACGAAAAATTATCTAAATTGTGCTGGTAAAATTATATTACTGGGACATCAAAGATGGCAACAAACTATATATAAGTCGAACTGGCTTTTTTCTGGGCCACTAGAAATAGCAGATTATCGTAAGATCAACGTAACTCGATTAGTTTACGTTGTCTAAATAATTCCAGAAGGGGGAGGAACAAAATTATTTTTCCAACAAAATATCCTGATCACCAATAAGCATTAAGCAACATTCTAAGCAATGATTCGTTTTTGCCTTTAGTTACTTTTTTCTATTCGCTTTTTTTCGACAAGCAGTGCCTCTCCCGTAAGTTGTCACTAAATTATATTACCGACACACGAAGGTATTAAACGTTACAGCATAATAAATACGAACAGGTGTTCCGTGTTCAAAACACCGGGCACCACTGTAAACAATAGCAGATTAAACACCTGTATGTTTACCTACGCCCTTAAAACTTCTCTATCGTCTACAGAAATACCTATCCTACTAATAAACCAACATCTAGACCCTAGACTGTGACCAAAAAGGAAAGAAAAAGGATATAAAAGGCCGAACCCGCACTGCAACTTTCACGTTCTCCGCCATCTTGGAATGGCTGTTCCAGGAATGAGCCTGCCCCCTCCAGCTGGATGCACCTGCTAGCGTTAATTTCCGATGCGGAAATATGTTTTCCACTATTACACAATGCACCTTATTCAAAATATCTTTATTAAATCAAATGGGTACATCTTAAATGCATTAACGTTAAGTAATGATATTCTATATTATTATTTATTGAAATATTTCGGGGAGGTGTACAGGTGTGTGATCCTTCATTGACCCAAATCTTGTGTACATCCGTCGCTAGGCGATTAAATGGCTCAGACAATGTCGGGATGGGCCGAGATATCGCGTATATATCAACTCCAGTCTGAGCGCACAATATACAAGCAGGCTTTGTGTTAAAGCATGGAGTTTTTTAACTCCATGGTTAAAGGCATCCAATGCTCAGGTCGGAAATAATGTACAAAATGTACCACCAGTAAATAACTAGAACCAGCCTGGGATACGAAGCAACCATTTTCCGTCAGCGACATCGCATTTTTGTGTCACGGATACTGGTCTAACTAGTATGCTATGGGATAGGGTTGATCCAACGACCTACATTAAAAATGACAAGAAAATTGACTTTGAAAATCCAGTTTTACTGCCCTGAAATTGCTTTCGCAATTACGTACTTGACGTCAGAAAACGAGTTGCATGTATTTCCAAACTTTATCCCAAGTGAAATGTAATGCATTTCATTTACAAAATTAATGCATTTGAAGTAATACCTTTAGAAATAATAATAACAAAGCGTTACCATGATTTATTTTCATTTCTGATATTATCTATTCTTGGTGCACTAATTGTATCTTATATAATAGAATATTGTGACGTTCAGTGACCTCTTTAAAAGGCCTTTAATAATAACAGCATACATTATTAATGAGGCGACATAATGACTTTATGAAATAAGTGCTATGACCGTTGTATGGAAGAAGGCTTGTCGCAAATAAAGAACCCCGCCCAGACAATATGACAAATTGTCTCATTGACAAAGACAAGGCAAGTAACGTTACATGTAATATCATACGTTGAACAGTGCACGACTATTTTAAAATCATATTGGGTCAAACTTTTCCATATTATTAACGTTAACGTTACTTCACGAAAAAATAGTATGAAATGCTTCAAAACATTAATTACATGGCCGTGGCTTTATCCGTCAAGATTATGCGAACACAAAAAACCTTGATCAAACAGAGGAAAAGAGAATCATATATTATTTTTGGCGACGCCTCAGGGGCGGGGCCGTTGGTATAGTACTGCGATTGAGTTGAAAATATTCTAAAAATTCCACCAATGCAGTCCGTAGGGAATCAAATTTTGTCAACTGGATAACTCAAGAACGGCTGGATGGATAGGTTTCATACTTGGTGCGTTGGTAGGGTGTGACGAAAACTAGAAATGATGAGATTTTGGGCCCCCTAGTGTCTTCCCTTGGTACTGCAGCGGAACTTCTGGTTTTGATATCTCGTGATCTGGACATGCTAGGGTCATGAATTTTGGATAGAAGGTAGCTCTTGTGCTCGGGAAGAAGTCACGTGAGTTTGTTTAGAAATCTTTAATAGAGGATAACTAACAAAACCGGCTAGCGGCTGACGGATCTTCGTGATTTTTAGTATGTAGGTAGCTTAAGTGATGTTTGACATAATTAGATTACAATTATGCAAATCAGGATCTAATTGGCATAATTAATAAGACAATACAATAAATGTGCTGTGTTCGATATTAGGGCTATGAAATACTTGTGACATATGTAATTGAGAACGACAAGATCATTGACAGATATTGATTATGTAAATGAAGACCTAATTTGCATAATTAATGGCAATTGGTACAATTTTATAGTGGCAACTGCTGGGAACTTAATACTTGCAAATGAAGCTCTAATAATTTGCATAATCACCGTGAAAAAAATGTATGAAGACTTCGCAATATATAGAACCTAGGGAAGCCACAAAGACCGATAATACGCACATAACCAAAACACATGCACATCTGACTCACATAATAGAGAATCACGTTACCGAGGCGTGTTTTAAACGCCACCTTATTTCAGCTCACATCTGGATTTAGCGCTCCCTATCTGTTATAGCCTGAACTGCAGTGCTGACCCCCTACCCACGTGTCGTCTTCAAAATGGCGTCTGCTGCTGCGAAAATGGCATATCGTCTGCTGCTGCCCAGACTTCTCACCAAAAGTACGCGCTTTTCCCTGCTTTTCTACCCAATAGTGACGATTCAACGTACTCTGAAGAACTTATAAACATTCTGATCTCATTTCTGTACACATGCGGTAGTTTTACTAACTTTTATGGAGCTGTGAAGCTGTGAAAATTTAAATGTTGGACCGTCTGGCGCGCTTTTTAAGTTGGCCATGGCGTTTAAAGAGCTGCTTGCTAGTCAAACTGGCTTTCAAGTAACATCTATACATCAACAAGCAATAGATAATCTCAAATTCCGTAATCCAGAGCTTTTGAAGCGATTTAATAACAAATGCAAGTGTAAACTGCGATGTAACGTTGAAACGTGTAGGTTCAGGAGGTGATGACAAAGTTCATGCCCATATTTGGCACCAACGCAACGGAGGGGGGGGGGGAGATAAGCAAGTTGAAGGATAGGACCAATCAGATTACCTGTCCTCTGTGTATATGTGTTTTTGACAAGTTCATGGCCGGTCACTTTGTATCAAGGTTATGGATCAGGTACTGTAAATTTTAGTAATTTTTACAGAGATTTGTGTGTTAGGGGGGGGGGGGCACTTAAAAATATTATATAGTACAAAACAAGTATTAATTGATTACAGAGTGGAATGACCAGAGTAAAAAGTAGAGTGGATTCATTCCTCAAGATAACTGACATCTATCACACTGCAGTCATCCCTCGGTAAGACATCTGGAGCCAAGCTGTTGTTGCTAACCCGACTTGCATTCTAGAGTCAGGTTCACTGGTCATTTTACTTGTTGAAATGCACTAGCAGTGATTTTGCAGTACATTGAACCTGCATATATATATATATATATATATATATATATATATATATATATATATATATATATATATACTATAAACATTGTCTTTTGGGTAAAGGTTAGGGTAAGAGTACAGGTTAGGCTTTTTGTTTAAATGGATCAAGATATTGGTACGTTTTATTCTTAATCTCTTTTCTTCTGCAGGATTTTGCAGCAGTGTGGCCAAGGATCTACCTCTGAGTGGAATCAGGGTGTTAGACTTGACAAGGTAAGGTCTATTGCTTTAGAATTAGAGTAGGCAATAAGGTGGCAAGGTGGTCTTGTGGTTAGGGTTGTTGACTTAGAATCTGAAGGTTCTGGGTTCGAATCCTTGGCATGCCCCACTGTTGTTCCCTTGGGAAAGGCACTTTACAAATATTTCCTCACTCGACTCCGGTTAGCGACGTCCTCTCGGATGGGACGTCCCGTGTTTGAGGAGAGCCACACCTCGAGCGAAATCAAGTCTCTTTTCCATAGCATACTGATATCTGTGAGGCAAAAATGCGATGTCGCTGATGGAAAACAGTTGCTTGTTATGTATCTTAGGCTAGTTCTAGCTGTTTATTGGTGGTGCCAAAAAATAAAGCGACTCCTCACATACACTTGTGTCTGGACTGTTTCAAATGCTTATGAAATGATGACATAAATTTGCTAAGAAATTGCAGTAAATGTCAATATCAGACAGAATTCCTTATCCAGAATATTTTTGCTTTGCCGCCCTGAAATTGCGTTGGATTTAACTTTTAGTGCCTTTCCCAAGGGACCTAGACCATGTGGATGCTGGTCATGTCTAACAATTCTAACAACCTCCAAGAGTTCCCTAACTGTGCTCTCTCTGCACAACTCGCAATCAAAACCAGATGGAGGTGAAAATAACCTAATGGCTAACCTTCCAGATGGCTTTAACTTAAGATGAAGATGGGAAAAGTGCCAAACATGTTTATCAGCAGTAGTAGGGCTTCTGAGGTTACTGAACTCATGGTTGATTTTTAACCAGTTTTGGGTCATCAGGCCTCGAAATACTTTTTTCTGCATACCTGCGCTGGTGTGGCTAACATTGAAAATTACCTGCACCAGACAAATGTAAAGTTTACTTGCACTCAGAATTTAGGAAGTATGGATCATACTAAAAACTGTTCAAAAACTATTACCATTCAGGGCTTGAAATACTGGGTGCATATGCACCTTAGTGCAGATAAAATTGGGGCTGTGCAGGCATTTCTGATGCCTACTAGTACCTGCACCTAACCTGTACCATAGGCCATGTACATGTACACTAGGGCATACACACAAATGTAGATTTATGTGACATTTTTAGTATTAGCTGTATTGACTGTCATCACTTATGAAGTGTAAAAGTAATATTAATAATGGTTTCTGAACAGTTTTTAGTACTTCCTAAATTCTGATGTGTGGTGCAGGTAAGATTTGTCTGGTGCAGGTCCTTTTTCCTTGTTGTGATAGCCAAGACAGGTGCTGAGTGTGCAAGATGCTTGTCTGGGCTTTGCGGTTTCTTGGCCAGCCCACAACTATTCCAAATAACCACGCAGACAAACCACACGAGCAGCATCTGGAGCCAGCAAATTTTCCAAAAGTCTCTAATGTGTTTAGTCTCGAGCGTGGCTTACGGAATGCCTGTGGCTTTGTTACTGGGTTGCAGATAGGAATAGTAAATGGGTTAGATATGATGTGATCAGACTGGGGCTATGTAAATCTCCCGTAGTCTTGAACAAGGTCAGAGACTTTGTGTAAATCTTGGCCAGGCTGCAGGCTCGCAGCCGAGATCGCTGGTGATGCGGAAGGGGAGGGTTTCAGAAGTTCAGTGTAAAACACAGGTGGTTGTGAATGCAGGTCGTTTGTCATGATGTATTGGGAAACAATACGTGAGCCTGGAATGTGCCCAATTTGGCCAAGCACCTGGTGAGGCACACTGGGTCACCCCTACCCTTCTTGACAAGTGTGTTGGGTTCTTTAATTTTATGTGCAGAGGCTTGACGTCTGAGGCTTGCCCATATGTGGTACTGAAGGGTTAAAGCTGCATTATGTATTAGGATGATACAAAAAGTCAATTTTCTGGACATTTCTTTACAAAGTAAGTTGAATCAACCCTACTCCATTGCAAATAAGTGCCATTCAGGAAGTGGAGGTGCCAAAATATTACACTATACAAGGGTGCTTAAAAGCTGGAAACACGGCTGTCAGCCATGTTTTTTTACATTCTGGTAGTTTGTGGTGGTGCCACAAACTGAGTGCGCCTCGTGTGGGCTGTTTTAGCACCAACCATAAATGTCAGAAATGTGAGATAATTGCGCAAATATGTTGAAAAGTAGAAGTAAATGACAATCACATAAAGATTTTGTTTCAATTAAAATATTTCGATTTTTTGGTGCAAAAATGTTACATGTATATAATTTCCCTTTAATAAACAAGCTAAATCCAATGATCTATAACAATGTACAATTATAAAGTTTCAGAACTTTTTTTCATTGTTGAAGTTGCTTTCTTTTTGAGTTAGTGCAGAACCTCTGAGACGGTGCCTGTCTCTTCAGTAATCATAGGAGAGTGTCATCTTTGTTATGTCTGACCCAGACTTGGAGTTGTGACCACCATGAAATCAGGCTGCCAGGCGACTCCGTGAAATAGAGACAGGATTGTCCTTTTATGAGGCCGAAAACTCAGACCGCCTTGGACGACGTTCAAGTCTGGTTGTAAGATTACTACATGCTGGTCAGTCTAGGACTCAGAAGGAAAACTCATTTCCTAACTTCAAGCTGTATTAATATTCCAGATTGTCAACTGTTTTTCTACTGTGCGCCAAAGTTTCAAGCTTGTAAGATGCAGTTTTATTTTACCTCTGCCAGCGTTGGTCAGAGTATTTTCATTTGGCGTTTTTCCACGAGACAGGGTTTTGCGGGGACAGCGGTTTTCTTTTAGGACGTAAATCCGTCGAACGTTTCCAGACAGGATTTTGGATGGTTGACGGAAAGCTGCTATAGTTTTCGGCCTTGTTTTTTGTAAAATGGGTAGGTTGTTTTACTGTTTCTTTTTGCTTAAAATTGTTTAACTGTTTCTTCTTGCATTTGTTTTTCTGTTTCATCTTGCAGTTGTTTGACTATTTCTTGTTGCATTCTTTATACAACAGTTATCAAGTTGTGATATCAGCTTTTTAAAAGTTTTCGGCGTTTATTTGTTGTAAAATGGGTAGGCTGTTTTACTGTTTCTTTTTGCGTTTGTTTAACTGTTTCTTCTTGCAGTTGTTTGACTATTTCTTGTTGCATTCTTTAGACAACAGTTATTAAGTTGTGATATCAGCTTTTTTAAACTTTAAGGGTTTTTTAAGGAGGTCGCTACTGTTGAAGATTGCTTTTAAGTTTTTGTAACTTCACAGTCAATGTCGTTGGGGCTTGGGGATGCAAATATGAAAGGTAGTTTTATGGAGCACGTTGGCAGAATGTACTGCGCCTGTGTGAAAGTTGTATTTATGTATTGTGCATAGCACTTTGGCAGAACGTCTTGTTTAAGGTCAATCATATTGGCATATCTAAAGATGACATCCTGTCTGTAGTTTTCAAATTTAGTGTTGGAAAAGATCATTTGTCTGTGACAGGCAAAATTCTGATGCATTTTTTGTTGACCAAGCATCCAACGAAAATGGTGAAAAATCTTTTCGTGCAGGCGCAGTACACTGGCTTGGGAACTACTGGCGTGAGATTTCCAGGTCTTCTCTGTGAGATGTTTCGAGACGCTAGATTTCATTTGACAATCGATCGATCTGCGCGATCGTGGAGGTCTCTTCTATCTGGTAGATCGTCTTTCCGGAACCTTGCTGGCTTCTTTGTTTTTCATTTGCCTGCTCCTGAGGCCATTTTGAGAGGATTGGAGGATAAATCGAACGAGAGAAAAAACTACCATCGCTTCTCATCTGGTCTCCGTCTGCTGGCTTCTAGGTCCCGGTGCATGCTGGGAGAGAACATCCCAGGCGATGCAATTCACCAGAATTCTGCCGGGGGCGCTATTCTAACACTATGAAAGATGTCTGTATGACAGTATGTAAAGAAAAGACTGTTCTTGTCTGTTCACAGGGTCTTGGCCGGGCCTTTTGCAACAATGATCCTCGGTGACCTTGGAGCAGAGGTCATCAAGGTGGAGAGACCAGGTAGGACACTAACCAAGTAAAGAAAAAAATTTAGAGGATGTTTTGGTACGTGTAAGTTAGTGTAAATGCAGCGTTCGAAATACTAAGTTGCCCAGTTGCATTGTGCCACCATGCATATTTTGCTTGGATGCAACCTATTTCTACACCCAGGTAGCCCAGTGCACATGCACAACCTAGATTTTGTGGTAAGGATGCCCTCTTCAATTGGGACCTGTTTATTAAGAAGTTCACATGGAAGAACTCAAGAAAGGAGAAACAACTCTGTGTCAGAAAAGTGTAAATGCACATCGCATTCTAACAAAGTTAACCATAATGTAAAAGCGGGCAACCTGGAATTTTGATGGGCAACCTAGCTTTCATCCTAGGTTGCCACTGGGCAACTTGGCTCAAAAAGTTTTTCGTACACTGCTAGAACACTGACCCTGGATGTACCAGACAGAAGTTATTTATTTCACAGATGTGAGGAATGCCCACCTGTTCCTGAATTGTTGGCAAGATCTGCACTTCCTGCCCAATTATCTTAATGCCCGTCTTGGCACTGACTTGTAAGTTGGCAGAGACCAACACAAGTACTTCGTCAACATGTCTTTTAGTGAATGGGTTTCATTAAATCCAATCATATCACCTGTACATGTAAAGACACTAGACCCAGAACAGGTTAGCCTCCTTCACAGTTTTTTTTTGGGATGATGTGCTTTTTTTCTGATGGCATATCTATTCTCAGTACTTAGTTTCTTGGTACTTGGTACTCAGGACTTGAAATACATATTATGCAGGTTAGTGCAGGTAAAATTGGAGCTGCGCAGGTATTTCCGATGTCTACCTGCACCTAACCTGCACTGGTCCATGCGTTGGGTTTATATACACGTGTACATGTAGGTGTATGTGGATGAGTATGAAGTATAAAAGAAATAATGGATAATTATGGTTTCTGAAGAGTTTCTAGTTATGATCCATACTTCCTAAATTCTGAGTTTCACAGGTAAAACTTGTCTGGTGCAGGTAATTTTCAATGTTACCTGCACCAATGCAGTGCAGTGTTTTGAGCCCTGACATTATAAGCCCCCCCAAAACCTAGACTCATATAGAACCTGCCAAGAAGGCGTAGTTTTCTGTCATCATATCATCCTCCACTAGCTGTCAGGGGCCTGCTGTGCCCTGTTACCTCCCAGTTTTTCACAGTTTATAAAAGAACCCTACTCTAATCTGTGCAGGGACCAGTCTGGATCAGATAGACATGTACATGTATGACCCATTTACTACAAGGCAAGGTCGATGGCACCCCTGCATAGCACGTCGGTAGAACGTACTGCACCTGCGCGAAACCCGTAATATATTGTGCATGGTATTTCTAACACTGCCCTTTTTGTGCCTAACTAGTTAGGCTAAATTAGTGATGCAGGCTATTCTGGCAGAGGCACATAATGGTGTATGTCATTAAGTTAGGCAAAAATGCTAGTTGATGTCTTTAGAAGTATGATCAGTTCAATGTTTTAATTTTTAACTGACTCTGCTAGCCAAAAGGTTTTAATGGCTGTGTCATCGTGAGCTTTACTGGAGAGTATTATAGAGCTTGGTATGAAAGCTTTCATTGGTATAAAACTAAGTTCCTTTCAAATAATCTTAGGATTATCTCTGTTTAAAATTTACAGTGGATCACCTAACAGGTTCATTGCAGGATGTGCAAATGGAAAAAAATGATAAAGAGAGGTGAGGGGGTGAAGTCTGCCATCTCTTTTCCAGGCACGGGAGACGACACGCGGTCCTGGGGTCCGCCCTTCTGTGGAACAGAGTCGGCCTACTTTCTGTCAGTCAACAGGAACAAGAAGGTACATCAATTAAGACCATAGTGTGAATAAAGACTCTTACAAGTTCTTTCTCAGACTGGAATAGTTTGTCGTACAAACCCGGAGTCCAACAAGGTAGCAGTACTAAACACTAGTACAGTACCTGAACATTACATGTGTACATACTGTACATGTACACGTACATAAATTTAGTTCGTTTGTTTCATCCATCTGTTTGACCGTTCATTCATTCGTTCATTCATTCCTTCCTTCATTCATTCCTTCATTCATTCATTTCCTTTCCTTTTCCTTTCCATTCTTTAGTGTTTTATTCAGCCGACGTTTTGGTGACCTGAAGAAGGTGACAGATGGCCACCGAAACGTTGGCTGAATAAAACACTTGGTTGTGTAGAAAGAGTCTCTTTATTCATTAAGGATGACATTGTAATGCTCTAAAAGATGCCCTGACATATGTGGGCATAAAAGCCATTTACAAAGAAATGATACTTTCATATGTGTAAGCTGTGCCTTGTGTTCTTCTTTTGAATTTACTGCATTCAAATAAAAATTGAAAGGATTGTGGGCTTAAAAGCAAGTTCAATACAGGAAATGATACCGTTTCAAATAAGCTGTTTGAAATACATTTACGTCATGTAAAAAGTATGAGATTTTTTCCTTTTATTTTCAGAGTATTGCTGTGAACCTCAAGGATCCAAATGGGGCCAAGATTATCAAACAGGTAATCTTATCATATAGTATAATAAGTAACTTTGTTGTAATGAAAGAGAAATTGGTGGCAGGCATACAGTACTGTCACAGTGATAGTACACAATGATAGCACACATACAGTGCTGTGATAGCACACATGCAGTGCTGTGATAGCACACCTTCAGTATTGTCACAGCGATCGCACACATACAGTGCTGTGATCATGATAGCACACATACAGTGCTTTGATAGCACACATACAGTGCTTTGATAGCACACATACAGTGCTGTGATAGCACACATACAGTGCTGTGATAGCACACCTTCAGTATTGTCACAGCGATCGCACACATACAGTGCTGTGATCATGATAGCACACATACAGTGCTTTGATAGCACACATACAGTGCTTTGATAGCACACATACAGTGCTGTGATAGCACACATACAGTGCTGTGATAGCACACCTTCAGTATTGTCACAGCGATCGCACACAAACAGTGCTGTGATCATGATAGCACACATACAGTGCTGTGATAGCACACATACAATGCTGTGATAGTACACATACAGTGCTGTGATAGTACACTCACAGTGCTGTGATACATGTAGCACACTTACAGTGCTGTGATAGCAAAGTTTACAGTACTGTCACAGTGATAGCACACATACTGTGCTGTGATAGCACACACACATGTACATGTACAGTACAGTGATAGCACACCTGCAGTATTGTACGTGGAAGCTACCGTATTGCATGCATGTACATGTGTATGCTTGACTTTTTGAATAAATATTAGTCTCTGCTATCTAGAAAGTTTGTTCTGTGCTGCATATTGAATAAAGAATTATTTAATATATAGGTCACTGTATCACTCGGTGCCATCGTTAACATGAGGATGCCAATTATCTCCTCATCATGACCGTTGGGACTTGCTAACTTCCTAATTAAGAATTGCAAAGGGACATACTAAGAAAAGTCTTATCATCATTGGCGACATCGCTTTGCCCAAAGAAAGTATGATTAGTAAAATATGTGTCTGATTATTTCCTGCGTGTATGGAGGTTTTATTTTCGATGTGTTTGTTTGTTTGTTTGCTTGTGTGTCCGTAGTTATTTGAATACAGTAGAGTGGCAGGAAGTGAGGGGGAAATGGTGTAACAGCAGAAACTTTGAAACTTTATTTGAATTACCATTAGTGGTGGGCCCAAACCGGGTCCACCGCTAGTCTTCCAGCCATTCACACATATACATACATGTATATATACAATACTTAACACAGTCACTACACAATATCAACAATATACAACATATTACAGTTACAAGATTACAATTATTTAAAAACAAACAATCCTATTGCACAAGTACTTGTACTACTGATGGAAATGTTCCTAGAGACCCTTCTTAAAGGACCTCAAGGTCTGTGTGGACATGAATATGTACATGTAAAGTGTTACTTACATCTAAGGCGTTAGGTCATTCTGTTTTATGTCACTATGTACTCCCACATCAAAGAACTCTCTTACTCCTAGCCCCAAGAAAGCAATTATGTGATTATTTGAACTTAATACCTTTTGAAGTGCTCAATGAGAAGTGCTCATCATTGGGATGTTCTATCGCATATTCTTCTTACTTAAATATTGATATAATGACACTAAGTCTTGCAATTTTCTTTATTTTCTTTATTTCACATTGCTTGTCTGTTTTCGCCACCATACACAGTCATGTAGATGTACATGTGTTTCAAAGACCATTACTAACCTCAGGGATAATATCTACTTAAGAACCTTTCAAGTAGTGGCGTCTTTCTTTTATCTTGTCAGTTCTTCTGATGTGACTGTTGTGGAGGTGTTTCTTTTGATCTCCTCGTTAACTGGTAAAACTGGCAAGTGCTTCAAAGTCTTGACGTGTTCCTTTTTAAATCTTGCGATCTGTTTTATGTCACGTTACGTTTGCTCATCAAACGACTGTGCCCAAGCCACAAGCTGGCGTAATCATGTAAATGATTAGGGGATGATATCGTGGCGTGATTTTTCAATTATGATAAATCCTTTCAGCTTTTTTGTTCTTTTGTATCTTCTACATGTAAAAGAGATGCTTAGAGAGGTATTACAAAGGATTGTGGGGGTGGGGACTGCATGGGAGGATGAAAAATGATCCTTTGAAATGAAATCTTTATTGCGGATACCACATTGCAGACTTTAAGATTCTTTATTGAGTAGGTATTTACAGTCAATGTGTTTTATGTTATGGGTCATTTTTAAAACATAACATCGATATCTCTTAATATTAAGATATATACTAAAACCCATTTCAAGAGACACATTTTTGAGTAAATATTTAAGTAGGGTTAAAATGTTTAAAGCAACAGAAAGTCTGTTTACAGATTACTGTCCCTTGTTCAGTAGGCTTAAAAGGTACAGTATAGGAGAGTTTTTAAGTATTTAATGGTATGGCAAAATGGAGTGTTCAGTTTGTGTTTCAAGGATTCCGGCCGGGTATTTCACCCCATGACTTCGGTAGCCAGATTTCTTGAAAGATCTTTGGTGTGTCTGTATGTTTGCTTGTGTTTGCAATGTGATATCCCAGTACAGGCCTAAGAAATCTGGGGACTAAGGGATGATTTGGGACTGGCCTTACACTCCTACAGTTCCTCCATTAGGATGCAAGTAATCATGTTCATTAGTACAATGTATAGTTACTTCCTTTTCCCTGGCTTCATTAGAATATCATTACTGATAGTTGTATTAGCCACAGGGGCCAGTTTGTTGCCTTATGGGAGCCAGTGGGAAGATGCATACTATTAGACTTGGGAAGAAATTCACAATAATGGCTAAAATAAGAAATTCACAAAAACTCAGAGGTATGAGATATTCAATACTGCTAAACACAGTACTGAGACTGGAAAGAACGACAAAAAAACCATAAGATTCTTTAAAACTTCCAGTGAGTGTTTATTCCTATTTTTCCTGCAGAATTCTTGCAGCTCGTATTTGTATGATTTTCCATCCTTCTAGGCAATGCCTTACAACTTGTACGTCTTTGTGCTCTTCTCGTCTCCGTTTGAGGCCAAAGAAACTTGCCTCTGAAGCACATAATGCTTAGTACGTACACTAGAGCTTGCTTCTGTTATAATTTCGAAAATAGCTCGTCTTTTTGTACATAAGGAATGTATTCGATTCAGAGGAATCTCCTTTGGTCTGGTTCGTTTGTAGTCATCCTTGTTTTCATCACAGGTTGTCATCTGGTCTAGTCATCTGAAGAAACAAAAGTGCATTTTAGCAGTGTTGCAATGTTATGTTTTTTTATTGCAATTGTAAAGTCTACAGGACATTAGACATTCTCGAGAATGTCTACTTTTTCCGGAAATTTTTTTAGACATACTCCAAGAATGTCTTTCTTGTGTCTTTAAAGGGTTCTTTTGGGGAGGACTTGCATGCTTGTTGTGTTTTGTGTGAGATGACAAGAAAAAAATTCAGGCTGGCTAGAACACTATTAGTGTCACGTGAAGGTGTTAGTTACCTGTGCTTTGTCAGAAGCCAAAGTCAGCGCCTGTTCTCCTGTCTTCTCGGATACTCCGAGCGACTCGCTCTCCTTTGCCCGTTCCGCCGATCCACAACTTGGTCCACGTGGTCCAGGGCCGTCTCGGTCCCCGGCTCTGCAAATTACGACAGAAGCATCTTCATGTTACCGTAAGTAGTGAAAATATTTGCGGTGGTTTTGTGATCACAGTTTTTTGGGGGTGACCTCTCACTGTGAACTTATCACACCACCAATATGTGCTCTGTCTTGCATTGTGTTACTACAGTTGTAACCGTAATGCAATGCCAGAAGGTTATGTTTTTGGTAGCATTTGTGTGTATGTATTGTGTGTACATTGTGTGGTTTAGCACGGTAACTGGAGGAGCTATGGATGGATTGTCTTGAAACTTGGTAGGTGGGTAGGTCTTGATGAGACCTGGAAATGATTAGATTTTGGGCTCTCTAGCGGCTTGTTATGGTACTGCAGCGGAACTTCTGGTTGTAATATCTTGTGATCTAGACACGCTTGTTTTAACTCTCTGGTGGGTTATTCATCAAATTTGTAATGTAACTGTTTTATGATGAGTACAAACTGTTGAGACACTGGATATGCTTGTCACTGGTGCCCAGTAAAATGTAGTTTGTTAGTCTGTTTGAGACTTGGAAAGCCAGATTTAACCATTGACAGCAGGAAGACTTCATATCAAGCAGGCTGTCTTGTGTTGATGGCAGTTCAGCACCAAGGACAGGGTATCTTTAAAACATTTGTCCCTGAATGCAAATTTTTACCTCTTTTTTTGGGCATGTCTGTGTGTTCGTTTCTGTTTCAGTAGTTATATCCACATGCGGGACACTGACAGCAAGTTAGGTCAAAGGTCCCAGCAAAGGTTATCTCATTTCCTGTCTTCAATTTCCTGCTAAAAATATGCACATATGTTGCTTTCTGGAGGTCAGTTGGAAAATGCATAGGCAGGATCAGTGAGAAATTTACAATAATGAATAAAACAAGAAATTCACAAAAATACATTTCACAATCTATGATTTCTTGTTACAAATGTAAGTAACAGTTAGTGTATGGCTGTTTCATTTTGCAGAAATGACTTGTAGGAAAGACAAATTGCAGCCTTCTTTTATGCCAAGTTGATGAAAGTTTGCCCTCACCACCTCACCACCTAATATAAAGTTCGAGTTGGCTACATGTGTATGTGAAAATGGAGCACTCTATCTAGTGGATTGCTACCTTGTATAGAATTGTTGCATGCTCTTACCATGCAGTGAATGAAGCAATAAGGGATGCTTCTAGCACTACATACATGTACATGTACATGAATGTCTACAAGCTTTTTCTGTATGTTCAGGCAATGAAAGCAGGACTCTAATGTTATAAAGAACAAACTTTTCTGCTTTTCTACGAGTGTCTTCATGCACTCTCTGGGTCAACTATGTTACGGAAGCTTCTAATTTTCTAGCCTCCTTAGCAGGTTCTATGACTTGGGCTTTTTTTTCTTTTAATGATGCCCTTGTTTTTCTAAGAGCCTGCTAAGGAGGTGACTAATTTGCTATGTTCGACTATGCTGGAGCTTCAAGCATTACAGGTGTCTAGAAGCTTTTCCTGTATGAAATGGTGCTTACTAGAAGTCTAATTTGCTATATCAGACATGAAGGATACTCTACCGATGCAGCTGCCTCTACTGCATGCTTCTCTACGATAGCATGCACTTTGCGCCGGCGGCATGATATCATGCTGCTACGTACTGACCTCGAGGCTTCGTTTCTGTCGTCTGGACTGACCCTGCGTCCAGAGCTGAGCGTGTTTGCCCCAGGGTTGCGAACGCGTCTCGATGGCTTCGTTCTCGTCATCACTTCCTTCCGCGGCCATGGACGGGTCTTTTTTCATCCCTTTTGTCCACAACTGTGCCTGCTTGTTCCAGGACCGCTCTTCGACTGAGCCTTCGTCATTTGACCCTCGCTTCCCTGTCCCTTCCACCCACAGTTTTCCATACTTTTGCCAAGGGTTGGCCTTCTTGCTAACATCTTGTGGCTCACTGTGCATTGCTATTCCATCTATTTCTTTATCCTCAAACTCTTCGCTTCGATTTTCTTGGCTACTGCTGTCTTCGGGAGCATCTCCTTGCGCAGATTGATTCGTGCTAGCCTCAGACTTCTTTACCTGCTTTGACTTCCCCCCCACCCACATGTGTGCAAATGTATTCCAGGGGTTCGCTCTTAGATCGATTTCGTGGTCCTCCAATTCTCCATCCTCCCGCTTGCCTGGGTTTGACTTCCCCCCCACCCACATGTGTGAGAATCTATTCCAGGGGTTCGCTCTTAGATCAATCCCATGGTCCTCTAGTTCGCTGTCCTCCCGCTTGCCTGGGTTTGACTTTCCCCCCACCCACATGTGTGCGAATCTATTCCATGGGTTCGCTCTTAGATCAATCCCATGGTCCTCTAGCTCGCCGTCCTCTCGCTTGCCTTGCTTTGACTTCCCCCCCACCCACATATGGGCAAACTGATTCCAGGGGTTCGCTCTTAGATCAATCCCATGGTCCTCTAGCTCGCTGTCCTCTCGCTTACCTTGCTTTGACTTCCCCCCCACCCACATATGGGCAAACTGATTCCATGGGTTTGCTCTTAGATCAATCCCATGGTCCTCTAGTTCTCCATCCTCTCTCTTGCCTGGCTTCGATGCACCCCCCACCCACATATGGGCAAACTGATTCCACGGGTTTTGTCCTCTCTTGACCTTGGATTGACCTTCGACCCATAGATGGGCAAACTTGCCCCAAGGACTACGCTTCCCCTTTCCGGATACCCAAGACTGAGAAAAGGTATTCCACGGATTCGACCTACGCTTGATGAGTTCAACGTCGTCGTCATCAAAGTTTTGTGGTCGTGATATACCCGAAACCCACATGTTTGCGTAACTGTTCCAGGGACTCCCTCCCCCCCTCTTCTCAGCCAGTTGAGAATCGATATCTGTGTCAGCAGCCCGTTTCCCTGTACCCTTCACCCAAAGGTTAGAAAACTTGTTCCAGGGATTCCCAGCCCCCCTTTTATCGAAATTTGACGTATCTGCCGGAATGAGCTCAGAATACGCTGGGTCTATGTCTTCATCGACGACCCGCTTGCCTTGGCCCTTAACCCACATGTTGGCAAACTTATTCCAGGGGTTTGACCTTATCTCGACGTCAAGGTCATCTAGGTTTCTTTCACCCCTTGGGCTTGTTGCGTCTTTGTTGCCTGAGATTCGCTTGTTTGGTCTCGACACGCCGTGCACCCACATCTTCCCATAGTTCTGCCAGGGATTCGATCTTGTCTGGATTTCGTGGGGGGTCGCATCTGAGTCAGCGTTAACGTCTTCGTCGTACCAGGGTTGCTGGGGGTTACGGGTGACTCTGTCGCTGCCCTGTACCCAAAGGCGTAAGAAGGTTTGCCAGGGACTGTAAGGTCTTCCCTTGGCCAACACATCAGAGAATGAAATTAGATCTTTCTCATAAAATCATTGAGCATGCTATGAAATACAAAGAAGGTGAAAAAGGATAAAGAAATCATCCAGGACTTCTGAAATATAGAATATACCCAGCTTGTTCACAAGTCATTTATAGTTAACAAAGGCTCAAAAGAAACAACTTAACAAAACAAAGACTTAGTAGCTACATGTCCATGTAACTTTCATTTCTTGCTCTAAGCTGTATTACTGCTAAATGTTCTCTTTTTCAAATTATTACGTACAAATTATTACGTACAATGAATGTTCTATGATCCTATAAACACAAAAATTGTTATAATTTGTTTTACAAATATATGACACATTGTTTATTTATTTTCTTTCTTCCAATGTAAAGTCTTGAGTCAAAATATTGGTTCCATAAAATTCCAGAAAATTTGGTGTCCCTAAACCAAAAAAATGCAACAACATCAATTCCAAAGTTCCAATCCTGTATTCAAATTTTCGAAAGCGGCGCACGCGGTTAGGGCGAAACGCGTTCGAAGCGTTCTACGGAAGCCATGGAAGCCCGGTCGTACCGTATAGTACCGACCGGTTGGGAACACTGTATCGAACGTTATCGCCGCCCGGGTATGATATAAGTTAAAAGTACTGTGCCTACCCCAAACCCCCTGGTGACTCGAACAGGCAGGACGTAGTTGTAGTGGCTGATTGGTCCCCATAGCTGGTCGACTAGCTCCCTGCTGGGCTGGTGTGGCAGGTCTGGTCCCAGAAGCCAGTGGTTCTGCTGTTGGGAAATAACCATTGACACAGTGGTACAGTTCATTAAGGTGTTAAAAGAGGAAGAAACATTGATGAAGTGGCAAATGTCGTAATTCAGCAAACTTTAAAGTGCTCATGACATCAAAATACGACATTATCTGATTGTAGTTGACTTAAAACAGATTCTGATATGCAACTTGCTTAAACCAACACGTAGTAATGTTGTTTTTGATGCAGATTTAAAAAAAAAGAAATATTATTTGGCTCTGTTATGAAGTCACTTTGTTCAGCATTTTTCTACACTGTTTAATGTCACATGCTGTGTCCAGTTCTTTTATTTAGAAGTCGTAGTCTTTATCTGAACTAAGAATCTTCTCTTTCACCATAAGTGACCTCCTCTAACATACATTCTGCATGTATTAACTAGTATTACCTGGCTAACAGACATGTTTACAATAAATATACACGGTTCTCCTGTTACATTCGAAATTTCAATGCCCCGCCTCGAAAAAGTCAGTACAAGCCAGTCCCGGCAGACATTTGCATCCTCTATGTTTTATTTGTGCATTCCTGTATTTTAATCTGGAGCTGACGTCACCCCGTGACGTCTATAGAGATGAAAGAAAGTATACCGAGGCGGGCGATTGGGAAGCTTGCTGGAGCATCTCCGAAAATGCACTTTTGGAAGGCTGTACAAACTTTGTTTCTCAGTTATCGTGATTAAAAACAATTTCAAGCTACTACATATGATATGTATAATATTTGATATTCATGTGTCTTTTACCTATTTTTTTCCATGTCATGAGGTCTTTAAGGTTTCATTAATTCTCAACTGTGTAATTTCCTGACAACAATTTTTCATTAAGTCGTGTGTAGACGAAGGAAAATTAATTTACAGAATGTAAAAAAGGATTCCAAAGTACTACATTGAAAAAATACCCTTACCATACATTTGTATAATAATGACGTTAACCAACATTCCGGAATATGTACAATGTACATTGTGAGGTAGGAATTAGTGCACATGCAGTACAATAGAGAAAGCCGGCTACATACAAAAAGATTTGTGAGAGAACTTGTAAAACGGTGTGCAATGAATGCAGTGGAAAATAAAAATTTTATCTGTGAATGTCCCCAACTTGATGGCGAAAGAATCCGATTATTCACGATTATAGTATCCAAAATCTCTCCAAGCTTTTCTAGGCGAAAAGA
This sequence comes from Branchiostoma floridae x Branchiostoma japonicum, assembly GCA_013266295.2. NCBI lineage: Eukaryota > Metazoa > Chordata > Leptocardii > Amphioxiformes > Branchiostomatidae > Branchiostoma > Branchiostoma floridae x Branchiostoma japonicum. Next base: position 3,766,679 of record CM023835.1, on the reverse strand, counting down.
ACAACTGTTACAGAAAACTGTATTCCTACTAATGCATCCAAGCTTAAGCCTTCTATATCAAGAAAAACCTGGAATAAATTTCCATTTTGCAGCAACTGTTCACCCAAAAATAGGATGCTGCCTTCAACTTAAAATGATGAGAGTAACAACGTCATGAATGTCCTTCGTTTCTACGGAAACATGATATACAGAAAATATAATTTTCAGTAGTGCAGGTTGGTTCAAAGGAAATTTAGTCACCAGTAGACCAATAATGAAGACAAATAACTTGAAGGTCCTTTTCTACGTCAATAGCCCATAGAAAGGCACATCATAATAAACTATAAACAGTAACTGTTGTTAATTGCAGCGTCAGTGATAATACAATTTGCATTAATGATATAATTTCTGAATGATGTACATGTAATTTCTGGATATTACGAGTTACATTGTAAGCTGAATCTTTCTCATAATCCCACAACACTTTCTTCCTTAAGCCCCTGTCATACATTATAAGCCGAATAGTCCCTCAAGCACTTTGAGTGGCGTCCTCAATTTGGGGTTTGCATGCGCTGGCTCGACAAGTGAAATCAGCTGATGACCCAGTTGAGGATGGCTTCCTCTTGGATCTTTATTTGATTTGAACGTTTTTAGAATTGTAACCCTCCTCCTACACTCCAGATTTGTAGGCATTTGGCAGCCGTTGGCGACATGTACAATCATTTATATCATACCCGGCGATACAGTGCTCCCGACCGTGTTGTATTTTACTGTACAACCGGGTGTATAAACCGGGCTTCCATAGAACGATTCGAACGTGTTTCGCCCCAACCATGTGCGCCGCTTTCGAAAATTCAAATACAGGATTGTATATTACACTGAATGACTTGTCACACCAGTCCTAAACCATTTAAAGCTGCATCATGTAACATTAGGACGATACAAGAAGTCAATTTTCTGGTCATTTCTGTACAAAGCAAGTTGAATCAACCCTACTCCATTTATATTTATATATTTATTATAACTGCCCTTTGGTGTAACACACCAGCTTCACAGACATGCAATTTCAGGCCGACAAAACAAAAAATGTTCTGGACGAGGAAATCTGTCTGATATTGACACTCACTGCTATTTCTTAACTCATTTTCATCATCATTTCACACTTGGAGTGTTTGAAATACTGTAGCCGCAAAACAAGCTACGTGAGGCATCTCTTTATTTTACAATACGAAACAAGAAAACGTTTTCCATCAGTGACATCACATTTTTGCCTCACAGATATCAGTATGCTATGGGATAGGATTGATTCAACTTACTACATTTTTGCTGCCCTTAAATTGTGTTATGTTTGGACCTGACAGTGTGTACTTCAGAGCAAGAAGATTCCTTGTTCAGAGCTAATTCTAGTCCTTGACAATGCCAAACCTTCAATGGCAAAACAGAAAAGAAAAATTTGAAAAAAGTCTCAGCATTGATATATCTGACTGGTAAAAATTGACGAAGCTTAATATTGAACAAAATTACAACGACTTAAATCCTTTCAAAAATCATCTTTTTGGGATACACAATTTTAAAATTGATGAGGCTTTTGAAATGAAAATTGACAAAGCTTATTGCACCAAATCACAAACTTTAAGACAAATCCTTGTAAAAATCATCTTACCGGGTAATTGGATACACAAAATTCCTAGGCTTTTGAAATGAAAATTGACAAAACTCATTGCAAATCACAAAGACTGAAATCCTTATAATTATAAAAATCATCTTGTTGGGATACACAAAATTTCTAGGCTTTTGGAATGAAAATTGACAAAGCTTATTGCACCAAATTACAAAGACTTAAATCCTTGTAAAAATCATCCTATTGGGATACACAATAATTGTAAAAATTCCCAGACTTTTGGAATGAAAATTGACAAAGCTTATTGCACCAAATCACAAAGACTTAAATCCTTGTAAAAATCATCTTATTGGGATACACAATAATTATTATTGTAAAATTCCTAGGCTTTTGAAATGAAAATTGACAAAACTTGACAAAGGCTGAAATCCTCATAAAAATCATCTTATGGGGATACACAAAATCCCTAGGCTTCTGAAATATTGTTCAAGGAAGCAATACAGTTGTACTAAGTCTTACCTTCTGCCGGGAGGTAGGAAGACCTAGGACTGTCAAAGCAGTGATCAGTAGAAGAACCGCACACACTTCGCACTGCTGGAGTCTTCTTGCCATCTCTCTCACTCGGTCCTCTCAGCTCCAATGTGCTGTGCGAGAGAAAGTTGTCCAGTCTTAAATACACCCAGCAAGGCCGCTTTTCAATGCTGCTAAACAGGGTCCAGATAGAAGGTTGCGTGGGGATTGGCTACTGGCCTAATGGGGGAGGACCGTTTGTGTAATTACCGCCTAACTGCGTGTGGGCAGTCCACGTCAGACTGCTACACTTGATTGAATCAAAGAGAATCACTCTGAAAGGCATAACAGCAATACGTGCGCAACTCCGGGGGCTACCTTTTGAGGAGTGTGTGAGATGACGTTTTTTTCTGTTGTTTTTTTGTCTTACGTAGACACAGAGATCTGAGAAAAGTTTGAAAACACTAAGCCTTGTTTATTGTCTGTTGTTGTTTTAAATTTGACTGGGATGTACAAAGGAAGTCTCCTATTTCCCTTTCATGTAAAGCTGAAATAAATAAACATCAAAAAGCATTGTAAATATTGACCCAATCAGGAATTATCAAATATTCACGGTAGTTTTAAAACAGTCCAATTAAGAGCCTCTTCAAATCCTTCATGAGTTAATAATTTTTAGTCCTTTGCCCTACACGGATTCTGCTGTTCATTAAAACAAGCCAGGAATGGATTGAAATTCATAATCAACAAAGGATTCAAATTCATAATCAGCAAAGGATTCAAATTCATAATCAGCAAAGGATTCAAATTCATAACAACAGTGATTTTTAGGAAGAATTGCTAACTAATTGTTACGTAGTGGTATATGTATGTGTGTTGGGACCTTTGATTATTTTGTTTATTAATAAGTCTCTTGTATCCATATTTTCTGTATACAGAGTGCAGTTAGTATACAGAATTCAAATGGGACCTCCAACACAGTCATCAATGATCACTTGTTCTATGTGGTGAATGGTACTTAAATTGATGGTTTTTCAATGACTCCTTACATCTAAGTCAGGAGCTCTGCATTACATCACAGTTCTATAAGGCTTAGCTTAAACTCTCTATTATACTCAAAAACTGGTAAGAGTATGTTTCTATGTCAGAAATGTACTGATGGATTTTTATTCAGCTTTCTAGTGGTGGAAAGAGGTTGGTCTCAAAAACAAGTAGGTAAAAGTAGTGGCTGACCTCAGACTAAGGACAAAGCTATAGCTTGGTTGTGCAATGTTGCCTTGCTAGGCCAGGGCTCAATGTTGTTTTCATGTTTTTAATCCACACTATGGGAGCCAATACAGAGCCTGCATTCTTTTAGCTAGGTTGCCAAATTGTGTGTAAAAAAATTTAAATTTTTTTCTTAATTGACTGCCAGATTAAACATTGCTGCTGAGCAAAAGATCCAAATATGAAATCTGCGCATAGTTAGCGTATAGCAGAAAGCACATACTAAAAACTGTCCACATCTTGACCCCTGAAAAAAGATTTGTCTCTCTTTCAAATTCTGTGATGTGAAACTACATGTATTTGTGTTCGGTCAGAATTTTGGAGTAAAAGGTATTAAGTAAAGGTAAAGGTAGTCCCATAACTTTTTTGAGGCCATAGGGGCAGTGGGTTGTTATCCACCGTGTCTAGGGCACAGTATTGGAAGGCAGAGCCCATCCCTCTCCTTCTTACTGCCTTTTACCTCCCCAACTGAAGTCAGGTTCCCATTTTATACCTGGATGGAGTGAGGAAAGTCCTGTAAAGTGCCTTCCCCAAGAACACAACGTCTAGTCAGGTATGCCAGGAAGCAAACCCGTGACCTCTCAATCTAGTGGCTGCTTGCCTATAGCTACTCGGCCATTCGATGCCACACCAAAATTTTATTTGTATAGAGTATTTGGGAAGAAAAAGTAAATGGGGGGGGGCACGTAATGACCAAAGCACTTTCATTTAGAGAGCAGGTAGACAAAGTTTTGTTGCTCTGGCCTTGTGCATTATCTGTGTAAAAAGTCCTGCCTGAGTTTTGAAGTACTTTGGAGGGAAAAAAATGGTCTCTAATGGCCATTTAACCGCCAAAGTGCTTCAGACGTAATGACACACTGGTTAACTACTTTCTACTGACGTCAGGAAATGTTAAGTTGAAAGTGAAGTGTTGATGATTGGTTGTTAATGGAGGCATATGTGCAAGAGCCTGGGACAGAAGCATCGTTGAACTTCATTTATTTTTAACAGTGACTGTATCAGAAGTAAAGACATTCAAAATTTTAGAAGTGGATACTTCATGTATTAATAATATCTTCTTTTTCTATCAGCTGCAGCATAAGTCAGTCAATAATTTTTTTTTTTTTTTTTTTTTTGTTTGTTTGTTAGAAACACAAAATATAGGAAAGTCAGGAAAATATCCGAGATGAAAATCAAAATTGTGTAATTGTAACATACAAAACACAGCAAATGTAGTATATAACCTTGTATGAAATGTTGTTAAAAAAACAAAAAACCAAACAGCACTCAATCTTACTTTCTTCAAAACCACAGTAAAACATGGTCTCTAAGCAATCCTACGGTAAAATTGTTTAGTATCCAAAACAACAAAAGATGGGAAATAGGCTTGAAGGACCATCAAGACAAAATGTGAATTTCAACATTATGATTCAGTATCTTTAAGTAAGAATACTGAATTGTTGCCTTGAGTGTGTAGTACTGTGTATACAAACATAATAATTTATACTTACAATGTAAGACTTGATGGCTCCCAGTTTCTCTTAAAAGCAGTTCTGTGTGTGTGTTTTCGTATTTTTTTTGCTCACTGAAGCTTTAACTAGGTTAGGGTGTGGTTTACATCCTATTTCCGTAGTTTCAAAGCTACTGTAGTGACGCGTTTTATCCGGACCTGGTGAGTAAACATTGCTCATCACGAGCGCATTGCGTCTTAGTAAGCCACTGGAGACTTATTATTCTGCAAAAATAGATTTAATTTCTCCCTTTGGTGGAAAGACTTTGAGATGGAAAATCAAGGTGTTTTTTTGGGGGGTTGCACAGCCAGAAAATGGTTGTTAGTTGATTTAAAGAAAGGGCAACCAGAAAGGTTGCAGTTCCAATACCTGCTTGGATTTAATAATAATTATCCCATTTTGCTGTACTGTTACAAATGTATCAGCTTTGGCTGTAAAGTTAATTTAATTTCAGTGGCACAAGAATTTCTTTGATTTCTTCTTTTCTATGTTAAAGGTGGGCACTGACTTGTTATTAGATATAATTGAATTATTTAAAAAAGACTCAATATTGACTATCCACAAACATAAATAGGCCACAACACTACTTGTAAATGAGCAGAAAATTGATGATGTCATTGCCAGATGTGCACATAAAATGATAATGTCACCATGTCAAGGTAGCTGAGAAACATTCAATTTGTACTCAGTACATTTTTCAATGCTGGAAAATTAAGAACAATTTGGTTTTGAAGCACAGACGGTGTTACAAAAATTAATTGACTCTGTCTTTAATTCCTGCCTTCTTAATTAGTCACTGCGGCATCCCGACTTAGGAAATCCTACAGGATCTTATTAATTAGTTCCTCATCATGGTTGGCATCATCATTAATTTTTCACCGTTGGCCAATTAAGTCTGTCACTGAATATTCTAAGTCCAGGTGCACTGATTATTGCATTCATCTAGAAGAAAAGAGAAAATTTTATTCAAGTTGGTACATGTTGCCTAATAGAGATGTACATAATCTATAATGTACATGTACCTGTATGTATTACTATATACATATCCTAACCACAGTAAAGAAACGGAAACTGAAGTGGTATGGCCACGTGTTACGGTCATGATCATCGGGACTAGCTAAAGCCATCATGCAAGGAACAGTCCAGAGAGAAAGAAAGAGGGGTGGGCAACGAAAGAGATGGGAGGATAGTATCAGAGATTGGACCAGCATGACAATAAGTGAAACGTTAAGAGGAACAGAAAACCGAGTAGTGTGGAGAAAACTGGTTTTCAGACAGTGGTGCCCCAACGGTCAAACAATTAGACTAAGGGAAAGACACTTACTAAATAAGGTTCATAAATACAAAATACTACACGGTGTATTCTGTATCAACCAAGGTACAATGTACCACCCTACATTTGTAACTGCGGGTCGGATCGCCCATCCTTAAACAAAAAATTGTAACAATTCCAACGTTCAAATCCGGTATTCGAATTTTCGAAAGCAGCCCATGCGAAACGCGTTCGAATTATTCTATGGCACTTTTGGAAGTTTGTGTGATAACCATTAGAACCCAGTGTGATACGGGTAGTTATCACACGGGCCGGAACATCCTTATTGAACGTTATCGCAGCCCAGCTATGACATAAAATGCCGTACGGGGTACGTCATCTTTCTTTTGATGTTTCTTACATATTAGGAACTCACAGGTGCCTTTTTGGTGACTCTTTCATCTTTCAATGAAGAGTTTTTACGCAGGAATAAATGAAAAAGAACACGTGCTGTGTTCGTTTTGTGTTGCCATGGGTTACCTCTCATCTTCATCACAGCATGCCGGAGAGAGTGTTTCCTGCTTCCTGCTTCACAATTCCCTGCCTGGGGCCCGGCTGTAGCCTGATAACATACCCGGGGAGTTGGTCCACTAAAGAGTAGTCAGTTTGCCACTCCCAAAAACTATACTCTTTAGCAGACCAACTCCCCTGGCATGTCATCTGTCTATTTGTAGCCTCTACCAGGCTTCGGAAAGCGGCTGGAAAGAGTTGAATCCATCTGACCAAATGACAGGAGGAGAAGGAGAAGAAGGAACATCAGGGAAAACAATATATTTCATCCACACCATGGTGAATTATAAAGACAGCAAACACAAAAAGAAGTTGAAAAAAGATATAAATTGGTAATTTTTTGTTCATGCAAACAGCCCAGCCAGGCCCCTGTTTGGAAATGCGATCTAAGCATCACGCAGGAGGGAAATGAATGGATGAATGGATGAATGGATGAATGGTTTCCATAAAACGTGGCAGCCTGGCAGCTGAAACATCATCATTTTGTTCCCAAATGCTTGCATGGCTCCAAATTTGTTGTTCTTTAGTTTCAAAGCCAATGGAAGGTTTATCAGCACCAAGGGTGGGCTTGTCAGTGATTGAATGGTGTTAAAACAAATTTTTTCACCACAATGCTTTAATATTAGGGCTCAAAATACCACATGTACATGTATATGCAGGTTACTGCAGGCAAGTGTTTGTATTTGCTTCATTGAGTGTTACCACAGAGTCCGCTTATTTACCGGAATACACAGGAATACACAGGAATACACTTAAAAAAGGCTAAAGGACAACCTTTACCTTTTACCTTTTTATAACTGGCATGATATGCCTATTCAAATGGCTGATATATGAAACAATAACAAGAATATGAAGGCATATATAGCACACATTATTGCACTAACATTAAAGCACAGTTCGAATTTAATACTTAAAAAGTTTGTCGTCAAAATATCCTTGATACAAGATGGCAATGTTCAGTCATGACTTTCGTGTAAACTTGCTTTTGCAGACACTCACATTAAAACGCAGGAAGTAAAAAAGCTCTTCAAACTGAAGTTCCTGGAAAACTGACGTCTTTATTCTGTTCACATGTTGGCAGTCAGAAGCTTTTTCACTTAACCTTTTCATCGAGTCTTTTAGACAAGATAAAAGACTTAAAATAGTCCCTAAGTGGTCAGTATTGATTCAAAGTAAAAGCTTTTACTCTTGCGATGATGTAGTTACATTAGTTCAGGAAAGTATTTCTCCAGTAATTGTAGTTTTTGTGGATCAACTTTACTACTTAGTCTAGATTGTAACTTTTGTCTGTTCTACTACAGTATATTATATTGGTAATAAAGATAAAATCATATTATTATGTGGTTGCAGACTAAGTCACTACTGTTCTCGCCTGATAGCTAATAATTGTATTTCTAGTCTTCTAAATTATTCTCCTACCAAATTATAGGTAGTTAGAATGTATTGTTGGAGTTAGCTGAAAGAAAATTGATATGATAGTAGTAATAAAAAGTAATAGTAATAAAATTGACTAGGGGGCCTTCGTTCTGTAAGTAGATTATATCTATCAGTCTGGTGTAATGCTGATGTAACAAAATGTTTACCAGTTATGCAAACAAACGAATAAAGAGCTCTTTTTTTTTTTAAACCGACTTTAAAATTAATGATTTACAATGTATAGTCGCTTTTAATTCAAAGTAAAAATTAATTTTTTAAACCTTAACCTTACCTCTACAAGCAGTACAAGTTTGGTATCATACAGTTAACTTAGCATGCTTAAGGTTAATACTAGTTTGTATAGTATGCTAAATTTGTAATCTTCTTAGTATTAGGTTATTACATTATACATTACATTCTACATATGTACCTTAACCTTACCCCTACCTAGTCCCTCAAGCAGTACAACTTTGATATCATACAGTTAACTTAACATGTTTAAGGTAAATACTGGTTTGTATGGTATGCTAAATTTGTAACCTTCTTAGTACTATTAGGTTATTACCTTCGCCAGAAGGTTATGTTTTTATTTTTTTTTAATTTTTATTTTGGCTATGGTGGAGTGAATATGGTGAGTAACTCTTGTTCACATTGTAAAGATAAAAGGTTAAAAAACATCGAAAAAGACGGCCCTTTGCTGGTCTTTTATGCATTTTGAAAGCTCCTTTTGTATTTCTGGCTGATGAGGTGGGCCCGCCATCAAACGTTCAAGAGAAGACTGGCTGTTAGCTGTCTGCCCAATCTTCAATTGATTTTCCCGTCGGTAATGTCTTTTGCGTGGGCTTTGATGGACGATTAGAGTCGTTAAGGCCCCTGTTTAACTCTTTCTGCTGCTTCCTTTATTGGTAGTGGAGTAAGTTGTGGAAAGTGGTTGCCAATGGACTGATTGTGCATTGCCAAATATGGTGGGTATGTACCATGTACGTACAGTGGTTAGTGACCCTGCCTCCAGTCCAAAGGGTCCAGAGTTCAAATCCCGGCAGTGGCCAGTGTTCTAGCCATTGTCCGTCTTTCGGTCATTCGACGGAACTTTGCCGCTCATGACGGAAAAAAATTTTGCACAATCTGTCATCTTTGATGGACAAAAATTGGCGTGTATAGATATAGAAAGAGATGTCATGAAACTAAGTAAAATTTGCCCCTCAAAATGCAGGAAATAGCATTTCAGAGGGTCAAGATTCCAAAATCTCAGACCTCCGAGGATTGTCACACCTTTGGTGTTTGACACGATGTTACGTCAAAATCGAGATGATGGACAAAAATTTCAGGCTGGCTAGAACACTGATGTACACTACTGGAAGAGGTGGCAGTTCTTAGGAGGGGATGTTATTAGTTGTGTTATATCATACCCGGGCGGCGATAACGTTCGATAACAGACTGTTCCTGACCGGTCGGTACCGACCGGGCTTCCATAGAACGATTCGAACGCGTTTCGCCCTAACCGCGTGCGCCGCTTTTGAAATTCGAATACAGGATTTTGGAATTGATGTTGTTGCATTTTTTTGGGGTTTAGTGACACCAAATTTTCGCTCATTTGGCATTAAAAGGCGTGTTTTCTTGGGTGAGTATAACATAAATAAAATACAACACGGTGTATTCTATATGATTGTCCACTATTCATTGCGCTTGTCGAAAAAACCTAGGAGAATTCCCCCGGTACAATGAACCTGTAAATACTGTACATAGCGTCTGTCTTCTCTGTCACGACCAGTGGGAGAGTAGCTCTTCAGTAACAAGCTAAACTGGTTCAAGATCACTTTCCTAAATTGCACTGTCACTCATCTCAGATTTGAGTCACAATCAAGTGTACGTCACTTGATAGATATGGCAGAATAACAATCATGTCTAGTTACAAGTAAACCCCATATAGATGTACTATTAGATAGGGCAAGATTTCAAGTTGTTATTCTACCACTTTGCGCTGCTTTAATTATAGTGCTAGAGACACAGAAATGTTATCAATGGCTTGTCAATGACATACATGTACTTCATATTATATTATGTAGTACTTTTGTCATTGACGAAAGGAGCATTCACAACCAATTGTTTAACAAGAGTCGACGTTTCGATGACCGTCTGTCATCTTCATCAAGGCAATTATGACTGGTTCACTGTGCACTGCAGCTAGGTGTTACAGTGAACTGATAACACTAAGATTTAGTGACAGTGACAGTGAACTAGTCAGAAGTGCACAAAGAACTTTGCAATTCAATAGGTACAGTACATGATACTTTTATGAAAAGCAAATCGAACCAAAAGAAGCTAAGCACCTTGTGCATAGTGTAAATTTAAATGTGGAAACTAAATGTGCTCACTAGTACAGTAACTGATGTATTTTTCCTCTGGATACATGCAGAGATAATTGTTTTTACTGTATAAAATTGTGTGTGTTTGCTTGTATATGTACTTGAATGCAGGAGCGTGATAGGAAGGGAGGGGATTTTGCACCTGCAGATTGACCTTAAGGTCATGTTGGCAGTCTAAATGGTCTCCCCACAGGCTGGGAGGAAGTGAGTCCACCCACACAGTTACTGACAGTATACCCACTTAGGGGTTGTCAGAATATTAGCTCTCAGCAAGGAGGTTTAACCTCCTTGCTCTGAGTCTGCAAGGTTTCTGTCCTACGTCCTTTGAAAGTACGTCAAACCATTTCATTGGTTGTGCCAATAAATTTACAAAAACTATAGAACTGATACTTCTTGGAAGTTTGAAATCTCTGATTTCTTGATTTGTCCTTTTCTGAGCTGGAATCAGGTATTACGTAACAGGGTTGAAAAGGTTGACACTTGTCTGTCCTTTCCTACATTCTGCTAAGCCTAGACAATTTTCCTCCCTGCTTTAAAAGACTCCATTGTACAACCATGTAGTTGCTACCCATGACACTAGGACCTGTGGTGCAATTGTTCATCTATATGTAAAATATTGCAACCTAAGGTATTACATGGTGCCCTTGGTCTTCTTTGTACGTCAGACTGTTATACGTTGGTTGGGGACTGGTAAAAGGCGGTGGAAGGAGAGGGATGGACCGCCTTCCAATACCGCGCCCTAGATAGACACAGTGGATTACTGACCCCTTAGTAATTACCACTATGGAACCGTTACAATGTATCGTATACTGTTAGGCTATTGTAGGTTTTATCCTGCTACATATTGTAAATTTTTACTGGACAGGTACACTAACGATGTACTATATATGGAAGTGATTTTGTTTCTTTTCTAAGCAGGTCCACAATTTACTATACATTTGTATGACCTCTTTCAGTGTCAGTCCACCTTTTGAGCAGATGATATGAGTCTATATACCATGATAAAGATTCATTTGCAGATCTTGAAGGGCTTGGAAACAAGGATTGTAACTTTTTAACCAAATATAGTACTGCTGTTGATCTGTATCTGTGTCTGTATAGCCGGTATATCTGCCCCTTGGCGTAACACAGCAGCTTCAGAGGCACGCGGCGCGGCGGCAGCTGGCTATATTACACCAAACGACTTGTTACACCTAGCCTTTGCACATCTAACTCTCAGTGAAGCATTGTTTAAAGCTATCTAGTGATGATGCCCCTACTATTCTTGGTGGCAGCATCATCATAATAGTTCAACACCTCAATCCTTGGTTGATAAGTCTGGTACTAAATAAATGAAGGCATGACTATTTCTAGTTCTTTTCTGAGTTGGTATAGTACATGTAGGTACTTACATGTACAATGTAGTAACATTGGTACATTGGTACATAGTTGGTACATTCACTATAATTTTACTACTCTGTACATCATGCATAGTCTGAACATTTCCTTCTGTCTAGATCTTCCAGTGACACCCACTGTACAAATGTAGGTTTATTTTCATATCTGTGACACTAGCACCCCTTCTATAGTTGTTCGTACAGAATCTTGCAGCTTGGCCTTGATCATCAAGTTGTTGAAAGACATGGAAAACGACGAAGGTTTGCGCTGATTTGGAGGAGAACTTGACATTGGAAAAACAAAGTTGTTGAGATGCATTAACTGACTCTTTTCAACATTTAACGTCATACATGTATATATGTACTAGTCAAGTTGTACTACAAGTAAGCACTATTGATTGTTATACTTATGTTTGGAAATGACGTCAAACTTGTGAATCAGTACATACTGGACTATAACAGTCAATTACCACTTTTCAATCTTGACGTCTTTTTTCTTTGACGTGTGGAGTGTGATTGTGCGTATGTTTGGACATAATTTTCTGAATGAACCTGTGATTCAAATTTACTGTAGATATATCTGTGTATGAGTACTTTATCTGGAGTTTTACATGTACAATGTATGTACATTGTAATTCAGCATTCTTTCTGCATGAGAAAGTTATGTGGACACCTATATGCTGGCTAACACTTGTATCCATCACAGTCTTCGGTGAATTTGACATGACAAGTCATAAAAACCTTGTTAAATATTGCAGGGCAATGACCGCAGCTGATGTTACTTGATCTGATGTGGTGATTAAGTTTCAAATTCAATTCATTTTCAAAAGCTAGGCGATTCAGTTTACTGATTGCCTGAGGCTTTTTTTGATGCTAAACATTTTAGGATGTTATGATGCATTACCATGGTAAATTCCGGCCACTTACCGAATGTGCCTTCTGCATTGATTGGGAAGCTATGATGTCAGATGATACGTGACAAAACTAGTAAAATGTATGTACCTTCAAAGCCATTGGAAACACATTGTACCTGGTCCTTTAACTTTCTTCCTGCTCAAGTAGCCGATTGGCACCAAATTTGACCCGGTTATGGGGTAGGCAGCAGGAAGAAGGTTAAAGATGTTTCAGTGTAACATGTACTCTTGGGTTATATCAACAATTTTAATTAGTATTTTTGCCATCTCAGGAAAGAACAAGAAACAGTCAAATTCTACAAATTTCTTTGTAGGTTTTAAAGACTTGTGCTCAGTGTTAAATAGAGAAAGCAGTATGTACCATTTTTAAAGTCTTTGGTTTAACCCAGTAGGGGTTTGAACCCATATTTAGCAAGAAATCTACCCACTAGGCTATATATTACTACCGTAAACCAGGAAACTAGAAACTGTAACATTTGCAAAGCAAAATGCATTATACTGTCCTGTTTATTCTTACTCAAAGATATTCATATACTAGACTAAGTATAATTATTATGCCAGGTGACCAGTCCCTTCAGCTTTGTCCTGCAACTTGCAACATAATGTGACCCAACACCACAGGGTGTTTGCTACAGCACCAGTTACCATGGTGACAGATGTCTGGTCCAGGTCATTAATAATATGTGTTTGGAGAAGCTTAAGAAGAAGAAGAAACAGAGCAAAAACCTTCTGTGAACTTTAAGGAAAGGAAAGGAAAGGTCTCCCGTGCCCTTATGCAGATAGAGCGTAGGGTGGTGCCCATATCCATTTCTGTAGCCCTTGGGCGACACACAGTTGTGCAATGCACTACAGCAGGGGGCTGGTCCGCTGGTAGTGCTGTGTGTTTGACCTTCCCACACTCTTTCTCACACTCTGTGAACTTTAAGGTAAACATAAATACAAAGAATTTAAGAAAAAAGGCCTAGAGCCTAACCTGTTGATTGTAGAGTGCTTGTTGTGTGTTTCAGCTTGCAGAGAAGAGTGATGTTCTAGTGGAAAACTACCTGCCAGGGAAGCTGGGTGAGATGGGTCTGGGGTACCATGACCTGAGGGAACTCTCTCCACACCTTATCTACTGTTCTGTCACAGGTAGGGGGCAAACCAAGAAAGATTCATGGGGAGGCTAGGGGGGAGTTTGAGGCTAAATTAAAACAAATTGCACTAATTATGATGGTTTTTAAATAGTGAGAGGACCACATGTACTACATTTTTTTAGTCATGTTGTAAATGGTGAAATATTTTGCTGTGGTTTTAAGTTACAATCGCTGTGTACTCATCATATTGTGAACATACATGTATGCATTGTTTTACTATAATATTATAACGTTACTTACTGGTAATGATTGTTTCAATCGCAAACTGAAAACACAGCAAACAACCCCTTCTAACACGATTTTAAGTCCGAGCAAACTTTACTGGATTTACAATATACTCTAGTAAGTCAGAAATTCGAAAATGCATTTTTCTCTGACTTGTTGATTGAAACACATAGCATTTTATAGAGGAGAATTCAAGGACTACAATGTATATGTAAGCTGCACTGATTTAGTTATTAGTACATAATTATTACTATACCACACATAAAAATAATGAAACAATTTGCTGTAAGATGTTCCCAACACACACCTAATAACAACTACCCAAAAGCTTCATCAAATTGCACTGAACCATCGGGTTTACTAAGAAACAAATTCAAACTTTTGAATGGATTACAGTTAGTAACTGAAATTCGAGTGATCAGTTAAAAGCTTTTCAGTGGCCTACTTTTCAAAGCTAAGATGATCTTTGACTGATCTCTTGGGGTGTAGAAATTAGAATTTTGCCCAAACCTGTAGGCATAAGATAAAGTCTATCCATTTATTTTGTTCATTATCTGAAATATCATCACCAATGACAGATGTCTTAATATGGTTCCCTAATTGTGGATAAAACTGGGCCGATGAAAATGATAAGAGATTGAAATAAAAAGCAGTGTTTTATTTGAGTGGTTTTGATGTGTACACCAGTTCATTATGCACTTCTTTCCTTTCCCTTCATTGTTGTTACTACCTTGTTCTTGTTGATGTTACTTTTATTTGTATGTGTGAAAAGAGGGCTTAGGTACAATGTAAGTAATTACTTTTGCCGAATCCTAAAAAATGTGTGAATAAAATAAGGTTATTAAAAAGCATACCACAGTCGTAAAATGATCATCTTTCACCTACAATAAACACCTAGTACATGTTCATGTACATGTACATTACCTTGTTTGTAAAGATGGATGAAAGTGACAGTGTATTCGGCAATAGGGTGAAGAAGTGCAAATAACATAGAAACAAAAAGGAACCTGGAATTTGACTGAAAATTGCAAAATGAAGAAATCAGATGCATCTGAATTGTTACCTGCTTCATATCTTAGTGAACTAAGATAAAACATTGAATTTGCCCATATACATTTTTGTACATTGTACACCGAACACATTAGATTCTGAAGAGTTAATACACGACGTACAATGTATGACATTGTGTTATTAGTAAATAATTATATTCAATGAGACCTATGATACAATGATTCCTCTATTGACAGTGTGACTGTCCCATTGCAACTTTTTGCTATCATTTTCCACCCAAATCCTCACCAAATCACAACCATACTTGGTTGGTCACTCATCCACCGAAACTTCTTTTGCAATGCCAAATCCATCTGCAAGGAGGCTCTCCTGACTGATGTCTTCTCTATGTATCTTACAGGCTATGGTTGTGATGGGCCCTATGCAAAGAGGGCAGGCTATGATGTCATTGCTGCAGCTATGGGAGGCCTTCTACATATAACAGGACCAGAGGTGATTGGGTTAGGATAACAGTAGAAAATGTGTTTCCACCTTCACTCTACATGAGGCTTGATTAAAGCTCAAATTCAAGGTGGTGAAAATGTTATAACACAACAAAGAATAGGAGGGATGCACAGTATAAGCCCCCTGGCAGTAGCCTCTACCATTGCTTCAGAAGCGGCTGGAAAGAGTAGAAATTGGCCAAATAGACAGATAACATGCCAGGGGAGTTGGTCCACTAAAAGTAGTACAGTTTGCCACTCTGTACTCCTTAAGTGGACCCCTGTCATGTTATCTGTCTAAATAATTGGCCAATTTTTACTCTTTCCAGCCGCTTCTGAAGCCTGGTAGAGGTTAGTGTGTAAGCATTTCCCACTGTCATGCGCTCAACAGACACCCTGCCAACTTTCTGCAGGTTCCCAACCAGCTTCTGGGACCTACATGTAACTTCCTGTGTCTGACCTTTTGTGGTCTGTAGTTATGGAATTTCCCCCACCCATGTGCTGTCACTCAACTGTAGAGTAACACCGGTGTCTGTCTGTGGCACCTGAAAAGCAACTGTATAATTATAGATAATGAAAAGCTCAAAATTGAAGAACTGGGATGTACATGTAAAGTAGAAGTCCCATGTTTCAGGAGGCCTACACCTCAAGCACGTTAAAGATCCCACCACACATTGAAAAGAGTAGGGCTTCTTCCTGCTACAAATGTATGAATGGTTCAAATCTTACAGTCTGGTCTCAGGGTTGACATCTTGAATCTGTCAATCCAGCTTCCACAAATGTGGTGCATCTTGAAATAGTAAGAGTGTTTCTCACAAGTCAAAAAGTGATCACCATGATTGCAATAGATTTGTCGCTTTCCCATCTTCCTCAGGACGGAGACCCAGTGCGTGTGGGAGTGGCCATGACAGACCTGGCCACGGGACTCATGGCCCACGGTGCCATCATGGCCGCCCTGTTACAGCGGCATCGCACTGGCACGGGACAGCACATCGACTGCAATCTACTGTCTACGCAGGTTAGAGAGAAATATAGAATACTACACGGTGTATTCTGTATCATCCAAGGTACCAGGCTGACCGGTGTGAGGGCTGGGACCAAGAGTGATGCTTTTGTGTGCTTTTGTGGTCTGTAGTTAAGGAATTCCCCCCACCCACGTGCTGTCAATCAACTGTAGAGTAACACTGTTGTCTGTCTGTGGCACCTATGAAGCAACAGTAGTAATGAAAAGCTCAAAATGAAGAACTGTAGAGACGTCTTCTCGGATGGGAGGTAAAGTAGAAGTCCCATGTTTGAGGAGGACCACACCTCAAGCACCTTAGTGATGATCCACCACATTTATCTATAAGAGTAGATGTCTTTCCTGGTGTGATTGGTTCAAAACTCTTCAGTCCAAAAGCACATCGGGGGAATGTACTGCACCTGTGCAAAACGCAATTTTTGAAAGTTTTCTTTGGATGTTTGGTCAACGTTGCATCAGAATTTTGCTGACACAACGTTTGAAAACTATAGACGGGATGTCATCCTTAAATATGTGAATATGACCTTAAGCGAGACGTTCTGATGAAGTGCTATGCACAATACATCACAGGTTTCACGCAGGTGCAGTACGTTCTGCCGATGTACTCAGTCCTATGGCCGCACCTGGGGCAATTGTTGTATTGAGGTCATTCACCACAGTCCCTTCTTTTCAGTCCCATAGATTGTATTACTTGCGATTCAGACCCTGTTTCAGAAAACAGTTGGCCCACCCAAGTTCAAAAATACAAACCAAAATGTTTATATGACCCTTTCATGATCCTTTCTAGCCGGTCCCTAAGATATTCAAAATGCCGAGAATAGTTCACGTTTATGTGATGACAGTGGCCATGTGAGAAATGTGACAGGCCGTGTGTTTTCCCCCCAGTCTAGACTTGTACAACTTTTTGTTTCTGCGTGTGGCCCAGCACCAGGTGTTATGTTTATATCATGCACACCTGATGCAACAGAACAAAAGAATGACAGGAAGGACCCCAAAATAGATCACATTTATATGTGTTTTGTACACATGCCTAACCTTTACCAAGCTATGAATGCCACACACACTGATTTTGTGCTCCTACTTACTAATACATGTAGACAAAATGTAAGTTGAAGTACTTATGATCAGAGGCTTCTCATAACCATGACCAATCAAATATGTAACATGCATATAACTTGTTGCTCAACAAATTAATTTCACCATGTATCCTTTGACCACCATGTTAAAAAGAGGTGTCATTGAGGCCTTCTTTAGAATATCTAGAAAGCCTATCTGAAGTGTGCATACCTCAGATGCTGTATTAGATCTCTTGAAATTCATTGTTTTTTGTTAAATGTGATGGTTTTAGGGAACCTGGCAGAGTTATGCGAGTTGACAATACAGAATGAAATACCCGATTACATTACATCATACAATCCCTCCACACTAGTTCCAAATGAATGCATTCACAAAAACCCAAAACACTTTTCTAAAGTCTGTGAACTTTAAGGTCAGCAAAACTCAAAATATTTCCTGGAAGTCTGATTTCCTGTTCTCTCTAACTTGTTTTCTGTGTTTGCATCTATCAGGTAGCCTGCATTTCCCATATCGCTGCTAACTATCTCATGGCTGGGCAGGAAGCCAGACGTTGGGGTACTGGACATGAGAGCATTGTGCCTTACCAGGTAAATATATAGAGAATACAACACGGGGTATTCCTTATCGCCCGAGGTATCGGCCTGGCCCAATGCCAAATGAGCGAAAATTTGGTGTCCCTAAACCAAAAAAATGCAACAACATCAATTCCAAAGCTAAGTTCGAATCCTGCATTCGAATTTTCAAAAGCGGCACACCGTCACGTGGTTAGGGCGAAGCTCCTTTGAATCGTTCTATGGAAGCACGGTCAGTACCGACCGGTCGGGAACACCATTATCGAACATTATCGCCGGTCGGGTATGATATAAATAGAGAATACAACATTGTGATGCAGAGTACACTACTCCGCATAACCGTGTTGTATTATTTTTATGTCATACGCACCAGAGAAAACACATCTCAATGGGAAATGCACCAAAAGTTGAGACAATTTGGTGTCTTCAAGTCAAAAATTGTAAGACCATCAATTCCAATATCTGAATATGGTAATCGACAGTGGGGCATGACAAGCACGTTTGAATTGTTCTATGGAAGCATGGTGATACATTGTCAAGTAGAAACCTATGTGATGACCTAAAGTACAGACTGGTCCGAACACTTGTATTGAACATTGTCATCCAGGTATGACATAAAGAGACTTCTTCCACATGCACAGTTTATCACTCTCAGTACATTTGTCCATTAACTTTGTTAACTGTGTTGATCATTACCCTTTGTTTTGCATTTTTCCAACAACCTCACTGACTATTTATTGCATTTAATTAGTCTATCATCAATCACCTACTAAAATTTCTTTCTTGTACTATAATTATGTCATTTGTAGAATGTTAGCAATATTTTACCTTTCCAGGCATTCAAGACATCAGATAGCAGCTTAATCGTTGGTGCAGGGAACGACAATCTGTTCAAGACCCTCTGTAAGGTTAGAGAAACCAAGATCTGCTAAAGATACTCAAAGACACTCAATATGATGGAAAATAAATTATCTTGTGTGAGGTAGGTACATCTAAGGTTTCACAAGTAAAATATGTTGCAAGTCTGAAAAAGTTATGAAAGGGGCAATAATGATTAAAGAAACAGGTAGCTTGTGCAAAATGTACAATATAAGCTCATTTTGTAAAGATGATTCGTACATGTATGTGTTACTGTAATGTCAGCAATTTAGGGACATACATTTGTAAGATATCTGTATTCAGCACGGGCTGGTTATATTTGATCAAACAAAAACCAGCTACACCTATTACACATCTTACTCCAGGCTTTATCTAAAGCTATCTTATCCTAGTGATGTTGCCCCTATCAAGCACGTCGGCAGAAGGTACTACGCCTGCGGGAAATCCGGATTTTTGCAGGTTTTTTGTTGGATGTTTGGTCAACGTTACAACAGAATTTTTACCATTGCAGATGATATTTTTTCCGACACAGCATTTGAAAACTATAGACAGAATGTCATTCTTGGATGTGTGAATACGGCCTTAAACGAGACGTTCTTCCAAAGTGCTATGCGCAATAGACTATGGGTTTCGTGCAGGCGCAGTACGTTCTGCCGACGTGTTCCCCTTTCATACATTCTGACATTGTGAGTTCCACTTAGAAAAGCGAGATTAGTGGTCATTTGTCTCTATGCTCCATCTTTCATTCTGGCATAACCCTCTCTGTCCTCCGACTTCAACAGGTTCTAGATCTTGAGCACCTGGCTGACGATCCACGTTATGCCAGCAACCAACTCAGGGTTGCCAACAGGAAACAGCTTATAGCAACTCTGGCACAGAGGTAAGTTTACAATGAGCTTATTTTCTCGTGGACTCTTAAAAACAAGAATTATGTGACTGTGTGTCTTGATTAAGAGAACATCCCATTGGAATGAAGGACACTGCTGTTTTATTGTTTGTATGTACAAAATGTAGCATAGCCTGAAAATTATGGCAGAAAAAGTCTCTAAAGAAATGTAAACAAGCCAACAAAAAGATACATCCATCTACCAAGTAGTTGTTAATAACTGCACACTTTCAGACACTTTAATGTGTAATGGTATTATTATAATGATATGATTTAGATATTAATTCAAGAATATAGAATTTCTTGGTGCTTTCATATTATTCATTGAAATGTCAGGACTTTCTTCACTGTCGTGGATCTGCAATCTTTTTAAAAAAATTTTCATACTTCTGTACCTTTTTGTTTGTATTCAGATTTTCAGAGAAAACTACTGATGAGTGGTTTGCAGCATTTGAAGGTAGTGGGTTTCCCTACGGACCAATAAACAACATGGAACAGGTCTTCTCTAATCCACAGGTGTGCAATACTTTGTGAACTTCATGCAGCATGTGAAATACTAGGTTGCCTAGTTGTACCCTGCACCATATTTTGCTTGGTGCAACCTAGTTCTACACCCAGGTAGCCCAGTGCACTACCTAAATTGTGTGGTAAGGATGCCCCTTTCTTCCATTGGGAACTGTTTATGGAGTTCCCATGGAAGAGCTCATCACTTCAGGTAAGGGGAAACAACTCTGTCAGAAATGTATAAATGCACATTGCATTCTGACAAAGTTTATCACAATGTAGAAGAGTTGAAATTTGGGGCAACCTAGAATTTTGATGGGCAACCTAGCTTTCGTCCTAGGTTGCCACTGGGCAACCTGGCTCAAAAAAGTATTTCGTACACTGTAACTGTAACATGTACATCTAGTAGGATTTTGGTTCGCAGCTCAGGATTCCTTGTAAGATATCCTTATCTTATCTTATTGTCGTACAGCTGCAGTGATGAAGGAAAACATGACAGTGAAGGCAAGGTGGTCTTGTGGTTAAGGTTGTTGACTCAGAATCTGAAGGTTCTGGGTTCGAATCCCTGGCAGGCCACAGTGTTGTGTCCTTGGGAAAGGCACTTAACAACTATTTCTTCACTCAACTCAGGTGAAAATGAGTACCTATATGGTGAAAATGAGAGACACACGTTAAAGAACCCACCACACTTATCGAAAAGAGTAGCGGTCCAGTGTGATTGGTTCAAACCTTGTAGCCCGGTCTCAGGTTTGCCATCTTGAAGAGGACTGGTGATAGTCACCTGTTATGTCAAGTCTTCCACAGTGTGTGGTAAATCTCAATAAATTAATAAAATCGTGGAGTGCCGTTGCAACACTCTGTCCTAATACAGCGTTAATGACTGAATTTTTGAGTTACATGTGTTAGAAAAGCTGTGATAAACTTTGACCTTAAGCTTGGCTAGCGGGAAGTTCAAGTTCATTGGATCTGTCGCTCAGTCTGACAGGAGCCAAAAGTTCAATTGTGACACAATCTAACCCTACCAACAAGTTACAGTGCCCTTTATGATATCATTGTCACAAAGCCTTGTTACATATTCCTACATGTCTTTGCTTCAGACCCTGCTTATGCTAAGGTCACATTTCCAAACCGGGGCCCAACCAGACTGATTGCGTGAACAAAAAATAGATAAGCTAGATTTCACTTTTTAATACGCTTTTTAATAAGCAATACAGTGTACCTCACCACGGACAGGTTTCCCTGTATCTGCCCGACAACCTGCAAAATATCTTTCAAACCACATTGGCATTCATTCAACGCTTTTCCTGTCTACTTCTCAATATCTGTGCTGGTGTTCATGTGCTTATTTCTGACAACTGTAGCAAACTCTTTGCATGTGCAGTTCCAGAAAACAACCCTTAAAATGTATTCTGAAATTTGAAGGGTTTGTTTGAGATAGATATGTGTGATCAAATTTAACAACTACATCTATTAGCTAGATTTCACTTTTTTGTGCTACACGAAATACAATGTACGGCACCATACATGTAAGTCCATACAGAAATGTATAATTGTTTCTAGGTAACAAAAATAATGAATAGTACTGTAGCTTTATCTACCTTCCCTGAATAATTTCATCAGGTTGGTGAATGATTGAAGTTAGAGCAAAGTTCTTTAGTCACAACCACTTGTTTTACAAGAGGTGACGTTTCGATGACCGTCTGTCATCTTCATCAGGGCTACTATTACTGGTTCACTGTGCACTGCAGCTATGTGTTACTGGTTCACTGTGCACTGATGCTAGGTGTTACTGGTTCACTGTGCACTGCAGCTATGTGTTACTGGTTCACTGTGCACTGATGCTAGGTGTAGGTGTTACTGGTCCACTGTGCATTGGAGCTACATTTTGTACATGTAGGTGTTATTGGTTCACTGTGCACTGCAGCTAGGTGTTACTGGTTCACTGTGCAGTGAAGCTAGGTGTTACTGATTCACTGTGCACTGAAGCTAGGTGTTACTGGTTCACTGTGCACTGAAGCTAGGTGTTACTGGTTCACTGTGCACTGAAGCTAGGTGTTACTGGTTCACTGTGCACTGAAGCTAGGTGTTACTGGTTCACTGTGCACGGAAGCTAGGTGTTACTGGTTCACTGTGCACTGAAGCTAGCTGTTACTGCTAACAATGCAGTCCCTTGAAAACTGTAGCTTGATCTATTTTTGACTTGATAGTGACATAGTAGTTTTGACCGTTCTGTTATGTACTATTGGTTTAATTTTTATTACTCACAAAAAACACAGGTTCTTCACAACAAGATGATTCTAGAGATGGACCATCCAGGTGCTGGGACTGTAAGGGTGCCAGGTACGTTACTGTACATGTGTCATAACATCGTCACAAGATGTTGAAACAAGCGTTTGCCAGGTTATACACTAAGAGTAACTGACTACAGTACAGCACGCTTTGTGATAGCTTTGTCATACAAGACTTTGAACAACAGGATCGTCATGTTTTCATGACATTTTTATTGTCAACATCATCATAAAAACTGTGGATAAGTAATAAAAAGAAGGAGAAAAAATTGGCTTACATTACCTCAAGTGAAATTCAGAGGGGATAATCTCTTTGACAACATATTTGCAAATGTCTAAAATATGGATTGTTATTCGTGTCTGTAACAAACTTAACTTTCTTCTAACAAATGAATAAGAAAACAACAAATTTTCAGTGTAGTCTGTAATTCGCAGATTCATTTTGTGTGAAGAATCTAATTTTTGTACTTTGGTCTCCAGAACAACCGCCAGTAACACCAGACTAGACTTGAGTGCATGAAACAAATTTAACATCACTTGTGCAACAAAACACAACGAATTACGAACAAATATATTAAGGACCGTGTACTGTATGACAACTCAAAGATAAAGGGTGTTATAATCAACTACAAAATGTCTGTAGAAGTTCGTAATATTAAAATATACTTACATCTGAAGAATGAGAAGGTTTCAGAAGAAAATCATCTGGACAACGCAAAGTATGAAAACTATTGAATGTGACCTCAAGACAGTACAGTTGATTATAATGCTGCTATCCAGGTCGATAAGTCTACATATATCGTACATTTTTGTAGTTCATTGAATTATTTCTTGAAAGGGCTGTAGTGTTGGCGTTGACATGGAAAAACCAAGCTTTCATTTTAGCAGACAATCGCATGAACAAACCGTACAAGTCTCGACACCAGTTGGACATCATTTTTCGTGGTGAAAATTTAGCCAAAATTTAAGCCGTTTTGAATTGTTAGCTGTATTAAATTGCACCACGGTAGATGACGGTGTGAGTAATGTGAAGGTGTTTTAACTTAAAGGTAACATGTTTTCTCCATGTTCGCTTCAGTGAAATAAGCGTTTGGGCTTGAAAATCACCCCAGAACCGAACTGGTTTCCCCCAAAATACGTTATTTCGTCCAAAATATGAACATCTCAATCTTTATGTAACAAGTAAATTGCAAATGGATTTACGTCTTTCCATAGGACCCGCAGTGAGGTACACTGGAAGTGAAAGGGAGACGCATTTGCCGCCTCCTACCCTGGGGCAACACACATCCGAAGTTCTGGGCAATCTCTTGCAGTATACAGAAAAAGAGATGCGACACTTGTCCGACGTCGGTGCAATCCGCATCCAAGATTCCTAACTGGAATGCTGTAATCCATCCATGGGAAGGATTCCATTTCAAAGATTTTAATTACAGGATAGCCAAGATGTGTGCAACTGCAACGCAAGATTCAAGTCCAGCAAGATATTAGCCTAAGGCAATCAAACACACACACACAAACCCAAAGACATCACAGGACAAGAATCTGCTTGAAAAGGATGGAATTCCGTTCATCAACTATAACAAACACCAAAAGTTCCAGATTCTGGAATTAACCGCACTGGATGGACTGTTTCCTTTGGACATCCAGGTAAGAAAACATTGATTAAGAACATTTCGTTCGTTGACGTTTCGTTTGTTCGGTTGCCACTTGAGCCATGGTGCGAATTCTCAGTGTATACCGTAGACAGGATGTGGTTTTGCAGAATGTACCGTCCATAAAAGCTTCTTGGAAGTGGTAGGGAACTTGTGTATGAAGTCATGTCTAGCCTACGCGGACCCTTTTCAATTCAACCGAATAACAGAATGTACAGTCGCTGAGATGTGTTCCTGTACTACCGTGCGTCAGGTAGGAAAACCGTTGATCTTCCTTCCTTGGTATTTAGTTCCTACTCGTAGATAGAAAACACGAAGTGTGCGTAAAAGGAACACCTCTTGTAGGAAAAGGGTTCTTGTCTTAAGTGGTGTCGTAATGTAAAAAAAATGAGTACAATTACACTGTTGTTTCGTTGCAATTGTTGTACCGTAGCCTCAAAAAAATTATGGTGCTTCTCGTCAAAAAGGAAGAGATAAATTAGAACGTGGTTTGACAACGGTTATGATGTAATCGTGCATGAATACTACCACATCGTAAAATGGTTGTGAGGTTGTAACGATTTGTACTGGTGTAGGCAGGGGATTCGTTGGAGTAATTTTAACTGGTATAATAATGTTAAGCTAATGTAAGGAAACGGTTGTGCTGCTTCTCAATAGTTTGTCGATAGAATTAGGAAATAATGTTCAATTCTATTTTGAAGCCTTGAAACAAACGTGCAATCATATTTTGTAAACCTATAAACTTGTCAAGCTAGCTTAATGAAGTTAGTAAAAATAGAAGATTCTAACTCAATAAATGCAGGTTAGATGACAACTTTGTTGAATATGTTTATTCTGTGTAAATTACGCGTAATATTTTTATCACAAAATTTGTTGTTGTTAACTTATAATCAGAGTGAAATCAAATATAGCTATATATGAAGGCGGTATGATTCATTGAAGTAGTAATGCTTTGTACACACATCGAATAAAGTAATGATATATTTTTGGACAAACTGAATTTTGTAACTGAGGTTTGGTTGTAAGTTAATCACAACTTACAAGTACAAGTGCGGATTAAAGTTACGATTCATATCAGATAATATTGTACAGTGATTTTAAGTTTTGAATAATATGCAACAAACTTGTTCGAGCTTTCTTGTGTTCAATATTTTTGCGTTCTCCCTTCCTTCGTTAACGTTCTAGCTGTATCCATGTATTGGACGGTTAATTTTGTGGAAAGACTGATTCTAGGCGTGAACGTATTTTAAAAAAACAACACACATTTATTTGTTAAAACGTCATGTGAAACATTGCTCTGATTGTATGTGTCAAACTCTAAAACTCAGTATAGATATTAGGCAAGACTCGTAAGATCGCGCACGTATGTCGTAGTATCATTGGTCGGCAAAAGCACTACATCGCAGTAACTGATGACAGTACCAAGAAATCTTCAAAACTCAAGAAGACTATTTGATTTCCATTTTTATAAGACTTAGTCGCTTATCCTATTGAATGCAAAGTGAAATAGGGCCACCTCGAAGTGTAGACTTGTGTATCTTACATCTTAACAATTTGACGACATCCTTGTAGAATTCTTCTAAGATAGCGTTGTCAGCAAAGTCGTTTTCTAAGAACTGTTGACCGATCTTAAATTCTAGCATCGTGAGAGTATACATGTTGGATATATCCCTTTCATTGCCACATTATTGGCCTTTTTACAAAGGAACCCAACACAATTACATGTATCAAGAAGGGTAGGGGTGGCCCGGTGTGCTTGGCTAAAAACGCTACTCTCCAACCAGAGGTTTAGGCTTCGGCTAATTTCAGGCGTTTTCATCGGGCTTTCTTTTATGTACTGGTATCTTTTTTTTTAACACCAGCCAAACTCGGGTGGCGTATTGGATACTGCCTGGCCAATCTTGCCAGTTTGATACTGTATTGCAGCCACCAAAAGATCTGCTTGGAGATTATGAAAACGTAGCAAAGCCGCACTGCACTATTACTAGCTGCATGAAAACGCATCATGCGTCAGCTCAGTTGAGGACGACCGCTTTATCTTATCTTACTTTACTTAACTTTACATCTCGTGAATGTGTAATTATACCTCACGGTCAACTTTAAGAAATTTTGCCTCTTAGTATGATCCATTTTTTGGCGATAGCTAGATTCATTTGAGTACAGGGTTTTAGTATAATCGCATTCTGTCAAACGATTATATATATGTGTGTGTGTGTGTGTGTGTGTGTGTCTTTCGGGAGAGAAGTATTACCCTTCTGAAAAATACAGAAGCGTCTTTGGTAGCGGAGAGAAGAAATGGGTATGCTGGTCTATTCATATACATATACGGGATACTTATTATACTGTTGTAAAGTCCATACTCAGTCTAGTAATACATACACGGGGCACTGTTGTACAGTCTGTACTCAGTCTAGTAATATATATATATACGGGATGCTGTTGTACAGTTCGTACTCAGTCAAGTAATACATATACGGAATACTGTTGTACGGTCCGTATATGTTATGTAATTGTACTATATATTCTTTTTAAAACTCCCGGAAGAATACCATTTGTATCTGAATTGTATGGAGCTAATAGAGTTAATGAAATATCCAGGTATCCAAATACTCAGTCTAGTTATACAGATATACAGGATACTGTTATACAGTCCGTACTCAGTCTAGTAATCATCACCAGTCTTCCCCATAAAACTCAGTATAAAAGCAATATGGATTGTCTCTATTGCCAGCCAATGTCATCGATTCTCACAACTGTACGTTCAACAAAGGGATAGCTTTTGTATAGATTGAGAAATAGGGCATCAACTTTTGACTGTCCGTGCTACGTTGTGTTTTTGTCCAATGCAGTAGAATTCACATTCTTGCCACGCGTCCGTCACACCAGGGTTCCCACCCGACATTGAGTCTTAAGGTTTCCACACCCATTATCTGGACAGTTCTATTGTCGTGGATAGTACCTCCCAAGTTGGGAACCAACTGTGTATAATGCGTATTCTTTGGACAAGCTAGGAATGAGCTATGCCAAAACTTCGAGTCTTTCGCACGTAGTCACCAAGAACTTGCTTCTTTGTTTGGCGCTTGAATCCATGTACATCATAAATCAAACACAATGCGTACAGGAAAGAGATCAAAGGCTATAAACATTGAAATCAGTGGTTTTGATGATGTTTAAAAACAGCAGACTGGGAATGATAATGCTTTGGTTTTCTACGTGATTAACTTAACGTAATATAGCACGGAAGAAGTTGAATTGGTTAGAATTGGTGCCTAGTACATATTCGTAAGCCTAGATTCTTCAAGGGACAATGAGTGTGCATCGTAGGCTTTTGTGTATACCTTAAACAGTGACATTGTAGTCAAAAGAGAACACTCTCTTATTGTTCTAACTCTAGAAAATAAAGCCTGGAGATGTGTATACAAATTGTATACAAATGTGTATACAAATGTGTATACAAATATATGGTGAATCGGTAGCCTCTGGGATGTATATAACAGTTCTAGTATTCATATATTCCTCAAAACTTTTCGTGTTCAAAGTTCATGTACGATTCTGTAGTTGTTGTTTGTTTGCGTGAAGGATTATGATAATAAGCTTCTTGGCCGCGGTACAATATGTACGTTACTTTACATAAAAGCCTTGTGTTGTAATCCAACCAAGGCCAACATCGTTCTGAGAGGTATTGTCGTTCGGCACATAGATGCTTGATTATCATATGTGATGTGCTATGAAGCACACAGTGTGTCTCTTGTATTCCAGTGAGCTGAGAATACATCATTTGCCTTATTAGTTGCAAAACAGTGTCAGAAAGAGTAGAGAAGTGAGTTCATATTCACTCACTGATTAGACATATATATCTACAGTTTGCTAGCCCACCATTCTTTAGACTGTTTAGAGCACATTTCGGAGCTACTGATTTGACGTTCGTCTAATTACATTGATATGTGACATTAAAGGTTTTAATACCTGTATGACGTCACCGCTATCTTTTCCTAAGGTCTCTTTTCACTTCGTGAAACGACTGTCTTCCTGTTTATTCACTGTTCAGGCAAATACACCACCCGGTTTGTCGTCCGATGTCATTGTGGGCAACTTCGTGTCCAATTAGGTGCACTTGTCAAGAATATTCATAAGTGGTTGTGAAGCTAGATTTAAGTAGTAGATGACATCACACCAAATTTGTCCTTCGTGTCCACTGTGTTAGAATTGAGCTGAACAGTTCTTTACGAATTCGAAGAGAACTCCGTTTCCTGTGTATTCACAGATCGGACAAGCGCACAAATAGATTAGTCAAACACCGTTATCCTAAGTACCACTGCGACCAATTAGACGGACTAGTAATTATGACTCAAGGTTTAATTTTCGGATGAGATTAACCATAACTTCGTGTCCTCAGCTACAAAGACTTAGAATCCTAATTGAATAAACGTTTTCCTGTCGATTGATAACGATGGGTTAATAGATGAATAGATTTCGGGTATCAATGCACTTTTAATTACACTGATTAAAGTGACATTAAAGGTAACTAGGACCAGAACCCATCATTTGCCCC
Source organism: Branchiostoma floridae x Branchiostoma japonicum (assembly GCA_013266295.2). Lineage (NCBI taxonomy): Eukaryota > Metazoa > Chordata > Leptocardii > Amphioxiformes > Branchiostomatidae > Branchiostoma > Branchiostoma floridae x Branchiostoma japonicum. Next base: position 3,737,640 of record CM023835.1, on the reverse strand, counting down.
AACCCTAACAACGAAACGCTGTCCTATTTAATTTTACTCTCCCTCCACCTTCCCGAGCTTGTGTCATTTTCTTGGTACCGAAGTGACCAATTAAATGCGTTGGTAATTACATTCATTGGTATGACCATTGGATGGCATTAACACGTGCACGCCATTCGAGTTCAACAAAGAAGCAGTGTCAGAAAGACCCGATCTCTTCTTCACAAGTTCGTGTTCTCCTCTTCCTGTCTATTCACAGATAAACATACATATATGTGAGTCAGACATCGTTGTACTAAGTACCTTTGTGATTAATTAGATGCACTTGTAATTGTAATTATCAGTGGCCTTAAATGTTAGTTTTAAGATGAATCAACCGTAACCTTAATTATACCGCCCGTATGCTGTGCCATAGTCGCCAACTTCTCTTCAAACTTCTCATTTCCAAAAAATTATTCCTGTGTTGTCTTACATCAGACAAATAAACATATACACATGTATGTTAGTCTTACATCGTTTAATTACATGTATCCGCTGTATCAAAGCTTAATTCATAAATTACCAGTATACTTAATTCTGGGACAAACGAAGATATGTCAGGAATGGCAATCACTACGACATGGTTTATAGACTCAGTACTTGGTTGACATCAACATGAACACTGTAACTATAGAAAGAAACTGTTGGAACGGAATTGACATGCTTTACCTTTTCCCCAGCCTCCCAATTCCACCGCTATTCAAGGTATGATTTAGTTGCCACAAATTACATCTGTTAGTGATATTAAGGTTTTGTGTTACCAGATCGCATCATACACCTGAGCTGCGACAAAGAAAACAGTATCAAAGTTAACACCTATTTTTTTCTTACAACTCGGCCACTGTTATTGTTACCCTTCGTTATTGAAAGTATGATTTATTTGCCCAAATTACATCTATTAGTGATATTAAGGGTTTGGTGTTACCAGGCCGGATCATACATCGAGCTGCGACAAAGAAAACAGTATCAGAGTTGACACTTATTTTGTTTCTTATAACTCGACTGCTGTTATTGTTACACGTGCGTACGTGACCAATTAAATGATGCACACATCATTTCATTCATCTTTGATGTTAAAGGTTGAATTCCTGGCTGACATGAACTAGAACGTGTTTTTCGTTGGCTAGAACTTGTTCTATTCATCGGTCGGTCTCAGCTTATGCTAGTTCGGATGTGATGTTCACCAATGTACATGTAATTACAGTTATTTGTGGTAACCTCATTCAAAGTTACATTTTTCGTCGATGACATCGATTTGCACGTGTCACTCTCGTATTTTGACCTGAAGTGACTTCGTCTCAACTCGAGGTACATTCGTGACCAGATAAATGTAACTGTGACCACGTTTAATTGTAATGTGACAAGTTAAACTCTTTAAAGAAATAAACCCAAACTTGCCGTCCGTGTCCGCAATAACAAAGCGACAGTGCCAGAATCGGCTTTAGTCTATTTTTGTCCATAATCCGTGAGTTATACGTGACCAGTCTGCCAAAAATGTACAAATATTTTGAACACGCCACGAATAACTTCAAGGGGTCAGTAGCCATTCCCTTGCTAAAGTAGGCCAACACACCTTCATAACAGTAACATCATGTACAAACATAATGCCGTATTAACTAGGTACCCCTGCCGGTTCACCAAGGTTCACTTGTAAACTGACGATCTTCTAATATTAGGTGTCTGTATTACTGGTCTATCTGTACTGCTGGTGGTCTTCTCTTTGTATTATATTCCAAGAGATTTATTTTAAGCTTTCAGTACGTTTAGTCAAGCCCAAGCTCTGTATCATGGATACATACGTACGTACATTCATGTATGAAGTTGAATGCTTTCCTTATCATGGTAAAATTACAGAAATTTTTACTGACGTAACGTGCTATTTTCTTCACAAAAGATCGAGACCAGTCCCCAGAGGCGAAGATTATCTCACAATATGTTGCCTGCCGACAATCACAGAAAGAACATACCGCAAAGGTTACAAAAGGCAACGTTAACTCAACCTACCACATCCAGGTTAAGCATGTTTTGGTCCATACATTAAAATACTTTGAGCCTAGTTCTTCTGATCTGGGCTCTATAGGTTGTCCGTAAACTAGAATTGGGATACAGGTGTCACCACACAAGAGTCAGTAGATTCCAGATGACTATACAAATGAGATTTCTAGTATTTTTTTATATCAGGTTTAAGTACAGTTATGAAAATATTTATGTTACATGTGTAATTATTAAAAGAACAACACAGAAGTGAAAATCATGAAACATGTGGCTCTCTTATATCCCAATGCATCTCTTGCTTACATCTAGCTATTTTTAGTTCACTGGCTTCGACGATAATGTTTAGTCTCTGTTTCTATTCCCAGAGAAATGTTTTTGGACGTCTGTACGCCACTTTATACGAATGAACCCCATGTGAACCATGTTGCGTAACTTTGCTTTGGCTTCTGAAAGTTCGATTTACATTAGCTGTGTAAACATATTCTCCAACCTTATTCCAGAAGGAATACGTCGCTAGTGGCAAATACGTAATAATAAGCTTTTCATTCATTCATTACATACACACGACGATAGTGGTAAACTTTACGTGATGATAACATGATGATAACGGTTTGCTTCTCCATAAGGAGGTCTTTTTGAGTGTTAGATGTGCGTTGGTTGTTTCTGGGTGCATTCTTTGGTAGTGTACCAAAGACAGACTATACAACTACCATGCAGGTGCACAGTATGTTATGTCTGGTTCTCCAAACGTTGTCATCGTTTCCAGAATCTTTACCAGCCTTTCAGATGTGATGTTTGATAGAACGCCAAGGCTACACACGTGTGTGTTTTCTAGGGTTTTCTCTATAGTTCTCACGATCCTGACGTTCTAGTCTTGAAGCAATCATGGTCTTCTTTCTTCATCATCGTGAAAACACAAACACATTAAACCAGGAGATTCTGTACCCTGGGTACAGCAATAATCATAAAGCAATATTTATTCACTCCCCCACTGCTTTCTGTACTGTCAGGACATAGGGAGCTGTATTGTTTTCTTTCTACATTTTTTTCTCCATTGCTGAGATGGTATCTTTATAACCTTGGACAACTGGTTTTCACCTGTGTTCTATCTGTAGGAACAACTGACAGAGATCGCTTCCTAATATGAGGCATTTGGTCAGCGAAACATTGGGCATTTCCTCGATGTATTCTAGCCAATGTTTGACAGGTAGTTCATTGCAGAACAGGTGCATGCTAACCGGTCATTCGTCCCAGTTTTCCCAACATGGTTTAGAACCATAAAGTTTGTTTTAGTTATATACAAACGTGTGCAACTCTAGCCTGGTGATACTACTGTTGCACAGCTTCTAGTTTTGTTCTGGTCCAACTCAAAGCCTCCCCGTGGGTGAATAGTCTGACATATGAATTATTACATCCGCAGCCACACACGTTTATGTTTACTGTCTCCTTTGAAACTACTTGGGTTATGAAAATAGTCGATTGTTAACATAAGAATCTGGTTAGTAAACGAGGTGAAGCCACGTGCGTGGCTATTGTAAGTCATTCCGATATAAAATAACCCCCCTTCCTGTGTGGCTATACAGCAACGGTTGAAAAGACACTGGCACTTGTCTTGGGTGCGATGAAAGACAAGGTTGATAAAGTTTCTTTCCTCTTTGTACCTGGCCAAAATTACTGTTGATCTATTTTACAGTCTCCACGCGCCGCTTCCGACTGGATTGTGTTTGGACATGGCGTTTCTTTGTGAGGCGTCGCGCGGTGGGAGTAACATTATCGCCCGTGTTCTATTCACCTTGTGTGGTATCGGACGGCCGGTACACCGGGACGGGTGGATCTGATTTTACTACATGAAAGTTTTATGAATGAACGCGCTGAAGGGCTTTTAAGGGCAACAATGGATTCATTATGAGTCTGAACTCGCTCAATGAGAGTCACACGGGCAGTCCAGAGGCCCTCGTGAAAAACCAGCCTCTACCAGGCTTCGGGAGCGGCAAATGTAGTCCTTTAGCGGACCAACTCCCCTGGCATGTTATCTGTCTATTTGACCAATTTCTACTCTTTCCAGCCACTTCCGTAGCCTGGTAGAGGCTAGTGAAAAACGGCATCGGGAGCAGTTTCAAACCTACCAGCCAGAATTATATTCGTTATTGTATAGTTCTATCCTTGTAAGTTCTATTTTATGTTGTAACGTCTGACTTCAAAATTTATTGTAAGCTTCGTCTTATACCAACAATTGTTGACAGAACACAGGGTATATTTATATGTGGTGCTCATTGTAGCATTTATACACCAAAAAAAAGAGATTAAGACATGAAATACCTTCCGGTCACACAGGATCGCTGTAATTGCGCTTTCTACAACACAAATGCCTGCTGTTTAAGAGGTAGTTACACTACATGTCATTATAGGTCTTTTCTGTCTTTAAAACATGTAGTTCGCTGTTTGGTACGACCATGTTTCAGCCACCAGGCTTTCTCAGTAGCCACGAGTTCAAACTACCCACCGCCGCGAATGTTGTTATTCTAGGTGTATTGTCAACAAGCGTTCTGCTACATTTTTCTTCCCATGTCGCCCATTCACCAAGATGTAGGTCATTCTTCTGTCCCGAGGTACTGTTTCACCTGGTTAGCCGTGATCACCACATGGCATAGAAAGTGGCAACCTCCCATTCTTTGCGTCTGTCACCGATGGAATGTGGCTGTGACTAACTACGCCATGTTCAATTGGCCGTCACGAATCCCGTCTGGGCCGTGCTGGGATTTATGTCTGATCTTCTTATTGTATTGTAGCGGGTTTTTCTGTCCCCTTTTGCGTCAGTAACCTGTGTGTGTTATACCACCTACCACAGTTGTAGAATTTCAAGCCGTGCTCGAGTATCATCGGTTTATACGTGCAACGTAACAGTGGATTTACAAAGAAAGAGCAGTAAGGCATTCACTGATCAGTATCTGTTAAAACCTCTAAGTGTATATGTGAATCCAAATGACAGCACATGCCCTTTTACATGATCACCAGGGCTTAGTTTGTGCCACTGGTTCGTGGTGGGTGTATTTCTGTTCATGCATGCGATAGAATCAACGTGGCCCGTAAAATAGGTAAAAAGATCTCCTTAAAATCTTTTCAATAGATGGAAAAGACTTCGATATATTCTAGTCAGAACGTACTATGAAATGAAGGTATGCAAACCTTCTATGGTATCTGATGATCCAGTAAACTCGTTCTTTTGAAAGGAGTGTAACGTTGTGAATGTCACACCTTAGTGCACACCTGGGAGCACTAATAGGAGCAGCAAACACTTCAACTTGTCACGCTGTGGCAAAGTCTACTCGAACTGTCATGCTCTCAAATATAATATGTAAACATAAAGGGACAACTCTGAGCTGTAACACAAAAGCCTATGTAGGGCACGGAATCATCTTTATCAGTGTCCTCAATAGACTTGTGACAGCTTCTTGGAATTTTTCTGGGATAAAAATAGCCTGTCTGGTGTTTGTATGAACCAGAAATAGATCTTGAAATGGGACAGTTTTGGGGTAAATGTCCATGTGTTTTCCAGTCTGGTGACTACTGTGCACACGGAAAGATTACGTTACTAAAAGAGTTCAAACACGATATGTCACCCATAACCTGCTCCACCTGTTCAAGCCGCCGAGGTACAGCCTGGGGTCTTCCTCTAAATCCTGATGTAAGAATAGCTTCAAAGGAGTTTAAATGACTGTAACGGTTGATAAGACGGTTCTAACACAATCTTGGTGTCACTGTTTCGTGTATATACGAGCTACAAATGTGTTACAGGGTTGACTTTCTCTTTGTTTCTGTCTCGAAGAAACTAGTATACCTCATTGCCTCTTACTCTGTATGTGTGTGCAGGAATAAGGTTACGGTTGTAGCCGTGACAAGGTAATAGTTGATATATATATGTAGCTGTTTTGGTTGAACAGATATATGCTGTACAAGTAACGTCTTCTTGTAAAGGAACACCGTGCAAAGTATTCAGCATCATCGAATTCACTTTATTAGAAGCATTCAAACTGTCAAGCACCACAAACTTTTGCTTGTCATACAAAAATCTCCTTTTAGCAGCCACTGTATAGTTCTCACATTGTTCTACCCTTCATGGAACTAGTGTGTAGATACATATATTGTACTTTGTACAGCATTATACGTCTAACACTATGAATTAACTTAAAGGTACTTTGCTGGATGCCTTCTGTCTATACCAGTCTAGCAGTGGCGTTTACTACATATTCTTATACAATATTTGCTAAGTGCAAGACCAGTGTTGTATTGTTGTTTCCTATATAACAAGCGTTCTGTTCCCAAATTAGGATGTAGTTTGTATTTGTAATGATGTACTAATGTACTAATGTGCTATGCTCAACGTTCTATGAGTGAATTATCATGAGTGACAAATCATAGTCAACTTCTCTCTCTCTCTCTCTCTACGACTGTTTTCCAATCTTAACATCTGATCATGGAGATCATGGAGGCCACAAATAATAGACTACATTTGTTTACAATTGTGTAGATCACAAAACCGTATATCACAACATCAGGAATGAACTATTAACTAAATGTGCAACATTATTGAATTGGCAGCTTTGAAAAACTCTAACAAGTAAGCAACAAATATCATATGTTATATTTCTACCCAAGCAACTGACATGATGCAATCACAATGTTCGTTTGGACAAGGGATGAAGATGAACTGACTGTTAAGAGCAGCGATGTAACAAACTATAAGATTGAAACTAAAAACAAACAACTATGACCACTCCTCGTTTCCTTTATCCAGCACCAAAACCACGACCGGTTCGGTGAATCAATTTTCTTTGAAGTTGGATAAAGGTAAGAAGCATTTTTACACACCAACACAGATGAGCTTTGATTCTAAGTTACTGTCACATTGTTAGGCAATGCTATCTGAAATGTAGATCAGTGACACTCTGGATGTATTGAGTGTAAAGAGCCGTTGATGTTTGTGTCGGGGTCCTTATCAGTTTTTAATGGACCTTGTCTGTTGGTGTCTAGTAGCGGGGGCACTTCTCCACGTCGGGTGGTCCGTCATGTGTGTCAACACCCCTAGGGGACAGCATGTGCCTAAATAGCAGACTTCATTATCATCACTCCGCACTACATACCGTGCCTCTTTACCACCAATGTCCACTGGCTGCCAAATCTTATCAGTATCAGCCTATCTCGAGCCATTGTCCCGCCTGCCAAAATACTGTTGTGGTGTCATCCATCACTTCTCGGCTCCGGTACTAAGCAGTGTGGCGTCGTATCCAGCCCCAGTCAATGCCGGGATACTTTCCCTTTGTGTCTCGGCCCGTTTTCATGATATTGGAGAGCTGGGTGCGGAATTTGCATCGTCGAAGACCAGTGTAACAACAGTATAGAAGTCCAATAACAGCGACACTTACGAGAGGTTGAGTAGAGTGGCGGTAGAAAAAACTGTCCTTGGAATATGTCAAAGAAAATGTGGCACAGGCAATGTGTTTTCTGCTTTCTGTTGCCGGAAGGGTTTTGTGGATCAGTTTTGTTATGCACAAAGATCAGTTGTACAAAACGTACTTTTTTCATGTAGCTTGTCGACAGATTTCCTTGTTTCACGATCTGTACTTGACCTAACGATCCTTATTTCTGAAAAAAAATCGGTGCCCGGTTGGAGGGGGTTGTTGTTACAGCCACGAGTTTTCAAGTTTATTTTGATCCCCTGGTTAAGAAGGTCGCGTGGGTTTGGGGATTTAGGGGCGACCTTGGTCGGGGTTCTCATTGCGGTAACCGAAGACACGGATGTTTGAAAACAGCTCGCCGTGTCGACCCTAACCTTGGTTTTGGTAGTGGAGTTGGTCGCTCTTACTAGAGCTTTAGTACACGGTTTCAGTTGATAAATTGTCGCTTTCTCGAAGCTTAACACTTTGCAGGGCTTGTTTGCAGTGTTGGTTTTTCACTGACCCTCGTCATTTGGGGAAATGACTCGGTAACGGACATCCCCTATTCGGTGTAGACGAGTAAACACCAGAATGGGGATGGCATTCCTGAAGCTTTTTCACCGCTCGTCTGCGTTCCGTATGACGGGTATTATTGGTTTCTACACGTCTGGTCTTCGGTGTTTGCTCAGTCCAGCCTGCCTTTTGAGACGGTCAGGGGTCACCGCATACCTCAGCTTTTGTTGTGTGCAAGTTTTGTCTGGCTGCCTTTCGAACAACTGTGTCATCAAATACTAGAAAACTCAGTCAAACTCTTTTCGCTGCAGCGTCGTCTTTTTTAGTTTATAGAGTTTCAGCTGTTAGTGTATTTTGTTATTTGTATGTAGACAGGGTGGGGAAAACTGCTTGCTTTGCCTATAGGGTGAAGATTTTTTTAAACCTTCGGAAGGAAACGGATACTTTGCCACTTTTCAAAAATCTTAATATTCAGTTCCCTTAGTGTCAACAAAGGTCAATGACCCAGACCGCGTGTCGCACGGCACAATAACACGAGTCCATAGAAGACTGCTTTGCATCTTCAATTCAAGGGTTGGGTTCAATTGACTCGTAGCTCAATTGCAGCATTTCGTCACGACTATACATTTGGTTGCTAGTTTTACAAATAGTTTACAAATATATCTCATAATCTCTCATTTGAACAAACACACATGTACATGCCTTTGAGGCGAAAACACAACACGCCAATATAGCGATATACATACCACGCAAGTGGTAACGGCTCCCTACAGCGGTCTTGAATTCCAATTCAGAATTCCAGAAAAGGATTACAAATGCCCGCTAGGGCTGCGTAAAATCGGTTAGGGAGGACAGATACCTTTTGGACGTCCCTAGGCCTACGTATCTGTCCACGAGTTCTCTTTCGAGTCCGTTCCTTTGGACGAACTATTTGCACCCACATTCGTCGACTACCATGTTTCTAACGTCAGCTTTCACAATGTTATTGTCTTGATCAAAATACAACATTGAAATAGAGCTCATTTTTGTGGGAGTGCAGCATGGAGAGATGTACGTGGCATAGGGGGTATCGAACCGTTTCTCGTCCCCCAATAGTGCATGGAAAGACGCTGTTGTGTCAGGATATTGTACAGAGGGGCATCCCCCTGCACAGAAGTTTGCCTGGTAGCCTGGCATCGGCGCGATAATCCAGTCGTCCCAGCCGAGCTGTTCGAAGCTAACGAAGAGGGAGTGCTTTCTGCAGGCTCCTTTGTCTGCTTGTCTTTTACTTCTCCTCTTCCCAGGCTTCGAACGCGTTCTGAGAACCAGGAAGGGGTGGTGTGGGTGCTTCACTTCGTCCATGTCGACGTCGTGCCCCAGTTTATGGTGCAGGCTCCCCTCGTCTTCCTCCCCTCTCCGCCGCCGGAGGACGTCAGGACGTACGCTGACGCCGACGTCGCTGAGCAGCATCGGTTTGACCACGCTGCCGCAGCCGTGACACCTCACGCGGAACGTCACCTTCTTCTCACTCGTCTCGAAGACGTCTCTTAAGGCGCCTGCGACATTGAAGGAGTGCCAGCCACTCCTCGTGATCAACAGCGTCCTCCTCACCACGGTCTCGAGCTGCTGCAGACCCGGCCCCGCCGATCTCACCTGCGCCAGGTCGACTGTAACCGACACTGGCTTCCTCAGGGCCATCTTATCCGCGTACAGCTTTAGAAAGACCCAGGTCACTGCTCGCGACGCAACTGTTGTTTCAGTGTTCTCCGATGTTTTGAACTGGATGTATTCTCGCCCCAGGTCACCATCGGCTGCAACGGAACGAATATAATTACAGTACATATAAACACCTACTGTTTTAGTGTCACATAATGATAGATTACGGAGATGTGTTTATGGGCTATTGTTAATCAATTAGCGTTAACTATACCGCCAAATACTGTTCCACGCGTGGTAGCACGTGCCTAAATACCAAACAGTGCCACACGAATTATGGCCTTCCGAAGGTATGTTAAACCCCATGAGCCACATCACTGCTTATTATCTCGAGGAAACAAGACACTTAAGTCACAATAATTCTCAACTGACGACAGATCACGGGGGATATTTTGACGTTCTGCGGTCGAAAAACAAAAGTGTTGTGTCTCCCCACACACCTGGCTTTTTAAAAACAATAACTTATTTTTCATAGTCATCGAATGAGATGCTTACAACTTGTCGTTTTGTCTAAATAATGTATGATTAGAAACCTGGTGAAATCACGATTACTAAAATTATACCCGTTGCGGGGACACTCAAGCGTGTAGATAAGAACTTTTGAAGTAATTAACTAAATCCTACAGGCTTCGGCGGATAAAAGCCAGAAGATCCCGCCAAACTGGGCCGAAGGCCACTCTCAAGAACCAATTGGCCTTGTAGTCCTACCGTATACTTTGGGCGCTACACTGAGTCGAAAACGCGTCCACTTATAATAGTGCGATACTATTGGGAGCACGTACTTGACCTTAAAGTTTGAGAACAGTGTGCTCTTACCTGCTTCTGCAAAGCTGATGATCTCTACTGTTTGAACTTCGTCGTGGTGTTCTTGTTCCTCGGAGTCCTGCTCTTCGGGAGCAGGCGTGGTGACCTGGGTGATGAGGTCCTCTGCATGGAGCCTCCTCAGCGCCGTGTGGATGGCCTTTCGCGGGACGGCCTTGGTAATGTTGGGCCGGGCGTCCAGGCCTAACCTGTCGAGGATCTGCCTCTTGATGAGCTCCAATCTGAGAGCGTTCTCCACCTTGTCCTGGACTGTATCCGGCGAGCAGGTGGTGCAGCGTCTGGTGCTAGCCGCCTCCGCGCACACACAGATGCCGGCCAGGAGCAGCAATAGGACGCGCCGTGTGCCCCCATCCTGCCGGCCCATGGTGTACGCACAGCCTTGTGTTGGTCCCGACCAGCTGGAGCTAGAAACGCCCCTCACTCTCCGCGGGGTGAGCTCCCCCGCCTTTGTTATGCAGATTGGCATGGCAAACACGCTACTGTGTCTCCCGCTGGCAGGTCCAGGCAGTCTAATAGATATTCCCTTGTCCAACGACAGAGGTGGCTGTCGTTCGTCCCGCCTTTCTGTCAAACGCACAACAAGGGAAGGAATCAATGGTGTAATTTGAACTAGAAAAACGTCGGTGCTGCCGCCCGAGCATGGAGCGTTGGGAATGAAAGGGGTGTACCATTATGGGCATGATGGGGAATCACAATAATCGATTAAGATCGATGTCGCTTTCATTGGTATTTTTCTGTTAGAGAAAATATGTACATGAAGGGTAGGATACAAATGTACATTTTTTTATGAGTTGCACTCCTGTCTTACCTCTAAGTAGACCACTTGCGATTAAGCCTCCGTGACTAACACCATATTACTAACAATTTACTCGTTCACTTGCTTATAGCAGCGTTTTTTCTTGATCAATTCTCAAATATCCATTATCGACGTTATTATTACCTTTAAACGCCAGGGAGACTCAAAGGGCTTGGCTCTTAATTTACACCAAATAGACACCCCCACCCTTAAGAAATGAGTCTGGTAAGTGCAGGAGGAGAAGGTGTTCTTCCTACTGGGGAGATGACAACATTACCCCCACGGAAGCCTAGGATGGCAGAAACCTCCCCGACTAAACCGCAGGGGGTCTCCCACCAGCCCGTCCACCCGTCAATCATCGGGTGAAGGTGCAATCATTGGTGAACCATGCCTGCGAGCGTCTCCGTTTGGAGTTGGCGCATTCACAACCAAAAAGTGTGTAACTGAGATGCATGGCTGGACGTGTATTGGTTTTGTCTCTGGTATGCTAGGTGTACCGCGAGAGTGTGTGTCCATCGTGTGCATTTTTTTTACACGTAATATTAGCTTCTTTTGTTTTGCCGCTGAGACCTTCATGCATGGTGGGGTTTCCACCGCGGAATGCGTCAACTTACCTTGTACAAGCAGCAAGAGAAAAAGATAGCCTTAACGGTTAAAGTCAGTTGTAGATATGCGTATAGAAGTTGTTACAGCCCTCCCCAAGTCAACCCTACATCCCTTTTTCAAACTGTATCACTTTTGACACTTTTAAACAATCCTTGGAGAACATGTATATGCCTTATTTCAAAGTTTCCTTCTTATTACAGATATTGAATGAATCTTTACGACGTTTTCCTGACCTAGAACTTAGCGTGACACAAACTTTGCTTGTTCTGCACTCTAGGATGATATGCAGCTTGCGGTAATCTTTTTTTGCGTCATCGGAAATTGGAATTAGGACTACCAAGCAGACTAGCCAATTAGAGCCCACTGACTCATACTGTAACATTAGAAGTAAAGTCTACTTTGATGTTGACTGTGAGATTTAAGCTGCGTTACACTAGGCTGTTGCTTGTAGTTTAGTAACGATTTAGACAGCACCTGCTAGTGCAGTAAATCAAATCGCAGTGCAGCTGGTGTGACGTTGACATTGACCGATGAAACCCAGGATAAAATTGATGAGTGATTCTCTGCAATGTTTACATTTTCACCGTACAGAACATTGACCAAAAAGACCTTTAGAACAACCCATACATTTGTCTCCTTCCTGTCTAATACTCAACAAGAGTGTAGAAACTGTAAGCCGTTGGAAAATGATCTTTTAGTTATATAGGGGACTCTTGTTCTAATGCTAAACTCTCTGATCTCAATCCAGATTGTTGAAACGGAAGTCGTTACTAAGCGCATGTACCTTGTCCTGTGCGGGCTCATTTGTAAAAATATAATTTTCTAAGATCAGGTTCCTCAGAAGTTTCTAATACTAGTACTTGCTTCCTGTCAAATTTCAAACTTGAGGCACACACTTTTTTGATGTAGCGGAACTATGCTTTCCTGCCAGATTACAATAGGTCTCTTCTTCATGGTAAGCCAGAGGACAAGAGGCGATTGTGTTTTTTGCACGTGTTTGATTTTTGACAAAGCGGGAGATATTGTGTCATTCAGAGCTCGATCGTCCACCTGTTTATGTGGTTTCAGGCTCAAAAGGAAATGATACGCCTTTGAGTCAATCGCATAAGCCTTTGACCTGCGCTTCCTGTTGGTGGTTTTGAGAAACTGTTTTCTTCAGAACTTTTCAAAATGCATTTTCATAGACTTCCTTTCATACATCATGTGAACAACGTTGCTATTGTTCGTTTCCAATGTAAGGCGGTAGGAGACAAACCTTCGTTTGTAGATAGACAATATGAAAGAGTTGCATTAGTTCAGTACCGTGTATACGGTGGGTATACTAGAGGGTGTAGTGTATGAAAGACACTTATACACTCAAACCTGTACTAATGACCACCTCTACTTAAGGCGACCACTGTGGCCACTTTTTGGTGGTTCTCTAGATTGGTTTTCCCATTGACCGAAGCTTTAAGCATTCTGTCAGTAGTGACCACCTGTGTACTGTGACCATTTTCTTTAAGTCTCTTGAGTAGCGACAGGTTTGACTGCAGGGTGTGTATATATATACTACAAGAAAAAAAGTATACTTAAATGTACAATGTCAAGGTATATATATTTGGAGAGAGCATTACGTTAAATAAAGAACAACTTAATGAAAAAAAAACAACTTAACATTGTACATTACTTAAAAGTATACATTTTTCCTTGTATAGTGGAGACATCATAATTAAACAATTCCTGACAGAGAATCTTCAGGTTTTCACCCCTACTTGTTCTGTGATATCTTCTCTGTCTGTTTTAACCTGACTTTGACTACATTCCAATTGATGTCCTTTCGATTGTGGGTTCTCAACTTAGTCTATAGCCGCATGCCACGTAGATCAGATTCTGTTTAATTCTACTACTCACAAAGTCCTTTTTTGCCCTTTTATAAGACAGTCATAGAATAGAAACATAGCTGGATATTGGATAAAATATAACGTTAGATCTGATATAAGGTTCAGCTTAACCAAAGTCCCTAGTAAAGGTACACATGGTCGATTCCTCGATAACAACTTAAAGATACAATGTACTAACTACATAAATGATTAATGTATATCGGCAATTTGGGACATACACATCAACTGTTGCTGTGCACGTGTTTGTGAATTCCAAATCAAAAACACACAACATGGAATGCAAGTTGAAAATTTCATACCACGTCTTGATATTTTGATTCCACAGTAATTAAAATTCACACAGTAATTAAAACATTGTTCCGAAACAATGGCGGACAATGAAAGATGCATCTTACACCGATTATATTTCATATTCGCTATTACATATTTGCTTTAAGTTGTGTAGAATAGTTATTGTGAACACTCTCAACTGAGTAACGAAAAATAAAAAATAAAACATTAAAAAACATTTTCGGTTTGGAAAAGAATTACAACGTACCTGTTCTTTTTTTACTGACTTTGCGGCCGCTACCCTTGGAGTCAAGAAAATGCAACGATGTCTACGCCTCTGCACGCTTTCTTAAAGTGAAAATCTGAGATGTGTTGCGCTGGAGGAACGGAGCTGATCGGCTGTTGTCTCGGCGAGTCTTGTTGAAGCTTTGTCCTGCACCTGGTGTGCTCGCCGCTGTTTATAAAGCCTGTGGTTCAGACATGTTCTGTGCATGACATTGGATGTGTAGAATTTGCATGGTGTTCGTCACGCAAGACTACACAGTGTCAAGACCATCCACTCTTCGTCATAAGCCTCGCACAATCTAGGTCTATCTGACCCTCTCTTTGATAAAGGAAGATAGTGGGCAAATTTGTTACCAATTTTCTTTCAATGATGATACGTCTACGTCATGATTTCATACTTTCCAGGTCTCTCTGACCCTCTAGTCGATACCGAAAGATAGTGGGGAAAAATGTTGCCAATTTTTGTTTCAATGCTGCTAAGTTTACGTCATGATTCCCTACTTCTCAGGTCTATCTGACACCGTAAATGATAATAGGGGTGATAGTGTTGCCATTTTTTTCAGTGTCCTTCATTTGCTTGTACATCCTCGCAGACGGCTTTGATATCATGTGATTGTAGCATATATCGTAAACCCATTTAAAAACATAAGAATGTAAAACATCTGTGAATCTTGTTCTGTTGCTGGAACACTGTTTTCATCTAGGCCTACTATACTTTAATTAAACCCTATGTCTGGCTTACATGTATAATGCTATGAACCATAGATATTTCTCACATTGATGCTCTTAATGTATTGTCTGAAATCTCTGGAATGTCATAACATGTCGGTCATGGTGACCTCCCTTACCAACGTCATCTTTCTAAAACTTGTCGAACGTGTACGTTTTGGAGTTCAAAAACACAACATGACGTATGTGAAGTCTCATAGCCATGGATTCAAGATTCAAGATGTATTTATTGCACATTCGCAGTGACACAGGCACTGAATTGCAGACAATTTACAATCCGTTTAAAACTAGCACATATACGTTAAAAATTACACATTAAAAACATTACTAAACGATATCTTATTGCACGACAGTACTAGGAATCCTTAAATTGTTACCATATGCCATATAAAAGAATTGGATTGGACAGGCTCATTGTACTTTGTCTAAAGTGCATCTTTAGGGACTTACGAAAATGTGCGTGCAACACGTAGAATTGTGAAATACAGTAGTACAGAATATATCAACAAAACAATCCCAATTTAAGAAACATGCTTCTTAGCAATCAGTGACTGTTATTTCAGAATGTCAGGAGACTGGCTTTTGGAAATCTTAAGACAGAAAGATATGTATGGCCTTCATATGCCATGCCATGCTGAAGAAAAACAATCATCCCTTCGTTTTGTTGCTATCTGCAGTGGTATGTCAAGACTCTTCAATATTTGGTCAAGGTTGCATCATTTGCTTTAAAGACCAATGGTTATCAAGAAGCTTCCCCCATGCGTCCTTTCATAGTGTGGTTTCTGAGAAGACGATTTCGATCTGAGCCCTTCAGTTATCTGTTGATCTGTTGATCTTTCGACATGATACTATTGTGTTATGTCTTCCAGTTACATTGTTATAGATATTAGATTAAACGGAGAATACGTCATTGGCAGGTAATGTACTCCCATACCACGCAGTGGATTCATTTATAAATTGTCTTGTAAACTCCCAGAGGGTAAAAAGGTGTGCGGTAATTGTACATGTAGGTAGATAACATGTTGAATACGAGGATTTCATTTTGAGACTTAGGTTATCATGTTTTGTAATGGCGTCCTACATGTATATGTCACCGTCTTGTTTTTTTCTTCTCGTCTTGTCATCAGACTTTATTGTCCACCTTTTCTGAGATTGGATGGCTTCTTAGATGTACCCTTGTGTAAGTCTGTCATCTTACATAAAGAAATTCATTCAATATGATGTCATATCTTATCAATTTCTAGAAAATGGACTATGCAAACAATTAAGCATAAACTGGTTTCTTGGCATGCATAAATGTCACCGGTGCCATGCTCAATATTCTACATAGCGATGAAAATGTTAAAGTAATAACGGAGAGTATACTCAAAGCAACTTGTACTTGTAATCGATTGCCAGTGTAGACTGTAACTCTAAATTGCCCATGAACAGAATTTGCGTCACCGATATTATGAGTCTAATTTCGTCTGGTTCAAACTGGTTTTAGCCGACGTAAACTGGTTTTTCATGGTAACAAACCAAGGTTGAAGCGAGGAAGTCGACATTGACCGAAGGCATCGACCTGTTGTTATCAAACATTGTAAGATAAGTATTGATCTTACAATGTCAGTAGCGTGTTTACCCCGATAAAAACGTCATTCTCCAAAACTATATTTTTAAGGAAAGATCAGGTAAGATGATAATGATATGGTGTGTAAGTGCAGAGTTCACAAACGAAAACAAAATGTTGGCCATTGATATACTGTGCTTAAACATTACTTTATTTGGAGTTACAAGGTAAAAGCTCGCAGTTGCAACAGTGTGCACTACAACTACGGGGTAGGCGATTCGACTTGTCCTAAGGTTTGCGACCTTTTCGGTGTGCGAGTTATGTCTGTATTATAAGACGTAATCGTGATTACACTTTATATCTGTGCTATGACTTATTGATAAGATTATTCGGTGCATTACCCTTCCAAACGGTTATTCTTGGTTACTGAAAAAGCAGTACAAATTCACCAAATAGGGAGTTTGCCAAAGGAATTAGCCGTCCATCGAGTTAAATGTTGGCAAATTATTCACCCTATTTGGTCAATGTGAAATATGTTTTATCAGACCAAGGACTCTGATATATGATAGAGACTTTGGGTAATTCTCACATGTTAAATGCATTCGATACAATTCTGTTTCACTATGTCGCCCATGCAAACTGAATTCGGCCAGCTCAGTAAGTCAGTGGCAAACAAAGAATGGAATCTGCATTAAATGCATTCGTTACAATTTTGTTTCACTAAGTCGCCCGTGCAAACTGAATGCGGCCATGCCGCTAGCTCAATAAGTCAGTGGCAAACAAAGAATGGAATCTGCATGGCCTTATAATGTGATTCCCCATGTGTGGAGTGTGAGGCATCTGGCATGCCACTAGGAAAATATAGAGATCTTCGATGATCTCAGACCGGAAGAGGTGACGTTTACATCGATCATGCCATTGTTCATCACGCAAGGGCCTCGGTTTCCCCCCTGCAAGCCGAGACATTCTGGTGCCAGGACAGTTCTGGCGCTGTGCCTGTGGCTTAGGAAATCTAAAAGCCATTCTTCTGGCATGTCTCCAGCGAGTTGCGTACAGCTATAAAACATGTGGAAACGATTTTGCTGTAGACTCGCACAAGATGTATGGCCCTGTAGCCTGTCACCATGGGAACAGACGAGTCGTCTGCAGCTTTTGTCGTTCTAGTTCTTTTTCTAGTCCCTGGCTGCGCATACCTGCTGCAGGCGTAGGATGATTCAGCACGCATTGCACAATATATTGCACAACGATTGTATAACATGCAACAATCGTTGTATAAAACATACAACGTATGGCAACGTCTATTACAGATAATGATAAGTTTATTGCAAATTCATGCCCGAGGGCTAATTACAAGAACATGATAACAAAAGTAAATAAACAGTAAAAAATGATGATAAGTAATGCTAATGCTACTTAATATATACATTTGTAGTTATTGTAGGGTTTGATTTCTTTTCCGTGTGCAGTGGAATATGAAATGGCTGACATTTTGCGAGATATATGAATTGGGAGGTGTTAATAGAAATGCAGTTTTTTGTAGGCTGGGAAGGTGAATAAAGCTAGGGAACATTTTGGTGACTATTTCAAATAACTTATCTCTTTCGGTGCTACAATACATAACAATTACAAGACACTATGATATATTGGGACTTTAACTTATGTAAAGTGTATATCTTTGTTATATATTTTGTCTCACTCTTACCTCTTCCAACATGTCCTCAAAAAAGTGGCCTGCATGCTGATTTGAGCTTCTCATAAATAAATAAGGTTTAAGGGATTGGGCCATATATGTGGGCAGTGGCATTTCTAACACATTAGGTAGTTGCTGTATTGTATGTACTGTTTTATATTTACCATGCAGATATTATCAGAGGTCAGTTTATAGTTGAATTTCATCCTGATACCCATCCTGATACCCATTCTGTTATAGAAGACGACACACGTGCATTTAATGTATGGCGCATATTACAATATTAGGGACAGCCAGTGGGGAAATGATATAGTCTGGAAACCAGTCCTATCCGCTCCCTAAAATTCGCTACCCCGAGCGGACTGAAGCTACATGTAGATTCCAGGCTATAAGATGGCATTCATCCTGCTCCAATTCTGAACAAAATGGTTAAACTTTTTAATGTCGCCTTCAACATTTTCTGAAATTTCCTCATTCTACCCTAAATTTGTGACATGCAATCTTTGGCCTAGTGATTGCTCAGTACATATTTGATACAGTTTGGGCCAAATTTTCCTGCCAACAAACGTCCAAAAATAAACGGTTTAGAAGATTCCTTTTAGAGGCTTACGGCACGCGATTTCGACGACCTTTGCCTTACTTTCAGTGTGCGTCCTTGGTCAGACGCGTTAAGCTGCTGATGTCTACACTACAATAAAGGAACTTCCGTTAAGTATTCTCAAGAGAGCAGAGAACAATAACGCATGGCTATATGTGTCTCCATCATGACTGACTAAGGTGTTCAATCCATCGTTCACTATGCCCCGTGGGACATTACATTGTATATAGGAGAGGCCACGTTGCCTACATTCTATAACGTGTGATCTCAAACAGTAAGATTGATCTGAACAAAATTAAACAATGGCTTTTCGTTATCATTCTTATCAGTTTTCAAAATCAAAGAATACATGCAGAGAGTATGGCACGAAAACAAATATGAATAGGTAAAATAAAACACCTTAAACAAATCCACGCGAAGGCCACCGTGTCAAACCTCCTCACTCAGGTGTAGGAACTTACACGGTCATCATACTCGGAAAATCTATATTTGTATATCTGAACATGAATCTGTATCTGTACGTGAATCTGTATCTGATTGCAAATAAAAGATCTCGAGTGATTGCCCATTGATAGAAAATAAAACAGATTATTGAATTTTTGTGGTAAAGGCTTTGTCAACCACGACGTGAAGAAGCAACATTAATCAGAAGTTTAAATCATAGTCACTGGTCCTTGTCATATTTTTTATATCTGAACGTAGCTTAGAGTAGGTAACATGTGCATGCACCCCAGCAATTACACAGTCATTTACTTGTCAATCTGTAAACGAGAACCACCTTTTGTTGAACTTCGTTGTCCTAGCCTGTGAGGCATCTTCATTTCCAGGAATCTCAATCTATTGATGAGAACCACGTTTTTTCCTTCGTCGTCCTAGCCAAAGCGGCATCATCCCAACACATGACATTTACTGGCTTGAATTTGTCCAGATCTACCTTCTATAACCTTTTTCTCGTGAATCCCCGCCAAAAGTAGTCAGCAAGAACCAACTATGACTTTCGTCAATGTTATATTTTAGGGTTTTTCTGTGTTTGTAAACAGCGTAGCTCGGGAAGATGTATATGGAACTTCATGATATTTGGTATGTGGGTAGGTTTTTCGGCCAAAGGAAGGTCAAGATCAATTGTGGTTCTCCTAGCGTCTTTCTACGATACTGCAGCAGAAGTGTCGGCTTTGATATCCTTTCTCGTGAAACAGCTGTTTTTGGCCCCATTCCCTAACTTATTACATATTAATATTAATATAAAATATGATATATACAATAAAATAATATTACATGCCCTGGTGAGCTTCCTACTGTATTACTCATACTTGTAAAGACACTATCATGACATCTGTCATAATATTTCGCTTTGATTGAACGTAAGCTTTGTCACAATTCTAACTATCAATCCTACAAGAAACTGACTCGGTAAGTTTGTATGGAAGACATGTCACTTTTAGTATTAGGCTTAAACATCCCAAACGTGCTCATTGGACTATCACGAAGGATTTTAGAGCCAGCTTTCTCAGCACAACACGTCACATTGAAATTAAACCTGCATCTTATGAATCACCAAGGAATGTTGTTTGATGTAGGCATTACTCGAGTGACCTAAAATAGTGGCTTTAGGCTCTTAAAATACTTAACTAGAAGTTTAGCATGTTTCTTTCCGTACATCATCTTTTGTTGTATTCTTGACTTGGGCTAGTTGACATTTTTCTACTCTACTTACGGTATTTGTAGTTACTTCCCGTTGCTTGCTTAGCATTAACGTTTGACCTTTGCCCATCATTGGCTTTGGAAGTCTTTTTTTAATTTTTAAAATTGGTTAGGTACTTCGGTACACGAAATCTTGATATGACATGGAATGATTTTTTTGTGGTTAATCTTTTCTCCAAATGTTAGCATTCTTTGCTAATGTTGATCTCTTCTAGCACGCTTTCGGTGCTGTATGCATGTCGGTTGGCAGGCTATTGTTCCAAAAGAATGTGGTTAGAGTTCTGCTGTCGACAAAGTACGTTGCGCCACTTTACTTTGTCGCACTGTTGTTCTTTTTAATCATGTTGGCTACGTTCTGACGTCAATTCCGTCTCTTGACTCAATGGATAACCCATTGCCATTCCAGGTTAAGAGTTTTGTGGTCGCGGTGACATTCTTTTCTCGGATTCGGTATTTTTCGTTACGTCCTCAGTGGTGTTTTGGGGGGAGGTTAGTGTTTGTACAGCCTTCAGATATATCAACACCTGTAGTACCTATAGATGGCATCGTGAAGTGGGCACAAAATTGTTTGGTTCTGAATCTACATTCCTTTGAGGTAGTCATCGGAAGTTCTGATGCCTACCGCAAAGGAATGTAGTACAAGATTTTTAAGCCTGGTCTGAATTTCAAGTACGTGGCAATCCACACCTTCAGTGACTATTTTCGGTGATATTGACGTCATGAAATAAACACTTGTAAAGTCGCTATACAATTACCAGTCAAACGACTTCCTTGGGTATCAGTCCACTTGGTTGAAGGCGACATTCTGTCATCCCGATGGATTGTCATTATTTCTATGTCAGAGAAAAAATAAACTCTGACGCACGGGTCTATGACCTTTTGGATTGCACTTTTATGATATTAGGGCTACAAGTCTTAAAGTAGACCACATCATCTGAGTGACCTATAATCATGGCAAACCGGCCCCATTTCCTTCTCCTATTTGACTGTGGTACCTGTAGTACGTTGAACTTCAATAGTAAATGTGTGTAAAGAGTCTCAGAACTTAGCACTACAATTAGTACATTGTAACCGATGTTTTTAAAACGGTTTTCACCATTTGCTGCAACAGGCAACATGTATATATATATATATATATATATCTATATAGATATAGATATATCTATATCTATCCATCTATATGATTATATAGATAGATAGCTAGATAAATAGAGAGAGAGTCAATTATGATTTAGTAATCTATTCGTTCTTTCAATCTTTAAGACATTTGACTTAATGAAAGAATCAATGACACTAAAGCCAGATTGTTTTTACTTCGAATTCACCATCGGACGTCTACTCTAGTGGTTGGTCAATAAGGTTTTCCCAATTAATATTTGTTATTAGATGCTTATCTGCTAATTAAATTGTCATACTTCTTGAAAACAGAAGGTAAGATTATGTTACACGTTGGTGGATAGGGATGTTTATCCAAATTATAGTGAGAAAATCCTATGCTTAGTTACTTTGGACAGCAACGTTGAGAAACCTGGGTCTCCGTAGAATGATCTAATGCAGGAAGAAAATCATTCCATCACTGCTAATACGAGAGATGACTTCATAGATAATGTAAATGTTTATATGAGATATGTCATAACATTTATCAAAAGATTTGATATTCCCATAGAAGACTAGGATACCACATAGCAAAGTCTAACATGGTGGTCCGTTGTATACATGCCCGGTGGATGTAACCATGGTCCAGTCAACACCCATACTTACCTCCGGCGATAGCAAAATAGATGCGGAGGCGTTCTGATTTCAATTGCCTGGATTCGCAGCCATGGGAGCGAAAGATGTGTGTAAACTGGGGCGCAAACAACGGCGTTTCTGACGTCATGGGTAGTGATAGATATTCGCCAGCTGCCCTGTACGTGCAGGTGGCCATACAGTTCTGTTATCGTATCAGGACTCGAAATTAACTTTTCTTCCTATTGTCCCAGCACTATCTTAAAAAATAAATTTCAATTGTCCCGAAGTGAGGATGAACTGTCACAATCTGTATTCTATGACTTTAACTTAAGTCAACTTTATTTTGCTTATGTTCACTCCCAGGCGCAATATAACTGCAGAGTAGACAGGAAATTTGGGGGGACTTTCCGGATCCAAAAGCCGGGACGTGTGCCTGATAAACAAAAGAAGGGCTGACATTCTGATGTTATTTTTCTATTGTCCCAAAAATGTCCCAAAGTGACTTTTTAGTTGTCCCAGCCTAAATTTTAGTGGTCAGTGGCCATTGGACCACCTTTAATTTCGAGCCCTGCGCCTACAAGCGTAATTTAAATATCGGAGTAACAAAATTCAAATTCACCCAACATATGACACCTAACATATATTCCAGCAGTTCCTTTTCCTTAAAATTTAGTTATTTTCGCAGCATTTTCTGTTTTAATGATTAAGATTTTACTGCATGTTTTGACAGCAAAACTGAATTCTAAGAAATATATATTTGTCTGTCCTTTTGCTTCTTTCTACAGATGTTAAATGACCCTACAGACACGTGCCTGGTCAGAAATCTGATCTTAGCTGTCACGTCTGTTTGTGGAATCGTCAATTAGTGTGCCCAGCAAGTGGCATTGTCATCGGCAGCCTGGTGGAAAATGTCCAGTTCTTGTCCCACTCTTTCGTTCAAGGTGTAAATATTGGCTCCAGAGAGGAAAGATGTGGGTCCAGTACTACTTTCCAAATTGTCCAATTGTTCTTACATGATTAAACTATAATTTTCAACGGTAAAATGGGACAGAATTTCGATTTTCGAATGAGCAATCAATTGCTATGATTTCGCTTAATGCACATAGAACACGTGATTTTGTGAGCTTTGGATCATAAATTGCAAGAAGTTTATAGCATCCTCCGTCTCTATTAAGGGATGGTTGTCCATTAGTGTGGATGTTGGGCAATTGTACCCAAGCTGTCCAAAATTAGCCTACTGTTGCCAGAACATTTCAAGGTTGTGATAATCAGCAACACCGTTAATATGCTAACTACACCAACTACATCATGCAATACTGTTTTGAGTTATAGGCACCAGACGGTGCCATCCAGCCAACAGGGCCTAGAAGATCAGATTTCGGCGTAGCCGTGCTTGCCAAGTCTCGTGGCAATGCACACTGTTCAGACTTCCTGCAAAACTAGGTCATGTCGGTCCATGGCCATGTAGTACTGCACATGTAAGCGTATGACACACTGTTTAAGAAAGGAGCCTTGATAGTTTATTCTTTCTCTGCCAGAACATATCCCGAGCACACGATCCATGATGGAGTTACGTAAGGACTGTTGACCATGGAGCGTTGATCTTTCGACCTCTCAGTGTTGCGATCTAGGGATTTTGCCAAGCAGGTTGTGGTTTGGAAATTGTCCATGGTCTCCGTTATGACATGTTTATGTAGCTGCGGTTTTAACATTATCCAGTACGATACAAGACGGGCATAGGGACGTGGTATTTTGCATCATTAAACTATATTGCCACGAGAATGTCGAGACCATAAGGTCAACCCATGTGATGTTTAATATGTGAAACTGGGGGCACAAATGTTTTCGTTTGGACGGACATGTGGACAAGATTATCTAGAGATATCAGTATTGCTTTATATATATGTTTAGTGATTCCCCCAGACTTCCCCTATCGGAGTGACAGCCAGACATATCGGTGACTGTTTGAGACTTCTGGTTCAAAGACACCTCCCAACCCCAGTCAGGGGTGCTTGCAGTTCTGACGAAAAGAGTCAGAGGGCGAAATTTCCTCGATAGTGTTGTACTTGAACAGGGTTGGTCTCTGTTGTTTTCTCGTGTGCACTTATTACCTTCGCCAAGAAGGGTATGTTTTCGTGTGTGTGTGTGTGTGTGTGTGTGTGTGTGTGAACAAGATATTTGGTAGGTGGGTAGGTTTTGATGAGACTTTGAAATGATTAGATTTTACCCCCCTTGCACCTTATTATGGTACTGCAGCGGAACTTGTTCTGGACGTGATAGGGTCACGATTTTTGGATGGTAGATATCTCTTGAGTCTTGTGTTCGGGAAGAAGTGACTTAAGTTTGCCCCCCCCCCCCGGCAGCTTGGTCTGGAACTGCAGTGGCGTTTGTTTAAAAAAATATTTGAAGGAGGATAACTCGAGAAGTGGTTGACAGATCGTCGTAATTTTTGGTATGTAGGTAGCTTAAGTGATGCTTGACATAATTAGTTGACAGTTATGCAACTTAGAATCTGATAAGCTGCGTTCCATGATAGGGCTATTCAAACTTGTGTCATATGTGATCGAGAACGAGAGGAAAATCGGCAAATATTCATTATGTAAATGAAGACCTCATTGACATTATTAATGAGAAAATGCTATAATTCAATAGTAGTAACTGCCAGGGATTTCATACTTGCGGTATTTGGAAGTTAAGTGACGGTGAACATCATTAAACATAACTTATTCAAATCAGGAGCTCATTTGCATTATGTATGAATAGCCTTCTTTGTTAAGTATGAGATCGTGGATCTTTAGTTTGTATCATGTCATGCCCCAGTCAAATAACATATAGCTGTACCTGAATTTTCGTCTTTTTCTCACTTTCAGGAAGTTTAATTTTGGGTGATTTGTCTTTACGGTGGGCTCTGTTGGTGAACAGTCTATAACATCTGTTTGTATCAGGGTTCTGTGTAAGGCATGTTGGTAGCTTGAGCTAGAAAGGACATCTGGCGACGTTGAGTTGCCATTGCAATTACGGTAATGCAAGAAAGCATTTTACCTCACATCGAAGATTGCCTATAATGGTGATCGGTATCCTGACAATATGCTGCATCTTGGGGACATTTCAGGTTATTACCTTCGCTAAGGTCATATTTTCGGTAGCGTTCGTGCGTGTATGAATCTGTGTACAAACACGATAACTCGAGAAGGTTTAGATCATGATAGATTGCCTTGATATTTTGTAGGTGGGTAGGTCTTGATGAGACCTCGAAATGATTAGATTTTTGGCCCCCTGGCGGCTTGTTGTGGTACTGCAGCGTAACTTCCGGTTTTGCTATCTCGTGATCTGGACATGCTAGGTAACCAAATGTTGTAGGCCAGTCCACGAAAAAAGTATGAATTTGTTCTGGTAACAATCCTTCCGTCACAGCCACATACATCATTCGATTTTGTTGTAGCAATATTTTCAGCTACTACTGAATCAATAAGGATCGACTATGGCAACATTTCTCGTCAGAAAAGTTGTACGACTCATCCACGACTGCCCTAAGAATGCCGTAAACCTGCAGCTGTCGTACGACATATGCTACTCTGAGGTGCCTTTGCTTCACAGTAATGTACAGCATGTATCTGTATCATATAGCCGGTATAACCGCCCTTTGGCGTAACACACCAGCTTCGCAGGCACGCGGCGCGGCGGCAGCTGGCTACATTACACCGAACGACATGTTACACCTAACCTTTGAACGTCTAACTCTAAACAGTGTTTAAAACTATCTAGTGACGATGCCCCTACTGTACTCCACTCTACGATAGTTCTAGGAAAAAATTAGTTTTTGAACACGTCAATCCTTAGTTGATAACTCTGGTACTTGAAGGCATGATTATTTCTTGTTCTTTTCTGGGCTGGTACTAGGTACTTGGTAGTCGGTACATCCACCAGTTTATTGGTCATTTTGTACATCATGCATAGTCTGGACATTTTTTGCCTGTCTTCCAGTGACGTCCACTGTAGGTTGCGACAGTCAAACTTTCACAAGGTTCAGATGTGCAAAGATCAGCCATGCCGTAGCAAGGTAAAGGTCGAATCTTGAGAAATCACCCGATGGTGACGTACATGTACGGGACTTCCCACACGTAACGTACGGTCAAAGTTCACATTCCTGTCGATTTCATGACCTGAACAAATGACCTGCCGAGGGAGAGTTGGTACAGCACGCAGCACAATTGCTGAGCTGAATTTCATGACCTAATTTGCCTATCAAAATATCGGAAAAGGCTAGACAGAAGGGTTAAGATTCAGAACTTCTTACATTTTATCTTTATTTCTTTTGTCTAAGAAAGATGCTGTAGCCGCATGTGCTACGCCACTGCCATCATTGATGACCAGACTTGTTTTAAAAAATCGATCCATTTAGTGGTCGCCTTGTGTGCATATATCGCATGACTATGATCCACAATATGAATGATACTTCTTTCACCACTGGTGACCATGTGTCGAGAAACCGGCCCCGTCCTCTTCCTTCCCTAGCCACTTCTGTCCTCTCCAGATGTTGCATGTCTTGTAGGACACGCCAGGCTTCCTTAGATGCCTATCAACCCTCCGCCCAGGCACGCGTCCAGGACGGCTTGTCACCTGGATCATCAATCACGAACAAATAGACTGACATCGCTGCCGTAATGTGCGCCAGCCGCGCGGACGACCGATGAAAGGTAAACCTAAACAGTACTGTTTAGTTAACCTTTAGTTGTCGCGCACTGGTCCTACAATCGATGGCTCTACCTGTCAATCAAATCCGCCTCGTACAATTCAAATACCTGCTATCAGCCACAATCGCTACAGCACACAAGAGTAGTTTGTTCTTTTAGTAGACCATACGATCTTACTTGGCAAACAATAACCTGCCACAGCACTCAGGACAATATAAAGACAACGCACTACATACCAAAGCGCTTGGTTACTATCTCAACACCTTCTCTCTGTATATTGTAAAAAGGCTGAACTGTGATGACAGTTTTCTATTTCGTTGCCTAGGAACAGGAAGTGACAGGGTCTGCGTTTTTTCACATCCTAGACGGCCACAAATTTTACTAGAAGTGCTGTCGCCAAAAAAGAGTGGACATTTACGATAACATACGAGCC
The DNA here is from genome assembly GCA_013266295.2 of Branchiostoma floridae x Branchiostoma japonicum. Lineage (NCBI taxonomy): Eukaryota > Metazoa > Chordata > Leptocardii > Amphioxiformes > Branchiostomatidae > Branchiostoma > Branchiostoma floridae x Branchiostoma japonicum. The sequence continues at coordinate 3,710,200 of CM023835.1, read as the reverse complement.
CAGCAGTAATTTTATGTTATAACAGGTGTACTCCTTGCAGGCCATGTTGCTTTCTTGATATAAATCTTGGATTAGTGAACTCCTGTAGTTCCTCTCATATTTTAAAAAAAGAGTAAAAAGACACTGATGTGACAAGCTGGTAGGTTAATTAACTAGATAACCAGGTATCGGATTTCTCTTCCTTCACCTTCTGTGATAATCCAGCTGCAATCCATCGGGCCCGTGGCCACTTTTCAAGTTATGTTTCTACAACACTGGCACGTGCAGGACTCACACGGTGTGTTTACTTCTCACTAATGAGCAGCTCGCACACGACCGTTCCATTTGGCTGGAAAACTTCGACTCAGGTCTACTTGTCCCAGCGCCACTGTGACTGTGAGTGCTGCGGGTTATGATACCTTAAATCCCACGGCTGACATGTGCATAAGCGTTGGGCACTCGCTGTACAATAAACTGCAGTGTTAGTAGGAGAGCGTTGACAGGTTCCTTCGGGTCAGCTGCCATGGTGCGCGCCAGGCGTCGGGACTGGCGCCCGCGGAAACCGGACACCTCGCACGCTGGGCAGGCGTATTTCTTCAGGTGTGTCACTCGGTAACGACAGGCATCACTCGTCGCTCATCCCGCCACACCTATGTGTTCTGTCCACTCGTTTATATTCTTTCACGGGGAATCTTATGCCTAATAACTGCATCATATTTCCTAACTTAGAAACGATCCTATGCATAGTCATACCTACCGAACTATCCCCTAATTAGGTAGGGATAACGTTGCTGCTATCTTCACTCTCAGTCATACCTGATGTGAATATTTGATTGCAGTAGCTAAAGATGTTTGTAAACGACATACATACACCTTTTTCCATCACTATTTGAAATACACTCCCTGTCTACACACCTAGGTGTCAATGCCCTCAGCTCAAATGTCATATAGCCTACTCAGTATGCTTCGGTATCTCACGTGCCTGCACAGCGTCTTTAGTTATTATGACTCTCTTTTGAAAGATTTCAATGGGTTACAATGCCCAGAGCTTGCCTCTCTAGCACCTTTTCTGTTGGTTTTATTCCCTACACCGGTCATTTGTCAAAAGGACCCGTATCATGTCTCATAGCACTATGGGCAGCTGGCCTTCAACTGGGCTGCTGCGCGGGGTACAGGTCATAAGGTGGTCAAGTTCGTTTGTTTAGATAACAATCAAACAAGGATAACAACAACTTGGTACCAGGAGAACCACAGGAAGATAAATGACACGAAGGTCAAAGCTGGCAGGTAGTCTTAGCGGTTTTAGTAATTTCTTCCGTGAACTTATCCCTGTTTTCTTGGTTGGTGTATGTCGTTTGAACAATGTAGAATAGGTCCATATGATAATGAGATGTCAAAGTTAAGTGAGTTAACCAAAAGAAAGATACACGGACAAATTTTATTGATTGGAACAGCGTGTTGTTTATTCCTCAGACAATTCAGCAATTCAATCGTAGGTTTGATAGCACTGCAACACGATGTCATTATCACTGTAAACGCACACACATGGTTATAACATTTCATCAAAGATGACGGTGCCTCACACTTTAGGTACGGCTGGTTCATGCGCAGGGCAGGCAATATATACTGTTCAAGTAACTCACAATCAGTAAAGTCAGACTGATATGATATCTTTGTGTTTCTCAGTATAGTTTGCGTGAATATAATGTAGGGTTGATGCTTTCACACTTTTAAGTTCTCTACTATCTAAACCGCCCAAGACTCAGGGGGGCACTCAGTATTAACTGCCAAATAGACCGTGCTTCGCTCATAGCACCTTCATAGTGTACAATACATGCAGCATATTTAACATGTCCTTTAAAAAGCACCACAGTCATTTTTTTTCCGGCTAGGTTGCCCATGTAGGTAGCGCAAGGACATACATCCCTTTGTGGGCAGGCAAGGTTATCTAAACAACACTATGTCCTTATACATTTATCCAGAACCAACACATCAGCAGAACACACTTGGTTTACACATAGTTTCGGGACGAATATAAGAATCTCTCTATACAATCATATATACGGTCCTATATCCCAATCATACATCATAATCTTTTCTTCTTTCTACAAAGAGGCAGACAGGTCTACTTCTTGTCAATCATTATCAAGTCTGACTTGTTGTGCGCCTTCCACCGAGTAAATGCGGCTAGTGCCTATCTGATAATGTCTTACTACAGCTTCAGTGTTACAGAAGGAGCCAGTGTCACTCAAGTCAAAACATAACTACAATCGCGATATGGCTTCAGTCACGATTTATATAGAAGGAACCAATTGGCGTTGTCATTTTCAGTCAACTGTTCACTCACCATTCACTATTGAATAATTCGATATGGCTACTTTACTAGCTGATTATCATTGTTACATGGTACATATACTAATCTTCTGGATAGTCATAATACATTTGTAAATATTGAAGCAGCAACAGCAAGTTAATGTATTTTCGCCAAGTTCATTCATTTGGTTTACGCTACTCGTCAGCCCAGGTTTTGGGCCGGTGTCCTACATATAATACTTGAGTCTATAATTCCTGTAGTAAGCTAACCATGTCAGTGATCTCCATTTGGAGCGTGTTATACAGAAAGTGTTAACGGACTACACAACCTAGTCTAACTCAAAAATATAAAGGTAAATCAAGAGACTATAAAACCGATCACACTCACTGCTTTGCAGCAACACTGTTCACATGATTTCTGTCAACAGAGGTTTGCCTCACATACAATAACGTATAAAAATATAAGCACTCTACAAAGGTTTTGGGTTCTTAACCAATTATCATTAGAATGTTTCACAATAGGGAGGAATGCAGAGTACTACATCATTCGGCTGATATGCTGTCTCGGCATTTCATGCCACGGACATGACGGGGAGTCACTAATCACCTACCAGATCACAACTACATTCACGGCTCCTCATACACTCACACTTGTCTAGCAGGAAGGAAAACTGTTACGATCAACACTCAATTCTCACTGCAGTTGTTTTGTTCATTTGCACCTTTGTCTATCCTGGTAGTCGACTGCAGTTTGCATTGAAAACATTTAATTTTTTTTTCTAACGATTGCACCATAGTTACATCACCTGTCTTCCCCAGGCAAGAGCGCTCGCTTTTATTATATCATCATTACGATGGACAATTTTACTCTACGATCTTTAACCATATTTGTGCATACGGCTCTAATCAGTCTTACTGTCATTGCCTGGGGGTAGAGGGTGATTGACCCACCGGACCAGTTGTACTTAGCCCCCTCGGTTGAATGTTAAAAGTCATCAAAAGGATCCACAATGAACCCACACGTGTGGAAAACCACATTACCTTTCATAGCTTCTGTACGACTGTTCTGGCGAGGTCATAAAATCTTCGACACCGACTTTTGCCCTTTGGTTTTTCAACTGTCCAGTTAGGAACATCCGCACCTGTCGACTTTCATGTCGGGAAGTTTAGCATAAATAATGTTTCCGTCATCGTCGAAATACAGCATGGAGATGTTGGACATCTTGGTGGGTGTGCAGCACGGTCCGACGGAGCCTGCCTTGTTGACCTGTTGGACGAGGTGTGTGTGGGGGTACTTCTGTAGGAAGATGGGCGGACAGTCCCCGGCGCAGTAGTAGGCTTGGTAGGTGTTGGGAGCGATGATCCAGTCCCAGCCGAACTCTCGGAAGTCGACCTGGAGCGGGTAGCGACAGCACCGCTCTTCGTTCGAGTCCTGCTCGCAGTTCAGACCCGCCATCCGCTTCCTGCGCACGGTCCCGGGGTCGTGTGTGTGCATCACCAGGAATGGTTGCTGAGAGGAGAGGTAAAATGTGTCATTAATGAGGGGTCTGTATCTATATCTGTCACACCTAACCTGTATATGTATCTGTATAGACGGTATAACCGCCCTTTGGCGTAACACACCAGTTTCGCAGGCACGCGGCGCGGCGGCAGCTGGCTACATTGCACCAAACGTCCTGTTACATCTAACCTGTCGAAGGAGAAGAGAGCAGAATGCCCGTAGACCTGTCCATGGATCCCGTTGCATTCTGGGAGACGTGGAGCAGTATGGGTAGCTAGGGGGGAGGCACTTGAAACAACATCACTACAATGACAACGTGCATCAGGCGCATGTATACTGTGTCCATCCTTGAAATATATGTCATCCAAGTCACACTTTCATTTTGACACTATTGTATTTGTTTACTTGAAAGAACCGTCTTCTCCTTGCTCACTGCTATTTTCTTCAATTTCCAAGCTCAGCATTAGTCTCTACCAGACTAACTACGCTGGCTATAATACAGGGAGAATATTTGCCAGAAGGAGTTTGGCCGCGGAAATTAACCCTCCCGCGGACCGACTCTACTGGCCAGCTATTTCCTTCTTTTGCCGAATTCTACGATCCATACCCCCGTAGGAAGGCCTGGTGGAGGCTAGCTCAGCGTACTCACCAGTGGTTCCTCTCCAGGCTTGGGGTCTAGCACTATGAGATCCTTCCCTGCCTCCGAGGTCTCGATGACGATGCCGAGGTTTTCCGCTGGGTTGTGGAACCACCTCCGGACCTGGTCCCTGATGGGGTACGACACCCACAAGCCTTCGTTCGGCTTGACGTCCGTGATTTTATGACTGGAGATCAGAACCTTGTACGGCTCGGTATAGAACGACGACGCTTGGGCAATCCGGTAGATCTGCAATATATAGTAGAGTTTTCATTCAGTGTAACATTTAATAAAGCCGCTTACCATATTGCAACAGGGGAATGATTCAAAGTGCTGAGAATAGATTTGGCAACTGGTGTAAACTCTACGTGATGTAACGCCCATACTCGGAAAGATTTAAAAGCTACCATTATTGGTGTGATTGTGTGTAAACCAAGTGATTTGTGTTGTAAATGAGATAAATGCTAAGGTAAAGGTACGAGGTCCCCACAGTACTATGCGGTAGGCTGTTCTTAGTCTCTACCAGACTAACTACGCTGGCCATCATAGGAAGATATCTGCCAGGGGAGTTTGGCCACCTTGTGGTTTGACTGGCCTTAATTCGGAGGGGGAAATTAACCCTCCCGCGGACCGACTCTACTGGCCAGCTATTACCTTCTTTTGCCGAATTCTACGATCCGTACCCCCGTAGGAAGGCCTGGTGGAGGCTAGTCTGTTCTGTCAGCCCTAGACTAGTATCTACATTTGGTGGACAATGATGGCGTATACTTCTACTGGTTGTAGGTGTACCTTCAGCGGGATGGATGTAGACTGCATGTCTTCTGCAGCTCGGACGTACAGCCACAGGAAGGCTTTGTTCACTTTGGTTCTGGAGACGTGGCGGCCGAACTTGAAGAAGCAACAGCCAGACTCGTTGAATGGTGCAACGGGAGCTGTTAAATCGGATTGAAAATATGGTTAACTCATGTGTGAACATACAACGTTTACGAGTACACTCATTCCATTACAAGGCGTCACTAAGGTATGGTATATACATGCAGGAAAGGAAACCTTTGACTTATCGAAGGATTGTCTTAAAATGATTTAGTCTGTAATTTGGCCGTTTCTTATATGTATAATCGCTAAAATTCGATATCACTATCTAACATAATTGGCTCTCGTTGCGTTTTGATATGAAAACATTACTGAAATACTAGACCATACAAACAAATTCAAACTGTTAAATTATATTTCTAAAATTTTAACTTTGATATCTTGATCTTTTTGCGGCTGGTTGCGTTAAATATCTTATTTGTATCACCTGTTAGTTATTTCATCATTCTTTCTGTTAGGTTAAAGACACGAGACTCTCTCCTCACATGTTAAGATGGTTTGATCATGAGATGCACAGAAACCGTGATGGGGTTCACACGGCCGGGGTGTGCATGGCAACAGCTGAGCGGCAGATTTCTATTAATAGCCCCAGCATGGATTCCGTCGAGGCACGTTATTATCGTTCAGCTTGAGGAAAGACCTCGATGACGGTATTGATTGAACACCGTGGGTGCTTATATCATTGTCGTTACATCGACAGTAGAATGGTTTAGATGGGATTAATAGCATGGGTGCGTATGTGGGGGTCATAGAGTGGCGATACAGCAGTTTTAGCGTTTTTAAATCCCGTTAACAGATTGGAGTGACGACAGGATAGATAGCAGATATCTGGAGTGTAGTAAATGTGGTTTTTACGACGTTGCCGTGAGAAGGAACATAAACAGCTGAGTCCAAAACGTGCTGACTTGTTCATTCCTGCGAATGATTTCTGACCCTGGTTTATGTGGAGCATACCGTAGCCCTCCATAAGTCAGCTGTGTATGTTTATACGGAATTGTCAACGTACACTTTAGTACTGGCTCGTGCCGCGACCACATGTTTGGTGTCGGGAGAAATCCGAGCGATGTGGCCTGCTACCACAATGCGTGCAAACCCTATAGCACCATTGAAAACCTACCCAGGTCCTGTGTCTGACCCTGTCAAACAGCGATGTTTATTCTGTGCCACTGAAGGCTTTGTGTGCTGAACGCACAAAACAATCCACAAGCAATTTCAGCTGCGCATTTATCCTAACATTGCGTTTCAATATGCACTTCTGTACGACTAGCCTCCTCTTGTACATTAGAGACTGCTAGGGTTTTTACTGATAGGCTCGAATTTAGGACTCAGAAGTGCTTCACTTGACGGATGGGTGCCACTCCCAAACGATTTGAAACAAATTCTTTGGGGTAAGCAAAAACGCCCAGACCAGTTGGGAGGGTCAATTTGCGGTTAGCTTAAATCATCCTGATAGACAGTGCTCCGCCCGCAGAACGATTCTTATGTACCCCATGGTTACAAATTAGTTCTGCTCTGTTTACTGTCAAGTCAAAGGTCTTCCTCAACTGTTAGGAGGTCGGCGCATAGGCAGCACGTTTGCGTGTCCTTCAAATAAAGAGGTATCCAAATCAGCTTTAACTACTATAGCAAATTTGAGCAACGGAGGCAGCTATAGGGAGTCGATGCCACATAAAGTAACAATTTCTAAAGAATAGATTATTTCAGTTTTCTTGGCAGAATCAGTATATGGGTTGGACATGAGTGGGATACGAGGTGGGACAGCCAATATACAGTTTATTAACTAGACTGCACGTCGCGGCATTACTGAAGAATAGGCACGTGAGGAGGAAAAAGAAAACACGTACACTGGAGAAGCTTTTTCGTGGAGCCCATGTATATATAATTTGTCCATTTCAATAAATACTAAAATGGCCTGTAGTCATACTGGTAAATAAGCGTTATGTTGGCAAATGGACGCGGCCATGTATATGTGGCCGTGTATATGTACATCTCAGTTAATGGGAAAGGTATTGTATGCAGGCTTTAGACATTTTTAACCAGATTTTAGAAAGATAATGATACATCAGTCGCCCATAATGATCCACTTGTTACCAATGGCTACATTCCGGTCGTTACCATAAGCTATGTAAGGCATTGTTTTACGTCAATAATATCCAAAAGTAGTACCAGGGGTTTTCCGGAATTTGAATCACTCCAATAGAGCGGAGGACCCTCAAACAGGATTGAGCTTGATTACGAAGTGCCAATGGTTATTGAATTACAATATAATCATGTGTAGGTCATTACAAGAAGTAGGGAACATGTAGAGCAATCCCAGAAGTGTTATATGTTAGGGAAAGTGTCTATGGTACGGCAATAACATTCTCATCGTTCTGACAGATCTATGCCTCTTCATGCCATTGCGTGAGTTATGGTACCAGCTGATGTAAAGGAGGCCAGAGTTTAGCAACCGTCCTTAACTCTCGACCTCGTGTTCTTGTTTCACGTTCGTGACAAAATAGCACGCTAGGGTAGAACGTTTTCAGATGGATTCAAAATAGCAGGGTTGGTTTATCTTGAGGAAGCTCAATGGTTTGAAGAAGATATGAAGAGAGCAATGACAGATATTCATCTGATCCGAAAAATTTCAAGTAAATCAAATCGCTGTCATAGCTTTCAAGGGCGTGATCTCTAGGGTTGAATGGTGACATCGTTCTGCTTAGTTATGGCCAGTCGAGTCCAAGCGGCGCCGATGTGGTATATATATATGTATTTAGGCCGATCTCTCTTGTCAGAGTCCAATGCCATGATTGCTCGAAGGGACCTTTACATAATCAAAGGCAACCTGATACTGTTTGGAGTTATGATACTCCAATACTTGCAAGAGGACAGCAATATAGTTATTTTCAACATTTGCTTTTGATTTGACAATGGCAAAGTGAGAAGTATAAGAAGTAGCTTAGCTACAGAGGTGACCGAAATTTAACCATAACAACTTTCAAAAATATATTTCTTCAATTTCTGTCACTCTATCTTCGGTGGTTTTGACGTAGCTAAGATTATAATTCTTCAGATGTGGTTTGATGCATAGTTTTTTTCTCAATTGTTGAAAAGTACTTTTTATTCCACGAAATGTGAATGCTTGTGTTTGTGCATCTGTGCATCTGTGAGAGAATGCTCATGTTTAGGGTGTATAGTATATTACGTAATCTCTATGCTGTTGTCCATTCGAGGACAAGCTTAGAAAATGGGCACTACTGAATGTTGTTGGTTCTTGTATCATGAACTAGTGTGTCTGAAACTTCACTTTGAATATAGTACTTACGGGGTGTTGCGACAGTTATAACAGTCTCGGTCTCGGCGGAATCTTCATAATGTCTTCTTTCCGTATCCACTAGGTGGTAGTTATAGCTGGCGGGCGAGTCTCCCTGGAAGGCTAACAAGTAAAAAAGGCACTTCATCAAATTGGGACTTCGCAAATACCCTATTGAACATTGATCAGTGCTAATTTGTACAGTACAGGCATCATACGATACATGAATTTTGCATACTACATATAAAGTCCATCAGGCCCTGGTACCTCTAACAAGAAAGCTGTATCTTTGCAAAGAACCAAGCTAAGTTTGTCATATAAAAAAGTAACTATTAGGATTTCTTCAATAGGCGATGAAAGGGTGTCAGAAAGATTTAATTTAAGGATTTGTAACGTTAGTCTGCAGGACTCAGAGAAAAAGCGATACATGGATACGGAAGTATAGTACAATTCATTTTCGTACCACATGTTGCTTGTATGACAAAATCATACGATGCCTGGTTGTATCATAATGCATAGAATCACGACATACCTTAGGCATGTCGATAATTGCGACGATTGCACAACGATTGTTAATTCAAAGACCTTCGAACAACGAGGTGGTCGCTTTGACAAACATAACCGATAGCTCGGTAAACAGAGCTCAGATAGCAGTAACTGTTCCAAATGATGCAACTATCAACTCGCCTGGGACGTGTAGAAATTGGCACTGGGGATGATTGTGGATATTCTTACTGAGCTAGCTATGCTGACCACTAAAACAACAGCAGTAAAACAACACGGAGCAATGGTAGGTATTCCATTCCAATCGTCGTTAGTATCTGTAGCTTCCAGGCAACACTGGCTACTTGTGTGTGTGTGTGTGTGTTTTATCGTAGAAAGTGGGGTGTATGTGAAAGAGCCAGACCTACCTTGTGTAATGTCTTCTGCAGATACGATATTTCCTGACCTGTCCGGATAAAATCCATATTGATCGAGAAGACTTTGCATGGGTGGCGCTCTTGGAAGGGTACGATTTCTGGGGATGGTTGGTGATCTCTTCAAACCAAGTTTATCAAGAATGTGCTTTTTTAGGGTTTCTACTCGCATCTCTCGTTCCTGTCCTCGCGTGCAGGCAGCGCCACACTTCGATGTCTCTCCCGGGGGCCCTGTTGCTTCTTCCCCGTACGCAGTCGTCGGTACTGCCGTGTCTACCGAAGACCCGCTTGGGCGCTCCCGGGTGCTGTTCACGTTCACCTCTTCCGATGTTGTCCACTGCAGGACCTCAATGTCGACGTCGTTGGCGTGCATATGCATGCAGTAAACTAACGGTAGAATCGTGTAGACTAGAGTTTGGTGGAAAAACATGGTGGTTGATGGTGTTGGCTACAGAGGCGTCCGTCCCGGAGAGTTCCTAAGCACGCTGAACAGTGGCACCCAGCTAGTGGCATGCGAGCGACTCTCTGACTGACACGGTGCTTTATAGGGAGCGGGTAGACTATTCATTGTGAGCTGATAGGGGGGCTGTGGACCAATCCATTGTGTCGTTTGGCCCAATCATCTGATCCCAAGCGCTGACAAGCTGCCAATCACGTTGATATGGCGACAAGGGGGGAAGAGTTCAGTTCACTTGTGCCTCGTAACATTCCCACTGTGTTCTGTACTTTGTACAACGTCGCACCAAGTCTCGATGAAAACAAACCAAGTTAACTTCTCCATTTTTAGCCCCTTCTTTTCTTTGAAGTCGCTATGAAGTGCATACCTTAACGACGTAATATCGGAGTTTTGGCATTCTTTCACCCCTATCTCGTTTGTGCTTTGACCGCGACCGCTTCCTTTCCATGTACCGGCCTGACCTGTCTTACGCATCGCTAATTACATGAAGAATCAGCACATTTTCTCAGGTTTCCCTGCCAAGTATGACTAATTGTTTGCTGGTCCGTTAACAATGAATGTTTGAAAGTCTGTCACGATACGATCTACTCACTTAATCACTGCCATTGCAGAGGTACACATTGACTTGTATCGTCCAACACGTTCTTGTCATTCTGATAAACGCTGGACACCTCGCCCCACATTTTCAGCTTGCATCATTCGTACGTATTGTAGCTTTCTTTCTATTGAGCGCTTACCACAGGAAAACTCTCAAGCACTCGCCACACTTCATGGCAGTTTACGAAGTGATACTGTCACTTGTCGAGCTGCTTTGTTTGCTTTTACATATAGTTTGCTTAACATTTTCACCTTACGGACGGTAGACTGCTGTTACTGTGCATGCCATGCCACCACCACCCATGTGAACGGTGACCCAATAAATTTCTAACGAGTCGAGGGACAATATAGATCGGACCGGTCCCATAGTCTAAAGCATTCTTTCTGCAGGGGAAGCATGCTGGTAATGTCAGCTATCTAGAAGAGCTATTCTCTCCTATTGGAGATGCGTACACAGTATTGGTTGGAAACGTCTTCTGTCCCTATACCTAATTCCGGGGTACTCACATTGTTCAGCCGGTATTGTGCTAGTACTTTAGAAATGGGTCAGCTTTTGTTAACCGTGCAGTTGCGAAGGCATTGTATGCATGCAGTGACACTGTATGTACCGAGGTATTCAATCTATTCAGTAAGGAATGACCACTATATCCATGCTATGAATCTATGGTATCTTAACACACAGCATGGTGTCTGCACACGGTTCAAACGTTCACAATTAATCAATTTGTTAAGACATAGTCTGTACACGCTGTACCGTTTTGTGCCGGTGCCTGGGGGATTGAGTAAAGAGGGGTGTGGGGTTTTCACTGCTCTTTGACCAGTGCGGTTTGTGGTTTCCTGACTACAGGCGTTACGCGACTCCCTCTCAGTGATCCACATCAAATCTAGCTCGAGTCCTCAGGATCTTTCAACTCAATTCATGTAAATGTGCCATTACAATGATGAATCAATATCCTTATACACCATCGACCGATATATTTTATACACTTGTGTACATGTAGCACAGCACGGCTCTTTCATTATGACAGTAATGTGAGTACAGTGACCTTGACATTGTGAAGCTCAGCAAAACAAGTAGAATTTTTCCTTCAAAACATCTTGGCTTGCTCTGTGGTATTCCAGGCCAGTATTGTCGGGGAGAGAATGTATATTTGAAATCTGAAGTTGAGCTGAGAGGCTACAAATTACCAGTCAAGGCGTTAGTTCCTGTGATCAAAGGGAACCATTGTGTAAAGGAGCGATAACCCGTGTTCCAGAAATGCCTGATGCAATGGCCTTAACATTCTTGGCTGCAAACTTCGATACTAATAATAATCCATTTATCTCGTCACGTACTGCCAACTACTAGCACTTCTTTTAGTTGGACTTTGGACTCACCATAGCCATACAAAACATCAAAGTTCTTGGCAATGGGTTTCTACTTTATCTGTATCTGTTACGATGACTGTAGACAATATGTGTAGTAAGCTAAGGAACGCAGAACAGATCCGCCAACGTTAGCGATTTTAGCTGCACTTGCTCAGTTGACTTTGGTCTCATACAAGGCCATGCAAATATTGAAACCACAATGTAAATTTACTTAACTGTGCAGAATTAAATCATCAGTCGCTAGCAATGGCATTCAAATCGATTGAAAACTAAACGAATCAGTCGATGTTTCGATACGAGCTAGCAGATATCGTTCCCAAGTACAACAAACTAAGATACTACTTTATCAATGATAACCTGATTGTGTATTTTGTATATCTCATAAGGTTGTGGTTACTATCTTCAAGCATATGTATTTTAATTAACGATCGAGAGGGTATCGGGCGTATTGCTTCCCAAAATGTCCTTTTCGCAGACTTGTCGGTCGAGCTATTTTTCTAGCCTCTACCAGGCTCCACAGGCTGCTGGAAAAAATAGTAGTAGTTGGGCAAATAGACTGAATATTATGCCAGAGAAATACAATTTGCAACCTAGCAAATAGCATCCTAGGTTGCAAATTGTACTCCTCTGACTGGCTAACTCCCCAGGCATAATATCCAGTCTATTCGGCCAATTTCTACTATTTTTCCAGCAATCTGTGGAGCCTGGTAAAGTCTACTATTGTCTACGGTGTGACGCCAGCTTTAAAAGTGGTGTTTTTTTTTCTCAAATACATGGAAAAGAACAGTAATCAGACCAACTCCCCAAAGAAAGACCTGCGGTCGGGCATGACACTTTCCTCGGTCACACCCTCCCCACCTGCCCACCATCAGTTCTCACTTCTCCCTAGCATACATTTCGGTTTTGTTGTGCGTTACAAAGTCTTGTTTATGTCAACTGTAACATGGTAGAAACTGCATGGTGTCAGGGAAAGACACCCAAGCCATCTGTTGTAGCCTCCCTTGCAACTCTCAGGCTGACCGTAGCGTTATCTTGGCTAGAGTAAAACTGTTTCCAGTGTTTATCTCCGGATATGGGGATGACATCTCAGCCTACTACATACTGACTAACGGTGAACACAGTTATCTAGTTACTACTGTAAACGCTATGTGTATCTTAGTAATGTCCATCTGTGTAGATAAACCAACGGATAGCTTCTATCGTAACAAAATTACCACGTCAGAAGCTATGATGGTTATATAGATTGAAAGGCGATTGAATATTCCTAATGTTACGTCATAATCTCATAACAGTAAATATCTAAGCAATGTAATTTAAAGACCCAAAAGTTAACCCAAATTGTGCCGACTTGTATCTTGCCATAGGTGACAAAAGGTATAAGTCATAAGCATCTGCTGACCCATCTAAAAGTTTCTATCTGACGTTTAAGGAAACATTATTTCGTTACGCAGATATACTGAAACCACGTCAGATAGATCTGTAGTTGTCGAGCTGTTGTTATCTATTCCGAAACATCGTATGTCAGGATGTCTAACCTTTGCATTATGCTTCTTTGTTGATTCACCTCTGTGCAAGAGACATTAACATATCGTAGCTATTGTCGAGTAAGAACTTTAAGTGACCACACATAACAACGGGTATATATCCCTCTGCGCTGTCTCCAACTTGACAGAAAACATACCCATGCGGACAAAGGAAAGAGGGACAGAAAACACCTTATGACCTCCCACAACTTGGCGTACAGTCAAGATGTTCTCTGGATCAATCCTGCTGACATAGGCATGATTCGGAAGCCAACAATACCTGCAATCTGAGTTAGATAGCCAACAATGCCTACAATCTAACTTAGATTCCAGATATTAGACACTGTTGGCTTCCAAATACAACTCCAATCATGCCTATGTAAGCAGTATATGTATTGACACAGAGGACATCTTGAATGTACGCCAAACTGTGGGAGGCCACAAGATGTTTCCTATCCCTCTTCGTTTTCGATCCACAACAAAAGAAGTGCTGATACTAAGGCGGCAGACACCAGGGCCATTGCACCAAGAAAGTCGCCAAGACGTCCCTTAGTCTAAAACAACAAAGTTTTGAAGATAAAACGCGGTTTGTACATACCAACGCTAGTCAACGGCTTAAATAGATACTGTGGAGAAAACCGCACTAGCAATAAAGTGCGATGTGCTAATGTAAAACTGCAATGCATTTCTCTAGATCTTGGTAAGATTTTGGCAACTATTCAATGACACAAGCTACAATACTGTATTTCAGTTTTAACGCACAGAACTGACAGAAATGGGAGAGTTAGTAATCTTTCAAAGCCAATGTTTTGGCTAGAATATACAGAGAGTAGATAAATCGCTTCTTCTTACGTCAAGATACAGTCCTCATAGTCACAATAGAAGAATTGGATATCAGGATGATGTGTGAACAACAGGGTTTTGGAGCTAAAATGCGGTTTGTACATACCAATGCTAGTCAACGGGTTAAATAGATACTGTGGAGAAACCCACCCTAGCACTAAAGTGTGATGGGCTAATGTAAGACCGCAATGCATTTTTCTTGATCTTGGCAAGATTTTGGAAACAATTCAGTGACACAAGCTACAATACTGTATTCAGTTTTAACGCGCAGAACTGATAGAAATGGGACAGTTAATCTGTCAAAGCTAATGTTTTGGCTAGGATATACAGAGATAGTAGATAGATCGCTCCTTCTTTGTGTCAAGGTACACTCTAGTCCGGGTGGCTCCGAAGAGGTATGTGACACAGTCTGAAAGCGATTACTGTCTTGGTCATGGACAATCATGTAAAACGTCTATGTCATCATCATCATCGTTCGGCTGCGGCGCAGGCGACTGCAAGAGCCCCCCCACTGCCCCTTGTCGCGAGCAAGGTTGGCTATCTGTTTTTCCGACAGTTGGTCTATGTATCTATTCAAGACTCAATAATTTTGCTCTCGCATCAGTTAATCATTTCAACATTGGATGTCAGAGTTGAGAAATTCCTAAATAAATAAATTAGAACCGAACAAGGTTGTATTGATATGATTAGGTGGTAAACCTGTATCGTAAACCTGCATCGTACAGAAATAGCACGAACCATATGCTATTTTGGTCCTCACAGTCACAACAGAAGAATTGGATATCAGGATGATGTGTGAATTCCTTGATTAGTATTCCCAGTCCCAGCGTTTCATGTGATCCAGGGAAATGCAGAAACAGGCACGACCTTCAACTTTACAGTGGTGAACTTGACATTATATCAAGGTCGTTCCTTGAGATAACAGGATTACAGAGGACTACGAAGGATATCCTTTCTCACGGATAAGCTTTCAAAAGTTATCTAAGGACACAGCCTCTCGGAAATGATTTCCACATTGGCTGCCCAAATCTCGTTCCGTATCGTAATACATAGCTGTAAATGTTGAAAGAATGTGGCGTTCAAATTTCTGTTATGATCGAAACAGATGAAAAATGTTTAAATATTTTCAATTACGAACGAACCATCTGCCGAAGTGGTAAATTGAAAATACCACATGTGGTTGTTTAAATAATATGAGGAATATAACCAACAAGCCAAATACGATTGCAGCAAACTGCTATCTCACAGCAGGTTCGTATTGGACTTTAACAAATAAAGTTATTAACCGACACCTAATCAGTCTTTTAATATATCTGTTTTGGTCGTATTTACAATCAATGGGAGAAGTATCAGTTTGAAGTATCGTTAATCCATTACAGATGTAGTGTATAATATACACATAAGAGGACAAATTGACATTGACATTGACATTGGCCTCATGTTATCCCTTATTTACACACGAGTGATTTCTGTTGAGTTAGCAGCAGGTTTCATTTGCAGCCTGATTAAGGCTATCCGCTCCCGTTGGTAAGCTTTTGGCAAGTGCCCAAACGGCACGAGCCGTCAGACCGGTTGACACTTTTGCACCGAAATCTTCGAAGTCAGTGGATTTAGATTAAAGACTAATTGACAATTTGATCATCCCGAAAAATTTACTCCTAAGCAATTCTGGACGACTGCTATAACGTAGGTGAAAACCGTACGTGTGTGTGGTCTAGATATATGTGTTAATATAGGTAACAAATAAAGTCATCGTCGTCTTTAAAAATTCTTATCAAGACATCTATAGTGAAATATCCAAACATTTGACCTTTTGGCAGCCATCCTGCCCCAAGGGTGAACCTTAGGAAAAACAGCAACCGTGACTTATCTGTTCACAGAGTTCAAGGAGCTCACCTAACTGGAAAATAAGACACTCCAACCTACTTCAGAGTCGGCTGGTTACGAATGGCAACGTAGCTGTGGTCCATCATTTACCTGTCAGCGTTTCCCAATGGTTCTGTAAGCCTGGCTTCTTGGCAACTACGCAGTGCAGGTTTTACACATGTTAATGATAACATCCGGGATACCTGGAACTGCAACAGAAGTGTGACGACAGCAACGGGGTCAAAGGTTGCTGGAAGTCGGTACCGGCCCCCGTCCCGTGTTAATTGTAACCACTTCGTTTGCCGTTACTGAAAAAAAGACATGTTAGACGCGAAAGAACGTAAAATTTTCCAGGAAATGTATGGCAACAATAAGACGAATAATGCAAACGTCTCCGTGACTACAGAAACCGAGGATGCATTACTGTCTTACGTCATTTTGATATACTTTTATAATATTATAAAAGAATGCTGCCTGTGATGATTGTACAAGGTCAACCTCCCCCCTCCTCATATGGGACGCATCGGACACGTGTTCCATAAAAACGATGAATTTATGTAGGGTATGTTTGTACCTATTCTGAGCAAAGATCTATATTTAGACCCTGTATGTGGGTTCCAAAATAAGACGAATAATGCAAACGTCTCCGTGACTACAGAAACCGAGGATGCATTACTGTCTTACGTCATTTTGATATACTTTTATAATATTATAAAAGAATGCTGCCTGTGATGATTGTACAAGGTCAACCTCCCCCCTCCTCATATGGGACGCATCGGACACGTGTTCCATAAAAACGATGAATTTATGTAGGGTATGTTTGTACCTATTCTGAGCAAAGATCTATATTTAGACCCTGTATGTAAATAATCATGTTTAAATGTGTGTTTTATGGACACATGTTGGAGATTTCAAGGACAGGTCATGTCACTTTGTGTGTCTTTAAACTTTGCATAAAAGTCGCGAGAGACTATGAACGGGGACAGGAAAATAAAAGAGTTCACAGTAGAGTTCACAGTAGCAAAGAGTCTTGAAATTGTCTTTGTCACAAGATAACTTGATAGAATCATACATTTCAATCATATATATATTTGATATATATATATATCACCAGTAAAAGATCATATTTGTGATGCCTGAAAGATTGCCGCCAGGCCCAGGGTACAATACACCCATGTCGTGAAATATTTTCCTTTTTTTTACAGAATGGCGATTTGGGTAATACCATATTGCAAATCTACTTACAAGAACGTTATTTTACAGACAAGAAACCTAAATCGAAAAGAACGTAATTGTTGATTTATTTTCGATAACACTTTTGTTCCATGACGCCTCTGGCGATAAAAGCTAACCTTGTTTATACAACTGAAGGACAAGACCTTTAAAGCTCTTTAAGGCTCCATATCCCTACCGGCTCCTGCCTACCAGATGTAGTTCTTGCCCAGATGTCCCAGTTCTCGATCTCTGAGTGGTTTGTTTAAGCATCGCCTCTAGGGGACGAGCTCCAGGTCCGGGAGCTTGACCATTTCCTACGTCATTTCAGGACCTTTGTCCTCCTTGTGTTACAGGATCACCAAGTCTCGGGGTACCCCGGGTGCTTCGTTCTGGTGTCAAAATAAACAGTAGTCATCTGCAGGGTTACTGTCCAATCCGTCATTTTGTCTTAAGAACCTTAAGCGATTAGTTGATCGATTTACCAGAAATGAGAAACAGATTTCGAATTCAAGAACGCTGTTAAAGTGGGTTCCATACACAACTTCACAGCGTCCTTCTCCAATGTGGGTCTTCCTGCATAATAGGGCCTATCATGTATGACGGTACAATGTGACTGAACTGAACATGTGACATCAGAATATAGTACTCTTTCTATCCACGAGTTATTCGGAAAGGTTATAATCCCCCACGACATCATCAAGCCCTTCTTGTGCATTGTTGTACCCGTAATGCTGACTTTGCGAAAGTATAAGCTTGACGAATCCTTTCCAAACGGTGTGAATAGGGCCGGGGGTTGAATTATAGCAAGGCCAAAAGGCAACGATATCAATGTAGGAAGGAGGTCTGCCTACACACTTTTGATTTGGAAGTACAGTGCTTAAGTTGGTGACGTTTGGCAAAGGGAGTTAGCAATATTTCAAAGGTCATATCAAACTAGATTTTGTTTCCAAGGGTATATGGTACACCAGGTGTACATAATAAGGCAAGAAATTTTCAATATTGCAATGGTCGACCGGTCCTACCGTACATAGTCCTTCAAGCTCAAGCTACATAACCTGCAATTACATACAATTGTTCCTATATTAGACATCGGATGCAAATACTGACCAAAGAAGAAAACCATTTCGTTAGAAACGACCAATGCTGACGTTTCCTATTAAAAAGTGTGATTTACTCTAAGTGATCCTTGTGTGCCATCGCTCCACAGAAATAGGACAGCCAGGATTCTCTCTGCCCTAGTGGAGGCGTCCCTTTGCCCACAATTTTATATCAAATGTTCAAACATCGTGAAAATGTTCTTAAGAAAGGACACTGACACTATCAAGATCATGCCAACCCTCTGTCACGTAGATTTATACAAGCAACAGTGATGAACACTGAAAAGTTCAAAAGGGTATCTGGGTGAAGAGGTATTTTATACCAGTGTCATCGTTAAAACAGAGATAGATTGGGTGAGAAATCGTAGGAGACATTTCCTCCAAGACATGTGCATTGTGTCTTTCTGCGCTGTTCACAAAAGCGAAACGACACATGTGACAGCCAACAGAAAAGGCTGACAGCTCCTTGATAGCCACTCCATCAGCTACAAAAGCCACGGCTGTTTTAATCGGTTCCGAGCGAGTGGCTTCAAAAGTACGACTGCCAGGCATGGTGCCAGAAAATTTAAAAGGCTGTCAGTTTTTCTTTTCTGCTTACCCTTTCCGCGTGGAGTAATTGTTCATTCACTGCATTCTGGCATGTAAAAGCAAACAGGTCAATCGACGTTGACCCGTGCTGAGCCAGGCCCTTCAGGCTCTAATAGCGGGGACATGGGAAGGGAGACAGAAATCTAGAAAACTGCCTGATAACTGCTAGAACAACATAGGAAAGCACCAGTGCTAAGATTACGCAGTGTAGAAGTGTAGAGTGGAAACTCTGAATCAGTATGTTAAACTCTTGCTATATATGATATATCTAGTAAATTGGTGATTGGCACTGATATTTTAAGAGCTCACGTACATGTACCTTTGCGAAGAAAACCTGTGTGATTGTTACACTTGTATTGAAGACAGCTGTGGCGATAAGAAGTGGGTTGGAAACACACAGTGTTCCTATGGTAGCCATGTTTCATAATGACACAGGTCGTTCGGGTCACTCTGTTGGCAATCGGGCAGAACTCCTCCAGATGGAGAGGCCATTACAGCGCGGAATGATCGCTCACCGGAGAGATGTACCAGCTGATGGACGCAATCAATCTGTGCTCCTCAACAAGTGACCAGGCCCTTAAACAAGCCCCTGTCACACATAGCCGAATATGGCCTCCCGAACACTAGCTGAACTCCACCCAACCATGGTTAGGAGTAGGTCGGGAGCAAGGTCGGCTGGTGTTCGGCCGGGTCGGCTACTGTTCGGCTGCGCCAGCCGAATGTTTCAAAATGTTTCAAACTTTCGGGTGTGGACGGGAGGTTCGGCCATGGTTGGCTGGTGTTCGGGAATAGGTCGGGGCGTGGTTGGCAGTCAAATTTGAATCAAATTTAACTCAAATTTGATTAGAAAGGCAGGCGTGGCCTAAATCTGGTCAGACTGCTCCCTTATTTCAACCAACCTTGGTTGGCTGCCTTTCGGGGGAAGGTTCTAACTGTGTGAAAGGGGCTTTAGCCATACAATGATTATAGATGGTTCTACAGAAAGACCTCTCTATCTGTTAGCCCAACCGACTACCCTAAATGGTCTACATGGCCTTTGTGGTGTGATAGAAAATTGACGTTTATGGCCGTGACATTGACAGAAGTCTTAGTTATCTGATTTTTTTCTTTCAATGCAATTCATTGGATACAGTTTTTAAACACCACATGGAACAACAATATTACTGAGACAAATCAAAGTAGCTTTTCCAAATCCCATTGAAGAATTATGTGGTCTAAAGAAGGGATTTGACAAGGTAAGGTTCGTTACTATAACAATTATGTGTTTAGCTCTCTCTTGGGTCCAACTCGAAGTGTAATGCTTCTTTGTTCGATTGCTGTTAATGCAATGCGCTACGGCTCACTCTTTATATAGCCAAGCACACAGGGGTACCCGTATTCTTCTCGATACGTGTAGAGGTTTGACGCCTGAGGCTTACACAATACCGAAAATAAAAAAGATGTTCAGTTCGTGTAGTCTCCATATACGAAAGTCGATTGGTATCGAAATGCAGTAGCATCGCAGCTTAACTATCGCCCTAGCAACAAGGCAGTATCTGTCACGCTCTCTCCCCAACATTTAAATGTCACCCAGCTGGACGGGTGAGCTCAGGAGTACGAAGGACCATAGGTACAATGCGACAAGCCTTCACCAGGGCATTTCTCTTCGTTCCACACCCATTTCTCTTCGTTCCACACCCATTTCTCTTCGTTCCACACCCATTTCTCTTCGTTCCATACCCATTTCTCTTCGTTCTACACATATTTCTCTTCGTTCCACGCCCATTTCTCTTCGTTCCGAGACACGATTTTAACCGCTCCACAACCATTTCTAACCGCGCCGAGGCAAGATTCCAACCGCTCCGAGGCAGGATTTCTCTTCGCGCCACGGCAGGATTTCCCTTCGCGCCGAGGGAGAATAACCTCTAATCCCAGGCTCGTGTACAGTGGACGGTCCCCAATGGGTCAGGGGTCATGTCACCACATGCTATCAGTATCAAGAACGAAGGTGCACGTGGAAAGGTAGGTCTTTTTCATAACGTTACTTCTTTTGTGCGCATCCAGAGTTTTTGGAACGGATGGCCACTAAAATATTATCTGTGGACTTTTTCTTTGTTTCATTATGTCTACATTGTTTAGGATAGTAGTTTGGCTGTACAAATCGAGATTGATTACAATAATTACTTTTTGCTGTTATCAAAACATATCCCATTTGTCATAGCGACAAACAAACCAACAAACTTTTTTTTTTTTTTTTTACAGATCCTGGCTAGGGCATAGTTTGATGCAAGATGCAAGATGACTTTATTGGTGTTCGCAGTGTGTAACACTGAATTAAAACCAAATTTACAATAATAACAATTAGATAAAAAAAGTTAATGATAAAGAATATTGCCATTTTAAACGATAAGCACAGTTTCTTAGTATAGTTGTATATTGTTTGTTGAAGTTCTTGCAGATTAGCAGTAGGCGTCTTCATTGTCAAGACAAATCAAAGGGTATGAACAGCATTTTTGTTCATCTTAATGTCCATATATAGGCGTTAGTTTTCTCAAACGGATTTTTGTAACAGGCTTGACGTATGGCAGCCGACATGATCCGTATGCCAAATATAGCAGCATAGCTTAGATAGTCCCCTGAGTCCCTGACCCATTGGGGACCGTCCACTGTACACGAGCCTGGGTTTGGAGGTTATTCTTCCTCGGCGCGAAGCGAAATCTTGTCGTGGCGCAAAGAGAAATCCTGCCTTGGAGCGGTTGGAATCTTGCCTCGGCGCGGTGAGAAATGGGTGTGGAACGAAGAAAAATGGTTGTGGAGCGAAGAGAAATGGGTGTGGAACGATGAGAAATGGGTGTGGAACGAAGAGAAATATGTGTGGAACGAAGAAAAATGGGTGTGGAACGAAGAGAAATGGGTGTGGAACGAAGAGAAATGAGTGTGGAACGAAGAGAAATAACTGTGGAACGAAAGGAAATGGGTATGGAACGAAGAGAAATGGGTGTAGAACGAAGAGAAATGGGTATGGAACGATGAGAAATGGGTGTGGAACGAAGAGAAATATGTGTGGAACGAAGAGAAATGGGTATGGAACGGTGAGAAATATGTGTGGAACGAAGAGAAATGGGTATGGAACGGTGAGAAATGGGTGTGGAACGAAGAGAAATGGGTGTGGAACGAAGAGAAATATGTGTGGAACGAAGAGAAATGGGTATGGAACGGTGAGAAATGGGTGTGGAACGAAGAGAAATGAGTGTGGAACGAAGAGAAATGGGTGTGGAACGAAGAGAAATGGGTGTGGAACGAAGAGAAATGGCCTGGTGAAGGCTTGTCGCAGTGTACCTATGGTCCTTCGTACAGGAGACAGAGGTCGTTTCGCGATCCACCACGGTTCTATGTATCCTAGGGATGCCTATGTAACTTAAACACTATGGACGTAAAAAGGGTCATGCAAGTGCTTTACATCATTCAGCAGGGACAGACAGGAGGAGCTTGATGAATCGTACAAGATAGCATAGGGCACATCTCAAGATACTGTGTCAGGAAGCCAAGTAGGCCATCCGCTAGCGCTATGTCCTCGGAATCAGGTCATATATTGTGGATAATACAGGTTTGTGATCCATCCTATTCCAACATATAAAAAAGAAGGAATTATCAGACCCTTTCATCCACCCCGATCAGAGACGGAGGACGCCATAGACTATCTGCTTGAGTCACGTGTCCATACTATTTATAAAGTGACGTAATAGATGCAGCGGATTTATTCCTTGGTACATAGTATGTATTTATTAATCACTCGGAAAAAAGTGTCAAATCTTAAATTTTCGAAAAAGTAAATTGCACAACTTCACCAACGTCATTGCTATAATTCTTCATGGTTCACCGCAAGTTACTGTTCACGTGATGGTCACGTGATGAGGCTTGATGACATTCCTGGAAGTGAGCGATGACTTTGCATGGAATTATTGACATTGATGACAACGTAATATCTTCTGAAAATCTTCCCCTGACAACTTTAAGATGTATCACAAGAGTTTTAATAGAACTGCGTGTTTGCAATACCGCTTTAATTTCGAGACGACACATTGGCACATTTAACGCATATACTTTGTCCTACTAGCTAGGTAATCAAATCAGTATTAACCGGACGTAAAGGAAATGTATAGATAGGCCAGCACGTCGGGAGAACGTACTGCGCCTGAGCACAACCCTGATCATGATCTTTCACGTTTTTCGTTGGATGTTTGGTCAACGTTGCATCATAATTTTGCCTGTTGCAGACTATATCTTTTCCTATACAACATCTGAAAACTACAGACAGGCTGTCAACCTTATATGCTCTAATACAACCTTATATGAGACGTTCTGCCAAAGTGCTATGCACAATGCATTACGGGTTTCGCGCAGGTGCAGTACGTTCTGCCGACGTGCTAGATAGGCCTTGGTAATTGGGACAACATGCCTGCCCTACAAAAGCTACCTGAAGACGCGATCGGATTCCACATACAAATGGTTTCTAAGAAATTGCAACACAAACAAGAGTTCCGAGACCTCATACCTCCATGAAATATGGGCTTAATATGTAGATGCACATCGATTATGCAAATGACCTCTACATTAACATAATATATGCATGGTGATGTTAACTTTTAACTAACAAGTATGACATTCCCATCATTTACGACTAAGGAGTCATAGAAGTTTCAGATGATTATGCAAATTAGGCCCGTATTTGCATAATTGGCATCTGTTGATATTCCACCTGCCATAGATTATATACATTACATTATCAAAGTCCTATGATGTAAAACACTGAAATTACAGAATTTCCTCTTTAATTATGCAAATCTAGTCATAATTTGCATCTAATTATATACATCTCAGTCTAAGCTACCTACATACCAAAAATCATAAAAATACGTTTTTCCTTTCTGGACTCATCTGCTTGGAAAAATTTCGCCAGAAACCCTCCTGCAGTTCCAGCACAAGCTGCTAGGGGGACCAAACCCCACCTCTTATTTCTGACAGGAAAAGCTATCTTCTAAAAAATCAATACCATAGAATGTTCCGGACATAATATACATGTATGTGCCGTTTTGAACTTCTTGGTGGCGTATTCGGAGAACACTATATCTTATTTTTCGTGTGTCCTGTGTGAAAAAGTATCAGTCTATGTTGGAGGGAAAATTTTTCTGATTATAGAAATGTTTTGTTCTTACGCCACGTGGTAAGCGCGGCTCAGCGACCACCTGTTGGAATGTGCCGCACGCGGGCTTACTGATGTTCCCGCCAAATTGGCGGTCAAACGAGGCACCCGCGAAGCATCAAGGCGGCACAAGTACAGCTCTAGTTAGCATATTAGTATTTTGTTCTTTCTTATTAATCAGAATATTGTGAAAAATGTCAGGACACATGATGAGGAGACTGTTGGTTTATTTGAGTGAATGACTAGCCTAGTACCCACTGGGCACTTCTCAACATTTCTAGGAAGTAATATGTTACATGCAAATGTTTATCATCTTACTTTGGCCTTAAACTTGAAATTGTGACCGTGTAATAAAAGAATACGACATTGTAGACATTTTGCCAAAAATGATAATATGACAATAGGTCATACGTCACATGTTTTCCTTCGCATTTTACCAATATAGAAGTTGTCGAATCTACATTTATTTGTTTTCAGATTGATCAGTTTTCGATGTAATGACCACCCTAAACGTAACATGCTTTTACTCTACTTCAGTTTAATGTATGGGTGTACCCGGTGCTGTATTATGATTATTATCATTTTCTGTAATTCTGCTCATTTTATTTTCTTTATCAGTGGTGACATTGACATTAGCTAGAGTGTGACGCCACAATGTGATTATGGCAAAAATGCGAAGAGTTCTTGGAATCAATGTACGGAATATAAGGACGTCCTATGAAGATGGTTGTTCCTTTTCTGTCACTTCTAGCTTTACTCTCTTTTCTTCTGGCTCGTCGCCAGCATCTTTCTTTCCCCCCTGTTCTTTCTCATCCGTATCCTTCTCCTCCATTTTGGAGCATGATTGACTCTCTTCTCGTTCCCGGACTGAGGCCGCTGGGCCTTCTCGTTCCCTGCGTTCCAGTGCGTCCCGGTACTGTTGTAGGGACAGCAGCCTGGCCATCTCTTTGTCGCTTTCGCCGAACTTTGGCAACACGATGGCGATGTAGCCTTCTGATGTCGGCTGAAACAATAAAAACGAGAACATAAAATAAACAACATCATATTGAAAGAAGCAATAAACATCAGGCCCATTCAAGCATCCTGAAAAGAGACGGAGGACGTCATAAACTATCTGCTTGAGTCACGTGTCCGCAATCTTCATAAAGTGACGTGGTTGATGCAGTGGATTCCTTCCTTGACGAAGACTGGTGTCGTACAGTCGAAAATTTGGTCCGATTATTGCCAATAAATCAACTAATCAACTGAAAATTGACATATCAACTAAAAAAGTTCGTAAAGGTAGAGGTATACGTAGTCCCATAGCCTTTTTTTAGGCCGTAGGGGCAGTGCCAAAGGCACGAAGGCGAAGGCCGACCCTCTCCTTCCACCGCCTATACCCCAACCGAAGTCAAGTACCTATTGTGAGTCGAGGAAAGTAGTCCAAAGTGCTTTTCTCAAGGGCACAAGATCGATGACATGGCAGGATTCGAACTCAGGACCTCTGGGTTCAGGGCCAAACATACGGCACCCAAAAAAAGTTGGACAATCCGACAAATAAATATATCATAGCATACCAGTGATAAGTTAAGTCATGGAGGGACAGTAAAACACAAACATAACATAACAAGGTACAAGGATATACAAACGTTTACATGATGTACAGTGACTTAGGTATAACGCAACAGAAAGTTCCCCCGTATCATTGTACAAATTTTCTTGGTGGAATCTTCCCGACAGCCCGAGCACTTCAACCGTAACTCACGGTGACCTGGTGACCGCCTGGCCACCCCGACAACTCGGCGTAATAACTCCTCACCACTTAATCTGCTCTCTCATCGCCCTTCCACACCATAAAAGCCTCAGCCCGCTCTTTCATTTGCGCTAAATTGACCGTTAGATGGCTGTCGTTTCAAATCCTGATGTATGTCCTGCACATTCCAATCGCCTGTATCAGCGAGGTGCGCCTTTAAATCACACCACGCTCTGCACGTGCCTCCCATTCAAACGTCATCAATTACCCAACAGTCCCTCTGTCAGCAGTTTTTTAAAATAGTTATTTCGGGGTATAAGGTCATCGTAATTAATGTTATTTCTTGTGTAAAAATTATGTGCGCAGGGTCAGGACTTGAGTGTGATCTATCTACTGGTAAAATAAAATGAAATGAACATTTTTGCCGCAACGGTTTGCCTATTTTCCGTCAGCACCAGTAAGGCCACACTGACTTAATTTTATGGATGACATCCTCGGGAGACCCCAAAATTAATGCGAAAGGGCCAATAAAAAAAAATCCAGCAAAAAAAAAATACTGCTAAATCACAGGAATACAAAGCTGGTATTGCGAATTTGCAGTAGTACATAACGACTTTTCGACAAGCCGGCACAAGCTGGCCTTTTGCGGCATTTAGTAGTCGGCACTGTACTGAGTTCTGGAGCTCCGTGGAGCCTCAGTAGCCTGGGTGCCATCCTCCGTAGTTACCGCTACCGTGGACTACGGAGGATGGCACCCAGGTAAGAGCATCCTCGGAGGTAATTTTTTTGTGTGGAGAACAGGCGAAAATCAATGCGCGCGCGGATGTCATCCATAAAATGAAGTCAGTGTGGCCTAATTGACCGGCGGAACGAGTAATCTTGTCGATGTCACAGGCCTCGAAATTAACTTTTCTTCCTATTGTCCCAGCACTGTCCCAAAAATAAATTTCAATTGTCCCGAAGTGAGGATGAACTGTCCCAATCTGTTTTTTGGGAAGTATTCTATGACTTTAACTTAAGGTCAACTTTATTTTGCTTATGTTCACTCCCAGGCACACTATAATTGGAGAGTAGACAGGAAATTCGGCGGGACTTTCCGAATCCAAAAGCCGGGATGTGTGCCTGATAAACAAAAGAAGGGCTGACATTCTGATGTTGATTATTTTAGTATTACCCCAAAAATGTCCCAAAGTGTCTTTTTAGTTGTCCCAGCCTAAATTTTAGTGGTCAGGGGCCATTGGACCACCTTTAAAGGCATCCAATGCAGTTTTAGGCCTTGGAAACCAGATTTTTCAAAGTCAATATTTTAGTCACTTGTCTACATGCTGAGTTGAAACAACACTACCCCAATGTAAATCGACATTCATTGAGCAAAAATGCCCCAAAGTCTGACGAAAAACGGTTACTTGAAGGAGCCTACGCCGATTTTTAGGGTTCCACCCAGAAAATAAAAGACTCATCTTGGGGCTTGTTTCTGCAGTTTCAAAAGCCCAAAGTATGAAATACTGATTCAAATGTGCTAATGTGGGACAGCATGTCTCACTACCATACAGATTGCCTTATTCAGAATATTTCCAGTTTATGCGCCCTGAAAGTGCACTGGATGCCTTTAATTTCAAGCCCTGTTGTCAGTGGGTCCGATATGATGAATGTGAAGTCGATGGAGGGAAAACCCCCTTCCGCGGCGTAGCAGATGAGTGATGACGAAAGCCGTTAAGTCGTGATTGATGGCGATTGGCTGAGATGCCCCTGCAGGGGGTTGTTTCTGACGCACACTGTACGTACGGAAGTCGTTCATCAGGCCTAGGGCAATCGACGTCGCACGTGTGCTGCCTGCTAAGTTAGGAGAAAAATTAGCCTCCTCTGCAGACTTTCTTGCGGCTAGTGTTTTTTTTTTACTAGCCTGGGTGCTATCCAATTTGTCCGAAGGAGGAAATTAACCCTCCCGCGGACTGACTCTTCTGGCTAGCTATTCCCTTCTTTTGCCGAAGTCTACGATCCGTGCCCCCGTAGGAAGGCCTGGTGGAGGCTAAAAGAAACTAGCTCACCTCCACCAGGCCTTCCTACGGGGGTACGGATCGTAGACTTCGGCAAAAGAAGGGAATAGCTGGCCAGTAGAGTCAGTCCGCGGCCAGTCAAACCACAAGGCAGCCAAACTCCCCTGGCAAATATTCTCCCTATTATGGCCAGCGTAGTTAGTCTGGTAAAGACTAGATACAAACGGTGGCGCTGCAACACTAGCCGCTAGAAAGTCTGCGCACGAGGCTAGAAGGAAGCGGTCAGGTGGTCGCTGGCCTAGTTACCGACCGAACCTGCTCCGGAGAGATGCTGCTATGGAGGAAACTGTAACGTTATTACCTTCGCCAAGAAGGTTATGTTTTCGTGGCCGTGTGTCTGTGTGTGTGTCTGTCTGTCTGTCTGTGTGTCAACAGCATAACTCGAGAAGGCTTGGATGGATTATCTTGATACTTGGTAGGTGGGTAGGTCTTGATGAGACCTCGAAGTGATTAGATTTTGGGCCCCCTGGCGGCTTGTTATGGTACTGCAGCGGAACTTCCGGTTTTGATATCTCGTGATCTGGGCATGCTAGGGTGATGATTTTTAGAGGGTAGGTAGCTCTTGTGCTCAGGAAGAAGTGACGTCAGTTTGGGCCCCCTAGCGGCTTGCTCTGGAACTGCAGGAGCCTTTGTATGAAAATGTTTAAAAAAAAAATAGGATAACTCAATAACCGGTAAACGGATCGTCTTGATATTTAGTATGTAGGTAGCTTACGTGATGCTTGACATAATTAAAAGACAATTATGCAAATTAGGATCTAATTTGCATAATTAATAAGGGAATTCTATAATTCAGCTACCTTCCATGATAGGACTATTATACCTTGTGACATGTGTAATTAAGAATGAGAGGAACATTACCATATATTAATTATGTAAATGAAGACCTAATTTGCATAATTAATGAGAAAATACTATGATTCCATAGTGGTTGATGTTGGCAATTTCATACTTGCGCATTTCGAAGTTGACTGGAGGTAATCATCATTCAACATAACTTATTCAAATCAGCACCTCATTTGCATAATTTATGAGGAAATGGTAGAATTACCTTCTTTGTTAAGATAACACTGTCATTGGGAGGAGAATATGATGAACTGATGCAATTCATGCAAATTAGGATCTTATTTGCATAATTAGGGGAAAAATCTATAATTCGCCGGTCATAAAGGATAATCTCATATGGCGAAGGTATGAGGTCGTGGAACTCTAGTTGTTGCTTATACAGCAACTGATGCGTATCCGAAGGACCTCATCAATAAATACACTACGTTTTTGTAATCTATATACGATGGACATGTATGATCATAAATAAATAAAATAAATGATCAGTGACATACATGTATAAAGGCAACTGTACTGTGCTTCGAAAAAGAACCTCTAGACCCATTTTCGTCTGAACAGAATGATTCAATGAAGGTGCATAGAATTGGAAGCCACGCACTTAGATCATAAGTACATGCATATCTGGGACTACCCTGGAGAAGCCAGACTGTTTCAGGGCCTACACCGGCCAGCTCCTCGGCTCCAGGGCCACCATGCCCCCAAGGAAATTTTACCACAGCCCCCTGAGTCAGTTAGACCCTGTGCAACCTATATATTGCTGCAAAATGATACATTGACGATATAATACTGGGATCTACATGTATAATATAAATCTTAAGCCATAGCCCTTAGCATATTGTATTGAACGAATCTGCTTCCATAAGCTACATGTATCATTATCGGATTGGGCATGGGAAAAGCGTGAAGAGAATGGGTTAGTGTGAGGTCATCAAGAGGTCAGGTAACTGGGTCATGACGTCAGCTCCAAGCAGATGTAGTGCCAGCTCAGTGTTTATGCATGTTTTTTTGTTCTAGGAGGAGGCAAAGAGCTAAAAATGTGGACCACTACAAAAACAGACAAGGACCTAAGAGTAAAAAAAAAAAGAAATATCAGCATGCGAAATACTAGGTTCCATATTTTGCTTGGTGCAGCCTATTTCTACATGTCTACACCCATGTAGCCCAGTGCACTACCTAAATTTTGTGGTAAGGATGCCCCTTTCTTCCATTGGGAACTGTTTGTTGAGAAGTTCCCATGGAAAAGTAGAGTAGAGTAGAGTAGAGTAGAGTTGTTAAAGCCGGGTAGGAGCTCTGCCCCAGTAAAAGAAAAGCTCATCAGTTCAGGTAAGGGAAAACAACTGTATAACAAATGTATAAATGCACATTGTATTCTAACAAAGTTAATCATAATGTAGAAGAGTTTAATTTCGGGGCAACCTGGAATTTTGATGGGCAACCTAGCTTTCATCCTAGGTTGCCACTGGGCAACCTGGCTCAAAAAGTATTTCGTATACTGAGTATCAGCGAGATTTCTCACCTTCTCTGTCAGTAGCTGAGGTGAGTTGATGAGGTTTTCATTCACTTCCACCAGCTTGCCTTTGATGCAACTAGAAAATAAAGTGGTTAATATTAAAATGGACACTTAAATACAACTGGTAAACTGCTTCACTATGTAAAACACAAGGTGTAAAAGGAAAA
Organism: Branchiostoma floridae x Branchiostoma japonicum; assembly: GCA_013266295.2. NCBI lineage: Eukaryota > Metazoa > Chordata > Leptocardii > Amphioxiformes > Branchiostomatidae > Branchiostoma > Branchiostoma floridae x Branchiostoma japonicum. The sequence continues at coordinate 3,679,640 of CM023835.1, read as the reverse complement.
TAGAGTCTGAAGAGGAAAACTTTCCTGGATCCATCTGATTTAATTGATGTGATCTCTGGACTTTCTAGGACTTTCTAAGACCTTCTTACCTGTATAAAGTGAACTCTGTGTTGTCTGTACAGGTGACACGGCACAGTGGAGAAGACTCCTGCAGCCACTGGGCACCCTACAACACAGGAAAACACACTTAAACATGATGGCACGGGTTTAAACTGTAATTTCCAACACAAGAAATTGGACTTTAATACCCAAATTTTCGACTGTACAACTCCAGTCTTTGTCAAGGAATGAGCAATCCACCGCTTCTGTGACGTCACGTTATGCAGATGACACACGTGACTCCGTGAGCAGTGGATCGTAAGTTGCAGAAAGTCTGTGGCGCCCCCCGTCTCTGTTGATCCACTGTCTCTTATGATCCACTGCTCACGGAGTCACGTGTGTCATCTGCATAACACAGAAGATGAATTTTCAAGATTATCTTGTAGTTTGGGTACCAAAGGATGAATATTCACATGTTGGTAGACCTCGCCAGACATAGACATTTTGCACAAGGTTGTCAGCTCCAGCCAAAACATCATGGAAGACAGGGGCACTTGAAAAAGTAGACAGAACATAACAGCACAAGGACCTAAGCTTGCCACAGCAGCAAAATGAATAAATTAAAATGAACAGAATGTAAAATTCTTTTTTAAGGTATCCGATGCAATTTCAGGGTGGCAACAAAAATATTCTGGATGAGGAAAGCAGTCTGATATTGATATTTACTGCCATTTCTTAACACATTTTTGTCATCATTTCATACTTGAAGCATTGGAAATACATGTAGCCCAAAACAAGATATATGAGACGATACGAAACAAGCAACTATTTTCTGTCAGTGACACAGATATCAGTATGCTATGGGATAGAGTTGCTACATTAAGATCAACTTGCTACATTAAAGAAATGACCAGACAATTGACTTTGAAAGTCCAGTTTTACTGCCCTGAAATTGCATTGATTGTATTAGTTGATATTCTATATTGACATCCCTACCCTCTTGCCCTTGCCAATGACCTTGTTGTCCAGCCGGTTGACCTTCTCTGTGACCTGGAAGTCAACCCTGGCCACAGTCTTCCCATCAGCCACCAGGGGATGTGATGCCGCTAGGGTCACAATACAGACCCTACAGACAGGTCCATCATGGGTATTTTTAAAATGGGGACATACTAGTTACAAAAGTATCTTTAGGATAAATATGTATTAGGGCTGCGTACCTAAACGTAACATCAGGTACAGGTACTGGAACAGAGCTTTAGGTACAGGTCCGGACCAATTCTTCAATAATGACAGAAACATTAATTAAGTGTTGACAAACTTCTCCTTTTTGATTCCTAGATGTCTCGTCGGTAACGAAAATATGGAAAAATATTGTTGCGAAAGGGAGGGACGAAACTAAGGCAAATCTCTTTATTTTAACGCTAGATGTTCATTTTCCTGGCAGGCCTCCTTGTGTGTAGTGATCATCAGTAGTAACAAGTATGGCACCCCTAATATATATATATATGTATCTACCAAAATGATAAAGCTTTGGTGCAGTAGTAGCCAAGGTACAACCATGTAGCGTTAAAAATCATAGTACTGTATCCAAATCAAAATACATTTCTCATAAATTTCTAGATTTTGTATTAAGATTTTGTATTCCTTTCAGGGGTCACAGAAAAGACGAGAACAGAAATTGTACCATAGCTCCCCCTAGCTGTTACAAATGGTATCACCACAAATTGCACCTGTTTACATACTTAGACCACAGCAAGTAATTTTTATGGATGACATTAGCGGGCGCATTGATTTTGCCTGATTTCGGAGAAAAAAAAGAATTTTTTTTGCCTTCTGACAGTGGACAACATACCGAAAATTGGCAAATATGTCGTAAATGTCTATCGGTTCAGAGACCATTAGGGATGAATCAAACTTGAGGCACAATTGCTCGTGTTTGATGACAAGTATTGACAGTCAAAGGTGCTCCATTGCATATGAATACCCAGTGTAGTAGCTCCCATGATGGTATGACAGGCTCTTTTCTCCAATTTTTCTAGTTTGGAAATGTATACACATATACATGGCCAGGTAATACACACTGTTGAATACAGGAATAAAAGACCTGTTGGTTGTGATACATGTATCATGTTTTGTCCCCTCAATTCTTGTTTGACAAGGTTTATGACGTCAACATTTGAACATGTAGGAATCTTGTTTTTTTGGCCTGCCTTGTTTTTTTCTCGCCCTATTGCATTAGATTTGGAGTCTGTGGAGGATGTCATCCATAAAATTTACTTACTAGTACTGTGGCCTTAGCACAAAAGAAAACCAAACTAGATATTTTATCTCTAGTGAATATGGTAATATGTGTTCTTACTTGTTGGAATGCTGCAATATGCACAGGTCCTCTCGATATCTCCCTTGCACATCTAGGGATAGAAATATATAAAAAGTTTCCATCATCATACTTTTGTCTATATCATAAAAATTCGGTTTCACATGTAAAAATGGCTTTTCCTATAGATACATGTACATTGCTGTACAGTATATTTTCAGTTGTGACAAGTTGAATAAAAAGTTCTAAACTGGAACTACGTGGCTCCAGATGTCTTACTGAGGATGACTGCGGTGTGAAAGATGTTGGTTAGTTTGAGCAAGGAGATTTAAGTTAATTTTAAACCTCGTTGATTTGAAGAATGAATCCACTCTACTATATTTACAGTTTATTTTCATATGAAACATTTTACGCTGGTAAATTTTTTTTCTGTTACATGTATATCACAAGAAAGACCAGAATAAACTCTGGAAGTCTACCGATTACACATACCACTACTAGTCACGTCAACGTTAGATTTGGAGAGACACTGAAGACTAGAAAATCTTTAAAGAAAGCCATGCCTGCTACTGAATGCACTAGAGTTTCACAAGATGTATTATGAGCCCCTCTATGTCATAGCCTGGTGTCCAGTCTATCGAGGTTTGGGCGGGCTTTCTTCGGGCCTGTAGACGATCCTTGCTGCCCAGTTCAACTTTAGGCTCACGGTAGGACTTTTACGCCTGTAGGAGTTTTGCACAGCAGGAGTATGCAATTCCCGTCGTGCAAAACCTACCGGGGAGCCTACATGTAGTTATACTAGGCGGCTAGCCTCCTTTGCAGACTTGTGGGAGGCGTAACTTTTTTTTGGCAAGCAACGCAAGTTATGCCACGGAGGGACGGTTTTGCAGCCAAGGGAGTTTGCCGGAAGAAAGGTTTCGCTCGCCAAAAAAAATTAACGCCACCCACAAGTGCGAACTGCGAACGAGGCTATGGACGGCAGGTATCGTCTAGACGCCTGAAGATAGCCCGCCCAAACCACGATAGACTGGACACCTGGCTATCTATGTCATGACATGTTGATTTCTGTCACAAGTTGTACCAACCTCAACCTATCTGGTTTATCATATTCTTCATATAACTTCTTGATTTTTCATTAATCGAAACAGCCCGGCCGAACACTGGCTTGGAAATGTGACCTCAGCATAACATGCTCTATACCAAACAAACAAACAAATAAACAAACAATCATGAAGTTTAAGAGTGTACAAACAGTTTTATTGTATCAACACACTTCACAAATAACCACTATAGTATCAACATCACATTTTTTTCAAACGGCACATCCTCAAAACAACTGACCCCATGTAGAGAAGTGATTCATACAAATATCATCATCATCATCATCGTCATGTTTGTTTGCAGCCACGAGAACTAGCCTGGAATCCATCCTAGTCTGGGTCCAGGCTGCTTCTCTGATCGCTAATCCCTCCACAGAATAGTCCGGCACCTGTCCCTATTTAACATTCAGACTTTTAATACGTCATGAGTTCTTTCGGGTACTGAATATCTGTCAGAAGCAGTGTAACAGGGATCGAACTTCCGAATGTCTGCTTAAATCCTGTTACCGTGCCGCTAAAAAAGACTGTGCAACTCAGAGCCAATCAGAGCCCTCCCTTTCTTTCAGGTGAATATTCAAATGTCAAACTGAGCCAATCAGAGCCCTGCCTTTCATTTCAGGTGAATATTCAACTGTCAAACAGAGCCAATCAGAGCCCTTCCTTTCATTTCAGGTGAATATTCAAATGTCAAACAGAGCCAATCAGAACCCTCCCTTTCATTTCAGGTGAATATTCAAATGTCAAACAGAGCCAATCAGAGCTCTGCCTTTCATTTCAGGTGAATATTCAAATGTCAAACTGATCCAATCAGAGCCCTCCTTATATTCCAGGTGAACATTCAGATGTCAAACGATCAGGTGCCAGACTATTTTGTGAGGAAGCGATCAGAAGAGCAGACTAGACCTGGAATAGGATGGATCCCAGGCTATGCAAGAACACCCCTGTCTGAGAACATTATCAACATGAGAAGTGCACATCAACTGGGGTTGTAGGCTACCTACAGGTTCAAAACTTCAGAAAACACAAGTTCATGAAAAAAAGGCATTTCTTAACTTTCCAATGTATGCTCCTGGACAAGCTCCAACAAAACATATTCAGCTGTTGAACAAGGAAATACTACATGTATGTCTGCAATGAAGTTTCTAATGTTCCTATACATTTACACTTTCCAAGAGGTTTCTGTCAAACAAAATGGGACCAAAGAAAATTGGATCCTACTGTAAAAGTTAATACATCGACAGTTCCTATATAACCTGTTTCCTTTTTGTTTCATATTTTCCATTTTCATCAAGGAGATAAACAGCATTCTCTAAGCTGTCTTGACCTCTTTCAGAATAGAAGAAAATATTGTGATGGTGAAAGTCAACATTTTTCTTGTAACAGTTCTAGCCCTGACGTACATGTATATGACTCAAACTTCAAGAGAATCCCACACGAATAGAGCTCTTGGTCCCATATGCATGCCTTATTGTACGTCCCCCATTGAACATCGAAAGAAAATTGTGCGTTTACTTTTCAATAAGCAAAATTAACCTTCTTGTTAACAATTGTTGTGAGGAAAGTCAAATAAATTGATCAGGTATGCCAAATTCCAACATATGCGAATTTTTAGTAAAAAAGTTTCCAGTAAGGTTATAGAACTTGTTGGAAAACTTTTTTTTCTAATAGTTAAGGACTCTGTGTGGTACTTCTAGGGCAGATAAGTTTGCTAAACAAGAACTTATCCAAAGGCTTCAAATTGGATCTACATTTATCTATCCTGCTCCAAAAGTTGTTCCTAACTTTACTGGCTCAACAGGACAGCAACACAATTGCATTTTCCCAAAAATGTAACAAAACCTTAACAATGATTTCCGTACTGAATATCGTCAACACAATTCTTTTGACATAAACCGTCCACACAAAAATGTACACTGATGCAAAGGATTAACAACACACTCCTATCTACTGTGTCTTACATAATGCCTGTATCCACAGGCAGTTTCCATGGTAACAGTTTCCATGGTGACCTACAGTTTCCATGGTAACTTGCAGGCAGTTTCCTTAAGTAACCTGCAGGATGTTTCCATGGTGACTTGCAGGCAGTTTCCATGGCAACCTGCAGTTTCCATGGTAACCTGCAGGACGTTTCCATGGTGACCTGCAGGCAGTTTCCATGGTGACCTACAGGCAGCTTCCATGGCAACCTGCAGGATGTTTCCATGGTGACCTGCAGGCAGTTTCCATAGTGATCTACAGGCAGCTTCCATGGCAACCTGCAGGCAGTTTCCATGGTAACCTGCAGGCTGTTTCCTGCAGAAGACATCCCATAATGCATCACACTTCCTGTCTAAAACAGCCCTGAGAACCTTGGGGTGAAATCCGAAGGGAATTGGTAACCATGGAAACAACAAAGTCTAGTGCTAACATACTTTGGTGACTTAACCAGTTTCAGATTTTGCAATTCTCCACTGTGGAAACTGCCTGAGGTAGTTTTTCATTTTGTTATCTTTTTGGAGAATGTAGGATATTTTGTAGAATTGTCAGATGTTTAGTCCTACCTTTAGCCTATTTGATATCTAAGTACTGTGAAAAAGCAATTATGGTAAATTTTAGGTTTGTTTCTTTGAAGGGGTTGTCTGTGGCAAGACACATCACAATTTTACCTACCAACTTTCAGAATTGTTATGCAAGCCAGTTCAATATACATGTACTTTTGTATATGCATATTTCACATATATCCAGCACATGTTTTACAAAATGGCCGCAAAAGCAACGTATCAACTCACATTCAGATGAAGGGATTTGATGTTTATCGTTCCACAGAAATACTACATTTTATACTTTCAAATTGTAATAGGTGCACTTTGGTGACTTTAGTAGACTCGTGTGAAATTTTACAAGCTAGTGAGAAGTTTGGAATCGTGTAGAACAAACTAGTTAACCTCCTCCCTGCTGCCTAACCCCACAACCAATATAAATTTGGTGCCCAACCTTAGCAGGCTGAAGGTTAAAGATCAACACTGCTGCTTATGTGAGGACATATTCTACCTTTTACAAAAGGAAAATGGAACTGAATCTACTCTTGAATTTATCTGTGTAAATCTGAAGTTAATATTCTCACTGCAACCAAGTGTTGTTTTAGCTATCTTTATGTGATCCTATGTTTTATCAAAGATTAATCTTTACAAGAGATGCAAATTATTCATAATTTAAGAAAAACTCTTCCCTTGAAGCAAACTTTTGTATGTACTCTCTACACACGGCTATTGCAGATAGAAAAGACTCTCAGAAACGTTATTATATTGATTGGGTTATGACTGAAACCAACAGTACCAAAGTTCTTCACACAGACTTTGTATAGAAGGGTGCAGCAAGGAATGATGGGTAAAATGGGGGCTTCAAAACTCCCTCTGAACAGCACTTATGCCTAATTTACATTTCAAAATCTCCGAAAAGGTGGTCAAGAACACTTTCCAGCTTTAATACTGTTTCCCATGTAACAACGTTTTTTCCCCATTTTTACAAATGATCCTGACCACCCCTTCAAAAGAGATGAGTTTGTGAATGAGTCAGACCCAAACACAACTAAAAAGATGGCTCCGCCCCTGAGGCATCGCCAAAATGTAAAGTTGTGATATTTTCATCATAGTGCTTCGGAGAGAGATGGAGCCCCACCCTACTTTCCCTACTGCACCCCTGTATCCATCCTCCCATAGGGCCAAGCTTTCATGTACCAACGCCAAAGGTCGCAGTACACAACAAATTCTGGTTCTGTCATCACGTGGGTTTCTGCTGCACAACCTCTGAACTCAATAGGCAATGGAACTCATTCTTATTTCCTTTTTTCTCTACCTACTTTACTAAAAATATGGATAAACTAGAGGCTAGTTAAGTGCAAAACTTTTCATGGCAACAACTTTCTCTTATTTCTTCTTCCTTCGTTTGAAAAAACTTTTCCTTCATTGCAAACATCCTGACAGCCCCAAATTTCTTCTTTTGCTGACGGTTATAAACTTTTCCGTCCCCTTTTCTCACAAAAACTTCCCAAATGCACTTGAATAAACCATACCATAATAGTCTTCACTACTCAGATTGAGGTCAAAGGTCACACAGGAGAAAACAACATGGCCGCCAGCCCCAGGATTTGGCGCGCGTGGAAGCCTGGACACCCGGGGAGGTGGCACGTCAATAAAACGATACCCGACAATTCCCGTAGCCTACACCCTAAGGATCTCAAGGCAATTGTTATAACAGATGGCGATCCAGTCCGGTTGGGTGGAGGCCCACTGGATCTGGTTGATCTCCCCGTCGGACGTGTACGCGAGGATGGGGTCCTCGATGACGCGCGGCATCTGCTGGATGTCCCAGATCAGTGCCTGGTGGTCGTCGGCGGAGGTGCAGATGTGGCAGGACGAGTGCGGCGCCCAGGCCATGCCGTTCACACAGGCACGATGGTTGTTTAGCCTATGGGAAACACAGTCAAGAATAAACAAACACTGTCAACAATCAACATCAAAAACATATTTTCCACCATGGATGTGTAAAAATATGTGTATATATTTATTAGGACTTTGAATGATGTAAACTGTTAGTATCTTTGTTATATATTTTGTCTGACCCTTAACTCATGACCTCCATGAAAAGCAGCCTGCAGGCCGATTTGAGCTTCTCATGAATAAACAAAGGTTCAAACAAACAACAAATCAGAGATTTCAGACTTCCAGCAAGTATGCAATCCTCGGCTTCCTGAATTCCCCCGCGCTGACCTCTAATAATTCCTGCTGGCTCCTGAGACCTGTGACCTCCTGTCATTCTGCCTGCCACTCTTTCCCCCATGCAACATGCTGTCAACCTACTATGTCCGGACAAACAGCTACACAAACCCACAGCTCAGCCACCCAAAACAATACTTACTTGAAACTTCTCAGTAGTAGTTGGCTACAAAAAGATGTATCAATAAATAAATTTTCTCAGGAAGAAAAAAAATGGCCATTTTAGTAAAATGGCCGAGATGACCAGCACGGCAGCAGAACGTACTGCGCCCGCGCAAAACCCTGATTTTTCAAGTTTTCCGTTGTATGTTTGGTCAACGTTGCATCAAATTTTGCCTGTTGCAGACGATATATTTTCCTATACAACATCTGAAAACTACAGACAGGCTGTCAACCTTATATGCTATAATACGACGTTATATGAGACGTTCTGCCTAAGTGCTATACACAATACATTACGGGTTCCGCGCAGGTGCAGTACGTTCTGCCGACGTGCTGAGATGACCGATACTTACCTGGCCACAGGTGTGCATGGCACTCGGACGTCCAGAATGATGACCTCCAGACTGTCCATGGCCATGGTGGCCAGGTAGTTAGGGTCCTGTTTGTTCCAGCAGAGCCGCAGAAGGGGGTGGTGGGCGGGGTCTGCAACACAGAAGGGTAACCAATGGGTGATCTTCAAACTGACTTCTAATTACTGACTTGTAATTATACTAAACCTATCAGAGTTTCCAACCGTTCCATCTTTTCTCTTCTTTCTTGGCTATTGGTATTTATATATTATTATATTTATATGATGTGATGTACTTTTGGTTACTGTATAATGTACTGTACAATGTATATTGTACACATTTTTATGTGCAAAATGACACTAATATTGTAATCATTTGTTTTGTGTTGTATGTATCAGTGGCAGCCGCTACCAGCCTTACAGCTGCCTGGCTGCCACTTGTAATGCACTGTTCGCATCACCAATAAATGAAATGAAATGAAACTCCTAATCTAATTAACTTTTTGATATGCTTGATTTCCAGCCAATCAGCACAATGCAACCAGTGCTATGGACTTGGAAGTGGGTGGTGTCTGCAACATGGGAGAGTAACCAATAGGTGATCTTCAGACTCTTAATCTACTAGTAATTAACTTTTTAATATACTTGATTACCAGACCAACCCACTATGGACCTTGTACATGTACTATGTGAAAGAGTCAGCTGTACTTTTTTCTTTCCTTTTATCTACAAAACATTTGGTGAAAAAGTAGTTGTATAAATCAATGAACAATTTAGGAAATAAACTAGCAAATTTTGCTGATTAAAAAATGCAAATAAAAAGACATCCTACCATTGATAATTTCATGTCTGTAGTCAATAAAGTTATAGAATACAATAAACGAATGGTCTGTACACCCAGACAACTAGATTGGTATTTGACATTGTAGTGACCTTCATAGATGATGGTGGAATGTTCCAGGTGTCGAAGGTCAAACATGCGGACGGAACCGTCGGCCCCGACTGAGGCGAACATGTCCCTCCCGCCGCCTGCACGGCTGAACGCGATATCGTACACCTGCGGAAAAAAGGGCAGATGATACATAATGCAAAACAGATACTAGAGGGGAGGGGGGCTACAATACACACTGTTGACTGTCGTTCAACTAAACATTGTATGTGGGTATACACAGTCACCAGCTACAGCAAATACATTAACAAACACAATTATTTATTTATTTGTTTTGTTTCATGTCATTATTGTAACTTTCTTGTTATTTTGATGATCCTACTTTTATATGTATGTGGGTGGAACGGGCCTCAAAACCAACATTTCTTTTGCTCAATCTTTGGAACATGAATGTGAATAAAATATCAAAAATAACAAACAGAATTGTTTCAAAATTTCATTTCTTCTCTCGATAGTAACTATTATAATAATGGGACGGTGAGTTTCTGACAGAAACTACAGTATTAAGGGACTGAAAAGCACATTGATTCACTGATACCAGATAATATACTAGTACGTTAGGCAACACCAATTCAATCAATTGGTTCTTGATTTGCCCAAATCCAAGAACCAACAAATCAAATTGGTGTGGCGTTAGATCTATACTACATGACTCTGACTCTAGCCACATTATCTACACTTGAAGATCACAACAGCCACTCTACTCCTAATCTCCTCCAACTACAAAGCGCCCAGGAAAAGGCTAATGGCTATACAGCGCCACTTTTGGGAGCCCCAGAAGTGGCGTACCTCCTTGTCGTGTGCGATGAGCTGCGTCTTGACGTGCCCAGAAACCAGATTGACCCTCCCGAGCACCTGCCCCGTCTCCAGGCCCCAGATGGTGCAGGTGGTGTCGATAGAACTGGTGCCTAAAAGGTTGGGGTCCACCTGGCAAAATACGGGGGCAAAATATGTTTTGTATGTTTTACATAATATAAATTATATTCAATATTCAAACCAGTTTGTGTGTGTTTGACTGTCAATTGCCTTCAAGAATATCAACCAAGGATTGAGGTGTTCAAAAGCTTGTATTTTCCTAAAACTGTCATAGGGTGGAATTCGTTGCCACCAAGTACAGTAGGGGCATCGTCATTGGATAGCTTTAAACAATGCCTGCAGTTAGATGTGGAAAGGTTAGGTGTAATGGGTTGTTCGATGTAATGTAGCCAGCTGCCGCCGCACTGCATGCCTACGAAACTAGTGTGTTACGCCGAAGGGCGATAACAATAGCTATACACACGTCAGATACAGACTGGGTATGGATGGGTTGCCGTACTTTTTGAGGATACCATTGCATGCTGGGAGATGTAGTATTTCTGCTGGCCTCCTCCTACTACTACCTGCATTACCCATAGTGCCTTGCATTCTCCCAGCATGCAATGGGATCTGTGAGAAGGTGGATTTTTTTTTTGCAATGGGAATTTTCAGTTATCCTATACTTTAGATTGTTTTACACAATTCTTCTTCTAATTCCCTTATTTTCCTGAAGCAGATTTTTCTTATTCTTACAGTGCACCGGTACAATGGCCAAGTGGGTAGAGTGTTTGTGTTGCATTCAGTAGGTCGTGGGTGTGGGTTCGATCCCCAGTTGACTAGTACATGCTGCTTTCTCTGCTTAGCACTCAGCATTTGGGAAAGAGTATGGGAGTTAAACACACACTACCAGTGGACTAGCCCCCTGCTGTAGTGATTGCACAACTGTGTGGCCCAAGGGCTACAGAAACAGAGATGTGCACTGCCCTATGCACCACAGGTGCGAAAAGGAACTTTTACTTTTCCTTACAAAGGAGTAGACAGAGTATTTAAACAGAGTCGTAACAGACCTCGTTCCAGTCGAAGGATGTGAGTGGTGCGCAGAAGTCGGAGTTCTTGTTGTTGTTCAGGAGACATTCCAACCTCGTGTCGTTCTCGTTAACCCGCCACACCCGCAGGTAGTCACCTGACGTGGCCACCAAGTCTGGGAACACACCCTTGGGACGAAACATGTACAAGTTGAAATGAAATCACACATTCAGAACCTTTCCCCAACCACCAACCAACCAAAGTTGGCTGAAGTTAGAGAGCACTCTGACCATATACGCCGGTTGCCTTCCGTTTTATACAAATCAAATCAAATTTAACTGCCAACCACGCCACTGCCTTCTCACAAACACCAGCCAACCATCAGCCATCCATGGCCAAACCTCCTGTCCACACTTGAATGTTTTAAACATTCTGAAACATTCGGCTGGCGCAGTCGAACAGTAGCCGCCCTTGCCCAACACCAGCCAACCACAGCCGACCTTGCTCCCGACCTACTCCTAACCATGGTTGGGGAGAATTCGGCAAGAGTTCGGGAGGCCATATTCGGCTATGTGTGACAGGGACTTTACACTATATCAAACTATCACAGCCAAATCTCACTACATTACAAGTCAGTTATCCAAACTTTTGGCTTGTACTGATCGTCTTTCTACTTATTTCAGGAAGTCATCATATGTAATGCCCTCTCATTTTTTTCTGATTTGAAAAAAAATGTACATTGTACCATTCAGGTTCTGAATCAACACCAAAATGCTCATATTTTGGCACAGTTTAAGGAAGTCCTTGTCTTCCTATATACATGTACTTGCACATTTTTTCACCAGTATATGACGACTATAATTTTCAGCGATGCCCAATACAAACAAAACAGACAGTAACATTACTTGTACTTCTATTCTCATGCAGTTTGATGCTCAATTAGGGCTAGAATTGACATTTCACTGATTGGAAAATTGAGTTACCAGATCGGGCCGGAAATCAATAAAAGGTCAGAAATCTGCGTTCGATACGTTTGTACTTTGGTATTCAATTAACAGTGACCCTTGGTGGAAAAGCTATTCTACAAATAGAGCCTGTTCTATGTCAAAATTAGATTCTGCAACAAATATTGAAGCCTTTCATAGCAGCGTACGAAATACTAGGTTGCCCAGTTGCATTGTGCAACCATATTTTGCTTGGTGCAACTATTTCCATATCCAGGTAGCCCAGTGCATTACCTAAATTTTGTGGTAAGGATGCCCCTTTCTTTCATTGCGAACTGTTTATTGAGAAGAACTCAAGTAAGGACAAACAACTCTTTGTCAAAAATGTGTAAATTCACATTGCATTCTAACAAAGTTAATCATAATGTAGAAGCGGGCAACCTGGAATTTTGATGGGCAACCTAGCTCTCATAGCATCCTACTGTTGCAACTGGGCAACCTGGCTCAAAAAAGATATCAGAAATACCTGGACAGCCCCAATTTTACTAACCTGCATATGCAGGTCATATTTCGAGTCCTGATGTAATGATGTACATTGTATTACTTCGTCTATTAATGCTTTTCACTTGATTGTGTAATCTAAATAAACATTGTACTGTATCAGTGCAATTATTCTAAATGTCTCCTATGTTCATTTTTAAAAGAAGTAAAAGGTTAGAAAATTTGGTTGTTTCAAAGCACAAATATCCTGACCTCTTACTTACCTAGTATAGCTTTCACATCTAGACAATTTACAATGGGGCCGCTAATGGCATTCCAATCTTTGTTAGCATTAGGCTCCTGAAATACCTGAACAAACTAGCAACAAACCTCTAGTAGTCCAACGTGTAAACAGTCAAGCAATTACTGACATGGTTTGTAACTTAAGTGGTAGACAGATTGTCAGCTTACAATTCATATCGTTATTCTAATAAATAAAGATTTCTATTTTCTAAAATGTGAGTTTTCATTTTATCATGTTTTGGAATATATTGAAACTAGCATCTGTATAATAAAGTATTATATCTTTTTGAAAAGATTTTCAAATAATTGCTGCAAAAAATTTGGTATAAAATTTGATACAAACTTAGCTAGGTTGCTCATCACAAGGCAACCTTTTTTTCATAAACACTGCTGGTTGTCACAACCAAAAAAAATTGGTTGCCCAAGTTGGCTGGGAAAACACCCAGCTGTTATATATATTCTTCTATACATCATTTTGCAAAGATCTTTAAAATCCTGCCAGAATTGTTGAATTTTGAAACCAACATGGGTTGCTCACATGGTAACCTGTTTTTTTCATAAACTGGTTGCCAAAGCCAAAAATTGGTTGCCAAAGTTGTCTGGGCAAACACCCAGCTGTTTTTTTTTCTCAAAAAGATTTTCAAATACCCTGCAAAAATGTTGAATTTTGGTCTGATATTTGAAACAAACTTGAATTGGGTTGCTCACATGGCAACCTGTTTTTTTCATAAAATAGTTGCCACAGCCAAGAATTTGGTTGTCCAAGCTGGCTGGGCAAACACCCAGCTGTCATTTTTCTTCTCTGACACATCACGTTTACTTCATCATAATGGACATCTGCCTTGGTTATGCAAAGTTAGGCAGCTCTTCAACTGGTTAATGTGCCAAATGGCAGATAACTAAACCATTACACGAGTTGAACTTGAAGTTCTGACTTTAGGAAGACCCCCATTAAAGTCCTTTCACCCAGAAACCAGGGCATCTAAAACCTACTCTCCTCTTTCCAACCTCTGTCGCTCTAAGATCGATCCTCTTATGTTTTAGAATGGAAAAGACTTACACCACTTTTCTACTAGAGGCTGCGCCAGCTGAGTGACTGAAAATTTGACTGATCACTCATCGAATTTTATACATAAGGCAACATTAATTTGATTTGTTGGTTCTCAGATTTTTTTGAAAAAATATGAAGTAACAGGGTGAAAAAACAACAACAACAAAAAAGGCCTAGGCATCCTATGATAGCCCCAAATGCTACAATAGGAGTCATGAAGTCAACATACCTGGGTGGTCTGTAACTCAAACAATGAACTTTAAACTTAAAATCAAACCACTGCATTGATAGATGGAAAAACTGTTACAATAAGGACTTTCTTCAATTGTTGGGGGCAAAATATGAGCATTTTGGAATTGATTCAGAACCTGAATTATAATTATTATTTTTGCAAATCAGAAAAAAAGCGGACAAATCTGAGAACCAATCAATTAAATTTGTGTGGCCTAACGAACAACTATTTAACAGTTTGTGTGTTTTAAATCATTTAAAACTTTACTCAACAGTCCCACAATGATCGCCGACTTGTGAAAAGGGGGCCTTACTCAAGTGGTAAATGGGATAGACATTTGTAGGGATTTGTCCAACAAACTATCTCTAGAACGCAACATTCTGAGAAATATCTTCTATTTGTTGGAGTCCTACCATATCCCATATATCTTCGACAGCGAAGTCAAGCCAAGAACCATATCCCTTCCATCACGCAAACGATGGCTGCAGCATACAAACTAATATGATATATGGAGAACCTAATGTAACCATTACACAAAGGATTTGTCCTACATCCTGACCTGGCGGTGCAAACATGCCTGTTTGAGTGGATAAAGCATTCCCTATTCAATCATAATGGACAGTTTTTCTTCAGTTACTGGCAGATTCAATAGCATGTATCAGTGTACGTCTGTACCAAATAATTTTTGAGCAATAATTTTTGAGCAATAATTTTAGGATGAAAGCTAGGTTGCCCATCAAAATTCCGGGTTGCCCTGAATTTAAACTCTCCTACATTATGATTAACTTTGTTAGAATGCAATGTGCATTTACAATGTATACATTTTTGACACAGAGTTGTTTCCCCTTACTTGAAGTGATGAGCTCTTCCATGGGAACATCTCAATAACTGTTGGAAGAAAGGGGCATCCTTACCACAAAATTTAGGTAGTGCACTGAGCTATCTGGGTGTAGAAATATGTTGCATCAAGCAAAATATAGTTGCACAGCCCAACTGGGCAACCTAGTATTTCGCACGCTACATGTATCAACGTAAAAAAAGAAGTTGGAGACCTCCAGGAAGTATTTACATGTAGAGTTTTCGTGAATTTCTTGTTTTATTCATTATTCTGAATTTCTCTGTTTAAATCTCTGCGTTTTCTTACTGAAACTCTACTTTTTCTAGAAAATACCCAGAAAAGGTTACTTTTCACTTACAAGTTTATGCAAAATTTAGAACTATTGTGACTAAAATATTATTTTATTCCAATTGTTAAAAATTTATCATTTAAAAAAATGTCTTGCTGACTTGGAATGGATTCTAGCGCAAAGAAAAAAAACCTTGCCACAAGGATTTGTGTTAGGTACGTAACATGCACTACTGGCGCATAAAAACGCCCATAACACGGTCGAGTAGCGATGCCCTGATTCACAACATATTTTATTCCAATAGTTATTTTTTAAAAACCGTCTTGCTGACTTGGAGCGCAAAGAAAAAAACCTAAGTGCCACAAGGATTTGTGTCAGACACGTAACATGCACTACTGGCACATAAAAATACTCGTAACATGGTCGAGTAGCGATTCCCTGATTCACAACATCATCCAGTGATGGATGGATCTGGCTAGGTCTCCAATATTCATGATATTATCTCTAAGTGTTTTCCATTTTCGGCTTTGTGGTAACATTTGGAAGGGCATTATTTTCTACATTTAACGTACATGTAAGGCCACACCAATCTGATTTGTTGTTTCTCAGATTTCTTTAGAAAAATATGAAGCAGCGTGCGAAATACTAGGTTGCCCAGTTGCACCGTGCAACCATATTTTGCTTGGTGCAACCTATTTCTACACCCAGGTAGCCCAGTGCACTACCTAAATTTTGTGGTAAGGATGCCCCTTTCTTTCTTCCATTGGGAACTGTTTATTGAGAAGTTCCCATGGAAGAGCTCATCACTTCAGGTAAGGGGAAACAACTCTGTGTCAGAAATGTATAAATTCACATTGCATTCTAACAAAGTTAATCATAATGTAGAAGAGTTTAAATTTGGGGCAACCTGGAATTTTGATGGGCAACCTAGCTTTCATCCTAGTATTTCGTACACTGGAAGGGCATTATTATCTACGTTTAACGTAAGGCCACACCAATCTGATTTGTTGGTTCTCAGATTTTTTCAGCGACAGGAAAAACAACAGAGGCCCCAAATGCCATGAAGACAACATACCAGGCTGGTTTTAAATTTAAACACTGAATTTTGAACTTTTAATCAAACCACTGCTTTGATAGATTAAAAAACTGTAACAACTTGGAAGAAACGACTTTCTTCAACTGCTGGGGCCAAAATATGAGCACTTTGGCGTTGATTCAGAGCTAGGATTTTTTTTTCAAATCAGAAAAAAAAGTGCGCAAATCTGGGAATGAATTGTGTGGCCTAAAAGGTGGAAACCATACAACAGGATTGTAGTGTGATGAGTTCTTACGGCAAAATCATAAATAAAAGAAACACTGCAAATATTTCTCGTATATGCTGACAGTTTCTCAACAAAATGTCTGGAAACATGCAACATTACAATGCGGGTATATCAGAAAAGACGTGTTTTTCCCCCAAGGCACTTAACTCTAATTGTACAACATGTCTGAATGGGCACCAGTCAAGTGAAAACTACAGATTATGGTAATCCTACATAAGACTTGACCTTTGCCCCCTTGCTGGCTACTTCCTGCTTAGCAAATACAAGCTTTGTTGTGAGGTGTAGGGGCACAGAAATGGGGCTTAGTCAATTGTAAGTTGTTATTGTACTTCAGTAAGCAAACTGCAAGAAAGATATATAATTGCATGGGAGTATGTTAAGCCCCTGTCACACGTAGCCGAATATGGCCTCCCGAACACTGCCGAACTCCTCCCTACCATGGTTAGGGGTAGGTCGGGAGCAAGGTCGGCTGTGGTTGGGCGAGGTTGGCTGCGCCAGCCATGTTTCAAAATGTTTCAAACATTCGGGAGTAGACGGGAGGTTCAGCTATGGTTGGGGACTTGTTGGCCACTGGCTTGGGCATGGTTAGCAGTCAAATTTTACTCAGATTTTAACTCTGATCTAGGCCTGTTTTTTTCACCCTGTTGCTTCATATTTTTTCTGAAAGAATCCGAAAACCAACAAATCAAATTGGTGTGGCCTTACTTCAAAACTCAGCGAATGCCTCCCTAATTCCCCTACCACGAACTTAAAACGATTTACTGTACAAGTTGTTGTCTATATTTTCACCTACATGTACAATCTAGACAATCTCTCTGTAAACAAGTATAGTTGAGCATTTGAATCTCTAGCCTTAGTCAATGCCACTGAGTTCAGTCGTGGACTTACATGTAGACCCAAGATCAGTTGGTAGTTCTGTGTACCGGTTCGCTGGACTCAGTTCCGGACTTGTAAAAATATTTAGGTTCAAGTAAAAAAAACCCTGAATGGTGGGAACCAGTTCCAGACTTGGTTGGAAAATTGGTTGGAAAAAAAAAAATGTCACATACCCGGGGATACCCCTTTTTCGTTCTGAACCACATAAAACCTCCCATAGATCGGAAAATCTGTGATGCAAAGTGAAGAAAACATTGCCATCGGGCATTGTCATGTGTCTGCCTCCATGTTATGTGGCCACAGTTTCGCCCAGACAACATTGCAAGGTTGCCAACATACAATTTTGTATATACCGTCGGTTTAGGTCCGGACTTACAAGTCCGGAACTGAACCTAAACCTCTGGACTTGAATCTGGACCTGAACCTAAACGTGGGTTTAGGTGCACAGCACTATCAGTTGGGAAACATTTTTCATGTGATGCACGTAGTAGACTCGCCTAACAAGCCATGAAGTTCCACGAGGATAACACCAGACAAAATGGGCCACGCTAGCAAACCTTAATCCTGTTACTAGGCAGTCTTAAGCACCAAAATCCTTAAATGGCTCCTCAAGTACTTGCTTTTATCAGGTCCTTAGGTAGGCATTTTTACAGGCATTTGCATGCATGCATGGCTCTAAGCTTTCCTGCCTACTATATCGTAATCCTGTTAATGATAAGAGGTAGAAGCTAAAGCAAAGGGAGATAGTGGGGCCTTTCAAAAGACGTAATTTATCAGAGAAAAAGTACATGCTATGCCTCCAGCAAGTTGAACCACATATTGTGTGTTACAAAAATACATCAGCATTCAACAACTGCAAGTGAATCATTGAAATTTCAAAATAGTATTCAAACTGGCCTGTGTATTGATGAAATGTACTGATTCTACATGTACATGTATTACATAAAAATGCATGTGTGTTTTAAACTTAAAGGGGCATTATGTAACATTTTTGCAACAAACATTGAAATATTTCAATTGAAAAAAATTGTGTGATAATAACGGTAATTTTACTTCCACTTTTCAACATATTTGAAATGTTCAATCATCTCGTATTTCTGTCATTTACGGTTGGCGATAAAACAGCCCACACGAGGTGCAATCAGTTTGTGGCACCACCACAAACTGCCTAAATGTAAACAAACATGGCTGACAGCTGTATTTCAAACTTTTAAACACACTGGTAAGGCATCATATTTTGGCACCTCCACTTCCTGAATGACACTTATTTGCAATGGAGTAGGGTTGATTCAACTTACTTTGTAAAGAAATGACCAGAAAATTGTTTTGTATCGTCCTAATGTTACATAATGCAGCTTTAACATAAACATAAATGACATGAACTTGCATATACAAACCTTTGCATCTGGTATCCACATAATCTTGGTGGTTGGATAGGGGTGGTCAAAAGTCGACCGAACCACAAAATCTGACGTGTCTTCGTCTAACGACACAACCTAATTCAGGATACAAGAAAAAAAAATTAAGGTAGATACACTTTTGAATTTTCTACTGTCTATCAAACATGCAAATGAATTGCATATACAATGTACATCCTGAAAAAGAGACACAAATAGAAAATAAACAATTGATTTTTTTTTCTTCAATTTTCTGGACTATATAGGTACTGCCAAAATCTTTTAATCTTACTGTCCACATGTCCAAAATACAGAGTGTCAATGTACATTTTGTACCAGTAGCGTACCTTAGTATAGTTAAAATACAGAGTGTCAATGTACCAGTAGCGTAGTACGGTACCTTAGTATAGTTAAAATACAGAGTGTCAATGTACCAGTAGCGTACCTTAGTATACATGTAGTTATACTTAGTATATACTGTACTTATTTGTGACTAAAAATGTGCAATTCCCACCACAAAAGTAGACTTTGGACCCCCTAGTGGCTTTCCTTGGTACTGCAGCAGAACTTCAGGTTTTGATATCTCCTGTTCTGGATATGCTAGGGTCTCAATTTTTGGGTGGCAGATAGCTCTTGTCCACATGAAGAAGTGGCAACAATTTTGGCCCTTTAGCCACTTGTTTTTCTGTTTGTTTCTGTTGTCACATTGTTCCGATACAGGTACATGTCAGGTCCTATACTTAAACCTCTGTACCAGTACCTGTACCTGATGTTATGTTATTACTAATATCCTATGAGACTCAAGCTAGGCATTACAGTAATGGCCAATATTACATAAGGCCTTTCTGCATTCACAAACGATTTGTGATTACCTAAAGCTACCTATCCTGTCAAACTTATGAGTAATGCATTTACAGACTGTAGCTTTCCGCCGGCTTGAATTTTTCATGAAAAAGAAATCAGTTAAGTTCTCTTGAATAAATATCCACTTGTGTTTCGGCACGATCTCATCTGTTCCCCATCAAACGCAAATCGCATCAAACAGCCCGTGCAAGTTTCCCCGCGCGGCGTATCGTTTTAGGAAGTCGCCGTCGTTTACGCCGCCGGGCCGGTAAAACTGTTTTGTCACATGGACCGCGTAATTGTTAGGAGGCAATTTTTCACGTAGTTTGGCGTGCGGTACAAACACCCTTCAAACGCCCTTGAAAATGTCGCAATCACATTAATAGGGACGGAGTCATCATTGTCAACTCAACACATGTAATTTGTTGTCTCCGCTTTATTTTATACGGGAGCAAATTGCTCTTGGAGGAATCAATTTAGGAACAACGGGGAATTATGAAGCCTGTGATATTTAGAATGCGCGCTGTTATTACGATGATTACATGATCACTTAAGCAATCAACTATGTTGTGGGGAGATGAGAGCAGCATTTGTGCATCCTTTTCAGAGAATATTCATGGATGCATTTGACATAATAACTGCATATACAGTTATCTTTGTCAAATATCAGTGGATAGTTTCCAGTTTCATTGCTGTTTATTATTTTTTAGTGCTATACATGTTCATGTATTACTTTTTCCTATTATATTATACATTAACCAAAGATAACTTTTATAGTAAATTTTTTTATGAGTTTTGTATAGAAAGAGGTCCTGCAGAATTCACGTCAGTACTGGTGCAGCCATTTTTCTAGTCTTGTTTTCTGTGTTTTTTCAACCATTTGTTTACTGATTTTAAACACAGTCTGATCATGAATAGACTCATTCTTCATTTATACTTTATAGACCTCATTGAACCTGCACAATTGAAAACTCTGTCTTCTACCGGTAAGTGTTTGCAAACTTGTAGCAGTCTTTGTATAAGCCCATGGCCATCTTACGAGTACACATACTTCTGAGCTTTTTTTTTGGCTAGAAATACAGTATCTGTCCATATTTGGCACACATGTATGTAAGATTAGTAAGAAAGCTCTTGAGATCTTCTCTTGTCTTGAGGACTTTTAAGAAGGGCTGTGGATTTGTGCCTGCCTTTTAATAAATATTTCCTGGAAGTATTACATGAACAATTGTACTGCTTGTACACTTGTAATGATTTTCTGTACATTTTCTAATCTTAAACAAGAAAATGCACATAACCCTTCTTTATAGAGATATTGCCATGCCATAACATTAGGTAGTGATTTTCTACCTACAGGCAGTTTGTTGTGAACTTTGCCACTTGAAGTCCCTGGACAGATACAGAAATAGCCTTGCTGCTAGCACTTAATACAGCGCCAATGTCTCAGAGGTCATCCATGGTTTTCAAAGGGTCTTCTTCACGTACTGGCAGATTCAATAGCATACATGTACATCCACATCCACGCAAACAAGAAATCAGAGATCTCAAACCTCCAGGAAGAATTTACAAGTAGAATTTTTGAGAATTGTTTTATTAATTATTGTGAATTTTTTTGTTTACATCTATGCATTTTCTTACTGGTACTGTACTTGGCCAACAGAATTCCAGCCAACTTCCTGCTAGTTCCTGGGACCTAACTTCCTGTGTCTGACCTTTTGTGGTCTGTGGTTAGGAAATTCCCCTACAAACACACAGGGCTGGGAATATCTCTCTCTTTTCTGCAATATTGAATTCATGATACTAGTACAGTAGTACCAAACCTGTATTCTTCTAGCTTGTGTAATAATATGTTCTTTGAATATTTTCAAATTACAAATTGGAAGTGTGTAGTAGTTTTAAACTTTTAGTTATTTTTTAAAGTTTTTTTTAGTTTTTAAAGTAGTTTTTAGGGCTAAAAAGCCCTAGCAAATTTCTCTGAAGATGCATAATGAGATATGGGAGAGCTTTTAGCACTTGCTAATGTGCAAAATGATGAACATAATGATAGCAATTTGCTTTACATACAAAATTTACACCACATGGTGTTTTCAGCTTGAATAGCACTATTCAAAATACATGTATGCCTACAAATGGACAAAGACTTAGTATGATAAACGCTTGAGATAATGTTACAATAACACAGGGGATTTAGCACTTTAGACTAACGTCCTACTTTCCAAATCACCGAACTGAGCGGGTTGGTACATACATGTATTTATGTCATAGCTGGGCTGCAATAACGTTTGATACTGATGTTCCGGGCCTGTGAGATAACTAGCCATATCACACAGGGTTCTAACGGTTATCACACGGGCTTCCAAAAGTGCCATAGACTGATTCAAATGCATTTCGCGTGTGCCACTAAATGGAAAATTCGCAGACCAGATTCGAATGTTGGAATTGATGTTGTTACAAACATTTGTTTAGGGACACCAGATTTGTCAATTTTAGGCTCATTTTGTATTGAAGTTGAACTGTGTGTTTTCTAGGCTAGGGTGGGTATGTCATGAATAATTTGGCCAGAGGGAGATCCAACCCATGGGTGGGCTGGGACCAAGGGTGATGCAGAATACACCATGTTGCATTCCTTATACACTGTAGGCTAGAGCTGTGTACCTACATTGTAAACAAATTTTAGGTTCAGGTAGAGGTACAAGTACACAACACAGGTTTAGGTACTGGTCCGGACCTGTATATGTGTACCTAAACAAGCTTGGCCAACCATCTGTGAGTTACACCATGGAGGTAGAAAAGAGATGGTTACACATGTAGCCAACTGTCCATTCTAGTGGTAAATTGTTGTCTTTGTATGAGGGTTCACATATTTTTATCTAAAAACAAGAAGTTTTCTTAT
This sequence comes from Branchiostoma floridae x Branchiostoma japonicum, assembly GCA_013266295.2. NCBI lineage: Eukaryota > Metazoa > Chordata > Leptocardii > Amphioxiformes > Branchiostomatidae > Branchiostoma > Branchiostoma floridae x Branchiostoma japonicum. Next base: position 3,656,684 of record CM023835.1, on the reverse strand, counting down.
TTTCAAGTTCTGTAAAAATTGTAGATTTGAGATGCAATTTACCTATTTATATTGTAAAAAAAATGGTGTCCACTAGTGTTTTATTTTGTTCAGGTAAAGATACACCAGATGTTCAGGTCCAGACCTGTACCTAAATATTTTTACAGGTACGGGTAAGGGTTTTTAGGTACACAGCCCTAAAATAGGCACTGTTCCAAACACAAGTAGGTACAGATAGAAGTATTACAGAAAGGATTTGTGTTCAACCATGCACCACTGGAGCATGAAATAGCCATAATATGGCTGAGCGACGTCCACCGGATTTAAGTGCCATCTTGTAAAGACATGCTTGTTTTATTGAGCTGTATTATGTTATAGTGCTTGGAGTTTTTTTTCTCCTGTATGTCCATTTGTAACTGTAATGTTGTTATATTTTTCTCACCGTCTAATAGTAATATTCCACTAAAAATGATGCATAGATTGCATGGCTCAGTTAAATTTCAATCCAACTGTTTTCAAGTCACCAGTCTTTTACTTTTTTTAGTGGCTAATAAAACTGCTATCCAATTATTCTAATCCTATGTGAGCTACTTTATAGATGCGTTTGCAAAGTAAGTACTAATATACTTATTTTTTATGAGATAACTACTGTACAATATACCGTATATGGCAAAATCACATGTAAATCCAGAATATTTTTTGTTTTGCCGCCCTGAAATTGCACTGGATGCCTTTAATTTTAAATCTTGAATTTGAAATATAAGCAGTGGTCTTATATTTGTGGTTTTGCGAGCATTTTTTTTGCAATGAACTACATTAGACTCTAGATAGTATATATTTGTGCCCATCACAAATGCATCCTTCCCCCTACATAGGTTGAAAACTATGTGAACTTACAGTGACATACTTTACCATTGCGTACACAATTGTACCTGTATACATAACAACATATTTATATACATATAGTATGTGTATGTGTATACTTACCTGGACTTTGTTGTTATACTCTTCTACAAAGCTTCCCAGCGCTAATCGGAAGCGTTTGTCTGGCCGTACCGACCAGTTCATACTGTACACGGTCCACGGCGCCTCGTACTTGTAGATCTCTTTCCTCTTCCCCGTTCCGCTCGAAGACGACATGGCGAACTTTTCCAGAGTTCTTCTCTCTCGTGAAAATTTTGCACGATCGTTTTTTTTTTTTTTTTCCTGAGACGCAGTCTTCCAGTAAATGGACGACTGACTGGCCTTTTTAAGTCTGTGGATCTTAAGGGGGGGTCTGTGTGACCTTAAATGTTACCCCCTCTTTTAGTTTGAGTGGCAGTGGCTTAGCAGTCCCTATGAATGCTGGGAGATAACAAAGCCCCCTTTGCTGTCTTGCAGCCAACTCTGCGATTTTCGACCGAGTTTCTCCAACAAAACGGCCGGGCAATGCGTCAAAACAACCGTCACAGTCCGCCACCTTGCGTTTTCAACCAGCAAATCGACTTCAAATCCTCGGCAGCGCGTATAAAAGCCCCACACACTCAAAACTGTACTCTCCAGCAGGCCCGCACACACAAACAAAACCGTTGGACAAACAGCAAGCCCAGCGCGCTGCCCAGTTTTGAGGAAAACCTCGCACGAGAACTCGGCGACAAAACGCGGCACAATCGACTAAACCACGGCACAAGGGATCTTTGTAGTTTTTTTCCTTGTGAAGAGGTGAAATTTATGGTCTCGCACCTGTTCTGTAGCCCGCCGTGTAGTACCTGTCCACCACCGTGCGGTAAGCCTTCCCCTCCAAGTCAGCCATCTTGGATATGGGCGCGTCCATTCGCCCCTCCCAGGGGGTTTATCAATGGTATCTCCCAGATCCAAAATGGCGGCCGCTACTGAAGATCCGGCGATTTTGAGAAGAAATCGTCCTGGTACAAAAGCGCAGGTTTGTAGGTTTTCTAGCCTGATTTGGGCTACTTTTCCTTATCTTACACTTTCCATATATACCCTAGCAACTCAGAGAGTAGACAATGTGAACACAAAGCGCACAGTTATTGCAGGAAATAATCACTGAACATGAGAATATGAGTGTTCAGATTTTCAGACAGACTGTTCTATCTGTCAAACTAAAAGCGACAAATCTGATTTTGTGGTTTGGATTTTTCTAAATCAGGACTAAGGATGAATAGCTGAACTGTTAGGTATTCATAAACAAAGGATGAAAGATCACCATTCCATAGAGAAATATTACAGAGAGGGAGAGAGAAGTCAATGACTTGGCCATGACTTGCCCAACACGTATAACGTTAGTACAAAAATGCGTGTTTTTTTTTTTACAAATTTGTGATTAGGTTCAGAAATTTTAAAATAGCATGCTTGTACATTTATAAATTCATTATCGAATTTCTTAGATCCAAAGTTGGAGGTTCAAACCCCGCTTGGGCAGGGTATGAGGGGTTGCATTTAGTCCAGTTTGGGATGGGGACATGAAGCTGGGGCCTGTTAGCCATGGCAACTCAGGAAGCCTCTTTTATATTAACATACGCTGTATATGCTGGCTTATATACATACAAATTCGTAAAAGTGTCTTCCTATGAGTCGCCACGGCTAGGGGCCTGTGTATGGGGGAGCTTCGGGCATCAAGCGTCTACATGTAAAAGAACCCAACACACGTATGGAAAGAGTAAGGGTAACCTGGTGTACTTGGCTGAAAACGTGAGCTGTAACAAAGCCACATTGCACTATCAGCTATATCGAAAAACATTATGTCTCAGTTCAGTTCAGGATAACTGTTTTATGTTGCATTACTCGTGTCTATCATAATGTACTACTACTAGTATTTTGCAGGCAGCACATTCACAAACAAGAAATCAGAGATTCAGACTTCTGGGAAGTATTTTGGTTTTTTTTTACCTTTAAGTTCACCCCATTTCCTGTGTCTGACCTTTTGTCTTCCTGTCATTCTGCCTGTCAATCTTCCCACACCCACATGCTGTCAACCAATTTTTTCAGGACCAACAGACACACAAACCCACAGCTCAGCCTCCCAAAACAATACTTCTGTACCCTGATGTAAGTGCTTTAACTCTGTTGATGTTGTGTTTTTGTTTTTTGTTGTTACTTAGGACTTTTACAACTGGCCGTATGAGCCTTTTGAGGAGATGGACAGCACGCTGGCGGTACAACAGTTCATCCAACAGAACATCCGCCTGGACCACAACAACATCGACAAGATCCTGGAACCCCCCGAGGGACAGGACGAGGGCGTCTGGAAGTACGAACACCTCAGGTAACGAAATGGGTCGTTTTTTGTTGAAGTTCGCGAGAGTTTGTAGTGTCATTTGGTTTGTTGTTGAAACAATAGTAGCAACACCATTTGAAAATGCAAGCACCCATAGACTGATTGTATAGATTGTCAAATGTAGAAATACAAAATAAAAACAATTGAAAATGCAATCCTTGACAGACATTGGTAGAACTATTTAACTTGAACCGCTAATTGTCATGCTATCATTGGTTGAACCGCTAATTGCCATGCTATCATTGGTTGAACTGCTAATTGCCATGCTATCATTGGTTGAACTGCTAATTTTTGATGGACAGTTAGGATCAGTCTATTAGTAGTTGAGGGTATAGCAGGGTAGATTTCTAGACATCTTTGCTAAAGTATGTCTACTTGACAATTTTTGGCAATGCCTTAGGGGAGGGGGCATTTTGATGTCTATATTCTGTGTTTCAGACAATTTTGCTTGGAGCTGAATGGCCTGGCAGTCAAGTTACAGGTAAATGTAAGTCGTTGACAGGAAGTCGCTTATCGCTTATTCTGCATGCGCATGCAAGCTTGATGTAGTACAGTAGTTGAACAGTTGCTTGTCAGTTTGTCATGAAACTTCAATCTGCAATTCAATGTAATGTTTTGAGTGTTAAAGCTAATATATTGCTAACAAGAGCAACATTTGCTATGCTAACAAAAATGTAGGTTTTGAACTGTGATACAAAACTTACACAGGACAGATATATATTTCATCTGCAAAAATAATCTTTGGTTTCACCAATAGAAATACATGTGTATCATTTTCATGCATGTTCTGGACTGTTATAGTAATTCAACTGGCAGAGTCTTTTATAGCTTTCTGATGTAAGTCTTACTAATGAATTTGTTATGTGATTCAGTTTCAACATGTAACATAACATGTTCATGTATGTAACATATCATGTATGCAGGGATGTAGTATTTTGAGCCCTGTGTATGTAACATGTATGTAACATAACATGTGTAACATGTATGTAACATGTAACATAACATGTGTAACATGTATGTAACATGTATGTAACATAACATGTGTAACATGTATGTAACCTAAGTGTTGATGTTTTCTCCAGACTGAGTGTAACCCAGAGACCTGTACCCAGATGACGGCTACAGAACAGTGGATCTTCCTGTGTGCAGCACACAAGACACCCAAAGAGGTCAGACTACCAATAAATCGACTACAGCAGAAATACTGTACATTGTACATACAGCTAAGTTTCACTACCAAAAAAATTAAGAGAATTTGATTCATTGCAAGTTGGTCCCACTTCTCAAAAATCTTGTAGGTGCTATCAAAAAAATCTTGAAAGAAGTGTGATCACTATATATCAGTTTAAAGGGGCATTATGTAACATTTTGCACCAAAAATTGAAATATTTGAATTGAAAAATCTTTGTGTGATTGTAATTTTCTTCCTTTTTTCAACATATTTACACTATTATTTTACATTTCTAACATTAATGGTTGCTGCTAAAACAGCCCACATGAGGCACACTCATTTTGTGGCACCACCAGAAACTACCAGAATGTAAACAAACATGGCTGACAGCTGTGTTTCCAGCTCGTAAGGCGTCATATTTTGTTACCTCCACTTCCTAAATGGCACTTATTTGCAATGGAGTAGGGTTGATTCAACTTACTTTGTAAAGAAATGACCAGAAAATTTCCTTTTTTTGTATTGTCCTAATGTTACATAATGCAGCTTTAAGTCTGTAGCTCATGTATCTTACTGTGTTTTGTCATTGTTTTCCCCCCAGTGTCCAGCCATAGACTACACCCGTCACACACTAGATGGAGCAGCCTCACTACTCAACAGTAATAAGTACTTCCCTAGCAGGTAGGGTCCTTCTCAGGACTCAAAATACTTTTTTCTGCCTACCTGCACTGGTGCAGGTAACATTGAAAATTACCTGCACAAGACAATCTTTACCTGCACCAGTCAGACTTTAGGAAGTATGGATCATACTGAAAACTGTTCAGTTTACAATGTAGCTGGTAGTACAAGCTTGTAACAGTAAATTTGCTTCTTAGCTGAGAACTATAACTTTACCAAGGTGGTATGGTTGCTGTATTTGTTTATTATACATTGTACATGTAGTAACAAAAGTACATCAGTTGCCTTTTACATATTGTGATAAACTCAGGAAGAATGGCATCCAGAGGCTGTGATCTTTCTGTCACTCTTGGTGGGTTTACGACCAGAAAAAGGACACAACAAACTTGTAAACTTTCCTCTGTTTCAGAGTCAGTATAAAGGAATCGTCGGTAGCTAAACTGGGGTCTGTGTGCCGACGTATATACAGGATATTCTCCCACGCCTACTACCACCACAGGAACATATTTGACGAGTTTGAGGTGAGAAACTTAGTACAATATTACTAAATGCATTTTCTGTTTACTTCTAACTAACATTTTGACCATCCGCCGAGTACAAATCTACGTAAACGTAAGTCTTTTCATATGATTCTTCTTGAGACCTGTTTCCATATACATGTATGTACAAATATGATGTTGTTTTTTTCTTGTTTCTTTTGCAGAATGAAACCTGTCTGTGTAAGCGCTTCACTGTGTTTGTAACCAAGTACAACCTGATGTCCAAGGACAACCTGATCGTACCCATCCTAGAGGAGGGTCCTGGGGAAAGTGAAGCCTAAAGGGGAGTGGCTTGGGGGAACTGAAGCTCCGAATGGGGAGGATCTTGGGGTAACTGAAGCCCTAATGGGGAGGGTCCTGGGAGAAGTGAAGCCTAAAAGGGGAGGAGCTTGGGGGAAGTGAAGCCTAAAAGGGGAGGGGCATGAAGAACTGAAGCCCTAAATGGGAGGAGCTTGGGGAACTAAAGCTCCGAATGGGGAGGAGCCTGGGGGAAGTGAAGCATAAATGGGGAGGGGGCTTGATAAAGTGAAGCCTAAAGGGGAAAGGGTTGCAGACAGGCATAAGGGGGGAGAGGGAGGGATGACAAAGGAGTAACCTTAGGTTCCCAAATAACCAGCACAGATTAGGTATACGTACATAGTAGATAAGTTTTCAAGTGAGCAGTATGGTGTGAACACTTATTTTGTGGACCCAGAAAAAGAACAAAGAAACCAACATGTTGATGAACATCGACCTGGATTGCGAAGTCTACAGTATACTTAAATGTACATCATACCAGTATACTTTTGATGCATAGATTTTGACAGGAAAGCCTCAACTGTGGTTTTGAATGTGAGAGTGGCTGGCTGAGGTTGTGAATTTATGGTCATCATTTTATAAACAAAGTTCTATTAAGCACACTTGCATGATGTTATGTGAATAATATAAAATACTAGTAACGCAAGCACAGTTACAGGTCAATATATGTGCAGATAGGTGGTAGCTTTTTTACAGTTTCTTTGCCATAAATGAAAAAATACTATAACAGACAGCATTGAGTGTTGTATGCAACAAATAACCATGTGCTTTGAAATAATTCCTTTTCTACATAGCGGAAACTTAAAGATTTGTGAATTGTACAAAGCAAATTTTCCATCCATATTTAGAAATGGCTATGGTTTTTTATCACTAATACGTGTCTAAGGTATCCATATTTTACATTTTGTGCAGCTATTTTAAGTAGTCTAATAAATATTGGTACATGTATAACAAATGATCAATTTGAGTCTAGTTTCTTTGTCTTGGTTTTCTTGATAAACTTCCAAATGACATGACAAATGTAACAACTTAAGAAATGCAGAAAAAAAATACAGTGATGTTTTGTTAACTAATAAAAAGACCACCAAGAAGGTACGAAAAAGCAAGGAAATTACTAGTATATAGGGATGTCCTTGGAAAAACTAACCATTAATTGAAGAAGCATCAAAGGAGTCACAACAATACATCTGTTTGAAGATTCCTTTGGGAACTGGCATTGTCTATCAGCGCCTCTAGCGACTCCTACCTAAACGGCAGGGAAGATTTCACAAGTTTACAAGCAGAACGTCCTTACCTTTACTAATTTGTACGCCATTTTAGGATAATTTTAGCTCAGAGTTACACCAACAGGCTAGAGTACAGGTTTTTCCCCTTCTTCTAATGTTTGTGCTTACCTTGTATATACATGTGAAGTATATAGGGCAAGAATATCAAAGATCTTTGTGTAGTTACGGCCTAAATCGCTTCATGAATTAATACAAACGTAAAAAAAAAAATTATCTTTGCCTTTATCAGACAAAATATATAGGTTGGGGTTACCGTAGTAATGATTAGTAAAAAATCTGAAAGAAAAAAATATTGTTGTCAGAAGTGGGATTCGAACCCACGCCTGGAGAACCAGACTGCGACCTGAACGCAGCGCCTTAGACCGCTCGGCCATCCTGACATTCATGCTATTGAATGTGCAGCGTGCGTATTTATACATACATACGGGATATTTCACAGCTCATGACGTCATGGCTAGCTCATATTTCATCATGTGATCGACTTTCCATATATGGTGTGCAAGGGAAAACATGTTGTCTGGCGCCCAAGTAGATAGGACCTGTTTATGATATTTTTCTGTTAAAAAACACGTCTTTACTCAATAAAACATGCTCTACAAACGTCAATGAAAATGGCGATGTCTACATTATCGTTAGAATCACCCAAGTTGACCTAAAAATGCCTTACGTGAGGAAAATTGTACTCAGTTTTTCTCAGTTCACCGTCGGACCACATTCGGACAAAAGGCATCAAAATGAACGTCGCTTTTAATGTTTTACTTTATAATAGTATTCAGTCGTAGAAAGGAGAGGCCAGGAGAGTGGTCGTTGTATCACAATACTGTTACATGTTTTGTTTATTACAAGCTCTAAATGCTGATAAAGGTTCAAGGAAAGAACAAACTTTGGCGGTTGAACCGGAACAAACTATTTTTAATACCGCCCCGGCGATCATGGGTTGTGGACATTACGTTTGAAATCTGACAGGCATTCCTCGCGCTTGTCAGAGTGTAACGCAGAAAAATAATAAGCGTGCACATATGTTTCAGCGTTTTTGTGTTATCTTTAACCATATACAATGCAATTTTCAGGGCAAAAAAATATATTCTGGATGAGGAAATCTGTCTGATATTGACATTTACTGACATTTCCGTCATCATTTCATACTTGAAGCCTTTGAAATAGCCCCAAAACAAGCCATGTGAGGAGTCCCTTTATTTTTTGGTACCACCAATAAATAGCTAAAACCAGCCTACGATAGAAAAACAAACAACCGTTTTCCGTCAGCGACATCGCATTTATTTTTTTCACAGATATCAGTGGCCATCAGTATGCTATGGAATACGGTTGATTGAACGTTAACATTAACGTTCTTGGATACTGGCAGAACAGTGCCTGATCCTAACCCTAACCCATTCAGGCATAGAACTAGATAGGTACAGCCAGTTCTGGATACAATGCGAGCCGTAGCGAAGCCGCATTGCACTAGAACTATACTTGAAAAAAGCATCATGCTTCACCTCAGTTGAGGATGACAAAAGAAAAGAAGAAAACTCTGCAGTTTTAAAGGCTAGTGACATAAAAACGTATCAAGACCATTAAAGGCACCCGATGTAATTTTTAGGGCGGCAAAGCCGGATTTTCAAAGTCAATTTTCTAGTCATTCTTTTAATGTAGAAAGTTGAATCAACACCTACCCCATATTATACTGATATCTGTGAGGCAAAAAATGCGATGTCGCTGACGGAAAACGGTTACTTGTTTCGTATCGTAGGCTGGTTCTACATATGTAGCTATTTGTTGGTGGTATCAAAAATAAAGGGACTCCTCACGTAGCTTGTTTTGGGGCTATTTCAAACGCTTCAAGTATGAAATGATGACGAAAATGTACAAAAGAAATGGCAGTAAATGTCAATATCAGACAGATTTCCTCATCCAGAATATTTTTTGTTTTGCCCCACTGAAGTTGCATTGGATACCTTTTGAAATGTTCTTTCGGATACTAATATTGCTATACAACCCCAACACGTGCCAATTTTGAAATCGGCGCCTCTCCCAAACTATTTTAATATGTAGTCAAAGCAGGTGCATGGTATATAAAATATGAGGGCAATGCACCACTGGGTTGGCCATATGTACCTACAGCTATTCCCCATCATCATCGAATAGCAAACATGTCGTTTCGATGTATTTAATTGCGGTACCTGCCATGTATTTAGATGCGTAAGAACGGTTTCAAGGTATCCAATGCAATTTCAGGGCGGCAAAACTGGATTTTAAAGTCAATTTTCTGGTCATTCTTTTAGCGTAGTAAGTTGAATCAATCCTATCCCATAGCGTACTGATATCTGTGAGGCAAAAATACGATGTCGCTGACGGAAAACGGTTGCTTGTTTCGTATCGCAGTCTGGTTCTAGTTATCTATTGGTGGTACCAAAAAATAAAGGGACTCCTCACGTAGCTTGTTTTGTGGCTAGCTATTTCAAACGCTTCAAGTATGAGATGATGACGAAAATGTGCCAAGAAATGGCAGTAAATTTCAATATCAGACAGATTTCCTCATCCAGAATATTTTTGTTTTCTCGCCCAGAAATTGCATTGGATGCCTTTAAAAAAAAACGAAAGACGTGAAATATAACCCAGTCCGTTGTATTCACCGGTTGTGATATCTCATTTACACGCGTAGCGCCTGCCGACCAATTTTCGCCGGCGCCTACTGAATGGTCCATTGATGTGGCTCGCTCATAGCCTGGTATCCAGTCTTGTTAGCTTTAGTCCGCTCCCCAAGATCCGCTACCCTGCTAGTAGCGGATCTTGGGGAGCGGACCATGCCCGTAGCCAGGATTTTGCTTGGGGGGGTTCTTCCTACTCTCCAAGGGACCAACGAGCGCCGTAGGCGCGAGTCGAGCGCCGAAGGCGCGAGGTTTGTAGGGGGGTCCGGGGGCATGTTCCCCCGGAAATTTTGAAAATTGAACCTTCTGAAATAGCATTTCCTGCATTTTTGAGAGGATTTCTAAGGGAAAATCAGAGTCAAATAGGATTCCAGTCCCGCTGGTGATACAAATCTGTCCACTTATTAAAGAAAAATCTTGGACTTTTATAGAAAAAGTGGACCTTTTTGCTTCTGTGGGGGGGTTCTTCCGAACCCCCCGAACCCCCCCTGGCTACGGGCATGCGGACTAAAGCTAACAAGACTGGATACCAGGCTAGCTCGCTCACGGCCGCTGGCAAAACGTGTTAGCGGTCTGAACACAGGTCACTAGAGGTCATCCACACACTGGCAAACAGGCTAATATCGTGCAGTTATCAATGTAAAACCGCGCGGATGCAGGGTGATAGGGGGTTGGTAGGGGTGGTTGTAATGTTAGGTCTCGAGTTGGAGCGCAAGCTATTCATGTTGTTGTATTGAGCGACTCGCCCTGATATTGTACATAGAGCATACACATGGTGATCAGGCCAGAGAGCTTTCAAATAGCTTTGTAACGTTCTTTTTTTTTACCACGGATATAACGCTTGTTAGGTTAGTAACGCAAGCCGTCTCCCTGCTTTGTATAATTTGTATAACCCACGTAAAAGCTACCTCTGTTGACGCATTTGAATGAGCATTGTAACTATTCTTTTGTATATTGTCTAGTTATCAGGACTAGCCCATTATAACTAGCCTACAATATACGAAACAAGCAACTGTTTTCCGTCAGCGACATAACATTTTTTGCGTCACAGATATCAGTATGCTATGGGATAGGGCTGATTCAACTTACTACATTAAAAAAGTACCAGAAAATTGACTGAAAATCTAGTTTTGGGTCCCTTTTTAAAACACTACTAGAGTGTATAAAGTATCACATCCTGGATAGACATAACAACTAGCTGTTTGTGTTCCTTGTCACACTGTCAAAGAAACGACCGTTGGCAAGGGCCGGGACTGCGGCAACCTTTTCCGTGAATAGACAGCTGCCGAGCTGAATGTTGTGTACAACAAATCCACGATTGTCCTAAGAATGTCCTCAATTTGTTGTGATCGTGAGCCTGTCGTACGATGTATGTATGGTCTTATTGTTTTTATAACGTTAAAACGACAGGACAAACCTATGTCTAAAATAACATAGCACAACGGGGTAGAAGATATTTCCCACGAAGCTGTTTATCAATTAAAGGCATCCAAAGCAATTTCAGGGCGGCAAAACTGGATTTTCAAAGTCAATTTTCTGGTCAGTCTTTTAATGTAGTTTTAAAGTTGAATTAATCCTATCCCATGGCATCTGTGAGGCAAAAATGCGATGTCGCTGACAGAAAAGCGGTTGTTTGTTTCGTATCGTAGTCTGGTTCTAGCTATTTATTGGTGGTGGTACCAAAAATAGGGGACTGCTCAGATATATGGCTTGTTCGGGGGCTATTTCAAACACTTCAAGTATGAAATGATGAAGAAAATGTGCTATGAAATGTCAGTAAATGTCAATATTAGATTTTCTCATCCAGAATATTTTTGTTTTGCCGCCCTGAAATTGCATTGGATGCATTTAATCAGGGTCTTGTTTGAAGACAACTCAACTATAAAATATCAACCAAAGAAGTCAAGGAAATCACAAATAACAAATGTTCAATTACTGCTATTCGGCCTTTGTGTTTTCAAAATGAAGTGTTGGCTCGAATAAAGTTGCATAGCTTAAATACTAGGCATAACAATGTGTTGTCTCTTTCATTTTTCTTTTACAAACAAAGCTTCATTATAGCCGGCCATTGAGACATTTAGGTGATAATTGCTAGACATAGATAAAAGGACAAAATCAACAATTGAAAGAAGATGCATTGGAGGGAAATTATGTCTTTACCTGTATAACATCACTATCCAAGTCTATTTCATAAAAAAACTCTTGGAAATCAGTGTTTCAAGTCATATTACGTCTTTTATTGTAGCTATTATACCAGTAATTCGTCCATGTTTCTTTCCTATTGCAAGAAACGTGTAGCTACTCAGTAAAACAACAGGGCACTGCTCTGACCAAGCTCTGACATACAGATTAATAGAACAAGGTAAGAACAAACCCGACTATGTTGATATCATTTTGATATCCTAGCTCAGTTTTGTCTCAGTTAGTTGGTTTTGTATGCATCCACTCTCATATCAAACGCACGAGGTAGTTCTTGTAACCGCGTAGCGATTCCCTCTACTATCAAAACAGGACTAACTATATTAAAAAAAATCGTGTATCACATGTCTCTGTGGCGCAATCGGTTAGCGCGTTCGGCTGTTAACCGAAAGGTTGGTGGTTCGAGCCCACCCAGGGACGGAAATAAAATTTTGTATTAATTTTTTTTATATTCCTTATAATAGCTATAACTTTGAACGTGAACTTAAAGACGTGCAGTTTGCGATTTGTTACAGTTATCTTCTTTCTTGATATCATTTCTATCCTTTTACACGAAGTAACATATAACCGAAAACACCTTACTTGAAGCTGTTTTGAAAAGAAGACAAAAAGATGTAAGAAGTCGACAAGTCCATTGTTAGACAAAAGAGGAAGCGTTTGTTTATTTTCGCACATGTCTCTGTGGCGCAATCGGTTAGCGCGTTCGGCTGTTAACCGAAAGGTTGGTGGTTCGAGCCCACCCAGGGACGATCAAGATTTTTATTGGCTCCAGCTATGAAAGCAGAATAAATCAGAAAACTACATTCTAATTTTAATTACTGCCCTAAAATCGCTTGGGGTGCCGTAAAGATTGTGATCAAGAAATATTCAACAACAACAACTTTCAACCTTCTAATTGTAAAGTCAGTGTTCTGAGTGAATCAATCAATATGATAAATCTAGATCTATATGGCAACATGGAACGGAATTCTTACTGAATTATTAACCAGTGGAGAGACGAAAATTAAAAGGGGCGCATAGCGGCCGAAACTGTGCAGTCGACTGTGTTCCAGTCTCCACTCTATTCTATAAAGGTAAAAAGTAAAGGTAGTCCCGCAGCCTTTTTGAGGCCGTAAGGGCAATTGGTTGTTAATCTGCTGTGTCTAGGGCACGGTATTGGAAGGCGGAGCCCATTCCTCTCCTTACACCAACTTTTACCTCCCCAACTGAAGTCAGGTGACTGGCACCCATCTGGGTGGAGGGAGGAAAGTCCTTTCCCAAGGACACAACGTCTAGCCAGGAATGCCAGGGATCGAACTCGCGACCTCTCGGTTTCATGTCTCAGCGGCCTAAACTTGCCACTCGGCCATTCGACGCCACCTTTCTGTCCACTGAAATCATAGTATACTAATAGGTTGGCCGAAATGGGGGGCATTATCTTGCCAGAAGAGTTGGACCGGTCGACTGAAAATCGTCATATGGCCGGAGAGAGTGTTTAGCATTACAACACACAGACTTATGTTTAATATACATTTCACAGCATTTTCTGTAATCTCCAAGCAGATCTTTTGGTGGCTACAGTATCAAATACGCAAGGCAAAAGAGATGACAGTATAAAAAGAAAGCCCGGTAAAAACACACAGAAACACGTCAAAAATAAGCCGAAGCCTAATCCTCTGCTTGGGGAATATATTTTCTGTACGTAGTCTAACCCTTCAGAATCATTACTAAAACCGAGGAGCTTCAATACAAGGAAACTCCTTGGTAAAACTTTTAATAGGTTAATAGGTAACGTATTTCTCCTTCAGATATTACTAAATAATCATTAACCAGGCCAATTGGCTACTGCAATGTTTAGAATACAGTTCGATCCCTTTAGTACAATGTAGCTCTTGTGGCTTTGAGTTGAATGCTTACAGCAATGCAAATATCGGTCAAAGGTGAAAAATTAAAATTAAAATGCGTTAGCTCTAACAGCCATGGCTGATACAACAAGAAGCAACATTCTATATAAACCATGTAAAACAGATCCAATATTCAACAATACAGTATAAAGTCAATTACATTTGTACTCTTATAGAAGCAAAGAAAGACAGAGTGTTGCGTTATATGAAGGTTAGACATCCAGGTAATAAAATACGCCAAAAACAGTTACTCCAGCAACTGGATATGATTTTGGAAACGGTCAGATGTTATTTCAAAGTATTGCGTTGTCTAAGAAGCGAAGCCCTTTCTTATGCCAAGTTTGAACAGTTCAACACATGGTATGTTTGGTATGACTTGTGTTCTAAAAATGTAGACACAGCAAAGAATTTGCCAATATTGTAACCTGAATAAATACTAGTACTGTGGACTTTATACCTTATATAACAACGAGAGAAATATCGTATCCAAGGTTCCCTAGTTTTAGATATTTAGATAGCAAAGGAAAATTCATATTCCTCATACAACTCGATTAAACATGTATTATCAGCTCCATATGTTCTTACACTTACAACTGTATTAGGAAGCGAGAAGAAGTTGAACCTGTGTATATTAGTATACTATAGATGTAGTAAGATACCAGACTTGTATCACTGTTAATGTACATAGACTTTATCACCATGACCAGTACTTAGCTTAAAGTACAATAAAGGTCTTTCATTTACTCTTTCTAACGATTCTGGTGTATCTGGATTTGTGATATTTTTCTCAATGCGTATTTTCCTATGGCTTGTGTGCCAGAATAGATCTCGTTCCGATTACTTGTCTGGAAAAAGAAAGAAAGCTTCGAGTACAACTGACAACATATTTAGTCTCCATCAGACTAAGAACGCTGGTTTAAAAAACAGTAAAATTTAGCCAGATAGGGAGAATAATTGGCCAGGGGAGTTTAGCCAACGTAGCGTTCATTTGCTTGGGAGGGGAAAATTAACCCTTCCGCGGACTGACTCTCCCGGCCAATTTTTTTACCGAATTCTACGATCCGTACCCCCGTAGGAAGGCCTAGTGGAGGCTAAACATATTAATTACCCTTTAGATAATATTGTTCGTCCAGAAAATGTAGTAGTTCCATACAAGAAGTCGCGAAGACAAGACTATAAATTGAAACTGCCAAGCGGAAAGCACTACACACAACAAGCCAAGCGCAACGTATCAAAGGTTGGCGCTTTTTCAAGCTTGTAGCGCACGTACCGATATCTCTACACATCCACTTACTCAATGCCTTTTATCTAAGGTTTCAAAAACAAACGGCGCTTGTCAAGCACAGCAAAATACAGTTGAACACGCAAGCTATTGTATCTATATTTTCTGCTGTGCTCTCGTATTAGAGAAGAAAATTAGCATCTTGACTTGCTCACGTATAACAAATTTATCTGTTTTAATGGATTTTTCCCGGGGAAAGCTCTACAGGGCCTTGTCGTCTTTGTCACCAGTGACTGTCGATCAACTGTAGACAGCGATTGGATATGTCCGTATCTTGGGGATTGCTCCCAGTCCGTTTGCCTTGTAGCGTTCAATATATCGTAGGGATCATTCTTTGCACACGCCAGTGTCTGTGTTAAATGAGTTTTCGCTTCTGTGTAGTGGTACCACTATGCTGCTAGCGTTCGGAGCATTCACTAGCATTCAGCCTGTGCTCGGTTTTGCACTGTCTACAAACGGCGTGTGCTCTGAAACGAGCACCCAGTGACTGGAGGGCTTTTTACGAGAAAAAGAAAACCTTTGATCGCTTCTGGCTGAGCCGACAGGGTTGAATTATGAGGCTTGGCACCGCGCCCCGCGGAAGAATTCGAGCTAGTAGAAACAACAGCCCGCGAAAACACACCGCGTTCGACTAGCTTCTGATACCGGGTTGTGGTTTGTATGGAGCCTGTGTGATTTGCAAAATGAGACGGTAGGGTAGCACTAGGATAGGGTAGTGTGGGAACGGTTTAGCGAAGCCGCGCAGACTGCACGAGCTATAGCGTTGCGCCACGCCCTGCGTGTGTGAAAGCGGCTCAGTCCCGACTACCTCCGAGTGACGCAGCACGAAATTCTCCATTTTACCCGGCGAGCCATTGCAGGCGCCGTGTCAAAGGTTCGATTTGCTCTCGAGGAGGAATCTATTTGAAAGGTTACGGCGTGAAAATAGCGTGTAGATGGCAGCAGGCGAACAACATGGGAAAATAAGTATTTACATGATTCTATGGCGTTCGCGATCGCCCCGTCAGCGTTAAATGTAGTTCGATTGATAAAAATATAAATTTAAAAGCATTGTTTTCGTCAGAAAGAATAGGAATACCATTTTATAGCATGGAGTTTCTTGAGAGTGATTATGACCAAGTACAAAACATTAAAAAAAAGAATTTTGAAAATTTTTCACTCAACGAAAGATAGGTGTTTCTGAAAAGCAAACTTTACATATGGTACGGTGTCGGATGGTCCATTTTTAACGACAATGAACGAACCAAACGCACGCAGGTTCAAGCTCGCCGCAGTGTGCAATAATCTTTCGGCGCGGTCAAATTCGTCGTAGGTCGTCGTACGACTCTTTACGACTCTAATTTTCAAGCAGACTGTGACAGAACCAACCACCGACAATCTGCATGGATCTAAGACCGTCTTTTTCCCATAACAAGACAGCTGATTTTGTACGACCGTTCATTCACGACTATACCTAAGGAACATCCTCAGTTTGCGATCGTACGACACTCGCACGACAACTGTGACCGGAGTCTTACTGAATAACTGATGGATGTACCAAAATGACTAATAAACTGGTGGATGTACCAACTACCAAGTACCTAATACCAGCTCAGAAAAGAACAAGAAATAGTCATGCCTTCAAGTACCAAAGCCATCAAGCAAGGATTGACGTGTTCAAAAACTCTTTTTTCCCTAGAACTATCGTAGAGTGGAACTCGCTGCCACCAAGTACAGTAGGGGCATCTTCACTAGATAGCTTTAAACAATGTCTAGAGTTAGACGTTCAAAGGTTAGGTGTAACAGCTCGTTCGGTGTAATGTAGCCAGCTGCCGCTGCGCCGCGTGCTTGCGAAGCTGGTGTGTTACGCTGAAGGGCGGTTATACCGGCTATACAGATACGGATACGGATACGGAATAATATTTCCATTCTATACAGCTAAATCGTACACAATGTCTACAAACTGGTGCAAAGACCTTGAGCCACGCTACAATCAAAGAACTGACCAAAGAAATTCTCTGATAAAATTATTCCTTTTAAGTTCTCCTCCGCTTTTCATTGTATGAGAACAAATTATTTGGATCCAGTCACAAGGAAGGATCTTCCTTTCTTCCATTTGTTTCTTTATCAGATGTAGACATGAAAGCGACCCCCATACATGAAAAACGGTACTACAAATGATTATCTTTGTAGAAGGGTGATATAATCGTACTTGTTGCGATCTGATTCTAACGGTTCATATTGGCTTTCCTTATTCATACATGTACAAAATATGAAAAGAAAAAGAAAAACGCCAACTGAAAACTTGTACATTAAAAGATAACTCAATTAACTGGAAGCTGGAATATTAATATACGCGAAGTATAATTAAGCACTATCAAATACTATTGTGGTCCGTAGTTTATTTCACGTCACCACAAGTTGTCCACATAATTTATATATTTATTTATTTCTGTATTCTTTTACCAGGGTAGCACTACTCAGTGACTTAGCACTGCTCTTCCGAGTGGCCCTGGGTACACATAGACAAATAAACAAATGTAACAATATATACAAGACAAATTAAAGAAGGAATTAAAACATTAAATCACAATCGTAATCCCATAAGGTTTATTGATTGACTGGAAAAACAGCTACTGTGTTTAATAGACGACGAGGTAAAATAAAAGTTTATCTGCAAAGTCATGCCCGAAGGCTAATTGCTTTTCACAAAGTCAAAGGTACTATATGGTACAATACAATAATAGGAAAGAGACAACTACTGTCTAGGAAAACTTATACTACTACATTGTACTACTACGTTTGCTATTATCAGGTTTGACTTCTTCTTTGAAGGCAGTGGATAATGATTTCAGTACGTTGAAAACAATATCAGTTAAAAACCCACTGGCAAACGGTGCGGTCACATACATGTACGTCGTAGGCCGTCGTGCGATTTTGATGCCCTAGAATTTTCAAGCAGGCTGCGACAGAACCAACATGCGGCCGACAAGGATATAAGACAGCCTTTTATATAGACTACTAGTATATATAGACTGGTTTATTTGCAACACACATACCATTGCAGCCTTACATGGCTGAATTGGGGAATGATACACTTAAAATTCATCATGATTGGTTCAACAAGTCAACAATAAAAGGTAAAACACTATTCTTAAACCTAGAAGTCCTGCAGCTGAACTGCGTGAAGTTGTCCTTTGTTCTTAGTTCTCTGCCATGTAGGCTTCCACGTTTAGGAGGCAGCCAACTAGAGAATGTGGGGGATTTAGCTATAGACATTGCAAAGTTCATACATTGGTTACGGTGTCTCAGGTACAAGCTGCTCTAGTGCTCTGTCATAGCTAACATAGTTTCTGCCTAGGATTATCCTACATGCCCTCTTTTGTACAGCTTCTATATGCTTTGACTGTAAAGTAGTGAGACCAGAATGCCACACAGATTTTCCGTAATAAGAAGTGAGCTGAATTTTGCAGGGCACATGCGTGACTATCCCATTAGAATGTCTTCAGTTTGCGATCGGCCTTATGATGTAATCGGGACCAAAGGGCTTCTGATTCGTTTAGAGGGATACAAAAAAGGTCAGTGTTTTGTGACAGTAATAGGCGTTTTCCACAGTGAAACATAGCAGCAAACGTCCAACATGCAATACGCTTGAAAACAAGAAAGCCGACATGTTAGCGTACTTTTTTTTCAACTAAAATCTAAATATTTCCTACCTAATTTTGTAGAATTGCAGTAGTATGAGCTTGACCCGTTTTATATGGTGTTTTATGTAATGTGTTCGAAACAAAGCCGATAGAACACTAAAGTATGGTGGTTCGCGATGCGCTAGCTTTTACCTCAAGCAATACCGTATCATTTCTATTTTCCGAACCCGTAAATTAATCGACAAAAAATGACTAGAATTATGGTAATAACAAACAACATCAATCAATACACATATGCGAATCAATCAGTTTCTCTCCCTATCAATTGTAGAATTATTCAATCAAAAGTATGATATGCAAAGATATAATCTCCAAGCACATCTTATGGTGGCCAAAGACAGTATCCAATTGGCCAAACCGTATCCATCTGCCATACGGTTTGGCCAATTGGATACTGTCTTTGGCCACCGTAAGATCTGCTTGGAGATTAGCAAAGATACACAGTGAGCTTGTAACTGGATTTGTAAAAAAAATGCAGAAAACGTACAGTACTCCTGTGTAAAAACCAGTCTATAGCTATAGTGAGCAATGGTCAAGGCGAACCAGTCCGGTCTCCAAGCAGAGGTTTGGACGTTTTTAGGCGTTTTGTCGGGCGTTGTATTTTGCCAGCGCTGTCCTATATACCAGTGTACGCACAAAGAAAAGCCTGACAAAATAGAAAGGCCGACAAACACATGAGAACGTCCAAAACAAACCTCTGCTTGGAGAGTAGGTACTAGCAGCGTTTTATGAAGTTTCAAATGTTTAAAACATTTGGGTGTGGACGGGAGGTTCGGCCATGGTTGGCTGGTGGTTGGCTGGTGTTCGGGAGTAGGCCATCAGTGTTCGGGGGTCAAATTTGGCTCAAATTAACTCAAATTTGATTCGATTAATATAGAAAGGTAGCATGGCCTAATTCTGGTCAGACTGCTCCCAACCTTGGTTGGCTGGTGGTCGGGGGAAGGTTGTGAATGTGTGACAGTGGTTCAACCCGTGGCGCTGACACTCGCAGTGAGAGCATATGTTGATAAACACGCTGTTTAATACTAGTAATTGCTTAAAAATTACACTTGTGTGGAACGTAATTCCTAACTAACCTTCTAGCCGCTTCTAAACTCATTTAGTTTAAAGACCGTGGGCTTTCTTCAAAAACTAAAATGACAGAAATTACATGTAATTTGAAGTTTCCAAAAATGATTAACACATGTGTGTATTTGACGTCCTGAATTTCTTTGTTGTTCGCCATGTACTCTTGATATAGCTATACCTATTAGTAAGAGGCCGAACTTGAAGAACCACCAAAGCACGCGTTATCAATGCATACACACACATATTCATAACTGTATAAATCAGTTAATACTTTTAACGTCCCAATTTCAACCGACTGATGAAAAAGATTATTACTACTAGGCGTAGTAGTATTCGGTAGTACACATGTGTGTAACTCGCTGGCAATGTTAGAAGTTATAGTAGAATATGCAAGGTCTACGCCTAGAGATACATTTTTCTTTGGTACATTCTTATGTTCTTTTCTTTTACTTGACACCTGTGTTCATTCTTTCCTTTTCAATTTACCGCAACAGTCCGTTTGTATTAGCCTGGGTACCATCCGGATTTGCTCCGCTGCGCTAGAAAAAAATCCTACGTCTGTATTATTTCTATAACATTTAGCTGTCTCCTGAATCAACTATCTGAAACCTGTTGTACGAATCTAGTTTTCTGACTGTTCGTAAACATGTAAACCTACTTCTAGCTTCAACTCGTTGTTTGAAAAGCACCGTGTCTCTTATTGTTACTCTCCAAGCAGAGGTTTAGGCTTCGGTTTATTTTTGACGTGTTTTTAGCCGTTTTATCGTGCTTTCTTTTTTTGTACTGGTATCCTCTTTTCACGCCAGCTCAGGTGGCGTATTGGATACTGCTTGCCGATTCGATACTGTCTTGCCAATTCGATACTGTCTTGCCAATATGATACTGTCTTGCAGCCACCAAAAAATCTGCTTGGACATTTCTTAATTGTTATCATTAGCCACACCTCATTGTAACAAGACATTCACATATTCCCTTATGTTAGCCTTTATCTATTTATTTATTAAGTAGAATTTTAATATTTAGGTTGTATTTCTATTTTGTAGTTTGTAGTTGTGCCTTACAAAAGTCGCTGTACCTTTTGTCATATCAAAGTTTAACGTGCAGACTTTACATCCCGCCAGATGGTGCCCAGGGTTTCGTGGGGGTGGGAAATCTATCCTCAGCGGCGCGCTAAGTGGTCAGTGATTGACAGCACATTCTGTGATATGGGTCACACCATACTTCCAAAGGCACTTCTAGGACGTGGCAAAAACAATTTCTGACTAATTCCCTCTATGTTTTTCATCCTTCTACAAGTATTTTGACGCATTGTGTTCAAAGGGACTTTTACAAAAAGAAGCCATTACCAGGCTTTGCATTTCAAGATATTGTGTTGTGTATAAGATTCAATTTTCTCCGGGGTTAAAGGCTAAAGTAGGTCAAAGGCTAGATCTCACCCTCCATTCTAGGGTATTTCTTGGATATCGTTACTCTGGGTATGTACCATGTCAACAAGACCAAAATCGTCGCGTACAAAGCGCTCTACAAGGCCGGATAGTGAAAACTTCGAGTACGGCCATTCATGGAGTCTTCCAAACACACGTGTTAGGAGGCAAACACCTCAGGAAGACAGCGATGAATGGCCTATTACTGATGCAATCAGAAAGGTGGATGATCACCACATGGAGGTGAAGTGGGCTCCCTCCAAAACCCAACAGAGGCCTAACAGTGTAATAAACGAATAAACTCAGCATTACATTCTGCTGACAAGGAAGGCGGGGCTTCAGGGTCGCTGCCCCGACAGACGCTCCTGGGCCGCTCCAGGCCTGGCCTGAGCCACTCCTGGGACCGTGGCCTAATTGAAAACACAGCAGCCTGCATATACACTACCGGGAGATAAACCCTGCGCTGTTCCCTGGCCCAAACTTTGATATGTGCACCAATAAAGATTCTTTATTGTGAGAGTTTGGCGTCCTCATTGGTCAAGTCTGTGTTGTGTGTAAGAAAGGAAAGCGACAGTTGTGACTTGCACAAGTTCTCTCTTTGTTTGCGTTGAAAGGAAACAGGTTTGTACAAATGTTAATGATAATAATTATGTATAAACAGTAGCAATTCGTTTGTTGTTACTTAATGGGGCCGCTAACCATTTTACTCGTAAAACGTTCTACTATAAAATTAATGATTTTCTTTTATGTGTAGTGTTGCAGAATGGCGACTAAATAGCATATAGCAGCATGATAGCAACTGGGACTGGGAACAAATTCTTTTGCGAGTTCTGTTGCCAAAATTTAAATCGTAATGGAAAGTCCTTTGCAAAGCACACACTACCTCTACATTCTATATCTAGCTATGGTACATCTTTTTGTCACTTGTTTTATTCATAATCTCCAAGCAGATCTTTTGGTGGCTGCAAGACAGTATCAAATTGGCAAAACAGTCTCAAATTGGCAAGACAGTATCAAATTGGCCAGGCAGTATCCAATACGCCACCCTAAGGCTGGCGTAAAAAATGATACTACCAGTACAAAAACACCGGAAAGCCGGATAAAAATGGCTAAAAACAAGTCAAAAATAAACCTCTGCTTGGAGAGTATTTTTATTCAGCGAATTCGACTCTAGCGGCGTTTTGTAAGCTTTTCCTTGCGTGTAAAGTCGACAGTCGGTCTACTAGCCATTTACAGAGTTTTATGTGTGAGGAGAGCTCCTTTTTCCGACCGAGTTGAAGCGCCCTTTGAACTTCTGAACACGCAGCGCAAGCTGACAAAATGACGTCTGGCGGGTCATCACGAATTCCGGAACCGCCCCCTACCCGACATGGCCCGATCTCATCGTGCAAAACACGACTGAGAATGCATAGAAAATCAGCTATCAATCAGAAAGTTGATGCAAGCCGCCCGACGGTCTCTCTGTACCGATTCTACCAACACCCAGGCTTCTGTTGTTTTTATTTTTTAATCCCAAGGATCGCTGTGTGGCTAGGAAAACGTGTTGTTATTGTGTATTGTTTGTTGGTCACGCGCGGTGCGGGTAAACAATCGCCGCCGCGGCCAGGGGAACTTCATTCCGCATGCAGTCACGTGATCAATTACAGCGTCTGCCGATACCTTGCTGCGGACCCGCAATCGGTCGACAATCGAGCCAGCTCCGTTTTCGTCAATTTTCGGACCCGCCGCGGCGTTTTGGAGACCAAAATCGAGGTGAGTGGCCAAGTAGAGGTCCTTGTTTACCTATATTCGTAAGGTTTAGGTTCAGAGTGGCGTCATTTTGCCGGAATTTGACGGTTTTTGTGGCGTGACGTCGCGCCACGTTTATGAAGCAAGATTCAAGATGGCCGCTCCGCTAGGCGTTTTAAAATGTCCCCCAGAATTCTTCATTTTCCGTCGGTTCCCGCTGCTTGGCGCCCGTACCTGTACAAATTCTTGTAGGGGAGGGGGTAGACTCCGTGCCCGCTGTAGTGGATCTAGGCGGCCGTATAGATGCTGTCAGGCACTGTAGCCTGAACCACGAGAGCCGAGCTAGTCCTAGAGGGGGTCATGGCGTTCTCACAGTGAAAATCTAGTGGCGAAATCGGAATAATTCCCTACATTTTAAGTTCGCCGTTCGCGAAGCGTTGACCACAGCGTTTCGCTGTTTGTTGTACCTAACTGTCTAAAGTGTTGTCTTTGCGTCACTTATTTATCTATGGGCATGTTTGTGGAGAAATAGATTTTTTTGCGGTTTGAAATCGGGAAGAGAAAGTGTAGAAGTGAGGAAGGAAGGAGTTGACAGCACTAGGTGCCCCAAACACCATCAAAAATCGGTTTAAGACAAAACCGTGCGGCCGCCAAATTTACGTGGTGTGGAGCACATCTAAAATGGAATCATTTGCGTGATTGTCGGGATTTTAGACCGCTTTACGGCCAGAGGACGAACTTAGTTTCAGCGCCCTGCGTTTGGGCGAGCTCGGGCAATTTTCAATCAAAATGGCGGTTTTCCCTTTTACTACAAGGGACATAAAGTTCCACCGGACACCCAACTTACGTACTGCCTAATGATAGAAACGGCGCTTTCGCAGACTGAAAACACCTTGTTTTCCTACAATTTCCCCGTATCCGCTACAAATTTCTGTCCTTTTTAATCAGTGACAAGTATAAGGGGACATATGATGTTGTTTATGAAGGTAGCTATCGGAATGAGATCCGTGTAGCCCAGAGGTGACAGTGCTAAGCGTGACATGTCAAATTCGATCTTCAGGCGGCACCGTAACCGTCCCTCCCCTCGCGGCCGCGAGCTCTCAGAAAACCACGTGTGTGTTTTTCTTTCACCAAGGGCGCAGGCTATCATCTTAGGACAACAGAGACTGCCTTTGAAAGCAAGAAGTCGTTCTTTCTCCAAGACAAAATAGCGTTCATAACTTTTTCCCAACTTGTATAATAATTACGGTGGGAACGGAGGACTTGTGGAGTTTTTAAAAGCACACGTAGCAGTATCTTAAAATATAATACGGTGACTCTTATAACTATATTGCTGTAGCTAAAGGATGGTACATTTTCAGTTTTGATATTTACCTTATTGAATGATGGAACAGGGGTAACAATATAAGAAAACTACGTGGCAAAAGCGGATCCTTGATATAACGGATATCTAGCACTCAAAAACAAACATCCTGTATTGTTAGTCCACGTCATAGAGGTACCGGATAAAATATTTGCAGGTTGCCAAGTTTTAGTAGAAATACAATTGTACTTGACATCATTTTTTTTTTGGCTGGAAGTCCAAGATGACGGTATAGCGGGACGACGCTTTTCTTTGTCAGTGCTTTAAAACGAGTGCGTCGCGGGTTAGAAAAAAAATAAAAAAACAACAAAAACAATAACGGTGCTTTAACATATGGAGAGAACCTCAGATAACAGTAAAAAAAACGTACTTGTAGTTGTCATTTCTCTGGTAGATCACAAAAAATTGTCCCTGTTTCTAAGAGTAAATCCTATAAGATCTCGGTTTATCTTTACGCTACGGGGTGGCAGGTTGCTCCAATATTGTAATGAAAGCCAGGATCTCTTACGCGATATTAAGATTAATTCGGAGACATTTTATTTCTGCTGGGCAGTTATATATGATATATTAATAATTTGTCTTAACTGTTCCGCACCCAAAGCAATTTCAAGGCAGTAAAACTGGATTTTCAGCGTCAATTTTCTGGTCATTTTTAAATGTAATGAATTAACCCTATCCCATAGCATACTGATATCTCTGAGGTAAACACGCGATGTCGCTGACGGAAAACGGTTGCTTGTTTTGTATCGTAGGCTGGTCCTAGCTATTTATTGGTTGTACAAAAAATATTCCTCACGTTGCTTGTTTTCGGGCTACTTCCAACGCTTCAAATATGAAATGATGACGAAAATGTACTAAGAAATGGCAGTAATTAGTAAATGTTAATATCAGACAGATTTCCTCATTCAGAATAGTTTTTGTTTTGCCGCCCTGAAATTGCATTGTATGCCTCCAAAGAAGTAAATGTTGTTAGAAACCCACGGTTGGTATATATGCTAGGGTGGGTCTATTGACTCGCAGTGTACGAAATACTAGGTTGCCCAGTTGCGCTGTGCAACCATATTTTGCTTGGTGCAACCTATTTCTGCACCAAGGTAGCTCAGTGCACTACGTAGATTTTGCGATAAGGATGCCCCTTTCTTCCATTGGGAACTGTTTATTGAGAAGTTCCCATGGAAGAGCTCATCACTTCAGGAAAGGGGAAATAACTCAGTGTCAGAAATGTATAAATTCACATTGCACTGTAACAAAGTTAATCATAATGTAGAAGCAGGCAAGCTGGGATTTTGATTGGCAACCAAGCTTTCATCCTAGGCTGCCACTGGGCAACCTGGCTCAAAAAAGTATTTCGTACACTGCTTCAAAGAAGTAAATGTTAGAAACCCACGGTAGATTTGCTAGGGTGGGTTCTATTGAGTGATATATGGGTTAGTTTATTTCCGCTCCTACTCTCGTGTTGCTGTGACGTGTGAACGGGACCATGTTGACTTTTCCACCCACTTCTAAAGTGCAGCGTAGGCGATGCGTGTGCGTAGGTTAGCACTGCTGGATAATAACATGTAATATCTCATATAATCACATCTGTCAGTTATTCTCAACTCGTGTGGCTTGTATAGATATTGTACAAACCTGCATAGCCGCTACACACTTTCTTTCATTTTACATTCAACGAGATCATGGAGAAAGAAAGTAAGTTTCAATTTAGTACCCTTCAAGCAGAGGTTAAGGCTTCGACTTATTTTTGACGTGTTTTTTTTTTGGCATTTTTTATCGGGTTATCTTACGTACTGGTATCTTTTTATGGCAAATGGATACTGTCCTTGCCAATTTAACACTGACTTTGCAGCCACCAAAAGATCTGCTTTTAGATTATCAATTTAGCAGTCTATGGTATTATACTTTATTTAAAAGAGTTTATTAAACGGTTTCTTGGTATTTTTGTCGTTCTCGTTTTCAGTATCAAGGAATACACAGTTCTGGGATGAACGTGGAGTTACATTTTGAGAGGACACCTCGAAATCGTGTTATACAGACAAAAATGTAGGAAACAGAGTTGTATTTGGCTTCACTTTGAACGTGGCTTGCTGGCGGTATAAAAAACTTTTTATTTGCAAAAGGCCGCCGCTTTTTGGTAGCCTCCACCAGGCCTTCCTACGGCGGTACGGATCGTAGAATTCGGCAAAAGAAGGGAATAGCTGGCCAGTAGAGTCGGTCCGCGGGAGGGTTAATTTCGCGGCCAGTCAAACCACAAGGCGGCCAAACTTCCCTGGCAAATATTCTCCCTATTATGGCCAGCGTAGTTAGTCTGGTAGAGACTAGCTTTTCGGTGTGTGGGTTCGATCTCCAGATTTTGTATACAATCTCAAGTAAAACTTGAAATCACATATAGCTATAGCCAACGGCCCAACACAGCTGGTCTAAATAGAGATGGAGTTTTTGTCCTTTCCGAAGCCGCTAGACGCTAGCTTACAATAGAACGGTTACGTGTCACGAGACTTTAGTGAGTTCGGTTGGGACGATGTACAGTATGTACACAAAGCCCCTGCTTTTCCCACTTCGATGCCTTTGATTTTTTTTCCTGAACGGAGCAGTTAGCCAAAAAATTGGGGTAGACCTAGTAAGAGCATCAAAATGGTTAATATGTATGCATAGACAGAGGGGGAGAGAGAGAGAGAGAGAGAGAGAGAGAGAGAGAGAGAGAGAGAGAGAGAGAGAGAGAGAGAGAGAGAGAGAGAGAGAGAGAGAGAACGAGAAAGACTCATGATGTTAAAGAGCTTTCGTAAGCGGGTATTTCCAATACACGATCCAGTTAGGAGATAAGATAGGTTATTTGCTTTTCCTATCCGTGCCTGACAAGATAATTGGCGCTTCGGGAATGATAATGTTTCTGACCTTGACCTGGAGGTCATCTTCACGGCGGTTTGACTGGCCAGGTTTCTTAAAAAACAAAACGCCAGCAGCGCTCTTATACCGAGGTGTTGCAAGATAGAAGAAAACTGACCGCTGACAGCATTTTGTTTGAAAGAATATATTCTGGTTTGTTGTTCCAAATCAAAATCCCTCGTTACCTGGATTTCGGATATGCACACATTGTTTAAACATGAAAGTAGCTAGTAGCTATGTTACTTTATGGCAGTAAAATATTAGCTTTGTTTATATTGATTGTGTTTTTCACTGTGTATTAAGTATTCTTTCTCCCTTTCTCCGTAAGACCACAAAAGCCATTCACAGGTGTTTCGGAAAACCGGCGCGCGAGATTTTGTGTGGGAAAATGTGTTTTTGTTCTTTCAAGTTCATTTGTTAAGATACGTTCAACATTGTACATTTGTAATTATTTTAGGAATGGCGCCAGAAAGGTTTCCAGTATGCCATTCGTACTACGTGGGCCGTATTTCCTATAAGGCGACAGTTCTTTTACTATGGTTACTGGACCAATGTTACGAATGCCATTCTGGCAAAACAGAAGTTGTTTTGGATATACTGAACCGTGTTGTATTGTGTATGTCAACTCTGTCGGTAGGTATGTATGGAAACTGGCGATATGTAGACCCAATTAATGGAACAACCAATCAGCGCGCCGGGTTATACGAAAGATGTTTTTTAATTGACAGTTTGTACAGACGATCTAACAACAAGTACTGTTACAGGAGCGGGCTGTGGCCAATATGAAGCTATTGTTTTGATCCTCTTAGACGCTCATGGTAAGGCTATATCTGCCCAGTTCAACAGGTAACAATCTACGAAGTAAGAGAAGAAGAAGATGCAATGTGAAGTCATGACTGTTTATTTAAAAAGCTAAGGCATGGTTTGAAATAGCTGTTTTGTCCAATCAATCGCAATGTTGAAATGAATGGATAAAACACAACCAATAAGCGATGTTGTTACAAACGTGCAACCTGTCTAAAACCAGATGTACAGGGACACAAATGTTTCTTGTTCAAAAACGATGAAAAAAAACCTTTAACAAGACGTCCCTTTTATCCATTTGAGTTGAAGACGAGTTCACACACGTGTCTGTTTTTCCTTACCGTTCTGTTTTGGAGGTCAAAAGGTGAACCGGCGACCCTTCACATCTGATATATCCGTAAACTCCACGGCCAAAACAAATGCCACGTGTTCATCAAGAACAAAGCTGTCTTCATTTGAGTCTAGACGAAATATACTGGAAGAAAAAAGATGAAAATCAAGCATGTACATCAACAAGTTTTTACACATGTGCGAGTAATTCTTCTGGAAAAGGTCGGGAGATCGCTAAGCAGTGCTAGTGGTTGTCGAACTCGTTCAACAACGCGAATTCAGCAAAACAATCGCCATGTTGACAACAAGCAAAGCGTGAACATCCGAACTGCGTTTTGTTTCAGCATATTTTATGTTTTGAAAATGTAGGATCATAAGTAGTTGAGAATCGTAGAACCCTGAAAGACTTGGCTTCGCCCGTGTCTCTGTCTCTTTGCCGAAGATTAGACGCAGTTATTGAATGAATGAATGAATGAAAGACCTTTATTGTACGTTCATGCCGCGACGGGCTAGGTACAGGTCAAGACTTCACAAACACATAACAAAAATATTACAGAACAGTGGATACAAAAGATACACTACTTAGTTATACATACATAAGGATCATATAGAGGTACTATACTATACTATTACAAAGGTGTTGTAGTTACTAAGCTAATACAGAGTTGTCAACTTCTTCTCGCTTCTTTGTACAATGGTAAATGTGGGAACAGATCATGTCTATGATACAGGGTTTATCTAGACGCATCAAAAATATAAATTTATCGTTTGCATTCAGATGTTCGAAGTATGGAAACTTCTCTTTGATGTGATTAAATAGCATAGATCTTTCCTTATGATATAGATTACAGTCTAAAATAAAATGTCGTTCATCTTCTATTCTATTCATATTACAGTATTGGCAGAGTCTATTCTGGAGAGGAATGCGGTTGTGCCTTCCCGTTTCAATGAGTAATTTGTGACAACTTATCCGAAGTTTAGTTACAGCCACCCTGTGCTGCATGTTGTTGATCGATAGGTACTCTTCTTCTTTATATATACATTTAAACAGACGGTACGTTCGTAACTTGTTACTAGAAGATGTATCTCTGTTACGATCATTGTGGATTTCAGTAATAAATGTTTGCATATAAATATCTTTCAATCGTTGGCTGATGGAGTTAATTATTGGCGATAGGTTTGTGTCCAAAGATATATCGGGGCGCCATACGTAGGCAAAACCGCATTCTTCCAGCGTTTTACGAATACCGGACGCCCAGCATTTGTTGCCATTAGCCTCTAGTTGTACTTGACATGACAGGGCGTCCGCTTGTAGACTGTCAGCTGGCACGTTTTGGCGGATACGTAAGAAATATTTAATGGCATTTAGGGAGGCCTCCACTTGCACTGGATACCTCCCTAGTATTTTAACGGCGACATCAGAGACAGATAGAGACACAAACGTTCGAACGCCTGGTATGTTATAAGAGGTCGTGTCGCGACCCTGGCATTAAGGTGGGGGAGGCACCAGTTATACAATAGTCTAGGGTGAGGTGTGTTTGCCTTGTGTGTGTGTGTGTTTTGTGTGTGTGTGTGTGTGTGTGTGTGTGTGTGTGTGTTGTGTGTGTTTGTGTGTTTGTTTGTGTGTGTGTGTGTCTCTCTCTGTCTGTGTGTGTGTGTGTGTCCTAGCCATATTTGGTCCGTTCACTTTATAACTAAATCTAACTGGTTTGAAATGGTATAACCAAAATCTAATGTGAACGGGGCAGACTGCGTCGTACAATACTAAAGTGAACAAAGAATAGAAACCATTGGCATCTTTAAAAAAGGCAGTTGTAGATTCGCAAACAGCGAGGAGGTTTTCATCTCAGTCTACCATAGTGCAACAGCTACTAATCCACAGCCATGCGGCCGAGAAACGAGAGTTCAAGGCTGGAATAACACGGCCAATGCACGAGTGGTACTCACAACAATTCCAACGCCAAGAATCACACTACAGCATCGGAAGTACAACGACATATGCTAAGCCGCGTTTAGATACATCGTACAACACACGTACGACTATTTTTGGTTTGAGAAGATACCGGTGCAATAGACTAATTTGTAAACACGACTTTCCTCACTCCACCCAGGTGTAAAATGGGTACCTGACTTCGGTTGGGGAGGTAAAAGGCGGTGGAAGGAGAGGGATGGGCTCCGCCTTCGAAACCCGTGTCCATGACACAGTGTACTAAAGTCACCCAAACCGATTTTAAGGCAGTAAAACTGGATTTTCAAAGTCAATTTTCTGTTTGGTTTTTAAAGTTGAATCAATCCTATCCCATAGCATATAGATATCTGTGAGGCAAAAATGCGATGTCGCTGATTGAAAACGGTTGCTTGTTTGGTATCGTAGGCTGGTTCTAGCTATTTATTGGTGGTATCAAAAAATAAAGGGACTCCTCACATAGCTTGTTTTGGGTCTTCAAGTATGAAGTAATGACGAAAATGTGCTATGAAATGCCAGCAAATGTCAATATCAGACAGATTTCTTCGTCCAGAATATTTTTATATAGCCGCCCTGAAATTGCATTGGATGCTTTTAACTGGCATTTACTTCCATTGAACGTCCTTGATTCTATGAAGCGCTACAGTACACTGTACCTAGTCTCTACCAGACTAACTGCGCGGGCTATAATAGGGAGATATTTGCTAGGGGAGTCTGACCGCCTTGAGGTTGACTGGCCGCGCTTCGGAGGGGGGGAACGAACCCTCCCGCGGACCGACTCTATATTGGCCAGCTATTCCCTTCTTTTGCCGAATTCTACGATTTGTACCCCCGTAGGAAGGCCTGGTGGAGGCTACACTGTACCGCCGTTTACACACACATCTTCACGAACATCTGTTGTTTTGAAACATAACCGTTATTTAACGGTTGAAATGGTTCAAATCGATTTCGGTGCAAAGAAATCTCTTTTGCTTTACAATCTTCTTGATTGCACACGCGCCGAGGATTTCTTTTTTTTTTTTTAGCCTTTGCTCCAAGCAGATGTTAGTAGGAAAATGTTCACGTCCTTTTCGTACTTTTTCCACACCTCTGTTCCACTGAACAACAAAAAAATTGAAGAAAGAAAACTTGATTTCCTCGAGCATTTTGCTAGGCGCCTTTAAAAAAATCGGCAGCAATAACAAATATATATATTCACTGCAAACAGTACATACTAACCAACAACAGAAGTAACCCCAGAGATGAAGCAATGGACGCTAAAACATTTGTAAACATTACCCGACCTAACTGGCATTTACTACCCGGCTGTCAAAAACCCGGTAGCAATCAGAAATGTGATATATAATCACTGAAAACAGCACATACTAACTAACAATAAAACTAAGCCCACAGATGACGCCCTGGACACTAAAACGGCCAGCCCAAAAGACCACGAAGTGACCATCTGGCCTTTACTCATTGACGCCGTCCGATAATCACATTATTAATGAGGGCCTGCATGGGGGGTAGTGATTACGAATTACGCAAAATTTTCACTGACGATTACGAATTACGTTAAATTCTCAGAGCTGATTACGCCTTTACGCTTTTTGGCAAATGTACTATTACGAATTACGTTGATTTTTGGGACGTCTGCCTACGAATTACGGCCTTTAAAAAGCCCTGATTACGCCTTACGAAAAAGGGCATGCAGGCCCCCATTAATCGCCACGCCAAGCGTTGATAGCTGCACCTATAAAGGGGCCATATCTAACACAGATTTGCAGACGTTTTGATCTGTATATCTTCAACGAGCAACGTGTGAAACGCTGTCACTGAATCTTTATGAGAATCAAACGATCCTGAATTTTCCCGCCTTTTGGGATATCGTTTTCCCGCGCTTTTTCTTCTCTCTGTCAGCGCCCCGATCGCCCCAGGAAGACTCGGCCGGTCTGTCAGTGATCGATTGTGCGAGGAGCGTGTTGGGTGATTGTGCTCCCCGTTATCTGGATGTTGAAACGGCCGGGGACGTGACTAACATACAGAACGGCACACGAACGTGCTGGGCGCGCCGTTTCAGTCAAGCGCGATCCTAAATTACACCGCCACACGCTGTTTTTACTGGATTATCGGGTCA
The DNA here is from genome assembly GCA_013266295.2 of Branchiostoma floridae x Branchiostoma japonicum. Classification (NCBI taxonomy): domain Eukaryota; kingdom Metazoa; phylum Chordata; class Leptocardii; order Amphioxiformes; family Branchiostomatidae; genus Branchiostoma; species Branchiostoma floridae x Branchiostoma japonicum. The sequence goes on along the minus strand of CM023835.1, from coordinate 3,624,077 downwards.
GAAGAGCTCAGAGAAGCTCTCTATTTTGCTCCATGCAAGTTGTCTCTCATCTGTACGTTTGGCTAACGTATACAGTCTTTAATTAGCGCATGGTTGCGAGAAAATGCCTCCAAGTTGACAGTACAATACCGGTATGTGATGATGTATTGGACGATGCTTTTCCCATGTATTCCAGGACTAGGGAATTTATACCGAGTCTGTATGTTCAGCGTCAGTCACAGATGCAGGATTCCTTTTTTGTCTTTTGTTGTTGTTGTCAGTCATGCTTTTCTCTATTATAGCCCCATTTCTCGTTTAGCTATCATACCTTCAGTCGAAACCCATTCTTGCAATGTTTCTACGCATTTTGACTGAGTGTCGCCTGAACTATCCTTTCCCGCCACTTTTCGTTTCCCCCCGGCCCTTCTGACTCAGTGGCTACTTTCCCGCCACTTTTCTTCTACCCATTCTGACTCGTCACTTTCCCGTCACTTTTCAGTGTCGTCTGAAATCTATTTTCCCGCCACTTTTCCGTGTCGTCTGAAATCTACTTAACTTTCCCGCCACTTTTCTCCTACCTATTCTAACTCAGTGTCGTCTGAACTCTACTTTCCTGCCACTTTTCTTCTTCCTACTTTGACACAGTGTCGTCTGAAGTCTTGCTTTCCGCCACTTTTCAGTTTCGTCTAAACTCTCCCTTCCCGCCACTTTTCAGTGTTGTATGAACTCTACTTTCCCGCGCGCCACTTTTTAAGAACACATTCTGACTTCCTTCAAGTCGTCTGAACTCTCCTCTCCCGCCACTTTTCAGTGTCGTCTGAACTCTGCTTTCCCGTCATTTTCAGTGTCGTCTGAACTCTCCTTTCCCGCCATTATTAGTGTCGTCTGAACTCTCCTTTCCCGCCACTTTTCAGTGTCGTCTGAACTCTCCCGCCACTTTTCAGTGTCGTCTGAACTCTCCCGCCATTTTCAGTGTCGTCTGAACTCTCCTTTCCCGCCACGTTTTAGTGTTGTCTGAACTCTTTTTTCCCGCCACGTTTCAGTGTCGTCTGAACTCTCCTTTCCCGCCACTTTTCAGTGTCGTCTGAACTCTCCTTTCCCGCCACTTTTCAGTGTCGTCTGATGTCTTCTTTCCCGCCACCATTCAGTGTCGTCTGATCTCTCCTTTCCCGCCATTTTTAGTGTCGTCTGAACTCTCCTTTCCCGCCAAGTTTTAGTGTTGTCTGATCTCTCCTTTCCGGCCACTTTTCAGCCCTAGTACAGCACGCTGAACTTGACCTAACCCCACGGGTGGTCCAATCGTGCCGCCGCCGACACGCACCGGTCCCTTCCACCCAGCTTTTGTTCCCGCAGTTGGTTTTAAGGTGCGGCGCTGAATGAGATGGATCGCCTGGGAATAACGTAATACTGTAGGGCGAGTCGTGTGACCTACATTTGCACGGGTATCGCTTGTAAGTTATAGCATTGAAAGACGTGATACTTGATAATTTCGACCTGTACGATCGAGGGCGTTCTTGGGATAGTTGTGCATGTGTCCTGCATGCAAAATTCATCTGTCTTGTTTCGGAAAAGGCTGTCCTTGTCGGCCGTCGTGTTGGCGATCCTTGTCGGCGGTTGGTTCTGTCACAGCCTGCTTGAAAATTGTACGGCATCAAAATCATACAACCTTAGTCCTACGACGAAAGTGACCATGCCATAAGTTTGTTCGAACCTAAGACAAGGTTTTTCTTCCATTGAAGCATGTCGGTGGTTGTATTCGCCCTGATTTAGGCGATAATACGATACCTTTCCGAAAAAAAATTGTCCTTGTTTTTGTGAGATCGTCCTAGAACTTATGTGTCAAAATCATGACAAGAAAAAAACCGCCAAATATATCACTTAATTCTATCATAACATAATATGCATACAAATCTGACTACTATACGTTCAACGTTTTTAAAAAAGTACATGCTCTTGCGTGTTCGCATGGTTAACATTTCCAATTTCAATTCTCCATTTCTAAACTACAACATCTGGTACTGGCATTGCATTATCTAGATACTCAGCCTCAGAATTAGAAATATTGCTGTTTGTGCCGTTGTGTCAGGGCCAAGTAGACCACATGTTGATATGTCAGTCATGTATTGTTTCTTTGTAAGCGAATGGGGGATTAGTCGACTGGGTCGGAAATTATAGAAATTATAGATGATGTAAACTTGGACAGAAATACCCTGGTTGCTGTAGACTGTGTAGTGTCGAGGACAGAAGCCCCGCTTACCTCCGTCAAAACGTAGAAACAACATAAAAACACAAAAAATGTTTGACAGACATAGCTACCCTCTCATTGGTCAAACCATTATTTGTCACGTTATCATTGGTTGAACTGCTAATTGTGTTTTGCCGTCAGGATCGGTGAAGTCAAGAACTGGTTCCATAGAAGTTGTTTACATGGTCACATCTGCAATCTCTGATTGGTTAACCGCACTACTTTGTGGTTACATGGTATGGTGACAAAACACGCTATCATTGGTTGAACTGCTAATTGTGTTAGACCGTCACAAATTTGTGCATAGAAGTTGTTTACATAGTCACAGCTACAACCTCTGATTGGTTAACCGCACTACTTTGTGGTTGCATGGTATGGTAACCAAACACGCTATCATTGGTTGAACTGCTAATTGAGTTAGGCCGGCAGGATCGGTGAAGTCAAGAACTGGTTCCATAGAAGTTGTTTACATGGTGACATCTGCAATCTCTGATTGGTTAACCGCACTACTTTGTGGTTACATGGTATGGTGACAAAACACGCTATCATTGGTTGAACTGCTGATCAGATTGTGTTAGACCGTCAGAAATTGTTCCATAGAAGTTGTTTACATGGTAACAGCTACAATCTCTGATTGGTTAACCGCTCTACTTTGTGGTTACATGGCATGGTGACCAAACATGTCATGTATGCGCATTTGTACTCTTATCAGTACTTCAGTTAAGTCAGTACACTATCTTTTTAATCTTATTTTATTTCAGTTTCGAAGCTTTAAAAACAGAGTAGTAGCTTTTGGCTTCATAGCTACTTGCACAACGATATGAAGAAATTGTCAATAATTAGACTGTATATAAATTAATATATATAACTTGATATATTCTGTTCCGTGGCCCATGATATTACGAAAGACACTAAGAAACTCGATATCACACCAGTTTGTTACTTCTAGGTTATAAAAAGCATTATGGATATAATGACACATGCCCTTTTCCATACACTTAAAGCGTAAACTCCGTGACTTATGCAATAATACCAGCGACATTGCCAACATAACGCACATAGTCAAATTGAACTTCTTCTTGCTTAGGCCACACCAATTTGATTTGTTGGTTCTTAGATTTCTTTTTAGAAAAATACGAAGCGACAGGGCGAAAAAAACAGGTCTGGCATCCTATTATAGCACTTAATGCTACGATAGGAGTCATTAAGTCAACATACCAGGCTAGTTTGTAACTCAAACAATGAATTTTGAACTTTAAATCAAAACCGCTGCATTGATAGATGGAAAAAACTGTAACAAGTAGGAAGAAAAGGACATTCTTCAATTGTTGGGGCCAAAATATGAGCATTTTAAAGTTGATTCAGAACCTGAACTTTTTTGGGAAATCAGAAAAAAATGAAGAGGGCGAATCCGAAAACCAATTGATTAAATTGGTGTGACCTTATGTGAACACTGTACCACACCTGTTATTAAAAGCCATTTGTCTAAATGTCAAAACGTATGTCATATACGTAAGTGCGTAAAGATTATGTAAAGCCCACGTAAGTGCGTAAAGATTATGTCAGGCATAGAACGGTACTTAGTCTAAATTCTACAGGGTTACGTGCAATTCTACCCTTTTAACGGCTCTTATACATTCATTTCATTCATTCTTTATTTCAGGTTAAAAGAAAACCCATATGTCACAGTACAACATTAAAAATGATACAAGACTCTAAAGACATACAAATAATACAGAGAACAAACCTAGATACACAGTAAATTATACGTCCTTCGGAAGTCAATAGTAACGTCAAACTTATTTTAGAATCTTTCACTTAACGTTACCACAAAAACTAAGGTTTTAGTACATGTAGAACAGTATCACACAACAATTTTTTTAGCTATTAACACCGGTGATTTTAGAATTGTTAGAGATGCGAAATATCGTGTTTATGCAGAGTAAAATTGATAATAATGATAATAATCATGATAATAATGATAACTTTATTGCAAATCCGTGCCCTGCGGCTAATTGAAAGTGTGCATCAGAAATGATAAAGGTATAGTGAACAACAACATGAACATTATGAATTGAAAACCGTCAACTAGCGCTACTTCTACAATAGTTAATATTGGGTTGGATTTCCCTGCTGTATGCATTGGAATATGAAATGCCCGACGTTTTTGGAGATATATTGGATAGTGTTAGCAGAAAGTCAGTTTTTTGTAGGCTTGTAAGATATATAAACGCAGGATGGTAAGATATATGAATGCAGATTTTACAAATGATATTTCAAAGTCTATTTTTCTGCTCATTTAAAGTTGTATGTAGTAAGTTGAATCAACCGTATACCATAGCATACTGATATCTGTAGCAAAAATGCGATGTCGCCGACAGAAAACGGTTGCTTGTTTTGTATCATAGGCTGGTTCTAGCTATTTATTGGTGGTACCACAAAATAAAGGGACTCCTCATGTAGCTTGTTTTATGGCTATCTCAAATGCTCCAAGTATGAAGTGATGACGAAAATGTGCTAAGAAATGGCAGTAGATGTCAATATCAGACCAATTTCCTCATCTGGAATATTTTTTTGTTTTGCCGCCCTGAAATCGGATGACTTTAAGTAAGTCTCCACCAGACTAACAACGCTGGCTGAAAAATAGTAAAAACATTTAGTCAAATAGGGAGAATAAGTGGCTGACTTCATAGAATGGTTAGAAAATGTCAAACACTGTCAACGTTTTGTACGAAAAAAATACGATACAACGACACCAGGTTTTTCTTCTAAACCGGGGAAAAAGGGAGCTGCTCCCTCATGTAACCAGCCAGTACCCTCATATCAATTTTCAGATTGAACCCTCGAGCTCAACCCTAAGTGACTACATACTAGTACACAACATTAAGTCTTTCTCAAAATGATCTTTTTCCAATGAAAATATAAAAGCTAAACATCATAACAATGTATTGTAGCAAAACAAACTGTGTTACTCTTGTAAAAATTTCCATCGCTCCCTTGCCATGCTAGTGCTCATGCAAATGTTTTCTAGAAAAACCCCTGGACACATCCTATGCATTGGGTGCCTTAAACGAGAGAGAGACACGCCGATACTGGAAAAAGGTCCACCTAACACATCGGTGCTCTTTAGAGTGAAGGACAGGTGTTCCCACGGGACATGGCACACTTCATTATTGTCTGACCTCCCGACACTAACCCGCTCTCAGGGATTATCCTCTTTTAAAGCCGATCAACTGAAATTCATGCGGATTAACTCTCTGATTGTCTGAAATGTATGATCTCTTGGGACCCAAATTATATGGCCGTAGGCTGTCTTTTGGAGAGAGAAAAATTCTATTATGAGATCTTGATCTAGCTAGATACATATACTCAGATGTAATGTTTTTATGCAATTCTATATTCCAGCCGTTGTGTTACGCGGAAGGGCGGCTATACCGGCTATACATATACAGATACAGAAGCTGGTGTGTTACGCCGAAGGGTGGTTATACCGGCTATACAGATACAGATACAGATATTTGACGGCCGGAACCTGTCTTTATGTGGCTAGATATTTAAGTTTTTAAATTTAAACTGAAAACCTAGATGATTTCGTCTTTGAAAAGATATAAAATCAAATTTACAATCACGATTTTGGTTGAAATACAGAAGGGAAGACTGTCCCCGGAGAATTGTATCTTCAAATTGCTTTCTGATTGTGTTTTCATATGGAATAATGATTAAAAAACGTTAAGAAAAACTCCTCTTTTTCTCTACTACAGTTTGAGTAGAAGACATTCTTTCTAGTTGAAATGAAGTCTTGGGCAGATTTACTTGATTGAAGCATGTATAAGCCTTCCAGAGTAGGTATACTTTAAAGACATCCAATGCAATGTCAGGGCGGCGAAACTGGATTTTCAAAGTCAATTTTCTGGTCATTCTTTTAATGTAGTAATCATGAAGCAATCCTATCCCACAGCATACTGATATCTGCGAGGCAAAAATGTGCTGAATGTCGCTGACAGAAAACGGTTGCCTGTTTTGTAATGTTGGCTGGTTCTAGCTATTTATTGGTATCCAAAAAATAAAGAGACGACTGACGTAGCTTGTTTTGTCTTCAAGTATGAAATGATGACGAAAATGTGTTAACAAATTGCATTGTATGCCTTTAAGGTAGTCTCCACTAGACTATAACAACGCTGGCTCAAGAAGAATAGTTAGTCAAATAGGAAGAAATAACAGGTGGAAATGATAAGAAGTGGCTAACTTCATCGGATGGTTAGAAAATGTGAAACATGGACAAAGTTTTGTACGAAAAAAAATACGAGACAACTACACAACATACGTTCTACATTGACTGCCAGATAAAACTTGCCTAAGCAGCAACATAACTCCATCATTTTTTATCATTTTTTTGTCCCAAAGATTGCGACCGACTCCATCTGTAGTAGGACCTATGGCAGCTTATTTTCATTGTCGATTTGAATATCCTTGTACAAACTTGTCCGTATGAACATGAGACAAAAACGTTCATGTAGATTTGGTATCAACGTGCACGTAAAAAATCGACTTGCTTCTTGAAGTATTACCGAATGCCGTGAATGTACAGTAGTTATGTAGTTTTCTAAACTTTGCTAATAAAAATCGGCAGCGTCTTGGGTTACATTTTATGGTACATTGATGTTGATTCCAAGGTATTGCTTTTAGCGCGGTCACATAAGTCGTACGATTTAGATCTTCTAGTATTTTCAAGCAGGTTGTGTCAGAACCAACCATCGACAAGGACCCCAGACAGTTTTATCGGAGAAATAACAGCCGAATTTTATACGACACATGCACGACTATCCCAAGAATGCCCTCAGTTTTCTATCGTACGACGATCGTACAACGAAATGACCTTCCAGACCCTAAAAGATTGCACCCCTTTAATGAGTTTTTCAAGCTTTGAATTGCTTTCCAAATCATGAGAGACTCGCCAACGTCCCGTTGAAAAAATGGCTATTACTGTGCAAAGTGATCTGTAATGTCGACAAATTTAAAGCTCTCCCTCGGGGGTTTCCTAATTGTTTGCCCACGGCGGAGGCGGCTAGCTCGGCGCCCGAATCGTGATTAACCAAGTGCTGATAGAACAGGGGACGCCGTCAGGGCGATTCCTGAAATTTCTTAACGTAAAGCATCCAAGGAAAACCAAAAATATTCTGGATGAGGAAATCTGTCTGATATTGACATTTACTGTCATTTCTTAGCACATTTTTGTCATCATTTCATTCCTGAAGCGTTTTAAATAGCCCCAAAACAAGCTACGTGAGGAGTCCGTTTATATTTTGGTACCACCAATATACAGCTAGAACTAGCCTACGATAAGAAACAAGTAAACGTTTTCCGTCAGCGATATTGCACTTTTGCCCACAGATATCAGTATGTTATGGGATAGGATTGATTCAACTTGCTACATTAAAAAAAATGACCAGAAAATTGGCTTTGAAAGTCCAGTTTTGCTGTCCTGAAATTGCATATCCTACAAGACGTTACTGTTACGCTTGGAGTCAAGTTCATTCGCCTGTGTAATTCTGAACAGAAAAAAACAAAACATGGCAACCTAACGTGCATATAGGAAGGAAAGGTATCAAGAAGGTATTTGGCATGCTTAACGTGGTATGATATCTTAATTCTTAGGAGCACCAACGCATTATTTTTGTAGTACTCGTGGCGCCTATTAGAATTTAAAGGGTTCGCCATCCGCCGAATTGAGATTCTTAGGTTCTTTGCTGTGGATAGAAATGACAAACAGCGCAGACATTATTAGGAACGTTCAAAATTGTCTTGGGGTTTCGTTTGAACCCGGTTAAAACGCAGCATTTAGCTGGAACTCGCCCCGACAACAAGACTACCCGGGGCAAATCTAGATTCGGCTAGAGACAAGCGTGGAATGTGCACTATGTACCGCGGGGTCACATGCTTCACCCTAAGGCGAGCGCTGATTGGTTGCCGGGACTCCCATACGTCATTGATTGACAGATCGGGTGACCTGTGGGCGATTATTCCAGTCACGTACACCTGGCAGGCGTCAGGAAGGGGGTGGGAGGGGAGGAGCCGGATCCTCCAAAAATGATATAACCGTTAATGATAAATAATGGGACAGGATATTGAGATAACCACATGGAACGTGTGAACAAGGCGTTCCGTATGGAACGTTGTAGTAGTACGTGACACCACATTGCAATTATCTACCGCTGTCTGTTGTTGTTCAGAGAATATCCATTTAAACGGCAACCTCTATAAACTGACCATTCTGTATGGCACACCTTAATGGAGATATTCTTGGTTTAATCTCCGCTTCAAATAGCTGTGGCATCCAATGCAATTTCAGGGTGGCAAAACTGAAAATATTCTAGATGAGGAAATCTGTCTGATATTGACATTTACTGCCATTTCTCAGCACAATTTCGTCATCATTGCATACTTGAAGCGTTTGAAGTAGACCCAAAATAAGCTACGTCCCTTTATTTTGTTGGTACTACAAATAAATAGATATAACCAGCCTAAGATACAAAACAAGCAACCGTTTTCCGTCAGCGACATCGCATTTTTGCCTTATAGATATCAGCATGCTTTGTGATTCGGTTGATTCAACTTACTACATTGAACCTTGACTTTGAAAATCCAGTTTTACTGCCCTGAAATCGCTTTGGGTGCCTTTAATTGAGATATATTTTGTTTAATCTCCGCTTGAAATAGCTGCGGTTATGTTGGTTTTGAGAAATATAACGACATACTTAAAGACGTTGATTTTTGGTCTACCCTCACTGCCAAAAGCGTACCAAGTTTCCTGGCACGAAGAAGAGGAAACACGAAGATATCTTGAGTTCAGTACACTGTCTTATAGGCCTGTGGCACAAAACGGGCCGTAGATAGGCCAAGTGCCAAGTATTTGACGAGTGAAGAGGCCGAATTGGCACACACATCACTGAAGTCTTCCAACATAGGCTTGCACTGAGGAGTGTTTTCCCATTCCGGATAGTACCGGTACAATACCGCGAAAATCATTTCGTACTGTGCCTAAATCTCTGTACCGGTACTGTACCTAAACCTCTGTACCGGTACTGTACCTAAACATCTGTACCGGTACTGTACCTAAACCTCTGTACTGTTACTGTTACTACTGTACCTAAACCTCTGTACCGATACTGTACCTAAACCTCTGTACCGATACTGCACCTAAACCTCTGTACCGATACTGTACCTAAACCCCTATACCAGTACTGTACCTCAGTAAGGTGAAACCTCTGTACCGCGGTAATGTACCCAAACCTCAGCTGTACCTTAACCTCTGTCCCGGTACTGTACCTCAGAAAGGCTAAACCTCGCTACCTACGCAGCTCTGTTCTGGACACATCACCGAGGCCGTATCCAGATTCCTTAGTACGTTTGACGGTACATTTACAATGCAACAGCAGGCATTGACAGAAAATGATAGTCTTTAATGATCGATAATTTTCATTTTCATGACACGTGCAAACTATTTTTGCTTGTAGCTTCATTGATGGCAGTTCTACCGTGTTTATTCATTGTTGGTCATATTCTATTACATTGTTGTATTTCTGCGCAAGAGACAAAAACACCATGAAGACCACACGCGGCTCATGATTTTCTACATCGTTCCTACTCCCCGTGTTGTATCCAGAAATCGAAATACTAGTACCTCATTAAGATCAACCTGAAACTATTAATGATTTCATTGGTTGGTTGGTTAATTGATTGGTTTATTAGTTGATTGACTGGTAGATTGATTATCGATCGATATGATGCATTCACCCTGAATGGTCGAAAAACTCGCTTGCTTGCAGCCATTTGAATACCCCTTTTTAAACCAACATTCTTTGATAATTTCGTAGACAAATTTTATATAAATTCATCATCTTGCAGTATTGTATATTTTTAATGTATGTTTTACATTTTGAAAGTACTTTGTTTTTGCAAGGTAAGCGACAAGAGACGCAAGAAATCATGTACTCGTACATGTCCACTGTCTTTATTTTATTATGTTTACTTTCGCAGAAGGAAAACATACTGTTTTTGCTCTGTTTCTTCTTCCTCTTCTTCTTCCCTTCCAAACAAACTTGAAGGTCAATGACCTGGACCAGACGTCTGTCACCATGGTAACTGATGTTGTAGCAGACACCCTGTGGTGTTGGATTACATTATGTTGCAAGTGGCCAGACAAAGTTGGAGAGGCTGCTAATCATATATATATATATATATATAAATGTGTTTGAGTAAGAATAAACAGCGCAATTGACCATGTGAAGGTAAACATTATGCATTTTCTGTGCGAATGTTACCTTTCTACTTTCTTATAGCTTTTAAGTATTGTCAACATTCCGTATATTTCACTTAAGCTATATGAATCTTTCATTTTGTATGCTACTAAAGCGGTGTGCAGCTTTTCGACGGTTGTCCCGTATTCTGGGTTTGAAAATAACGGTCCCAGAAGCCCCGCCAATGAGAGATAACGATAAACTGAGCCGTCGACCCTTGCACAAATCACACGGTACAGCGCGCCACCAGAATGGGCAACATGAATTATTCAAACTAGTAAATAAAGATGAGAAAAGGTATCGCATAAACCAAACTGAAAAAAAAAGTTAAACACTAGAAAGGTAACATTTGCAAAGCAAAATGCAAAATGTTTATTTTCACATGGTGTAGCCTAACAAACTACTGCTCTGTTCATTGTTCCTCAAACACATTTATATATAATATATGGTGAACAGCAGAAAGAAAGAAGCCCCTCCAGCTCTGTCCTGTTACAAAATGTAACCCAACACCACAGTGTGTCTGCTACAGTACCAGTTACCATGGTGACAGACGTTTGGTTTATATCATTGACTTCATTTGCTTGAATAAGAAGAGGAAGAACAAGAAAAAACAGCAAAAACAATATGTTTTCCTTCTGCGAAGGTAAACATAAAAATCGCATCATTTGCTTTTTTTAAGCATCGCTAGTATTTGGTGGAAAAAGGGTCCACTTACAGTTAGGAGCAAATTCTGCCCCAAAGTGAAAAATTCAGTCTGACCACTACTGACCATACCAAACTATATGTGACCACCAGAGTCTTCAACTATAACCTGGGCATAATTTATCATACGATCGTCGTACGATCGCAAACTACATTCTTGGGCTATAGTCGTGCATGTGTCGTACAAAATTCAATTCACTTGTTACCGAAAGGGCTGTTTTAGGTTGGTTCTGTCATAACCTGCTTGAAAGCCCGACAAGGACTCCAGGAAGAGTAGTAATTGTGTTTTTTTTTTGCTAATGGAAATTTTAATAAACATAAACATAAACACAAACAACATGAAAATCGTTGGACGACCTACGACGTATGTGACCGGGCCCATACTGTATTATTTTCTTTCCGGAAAATAACCCCTTGTTTATAACATTAACTGTATGGACTGTACTGTCTACGATTATTGGAAAGCCTGAGTCGCTCTTATGTTAAGTACCGCGAATGATTCGACTGCAATCTAGCACATCCAATAAGCCATACGATAACTATACAAACCAGTTCTACATAGTTTCTTAAACACCATGTATAGATGACAACAATGTATCCTGCTATTTTTTTAATGACAATATAACAGTGTTATAGATGGTCAGTGTACGAAATAATTTTTGAGCCAGGTTGCCCAGTGGCAACCTAGGATGAAAGCTAGGTTGCCCATCAAAATTCCAGTTTGCCAGCCTCTACATTATGATTAACTTTGTAAGAATGCAATGTGCATTTATACATTTATGACAAAGAGTTGTTTCTCATTACTTGAGTTTTTCCATGGGAACTTCTCAATAAACAGTTCCCAATGGAAGAAAGGGGCATCCGTACCACAAACTCTAGGTAGTGCACTGGGCTACCTGGGTGTAGAAATAGGTTGCACCAAGCAAAATATGGTTGCACAATACAACTGGGCAACCTAGTATTTCGTACGCTGATGGTTCACCATGGAAGTCATGATGGAATGTTATCGTGTGCTATTAGACCTTGTTCTGTGGATATGTTATACAGACAGACGACAAAGACGCTACGTCATGTGTGTCAACACTTGGATTCCCGCCAAATTTAGCAGACATTGTCTCACAAAAATGCACACAATTTAAACCAAGGATGGTACATAGTAGGGCTGATTTTAATCGAAATAACACAAAAATAGCACAAAAAAGGACTAGTATGTTAGATCGGTAATCTTTTTCTAAATTTTCTTTGTAGATGTAGCTAGTTTTGTAGTGTAACGTGCTGAAAAATAGAGAAACCTCCATACAGCTTCTACTAGGCGTGTGTTTCATTCAGTAGATGTGGCAGCGTAGCATGGTTGTATCCACCTTTCTTCTTTCCGTGGTAGCCCTTTTCAGTACCAGCCATATCTATCTTATACTGCGGAACAGCCTCCTTAGCAGGCTCTACAAGGTGGGCTTGTTGGGGGGCTTATGATGGTTTTTGTTTGTGATAATATATTAGTGCTCGGTTTCTTGTAGGCAGCCTCCGTACTAACCTGGATGCCAGACTGTTCTCAGGGCCAATACACAGGCTAACCTTAAGTTAAGCCCTGACAAGCCAGACTGTTGCTAAGGGTCTAACTGAGGGGCCTGTGGTAAAATTTCCTTGGGTACATGTTGGCCCTGGAGCCGAGGAGCTAGCCTGTATACTGGCCCTGGGAACAATCTGGCACCCAGGCTACCTGCGTACTAAGAACTGATATGCCTACTCTCCAAGCGTATTGGATACTGTCTGGCAAATGGATACTGCGTGGCCAAATTGATACTATCATTTCAGGCACCAAAAGATCTGCTTGGAGATTATGATATGCCATAAGAAAAAACAAATGCCCGAAAGAAAGCCCGACTCGGAGAGTCTGCTAACGAGGCTAACCGCGGAGAGACTCGAGAGAAAGCACCAGGCTTGTGGAAGCGCCCGACCGCGGGACGAGGGAATAGCGCGGATCGAACCCAAATCACTCAATTTGCACGGTAATGTGCGAGGCGCGCTGGGGCGACCTGTGGATCGATAATCGGCGTAACGTCCAGGCCCACCGGCGGAAAATGGGCTCGGTAACGAGGGCAGGGTCAGCCGCACGGGACCGGACTACAAACTAGATCCTCGCCCGGTCACAACCTAGCCTCCTTTGCCGGCGTTATCGGTCGCCTTTTTTTGAAGGGGGGGGGGGGGGTTCTGATCAAACGTAGATCGCACGCATTAGAAGGTGAGGGATGGTATACTAGGGTTGGCGACCGGAGCTTCTAATGCGTGTGATCTACGTTTGATCAGAAAATCCCCCCCCCCCCCAAAAAAAAGCCGATCCCGGAACGGCGGCAAAGGAGGCTAGGTCACAACCGGCTATTTTAACCTGTACTATAGACGAAAGCAATAGACCAGGATTAGTCCATACAAAAATTCTATTTGAAAACTCATGCTCGAAGGTAACAATAAAGATAACAAAGCGATTTCAGGGCAGTAAAACTGGATTTTCAAAGTCAATTTTCTTGTGTTTTTTGATGTAGTAAGTTGAATCAGCTCTATCCTATAGCATACTGATATCTGCGAAGCAAAAATGCGATGGAAAACGGTTGCTTGTTTTTGTATCGTAGGCTGTTTGTAGCTATATTTTTATTGGTGGTACCAAAATATAAAGGGACTCCTCACGTAGCTTGTTTTGGGGCCATTTCAAATGTTTCAAGCATGAGATGATGACAAAAATGTGCTAAGAAATGACAGTAAATGTCAATATCAGGCAGATTTCGTCGCCGCCCTGAAATTGCATTGGATGCCTTTAAGAATGTAAAGAGGTAAAAAGAAATGTCAGAAGATCTATCTGGTGTTTTTACGTACATTACTGAGCGGTTTGACCTATTATTTTTTTAGGCAGTGGCTTATGAATAGTCACTCGTATATTTCATATATCACGTGTTAGCGATGCACAGAAACAAAACACAAGAACATGAATCAAACGATATTAGAGCATAGTGTGTATGGAAACCCTTTTACATTTTTATCTAAGCCTATTCAATAACGTGCGACAATAACGTATAACGTACGAAACACAGAACACGTGGATATACGAATGATCTTTGACACATTGGGGAGAAAAGGGCAAAGATTATGCCGTATTATTGTATGATATTGTATGATATAATAAACCAGAAGGTAAACCACGCAGAAACTGGCCTTGGAAAATTTACGCTGATCTCCAAGCAGATGTTGGCGTGGAAAATCGTCAAGTTTTCTGACCGACTGGCTCTTCTGACAGTCTTTCATTTGTTCGTCATGTCTTGTGTAATTTACAAACGTTTAGCAATCAAAGAATCAATGAATGATTAACATTTTTGTTCATTTCTACACAGGAGGATTCTTGACGAAACAACACCCCACCCCCTTCACAGTTGCCGTGATACCCCGGATGCTGACGTCATCAGTGTCGTTGCTGTGGTGATTTGGTGCACGTCGGGAACGAGAGCAGCCTGGCTGCGCACGCGCACGGGAAGATGCACCGAACCACGCACCTCCCCATCACCGAGCTAAACCCCCACCTCATGTGCGTCATCTGCGGGGGTTACTTCATCGACGCCACCACCATCATAGAGTGTTTACACTCGTGTAAGTAAATAAACAAAGAAACAGACATAACACGTCGTCTTCAACGTTCACTTACAAAAAATCGGAGTGAATATCGTTGTTTATTCATATTTGCGACTTTCTCTGTCTACGTCTCTGTGCATTTTCTTACTATCATCTGGCCAACAGACCCCCCGCCAATTCCCCAATGGCCCCAGATTCTGCGACCTAACTTCCTGTGTCTGACCTTTTGTGGTCTGTAATTAGGGAATTCCCCCACACTCACGTGCTGTCGGACAACTGTGCGAGCACGCGTAACTGTTACGAGCAATCACACCCAGACAAACACACCCGAACACACCCAAAGCAATATGGAGGTAAACGAGAGTTAACCATAAGAACGAATAGTTATGGCATTGGTTAGAATCTAATCTTTCTTTCTTTCTTACAGTTTGTAAGACATGTATCGTGAAATATCTGGACACCAGTAAGTACTGTCCCGTCTGCGATGTTCAAGTTCACAAGACTCGACCCCTGCTTAATATACGGTGAGTCTTACAAGTCTACATAAATCATGTTCATTTGTATAAACCGTAAGAGACAACGATAGCATTTTTGTTACCTTCGGTTTAAAACTGGTTGAAAAAGACCTATCGTTTTTATCTAAATTATGATAATGAGTATCTGTTATGCTATTGTATATAGATTTAGTCGTGGCGTCAACATACGTTTTGTAAACTTGAGTGCACCATCACTGTGTAATCATCTACTCATTTGAATAAAAAAATAAGTGCCGTAGCAAAAATGGATCAAACTACATATGTAGAAATGTGCACATATTATGTTAGAATAGACATCAGGAGAAATGAATAAAATAACGACAAATGAAGAACAACTAAAGAGTTCAAATGGTGAAATAGAAATCTGATAATGTATAAAACGCCAAGTTTGGACATACTGTTGCCTTTTTTTCGCATTGCCGGTCATAATCTAATCATTTAACTTGAGAAGTTCTGAGGTGAACCATTTATAAATCCACCATTGTATTTATTTTCCAGAGCGGACAAGACCCTACAGTCCTTGGTGTACAAGCTCGTGCCCAACTTGTTCAAAGGTTAGAAACATTCATTTTTTAAAGGGATTCCTCAACGTAGCAACTCTGACTTGTAAGCGTATGGGAGAATTTGAATATGATTCTGATCTGTGTTTTTCTTACAGATGAAATGAAAAGACGGCGTGATTTTTACGGACAGTGCCCTGACCAGGACCTGGCGGCGTCCAGTGAGGAAAGAGGGGAGGTGGAGGACCTCCAGATCTACACACCTGACGAACACATCAGTCTCTCATTGGAGTACTACAGAGAGTAAGGGGCCTTCTCGTCAGTTTTTAATCTCTCACTGGAGTTTTAAATAACGTAAGGTACCGTTTCTCACTGGAGTACTACAGAGAGTAAGGCGCTTTCTCATCAGTTTTTAGTCTCTCACTTGAGTTTCAAAGAGAGTAAGGGGCCTTCTCATCAGTATTTGGTCTCTCACTGGAGTTTCAAATAACGTAAGGTGCCGTTTCGTGGGTTATCAGTCTCTCATTGGAGTTTCAAAGAGAGTAATGGGCCGTCTTGCGGGTTATTTGTCTCCCACTAGAGTTTCAAAGAGAGTAAGGGGCCTTCTGATCAGTTTTTAGTCTCTCACTGGAGTTTCAAATAAAAGTAAGGTACCGTTTCGTGGGTTATCAGTCTCTCACTGGAGTACTGCAGAGAGTAAGGCGCTTTCTCATCAGTTTTTAGTCTCTCAATGGAGTTTCAAAGAGAGTAAGGGGCCTTATCATCTGTTTTGAATCTCTCACTTGAGTTTCAAAGAGAGTAATGGTCCGTCTCGTGGGTTATCAGTCTCTCACTGGAGTTTCAAAGAGGGCAATGGGCCGTCTTGCAGGTTATTTGTCTTCCACTAGAGTAGAGTTTCAAAGAGAGTAACGGGCCGTCTCGTGGCTTACCAGTCTCTCACTGGAGTTTCAAAGAGAGCCGTGTGGGCCGTCTCGTCGTGAGTTATTTGTCTCCCACTGGAGTTTTACAGAGAGTATGGGACCATCTCATGGGTCGTTAATCTGTCACGTGTCTCTTGGAACATATCAGTCTCTCACGTGTCTCCGTGGCGCTTCTTCGATATGGATCGAATTCCGTGGATCTAGACTACGGGGATGCGACCCCCGTTCGGGCACGACAGTGAGGGGGTGCATGCATGTGTCCTTTCGGATGGGGACGTAAACGAAATGACAGAATCGTACCCTTTGTTGACGTTGTTTGTGTCTCGATCTATCACAGGTCTGAAGCAGCGCTGTCGGTTGAGTCTGACCAGGAAAAAGACGAGACAGAGAGATCGGACAAACAGGACACGTCTCCCAAACCTGACGGCAAACGGAAGAACGGAGAAACAGACGTAAGTAGTAAGACATACATTAAAGCATTGCTACAATAAGGCAATATATATAACGTTTGTTTCAAAGATGTTCCTACAACACTTCTAAGGGGTAAAAAGATGTCTTGAATCAGACCGAAAGCTCGTTGTGTTAGTACAATATAAGTTTTTCCCTTAATCTAACACAAAAGATAACTGAAGGAATTTTCAGCTGTATCCATCAGACATTCCTCGGGAATTTGAACCACTTTCCTGACGTGCACTGATCTTTGGGATGTGTGACGTCAGGAGTGGGTCAGAGGTCACCGGGAAGTCGATACCTGCTCCCGTCCCAGTTCAACGTGGGTTAATGGGCCCTGATATATACAGCCTCTCGTGAAAGTACTGGTAGTCCGGTGCCGTATCCAATTTTTTAAATACTTTATCTAAGCCAAATTTTGAAGTAGAGTATTGCAACAAAATATAGAAGCCGTGTGTTAATGTTAGGATTTTGTCGTTAAAATTAAACCAGTATAGAGCTTATTCACCACACGTCATCATGACGTCATCACCCCACATGTCCCGTGCGACGCCATTTTGGGGTGCATCTGTACAGCGAGTTTCCAAGCGTTGAAATGGCCGACAAACGTTTTAATAGGTAAACTGTCCTTTCTCCAATTACACGAAGCGATTACCTCCACTCGTACCTCTCGTTACCGGAACAAAATAAAATTTGTTGGGATTGACCTGCTGAGTTTTGGGATTGATCTGCTGAGTTTTGATCGAGACTGCGTCTAGCGCCAGCGGACCTCATTCATTGACTTAGCTTCGTACTTAGTACTGGGCAGCAGTTTTTAAACACAGGATCGGTTCAAACCCTTGTAGGGTCTGGAAGCGTACAACTACGTAGTATCGGGATGTGTAGAGAGACTGTTAAGGGGACAGTTGCGGGGTGACAAGTACGTTGTAGTGGGGAGAGTCAAAAGGTCGCTAAGTTGAACAGAACCGGACTCAATGTCACCCGGCTTGATAATCACAAGCAAATACGGAGCCATCCTCAGTCCGCACTGCCGCGACTGTGTGACTGGACAAGGTGAGTGTAACGTTGCCAGCACCCTAGTTCTACATGGAAATTTACCACAGAGTAAAGGACAGGGGGTCCCTGGTAGCTCCGACAGATTTACCGTGTACAGTACCCACGGTTGCCATCTACATGTACAGCCCCCTACACCAGGGTAAAACACACGGACTTTTGATCAGCAAAAAAAGATAAAAGCCACATCTTGACAACATGAGACATGGACACGGAGCCAGAACAACCCCAAGGACAATGCTACTAACAAGAAGAGTGTCAAAAACGTAGATTCTGGCCAAAACTACGCAACTTCGCCAAGAGTTTGCATAGCGTACCATTGTGAAATGCACCCCAATATGGCGGACAATGCTCGTTGCTATGGGTCGCTAGGGGGGGAGTCACGTGACGATCTGTGCTGAATAAGCTCTATAGACAAATAATCAGACATAACCAACCCCTGTTTCCAGGACGTTGTTTACCCAGAGAAGCGGTTCCTGAATTGCCCGGCTGCCGTCACGGTCTCCCATCTCAGGAAGTTCGTCAGAAACAAGCTGGACGTGCCGCCCATCTTCAGGGTTCGTTCATGAACTACTTTTTTTAATTTATTTTTTTATTTATTCAAAACACTTAAATAAATACAAATGAATGGATACGGACTAAGTGGCTGCGAACTCAAGTTAGGAGCAACTTATATTCTCGCAGCCACTTTTACAATGGAAAAAAAGTATCTTACAAGACATTGAATAAATATAAGTACATGAAAGACATGGCGTGAAACAAACCTCCCCTCCCAGAAGAAGAAAAAAAGAAGCAAAACAGGACCTATACACAGTCAGCTAAAAACGTTTTGTATCTTTTATATAATTTTGCGTAGCTAACATAATTTTACAGTTGATATCATAAGAATATGACAAACTACCACGGAGAAATAAAAGTTGTTTAGCATTGTCAGAAATGGTTTACTAATGGAACTACTTTTTATTCCACCCCGTAATTTATTTCGTTTATACTGATAACCTTTTTTTGTATTTGTCATCCATTCTAATTCCAATTCCAATGAAAATACTTATTACGGGAAAGTTCATGAAACAGTGATATCTTCCTCCAAACGAAATAATTTCGTCTGTGTTTAGGTTGAGATTATGTACGGCGACGAACCATTGAAGGATGACTACACACTTATGGACATAGCGTATATCTACACGTGGAGAAGGGTAAGTAGAAAAGAAAAATTCTCACCACTGATAAAAATATGAAATTAGAATACACGGACAATTGCGTAGGTATGTATACTATGATTTTTTTCAGGCGGAAGTTGTACGATTTTTGCAAAAAATGTGGCACTAGATCATTCTTAATGAATCGTACAACACTCAGATAGGCATGCTAACTTGTTCATGAAATTTTATTATTCACACGAAAATCTAAATGATGAGGTAGGATTTCATTCACGGCACGGTCACATTCGTCGTAGGTCGTCGTATACGATTTTGGTGCCGTAGAATTTTCAGACAGACTATGACAGAAACGTCCACCGACAAGGACCTAAGACAGCCTTTTCGGTAACAAGACAGCCGAATTTTGTACGACATATGCACAACTGTTCCATAAATGCCCTCAATATGCGATCGTACAACAATCGCACAACGACTGTTACCAGGCCCTTACGCGAAAATGTAAATCGAGAGGTATAATGAAAATTATGTAATTGTTCTCCAACTCAAGGAAATCATCAGCTATCTCACCCGTGCTGTAGACACGTGATTTGTACGCACGTGTGACGTCAGCACTGGGTCAAAGTTCGTCGGAAGTCGGTAACGCCCCTCGTCCCATTTGAGAGAGGGTTGGTGTGCCCTGATGTAGATGGCTTCCTTCACTCCTCTTGCAAAATAGTCGCATTCAGTGTCAAGAATTAACCGAACTTTATCTACTTTCAGAACGGTCCCCTCCCCCTGACTTACCGCGTACTAGAAAACCCCAGTAAAAGGCTGAGGTCGGAGACAGAGGGAGCGGGCAGCGTGAACGGGGAGGGCAGCAGCAGCAGTAGTACCACAACGGAGCATGCGCCGGCAGAAACCGTTACAACAGCTTCTACGTCATCACAACCACAGACAGCTACAGGTGCCAAAGCTTTGATAAATAAGACAAATTTGGGGAAGGATGTTCCTTTTTTAAATTCCTGTTTATCTCATTCTCCTAGTCTCTACCAGACTAACTGCGCGGGCTATAGTAGGGAGATATTTGCTAGAAGAGGCTGGCCGCCTTGAGGTTGACTGGCCGCGCTTCGGAGGGGGGAAACTAACCCTCCCGCGGACCGACTCTATTGGCCAGCTATTCCCTTCTTTTGCCGAATTCTACGATTTGTACCCCCGTAGAAAGGCCTGGTGGAGGCTATCATTCTCCCACGACAGAGCCAAAACCCGGGAAATACGTTAGCCTTGGGTTTCGGCTCTGCCTTATCACTAACACATTTTGCATTATCGAGGCGTGGCCTATAACGAGCTGTCAGCCAATCAGAGGAATAGCTTACGGCTCTCATAGTAAGCTGGGGCCGTAACCGCCGCCGGAAACAGACAGCCAATCATGTTACGTCTTATATCTATCCTTTGGGTTAGTGAATAAGTCAAGCCCTGTAGTTTCATTTACTACCATTTTTAAGTCCGAAATTACCGGACTTGATGTTTATCTACGTACTACCATTGTCAAGTCCGGTACTGTTTACAAAGTAAACGTTACCCGGCTTTACTGGCATTTACTACCATTGGTAAATTCAACTTTTCGTGCAGTGATTCACAGATAGTTGCATGGTAAGCAAATTGAATATAGATGATCTGTATTAAGTATGTAACTTGATTTTTTTCAGGACCGACTGAAGCATTGGACCTGCGCAGCACGTCTCCAGCGAGTGCGCAGGCGCAGGAGCGACCAAACGGAGGCGTACCGGTACCGGTACCGGGGGATACCGGATGACTCTGTGTCGGCAGGGGGAGGGTCAGGGGCAGGTCAAAGAGCAGGTCAAAGGGCAGGTCAAAGGATAGAAGCAGGTCAAAAACACGCCGACTAAAAAGGAGAAATAAGCATATCGACGACTCCGAAATAGCAGCGCGATTGCAGAGTTTGATTTTAGCTTGATGCAAAACGCTAAAACATCAACGTCACAAGTGGGCTATAACAATATTTCAAGTTGGTTAATTCTTCATTCTGATGCGTCTATAAATACAGTAAGACAGCTACAATATCCCTTGAAAGGTAATGTCATTGTAACACTATCCACTATCACCATGTAAATAATGCAAAATGGCAACTAGAAGACTTAGTATACCTTGGATAACATTGTACTTTTTGAGGGAAATTGATAAGAACCAACCACTGTTCAGCATAGAGCGCATATACCTTGCTAAAATGGTACCGAGTTGTATGTCTTTGGGGTGTTTAGGTTTCAACTAGCCATCTACCAGCATTATTCTTATCTAGGCAGCACGATGTGTACGCTGCTGCATCTTTACACAAAGTATTTTATGATAAATTACTTTATTTAAGATTAGATAAGGAATAATATTATTGTCTACTGCAGCTTTGGGCATGGCAAAGTATTAAGGATACGTTTGTATGGTGGTTTAGAGCCATAGACCTAGGGAAAGGTACATTATTGTATTTCTGTGGAACTACAGATACCTATATTGTACAATAAGCTAGTTCATGGTTTGCACTGCGTATGCGCAAGGTCGAAGGTGAACTTTGACTTACTACCCACAATGCATCACTTGGTACATGCACAGTCAAACCGTGAACCTGCTTATTGTCAAAATTATTTAATTATAAGGACATTTGAGGTACACAAGGGTTGAGTACAAGAGGACTATACTATTTATGAGCTGGGGGGGGGGCAGGATTTTTTAAACAAAAGGAATATATTACTGCAGCTCTGAAGAAATCCATGCCATTATTACTGTGATTGTTTCATGACCAGATTCTAATAGTAAGACAAACTCTGCTTAAATTTAAAAGCCCTATCAACGATGCTCAAAAGTCTTTCCACCCTTCTGATTGGTGGAAAGAAACACACCTGTCTCTGATTCTCTTCATGCCAGAATCACAACAGGCTCCACCCCATGAGGTGTCGCCAAAAACTAGTTTGTTGAACTGGGAATAGCTTAAAATCTCAGGCTACTTAAAAAGTCCTGCATACATGTATGTAGTAGATACTACTGTGGCACAGTAGTGGTGAGCAAAATGCTAAATTTCAGTGCTCTGTAACACAGTGTACTACATGTACTGAGAAAATGTGCAAGTTCAGTACTATTACCGGGTTGGCGGAAAAACTGGTCCGGTCCTGTGCAGAAACGAGCGTTTCTGCTGGAATGGATAATTTTGTCCCGCTAACCCCACTTCTATACATATTCATATGTGTACTGTGAAGTTGGTGTCCTTTTACAGTCAAAGTTTTTGCTGTTTAGAATATTGAGGGTGCCATGATGTAGAAAAAGTTTAAAGTAAGTGAAGAGCAATAGGTAAAAAATAACTGGACCACAGTTGCTAATGACAAGTGAGTGGATGATGAAGTTAGTACATGTACATGCTAAAGTAATGTACAATGTATTTGAGTTGTTGTTGGAAGCATAAGTTCTCTATCCACACTCGGTTTAGCTTGGTTATTAAGTTTGTCCCTGCAAGATGTATACAAAATATTTAAGCAAAATAGTTCTTAATTTGAGCAAATGTTTGTAATCATGACAAAGTCATGTGTTATTACAGAAGTTATTACCTCTTTTTTTGTTGATTTTCGAACCTTTTCATGTCAGTACACCTTTAAGGGATCCAATTGCATGATGGGAGACGCAGGGCACTATGGGTACCTCAGGAAGCAAACATAGACCAGACCACAATGCACCACATACTCATTGTCATGGTTAGTTACCCATAGTGCCCTACATCTCCCAGCATACACTGGGCTTCATGAAAGGTTGAAAAGCTTTGTTGATTGGTCTCTTTTACACTTAACTTCCTAATGCTGTAACAATGCCCCCTCTTTGAACAAAACTATGCACATTAACTTGTTTCGGTTACAGCAAGTCATCTTGGAGAAGTTTTGTGAGCAAACCTACCAACAAAAAAGGAACAATCTCTTTAAAACCAAACTGTTATAAGTTCTATTCAACATCAGAAACTGACAAACCTTAAGAACCAAGCTTTATAGCTATTATGGTTTAGACTTAAGGGGGGTGGCCTTAAGTGGTACAGTGAAGTGCTCTCCTCTTTGGTTACGTTGGTTCTTTTTCTTTCAGTTAAGCAAGCAACAGTAGTTGATTAGAGCTTATTTTTATATTAGATATTACTCAAGAAAGCTTTGATGAAGAAAAGGTTGATGTCTAGATTTTGGGCCTTTGATGGGGCCTAAGCTGAGCTAGAAAGAAAATGGTATTGGTAAATAATGAAAGAAATCAGACAAGATTAGAAGAAATCAGACAAAATTAGTGGAGAAATAACAAGGCAGCAGTGCAAAATTGACCTTTAACCACAAGTTGTATCTTAAGGTGTTTTAATGAAAAGGAACATTATGTATTTATTTTCCCCTTCCACCAATGTGGTCTTTCTTCACATTAGTGTCCTGTTGGTTTTGTTTTGTAGTCTTTGAATCACAGTGTTGGCAGTTGACTTGTGGTATATATTGTTGTGCCACAAACACAAAAAAGATATGAGTATAAATTTTGCTGTCTTCCTAGATCCTCTGAACTTCACTATGGGATTTCGTGACCTGCAAGTTCACCCCCATTTCCTGTGTCTGACCTTTTGAGTTCCTGTCATTCTGCCTGTCAATCTTCCCCCACCCACATGCTGTCAACCTACAATCAAGATCACCCCATTTCCAGTGTCTGACCTTTTTGACCTGTCATACTGTGTCTTTGCCCCACCCACGTGCTGTCAACTTACCCTGTCCAGATGAACAGACACAAACCCACAGCTCAGCCACCCAAAACAATACTTCCATACCAATATAAAGGTACACAGAAAACCTATGTTAGGGTGCAATATGTGGTAATACTCTTTCTTTGTCATCAAGTTTTAGCTATTTAAAGTGAACACCTAATGTAGTTTACCTTTACACTTACATCTCTCTTGTGTAAAACAAAACTGTTGTTTGATAAAAACCACTCCATTTTTGAAAACCCTCTTCACAATATGTGGGCAAGTGCAAGTATGTGAATTATGTGTGTCAGAATGTTAAAAAGACAGAAGACAAAAATGTTAAGGATGGGACCTATCGCATTATGTACAAGAATAACATACATAACTTGTATCCTGGGCTACCCCAGTTTGTTTGTTAATGCACAGCGATATCAAAATGCAGACAAAAACATTGTATATAACTCATGGTACAAAGATTAAAACAATTTGGTTTATTGTACAAAAGTGTTTGTGTCTTTATTATACATGTAGCATTCATAATTGTAGTGTTGTTATACAATTAAATATAATATTCTGAGTGACAAGACATTATAAATATGATATTGAAGCAGGAATTCAAGGAATAAATTGCCCAAATTACTATTAAGGAGTCTGCTATTAGTAGCAATCGGCACCAAAAAAAACAACAAAAAACTGTTGTCTTTTTTTATATCAACAATTCGGGGCTTGAAATATCACCAGCATATGCAGTTAGCGCAGGTAAAATTAGAGCTGTGCAGGTATTTCTGAACTGTCTACCTGCACATATATAACCTCCACTGGTTCATGTACTGGATGTCTAGGCCTGTTTTTTATTTTCACCCTGTCACTTCATATATTTAAAAAAAAAAAAAAATCCGCAAACCAACAAATCAAATTGGTGCGATCTAAATGTAAAAATTACTTATCAAATTTTCGAATGAGATTGAAAGTGTTAGAGCAATTTGATTTAGCAAACAAAGCTGGAATGCTGTTACAGCGTATGAAATACTAGGTTGCCCAGTTGCATTGTGCAGCCATATTTTGCTTGGTGCAACCTATTTCTACACCCAGGTAGCTCAGTGCACTAAATTTTGTGGTAAGGATGCCCCTTTCTTCCATTGCAAACTGTTTATTGAGAAGTTCCCATGCAAGAACTCAAGTAAGAAGAAACAACTCTTTGTCAGAAATGTGTAAATACACATTGCATTCTAACAAAGTTAACCATAAATGTACATGTAGAAGCAGGCAACCTGGAATTTTGATGGGCAACCTAGCTTTCATCCTAGGTTGCCACTGGGCAACCTGGCTCAAAAAAGTATTTCGTACACTGAGGTAAGTCCTATTATTAGACACTTATGTCTGGCTGGCTTTCTCCATACTCTTGCAGGCATCCTTTAGTTTCCCAACCATGTCCTGAAACAACAAGAGAAAATGAAAATATGGTAAACACACACTGCTATAGTCATTTCCTATAACACAGCCAAAAAGCCCAAATAAAACCATTCTAAAACACTGTATCAAAAAAATGAACAAAACATCTAGGGGTATTTGCCCACTGTACTTCAATACCAAATTTCAGGTCATTTGGCCCAATAATGAAGAAATTGAATCCATTTAAAGAAATGGCAGGAGAAGGAGGAGAAGGAGGAGGAGAAGAAACATGAGTAAAAACAATATGGCTTCACCACTAGTGGTGAACCCATAAACATCTGGAGGTCCTAGAGTTTTAAAAAAAGGTAAAGGTGCCCAACGTAAGATTTCAGTTCAAAGTTCAAAGTCGACTCTCTGGTCATTTCTTTGGTATTGCAAAATAACATTCAAGGAGTAAATATTGTGTCGTGGAAAGATTTGCCAACCTCATCCTGTAGGTTTACACCCTCCTCTACCTCAAAATAAAACCGCTGCAAAATTACATGAATTTACGGTGTGAATTGAGCAAGGCATACAACAATACTAGTACCTGTAGTTGCTCCACTGTGCAAGCAAACTGAACATCTTTCAACTGAGAACTTCCTGGTTCCTAGAGAAAAAATAAAGTCATTAAAAACTGGAAACTCCACTTTTCCAAAGCACTCACAATTACCCAGTATTTAATTTTTGTCAATAGCTTCATCTGTTTGGTAGGTCATAGCAAAATTACAATGCTCTTATGATGTCACAAATATTTTTGAATAATGTCACAAATATTAAGAAATGAATCCACTCCTGAGGCATTGCCAAAAATCAGAAAACCTACCTCAGTCTTCAGAGTGACCAGGTAAGTTGGCTCATTCACATGGTCCAGGTGGTTGTTCTGTGATATATAAAATTTTATATCAAAAGTTGATATATAAAATTTTATATCAAAAGTGGATAATGAACATTCTACTGTACGTAATATGCAGTGGACATATAATTTTTCTACAGAAGTAAAATGCACTTAACTAACTATAGCTTTTGAGAAGCTCAAGTTCCAAGTCCGAGCATATATAGCAGCAAGAATTACTACAGAATTGGTTCAACTTTGAACTTAAAACACCATGAAACCAAATGAATTTATGTACTACCTTTATGTAGTAGTCCAGTCTCCAGTCTACATCCACTATATGTGGAAAACCACTGCCTGTACTGTAATAGTGGATAAAACAAAACAAGGTCATAACTAAAAGAACAACATTTTTCCATCAAACTTCTGAAATACTTTGCACACATTCCACTGTCACTTCCTGTCAGTCTGTGGTTACACCATTTCCCTCCTCACTTAAGCTTCCTGTGACCCTATTCAAACAACTACGGACACACAAATAAAAAGACAAACCAACCAAAAATAAAACCTCCATACACAGAGGTAATGACATGATGATGTGCACTTACCTACTCAACACAGATTGAAGTTCTATCTTCTTACTCTGAAAAATGCAAGAAATGCCCTTCATTGTAAAAAAACAGGGAACTTTTAATTTAAAAAGCTGCATTATGTAACATTAGGGCAATAGAAGAAGGCAATTTTCTGGTCATTTCTTTACAAAGTAAGTTGAATCAACCCTACTCCATTGCAAATAAGTGTGGCAGGTGCCAAAATATTACACCACATAACCGTCAACTTGACTTGTATTTAATATTTTTCAAAATTGATATTGAAAACATAAGTGTCCTCATGCAACTTTACTTTGTTAAAATACTGTATTGTATAAGTTGGATCACTAGAGATCGCCTAAGTCTAAAAAAGAAAAAAGAAAGATAATCCCTACCTACTGACCCTAATTTTTTCGGGACTGAAACAGGAAACACATCATTTTTTTCCTAGGTCTAACGCATGCATGCATTTCTTTGGTTATCTATGATGTTCTATGCCCTAGCAAGCTTTCTGTACTGATCTTGTTCCTGCTTCTGATGGTATTGTCCTCTGTCTGCAATGATGATAGACCAACTTACCAGGTAGACATTGTTGAGGGCCTCTATTCTATCTGGACTCATCTTACAGTCTTCCAGAACAGAACTGCAATGAATGAAAGATCAAAGGTTAATACAATCTCCACATCCAGATTTGTGAAGAATATGTTCACATAACGTGTGTGCCAAATTTGGTGCTTTTAGACATTAATCTGCACAAGTGTGCTCATTTTTCTAGCTACGTCGCAGAGCTATAAAGTATAATATTAAGTATGGAGACGTTGTGTGACGTAATGGTAGGGCATTTGGCCCAGAACCCATGCATAGGCCATGGGTTTGAATTCACCCTCCGGACCTGAACCTAAACGTGGGTTTAGGTACACAGCACTACATGTAACCAAGGAGATTAAAATACATTTGTATTTTTGAACCTCCTTGATGTAACCATGCCTGAGTTCTGACCTGGTGTTGGTTGAGTCTGCGTTGTGTTTAGCGGCCTCCAGTAACAGTGTGGTGAGAGAGCCGAAAACCTGCTTCAGGACAGAGGGGTCCGACTGGCTCACACTGGGGTCATCTGTAGGGACGGCAAGGTTTGGTCAATTTGGTCATCAAGTAGCCATAGACTAGAGAAGGCATGGGCCAGCACGTCATGTAATATTTAAGCATCCATAAATATTATGTGCAAAAAAGGACCCTTACACATGCTTTAAGAGTGCTTAAAAACCTTAGATTTTAATTTAGACCTTAGTTAGATTCTAATTTACTTTAGATTTAATCTCCAAGCAGAACTTTAGGCTTTGGCTTGTTTTGACGTGTTTTTTAAAAGGCATTTTTATTGAGTTTCATTTTGTGCTGTTTTCTGTACTTTTTGTGGGTCAGCCATTACCAACTGAGTCTTCCTGTGCTGACCTAGTAATGACTTGTATCATAAATCGCAAATAAATACAAATAGCAGATTTTTAATGCAGTGATACGTCGATAAAACCTTTATAAATTTAACCTCCTTGATATGATACAGTAAGTTAACATGATGACGGTGTGATATTACTTTTAAAAAATTCCTGTATTGCAGGTACATTTTCTGACAACTGGCAAGGTAACTTTCATGTAACACACACAACATTTTGTTGTTGTTGTCCTTTCTTAACGTCTAATTATATCTCGCTAGACATTTCGAGTCCGGATGTTAAAAAAAAATGAAAGATTTTTTTTGAGGGGAGGGGGGCGTTGCGTTTACCACGGTGCTTGATTTCAGTGTAAAGCGGTCTCTAACGTACCTAAAACAGCCCTGTCTCGCTGCCTGCCCTGTAAGAGTGTATCGCAGGCTGACTTGACCAGGAAGTTGAAGGCTGAGTCGCTGATTTGGGCTGAATCCCCGCATAGTTGTAGTCCTTCGTGGACTTCCGCACTAAACTCCATGTTGGTTCAGATCCTGCAGTCTCGTGCCCAAGGAGGTGTGACAAACTACCCTGGGATCAAGATCGGGATCACCAAATCCACGTTTCGGGTGTAAAACTGCTCAACAAATCGAATTCTGGAGAATGTCTATAAAATTGTAAAGTCTTTTATTAAAGTAGTCATGAATAAAGATTGAACCTGTGAACTGAGCTCATCTATGAAGAAAAAATGTATACAATTGTACAATAGCCGTTGGTTTTCGATTTTCGTCAGCGATGTCTCTGTGGCGCAATCGGTTAGCGCGTTCGGCTGTTAACCGAAAGGTTGGTGGTTCGAGCCCACCCAGGGACGGAAATGTTTTTTTCCTTTTTGGAGATTTTTTTTGGTACGTAAGATATAAATTTTTACTACATTTTGAACCTCTGTGTGTCTTACAGTAAGGAGGTTTTATGTTTTGAATAGCACATGCTTGGAAAATTTTAAAGCATGGCGATCAGATTACTTCCGGGAATGCAGTTATATCTTGGACCGCTGCGTGGCGTTGTTGTCGCATTTACCGTAAAGCATGATTTACAAAACGATATGAACTCTCAAGGCTGAAGCCATTTAATAATAGACATTTACAGGTTCATACGTAGTTTGCCGAAGTACAAATTCAGTACATAATAACTAGAATAACGTTAACAATATTAGCATTAACGTTATGTTAAAGCCACAAAAGTTCCCCACAATAACTTAATTTGTATCTTACGAAAAAAAAAGAAGCTTGGACTTATTTTTTCCATTAATAAAGCCATGGAAGTTCCCGACCACAATAACTTAATTTATATCTTACGTAAAAAAAAGAAGCTTGGACTTATTTTTCCATTGTATACTACGACACCAGTTTTTGTCAAGGTATGAATCCACCGCTTCTATGACGTCACTTTATGCAGACTGCAGACGGTGACTCAGTGGGCAGTGGATCAAATTTAGCAGATAGTTTGTAGCGTTCTCCGTCTCTCAGGTTGGGGACGGTTGTAGGGTCACGATCTACATTGCTTTTTTTACTCTCATCTCGTAATGACTTCTACCAAAGTACCTACACCGTACACAGATGAACTTAGTCAGGGCACACCAACGTTCTCTCAACCGGGACGGGGGACGGTACCGACTTCCGACGAACTTTGACCTTGTGCTGACGTCACACGAGCGGAAAAATCACTTGGGTCAGATAGCTGATGAAGATCGAGAGATTCGATCGAAGTCACTTTCTTTGAGTTGGAGAACAGTTTATTTTGTTAATATAATATTAAGAAAATTATATATTTGATTTGGGAATTACTGTCACTAAAATTCCAAATTTAAAGGCAAAATCACCAGGAACCTATAAAAATATGGCCCAGCCCCAGGACGGATGAAACTGGATCCGTCTGCATAGTTGACCCCGTGAGAGATGTTCCCTAAATGGTGCGACAAGGTCAGCTGACCAGGGAGACATACACCAGAGTGAGACGGGTTCATTTAAAAGGGGGGAGGGGGGTGTTATGTGCCCCTGAATGTTGTCAGTCCACTTGGCACTTGTGGTACGACTTGTCATCGTGCACATTTTTCAACGAAAGCGAGTCAAACCGTTACAATGGTTATTTACTACAGCACTGACTTGGTGGTCAAGGTCAAGTTCTGACGAAACAATAAAACAAGAAGTATTTGTCATGTTACACGTGATTGCTTTATAATTCAGTATTATTATGATTATAGTTACTGAAAATACATTGACCATGTTTACTACATGTATCACTTCCTGTATTAGCAATTTTCTTACAGACCTTGGAACGTTTTTGTATTGAAAGAAAAGGTGAGGTCCCAAGTCGTTTAATGTCTTTCAGTTTGTTAAAATCCTAAGTGAAGCTCATATCAACATGAACTTTCAACCATGCAATATATGTCCTCAATGGTGGATATCTTTCTCTAAGCGTAGGTGTTTTTTTCGGGGGGCGGGGGGTTCACGTTGTTATAATGTAATCAGAAAGAACGGAAAACTATGAAGTTATGAACATTTTATCAAAAAGGATACTCTTAAGGACTGAACGACATGGGTATGTTAGATACATGTATACATCCATGCCAACGTCACGATTACTTCAGAGTGATATCTTACTTGAACTTGTTCAAATACCTTTACAGTCATTAGCTATGAACATAATGTCAGCACTGTATTTTTGTCGTCATATTACAAATTGATGTATACTTATGAGAAAACTTTACTATAAGAAAGTTAATGACTAGGGCGTACCTTCAGTGCATTCTGGATTGTCCCATTAGAACGTTGCCCTGTATGTTGTAAAATTACTTCCTGTCCTGTCTTCCCCTTCTGTTATTGCTGAATGGACTCTCCCGTCCACCGTCCTCCGGGATGACCCATCGCACGACTGGGCCTGCTCAGTAGCAGTGTAGGCCCCTGTCCCCGATGTCGAAACGCCTTCTCCTCTGCTTGCTGATCGATTATGACAAGCCGATGCCGTGAGATCCCGCCGGAGAGCAGCCCAAGCCCGCCCAGACGAGGCCCCGTCCAGTCCGACCATCGCGAGGATCTGGCCGTGGCCTCGGGCGACAAGCGCTGGAGCGCCGAGGAGTTGCAGTTGAGTGGCGCGCTGCTACCCGGAGAGACTTGGGGAGACCATATTGACAGGATAGACCCACTAGAGAGAGAGGAGGGGAGATCTTTCATAGATGAAGGGAACATACAATCATCTGAGGTCGACAACAGGTATGATTTAAACTTATCAACATATTTCTGTCTGACACAGCGTTTTAAAAAGTCGCTCCGTTGGAAAACGCGCTCTTAAAACTTTACTATTTGTAAACATCATCAAATGCCCTCCCCTAAAAGTGTTCTCACTCAATGTCATAAATATATATCCTTGCGTCAGTGCCAATATAGCAGACAGAACACTAAAATAAAACGACACCAAAACCTTTCAAATATTCCGAGTTCGTTCAGGACAAATTGAACGACCGTAACCTGTCGAACATCTACATCTTCTGAAAGACGACGGACGATTGGTTGTTTTAAATGTTTGAAAAGTATGGACGGTTGATAACGGTCGCCTGAAAAGCCATGACGTAACGCCTCTGCTGTGCCTTACCCTTTTACGGCTGGACGTCACAACACAACAGATGTGTGCTTCCTGCCGAGATAGGGCATCAAACCGGACATATGGGTTTATGACAATCTCCAAGCAGATGCACTGACTTCGCCTCATTCCCAGGGTCTTTCACCTATTTTGCAACGTTAATTAGTACTCTTTTTTATTGTAGTAAAAAAGTATTGCAGTCGGTTGGATTTTTTGTGTTTGCAGCTGTAACTCACGATCTGTTTGCTGCATTGGTGTGTAATTTGCCATGTCGTCCGCTAGTATGCGCGAGATGATGCACGTTGTTTTCTTTTAGTATTGTTTTTCTATGGGTTCATCTTCTACTTCGTACCAAGTACCGAGTACCAAATGTTGAAAAAAAACCTTCGTAAAACGCTGAGAATGAAATTTCAGAACACCGGATCCTAACCTAACATCTGCTTGGATATTAGAATTTGCCACTGGCGGCGCTGACAGTTTGGACAGTTGTTTGGCAATGAGTGATACTTTCTCTGATCAATGAGGTTCCATTCAACCGCCTTGCTTTAATGGACTATCAAACAACAGATGAAAAATTGTATAAAAGTATTAACACAGCATGTGCTATAAACTCATATTCGGCATTTGCTGTACATTTATCACTTTTATTCATAAAATTAATATCATTCTTTCTATAAAAGGGAAAGAGAAAAACGCTTATCAAACAGACTACTGATATGAGATGGCAAAAGAAGCTGCAAAACTGTAAGATTTGATAGTATAATTAATATAAATAAAGCATAAAAGGATAGCCGTTGGTAAATCCATTGTTAGTTAGAATAAACTAGAATTATCGTATATCTCCTTTTAAACCGCCTCGTTCGCTGCGCTCACTCGTCGATTCAATCGGTGGTTCTATGCATTACCAAGCCTTATGACAGCACATACACCTCGGGGTGGGTCATCAACCCTTAATTAATAGTTGTGAAGGACAGAACAAGTGTAATAGTATGTATTTATCACATTAGAACCCCCCTCCCCCATTAAAGGACATACTCACCAGACATTACCACGTGCTACCATAATGTCACGTTTGTTTTGATAAGGTCTGGTCGCAGTTGGGTGAAACTGTCAGCCTCTACGTGTGAAAGCACATGTTTCTATGTGGATTTTGGTTTCTTATTGAATAAATGAAACCTTTCCGTGGTTTTCATAGTCTAGAAGTGATATCAAAAAGCTGGAAAACATAACAGCAAGGAAACTATTTTACCTAGTAACACGTAGTTATTTTTTAGATATTACAAGCGCCAATTCAATTGAAAATGAAAATAAATATCTGCATTTGGAAATTTTCAGTAAGTTGTTATAGATCTTTACAGGGACAAGTTACCATGCTACGCCGGTCGTCGTTTATGCTAAAAATGTAATTCAGATTTAGATATACTTAAATAGGTACATAATAAATTGTGAACTTTGCGGAACGAAAAACATTCAGATAGTACAGAAAATAGAAATGACGCAATCTGAACAATATTAATACGTTTGTATTTATCAATTTTTTTCCATGTGGTTGATGATTATTATTGCCTTCAACTGTTATTTTGTGATTTTTTTATCAATTCCAAAATATCATTTGTGACCTGGCCTTAATATTCTTGAGTACAGCTGGGTTTTTTTGCTTTTAAAATTATAATCGTAGCCATATTACATTTGTGATAGCATTGTCCTAGAATGTTGCCTTGCGGGAAATACTGAAAGCGGGGTATTGTTCGAAGAATAGAACACTACTCAGAAATGCAGTGACAGTCACCATCGTATACTTAGCAATGACTGGAAGATATGTGGTCAATGTGATGTGTCATCTCTGGTACCAAGGGACAGAAAGAGGCGTAGAAAGAAAGAAAATGTAGAGGAGACAAAGAAGTGAAAGAAGAGAAGAAGGAAATGGCAAAAAAAGACAAGAAAGGAACAGGAAAGAATACGTTTTCGTTTTGGAAATGGAATCCAAGAGAACTTTATGAAAGAAATGGGTATTGCTAGCTTAGAAACTGGGTACAATCAGAAATGGTATACACTCAGAATACTGTCCCCAGAAATAGCCTCTACCAGGCTTCGGGAAGCGGCTGGAAAGAGTAGAAATTGGCCAAATAGACATCTGTATCTGTATCTGTATAGCCGGTATAACCGCCCTTCGGCGTAACACACCAGCTTCGCAGGCACGCGGCGCGGCGGCAGCTGGCTATATTACACCGAACGACCTGTTACACCTAACCTTTGAACGTCTAACTCTAGACATTGTTTAAAACTATCTAGTGACGATGCCCCTACTGTACTTGGAGGCAGCGAGTTCCACTCTACGATTGTTCTAGGGAAAAATGAGTTTTTGAACACCTCAATCCTTGGTTGATAGCTCTGGTACTTGAAGGCATGACTATTTCTTGTTCTTTTCTGGGCTGGTATTAGGTACTTGGTAGTTGGTACATCCACCAGTTTATTAGTCATTTTGTACATCATGCATAGTCTGGACATTTTTCGCCTGTCATCCAGTGACGCCCACTGTAGGTTTCTTTTCATGTCCGTGACACTGGCACCCCTTTCGTAGTTGTTCGTGCAGAATCTTGCAGCTTGGTTCTGTACCCTTTCCAGTTTATCTTTGTCTTTCTTTGTATGTGGATCCCATACTGTCGCAGCATATTCTAGGTTGGGTCTTACAAGTGATGTATATGCAAGTGATTTTACTCTTGTTGGGCATGCCCACAGATTACGTTTGATCACTCCCAATGTCTGTTTAGCCTTTGTTGTGATATTGTTAACATGTGCACCCCACTTCAAGCTGCTTGTCAGTGTAACGCCCAGGTACGGGTGGGTTTTTGTTGTTGCTAATGCCTGACCACAAAACAGGTAGCTAGTTACATGTGGGATTCGTTTGTTTGTTATGTGCATAATATAGCATTTTTCGGGGTTAAACTGCATTAGCCATTTGCTTTGCCATTCTTCGAGGGTGTTTAAATCTTTTTGCAGAAGTTGTGAGTCATTCTGTGTAGACAGTTCTACATATAGCAGGCAGTCATCGGCAAATAGTCTCACATTTGAATCAAGTTTATCTGGTAGGTCGTTTATATACAAGAGGAAGAGCAATGGTCCCAGGACGGTCCCCTGTGGAACCCCAGACGCTACTCTAACTGGGGCCGAGGTCTTTCCTTCCACCACTACTGTCTGCTCTCTGTTGGTCAGGAAAGCCTTTAACCAATTCAGCGTGGGGCCTTGGATTCCATAATACTCCAGTTTTGAGATGAGTCTGCCATGGGGAACTTTGTCAAAAGCTTTTGTGAAATCAAGTATTGCTAAATCTACCTGCCTTTTACTGTTCAGTGCGCCAGCTATGTCATGAACTGTTAGTATAAGTTGTGTTTCTGTGGATCGCTTGGCTCTGAATCCATGCTGGTAGTCTGTCAATATGCTGTAACTTTCTAAGTGCGTCATGATTTGGCTATGGATAATGTGTTCAAGTAGTTTGCAGGATATGCAGGTCAGCGAGACAGGTCTGTAGTTGCTGGGAACCGCTCTATCTCCTTTTTTAAAAATGGCACATATATTTGCATCTCATCGACATGACATGACAAGGGAGTTGGTCCGCTAAAGGAGTACCCATCCCCCTCGCATGTTATTTGGCATATTTCTACTCTTTGGCAACCGCTTCCCGAAGCCTGGTAGAGGCTACCTAGAAAGCCATGTTGCGATCCATGTGACGTCTGTTCTGAGGCTCATGATTCTGGACAGTTCCAGTTTACTTGCAGATCAACGTTGGCGGTGTGTTATAACGGTTAACGACTACTGATAACATTCCCAGCATGCCTGGCGTGGGGGTTTATTTCCACCCAGCAGGGTGACGTCACCACCTGCCGCCTGCCACCACAGGAGGTAGTCAACTCCGCGGGGGGTCTAATTCTCACATCCTAAACGGGACCGGGACTTTAGTAGGGATCTGTGTTTGTTTTTATATTCACCTTCAGTTTACACCGTTTTTTTTACAGATTTATATTTAGGTATCAATATATGGTGCTTCTTTACATTTAAGGTTAGGTAAGCAGCTTATTAAGGTACACAACTATTTACCAAATTGAATACAGAAAATAAGGTCTTGCCTAACACTATATTTGCACCTTTATAAAATATCCTGAAACTAAATACAATGATCCAGTATCTTTGCTAAGAAAGATGATCCATTTGTTTATGTACGTACGTGATGATATGCATTCTTGAAGTTTCTGCATTGTCATTTGCTAATGTTATGTAATTGAGTGCATTTTGAAAAACAAACAAATAAACAGCCTACTACTAGTCTTTAGAAATTGTTTGCGCCAGCCGACTATAAATTTTCAAAAAGTCAGGAAATGCTTGGATGCGATCAGAGAAGCGAAATGAAGCGAGAATAGGGTGGATTCCATTAGTGACTACCATTATATTAGTAAATACAACTTTTCTTGCAGTGTCGTTAGCGGTTAGCCTGTGTTTACACAGGCTCTCGGCCGGGGGTATAATAACCCCCACCCCAAGGGGGTGGCAACCTTCGGGACGGGCGGCCGCCAGGAGCGCGATTTGAGTCAGGCTAGGTAGCGGTGATCCGATAACCCAAAGATAATCGCATCAACACTGATCGGGGGGATCCTTCTCACTAGTGGCGTGTATGTCAACATTGTCATGTGGGCTAACTAACAGGACAGGGTGATATGTGTCAAGGATGGGACTTCAGGTTACATGGTCGAGTTTCAAGGTCATACAGCTCACTTCTGTTGACTTAGAACCGATGTAACAGAGGTCACTGACACGGTAGTTGCAGAAAAATATCAATAATGATATGTAATACAACTTTCATGCTCGGAGGCTATTTGCAAACGACAAAATAAAAAAAGAAATAAAATGAACGGATAGTAAACACAGAAAACGATGTTTAATCTCCTGTATTCATTATTATTATTATTTGTTGTTGTTGTTAGTTTTGACTTCTTTTTGGCAGGGAACGGAAAATTAAAATTTGCCTAATAAATGGGTTTTGTGATTAGTAGAAATTATATTTTTGACGGGTTTTGAGGCAGGGGAAATTGAAACAACTGCTTTAGATATTTTATGAATGTTTGTTTTTATTTCGTATTGGAGGCGTCTGACAAATAAAATGCTATTCATTTTCTATCGTCAATATGGTTGTTTTCCAAACTTTGGTAGGAAAAAGTATTCAACTCCTGTTGTCTGACTTCTGATATTGTTCACATAAACAATTTTGCCTTTCTATTATATTGTATATTGTAGGCAGGTATATTGTAGAACAAATATTGTAACAATGACTTCATTTTAACACAATGTTATTATGACATTTTACCCCAACGCAGGCCTCACTTCAGGTCGGAGCCCGTTGCCTGTTCACCGCACCGACTGAGGGACCTTTCTCGGGACGAGTCGCCTTGTGGCGCCGAGGAACAGCCAGCCCCACCCCGGCTGGAGGTTCCCGAGGAGGTTCTCAGGAAGATCAACACCGCCAGGAACGCCGTGGATAAAATCTTGGAACACAAAGCTCAGGCTACCCTGTACTTACAGGTAAATATGTGACAGCTAATTTCAAGTATTTAGGGGAGGGACCAGAAAAATCGGATATTTCCAATGGAATCTATGGTGAAACGATGAAAAACAAGCACTCTATATATAAAACACACTTACCTTTGTTTTAAACCTCAAATCTTTACCCCCCCGCTGCAAAGGTTTCTTTGTCAGGTTTCCTTGGATACAAAAAGGTCAACTCCGCCATTTTAACCCTTGTCCTGCTGGCAATTTTTTGCCAATATAAGGTCCCAGTGCTTGTATTTACAGGGCATCTAAAAGAAGGGGTACTGCTTTTTTATTTGCTGTTTTTTAGATACTTCACTCCATAATAACCCTATAAACTTATATATCAATGGAAAGCTAAGATTTTCTACTTTCCAAAAATGTTATGCAAATTATGTCTTAAATTATGCACAACCCATATATATATGGGACCCGCAGGACAAGGGGTTAAAGAGCTAGAGCCAAAATATTTAAATGACACCAGGATTTCACCCCCTGTCGCCCCAATGGGTCAGTCCAGTCAATGAGCAGGGCCTGTCGATGAGGAAACATTTTGGGGTCAATTACAGGGCAAACCATGCCAAAGGTCGATCACACATTTTGGGCAGATTTTAAGAATATCAGTCTTCTGTCCTTCTTAACGGAAAGCCTGGACCTTTCGAATCAAAAGTTGCCGAGGAAAAAAATCATTTAAAAAATAAGTAAAAAAATCGTATACAAAGTGTAAATTTAGCGTCTTTGTGAATTTATTGGCACAATCAAAGCGATAATATACTATCAACGGGTCTATTAGGACGGAAACCTTGTTGTGACAAGCCCTAAGTGACTGACTTGTGTGAGTGGAGCCAGCACTTTCTCACAGTCTGCCAGCCATCACTTCCTTCCAACTTGACCTTAAGGTCAATCTGCGGTAACCAACCCTCCTACCACATCCTCTGCGTGCATTCAAATACCTACGAACACAAACAAACAAACACCCAAACAATGCCTTTGGATGTAGGAACACTTACGTAAGTACTACGTGAAAGTATGTTCCGTCTCCGGATATATCTTGTCTATTTTCAATAGGATGATATGAGCACATTCAGTGCTATATTAGAGACATATAAACGAAAAGGCAGACAGGGTTATACTCGGTGTATGTAAGTTGTATAGCTGTTTAACGTACTGAAAAATAATTTACCCCATATCTAACTGTCGGACAGACAATCTACCAACTTCAATCATCTAGAAGATCACCAAAAACTATGTTTCTACTAAGATCGTCTGCAGGCCCGAAGAGAGCCCACCCAAACCACGAGAGGACTG
Organism: Branchiostoma floridae x Branchiostoma japonicum; assembly: GCA_013266295.2. Taxonomy (NCBI): domain Eukaryota; kingdom Metazoa; phylum Chordata; class Leptocardii; order Amphioxiformes; family Branchiostomatidae; genus Branchiostoma; species Branchiostoma floridae x Branchiostoma japonicum. The sequence continues at coordinate 3,585,102 of CM023835.1, read as the reverse complement.
GACACCAGGCTAGCACAGTGTGCTCTCAGGTCGATATAAATGTCCCAGGCTGAAATGTCCTATGTAGGACCGGGCCAACTGGGGATATTTTAGGCGGCGCCGTCCAGCTAGGTCGGTGCCCAGGTCACGGCCTGATCAAAGCCAGAATTTCACAGCACAGTTGGGTTCAATACCGACATAAACCTGTTGTATTTTGACTGAAACGTTTTTAAATTCGTTCTTACAAGTCAAGCAATAAAAGCAATGGGGGTTAAAGTTGACTCCAAAAAATACAACTCACCAAATTGTCGGCTAATCTTCTGGTCTTCTTTCGAATCACTGAGGATCCGGTTGCTCAGGACACGCGTGACCATTCGGAAGTTTCACGTAAGCAACGGGCCAAAGGTTGTTAGAAGTCGATACCGGCCCCCGTCTAACAAAGACTTCTCGTGGATTCCCAGGATTACAGAGGACCGATTGCTCAGTACACGTGACCTTTCAGAAGTGTGACGTAATCTACAGGTCAAAGGTTGTTAGAAGTCGATATCGGCCCCCGTCTAAGAAAGACCTATCGTGTTCCCAGGATTACAGAGGACCGATTGCTCAGTACACGTGGCCATTTGGAAGTGTGACGTAAGCACCGGGCCAAAGGTTGTTAGAAGTCTAACAGAGACCTATCGTGTTCCCAGGATTGCTCAGTACACGTGACCTTTCGCAAGTGTCACGTGAGCAATGGGTCAAAGGTAATCGGAAGTCGGTACCGGCCCCCGTCTAACAACGTCGTTATTTTGTATTGGATATCATTTATTGTAAAGTTCTGTTATATTGTTTTTATTTTGGTTGGGGAGATTGTAAAGGAACATCCGGTCCTGTTTACCCTTAACCATTTGCATGTATACATACATGTAATAAAGTTGAAATAAATAAACAACTCTTTTTCTCGTGTTCCCAGGATCTCGAAGACCACCGGCGCCTGGGGAGCGTACCGGAACACCTGCGGCCCAAGACGGTCTCCAACACCGCGTTGGAAGCCGGTCTGTTCGGGCTGCAGGACAAGTGGGAACGGTTCCACCAGGACCTAGCCGTGAAGCTCAGAGATGCACAGATAGAACACTACCACACACTCATAGGACGTGCGGAGGACCGCATCCTTGGGTAAGGAATAGACTAGTACTAGTCTTTGGGTCTGTGAGCACATGTCGTACTTCGGGCTCTAGACGGCAACTAGCTTGATATTGACGTTTTTTTAAGAACTAGAAAAGAATAATTGATTATATAATTTATACTATCAATTCAAAAACATAATCATTGAAAATAGAAGTTGTTGTTAATCAATATAGCCTTTTGTGCTCTGTTACAAATGTGAAGGGTTTTTACGTTTGTCTTCGCAGAAGGGAAACATATTGTTTTTGCTCTGTTTCTTTTTCTCCAAACACATAATGTCAATGACCTGGACCAGACGGCTGTCACCATGGTAACTGGTGATGTAGCAGACAATTTGTAGATTACATTATGTAGCAAGTTGGGGGCTGGTCACCACATGAATGTGTCTGAGTAAGAATGATTTATAAACAGAACGGTAGTTTGTTAGGCTAGACCATGTGAAGGTAAGCATAATTTATGCATTTGCTTAACTTTCTAGTTTGTCTTGATTTCACGTATTTTTTGTTCATTTTCCCATCCCCAGCATCAAAGTTGAGCTGGTACAGGAACTGAGCGAGTTTGTGCGAGACCCGCTCCTGAGGGAAGACTCCGTCAAACTGGCCTACATCAAACTGGACAACATCGTCAACAAGCCGCGCAAACCCAAGCCGGCCTCCCCTCAGGTCACCCGCAAGGTCAAGTCCGCTAACACCACCCCGCGGAACTCTCCCCAGCTGGCGAGGAAGACCACCCCGCGCCAGGCCGACGCCACCCCGCCCGCCTCTCCACTCCTCCCCCGGCGCACCATGTCCCCCCTCCCCCCGATGTCCCCTCCCCCTTCCCCGCAGATGCCCCGCAGGAGCCCTGCCTTGTTCCGTCCTCAGAACGACGGAGCGCTCACCCTCCCCAGGGCGCGGGCGTCCCCCGAGGGGAGCCCGACGCTTACCCGTCGCCCCTCCCCAGAGGCCGGGATGTCCCCACCCCCGCGGGGTGGGCCCTGGGGGCTGATGCAGCAAGTCGCTGCGCGCGCCCGTCCCCGGGTTAACGCAGGCCATTTGCAGTTCCTTCCCTTCAACATGTTCTAAACACAGTTAAACATCAAAACTCAGTCATAAAATCTTCTCCAAAAGCGTTTCGACGAGCAGCTTTCCAGCACCCTACCCCCTCCCCCTCCCTCTCCTTCACTTCCCCTCCCCTAACCCCTTCCCCGTAATGTATGTAGGAAACAGTAGTGATGACTTAGCCACCTGCTAGGGTGACGGACGTTGGCCCATCAACGGGTGGGGCCGTCCCTTCCCCGGGGGTCAGTCGGGGTGGGGCGGTGGCCGGGTAGCGTCCGGCGGGCCCCCGGAGAACACGCTCGACGGGAGCCCGCATGGGCACGACAGACGGTCTCAGGAGGTACGGAGCATGCGCTCGGGCATGCGCAGACGTATTTTACGGAAGGACACAGGCGAGTGAAAAATTTGAGGGGCCCGTGCGCCCCCGAAATCAGCAAGATCATTCTTGGCGAAGCGAAAGAATTGGAAGGCGGGATATCCAGCGTTATAAGTCCGCGCGGACACTGTTTGAGGCAACCTTCGGAGGAAAACTGTCAGTCAGCTTGGACAGCGAGTTTTGGGAACGAGAGGTTTTCAGTACGAGTTCGAATCTAGTCACGTGACATCGTAACTGTCGACGTCTCCAGCCGACATCTCCTGGGAACGAGACCTAGGTGAGCCTAGGCTGGACTGGGCTGTTCCAAGCCTTGAGAGAAAAAAACTGTGTGTCTGGGAAAAACGAGGAATGAGTTTCGCGCGGACAACGCCGAGGATACGATAAGTCCGATATATGCTGCACACAAAAGGGCTTAGTAAGCCTGTATATAAGGTGCATTTTGTACCGAGCTGTTTTTAACACAGCTAAACCACTGCGTAGGTGAAAAAATGATAGTGCAATACAGAGAGCCTATAGACTTGGGGCGACGAGAAGTGGTCAGAATTCTTAAAAACTGCGTTTTCGGAGTGAGAGTTTTTAACTATGGCGAAGAGAGCCCCACCCGTATATTTATATGACAGTTATGTGATCACATATCTGATATATATCGTACTTTTTCCATCCACGCCTGTTTTATACGCGGTTGTATAATTCCTACGAGCCGGTCCGTTACCTTTAGCTGTTCACGAAAAACAATAAATCCCACCTTTAGAACCATGATTTTGTACGTGGTGTTTATTGGGTCTTCTGTCTAAAGTCCCTGTAACACATAGCCGAGAATACTAGTAGCTTCCCGAACACTGCCAAACTCCCCCCAACCATGGTTAGGAGTAGGTCGGGAGCAAGCTAGGTCGGCTGTGGTTGGCTGGTGTTCGACGAGGTCGGCTACTGTTGGGCTGCACCATCCGAATGTTTCAAAGTGTTTAAAACATTCGGGTGTGGAGGGGGGGGGGGGACCATGGTTGGCTTGTGTTCAGGATTAGGTGAGCAGTGGTCGGGCGTGGTTGGGAGTCAAATTTGACTCAAATTTAACTCAAATTTGATTCGATTCGTATCGAAAGGTACCCGTGGCCTAAATCTGGTCAGACTGCTCCTGAACTTCAGCCAACAATTTCAAACAGTTCAAGAACCAACTAGAAATGGTGATCTCTTGGATCTGGTTTTAGTTAACGTTCGGTGTAATATAGCTAGAAAATACAGCTAGAAAAACATCACGATTTTGCCTCCCAACGTCTGCTTGGAGATCAAGCCTAGGGTACTTGTACCCAAACCAGCACCTCGGCAGAACGTACTGCACCTGCGCGAAACCCGTAATGTATTCTGCATAGCACTTTGGCAGAACGTCTCATGTAAGGTTGTATTAGAGCATATATAAGGTTGACAGCCTGTCTGTAGTTTTCAGATGTTGTATAGGAAAAGATATCATCTGCAACAGGCAAAATTTTAATGCAACATTGACCAAACAACCAACGAAAAACGTGAAAAATCAGAGTTTTGCACAGGCGCAGTACGTTCTGCCGACGTGCTACCCAAACCCCAATTATTTCCTTCCATGTCTACATTATTATGTAGCAATTACGGCACGATATCGGGTCTCCCCGTACAGTACGCCCTCTGGGCCCTGACTACTGATATATAAACGCCAGGCGAGTCGGTATAATTGGCGGCGTGGTTCCAGCTGGCTAGATCGATAACATTCTCCTTGTACGTGACAGCCTGCCTCTGGCCTGTCAGCGAGCAGTCTGTAGCCAAGTCCGCTTTAATTACACACGAATCTATCTGAAGATAGGGTAATTCTAAGGGAGTGGGCGAAGTTTAAAGGCACCCAAAGCAATTTCAGGGCAGTAAAACTGGATTTTAAAAGTCAACTTTCTGGTCATTTTTTAAATATAGTAAGTTGAATCAATCCCATAGCATACTGATATCTGTGAGGCAAAAATGTGACATCTGTGTTGGTAGAAGTCATTATGACAAGAGTTTAAACTGTAATTTCCAACACAAGAAATATTGGACTTTGTCATTCCTTGACAAAGACTGGAGTTGTACAGTCGAAAATTTGGGTAAGTCCAATTTCTTGTGCTGGAAATTACAGTTTAAACTCGTGTCATAAAAATGCGACATATACATATATAACGGGGACTTACAGTGTACATAGTGAATGAGATTATGTCGAATGCGTCTGTACCTGTTCATACTGTATCTTATCTTTGTAACTACATAGGACTAGAGAGACATCTTGACAAACATGCCCCCGATCTGTCATACCATACTGGATCATATAGTTATGAATAGTTCCTTAAATAATCAAAACAATGTTGTTTTGTTCACCAGGCTATCCCAAACCCCGTCCCAGTGTTGTTTACATTCCCACGGTATGGTGGCATGGGAGGCGATTTTGTCCCGCTATGCTGCATATGTGGGCCACTGATAGTCTCTACCAGGCTACTTGGGCTGCTAAAATACTGCAACTGGCCACAAAGAGTAAATATGAGGAATTAAATGGCCATTCTTACCGTTAGCATCAATATGTAACGCTAGTTCCTCTCCCAAATTTTTCACCCTATGTGTCCGATTTGTATCATTTTTCAGCAGTTTCAGGGCGGCAAAACAAAAGAAAACAAAAAAAGTATGGATGAAGAAATCTGTCTAATATTGATATTTACTGCCATTTCCTAGCACATTTTCGTCATAATTTCACACTTAAAGCGATTGAAATAGCCCAAAACAAGCTACGTGAGGAGTCACTTTATTTTTTGGTATCACCAATAAACAGCTAGAACCAGCCTACAATACGAAACAAGCAACTGTTTTCCGTCAGCGACATCACATTTTTGCCTCACAGATATCAGTATGCTATCATAGTGGGATAGGGTTGATTCAACTTACTACATTAAAAGAATGACCAAAAAATTACTGAAAATCCAGTTTTGCCACCCTAAAATCGGTTTGCAGCCCTTTAAGAAGTCTGGTTCGAGACTAGCCGTCCGCGTAGGGACCACACCCAAAAGGACGTCAACATGCCCGACAGAGGTCACCACAAGAACTGACCTTTGATTCGTTAGTAAACGGACTGTCACTGGTTTCACCTGTACGGTTATGGTTCTGTCATTAATGGTTGTTAAACTGGGACATCTTGTACCCAGGGTATTTGGGGAAAATGTAGCTAGCATGTGCCAAGAATTCGTGCTGGTCCATTGGTGTTGATAAAGACGTACCACATGCCAAATGCATTTTATCGTAAAACTACTGTTGAGTATTAATGTTCGGCTGTTGCGAAGTTGGAAACGGGTGAAAACGACAAAATGGTGAGAGATCAACGCAAACACCAGTCTAGTTTTGTATTGATAGTTCCATCACAAAGTTGCTATATAACGTTATAACGTTACATGTACTTAGTTGTGGAAAGGTCTTGTATGCATTGAGCCACACATGTTAGTTATCAGGGAAAAAAAGCTGTTACATAAAACAATTTGTAGTAAGTCTATCTGGACCAAAAACACGTAATTTTATCTAGTAGGTCCGCAATGCTACACACTATAATCGTATTCTGTTGCCATTAGGTATACATGGTTGTATGGTGTGGTAGTGGGGACCCCTAGCTGTTAAAGCAATCATTACAGGCCAATAGTGCGTGAACGTGACAATACTGCTACACTGCTGTGAGTCATCAATTAAGGTCGATTTTGATCGATGCTACTGAAGCTGATTGCTCCTCATATCTCTAATCATTCCTCGATGCTCATTGGTCACAAATACAGCACCCATACATGGAAAAACCAGTTGATTACCACCTTCAAAAATTGAGGTATTGTTATGGGTTTTCTGTGTGTGTGTGTGTCTGCCTGTGTTTCCGCATACTTGCAGTCAGCATAATAATGAATTCTGATGATATTTGGTATGTGGGTAGGTCTTGGGAAGACGAAGGTCAAAGTCGATTATGGGACTCCTAACAGCTTTCCTTGGTACTGCAGCAGAACTTCTGGTTTCTGTATCTTTTGACCTGGACATTTTAGGTTTTTGATATTTCGGTGTCATATAGCTTTCCATGTTAGGAAAAAAAGTGGTGTATGTTCAGTCCCCCTTGCAGCTTTTTCTGGAACTGCCAGGCATGTTCTAGGTAAAATCTTTCAAAGAGAATAACTAAAAGAAACAATGGATTCTTATAATTTTGACAGAGATGCATACACCTCAAGGCAGTTTATGTTAAACAAACAAACAAACAACCAAGCCTCATTGAACATTTGTATCTCCCATTTATTCCATTACATCAGTACAGCTCAATACAGTGCAAAGACATCAAATGTCAATGAAGTTGCTAACAGTTGTGCATCAATTTCTGTAAGTTTTTGTTCTGTAGTGCAGCTAAGTTAGGGAACAGTTATTACATAAGAAAAGTCTATCTAGTCCATCCTTCCTTTCAGTGTTCTGGTAGTCACCTTGTCTTTTTCTCTGGAAGATGAAAAAAAAAGGTGTTAATGTCGGTACCGTAGTGAACAAAAAAAGATTGTACTAAACAGGGCTCTAGCCAGCACGAAATGTTTTTCCGTCAGCCCAGGTAGAGATCAGATTTGGAGGGAGGAGCGCTCGCAATCTAGGCGGGTCCGGGGGAATGCTCCTCAGGGAAATTTTGGATTTTCAATCCTTTCCCCGCATTTTGAGTAGCAAATCATGGGGTTTAGAGTGATTGTCGGTGGTCCTTCTGATGTTTTTATATTTCTACCCAAGATTTTTGTTGATTCTGTCTGTCAAGGTTGACGGATTGGTTTCAAAATTTTTTCATTAGGAGCTTCAATTGGCGGGCCCTCATGGCGAGAATGCGTCACAGAGAAAGGCCTATCCACAGTAGCCATAATAAATGCAGTGGTTTTCTTTTGTACTTACATGACATGTACCACTGCCCCCCACCCCGACACAGCATCTCTGTCCACAGCGTTCAGTAAGGCCTGGGAGATCGTCTCAAACAAGTCGTCTGGCTCCTACAAACAAGGTAAAGATAATAATCAGGGCTTGAAATACTTTTTTCTGCATACCTGCACTGGTGCAGGTAACATTGAAAATTACCTGCAACAGACAAGTTTTACCTGAACCACTCAGAATTTAGGAAGTATACATTAAAAACTGTTCAGAAACCTTTGCCATTATTTCTTTTATACTTCATAGGTGGTAACAGTCAATGCAGCAAATAAAAATTCACATAAACCTACATGTATATATAAACACAGTACATGGACTGGTGCAGGTAGACATCAGAAATACCTCCACAGGTACCTCCACACAATTTTACCTGTACTAACCTGCATATGCAGGAGGTATTTCAAGTCTTGACATATTTGACAACATGCAGCTACTCTTTCATTGGTCGAACTGCTAATTGCCATTTTCTCATTGGTCGAACTGCTAATTGTGATGGACAGACAGGAGAAGCTTACCAGGTTGGGTTCCCAGAGCGATTCGCACATGCCGTACATTTGTTCCGAGCACGTCCCGCTCACGACAAAATCCTCTGTGATCATGGGACAGCCAATCAGGTCGCAGGACGCAATGAAGGGTTCAAAGGTCTTGGGGTTCAGACCGGCTATGACTGGTTCTACAAAATATGGTCCAAACCTGGGGAAAAAAAAACAATCTAAGAATTCAGACTACCGTGAAGTATGCAATCCTTATCTTCCTGAATTCCCCCATGTCAACCACTAAGTCCTGTCTGCTGTCTAATGGACAGATTCATGACTTTCATGTTCACCCCGTTTCCTGTGTCTGACCTTTTGACCTCCTGTCATTCTGCCTGTCAATCTTCCCCCCACCCACGTGTTGGCAACCTACTCTTTTCAAATAGATACACAAATCCACAGCCACCTAAAACAATACCTCCATACCTGGAGGTAAATATGATCAGATGCACAAAGAAGAAAATTGTGGATGGATACACTAGTGAGTGACATCTGAAGTAGTATACAATGCCCGGACCTTCTCTCGTACAGCAGGTTGGACACCATGGACAGGAACGTCTTGGGTTTGACCGGGCGCGTCTCCCGTAACTCGTACAGGTTCAGCCGGAACTTCATACGGTTGGCACTGAGGGAACAATATAACAGATAAAATGACATCAGGTTGACATCAATTAGTCACAAAGATGAATTCTCAAAGGAAAGCAAAGCTAGATGCAGAAAATCTGCTTTCACGAAATATCTACTTAATGATAATCTAGGATATTTTCAGCCATTCCAGGGTTCTTGCCAGCGCAGTTGAGCGTAGTGAGCCCTCAGGCTGTGATTTTGAACCCCAAGACTATTCAACCAACGTAGGGGGGATTTTGTACTCTTTTTATCCTCTTTTCAATCGGTACTGTAGCAAGATAAAACAAAATAAAAATCCGCCAAAAAGCAGTTACTCAAGCAACTGGATATGATTTTGGATCCAGTTGCTTGAGTAACTGCTTTTGGGCGTATCTTATTACCTGGATATCTAACCTTCACCGACTTATCAACAAAATAATTTTTTTTTAATTATATACAAAATTTGGCCCTCAAAATGCAGGGAATGTTGCTTCAGGGGGTTACAAATTTCAAAATTATCTGGTGGGGTGGGGTGATGCACTGGGTCCCCCTGTGCAGTGAAAAAATATTGGGAAAACCCTGCATTCAAATGCTTACAAATAAGGTTCCACCTCAGAGGCGTCGCCAAAAAATGGTTGACCTACACTGTCTGTACATCTGTAGCGAGTCCTGGTAAACCCAGGAACAGTCGGTCCCCCATCTGGAACACCTTCTGGAAGTCCATGGACACCGTCTGGGCCTGCACGCCGAATCTACGGTCTGCCGCTATGGCAACGCAGTCCTTGCCAACCATCGCAATGATGGCGGCGCCGTTATACGACATAATAGACTGAAAGTAGGAGAAACGGTATTAGAATCAGACAGGAGGGAAAGTCCTATGCATCATCACACTTGCAGAACATCTTACATGCATACTGTGAATGGGAACCAATCATTCTTACATAGTAACAAATTGTAGTTGTACTGGTACTACTTGGGAATCTCCAAGCAGATCATACGGTGGCAAGGCAGTATCCATTGGCCAGAGGAGTGTCCATCAGCCACACCGGTGTCTTAAGTAATGGACACTCCTCTGGCCAATAGATACTGCCTTGCCACCGTATGATCTGCTTGGAGATTAGGTAGTGGTACATATTGCTACCTGAAGTTACCTGAATTGTACCTGCGATTCACACGCATGAAAACTGTACAATGTAAGCACAAGGATACGAAAACTGTGTACATCGAATTTTTTCCTGTGTGTAAATCGTCCTTCTTTGACGTACGGCAAGAAAGTACATTCGTATGTTATCTCGAGAGTTGGCGTACAATCTGATGATCGTACGTTCTTTATGTATGTCAAAGCAAGCCGATTTACATGCAGGAAAAATTTTATGTACGCAGTTTTCGTAACTCGTGTGTGTACGAAGGTTTCATACTGTCAGGTTTATAGTTATCGAGTCACGGTTATGCAAACTGTACACATATTCAGACTGCAGCATTGATAGCGACGGGTACAAGTGATCATTGTACATGTTCAGTGTTCTCACCAGGATTTTTTCACAGCATAGGGGCCCATAGTTTGGCCAAGCCGGACAGCGAGCGCCGTAGGCGCGAGGGCGAGCGCCGCAGGCGCGAGTGTTGTAGGGGGGTCCGGGGGTATCCTCCCCCGGAAAATTTTGAAATTTATAACCCTCTGAAACACCATTTCCTGCATTTTGAGGGCCAAGTTTTCATCTTTGTTACAGCTTTACTATAAAGTTTAAAGCAAAAATTTATTTCAAAATTCCTCAAGGGTCATAATAAATAGTTACTCATGCTTGGAGAGACACTCAGTATATTTCATGCTACTGCAAGTTTTTTATTTTATTGTTGTATTAAATATTTAGGAATCATTTACAAATGATTATAAATCTGTTATGCATATTTAAAAAGGGAAATACAGGAGTGCAAGTGTATCATGTTTTAGAATTTGTTCTAATAAACTTTGTGACATCAAAGCCTCGGTACAGTTCAAAGGGTTTCTTTCATCTGTCAACAACGCTGTCAACAGCGGCAGCCAACAAGAGGTTCTTTGGTTTGTGCTTCCCCGTGGCATTGGTAAATTATATTGGTAAAACGGTAGAATTACATGATAATAAGCTATATTGCCTATATAACCGACGAAATCAGGAAAATTCTGAGGAAAAACACCGTAAAAATTCTGTGGCACGTACGGGCGAGGTGCCGGCCGCTTGGGAGAGTCCATTTTGTAAGTAGGGGGAAAGTGTCTCGGAAATATTCAAACCTGTGTCAAATCATAAAAGATACGATATTGTGCAGGAACAACATGGCATACTTATCCCTTTATGCTTAGATTTTGAACTTAACATCGTATCGACAGATGTTGAAAGATAGACAACATAACATTTCAGACAAAGTGGTCCCTTGCAATGAACTGTTCCAGCATGCCGCCCTCCTGCATGCCGCCCTCCTGCATGCCGTCTGTTTTAATTTTCCGGTAAATTCCTCCATGCAACAAGACCTGTGACAGAGTTTGGACATCTTTGGACAATAAAGGATGTATCTTTTACCCAGCTGGCTGATTGGCGTGTATAATTGGCACTGGTCTCAAGAATTACAGGGTTTTTTACCCGTCTTTCATGGCCCACGTGCGTGGGTGGGAGGGCGTTAGTTCCAAGATCTGTCCTTGTTTATCTCGCAAAATTTGGGTGTTTCTGCCAGAGACCTAGGTGTAATTGATAGGAAATCAAAGAGACTAGGTACTGATGTAAGTGATAATGTTTGTGTTCGAGTGTTAAGCTTGTACGTACAGGCAGAACTTAGCGACCCGCTCCCGACGGCTTGAATGTCACGCCCCGTCTATCGCCGTCAATTTGTGGGGTTCCATTAATCAACTCACACCAGGTTGTGAATCGATCACTTCTTTGTTACTTGTAACTCACTTACTGCATTCGCTGAGATGTTTATTGTGCCAAGAGCAAAGACATTATCTTTACCAAATTTAAATCAAGAATTATTACGACGGTAGCCAAGTTCAAAAGGGTAAAAATCAACTGGAAATCCCGCTATGCTGGTTGAAAACACAGCATAGCGGCACAATTACAGCATAGCGGATCAAATTCACAGCATAGCGGCCCGCTATGCTCAAAAGGCCTGGCGAGAACACTGATGTTTCATCAGACACAAATTGATCACAAAAATAATGCAAGTCACTCGCTGCAAAACTGTCTTTGTTGGGAGGTTATGAAGTTCTTTTTAAGAAATATCTGTTCACAACATTCCTAGAAATGAAGTACAAACACACAGGTGACTAAAAACAGCCTTAAAAGTTTACGTAGTAACGTTACAAACTAACACTGTTACAGTAACAGATATTTTGATGGTTGCCCCCCTCCCCCATTTTTTTTGTTCCATCTTTTCCTGCAAAAAGCCAGAATAAGAGCTGTCAACTACATTTAACAATATTCAGTGATACCAAACTTTGCCAGCAGCACATCTTTTACAATTGCTCGACTAAAAGATGTATTAGGTTAGCTGAATAGTAACATTTGAAAGTTGCCATACATATTTTGTTCCAAGCCAAATATGACACCTCAGTTTCGACTACAAACATTCAGAGATTTTTACCATAAACTTACCATTTTGGAGAAAACGAATCAAATCACCGCCTGCTATAGAATTTGAAGATTTTGATGGAATAATTTCTGGCTACCGAGATAGCCAAAATTCCCCCTGATGCGTCGGATGGAAAAGGTATCCCCTTCGCTCGATGATTTGCAAGTTTTCTTGTTCACAAAATGGCGCCTGTATATTTTGATGCCGCAAATCGGTACCTTATGTCGTAAAATCCAGTGCAGTTGCCGTGTAGGAGCGCCATCTGGCGATTTTATCATGAGTAACACCCATCGGTTCTATACCTAACTGCTGAATGGCTGAATACCTTTTCTTGCCAAGTTTCAAGCATTTGAATTGCGTTAATCTGTATGTTACGTTACAAGTAGACACAGAAATCTGGCGTGATGTAACTTCCGGGATGGTACTTCAGAAAGACAGCTTCAAACCGTCTGATTTTGACTAATACCATATAAGGAAACAGCGCACGCGAGGTCACTGTCTTCCATGCCAAAAATAGCCACTGCTGTACTGGCACAGATCACTTGCTTACCAAGGAGGCTCAACACTCACTCGGTAAGTACAACCCACTCATTTTGAACTCAGACTTCTAGAGACCTCTCCAGAACTATATTTCCTACGCTGTATGCATGGTACGAGTGCACATATGTGTACCATTATTGAGAATATATTTGTTTGACACTAGTGGCTGGATTTTTAACAATATAACTGCATGTTGAGCTAGTACTTAGTTGAATCAAAGAAATTCCTCGGCTTCATTTGATGCAAGTGATTTTAATATGGACAAATAGATATCACAAAGTACAATTATATTGTAAGACAGGATACGTAAACTCTGATTAAAGTCAGTAGAAAATACTACAAATACTAGTTATTTCATACATAATCATATATACTGAAATGCTGGTTGCCAATGGTTTGATAACTGGGGTCACTTGGCATTTAAACATAGTAACCCATTAGTCGTTAGAGAGATATAAGTTCAGTGTTTTGAGTTATTGAAGATGCACATGAATCCTTGACACAAATATCTATTGGTCTCTGTCCTCTGGCATGGGCCCTGAGACCATGATCTGTAGGTTTAGCGAAACGACAACAGCCACACAACTGAACAAACATCACAGGGTATGGTATACACAAGCCAATGTTAACCGGAGGGTGTTTGGATGGGCACTACTAGTCTCTACCAGACAATTGTTAGCGCGGGCTATAATCAGGGAGATATTTGCTAGGGGAGTCTGGCCGCCTTGATGTTGACTGGCCGCGTTATTTAGGGAGGGGGGAAACTAACCCTCCAGCGGACCGACTCTATTGGCCAGCTATTCCCTTCTTTTGCCGAATTCTACGATTTGTACCCCCGTAGGAAGGCCTGGTGGAGGCTAGGGCACTACATCGTCTGGACTTACTCTATTACCAGCATCAACTAAATACTGAAATAGACTTTGTTTAAAAGCTAGCCTTTCAGAAGAAAAACATATTGAGATAAATTGTCTAATAATGATCTATCCTTTATCATACATGACCATATCAATAAATGTTTCCAATGTATCTAAATTTGCATTTATATGTATCCATTTTTTGTGTGTATTAGTCGACGTGGCCTGTTGGTCTAGGGGCATGATTCTCGCTTTGGGTGCGAGAGGTCCCGGGTTCGAATCCCGGACAGGCCCTCATTTTGTTATATTCTTTTCTAAGTTACTATACTAAAATGTGGACTTGAATCTAAAATAATTATACATAACAAACAGTTAATGTCATGTAAATGTGAATCTATATGTCATATTAATATAAATTTTACGGAGTTTTTATTAAAAATGGTGGTCAAAATAAGGGCCTGTCCGGGATTCGAACCCGGGACCACTCGCACCCGAAGCGAGTATCATACCTCTAGACCAACAGGCCTATGAAAATTACAGTGAAATACAGAAAGAAAAGGTGAAAGTCAATGAATGCTAACACTGTAGGCTCCTGTCGAAAGTATTTTAGGATTTTCCTACAGACATCCAATGCAATTTCAGGGCGACAAACCAAAAATATTCTGGATGAAGAAATCTGTCAGATATTGACATTTACTGCCATTTCTTAGCACATTTTTGGCATCATTTCATCCTTGAAGTGTTTGAAATAGCCCCAAAACAAGCTACGCGAGGCGTCTCTTTATTTTTGTACCACCACTAAAATAGCTAGAACCAGCCTACGGTACGAAACAAGCAACCGTTTTCCGTCAGCGACATCGCATTTTTGCTTTACAAATATCAGTATTCAATGGGATAGGGTTGATTCAACTTACTACATTAAAAGATGGCCCAGAAACTTGACTTTCAAAATTCATGATCAGTTTTACTGTACTGGAATCGCTTTGGGTGCCTTTAATTTCATTTCATTGGTACTTTGATCAACAACTTTTTACAAAGTAGACCTGGGTCTTATGCCGTAGATAATGAAAAATAAGGAAAAATCTACTCTAGCTTTTAGACACTTTAGCGCCATCAAATATTCATAATAAAAAATCTCATCACCGAACATGTTAATTATTGACGTGACACCACCAGCCGCCATAGCTCAGTTGGTTAGAGCGCTGGTCTAGTAAACCAGAGGTCATGAGTTCAAATCTCATTGGTGGCTATATTTTTTTTTCTCACAGTTTTATTTGTATGCCCGCCAAACCAGAAATTCTTGTCATTATCTCGCGTCCACACAAACGTCTCTATCGCCAGCTGCAAACTCTTTTTGTGCCAAGTGCACCCCACTGCCAAGTCCATGTCTTATTTGTGAAACTTTAGACGATCTTTTTCGTTTTAAAAGGCTGAGCGAAAACAACCTCGTAACCCAAAATATTACAATGGCATACCCAGTATGTTACAATGAACCAGATGTCCATGACAGCTGAAATGTGTTGTCTGTTCACTATGTGTCAATGTCACAACTTAAAGAGAAATCTATACTGGTAAGGAAATTACAAATGTAGTTGAAGAGCAATACGGCTAAGCGAAAACAACCTCGTAACCCAAAATATTACAATGGCATACCCAGTATGTTACAATGAACCAGATGGCCGTGACAGCTGAAATGCGTTGTCTGTTCACCAAGTGTCAATGTCAGAAAACTTAAAGGCACCCAAGACGATTTCATGCATTAAAACTGGATTTTTAAAGTCAATTTCCTGGTCATTTTTAATGTAGTAAGTTGAACTAACCCTATCCCATAGCATAGCGATATCTGTGAGGCAAAAATGCGATGTCGCTGATGGAAAACGGTTGCTTGTTTCGTATCGTAGGCTAGTTCTAGCTACTCAAAGGGACTCCTCACGTAGCTTGTTCCTGGGCTAGTTCAAACGCTTCAAGTATGAAATGATGACAAAAATGTGCTAAGAAATGGCAGTGAATGTCAATGTCAGACAGATTTCCTCATCCAGAATGTATGTTTTGCTGCCCTGAAATCACATTAGGTGTGATCTTTAAAAAGTCTATACTAGTAAGGAAATTACATATGTAGTTACAGAGCAATAGGGCTGTCTGAGAATGTTCAAGTTCCAAGTTTGTTCTGTCGGGTCCAGCCAGTTTCCTTTTCGGGGTCAGGTTTTGTTATAAAACGGCTTGTATTTCTCGCAGAGTGGTTTTGTGATTCAGCCGGATACTATCTACAGTACCAGACATGCAGCCGCACTATTGTATCTGGTTAGACTGTGTGTACTTTGTTTTTAGCCTCTACCAGGCTTCAGAAGCGGCTAGGGTAGAGTAGAAATTGGCCAAATACAAAAATAACATGCCAGGGGAGTTGGTCCGCCGAAGCTTCGAAGGAGTACATTCTGGAGCGGCAAATGTAGCAGTGTATCAACTCTCCAGGCATGTTATCTGTCTATTTGGCCAATTTCGACTCTTTCCAACCGCTTCTGAAGCCTGGTAGAGGCTACTTTGCTTTGGCTGTATTGTACTTTTTTTCTTAATTATGAAGTTGACTATAAGTACTTTTTAATGGGAACATTAACGTATTGGACTTGATTCCAATGTTGTCTTGTTTATGCATTTTCAGTTCATCGGACAAGTCACAGTGAAAAGGTAAAAAAGTACGTTTAACCCTGAAGAGACACTGTGTTTTCCGTCTTAAGATCTGAAGTGGCCAGGAACGCGGGAAAAGCGACAGGAGAAGTCTACGAGCAAGACATATCCGAAGTACGGTAATCCGGAGGGGACACTCTCACTTGGTTGAATAGCTACCACCATGGAGCCGCCTCCAGACGAGGATCGTCACTTCCGGGACGAACATTACCCACAACGTCACTTCCGGCAGACCTTTGGTCACGTGATGAACCAAGGTGGAAACCTCCTCACACCAGATCAGCTAAAGAAGAGGAACAAGAAGACTCACGAAACCGTGGCGAGAGCTCTTCAACAGACGTTCGAGAAACTGGACGATCTGAGGAGATATTGTTTCGTGTGCGAAAGGTCGGACAAGGTGAACCGGTGCGCCAGGTGTCAGATGGTGTACTACTGCGGACAGAAGTGTCAGAAGAAGGACTGGGCAAGGCACAAGAAAGTCTGCAAGTTCCTGAGCGGGGAAAGGATAGATCAGGTAGGGTATCAGTAAACGTAAATATTGTTTCAAGATTAAACGCCGAAGATAGAGATTGTTGTATAACTTTAGTGTTAGCAAATTGTCTAATACCTAACGTTATCTAACTATCTATTTATGTATTTTCCCTCTTAATGTGTCTATCTATTTTTATATATTCGTCTATCTATCATTCATGTTCATTCATGTTCTAGATCTTGTTTTCACATTAAAGTGGCCTGTTGGTCTAGGGGTATGATTCTCGCTTTGGGTGCGAGAGGTCCCGGATTCGAATCCCGGACAGGCCCTCATTTTGTGAAATTGTTTTCCAAAGAAAGGATGCATGCGCAGTTATACATATAGTTCTAGAATACTCAAATGTACATCTTCTAACAATATTTCATTCATTTATTCAATTTCTTTTTTCATATTTGAGATATAACTTGTACTTGTCTACAATTTCTACCCGTGCAATGTTGTAACGGTGTGTTATCAATATACTGTATACAGGTTGCGGAGACTCTCCCGTGCCAGAACGCCTGCCATGTTCTGAAGCCGGGGCGCACTTGGAGCAAGCCGGCGGGCGAAGTCGAGACCTGGGCCGACTGGCTGGCCATCAACCCCTCGGTGGTGGCCGAGATCCAGCGGAACGTCCCGTCCATGGTGGAGTGGTACAAGTTCATCGGGAGGCCGGCAACTGAAGCGGCTGTGACGGAGTCGCTTCAACGCTGTTGTACAGAAATGTTGACGCATCCCATCGTAATCGGCAAGGGGTTGGTGACTTTTAACGTGGACCCGCGAGCCAAACCCGTTCACATACACATGGTAGGGGCAGCCAAGCCGGAACTGTTAATGTCAGAGATCGAAACCAGCACCAAAGAACTCTCCGCCATGTTTCCCAACCACCAAGGCATGCGGATTCTTCTGGTCGGACCCGAGGTTCCTCACAAACTGGCCCTCGGTAACCCTCCTAGTAACAAGGCTCTGAGCAAAGGGAAGATAGAGTATGCGTACTGTAACGAGTTGTACCACGATTTTGTACACAGGTACGTAGATAACAACAGGTGTTCAGCAGCTGATCTGGTCATAGCGCTACATCCAGGGCTTCATACCGAAGTTCTCATCGAACCATGGTCTCCAACCATTAACCTACTCCTAGACAGGGAGCTCCCGACGGTTTTTACCATGTATAACGTCGCAGAGTATGAGGACTCGTTGGAAATTCTGACCCCGTTTCGACCAAATTACCTCCAGAGCGGGACCAACACGTTTGGGTCTCTCCTGGCGAAGCAGACCCCGTTTGACTTGAATCAGGTCTTCGCGTCCAATAGCTACATTCTGGCCATTAAGGGAAGGAAAAAGTAGTACATGTAGCAGCAGTACACTAGTAGTGCTGGTATATTTGGTAAAGTGACACAATGCTGTCATCTTCTCATGGCAGACCGCCGCTTGTTTGTTTGTTTGTTTATTTTATTTCACCAAGGGAAAACAAACATTGTATATGTCAAGCAACAACAACCCTGGCGTAACGGCCGGCGATCCGCTCTTCTCGGCCAGGCGTCAGCCAATCAGATTCTCGTTTTGTTGACGGGAAACGGCCAGCCAATCATGTTGCAGCTTGACCGTAGGCGGCGACGTGATTGGCAGGTGACGGATAGCCAGTTCTTACGCAGCGAGGAGGACGAATCGCAGGCCGGTATGCCAGGGCCGTTGCCGCAGTCATGACATGTACAAGCGGTGGACCTGGTAGGAGAGGATGGACATTATAAAGGTCTATAACGTTATAGGAAAAGACAATAAAAACATGTAGTAGAGCCATACAGAAAGGGTTAACTTGCACTGAACACATATGTTTACTAAATGGTTTACTGTATGAGCATTGACGTACGCCAGTTAATTTTTTCAACTGACTGAATTCGAAGAGACAATTGCAAACGGTAGCGAAAATACCACAAGATGTGACAAATGATTGTCTCCATGCCAATAGATTATAGTTGTATCCAGAGGCTTTGTATTCGAATTCTCCATCTAAATACATGAAATTCATACATAGTTGCCTTCGTCAAGAAGGGTATGTTTTCATGGGCGTGCGTGTGTGCGTGAGTCTGTCAACAGTATAACTCGAGAAGGCTTTAATGGATTGTCTTCATATTTGGTAGGTGGGTAGGTCTTGATGAGACCTAGAAGTGATAGGAATATGGGCCCCCTGGCGGCTCGTTATGGTACTGCAGCGGTACTTCCGGTTTTGAAATATGGTGATCTGGAGGAGCTAGGGTCATGATTTTTGAATGGTAGATAGGTCTTGTGCTCGGGAAGAAGTGACATAAGTTTGGGCCCCCTAGCGGCTTGCTCTGGAACTGCAGGAGCATTTGTATGAAAATGTTTAAAGTAGGATAACTCAATAACCGGTCGACGGATCGTCCTGATATTTGGTGTGTAGGTAGCTTAAGTGATGCTTGACATAATTAGATGATAATTATGCAAATTATGATCTAATTTGCATAATAAATGAAGCAATTCTATAATTCAGTTACCTTCCATGATACTCTACCTTCATTGTGACACATGGGCTACAGGCTGTCCCAGAGGGAGAAAGTCCCAGAGGGGATAGTCCATGTAGCTGCAGGCGGTGTTGCCTTACAGCCTGCACAGATGTTTTTTCCCTTGCCCAATGCACGATTGCAGACTGCATCGGCAGGGGTAATTTTCACAATCCAACTTCCATATTTAGGGGGACTAATATATCACTTCTTCCTTCTTAAGTTATATAAGTTAACGATAACATCTTTTGACGAAGGCATGAGATCGTTGACCTCTAGTTTGTGTAGTGGTATTGTTTTTTTCGGTGGATCCCATATTTCTATGCTGAGGTTGTTTGAATGTTTTTTTTTCTATTTGAATCTAGTTACTAGTTTTGCTGTCATTCAAGGAATGCATAACGCTTCAAAAGCAATGAATATGACATTATAATATTACACATTTGTCAATATCTTACAGTAGATGTATGCAGGATCAAGCTGCATTTACGTTACAAACCACGAACATTCTATTAAAGTCTTACTAACACAAAAGGCAATATTTTGTTCGTATGTACGAATAATAAGTAGGCTGTCATGTTAACGTTATTTGTAATAAAAAATGTACACATTCTTGAACAAATAAAAGCAACATACACAAGGCAAAGATGATGATGATGATTATGACTGTAGTCTCAAAGCAGACCTCTGGGGTAGAAATTGTTACGGTTTCTGACTGGACGGAAGATCTGATAGCACTGCCATTAACAACGTAACGGTAATACTTAGCACGTACGAAATACTAGGTTGCCCAGTTGCATTGTGCAGCCATATTTTGCTTGGTGCAACCTGATTTCTACACCCAGGTAGCTCAGTGCACTACCTAAATTTTGTGGTAAGGATGCCCCTTTCTTCAATTGGGAACTGTTTATTGAGAAGTTCCCATGGAAGAGCTCATCACTTCAGGTAAGGGGAAACAACTCTGTGTCAGAAATGTATAAAATAATATTAATGCACATTGCATTCTAACAAAGTTAATCATAATGTAGGAGAGTTTAAATTCGGGGCAACCTGGGATTTTGATGGGCAACCTAGCTTTCATCCTAGGTTGCCACTGGGCGACCTGGCTCAAAAAAGTATTTCGTACACTGCGTAAGTTACTTTCATTATATATAGTCCCACCAGAATAACAACGCGGGTTCACTAAACCAGTAAAATGTAGCCAAATAGGGGGAGTAATTGGCCAGGGCCGGGGAGTTTAGTCACCGTAGAGTTCATTTGCCCGCGGACTGACTCTCCTGGCCCTTTTTGCCAAATTCTACGACCCGTACCCCCTGGTGGAGACTAAACTTTCATCCGTAGTATGAGTATCAGCAAGGAGATTAGTCTAACCTCCTTGGTACCAGGTAGGCAACTTGAAGGTGGAAAGGACTATTCCATTAAAGTGCATAGGGGCATTTATCAAGACTATTGAATAAAATATCGTATAATACGGTCAGCCTGAAACAATATAGATAGCTTTGACTGTAGTATCAATATCTATTCTGTACAAACATATGAAAAGGTTAATACACGTATATAACTCTAACCTAAAACACAGTTATAAACATTTTCTCACATATACCTACAAATTGAATAGAGTATTCCGTTAACCTCTGACCTGCAGATCTCTAACAATGCCCAGATCAGTTCGGGTTTTCCTGATTCTTGGCACGGGATTCCTAGCCTTTTCTAGCATCTTAGGGGTGAGATAGTTCCTTAAACTAGACGTAGTTAACCTTAAAGACATGGAGGAAATATTTGCGGGGACCTCGGGTCAGAAAACAGCGCAGGAAGACTCGGAAGAAACGTCGATTTTTTTGGAACGCGGGCAAAATAAAGACGATGTCCCGACGACTCAGAAACGACCGTCTTCGGAAGAAACTGGCGGCCCAACGCCGAGTTCCTCCGAGAAGAAGACAGAAGGAGAGCCGTCGGCTAAGAAACTTGCGCTAGAACGGGTTGGAAGCGTGGAGGAAGGAGAGACGAGGAAAACCAAGATGGAACAACTGGAGGAAGAGAGACAGAAAATGCAGTAAGTGGGGAGGGGGGCGATTATGGGCTATTCCAAAAAATAAGAGATAATGAGGGTGGGGGTGGAAGAGGTTGCACTGGACGGGGGGGGGGGGGGGGAGGTTCACGAAAATCTGGACTGGACAGGGGGTGGCCTGGACAGAGGGGTTGGGTCAAATATCTGGCCTGGACAGGGGGTTGAGTGGCCTGGACAGGGAGGTTGAGTGGCCTGGACATGGGGGGTTGGGTCAAATATGTGGCCTGGACAGGGGGGTTAGGTCAAAAGCTGATTGAGACATCTTCCACCTCCTTCCACAGTTGTTTTTTAACAGCCCAATGACACCTTCATAATCAGCTTGTGGCGGGATAGGGGCGCAAACAGAACAAAACACACGTATATAGCAGAAGTATACAGTCAACCTAAACAGGAAAGAAACGTTTGAAACAATATGAATTATAATCAAGCGCAATAAAATGACCAGTTAATGCAGTTAAAATTTGAGCCGGGGCACTTTCAGGTTTGCATTTTTGGTACAAGTAGTGGTAGGTGACGGAATTTTTTAAAAAACCAATCAGTCAACCTTGATGGACAAAATTGATGAAAATCTTGGCTAAAAATATAAAAACATCCAAAGGACCACCAACAACCACTCTCAACCTCATGATTTGCCTCTCAAAGGGTGGGAAATTGCATTTCTAACGGCTTAAAAATCCAAAATTGCCCCCGGACCCCCCTAGATTGTGAGCACTTTTCCTTCAGGTCCGATCATGAACCTGGGCTGATGGAAAAAAAATTGGAGCTGGCTAGAGCCCTGTGCAAGACAAGCATACTGGTATGTTTACACTGTGATAAGTGTGCAGTGATCCTAGTGTAGGTCACCAGCTGCAAAAAGCATAAGTATGAAATCACTGCAAATATGTCATGATCTACTGTACACTATAAATTGTGTTTCAGGGTCTTGGTTGCATCCTTCTCAGAGGAGCAGCTGAATCGCTACGAGATGTTCCGAAGATCAGCTTTTCCTAAGGCTTCTATCAAGAGGGTTAGACTTTTTTTCTTACGTACCAGTAAATATAAAATACAACACGGTGTATTCCGTATTGCCCAAAGTATCGGCCCGACCGCGATCCGACTTGCGGGAGGGCCAGGACCGAGGGCGATGCGGAATACACCGTGTTGTATTTTTATTTATATCATACCCACCCTAGAAAACACGCCTTTCTGTGCCAAATGAACGAAAATTTGGTGTCCCTAAACCAAAAAAATGCAACGACGTCAATACCAACGTCAGAATGCTGTATTCGAATTTTTGAAAGCGGTGCACCGACCGGTCGGGAACACCGTATCGAACGTTATCGCCGCCCGGGTATGATATAAACCATGTTACCTAACTACATTTGTAGGTCTCACTTATCTTTCATGATGTTGATGATTAGCTGGATGAGAAAATCTGTCTGATATTGAAATTTACTGCCATTTCTGAGCACAGTGTTCCTATCGTCCCCACAGATTATGCAGCAGATGACAGGCACCAGTGTGTCCCAGAATGTAGTCATCGCCATGGCCGGTATCTCTAAAGTTTTTGTTGGAGAAGTAGTGGAAGAAGGTACGTTAACTCACATTTGAACACAAGATACAAATGTATATCAACAACCCCAAACCTTATGGACTTAAGTCTTTAGCACTCCAGCTATAGCCTATAGTATTAGCCTCCTTCGCAGACTTGTGAGGCGGTGTTAATTTTTTTCGGCGAGCGACGCAAGTTATGCTGCGGGGGGACAATTTTGCAGCCGTGAGAGTTAATGCTGCCCCACAAGTCTGTGAAGGAGGCTACTATAGTATAGTCCTCAACAATGATAAAATATATACTAGTATAAGCCATAAAATTAGTACTGATGTTCAAAACATTAAAAGACTGTAAAAGTAACTCAGAAAGTCTCAGAATAGATGGTTACACTTGGGAACTATTCTGTTAACCTTTGTCCTGCTGTGGACTCTCAGAAGTCAGTAGGGGGAAGGTTAAACTGCCCCTGACATAGTAAACCAGTTCTCTGTGTGTATGTGCAGTACATGCGTTGTAAAGGCCCCTCGTGCATTGTGGTCTAAGGTCAAAGTTGAAGGCCCCTCATGCATTGTGGTCAAAGGTCAAAGTTGAAGGGAGCCCCATGTGTTGTGGTCAAAGGTCAAAGTTGAAGGCCCCTGGCCATTTTTACTACATGTCAGGGGCCTCAAACTTTGACCTTAGAGCACAGTATGTAATTCAACTGTGAACTGACTTATTGGATGCATAATATGTGTATTTCACACATTGTTCAGTATTTAAAAATTTACATCTTGTGACTCTGACCATCACAGTTATTCATATTGTTGTATAGTTAGTCCTGTACCCAGGGCACAGAATGTCCCAGTTTAAATTGTTTCATGTTCCCCACAGCCCTAGATGTGATGGAGAAGTCTGGCGACTCAGGGCCGCTCCAACCCAAACACATCCGAGAAGCCGTCAGGAGACTCAGACTTAAGGACCAAGTACCTTCTACAAAGTTTAAGAAAACCCTGTTCCATTGAAGTTCTTGTTCAAGTTGATGTTGTTGTTCGGTTTCATTTTAATGTACAGTATATGTAGTATAATGAATTATGTTAACAGTTCATGTTTGGTTTTACCCAACAAGACTGAAAATAGGCCAGATTACTATTATAACAGACTACTATTATTATCAACTTCTGCGAGAGCCACCCTTGTGATGACTCACTGTTTCTTTGTTTGTTTGTTTGTTTGTACCTTTATTTATACTCGAAATTGTTCTGACATTAGGGAAATCATGCTCTATTCAGCTATTAGGGTCGCTTTCATAGAGGTCGAGTTGGGAGCTGTATCAAGGGATCATTTGAACTACATGTACAACAATTTGAACTGTGCACATTAAAATGAATATTTTCATTTAGTCAATTGTTTCCACCCAAGTAAATAATTATGAGTTGATACCAGATGTAACAGTGCAACCATTTAAAAGAAAAATGTGTACTTAACTGTTATAAATGGACAAAGACCACATCGATATCAAAGTGAACAAAACTCAGAAGGGAAAATATTCTGTCAAAAGTTAACAAAAGAAATTAAATACATATACACGTAGTTGTTTTGTCCAGGTATGAAGGTATCTTCCTTGTACAAATACGTAAAGAAAAGCATTAAAAAAGTTTATTAACAATTACATAAATACAAACCTAATATCAAACTTTGTATATACAAAGCTTAAAAGATTTTGAACCCATGACACCTTTTATAAAACCAAAAAGTAGCCACCAATGAGATTTGAACTCATGACCTCTGGTTTACTAGACCAGCGCTCTAACCAACTGAGCTATGGCGGCTGGTGGTTAAGTACGTCTATTTATTCAGTTTTGTGTACGGTGGATTGGAGATTATGTCGTTCCCTAAGACACAAGTATGTTTTGATGTTCTTCAGAAACTTCTTCAGAAAATTTTTGAAATGAATTTACATGCGCACAGAAGCAAACATTTCTAGTTATATTTTTCAAGTTGTAAAGAAATTAAAAGGAAAGAAAAATTAGACATTAGACAACAGAAATATTGATTCAAGGTTATAATTTTGCACACGCGACACTTTCAGACACTTTCACTCACAAAGGCAACCTGGAAAACGGGATCATAAAATTCTTGGAAATGAGATAAAAAGTAGCCACCAATGAGATTTGAACTCATGACCTCTGGTTTACTAGACCAGCGCTCTAACCAACTGAGCTATGGCGGCTGGTACAACCTGGAAGTTAGGGTGCTGTTTCATCTAGTTGCTTGCATTAATTTACAATCCAGGATAAATGTTTTGATGTAATAATGTAACTTTCGTAAATTGTAATATACCAATAATGTCAAATATAGCTGTTACGTTTAAAATATGGTATTTATGCTATACCCAGGCAAACAATAAGAGCCCAAAATTTTCACAACTAACGGGAACTTAAGTCTAACTTTTAAGGCATCCAATGCAACTTCACGGTGACAATACTGGATTTTTTAAATAAATTTTTTTGTCATTTCAATTGCTTCAAGTATGAAATGATGACGAAAATGTGCTAAAATAGCAGTTAGTGTCAATATCAGACAGATTATCAATATTAATATATATTGCATTTGATGCCTTTAAAAGCCTCATAAAATGAGCAAAAGAAAATGATAGCCACCAATGAGATTTGAACTCATGACCTCTGGTTTACTAGACCAGCGCTCTAACCAACTGAGCTATGGCGGCTCGTGGGCACTGTTATGCATTTGTCTACATCGTTCTATTTAATAATATTCGTTGCTTTTGTCAAAAATTCAATTAACTAACTTATCGACATCGATAACTTGTTTTACAGTTTCATTCCAGTTGGATAAGTTTCATTGACTGGTTAGTTGAAGAAGCCTTTTTACTTGATACGTGAAGGTCTCGCAAAAAAATAATTTTGAAAAAAATAAAAATAAAAATAGCCACCAATGAGATTTGAACTCATGACCTCTGGTTTACTAGACCAGCGCTCTAACCAACTGAGCTATGGCGGCTGTTAAAATATCAGCGAACTCTGAACAGTATTATTGCTAGCACAACTGGGATGCCGGCCGGTATATCCGGGTGCCAGCTGTTTACTTTGGGACATTGGATCAAAGTTCGCGTAACTCGCCCCCGGCGAAGTGGTTACGTAATCGATATCAGCCAACAAAACCAACATTGCGAGATTTGCGACATAATCTGACGTGTTAGAAGCACAACACACAAAAAAGCTGAAATTAAAATCTAGTCATAACAAAAATTAATTTGTCTTTAAAAAATTGGATGATGGTCTACCAATTACACAAATTCTTGTTCCCTGTATGTACATGGGCAAAACAATGGGGCCAGCCTGTTTAGCGTCTTTACTTTAATACTTCAAGTTGTTGAGACGCTAAGACAATAGGGTGATCATCTAAGTTCTAACAGGTGTAAAGCAGAAACAAGAGAAAGACTAGTGAATACAGCTGCCAAAGAATGATGCATTGATTTGTGAAAACCGCAGATATTTGTAGAATTTCATTCATATATGGAAAAAGCCGAATTTGGAAAAGTTTATTATAAAAGCAGACAAATTTAAATAGGTCCCTGAACGAAATGCGCAATTGTTTTTATATATTCCACTAATAAGATCATGGTCATAGATAAAGTGTTTGAATCACAGTTGGCCTGTTGGTCTAGGGGTATGATTCTCGCTTTGGGTGCGAGAGGTCCCGGGTTCGAATCCCGGACAGGCCCTAATATTTTATACTTCACTTACAGCATTCTATTTTTAGAGACTGCCTCAAAACGCAATATACACGTACTTTACTCGGATCTGGCCAAATACAGACTTGAATTTTGTTAATCACGAAAGCTTTAATTAACTCTCTAAAGACGATGATCAAACATTGAAAAAATGAACCACGTAGACACCTACTATGCAACACCTAACAGCCGCCATAGCTCAGTTGGTTAGAGCGCTGGTCTAGTAAACCAGAGGTCATGAGTTCAAATCTCATTGGTGGCTACTTTTTTTTTTTTCAAAACTCATTTTGCCAAAGCTTGCTTTGGTGGCGTTTTAGATATCAAGCCAGGGCTCGAAATACCACGGGCATATATATATATATATATATATATAAGAGGTAGCACCCACTAAAAGTAGTGGGTGCTACCTTTTAAAAATATAAGAAATAAAAGAGTCGGAGATGAGAGCCGGTCAGACGTTTCAGGGATCCTCTCTCAGACTCTTTATATCTTCAGAATCACATTGACCACTTTCCACAAAAGTCGCAACCAACTACATAGATATATCGTAGCATCCCCAACATCAATTGGAAATTTTCGTTTTTAATACATTTGTAATTATGTAGCCACCAATGGGATTTGAACTCATGGCCTCTGGTTTACTAGACCAGCGCTCTAACCAACTGAGCTATGGCGGCTGTTAGAACACCAGCGAACTCTGAACAGTATCATTGCCAACACAACTGGGATGCCGGCCGGTGTATTTGGGTGCCAGCCGCCAATAAATTAATAATCTTGGGAAGCGGACGAAGCTACATGTATGAACGGTGGACTACAGACTAATTTTCAGTACGTGCATAGTTATAAACACTTACTATAAGTTACTTACTTTACCTACTTCTCCTCTTCATCCCTTGCGAGACATAAGGCCGTGACTTTTCCTTTCCACCTGACTCTGTCCTTAGCTACCTTCTTATTGATCACCAGGATAATCTCATGGATGCCAGGTCATCAGTCACAGTTCTTCTCCAACTGGTTTTGGGTCTGCCTCTTTTTCTTTTCCCTACAGTTCTCCAATTTAAGGCTGTTTTAGGTATTCTTGTGTCGTCCATTTTTAATACTAAGTACATGGTCAAGCCATTTTAGCCTTCAGTTAGTGATTTCTGTGGATAGTCTTCTACAACCAGTTTTGTTATAGAGTTTTAGATCTTATTGTTAGAGTTATATATACTCACAGTAAGACATAATGATTAGCAGAATGTTTGTTGTATGATATGAAAAGGATGAAAACCTTTTATTTCTGTAATGCCTCATTGTTATTCAACACTTGGTTGCGTAAAAAGTGTATCTTTATTCAGTGACTTACCAACCTGATGAAACTATTCACGGTACATTGTTATCCGTTGGCCTGTTGGTCTAGAGGTATGATTCTCGCTTCGGGTGCGAGTGGTCCCGGGTTCGATTCCCGGACAGGCCCTTATTTTGTTTTTATCAAGCTGATAAATGAATTATAAACGTCATATGAACTGTGCACAGATGTAAGAAATGGAGTTGGTGAGGAACGATTTTTAATTTTGAAGAAAGACAAGTTCAATGTTGTTTTGATGTTTTTAAAATTGGATCAACTAAACCACTGGACGGAACCAAGTGTAACAGGTGGAGACTAAACAAGAAATGCTTTTAAAAAATCTAGCTGGGGGCCAAGATGGAAGTAGCTAGTGTTTATATATACATGTGTATACATATTTGTATTTTTGTTAAGTGGTGCTCGCACAAGTTCGTTCGTTTATTCGTTTATTTCAATACCCTTTAGTCTAAATTGGACTAATCTTCCAGGGTTCAAAACATATAGACATACAAACATACAGACAGAAAGATTAAAAGAGAATGAACATACATAATCATCACACAATAAAAGACAAGTGCAGCGTCACTTTGTCTTCGTCTTGTTGGAATTTAATTTAAAAAACTGGTTGGGTGGCGGGAGTGTGATGACGATGTGTGACGCAAGAAATTGGTTTTCATTCATATGGTAATCTTCCCGACACCCAACCACGAAACGAAAAAAACAAAACAAAACAAAACAAAACGTGATACTCAGACCACAAGGCCCCCGGCAAAAATCCACGTACAGTTATTACGGTTGTACAAATGTAGCTTCCTCCAACCGGGGTTACTGGAGGACAAAAAATCCACGTACAGTTATTACGGTTGTACAAATGTAGCTTCCTCCTACCGGGGTTACTGGAGGACAAAAAATCCACGTACAGTTATTACGGTTGTACAAATGTAGCTTCTTCCAACCGGGGTTACTGGAGGACAAAAAAAATCCACGTACAGTTATTACGGTTGTACAAATGTAGCTTCCTCCTACCGGGGTTACTGGAGGACAAAAAATCCACGTACAGTTATTACGGTTGTACAAATGTAGCTTCCTCCTACCCGGGTTACTGGAGGACAAAAAATCCACGTACAGTTATTACGGTTGTACAAATGTAGCTTCCTCCCACAGGAGTTACTGGAGGACAAATCAACCTGTTCATTGAAAGGATTTCGTCGCCACAAGGCATGGCATGAGAAACAACGTCCCCTACCGATTCTAACCTAACTCGCCGTCGGTGCAGGAGTTTGGTCGTTTGTTTAATTTTTCAGCGAGGCAATGTTTAGATGTCGACAGTCGACATTCTTTGACTTCACACACAAGACAGCTGGATTTCGTACAACACATCCACGACAATGCTAAGACAGATTCGCTTCCGTAAACTTGAATGTTCTACTATGTATGCGACAAGGGTCTTACTGAGCTTACAATATTCCGTTTTGTTAGCTAGTTATATAAGTCCTGCACGTGTGATTTAACAATGGTGATGCACGCCAAGCCTGGTAATAGTTGCTTTTGGTATTTGATTCCTTAGGCAAAGATTACCAGATGTACCTCGCATCTGTTGCTATTATTTAGGCAAAGGTTACCGGATGTAACAAGCAGACACCTAGAATTTTTTGGTAAGTCTTCCTATTATAAACTCCGTGTGTAAAGCCCTTGTCACACATAGCCGAATATGGCCTCCCGAACACTAGCCGAACTCCCCCCAACCATGGTTAGGAGCAGGTCGGAAGCAAGGTCGGCTGTGGTTGGCTGGTGTTCGTCGAGGTCGGCTACTGTTCGGCTGCGCTTCGGGTGCGAGTGGTCCCGATTGGACACATATATGTGTAAATTATTCATGTGTATATAGACCTAGTGTACACATGCAATAACACAATAACTAAACAATGGTGTTGACCAGTATTTGGCACCACTGACCGTATCTTTGGTTTGCAAACGGCAGTTTCTTTTGCACAATAACATTACATTTGCAATTTGTTTTTTGTATGAAAAGCTATTGAGAGGTATTACTAGGCATGGCGTAGCACAGGTGAATAGCTAAAAAAAAAGATAGTTGTCATTTTTCATTGCAGTCAAAATAGATTTGCCCCATTCTCTAAAACCCCTGTCACACATTCAGAACCTTCCCCTGAACAACAGCCGACCAAGGTTGGCTAAAGTTCGTGAGCAGTCTGACCAGATTGAGGCCACGCCTATCTTAGCTTTTTTATATGAATCGCATCGAATTTGAGTTAAGTTTGAGTTAAATTTAACGTTTGCCAACCACGGCCCGACCTACCCCAAACACGAGCCAACCATGGCCGAACCTCCCGTCCACAACGCGAATGTTTTAAATATTTCAATTTGAAACATTCAGCTGGCGCAGCCGAACAGTAGCCGACCTGGCCGAACACCATCCAACCACAACCGACCTTGCTCACGACCTACTCCCAACTATGGTTGGGGGAGTTGGGCTAGAGTTCGGAAGGCCATATTCGGCTATATGTGTGATAGTGGCTTAACCCAACGAAAACAATTACAGTCCCATCCCAAGGCCTGATTTGTCCTTGACTTTGAACACACTTTGTCACACAGCGTTCCGATTGCTGACCCTCTATAGCATTGTACACTATCATATGCCCTAGTATAGTGTGTACGGGGGGTTAGGTAGTTCAGACGAGTTCAAAAGAAAAACGTCTGGGCGAACCATGAATGCGACGCGTGCGCTTTTGTCGGTGTCAATATGCATTCAACATCCGTGTGGACCCCTATCGGGGCTTAACCCTGCACTATAGAAGTCCTCAATAGCATTTGGCACGGTTGGGCAGTAGGTTAACACCGACAAAAAAGCTGTACAGTCAACTCAGCCACAACATACAGTACGGTATTGAGCTCACATCAATACATGTTGGAGAGAATCCAGCAGAAAGGTCTTGTCAGAAAGATAACGTTAGCAAGATGTCACCCCATCCGTAGCAAATATATCCAAAGCTTTCGCAACATCTACGAGTGGTGGCGAGACATTTATTGACGGCGTGTCCAATTGTATATGTAGTGAGCTCACACCAAAACAATACAAGTTGGACGGAATCCAACAAAAAAGTCTGTCGGAGGGCTATAGTTGGCAAGCAGTTACCACATCGGTAGAAAAATATGTCCAAAGCTTTCGCAACATCTACGAGTGGTGGTGAGACATTTATTGACGTCGTGTCCCACAATATATGTATTGAGTTCACATTAATACAAGTTGGGCAGAATCCAACAAACAAAATATGTCGGAATCCCACAAAAAAGTCTGTCGGAGGCCTAAGTTAGCAGGCAGTTACCACATCGGTAGCAAAAATATGTCCAAAGCTTTCGCAACATGTACGAGTGGCGGTGAGACATTTATTGACGGCGTGTCCAACTGTATATGTATTGAGCTCACACCAAAACAAAACAAGTTGGACGGAATCCAACAAAAAAGCCTGTCGGAGGCCTAAGTTAGCAGGCAGTTACCACATCGGTGGCAAAAATATGTCCAAAGCTTTCGCAACATCTACGAGTGGTGGTGAGACATTTATTGACGGCGTGTCCAACAATGGTAACATGACGTCTGACCTCAAGTACCCCTCGGGGTGTTTGTATCGCTCTGCCTGACTGATGACAATCAATAGGCCGGGCTCTGTGGTACCCATGGAAACCGCAAGGGTCTTTTGTGTCGTTGATGTGTGGAGGTGGCGACGGACGGTTCGAAAACGTCGCCGGGTGTTGAGGTTCTGAAGACCGAAGAAACATCCTAGAACGTGCAGAATCCGCCTTGAACGTGATACGCTACGTTGTGGGCGTTGGATGGTGTTAGGTACAGCCTAGCTTCTTCCACGAAGACCCCGTGAGTCAGGATCATGTGATTGTTGTTGTCGTGAACAGGGATTGTATTGTACGGACCTGATCCGGGTACTAGTATAGTCGGGTTGGGCCGGCCACTTCTACTGTTACAGTAACGTTGTACCACAGAATGGACTTCTCTTTGTGCTTGACATCCGAGCGGGCCACATACGGGGTATTTTCGCACACCAGAACGACTTCCCGAGGAAGTGTAAAAGCAACAGTTTTCTGACGGACCCTACCAGAGGCCACGTAGCCGCCTTGAGAGGGGAAAGAGTCGGTGTTTTCAAAGGGGCTAGTAGCCCATGGACCGCTGTTGACTTCGGATGCCGGTTTTACGCTATTCTACAACTGTTAAGGCTTGGCGGTAACCTGGTATGTTAAGCGGATGATGAAGATGAAACAACGCGTTGTAGCCAGGTTCCTACTTATAGGAGCCCTCCTATCATCCACACAGGTGAGTTTTTATGACTTTTAGAAGAAAGTGTACATCCATTTGAATCACGGACGCCGTGTTTACTAATTAGGTGTGCTCAGAATGGAGGAGAAAGAGGCGAAATGTTTAACCTTGCCGCTAAACAAACATGGGTAAGACGATCTCTTTTCACTCCAGGTCGGTCCGCCATGATGCCTCTTCAAAAAAACACGCAGAAATTGAAACGTTTTGAAGAACTGTACATAGTTTAATCAGAACAAATCAAGTAGTAGATGTCGCACGTCATGAATCGTAAATGAGGGTAGAGTAAAGCACGTTGACGTTAAGCAAATATGTAGAGCGTTAAAAAGGAATGGTTACTATTGACTTTTGAAACAGCGCCATTTGCTGTATTTATTCACCATATCTAACTACTACTACTTCAAACCATCCAAGTCATGAAATAGCTCCAGTTTTTCTTCTATTTCTATACAAAGTAAGATGGATACATTTTGTTCAAGGTTTAAAACGGAAGGTTCCACATTTTTGGGAGGTCAGAATAAACCACAGGAGGGCTATGTTATGTCAACACCCCGCCAAAAGGTCACCCAGTATGTAGCAACTAGACGATAAAGTATTTTTCAATTTAGACTGTACATAAACGCTGTTACATACCAGCAGTTGTGGGCGTTATCTAGGTGTGTTAAAGGATATGCCCTATTAAAACCAATTCGAACGACGTTCAAGTAATCTAGGGGATTAGGGAACAATTCAGTTTAGTCCAAGTAACATCGTTAACCTAAATAGCTTTGCTTGCGTGACAGCGCGTTTTGCTATGACCATATCACAACAGATTCAACGATAGAAGCTACCATATCATGTTAGATACAAAATGCTGAAACCAAAGACACGTGGGGCATAGCACGCATACTAGTTTTCCTAGTTTGGCAATAGAGCGTAAGAATACAATTACAGTATAGGAAGCGATATAGCAGAATACTATCCAAGCAGAGGTTTAGGCTCAGGCTTATTTTTGACATGTCTTTAGGCATTTTTTCGGGCTTTCCTTTTTGTACTGTACTTTTGCCAGTTTGATACTGTCTTGCAGCCACCAAAAGATCTGCTTGGAGGTTAGTAGCAGAAAGCATTTCTCGTATATCCCTAAGTGTTGCGTTTTTGGGAACCTTTTTCAATTATCGAAAATTGAATATACTTTGCGTGCGCGCAACAAGAGTCCCAAAACCTTCCTTGACCTATATCTCTTTTGCAAACACGAATGGGGCTCGACAGTTAAGACATTGATTGATAATGTTGCTGACACAGAACTGCTTTGTCTTTGGAACACTAGACCCATCGTATCCAGACCCCTGTCTATCTAGTTCTATTCCTGAACGGTTTAGGGTTAGGATCACGTAGCTCAAGTTTTTTTTTTCACATAACACTGTTAAGACCACTGTGAGGATACACCAGTGTGTTACTGCTTAGGAGCGTCTGGTGTTCTAGAGACAGCCGTTCTGTGTCACCAACATTATCAATCAATGTCTCAACTGTCGATCCCGATCCGTGTTTGCAAAAGAGATATAGGTCAGAGAAGATTTGGGACTCTTCGTGTGCGCGCACGCAAAGTATATTCAATTTTCGATAATTGAAAAAGGTCATCGAAAATGTAACACTCGGGGATTGTTGGATCCAGAACTGTACTTTATCCAGAGCCATGCTCAGGCACGGTTCTAGATAGTCCACACGTATCCAGAACCGTGCCTGGGGCAAATCTACGTTCTTGGATACGCGGAGACTATCATTAAATAATAAATAGCTAGAACCAGCCTACGATACAAAACAAGCAACCTTTTTCATTCAGCGACATCGCATTGTTGCCTCGCAGATATCAGTATGTCATGGGATGGGATTGATTCAACTTACTACATTAAAAGAATGACCAGAAAATTGACTTTGAAAATCCAATTTTGCCCCGCTGAAATTGAATTGGATGCCTTTAATGTCCACGTTTCTGAGCTGTATAACAAGACGGATGACATGGTGGCAATAGGTAGCATCACTTTAATCACGCGTGGGAGCTTTGAGCTCATGTGAAAGACAAAACAGCGATCTTATAATGATGTGTCACAGATGGTGCCAGGTTGCGAAGATCTCCAACGTAGCATATGTACAAATTGCGCTTTTGGTCATTATTATTTCATACCATTTAAAATTGAAGAGTATTTACGCAGCTGGACAGTCCCATCCCTTAGTCACATAAGACCATAGTATGATTGACGGGTGCACAATAATTGTATTATAACCATATTAGAAGACCTAGTCTCTCATTGGTCGAACCGCTAGTTGCCATACAATCATTGGTTGAACTACTAATTATTATTGACAGCCAGGACAGGTCAATTGCATAAGTGGATAATGTTTAGGACAAGCACTTACTATCTGTTTGAGATCTAATTATTGTGTTGATGTGAGATGTATTATGGAATTTGTTTTATTATATTTCAGTAATTTGTGGCTTCTATTGACCGTAATGACAGGATATGTTGTCCCAAAACAACAGTTAAAAAAAGGAAACAATTCCAACAAAGTGAAGATTAAGTACTTAACAATCTACATTAGGTATTACCCAAAGGCTTAACCAATCTGGAACGGTGCACAACAAGAATATGTTTTGAGTACATTTCCTCCACAATGCCAAACATGAATGAAATACACATAAGAAACATTGAAATCGTATTATATACATCCTGTATTATGCTGTTTATGTCACGAGTTTTAAATTGTATTTAAAGATCACTGTTATTTAATAAGTTCTTGGAAAGCCTTAATATATGTGCAGTGACTGTAACAATCCGACATATTTCATGTGACATTGTGCTTGTGACATGCCAGCCGATTTTAAATTAAACTGAACTGAAAAACATGCATTTGTAAGCTAAAAATAGAAAACACAAAACGTGAATAGCAACAAAACAACTGTATCGCAGCAGAACGTAAAGTTAAATTTTAAACGAACCATTTAAAACTCATTACTTCAACGTGCAAACAAAACAAAACAGTTCCGCGTCTCCGCAAATATTTCACCATTACGTGCTTCAGTTCCCGGTTTTTTCCTCCTCTTCAAACTGTTTTTTCATGTCAGAGAATGAGTTGTTGCCGTATGGGTATTTTGATCGCAAGCGGCCGCAGAAGAATGCGCGGTTACCACGCGCTATTGAACTTCCCTATTCACCCAGGATCGGGTTACCCACTTTTCTACTTTTAGACCACCTGCGCTTCGCTCTCCAAGGTAGAAAAACAACGCCACAGATCCTATTGACGCAGGCTAGCTCCTTATTTGCAGACGGACTCAATATAATGCGTAAAGCCCTCTTGACAATGAACTACTGAGTGGGCTGTTTTGTACAGGTTAAAAATAGTTCGTGATTTTGTTTTTGCAGCCGAGCTTGCATACTGTAAAGTCCCTGCCACACATAGCCGAATATGGCCTCCTGAACACTGCCGAACTCCCCCAACCATGGTTGGGAGTAGGTCGGGAATAAGGTTGGCTGGTGTTCGGCCAGGTCGGCTAGATCTACTATTCAAAATGTTTAAAACATTCGGGTGTGGACGAGAGGTTCGGCCATGGTTGTCTGTTGGTGGTTGGTGTTCGGGAGTAGGTCGGGATGTGGTTGGCAGTCAAAGTTGACTCAAATTTAACTCAAATTCGATCCGTATCGAATGGTAGGCGTAGCCTAACTCTGTTCAGACTGCTCCCGAACTTCAGCAAACCTTGGTTGGCTGGTGTTCGGGGGAAGGTTCTGAATGTGTGACAGGGGCTTTAAGGCGCAGTGGTATTTACGGTTGGGTGATAAGGTGGGATTGTTGACAGATGTCAGTCATGCTCATTGACAACTATGCAGTTTGCACGTATTATTATCCTACAGTTGTCTTAAACGACCAAGGGACTTTTGTCTGTTTGTTATGAATAAACCGCCTTTAGGCGTAACACGCCAGTTTTGTACAGTAAGTACAAGCTGTGTAAGACCGGACTGTAAGGTTTGATCCACTCACACTGGGATGGACCTCTACCATTTTCGATAAGTGTAGTGGGATCTTTAACGTGCTCGAGGTGTAGCTCTCCTTAAACACGGGACCTCCAGCTTTACGTTCCATCCGAGAGGACGTCCCTAACTGAAGCTAGGTACTCATTTTCACCTGAGTCGAGTGAGGAAATAGGTGTAAAGTGCCTTTAGCAAGGGCACAACATTGGGGCCTACTAGGGAACCCAGAAGCTAAGTCAGGATTCTATGTCAACAACCCTGACCACAAGACCACCTTGCCATCTTAAAACATGTACTTTTACTTAAGCTTCCCGTGGCCGTAACGTTATCCACTTATGGTATGTAGCCACAACAGAGGTATCGCTGCGAGGGACATACTTGGTTCCAGTTCAGTGACAGAACAGCAACAGCCTTTTTCTGTCCATGTTTGTCATCTTACAATATGAGTACATATCATAGCTTGCCTATTGCCACGTACGTAAAAACAAACAAAAACAACAACAAAAAACAACAACAAAAACACACACAAACAGAGTAAAACTCAAACCTACAGAAAGTTCATCGGAAGTTTTGTTGTACAGATATTCTGAAATATGGAATCTTTATTGAAACAAAAAATAAAAACCAAATAAAACAAACAAAAAAACCCATGCACACAGAGTAAAACTCAAACCTTCAGAAAGTTAATCGGAAGAAGTTCTTTTTACAGATATTCTGACATAAGAAATATTGATTGTTATATTTAGAGTAGACTTCATGGCATTTTTCTTAGTAGGTTTTATAATTATGTACTTTTTGCATAAACCGACTTAACTGGCATTTACTACCATTGGTAAATCTAACTCTTCGTGCAGTGTTACCATGATGGGACTCACTCAGCGCTATGATAACAATCCATATCTTGGTACTTACTGTACATTTTAACCTACGGAACGCAAAAGCACTTACTTTACCAATCTCTCGTACCACTAGATACAGAAATAGTGCAGTACCGTCGATGATAAGAATACTTAATACTAAATGAAACCCAAGCACACTGTTGACAAATGTTGCTTTTATATTTATGTCACGTCAGAACTTCATTGTTGAACTCGTACACCATATGTTCCTTAAAGTAAGACGCTCCTTTTAATGTACCATTAACGATATTATAATGTATATAATGTATTTTATAACGTATAATGTTTTTAAACGAATGTTACAATTGGCGATATTCAGTCTGGTGCTGCGAAGTCGGTTGAGAATAAACCATTTGATTTATTTATTTATTTATTGATTGATTGATTGATTGATTGATTGATTGATTTTACTTGTCAATTTCAGATGGCTGTCGCGGATGAGACATCCGAACTCATGGACATTCTGACAAAAGAAGGAATAAAGTGCATGAAATGGATTGCTCAGAGCAGCCCTCCGGATGGAAACAGTACGTATAAAGAATGTGATATATTCAGTGGTAAAAGGGTTTAGATTGTCACATATCCTTTTTGAGGCCGTAGCGCAATGGGTTGTTAATCCACTGTGTCTACAAGGCATGCCATTGGAAGGTGGTGCCCATCCCTCTCCTTCCACCACCTTTTACCTCCCCAACCGAAGTCAGGTACCCATTTTACACCTGGGTGGAGTGAGGAAAGTCGTGTAAAGTGTCCTTCCCAAGGATATAATATCTAGCCAGGGAGGCCAGCGATCGAACCCACGACCTATTGCTTGCGTGTCCTATTGCCTTGCCACTCGGCCATTCGACGTCATAAAACTAATTTAGTGAACACGTGTACAAAAGACGCGAATGCCGACGCAAACAGATAGATGTAAACAGAGAAATTCAAAATAATTGATAAAACAGGAAATTCACAAAAAAAACTTTAGATATTTTATGGAGGTATGAATGATTTCTTGTTTGTACCTGTATTTTGACGCACGATCGTTGGTTATTTAAAACAATTAACTACCGTTTTTTTTGCAGAAACGTACTGCCCTCCTGGGTGGGACATTCTGGCATGCTGGCCATACGGGGAACCAGGTGAAAAAGTATTCCTGCCGTGCCCCGAATATGTACCGGACTTCAACAACGAAGGTATGTGACAGTTAAAGGAACGCATAACAAAAATTTTAATTCATTATTTTCCAGTAGTCTACACATGAAAAAGTTGATATATTTCAATTTTTACATAAGTCCGCCAAATAATTACTCTGTGCACACGTTTGAACTTCGCGCTCTCCTAGCTCGCCCGCCGCGATGGCAATGATTAATGCTTTGCTCTGAGTCACCACTAAGTTTCGAACCCGCTTATTTGCATATCACAGTCCGGTGATCTCCCAGTGGCACTGCCAATATGCAAATAAGCGAGTTCGGAACGGTGACGTCAGAGCAAAGCATTAATCATTGCCATCGCGGCGGGAGAGCTAGGAGAGCGCGAAGTTCAAACGTGTGCACAGGGTAATTATTTGGCGGACTGATGTAAAAATTGAAAAATATCAACTTTTTAATGTGTAGACTACTGGAAAATAATGAATTAAAAATTTTGTGGTGCGTGCGTTCCTTTACCAAAACATCTGAAGCTTTGAACATGTAGAATAGGTACCATGTAGCTCAGAACATGTTATCGGGGAGGCTGAATCTGGGAGTAGTAACATGTGGCCCAGAACATGTAGAATAGTAACATGTGGCCCAGAACATGTAGAATAGTAACATGTGGCCCAGAACATGTAGAATAGTAACATGTGGCCCAGAACATGTAGAATAGTAGCATGTAGCCCAGAACATGTAGAAAAGTAACATGTGGCCCAGAACATGTAGAAAAGTAACATGTGGCCCAGAACATGTAGAATAGTAGCATGTAGCTCAGAACATGTAGAAAAGTAACATGTGGCCCAGAACATGTAGAATGGTAGCATGTAGCCCAGAACATGTAGAATGGTAGCATGTAGCTCGGAACATGTAGAATAGTAGCATGTAGCTCAGAACATGTAGAAAAGTAACATGTGGCCCAGAACATGTAGAATGGTAGCATGTAGCTCAGAACATGTAGAAAAGTAACATGTGGCCCAGAACATGTAGAATAGTAGCATGTAGCCCAGAACATATAGAATAGTAACATGTGGCCCAGAACATGTAGAATAGTAGCATGTAGCTCAGAACATGTAGAAAAGTAACATGTGGCCCAGAACATGTAGAATGGTAGCATGTAGCTCAGAACATGTAGAAAAGTAACATGTAGCTCAGAACATGTAGAATAGTAGCATGTAGCTCAGAACATGTGGAGAAGTAACATGTGGCCCAGAACATGTAGAATGGTAACATGTGGCCCAGAACATGTAGAATGGTAGCATGTAGCTCAGAACATGTAGAAAAGTAGCATGTAGCTCAGAACATGTAGAATAGTAGCATGTAGCTCAGAACATGTGGAGAAGTAACATGTGGCCCAGAACATGTAGAATGGTAACATGTGGCCCAGAACATGTAGAATACTAGCATGTAGCCCAGAACATGTAGAAAAGTAACATGTGGCCCAGAACATGTAGAAAAGTAGCATATAGCCCAGAACATGTAAAAAAGTAACATGTGGCCAAGAACATGAAGAGTAGTAGCATGTAGTCTAGAACATCACTGACGTATAACTTTCTTTACAGTACATGTGTTCAGATTTTGTGACGTCAATGGAAAGTGGGTAGTCAACCCGGCAACCAACAAAACTCATGCAAATTACACAGAATGCTGGAAAGAAAAAACGGTGAGCACATAGCTTTTTTTGAAACGGGCATTATGTAACATTTTGTACCAAACATGTTTGCACCTGCATAGAGAGGAAGTTAAAGTTAAGGGGACATTATGTACCATTTTTGCACCAAAAATTGAACTATTTTAATTGAAAAATCTTTGTGTGATTTTCATTTACTTCCACTTTTCCACATCCTTTTTTTGCGGTTATCTCACATTTTTTACATTTATGGTTGGCGCTAAGACAGACCACACGAGGCGCTCTCAGTTTGTACCGACTATGATGTGCAAACGTTAAGTGTGGAAGCTGGTGTGTTGTGACGAAGGTGTACTGGCTATACTCTCAGAAACAGAAATGTTGTCACAATCTTCTACCATTTAGTTCCCACGTATGTCATGATCATTGCATGCTATGGCAGGTAATACACCTTATTCACGCCGCGGCTATGTTTGGACGAAAAAGAGGCTTGGAAGACAAACAAACAAAATGGCGTCCCAGAGATCAATTACATGGAGGAGCCTGTATTTGCATATTAATGAACATCATTTGCCTATCTGTGACTGGGCACATACGGCACTGACCTCGGAGGAGTGCTTGCCTTCCAAGCCTCGCTTTGGTGCAAGATTGTGCAATGCGTGAATTGAGTCTATTTTGCAGATGTTTAACTGAATGTTACTTTTTTTTATACAGCCCAACAGGGTTCTACAAAGAGTTACAACTCTTTAC
Organism: Branchiostoma floridae x Branchiostoma japonicum; assembly: GCA_013266295.2. Taxonomy (NCBI): domain Eukaryota; kingdom Metazoa; phylum Chordata; class Leptocardii; order Amphioxiformes; family Branchiostomatidae; genus Branchiostoma; species Branchiostoma floridae x Branchiostoma japonicum. Next base: position 3,544,307 of record CM023835.1, on the reverse strand, counting down.
ACCGTCGGGTACTCCCTCTCACTAGGATCACTCTTCATAGCATTCATTATTCTTGCTTCTTTCAAGTAAGTATATTTTATCTATTTATTTTATTGGTTCAGCTTTACAACATACAGCCAGGGTTGCCCAACTGGTTGCAAGACTATTTTAAGGGGCTAACCCTGGGAACAAGGACAATGGGTTGTTTATCCACTGTGTATAGGGCACGGTATTGAAAGGCGGAGCCCATCCCTCTCCTTCCACCACCTTTTACCTCCCCAACCGAAGTCAGGTACCCATTTTTACTCCTGGGTAAAGTGCCTTTCCCAAGGGCACAACGTCTAGCCATGAATCGAACCCGCGACCTCTTGATCTCGCCTAACATGTGCATAGTGGCATAGTATCATGTGCTAAAAGTATTAATGTGTCCTTGTTTGTATTAGGCGGCTCCACTGCACTCGAAACTACGTCCACATGCACCTCTTCATGTCCTACATGCTACGTGCCTTCTTCATTCTGTTAAAGGATGCCGTACTGATGGGAGGCTCAGCCTCAGGGGAAACACCAAGGGGCACGGTAATATCTATGGGTTAATGACCCGCTTTCCTTCGGTGTATACGGCGTCATAATTCATTTACCACCGAATAAACGACCGAGTCCGCGAAGCACGCAATGTTGCTATATCATTATATAGCATGTAACTATTTTAAGTTTTGTAAACTAAACGCATCATGTGCAATATCGTATGTCCTTTTGATAGTTTTATGTGTTCAAATTGGAGTCACTGGCGGTCATTGGAACCGAACGCATGTTTCATTTGGGCCATTGGAACAGAACGCGTGTTCAATTTGGGGTCACGCGTGGTCACTGGAAATTTTGTTATTCATTTACATACAGTTGAGTGTATTATATAGTAGAGGTTGAAACCAAGCTGCTCCTTACGTTGGTACTGTACGTTATGACTTTCGACAATCGGAAATTCATGTGTTGACTGTTCTTGCACGTTGTTTTGTGTAATCTTACAGCCTGGTTGTAAGGTATTACAAACGATCTTCATGTACTTCCTGTCCACCAACTACTACTGGATCCTGGTGGAGGGACTGTATCTCCACAACCTCATCTTCGTCTCCGTCTTCTCTGAGAGGAAGTTTTTCTACGGGTTCATCGCCATTGGCTGGGGTGAGAGAATCTTACGTTTTGATCGTGGGTTTTGATGTATATCCATTGACCTCTAAAAATTGTCAACAGTTCAATAAACTAACTTGTCGACATAACAAAGTTGTTTTACATGCCTTTAGAGATTATGCTTAAGATTCTTGAAGATGATTTTGTTATACAAAAAGTACTGTTCTATATACATGTCGTAAAATAACCTACCAGAGGCCAGTAAACATGTAGTTTTAAACTATGTGTGCCATATTGGCTTTGCCTCATTTGCGTGCGCCATCTTTGCTGTACCTCATTAACATATGCTAATGAGGTAAATGTAACCAGGAAGTTTTGCCTCATATGTTGTATTTTGTACATTCCTGTAGTGTTCCCCCTAACGTTTGTGGTCCCCTGGGTGGTGGTGCGTGCTACATTGGAGGACACAGGGTAAGTGCTACATTCACTTCCCTCAGATAAGCAATGCAGCAGATGGCACGTCTTACGCCATATTGACCAGTACAGTTTCTGTCACAGGGATGCATATATGTCCTTCGACTAGCTTGTTTTTACCTCCGTGTAGGGAAGTTTTGTTTTCGAGGTGTTTGTCTGTGAGTCCGTAGTTGTTTGAATACAATCATGTACTAGTAGAGTACCAAGAATTGAGGAGGGGAAATGGTGTAACCGCAGACGTAATTGGAGGTCAAAATAGTCTCTCCGCAGGCTGGGAGGAAGTGACAGTGGAATATGCACAGAATCAGCGAGAGCTTTTATCCAGTATACGTACCCATGCTGGAAGCCATTTCGGGACCAACTATGTAAGGATAATAATAAGTTGATAATATACAACTGCACTGTTATTCCTACAGGTGTTGGGACACAGACGATCTGGGATATAAATGGATCTGCAAGGGCCCTATCCTGGCTTCCATTTTGGTGAGCATCAGTTTGCCATGACGAGTCGTACCCCATGTGTAACCAATATGACTTGTAACATGCTGTAAAATCTTTTCATTAAATGCTTTTCGTGAAGGTGTTGGTACAATGTTTTCCCAGTCATCTCGGTCATATATGCTAGCCTGCAAATAAAGTCTTTGCCTGTGGCTATTGACAGGAACGTCCTGTCAGTAACAGGAAGGACGATCCTGTCAGTAATGCAATACTTTCTGTTACTGACAGGACTATCCTGTCAATAGCCACAGGCAACGTCTTTTGAAGCCTTGCATTTCATGGTTTATTTATTTTACCATTCTGACCCGTTCTCTTGGCAATCCCTAAAGTGCGGTTGATATAAAACCGTTGTATTCCAAGAGGTGATATAAAAACTGTTGCATTCCAAGAGGTGTTCCATTCCAAAACATGATTTGGAATACTACGAAATGGAATGTATCTGTATTCCAAAACGTGGTCTATTCTAAAACGTGGTCTATTCCAAAACAAGTTTTGGAATAACACGTTGTAGAATGCAACAAACACCATATATCTACTGTACAGTTGTAATGAACACCGTGATGCAGTATCATAGATCGGTCATTACTACAACATTACAAATGTAAAGGACTGTTTTGCATTTTCAGCTGAACTTTTTCCTATTCCTGAACATCCTGAGAGTACTGGCGAAGAAGATGCGCTCACCTGCCTCAGTGGCTGACCAGTAAGAATTTATAACTTTTCACTTGCTTTCAAAGCTCTAAATGACTTATATTTTCAAGGAGCTCTAAAACACTCTTACTATTTTAAATAATGTTAATAAACATCCTTGGTATTTTAGCTAAAAGTGTATATTACTTAATATATATATTGATAATGTTTATTTGTTTGTTTATTTTGTTTGTTGATATGGATGATGCACATTTAATACTTCTATCTGGCACAATTTCACATTGCGGTCGACGCAAGATGCGGATAGCCTCTATGTTTAAAGAGGGCTGCAGGTTCGGGCATGAATTGCATCTGATCTTTTTTTAAAATCATTCTCAGGAACAGCCAGCAGTGCTGTGCATGCTGCTTCGGTGGTCAACCACAAGAACCAAGGTATTTTTTCTAAACTCAAACAAGAAATCTCAGGGATTCCAAACCTCCGGGAAATATATAATGCACAATGCTCACAACAATTGCTGACAATTTCAGATGAGTTATCAATAACGCGAAAAATAGGTGGTATCACAGTCATAATACACAATACCGGCTTACCCTCCCCCCTCCTGAAAGTAGTGTGGTATAGCCCATGTAGTCCCACGCGACTTAACTCCTACAGTGGACAACAGCTGTTGATAGACGATACCACACCACATACAGCACGGGGGTGTTGAATTATTTTTCCAATACATGAAAATACAGATAGAAAGAAAAAAAACAAACAACCCCATCATGTGGACCCCAATAACTAAACATATACCAAAAATCAATCCGTAAAAACCACCGAGAGTTATAGCTGCAAACATACAAACAAGACCGTCTCGCGGAAGGATATCTCCTTCTCCAGAGGTAACACGTTTATGGTTTGTCAATTCTGAAAAAATATTTTCCTCTCAGTTTGGAGATTCTTCTATCATACATAAGCAAAAATGTTCCATTTGAGAGAAAGAGAAAATACACAGCACAAACATATATGATAATCTTATCACATCCTATGAAAGCTAACACAATTCTGTGTCATGTTGATGCCTACAAAGTCTATATCAAACCTCTGTATTTTAGTTTCAGAAGGGGCAGCAGAAGAAGGAGCAGCATTCAGTTGCAGATGCCCATGTGAGTATTGAAGTCCTTGTCATCATACCGTAATCACATTTTCCTCTATCATTTCTAATACAAAACAAATTCTGATACTGAAACAAGTCTTGTACTTACAAAATGAAAAAAAAAAGTTATCTTACCTTTTGATACCTTAAAAGTTCATTTGTGTTGGCAGAATTAATCATGTAGCGTGATGATGTAAACACAGTTCGCAACACAGAGGAAAAGTGCAGAAAAGGAGAAGTTGCAGAGAGTTTATTGCGTCCCCCATCTCTATTAAGAGGTGGTTGTAAGGCCCTGATTTGTTTTGGTTGCGTTGGTTAGGGGAACTGCTGATATACGCACTCTTAATCACACTTTTGAAATTGCTAAAAGAGATTGCTAAAAGATATGCTAATACACACATTAGACACACAAGTAGACTGTCTTTTCTCGTAACACATCACAATTTTGTTATCGGTTTCTATGCAGGAAACTGGCCAAATCGACGCTTGTTCTGATCCCGCTGTTCGGAGTCCACTACATCGTGTTTGCAGGCATGCCTGACAACGTCGGAGGTGTGGCCCACGAAGTTCGGCTGTACTTTGACCTGTTTTTCAACTCATTCCAGGTAAGTCTGCATTATGTAACATTGGGACGATACAAAAAGTAAATTTTCAGGTCATTTCTTTACCAAATGAAGTTGAATCAACCCTTCTCCATTGTAAACAAGCGCCATTTAGGAAGCGTAGGTGCCAAAATATGACGCCTTTTGAGTGTGAATTTAAAAGTTGGAAACACAGCTGGCAGTCATGATTTGTTTACATTCTGGTAGTTTGTGGTGGTGCAACAAACTGAATGTGGGCTGTTTTAGCGCCAATAATAAATGTCAGAAATGTGACATAATTGCACAAATATGCTGAACAGTGGAAGTAAATTACAATCATGAATTTTTTTCAATTAAAACATGTCAATTTTTGGTACAAAAATGTTACATAATGCCCATTTAATTATGTTGCACCCTTTTTAGAAGAACATTGATAAACTTCATGTCTTTTTCAATCAAGGAATAATCTAATTTCTTAACAAATGCCACATCCTAAGTGCATTAAGTGAGATACAACTGACAGTAAATAATATCGATTTTATGTCATTATGCATTTAGATTCATTTGAAATCTAGTAGATGAAATATCTACTACTAACACTGATGTGAGATGCATTCTTCAAGCTAACAATTTTCCTATTTTGTTTGGACAGGGATTCTTCGTCTCCATCCTGTATTGCTTCTTGAACGGGGAGGTAAGTCTTTCTTTGAGTTTAGTCGATGATATGTACTTTATGATTGCCATTGTGCCTTTTACCAGTAGAAAAAACCTACTGAATTAGTTTCGTCTGGGAATATCTTTGTTTCTAGGAAGTATTGTTTTGGGTTGCTGAGTTGTGGGTTTGTGTGTTTGTCCTAATACTCCTGCTTGCATGGTGGGTGGGAGGCGATTTTGACAATTGATTGATTCTGAGGCCACAAAGCGCCGGCTGGGAGTAAGTGGGTGGTATGTGGAGGAATTCAGGACGTGTTGTAATACCTGATTAAAGTATATCATACAATCCCTGCCACAGTTTCAACCAATTCACGGAAAACCCAAAAACACTTCCCGGAGGTCTGTCAAATTGGAGGTCACGAAAATACCAAATACTTCCTGGAAGTTTGAAATGTCCGATTTCGCGTTGCTTGTTGTTAGGATTCAATTCAATTCTTTATTGACTCGACAAAAAGTACAGGGACTTTTGTATGGCCAACTATGACTACGAACAAAACTAAACACAAGTATGAATAAAATCATTCTACGCACAGAGTATATGTATGGGGGAAATTACGTACAGAATATATATCAGTGGCAACATAAAAGTTTTAAATATTCTCTAACATGCAGTATCTAAGATTTAAACAGTCCTTAATATATTTTCCTACTTTCACACTATATGGATTGTCCCCACTTAAAATGTACTTGAATGTATTTATAGGATCTAATGTATTGAAATTAGTTGAACAAGTGGAAAGAAAGGTAAACAGCGATAGGCGCTTATCATTAAACAGTGTACAATTCATTATAAAGTGACATTCATCTTCAATTATATTTGGACCATGTTAGGTGAAGGCTGAGTTCAAGCGGAGATGGGGACACTGGAAGTTGAAGAGAAACCTGAACTCCAGAGGAAACAGCCGCTCCCCTCTCAGCTTGACATCCCGGACGTCCCTGGACTATAGGTTAGAAGGCTGTCGTTGTATCTTAAAAATTGTCAAAGGGAATCATTGTTGAATTCTCAGAAACCAAGACATGTTGCTGTGCCTATGTGGTTACCTACTTAATCGGTGGGGTTTTAGACTGTTCAGGCAGGGATAACTGTAAAATGACAAAACATAATTTATCCCATGAAAAGTGGTTGCCATGCCATACGACTTTGCACACAAGTAGTATAGAGAGGGCAGGCCATGTATAGTAATCCTGGTGGTCAGCCATCCAACACTACCGACACATTTAAAGTGGATAATCTATCACCAAAAATAGAGTAATGATGGTATCAAAAGCATTCCTCATGTTATCATGTTTTTGACAAAGATTTAACTTTTTTTCTTTTATTTTTTTCTCGATGGCATCAGCGTCACGACCCAGGCGGTGAGCAACGGAGGTCCCACCGCCATGACAAACAACAACCTCGCCCCAAACGGATCCCCCACCGATAGGAACGGGCTGCTCCAAGCTAACGGGAATGCCCGGGATCGTCCTTCCACTGCGACGCCACAGAAGCGGGCTTCCTTTAACGTCATCGTGGAGAGGATCGTTGAGGAGTGTAGTGAGAGCGACAACCTCATCAACGGCGGTGTGTTAGAGAGGGAGTCCGCCCTCTGACCTCTGACCTACAGTTCGTTGTAGCTCTCTGACCTCTGACCTACAGTTCGTTGTAGCTCTCTGACCTCTGACCTACAGTTCGCTGTAGCCCTCTGACCTCTGACCTGACCTACTGTTCGTTGTAAATTTCTTGAGAGTTCCCGGATGTAAAGTTGTTGTTAATGTGTCGGAAGTGTGTTGTAAATTTCTGTGAAATCAGTTTCTGAAAAATCAGGCAAATGTGAAGGGAGAGGATAGAATGTTGGACTTAATCAAAATGAAGTGAACCAGTATTACAGTGATCATGATGAAAAAAATGCGATACCGATAAAGAATATATAACGTTATATATAAACATATATGGCCAGATTTACAGTATATATTGACTTGTTATGGGGGGGGGGGGTTGCTACAACTGTCTGATGCACCTCACTACCGCAAACTGTCCATGGTTGTAACAAAGTCAGAATGTATAGGTGGACGTATGCTTTAAAGGCACCAAAAGCGATTTCAGGGCAGTAAAATTAGATTTTAATTATCAACTTGCTCGTCATTTTTTAATGACAGTAAGTTGAATCAACTCTATTCCATAGCATACTGATATCTGTGAGGCAAAAATGTGATGTTGCTGACGGAAACGGTTGTTTTTTTTCGTATCTAGTTCTAGCTATTTATTGGTGGTGCCAAAAATAAAGGGATTCCTCAAGTAGCTTGTTTTGGGTCTGTTTCAAACGCTTCAAGTATGAAATGATGATGAAAATATGTCACGAAATGGCAGTAAATGTCAATATCAGAAAGATTTACTCAGCCAGAATATTCTTTTGTTTGGTGGCCCTGAAATTGCATTGGATGCATTTAAAGAGCACATAGTGTATGGAATTCGATATTCTCGCATACACTAAAGCATGCGGCAAGGTTCCGTTTTTTTCTATCGACTGGAATAACGGAACCTTTTTACGCGTACTTTCAGGTATGCTTAGATATATATAGCTTTGTATAATTCTAATGTATCTGCATTGGTTAATTTTTGTGTGAGCTTGAAATGAAAAAATACCAGCAATTCATACATGACAAATGTACTCCTTTGTGCTGTAACGTTACTCTGTGTTGTGAAGTTTGTCTGTCAAAAGAATAATATACATTAATCTGTAAACATTTGAATGCATGTCAAACAATGGTCGTTGAACCATTATATTTATATATATATTATGATGTAGCATGGAGAAGATGTATATACATGCTTGCTTTTGAAGACTGTATATGGTTTTATTGGACTTACAGGGTTGCCATGTTTCACCGCAAAAAGTTATCATATGATTAAAAGTATGACAGGTGTGTTTATGATGTAGCTTATGAGACAATAAACGTTCTGTAAGTTAAATATTGTTTGTTATCATTACAATGCATTGAGAGAGAGAGAGAGAGAGAGAGAGATAGAGAGAGAGAGAGAGAGAGAGGGAGAGAGAGAGAGAGAGAGAGAGAGAGAGAGAGAGAGAGAGAGACAAGTGACACCTCTAGTGGTTCAGGCGTAAAATGAATGTGTGCACTCTTCTCAAAGAAATGAAAATAACTGACATTTAAACAAGAGGAAGGGCAGACAGTGGATACTTTATATACTACTTCATAGAGTGGTACAATCAAGCCTAGTCCTCATACTGAACTTCATTTCATTGCCAACACATAGACTTTGGGAATAGAATTTTGGATTATGGAAAATGACTACTCTCCAAGCAGAAGTTTAGGTTTCGGCTTATTTTTGAAGTGTTTTTAGGCATTTTTATAGAGCTTTCTTTTTTGTACTGGTATCTGTTTTTTTTAATGATATATATATTGGATGCTGTCTGGGAAATTTGATACTGTCTTGTCGATGTGATACTGTATTGCAGCCACCAAAATATCTGCTTGGGGAGTATCTTCAGACGCCTTAGTTGTCATGTTGACCAGTCTGACTGACTAAAGTACAAGCATCAGTGTTTTCAAACCAATTAATTAATGTTTCTACAAAAGGATATTGATGTGCAATATAAGGTATTTCCCGCGCACATACATGTACAACTTTAGCATTATAGACCTGTCTCTGTGGTTGAATCAAATTTCCATCATAGAATCCTTATCATAACCTTTTGAATATTTTTCTATATGTTGATAGAACAGATTTACATGGTTACTGGCACATATATGGACCTTCTTGCAAGTGCTGTCACTTAACAATCACACAGTATATTTACTTTTTATATACAAATACATTTCTATTAGCTTACCACTAGTGCATCTTGCAGAAGTGGCATGTCCCATACTAAAATCATGCATATTCACATAAATTTAGTTTTTGGTGTATTTTCTATACAGTGTAGTTTGATATACAGAATAAAATAAAATATCACTATCAACACAAAAATATATCATTTACATGTCCTTAAGGTTGTTTTTTTCTAATAATGAATTCATACAGAAAGTTTACAGATACAAATATATACTGTCTTTTGTAATACATATATTACATTAGCCTACTTTCCTAAATGTTACATTAGGAACGTTATACCACCATCACGTCTTTTACTAATAAACACACGAACACTCACTTAATCAATAGAAGTTTGACGGTGCACAACTATGTCTAACCAAGGAGGTTAAAAATCAAGATTTTTTAAACCTCCTTGGTCTAACAAATGAACTTTGATACCAAATACTGCAAGCAGAAGTTTAGGCTTTGGCTTTTTTTTGACGTGTTTTAGGTGTTTTTATCGGGCTTTCCTTTTTTGCACTGGTATCTTTTTTTTTAATGCTAGCCGTATTGGATACTGTCTTGCCAATTTGATACTGTCTTGCCAATTTGATACTGTCTTGCCAATTTGATACTGTCTTGCCAATTTGATACTGTATTATAGCCACCAAAAGATCTGCTTAGACATTAATATTAACCAAATAGAACAAATATTGTATCACGATCTAATCACAATGAAATGATAAACACCACATATTTCACAATAACAAAGAAACTATTAATTATCTATTACACTCATATAATATACATATATCTTATACGGTTGTAGTAATCAAAGCCCAGAGTAGGAACATAAAAACAGCTTAATTTTACGAAGACGGAATGTTCATCTCTATTTTGCCAGCTATGTACATGGTAGAGGTGCAGTACATTCTTCTTTGCTCCATAAGGCCACACCAATTTAATCAACTGGTTTTCGGATTCGCCCTCTTTATCTTTTCTTATTTGCACAAAAAAAAAATCAGGTTCTAAATCAACTCCAAAACGCTCATTTTTTGGTCCCAACAGTTGAGGAAAGTCCTTTTCTTCCTAGATGTTACAGTTTTTCCCTATATAAATGCAGCGGTTTTTTTCAAAACTTAAAGTTCATTGTATGTTAACTTCATGGCTCCTATAGTAGCATTTGGGGCTATCATTGGATGCCTGGGCCTGTTTTCTTCGCCCTGTCTCTTCATATTTTTTTCTAAAATAATCAGATCAAATTGGTGTGACCTAAGTAACAAATTGCTGAACAGAGAAAAAGTCCTGAGCTTGGAATGTTTGCGAGCCTGACTAAACCACTGACCGTCCCCATAGAAGGAGGGGGAGGGGGGCAATTAGCCCCTTGGCAGCGACAGATTGTATACTAGTAACACAAGCTAGAATGCTAATGCTACTTGACACACAGGAAATATTTTGTAAGTGGTTCACACAAGAAGCACGCTGCAGGGCGGTTGGCAAAAGATCACACATTTGACTCCAACTCCATTTCTGACACAGTACTAACTTTCCTGACTAGTACAGCATGCTCCGAACACTTGTCCTGCTCTTCAATCGGTGCAGAAATATCGTCGCTGAAGACAGCTCGGTTTTGCAGAGGGATGTCTGGAACTCGTAGGCAGTCCTCCTTGAGGTGATGCAGTCTTCCGTTCCCGGGAGATCCGTTGCGGGGTAGGCTGCTTGTACTGGGGGGAGTTCCGTTACGGATGGAGTTGACACTGGGGCTGGGATACGACACAAATAATGTGTTTTTATGTAAACCGTATGTGGTCCTCCTTTGTTTGACTAAATGTAATAATGTCGTGTTTTGTAATATGCTGGGCCCCCTTGGAAATCAGCTACTGCAAGCTGAATGGAGCTAACCAGGGGTCTTGAGATTAATAAATAAATAAATAAAAACGGTTTAGTAGAGTTGGTTTCATTTTGATAGAAGACCATTAAACCTAAATGGAAGATCATTAAAGGGCCCAGCATGAACATATTTCTACGTTGTACTTTATCAAAAGTGAGGAATCTTTGAAAGCTGACAAAAAGCAGGGTTTCAGGGTTGAAAAGTAATTTTCAGGGTAGGGAGGGGTTTTGCTCAACCACACCAAAACAATACTCCCCGGTACGACAACAACTTGTTACTCTTGTCAGTGTCATCCACAACTGTTTATGTATCTTCTATCTTGTCTGTATATGTGTTTCTAGGGGAGTCGGCCTGGGAGACGAACATACTGTTCCTGTTGCCGGCTCCCCTCAGAATTTTAATTCTGAAAATTGAATAAATAAGATAAAAAAACAAACAACGACAACAGCGTTCTAACCTGTGGCTGTAGTCCATGGATGTCATCGCCGTGAAGCTGAGGGGAGCCCGGCTGACGTTCCCTCCTCTGTTGTTGATGTTCCTGGCGAGCTTCCAGCGTTCCCATCTACGCTTGAACTCGGCCCGAACCTGCAAAACAAGCAATAATTTCACACACGAGTGAGAACCTCCCTACCTATGTACTGGAAATATCTCTAACATGTCTTCAACCACGACAATTTTTGGGTCATCAGGTCACTACAGGTCATGAACAAGAACTTGTGGGGTCATCAGGCGACACTGTAGGGGTCAGAGGTCGGTATTTCCCGCCATAAGTTTCTGTCAGTGGGTTTGGAAGATGGCGAGACGATTGTTCCACAAGTAAGTTCATTCACTAGCCTTGATGTCAAGACTCATAACTGACTGATGCTTGTTTTAGCGTCAGACTATCCCTGCATGGTTGTAGTTTTCTTAGATTGTTAGATATTTGAGGCTTTGATAGGGATACTCGACCGGGAAGCGTTAGCTAGGAGAGCTGGAGGGAGGCTGTGGGAGGGCATTGATGCTCAAGGGGATCAGAGCTGCTTGAACTGTTGAAGTATAACAAGAGTCTGTCTGGTAGAATTCTCCGTGAAGTAATCATGGTGTTTGCGGTGTGGGCTAATGTGTTTGATGCCCTCTTTCACTACCGACAAGCCAAATTTCAGACAAATCCATTGGAAGGATCTTGATTTATAGGTACAAAGACACAGATCCAGACAAAAAGAAGTATGAAGGTCTTATCTTAGCAAAGAAGACTATTGTATCAATGGAGGTCACTGACCTCCTTCACGGAGTAACAACTATTGAAGCCAGGTGATGTATATGTTGTACCGCACTTTATTGAAAGTGCCGTAGACACCATACCACTGCAATCACAGATTTTCTAATGATCGGAAAGACCACGAAATTTGCTGGAAAAATAGTCGCTAAGTTTGGTGACCTCTGACCTTTCCGCACCGAATTCCTGATGGTCCGATTGAGTGTCGCTGTATGATCTATTACATCACACAGTGAAGACTCGGCTACTTGAGACTGATTGTAAGTTTACGTTAGTGATGTGAAGCCAGTATTCATTAGATGTATGACTTACTTCTCCGTTCAGGAAGCAGTACAGGATGGAGACGAAGAAACCCTGTGAAGAAACAAAAGATAGTCTGGTATCCGTCCCTTTTATGGACCCGGTGGCTATAAAAGGGATGGGTACCAGGCTTAGCCTCTACCAGGCTTCGGGAAGCGGCTGGAAAGAGTAGAAATTGGCCAACTAGGCAGATAACACGCCAGGAGAGTTGATCGGCGAGAGAGTACAATTTGCCGCGTCCAAAAACTGTACTCTCTCGCCCGCAGACCAACTCCCCTGGCGTGTTATCTGTCTATTTGGCCAATTTCTACTCTTTCCAGCCGCTTCGCGAAGCCTGGTAGATGCTAACCAGGCTAACTAGAGAGGCCCGTCAGATGATTCTTGTACAATGGTGAGTGATTTCCCAAAATAATTTCATCTGGTTGGTAGAACATAGGACATTGGGGCTTTCTTTTTTTTACACGTACAACTGGAAAAGTCTCTCGCCTGCTTACGTTTCGATGTCTGTCAGACATCTTCCTCAGAGATTCACAAAATATCATAAAGATCATGCACCACACCCCATGTTATAACCGGTTAAAAATCGCCAACCCCTATATATATGGTGTACCTAACACATAACCTTCTCGACGAAGGTAATGACTGAAGTCGCACCTGGAATGAGTTGAAGAACAGTTCGAAGTAGAGTCTGATCTCTTGTGCCAGCCCCACGGTGTCATCAGGCATGCCCACGAACACGATGTAGTGGACTCCGAACAGCGGGATCAGAACCATCGTGGATTTGGCCAGTTTCCTGTATAGAGCGGAGGTTAAAGTTAAAAATGTCCTTTACACACTTTTCGATGTATAGGTTGGGGCCTATCTCTGTCTCTATAGCCCTTGGGTCACACAGCTATGCAATCACTACAGCAGGGGGAGGGAGGGGGGGGGGTATCGTACCCAGAATCTAGTTCTATGCCTGAGCTGAATGGGTATAAAGCATGGTTCTGGATACAACAGGGAGTAAGTATACTGATAGTGGTATATGGTGTGTGTTCAACTTCCATACTCTTTATCGTAAGAGCTAAGCAGAGAAAGTAGTATATACCATTTTAAAAGTTTTTGGTATGACCCAGAGCTACTGGACATAAAAACAGACACAAGTACCTGACAGACCTTATCACATCTATATGGTGTGAAAACACTAGCTGGTGTGTGTGTGTGTGTGTGTGTGTGTGTGAGTGTTTGTGTATGTATGTGTGTGTGTGTGTGTGTGTGTGTGTTTGTGTATGTATGTGTGTGTGTGTGTGTGTGTGTTTGTGTGTTTGTGTGTGTGTGTGTGTGTGTGTGTGCGTCTGTAAACACAATAACTCGTTGATATTGGTAGATGGGTAGGTCATGATGAGACCTCGAAATGATTAGATTTTGGTCCCCTGTGAGCTTGATAGATTTAAAGGTCATCTATATTTGTGCCATGCATACTTATAGGATTCCTTCACTTTCATCCAACACACGTGACAGATGAACCATTCATCAATTATCTTGTCCATCGGCTTTCATCAGGAATTTACGATCAGTGTGCACACGTCAGGAAAGTGTATCAACTCCCTGATTACGGCCGATGGACATAACCAAAAATTCGATTAGTCATCTGTCATTTGTGTTGGATAAAAGCAAAATAAGGCTATTGTTCATTCATCTTACTTATAGGGTTATTGGTCAAAGGACTTGGTTACTGTAATCTGACTTCATCTGAGAGAGTTATCGCTTTAATGACAGTATGATTCGACACACCGCCCTACAATACGTGCAAAGCATGTTTCAATAAAGCCCATGTCACACATAGCCCGGAATATGGCCCGAACACTACTCGAACTCCCCCCAACCATGGTAAGGGGTAGGTCGGGAGCAAGGTTGGCTGTAGTTGGCTGGTGTTTGGCCAGGTCGGCTACTTTTCGCTTGCACCAACGAATGTTTAAAAACATTCGGGTGTGGACGGGAGGTTCGACCATGGTTTGCTGGTATTTGGCTGGTAGGTCCGCAGTGTTCGGGAATGAAATTTGACTCAAGTTTAACTCAAATTCGATTTGATTCGTATAGAAAGAAGGCGTGGCCTAAATCTGGTCAGACTGCTCCCGGACTTCAGCCAACCTTGGTCGGCTGGTGTTTGTTGGAAGGTTCCGAGTGTGTGCATGTGATAGGGGCTTTAACTAGTTTCTGTTGGGAGATATTCTACATTGTATGTCTAGTGACAGACAACTTACAGTAACCAATAAGTGAATACTTATCACTGCGAGTATGAGAGTACTGCAGCCGTTATAATACTCACATCGGCATCTGCATCTGAACGCTGTTCCTCCGCGCTCTGTGACGGTTGCTTCCTCCACTGAAACACAGAAACAAAGTTAGAATTCCACAGAGGCCGTTAAGAGACAGTTGAGCTACCATTTACTTGAATACATCTCTCAACGGTCAACTGCTCATGATCTCCACGGTCTTACAATGAGCTTTAATTGGTCTTTGAATGCAACTGCTGCGGAAAATGGACATGAAAGCTAAGTAGATTTAAATGGGTTGTTCAGTGATCAGTAATAGCATTAGACATTAGGAGTGCTCGTGTCACGGAAATGAAAAGAAAAACCTACAGTGGGTGTCACTGGACGACAAAAGAAAAATGTCTAGACTATGCATGTTCAAAATGACTAATAGACTGGTGGATGTACCAACTACTAAGTATGTAATACCAGCTTAGAAAAGAACAACGAATAGTAATGCCTTCAAGTACCAGGGATTGAGGTGTTCAAAAACTCGTATTTTCCTAGAACTATCGTAGAGCGGAACTCGCTGCCACCAAATACAGTTGGGGCATCATAACTAGATAGCTTTAAACAAAGCCTGCAGTTAATTGTGTAAAGGTTAGGTGTAACAGGTCGTTCGGTGTAATATAGCTACCTCCCGCCGTGACGCGTGCCTGCGAAGCTGGTGTGTTACGGCGAAGGATGGTTATACCGGCTATACAGATACAGATACATAATTCCTGTGACGCTAATGGTATCATTCTGATTTGCCAGTGCCGGTAAAATAATGACTGAGCAATATAAAGAGACATCTGTGCGGACACTTCACGGCAATATTTGTAAAAGATTATATAGACATATATCTTACCGATAATTTTATCATTTACCTAAACATATAACCAGTTATTGTGCTCACAAGACTAACACAAAATTAGATATATAACTCAAAGTTTCTGTCTTTAAGAAGATCCTTCGAAGAACTATAACTGCTTACCCGTTCTGTTGTGGTTGTCTACGGAAGCAGCAGGCACAGCATTTGTTTCGGTTCCTGATAGACAAAAGAGGACTTTGCATTAAAATGTGAACGTTTATGTCAAGCTCACATCGGTTTAAAAACTTGAGTTTGCATAAAGATGATAGTCCTGTACTTTCAAGGCCCCCCACACCAGGAAGGACCCCTGCACTTTTCAATAAGTGTGCTGGGATCTTCAACGTTCTCAAGCTCCCTCTGGCTCGTCTTAAACACGGCACCTCCGGCTTTATGTCCTATCCGAGAAGACGTTCCTAACCGAAGCTAGGTACTCATTTACACCCGAGTCAAGTGAGGAAATGGGTGTAAAGTGCCTTTCCTCAGGACACAACTATGGGGGCTGCTAGGGATTCGAACCCAGAGCCTTCGGATTCAGAGTCAGCAACTCTAACCACAAGACAACCTTGTCACCCGTTTTTGGTTTTTGGCACGTATTAAATGATAAAGACTGTAAAATCACTTACGGATTGTCCACATCTGCCGGATGACGTAGCTTCTTCACCAGTACCCGAAGGATGTTCAGGAATAAGAGGAAGTTGACCTGGAAAGAAAATAATTAACTACTGAAATAACACAAAAAGTGTCAGTCTTATGAAATACGTGTTAACCAATGTCACGGAAACCATATTTATCAAGAGAAGATGAGCATATGCATGATTTCTCTGTGATGTGTACATATCAAATTTCTAAGCGTATGTTTTTGAATACTGACCACAATGGAGACCACAATTGGACCCTTGTATATCCACTTATATGTACTTGGGTCCGTGTCCCAGCACCTGAAATAGCAAAAATGTACCTTAATACCATCTTAAGATGTATGGCAAGAATAGACATGTGCATCTCAGAAAGACGTTGGTCAACACATAAACTAAATCATGACCAAGCCACTGTGTAGCGTTTTTAAGTAATTTTACAACTTACGTTAAGAAGATTCCTTTCAAAGCAAACGCTTGTAGAATAAATACTAACGCTGCCTTTTTCTTTATATGATTCCAGGTAAAGAAGAACATGAAATCAACGTAGCCTAGGTTCGAGACCTCACCGGGCATTCTTTTTTATTTTTTTAGCTACACGCAGTTTTCTGATACCAGGACAGCATGTCGTCGGGGACCAGATCCAGAAAACTGCGTGTAGCTGTAAAGGAAATGTCCTGCGAAGCCCCTGTCACACATTCAGAACCTTACCACGAACATCAGACAATCAAGGTTGGCTGGTGTTCGGGAGCCGTCTGACCAAATTTAGGCCACGCCTACCTTTCGATACGAATTGAATCGAATTTGAGTTAACCTTGAGTCTCAAACTACTCCCGAACACTAGCCAACCACCAGTGGGGTCGTGTAGCGCAGCGACTGAGTACTCGACTCGGAACCGAGAGGTCCCGGGTTCGAGTCCTGACATGCCACCGACCTTTGTGCCCTTGGGAAAGGCACTTTACACGACTTTCCTCACTTGACTAAAGTGTAAATGAGTATTGTCCTGAAATTTGTCCTGTGTTGGTGGCGGCATAAAAAAAATTGAAAAATCTTGAGTGTGCCGTCACCATGTCGTGTCTCGAAATGTTTGAATAAAAACACCAGCCAACCATATGGACGAACCTCCCGTCCACATCCAAATGTTTTAAAACATTTTGAAACATTCGGCTGGCGCATCCGAACAGTAGCCGACATCGCCGAACACCAGCCAACCACAGCCAACCTTGCTGACGACCTACTCCTAACCATGGTTGGGGGGAGTTCGGTAGTGTTCGGGAGGCCATATTTGGCTATGTGTGACAGGGGCTTAAGTTCTGCATCGGAGGCTACAATCTACGTACCCAGTGTTCTCCAGTGTCGCTTTCACGACCACCCAAGGGACCACAAACGTCAAGGGGAACACTACAAAGACGATAAAAATGAGGTATGAGGAAACATTCATGTCTTTAAGAAAATCTTAAGAAGAATTTGACTTATCTTATTTGTACTATGCTATAATGGTGATAAATTTATTGCATAACAATAGAGTTATCATCATTAATGTTAAAGATACATAGCATGACATATTCTATTACTTGGCAGTTTCTGCTCAACAATTTCAGGAGACTTACTATAGCAGACTGTAAGAGACTGTGTAGTATAGGACGAGAATATGTACTTGTACACTCTTGTATGTTGTGTAATGTATCAGCATAAGGGATTACTGTCCTAAGATGGTTTACGATGTGCGGCTTTTCTGCCGCTTTCAAGAGGAGCCTAGAGCAGTCATGGAAAATCTTAAAAGATCCAGCGCATTAGAGGGAACCATTACAGTCGCAAAAGGCTTTTCTTGATTCGCACGAGACTGAAGTCCGGAGGCAGCGATGAGACAAACCATCTGTCTTCTTCGCTGTCTTATGAAAAGAAGGTGTTGCATTGCAAAACGTGTTAGTCCAAAACATGTTTTGGACTAAACAACGTTTTGGAATACAACAGACATTACAAACCATGGCACAGCTAGTTGGACCATGATTTAGAATGTAATTACGATCACGATTTGGAATACAAACATGCATTCCACTTCGTGTTATTCCAAAACATGTTGTGGAATGGACCACGTTTTGGAATACAGATGCATTCCATTTCGTATATTCCAAATCATGTTTTGGAATGGAACACGTTTTGGAATGTAACGTCGGTGTTGATTGGACCGCACCTGAGTTTGTGTACTCACCCCAGCCAATGGCGATGAACCCGTAGAAAAACTTCCTCTCAGAGAAGACGGAGACGAAGATGAGGTTGTGAAGATACAGTCCCTCCACCAGGATCCAGTAGTAGTTGGTGGCGATGAAGTACATGTGTAAGGTATACAGTAGTTTACAACCGACCTGTGGAATGTAAAGAATCACCGTCACATATATTATGTTAATGTTGTTACGTAGCGGGTCACGTGCCCACGTGGAACCTGTCCGCCATCTTGGCCTTTGTTGTTGTTTGAAGTCCACATTAAACTTTGCGTTCGTCAGCACTTGACGTCGTCTCGGATCCTCGATTGTGTCCATAACAGGCGCACTACAATATGTGATGAGGGCGCTTGGATACTTTAAGGCTGTTAACATCTTTTATGAATAAAGAAAGACACCAGTTTTCAAACTGTATCCTACCAATATTTCTACACTTAGTCTTACTTTTATAACTTACCTATTTTATAGGTCTGAGTAAGTACGTTGATTGCGACTCGAATCTTAATAACTTGTACATTAACTATGTATTGATAAACGAATAACTCCCATCTTTCTCTAACACCCTTACGTATTACATTCTCTCTTGCAGTTAAGAGTCTGAGGCACATAGAGACCATATCTAGGATGAGGTAGGTACAACGATCTCTCTCTCACTCACTCGCTCACTCACTCTCTCTAGATCTCTCGCTCTTTGTATGTATAACGATAGATAAACAATATGACATCAATCTAGTACGAATGAAGCATACTTTTTTTGGGGGGGGGGGCTGTGCCAGGGTAGACATGTGGCACTTTGTATAGTCATCACATCTTACCGAGTCCCTTGCATAGCGTGGAACGGCTGCTGATTTGTCAGTGTCATAAGAATAGAGAACGGCGTCTCGAAGGAGGATGAAGAAAGCCCGTAACATGTAGGACACGAACAGGTGCATGTGAACGTAGTTCCGCGTACAGTGTAGTCTTCTACAAATAAACAACAAACAGACATACAAAGAATAAGTCAATACACAATACTAACCATTATGTTATTTACCATTATCTTATTAAAAGAAACTACAACTGATACATACCACATGTACATACATATAAATGGTGTGGGTTTGTCTATATATTTTTCGCACTTACACATTGCCGATGTACGTTCACGTTGTTTGTTTAATGTGATGTAGGTATGCGCACAATTTTACAGTGTGCTCGCAGAATTACCCGAAGCGTTGAAATTCTTTGCTATGTAATGATTGTATAACGTACTGCGATGGATGCCAAGTCTAAAATAGATCCTTGCCTACGCTTGTTACGTATTGGGGTTAAGTTGGTAAGATGGTTCTCGGTTCGAATCCCTGGCAGGCCCCATTGTTTTAAATTCAAAAACACTAAGATAAATGAAAGGACACGGACTACGTGGCTGCGAACTCAAGTTAGAAACAACTCATATTCTCACAGCCACTTTTACACTAGAAAAAAGGTGTTTTACAAGACGTTGAAAAGATGTAGATACATAAAGAGACCTAGCGTGAATCAAACCTCCCCTCCGAGAAGGAAAAGAAAGCAAAGCAGGACCTATACAGCTTAAAAACGTTTTGTTTCTGTTACGTAGTTTTGTGTGGCTAGCATAATTTTACAGGTAATGTCATAGGAACAGAACAAACTACTGCGAAGAACTAAACGCATTGGTTCAAACATTAAAGTGTGGCCTCACGTTTGACATCTTTGAAGAGGTGATAGTCACCTCTACAAATGTGGTAAATCTTCATAAATAGTAAATAAATACTTACTTAAAGCGGGCCAGTATGATGAAGGCTATGAAGAGTGACACCAGTGAGATAGAGTATCCAACGGTGTAGATTTTCGTGACGTTGTCTATATGATGTTGTGGAATATGTGGTTCCTCCTGATGGAAAAAAAACACACACAACGAACGATATACGTACTAGTAAGTACACTCCTAGGGGTATAAATGTGACTTTTATGTGAATTTGGAGGAGCAACTTCAAGAAATGTGAACTAATGATAAAAAAAACATGTGAAAGGGAGAATTTGGGGAAATGTGAATCGTGAAATGGGAATACTGAGCTGAAACCCTAGACACTAAACAATGCGATTTTTACATCTTAATGTATGCGTCCTTGCCCTTTTTTACTTACTATCCCAAACGCCCCTCTTTTTGTCAATCAAAAATCATTCCCCCAGTTTTCAGATAATTTCAGATAATTGCCCACATGATGTCACATTTTCGACAAGATAGACCTCTTTTTTTATCTCCATGGAAAATGGAGATATTGTTTTTGGTCTGTCTGTGTGTCTCTGTGTGTGTGTGTGTGTCTATGTATCTGTCTGTCTGTGTGTGTCTCCGCATATTTGTGGTCATCATAACATATGAAATTATGTCTAGATTGTGATGATATTTGGTACGTTCGTAGGTTATTTGTTTTGTTGGGAATCCATATTTCATGTAGATATGAGGTCTCCGAATTCTTGTTTTAGGTAGGATTCGAAGTCAGTTTCATTTTGCGTTATAGAACCGCCATATTGTACAGCTCTACAGAGAACGGCCAATCCAATTGATGTCCTTTTTAGGTCCTTAGTTTTCTTACCGTCTCCTCCTTGCATTCCGTGTGATTTAGAAACGTCAGGTTGGTTTCTCTGTTAATTCTCCATTCACCCGAACGTTCACAATGTCGGTACGCATGTCCTGAAACAACACACGTGGAAAAGTCTGAACATAGTGTGATTGTGCACAGATCTGCATTATGTAACATTAGAACGATACAAAAAGTAAATTTTCTGGTCATTTCCTTACAAAGTAAGTTGAATCAACCCTATTCCATTTGCAAATAAGTGCCATTCGAGAAGTGGAGGTGCCAAAACATTACGCCTTACGAGTGTTTAATAGTTGGAAACACAGTTGTCAGCCATGTTTGTTTACCATTCTGATACTTTGTGGTGGTGCCACAAACTGAGTACGCCCCGGGTTGGCTGTTTTAGCGCCAACCATAAATGTCAGAAATGTGAGACAATTGCACAAATATGTTGAAAAGTGGAAGTAAATTACAATCACACGAGGATTTTTTTCAATTAAAATATTTCAATTTTTGGTGCAAAATTGTTATATAATACCCCTTTAAAGAAAAACGGTTTCCACGATCTTTCTTCCTGTACATACATGTAGGAACAGTTACTGTAGTAATATTTCAACGGAGTTATGATCATATGGGTCTGTAATCAAATAGCGTGGCCTTGTCAAACGAACCAGGCCACATGTCTATAGGCCGTGTGCATCATATGTAGGTTAGTGGTCCATATAGGGCAGACAATTAGTTATTAGCCCAGTCGTTTGTGCAAAGCTAGGACATTCACCTTTTCCCCATTACCAGGATGCATAGCGCCAGGGCATTCACCTTTTTCCCATTCCCAGGATGCATAATTCCAGGGGTCGAAATGTTTTGAGTAGAGGGTAACGTTAACGTTATAAACTACATGTTCACTGTTTACTAGTAAAGCACAAGAATTTCACACTCTATCTGCTGTCAGATTCGATTTGTATTATTAGCCACTTAATTTTGAGCACGAAATGCTTCAACAGTACAAAATAAACAAAGAAAAACAAGCTGCATAACGTTAATGGTATCGTATATCGTATATCGACCCTCCTTCCACTATGCATCCTGGGAATGGGGAAAAGGTAAATTGTTGCCTTTTATTGTAAACGTTTAAGGTCAACTATTACCTCGACTTCGGAAGAAAGTAGGGCACGGTGTGCTGACTCTCTCACCCGTTGTGCCGTACGGCCAGCAAAAAGCCCCGTCCCACTCTTGTGGGCAGTACGTGCCTGTGAGGAGAAATAAGATGACTATAGTTAGACTCTACGATAAAAACCGGTGCAATGGCCAAATGGGTAGAGTGTTTGCCTTGCATTCAGTAGATCGTGAGTTCGACCACCGCCCAAGACTTTTAAAAAATGGTACATACTGCTTTCTTTGCTTTGCACTCAGCATTACAGGAAAATTAAGTTAAACACACACTAGCCCCCTGCTGTAGTGATTGCACAACTGTGTGGCCATGGGATACAGAAACAGAGATATAGATGGGATCCAGGAAGGAACTTTGATGGAGTAAGGATGCCAAGCAACTGATGAAGAGTTTAGCCTGCACGATATGTAAACAGTCCATAGCCAGCGCTAACGACCATTACCGTACACAGTCTATGCATGTATGTTCGTACTATAAGTACAAAGCATTTATGTGATGGCTATAGTTAAACGTTATAAGGATATCCCGGATACCAGGCACGTGATAAGTTAAACGCGCACGATATGTATATACAGTCCAGCATACCATTGCCGCGATTACTAGTCGTACCCTAAACAGCTGCATATCATATCCGGATGTGTCTTTGTGAGATGCTGAAATGACGATATAATGTGTTGCATTCCAAAACGTGATATTCCAAAACATGCAGTGGGATAATGTTTTGGAATACAACTTCGTTGCATTCCAATTCATAGCATGACTGGACCACGATTTGGAATGGTCCATAACGTGGCCGACCACGCTGTCAAGAGTCCTGTGTACAGTGGGTCATCAGGGCCTCCATCTTTTGCCTGTTTAGAAAGCCTTGTTTGTCTATGTCTGTCTGTATTTGTACGCTTGTGTTTAGATTGGTGTTTGGTTAGAACCAAAACATGTGATTACAAAACTCGTGTTTTCGAATGGATCACGTTTTGGAATACAACATGCAAACCATTTCGTGTTATTCCAAAACATGTTTCGGAATGGACCACGTTTTGGAATACAACATGCATTCCATTTCGTGTTATTCCAAAACATGTTTCGGAATGGACCACGTTTTGGAATACAACATGCATACCATTTCGTTTTGGAATACAACATAATGCATGGATTTCTAGTTGACCACTGTCACCACACAGACCATTACCTATATCATTAGCAGCGTAAGCTAATGATACCATGGTGCAATAGGTTTGTGCTTACTATACAGATTTCACTTGCAATAGTGAACATATCTGTACCGTTCTGATCGGGTGGGCTGCTGACTGCCATCTTTTCCATACATTGCTTTTCGGCTTCCCGAAGTTCGGCGTCCAGAGTGTCCTTCTCATCGGCTGCATGACTTGCCTGTAAACGGAAAAATGTATATTGATGGTATACTTAGAATCTTTATTTGCATGTTCATGCCCATGGGGCTTAATACATACATCAGGGTGTGATGTTACATGTACATCATACTGTGTAACATGATATAAAGGATAGAAGGAAAAAGAATAACGAAAAGTCTTAACAACTGTTAGAGAAGACATTCTAGAAAGTTGTATATATATATATATATATATATATATATATATATATATATATATAGAAAGGTAACCTTTGCAACGCAAATACATAATGTTTACCTTCACATGGTCTAGCCTAACAAACTACTGCTCTGTTTATTCTTACATAAACGCATTCATATATATAGTGAACAGCCTCTCCAATTCTGTCTCGCCATTTGCAACATAATGTATTAAGACACCACAGGGAGTCTGCAACAGCACCATGGTAACACCCGTCTGGTTCAGG
The DNA here is from genome assembly GCA_013266295.2 of Branchiostoma floridae x Branchiostoma japonicum. NCBI lineage: Eukaryota > Metazoa > Chordata > Leptocardii > Amphioxiformes > Branchiostomatidae > Branchiostoma > Branchiostoma floridae x Branchiostoma japonicum. Next base: position 3,520,320 of record CM023835.1, on the reverse strand, counting down.
TTAGATTGACCCTATTTGTTTGGAACGGAAGAGGAAGAAGAAGAGGAAGAAGAAGAGGAAGAAGAAGAAACTGAGCAAAAAAACGTAAACATAATAAGAAATAGTCACATACAATAAATGACATTTATATTTATATACATTCTACAAAGCCTTGTGAACCAATTGCATATCTGTTTTTCACAACTACGATAATTGTGCTGTTCGTTTTTTGAAAAAAAAAATTTTTCTTTAGAAATATGCTTCCTCAGAATTGCTTTTGCTGTTGAGATACAAAGCTTTCAACCTATCCAATAGCTCATGATAATCACTCGCTACTTTGTTGATTGCGATTCAATCACTTGTACACTTGTCACGGCGATTGGGTTTATTGTGATTCAAGCACCTCTACACGTGGGACATCAAGTGTACACTCGCACGGTTCGTCCTTGAAGCTCCTGTCACACATAGCCGAACACGGCCGCCCGAAAACTGCCGAACTCCTCCCAACCATGGTTAGTAGGTCGGGAGCAAGGTCGGCTGTGGTTGGCTGGTGTTCGGCTAGGTCGGCTATTTTTCGGCTGCGCCAGCCGAATGTTTCAAAATGTTTAAAACATTCGCGTGTGGACGGGATGTTCGACCATGGTTGGCTGGTGGTTGGCTTGGTCGGGACAGTCAAATTTAACTCAAATTGGATTCGATTCGTATCGAAAGATAGGCGTGGCCTAAATCTGGTCAGACTGCTCCCGAACACCAGCCAACCTTGGATTGGCCGGTGTTCGTGGGAAGGTTCTGAATGTGTGACAGGGGCTTCAGACTGGGACGTTTTTTTAATAAATATTTTGCTTAAATCTCATTGGTAGTTGGCCGTGTAACCGTTTTCTCCAGCAGATTCATTTCCTAAAGATCCCGTCTGACAGCCAACATATGTCTGCTATGTTGACTGTCAAGAAAACAGCAGCGGGAATCTATCTTCCGTCATTGTGGTCAGGATTTGATTACCAGGCCTTTAGATTCGATTATGCTTGATAAAACGCAAGGCAAAGGGAACGAAGCCCCTCCAACCATGTTTGTGAGAAGGCTATATGTACACCAAGGAGAGTAGTCAGACAATGGGCAAATATTCTAATTTTGAAAATGTGTTTTCGTAATCATAGAGCTTGTTGCCAAGCATGTTTCGTTGAATCTAACATACACACCTATCACCTAGATAATACCCATACATTGTACTTAAGTTTCTTATTTATACAGCTTATTCTAGACACTGCATGGAATCTAATATTTCCGCATACCTTAAAGGATGCGTAAACGTTCCGTTTTTTTCAGTCGACTGAAAAACAGGATCTTTACGAATGCTTAAATATTGGATTCCATGAAGTGAGAGAACCAAGTTTTCAAAACTGCCCTAGAGGATGACCAGCTTACGTTTAAAATGATAAAAACAAAAAAAATATATAAATGATACCGATAAGTGATTTTATGTCTTTGCTTTACGCTGCTGATTTAGAGAACTATGTATTACTAAGATGGTTGTTTTGGATGTTATCAAGACACAATGCATTTCCTGATTAACTCGACGTCCTTTTGTATTTTGCTGCTGAAGGATGGTATTGATCACTTTAAAGACAGACATGGTCAACATTACTGTTTACATATGATGAGTTGGGCTTAAGGCGTATTTGTGTGTCTGTGTGCGTTTTAGATCCTATGGTTAAAACCAGGTGGTCCGAAGGTACACGGATAGGTAATCCGATATATTTTGAAAAGGAACGGTCAACAGCTTCAGGGTCCACTTGTGCTGGTTGCATGCACAGAATAGCAGCAAAGCTACCGACCAAATGCCATGTCGTTGAGGGTGTTTTGTAGAGATGGTGGACTGGAGCTATTGGTGGCCAGCGTACCGTGTAAACGGGAGCTGTGTTCCCAACCGGTTTTGTTTAAATGTGTGGAAAAAAAACGTAAACCTCCTTTGGCATATACGTATATGTATATGTCAAAGGAGTACTGTGAGATTGTATAAAAGCTTTAAATTCTGTATTTGCCAGCAAATGCTCCCCTTTTCTCCTGACACCCCCCACATATATATATAGATATACCACGCACCGCCCAAATCGTCTCTTTAGAGTTTACAGAAACGCTATAGTGCGTCCAAGCTTGGCCCAGATTTCAGTGTGCACGTGGAAAATTAGAAATAGGCACACCATTACTTTGATGTATACTACGGTAAGATTGTATCCAAGCTTTAAATTCTGTATTTTCCAGCGAATGCTACCTTTTTTCAGCTGACATGTAGGTCGTCTCTTATGAGTTCTACGCTTCACTGAATCCCTATGGTGCACTCGAGAGCTGGCCTAGATATGTGTGTATGTTGAGAATTAGAGATAAGTAAACTATTCGATGAACCCAACTTGTTCGTGGGTCGGGAGCGCCATATAGCACAGTCAGCTTGCGGATAATCTTATTTGACCGGCTGGGAAGACGCTCTGTAGATACACCTGCGTTTGATCAATATTTGTCGAGAATCTTGTAAACTGGGTCAAGCAGACAGCAATCTTCTTAACGAATGTACCTCCACTTGTGCCAGACTAAATAAATGTCTGACAGAGATATTAGAACCACGTCACAATTATGTTAAGCTCCTGTCACACATTTAGAACCTTCCCCTGACAACAATTGACCAATTTGAATTAAATTTGAGTCAAATGTAACTGCCAGCCACGCCCCGAACTACTCCCGAGCACCAGCCGACCTCCAGCCAACCATGGCTGAACCTCCCGTCCACACCCGAATGTTTTAAACATCTTGTAACATCCGGCTGGCGCAGCCGAACAGTAGCCGATCGCGACCTGGCCGAACACCTGCCAACCACAGCCGACCTTGCTCCCGACCGACTCCTAACCATGGTTGGGGGGAGTTCGGCTAGTGTTCGGGAGGCCCTATTCGGCTGTGTGTGACAGGGGCTTTAGGAAATAGCGACCGCTGTGATACAAACAAAACATCTCACACGGTCGTGTAAAGTAGGTGGATTTATCATCAGCGAAACAATCATCCGTCTAGACAGCTTTTTTGGGTCAGTTGAAATCTTAGACCATTTATTTACCTCCTCAAGCGGGTCATAGAAGTCTTTTGCTTTAACTGGTAGGTTGCTTTGATTTATACTGTGCTTCGGGTACGTAAAGGTCCCTAACATTTGCTGTCAGGGATCTCACTAAGTTGTTTGAGCATTGGAGCTCCCCTGCTGTAATTTGTACCCCTATGCTGTGATTTAGCCGCCTACACTGTTTTTCAACCAACATAGGAGTGTTCCTTTTTGGAGGGAACCTTGTGACCCTTCATCAATCTTTAAAATTAAAATTTGACTTTAGAATGAAGCCATAACCAAAGAATTTGTTCCTCAATAATCATGAAATAGTGTCTCGGAGGGTTATGAGTTTTTTTTGGGAGAATACAAGACCCCCTACTGCGGTCATGTCTTCTAATTGAGACTCAATGTGCGGCTTGCGCCGCAGAAAGTTGTCCTTCTGTACCTGACCCCTACGCTTTAAAAAAATTCTGGTGAAAACCCTGACTGTGAATGTTGTATTACACGTAAAAGTTGTCCTGTGCTCATGTTATGGTCCGTTTATTGCAAAGGTATCCATGGATTCTGAAGCTTCAATCTGCTGTTTATTTATTTGTTGAGGTTTAGCACATTTGTGGAATGATTGACATAACAGGTGTATCACCTTTTCAAGGTGTTAACCCGGAGACTGTAAGGTATGAACCACTCACACCGGGAAGGACCCCTGCTCTTTTCGATAATTGTGGTGGGATCTTTAATGTGCTCAAATACGGGACCTCAAATACGGGACCTCCAGCTTTACGTCCCATCAGAGAGGGCGTCCCTAACCGAAGTTAGGTAGTCATTTTCACCTGAGTCGAGTGAGGAAATAGGTGTAAAGGTCCGTTCCCAAGGGGAAAACACTGGGGATTCGAACCCAGAACCTTCAGATTCTGAGTCAACAACCCGAAAGCAACAACCCCAACCACAAGACCACCTTGCCACTTTTTAACCCCCACCCTTTCTTCCTGCATTCTTCCTTTTCTTCCAACACAATATCATTCGTCTAAAATCATCACACATATGTTAGATGTTAGATGCCATTTTTTTTGGTACAGTGCCACAATGGCCGCTGGCAGACAGACTACTAAATGCTTTTGTTTACACACTAATCTGTTGCCGTCCATGTACTGTCCGACCTCGATCTAAACCGGTTTTTTTTCAACATGTACATACGCCAATTCAAAAAGGTCTGTAGAAACTGTTAAGAACTGTCACTGTCAGAAGTAAAAACTTACCTTGGTTAGGAAGAAGAGGACTGTTATGAGTAAGACCCAGCTTGCCACACGCCCTGGCGGTTCCATACTTCATCTGAGATTCCTGGCAGGCGAGATCGCGTGAAAATTCATGAGTGAGTGCCTTAAAAGTACAACCCGTGGAAAACGCTAATCCCAAGCCAAGCGCTGTCGGTTGGAAGGTCCCGTAAAGTAGAGCAACTCCTCCAGGTTATGTTGTCGGAAATCGCTCACTGTAGTCCCGCCGAGGAGGAAATAGCTTGCGCGCTGGCTGGCCCCACCAACGCCTAGTTCACCGTTAGAGTCCCGTATGTGTTCTTCTCAAATGTCGAAGACAAAGAGAAGTCCATTCACGAAGAACGCAAGTGTAATACAAGCCGTGCTTCGCACCACGAGACTGTGCGTGGACCCACCAACGCGTCTAAGTACCGTCTGGCCAAATCACGCAGTGCCATGCGCAGTGATATACCAGTATACTCTCAGGCCAATGGCGAGACGATGCTACATTTAAAGACGTCATTGATGGATTAGCGCTGTTTATGCACAGAATGTCGGGGATATACAACAGAGTTTGGGGGACTGTTTGACCTACGACGATGTCGTACGGACCTCGTATTTCACGCCACACAAAGACCTGTCCTCTATGGTAACAGAAAAACTTAGCACTATACATTACATCAGTCAAGGGAAGGGAAAACAAACATGGCGAAGTATTCGGGGTCATTCGCCTTGTTTCTTTTGTTGGAAGTGATGACAATAAACAAAAGATCACCACATGTGAGTGTGTTACACGTTTACACTGTCAAGGGAAGAAGATGAAGTATTTCTGGACGTACACTTTAGGCTTAATTAGAAATCGCAGCAGCTGTTATTTTCCGTTTGCATAATTTGGGTCCCAAATATGCAAGAAACTATGTCTGGAACTGAGCTGTTGCTTACAAATGTGCGGCGTAATGATATGGGATGCCCAAGGGCATAGAGCTTCGATCTCGTTAGGCGAGTTAATCGTTGGATTGAGGGAGGGGGGTGATTTCATACTTTGCTGCACGAAATTGCAAAACACTTTAGAATAAGTGATCTCTGAAAACTTAATGATAACTTTCATGTAGTCTCTACATGATCATAATAGGTTATAGCTTGGATTATATGAATGTTTTCAGCACGCGCTATATATCTATATACTTATATATTTATATATCTATATATTTAACTATATCTATCTAATCTATCTATCTACCTCTCTCTATATATATATATATATAGATAGAGCAGCAGCTAGCGTTAATTTAATTAGTTTTTCTTGATCCTGCTTGGTCATATATATATATATATATATATATATATATATATATATATATATATATATATATATATATATATATATATATTAAGTAAACACTTAGTGAATGTTGGTTTATATGTAAACTTGATATTCTTTTATTTTACTCCATATTATGAGTGTTTTGATGTTTCGGTGCTATTTACATTTATGTGAATGTCAAAAGGCACCCGACATCAGTGGCGCTGCCTTGGTGGCCTTTGTAATGCCGTTGCAATTTCAATAAAATAAAATTGTAAAAAAATGTATAAATATATTGCAAAACGGATGGTAGTAATAAGGAATGTGATAAGGAACATTTTATTATTCCGTATAGCTCCGTGTTGATTAAAATACAGATATTCAATCGTCAAATACACATTAATTTTTGATCCAGCAGCTTGCGTTAATTTAATTAGTTTTTCTTGATCCTGTTTGGTCACATACGGAGTTAAGATCAAACCCAGTCTTTTAGGCGTAGTTTTAGTAACATGCTACGGTCGTGCAACTCAGATCTGAAGTATATGTAGAGTACCAGTACGCTGCTTTGCGCAAGGCGAAAGCAACTCATCGCCATTTAACCATAGCAATCACAGTAGCAAGTTCAAAACACTCGACTCAAGGATTTTCTGATTGCAACAGCCGCGAGATCAAAACACGCAACATTTGTAATTCAACTCCATGCCGGTAGGTCGACAACGTGCCACAAATAGTCTTACAACCGGAGAAACGCATATAATAGATAGTGAATAAAGCTCCTGTCACGCATAGCCGAATATGGCCTCCCGAACTCTGCCGAACTCCCCCAACCATGGCTAGAAGTTGGTCGGGAGCAAGGCTGGCTGTGGTTGGCTGGTGTTCGGCGAGGTATGCTACTGTTTAGCTGCCTCAGCCGAATGTTTCAAAATGTTTCAAAACATTCGGGTGGACAGGAGGTTCGGCTATGGTTGGTTGGTGTTCGGGAGTAGGTTAGCAGTGTTCGGGGGTCAAATTTCACTCCAATTTAACTCAAATTCGATTCGTATAGAAAGGTAGGTGGCATGGCCTCTATTTGGTTGGTGGTCGGGGGAAGGCTCTGAATGTGTGACAAGGGTTTAAAATAGTCTCTGATTTTAGGGAAAGTTATATGATACAAAGATGCGCATCACTTTAGTCTAATGCTCGACTGATTGCGCCTTCGTTACATATACGCCCACAGTTTTCATGTAATTGCCTGTCATTCTAATAGATGCTTTCTTTGATCACATGCATATAAAGTCAGTACAGATACGACAGAACCAACAGACTATTGAGTTTTCACTTGTATTAGTAAGTGGAATTTCATCCTATCAAGTCAGGTCAAACCTGTCCATATTGATCACTCAAGGGACTTGTTCACAGTAGACAGATGGTCAGTATAGACATGATTCTTTTAAAGGCATTCAATGCAATTTCAGGGCGGCAAAACAAAAAAATATTCTGATGAGGAAATCGGTCTGATATAGACATTTACTGCCATTTCTTAGCAAATTGTCGTCATCACTTCATACATGAAGCGTTTGAAGTAGCCCGGAAACAAGTTACGTGAGGAGTCCCTTTATTTTTTGGTACCACCAATAAATAGCTAGAACCAGCTGACGATACGAAACAAGCAACCGTTTTCCATCGCGTTTTGCCTCACAGATATCAGTATGCTATGGGATAGGATTCCTTCAACTTACTACATTAAAAAATGAACAGAAAATTGACTTTGAAAATCCAGTTTTACTACCCTGAAATCGCTTTGGGTGCCTTTCAAGCTAAAATACTTGGGTCAGTGGTTGGGTTGTCCTTATGCAGAGGTGGTCACTATTACAGGTTTGACTGTAGATAATACATATTTCATCAATTCTACAACCACATAGTCATAGATCTTCTACATGTATTATAATTACAGCAGCAATTCCAATCTTTTGTCCGGAGATGTACTCCCACCTATTGTAGTTTACTGTTATGTCGTGGCAGTCAGTCATCGTATGGGGAAATCAAGTGAAAACGTATTCAAATTTTTGATTCACGAAAGCACTAGGCTCATGTCGTTTTCATACCAAGTTATTCATTTTTGCAACATAATTAGCGATCAAGGACGTTTATGAAAAGCTTTGGTGTCGTACTTCACAATGGTAATTGGATTGGGGCCCCGTATCTGAATTTGAAGTCATGAAAATTAATTTAATATACACAAAATGTTTTTATCTCATAGTGCGATACGCTGCCAAACATAATTATGCTCAAGTAAGACTCTTCATATCCAAAGACGGCTTTCATGCGTGTAAGCCTGCGTGTGTTTGTGTGCGTGCGGGTATGTATGCGTGCTTATAGTATTTCTCTTTCTCTATTAACGAATTAAGGGACACTAAGTCCGACAACTGTTCTACGTATACGCGCATGCCATTTGTTACAGTGCATTTGAACCTCCACCCATCAAAAACTAGGTTAGAGATTGTAACAGCTATGTATACGTAATTAAAGCTGTAAGAGACATATATTTCGTTTAACAGTAGCGTTCCGCACTGTAGTTTGACAGCACACTGGCAAAAGTCACCGCATGTTTTTGGCTCGCGTTCTAGTGGAACGTTCCAACACAAAACAAAAGGGGGGGAGGCCCAAATGCGGTAACGTAACAACCAAGTCATTGCTGTGCATATCTAAGCACCACGTGCAAACAGAATAACAGTATAACTTTCCAATACTATTTTCGGTCCCAAACATGTGCCAAATTTTCTATCACGCTACTTCCAATACGGTGAGTTACAAAGTCTCCCTCATATAAAGCAAGATCAACCCGTCACCAAGAAAGAAAATGGCGAATGTATGTAGACTTACTTTCTACATAGTTGACAGAATTCTATTATCAACATACTGACTTAGCATACTTCTTAGTTTCTTTCTTGTAATAAGACACGAGTTAGAGTTACAAGAAGCACAATCATCAATTCCACCTTGACACAGTTAAGCTCAAGTTATAGCTTCTCTTCTCTATATACAGAAAAATCTGCACAGGTAATTATAATGCTTTTTCATATAATGGAATGTCCAAAGCACGGTTTACAAACTATACATTAATATATAGTTAATGGCCGTCAAACACTGTACATGGCAGTCACGTATACTTTAAACTCTGAAAATACATGTTTTACAGTTCACGAAATAGCACATTAGGTTATCTGAACTATATACATTTATTTATAAAAAGTAGAGATCTTTCGGGTATGGGTAGGCTTCACACGTAGAGTTTCTTGATTATAATGATGGACAAGGCACCTAGCAATACATACATGTATCCTCTCCCACCAAATATGGCGTATTAACATTGGCAAGGTACGTTGTCAATGGCGAATACATTGTATCTGTCAGAGATGAATATATCAATTATTTACACATCTTCATGTACAAGTTTTATTAGTCATATATAATTTGTATGTGCAGTTGATCTCTCCCCCCCTCTTGACTTTGATAAACACGCAAAGCTCGTATTTGCATGGCACCGATGGAAAGGTGCTATTTTAGAGTTCCTCTAGCCGCTGGAAGGGTTCTCGAGAATGGCACCCGTGTAATCTCGGGGTCTAGAAATTCCTCCTGCAGTGAAAGAATATCATTTGATGTTCTTTCAGATCTGTTGACGCATTCCGTCGTTTGAACGTACTTTGTGACTTCTTTTCGTGTATCAGTAGGTTCTAAGTCATGTGTGGAATAGACCCCTTTCCAAGTACCGCCGCCATATTGAATCTGGCGAGAGCGCGCGTGAATTTATCAGAGGGGCGGTAAGAGCTTTTGCCTACGCTACGGTATTACAGGTTTGCGCCAACACATCAGACAAAATATTGCCATACACAGAGCAAGCATCAACGTCACTGCAACAGCTATTGTTACAAAACAGTTACTTTTTCAACTACTGCCAAGTCATTCATTCTGATATCTCCCAAATCAGAACTTGGATTTTGGCTCACTTCCGCTTCGTTTTCATTCTCACCCTCTTCGTGAATCACGTCTCTATGAAAACGGTTTTCTTCTGAATCAGTTCTTCTTCTTGTACTGAATTTTTTCCTTATTTCCGAGAAGAGGTGGAATGACACGCTTTTCGGCGAGGTCGCCGCGTTGTTGCTTGTTGTTGTGTGAAAGAACTTGTCGTTATTTCTTTCGTTTTGCTTGATGTAGTCCACCGATTCACGCGGTGTTGTGGTTGACACGGAGCTTCCTCGTTTCTGTCGTCTTGGACTGACCGTGCTGTTCTCCAAGTCGTCTCTTTCTGGAAGCAGTCGGCTCTGGTTTGCGTGTGTGTACGTTTGCGCCGTGCTGTACCCAGCTTGGGTTCGCGAGGATAACAAGTCTCGCCCCATCCGCCAGCGTTCCCACCGCTTTTTGAATTCTTGTCTTACCTAGTAAACAGTTAACAATTAGAAATAGAATTAACAGACAGCATAATTACTCATCACGAATATGTGGTATCGACGTCAAAGCTGATTCTAGACAAACATTTATTTTTTTAGCGATGAGGTTTTTACAAAAAATCAATGAGGTGTTTACATAAAATCGCATTGATAACCATGTCAACAATCTTAGATAAAGACATATCAAAGTTCCTTCCCGCACCTAAATATGATGCAAAGAGAGGCGCCCATCTCCATTTCTAGAGCCCTTGGGGCACACAGTTGTGCAATCACTACAACAGGGGGCTAGTCCACTGGTAGTGGTGTGTGTTTAACCCTCATACACTTTCCCAAATGCTGATCATAATTGCTATGCAGGGAACGCAGTATGCACTATTTAAAAAAAAAGTTTTTGGTATGACTCGGCCGGGGATCAAACCCACGACCTACCGAATGCAACACTATACCTACCGTTTTTTTGGATAAAGACACATCTATCTAAATTCTGTAAGATCCAATTTCAGCGGAAAGTCAAGAGACTATCTTACGACACAGTAAAAACGTGTCTTACCTCTCCGTTCAGAAAGCAGTACAGGATGGAGACGAAGAAACCCTGTCGGGCAGAATAAACAAAATAAAAAGATTGCCTGCATGGGAATTTCATCATAGACGGCAACAAATACAATCTTCTGGTGCAATTTTACGCAGCCGTCACACATACAGTTTACAGTAAGTATTGACTATCGGTGACCATCGTTAGTAACTAAATTCCGTACAGGGGATTTTAACGTCATCAGGTGGAGAATCTTTGAGGACAGACAGACAGACTGTCCCTACGGCTCATGGCTATGGGACTGAATGAGTGAGGTCATTTATATTTTGAATAATAGCGTTACTAGTATTGATGATAATGTTGTAAATAACAATAATTGCGCCACAATGTTGATTAAAAGAACACGATACTGATGATGACGACGATGGTCTTTCTGTGCAATCAACGCACAGTCTGGTCGCGATAGCCAGGAACTTGCACCGGTGTTTTTGGAACAGGAATTGTACAATCTTATTAAGAGGAATATTCAAGGAAATCTTCATCCTCTAACCTGGAATGAGTTGAAGAACAAGTCGAAGTACATTCTGACTGTGTAGGCGAGGCCCCTCTCGCTCTCTGGCAAACCCACAAAGACGATGTAGTGGACCCCGAACAGCGGGATCAGAACCAGCGTCGACTTGGCCAATTTGCTGTAAACCATAACATGAAATATTATTTTCTGATCTCACTGTAAATGTTTGTTCTTCTAGGCAACATTTGTTTCTCATGTCCAAAGCCATGGAGAAAGCTTGTTAACGCAAATGATTTCTGAATATGTTGTGTCAAATGAACGGATTTGATCTATAAGTGTTTGAGTAGATGGGAATGGTAGATGCTTTAAAGTAAAGAGTAACGTGATTTGTGTAAAAGAATGCGAAGTTGCTTTAGCCTGGATACTGTGCAGCAGCTTGACGTCATCAGGGTGTGGTGTAGCGTGATTGGGCGAATTTAGAGGTCTCAACTGGAATGTACTGGGATATACAGACATGTACTATGGGATGTACAGATACATCATTCATGTATGTACTAGGATTTCCTGTATATGGGAATGTGCCATCGTTGCCAATGGATAATTTGTTGAGCTTGGCGTTAAGGATTTGCTATCCTTTTTCCATGGCAGATACAAGGCCATCTGCAAATTATATCATTAACGATAACAATTTCAACACCAGGAGCTAGCTACTGTAATATACACAAGATTCAGTGATAGCATAAAATACACACGTCACGCGTTATATAATCTTAAAAATGATATAAAAGAAAAAGGTAAAAAAAAGATACGGCCAGGGTAACTACATGCTGGACAGAGTACATGCCAGTGTATAGGCACCGGCTCTTACAGACGTCTACAGACTTTCTTCAAGGTGGTGGTATAAGGGGTGGAGCAAAAACGCTAGCTTGGATCTGGGCTGGGGTTTTAGGAACAAACGACACGCAGTCGACTTACATAGGCATTTGCATCTGGACACTGCTTCGTCGTCCGTCAGATCTGTTGCTCGAACCTCTACAAACCGGATTTTGAAGTATAACGATTTTCAAGTCAACGTTTCTTTCAAGCAAGCCATGTTATTAATTTTCTACTCACTAGATGAGGAAAATTGTGTTATTAAAAGAAAAAAGGGATTTGAGGTCGATATTGATAGGACTAAACAATATGGTGGCACACGTGCACAAAAAGGTGCCTATACTATAATCATCACAAAAACATCTCACTGCAAGGTTTCTCTGTAACGAGTAGGTTAGTAAACTCTTTACTAATATTAGATGTTAAGCTTTGACATCACCAATATCTGTCTTGCCATGTCAACATGTAATATGGTTTGCCATTTCCAGAAAGGGAAAATAATTTAGGAGCATAAATATGACATCCCATGCTCTATTTGGTATTCGTTGCACAATGCTCAGCAAATTGTCTTACAATCTTTTCCGTATCTACCAGCCTGCTTTATTGTGTATTTTCACTGATCTTTAAGCACTCTTAAAGCATGCTTAAGGGTTCTGTTTTGGCGCTCTTTACGTTACTTTAAGTAATCTTTACGCATGCTTAAATATTACTTTTAAGCGACCTTTACGTTTTTGTCCGTAAAGGTACGTCGCACTCATTTACTAATAACAAGCAACTTTTAAGCACTGTAAACTATTGTCGCTCCCTGTGGTAAAAAGTAATCAAAGCAAGCCACAGTAGTTCATTTTGGAAAATAAATTAATATTCCATCAAAAGGATTCCTGAGTGCTTGATGACGTAGGAATTTGGAAACAGCGTTGACATGGCTAGATGATTATGTTGACAATGTCAATAACACATGCTGTCAGTAAACGTCAAAGCAATTAGCTGCATGAAAAAACATGTTTCAGGATTGTAACATTTGTGTAACAGCTCCTTTGACTATTGATTGTATGGATGATATACAATTAACATGCCCCTTTCCTTGTGTTCGCTGAAATGTTCCAAAAACTCCTGTCAGTAACGTCGGCTTTCTGTTAATGATTTTAATGCATGCATATGTCTTGCGCTGTAAAGGTCTAGAAAAAGCAGTCGTACCTTGCTGTGCACCTTCATCCCAACATTACTTATCTGGTGATACATGACTTGTAAATATTGTTAATGTGGGGAAAGAGAATTGAGATGCAGGTCCAAAATTGCGCTACATCGCCTCATGGATATTTCATATAATACAAAACAACTTTTTCTAATATCTGTGAATAGTTTCATCAGGCTGGTAAGTCACTGAATAAAAAATAAAAACTCTTTTTTACACAACCAAGTGTTTTATTCAGCCTACGTTTCGGTGACCGTAGGGCAATTCTGACTGGTTCACGTTGCACGGCACAGGTGTCGCTGCTTATAGATACGATCCCAAACGCAAAGTAACTTTTTGTAATGCTGTAATTTTTGTATGAACGATATTGGTTTTGTACAGTATAGGCAGAGGTCAGCCAGATACAAGACAGCGTCATGTTGGCTACGACCCTTACCAGCCTCCGTGCTCTCAGGTCGGCTTTCTGTCAGGGTTATGACCCCGCAGGTCTCTCGTCGGAAACAAAGGTTAAGACACTACAAAGATTACGACCCTGTCGGCTCCTGGTCGGAAGCAGAGGTTACACGACTCTGCAAAGGTTGTGACCCAGTCAGTTTCTGGTCGTATTTCTCCAGACGTTACAACTCAGCTATATATATATGTCAATTATGAACCTAGTACCATCCTACGAATACGATGTTTTGCTGAATTCCAATCAGCTTGATAAACCATGCCTTTAGCCGAAAATATCTTTACACCTCAACCCTTGGCCATGGAGGTTTAGATTGGTACAAGACCGGCCATGGCCTCTTGAAATTACCTTTACACTATACTGGACCAAACTGGTGTTTAAACTTTCATCACTCTCCGGAAACTTGTCTTTTCATGCAGCGAATTTGGTGCTGCCTCTTATTGAGAGGCAAACCGTCAGATTTAGACAACAAAATGTCATTCATTATGGGAGCGCCAAAAGCTGCTGGCTGAGGATTTGGGCCTTACCTTTGATATTTGTCAATTTGGTGTTGTCACAACTCAGTTCGCAAAACACAGCTCAATATATATATGTTCAATGAATCAGCAAAATTCTTGCCCTAAGGTTTATCTTCAGTTATTAAAGTTTTCTGTCTTTTTTTAGCTTTCTCTGCAATACACTGAGCTGAGTTTCAACTTTGAGGCCCAAATATTCAGCCATATATTGATTGTCAGAATATCTAAAAGAGACACGCACCCGTTGGTACCACGTGGGCAATTGCAACACCATCTGGACCGTCTCCTAGAATAGAATGAAAACTACATTGTATAGTCTTTACAAACATAGTACATATTTACAACATATATACTTCCTAGCACGTAGCACATACTTATAGTCAAAATGTAGGCCTTAGTAAGCTTAACTGAAAGTAACAATGCGTACTCAACTTTCGTTGATAATGCGTCATTGGTTTTATACGCTACGCTCAGGTTTCATGTATCGTTATCTTTATTTTACAATCTCTGAAGTATAGTGATATTACCTTTACTAGTACTGGTGACATTTGTAATTTCCAGGAATGGTATTCGTAACATCCAAGAATAATATTCGTAAATTCCAGGAATGGTATTCGTATCTTTCAGGAATTTTTCAGGAATAGGGTATTCGTATCTTTCAGGAATGGTATTCGTATCTTTCAGGAATGGTATTCGTATCTTTCAGGAATGGTATTCGTATCTTCCAGGAATGGTATTGGTAACTTCCAGGAATGGTGTTGGTAACTTCCATAAATGTTATTGCTAACTTTATAGCTAATATTAGTAACTTCCGAGAATGGTATTCGTAACTTCTAGGAATGGCATTCCTAACTTCCAGAAATAACAGTCAAACACTTACTGAGAACCAACTGAAGCTGGATGGCGAAGTTTCTTCACCAGAACGCGGATGATGTTGACGAATAGCAGGAAGTTTATCTGCAAATAAAAGAACATAGAGTATAGTTTGATGTTAGTAAATGGATATCTTGACGAGTATCTCCTGATTCAAGATAAAAAAGCTCAAGTCATGACAAGAAATGAATGCATTCAAGTAACTATCTCAAAGTTTTTATCTTATAATAAATTGTAAAGAAATTCTTATCAAAAATGTAATTTTGTCTACAATTCCAACTATACATGAGAAGAAGAGACAGAAAGACCATTGGTTCGAATGTATCTTTGGACAATACAGATATGGAGGAATCTTAAGTGCCTTACGACAAGTTAAAGCCTTGGAGTAGAACATAAAAGATACATGTACTGTACAGGGACTTCCAATTTATTACAAACTGACATGCAACCTTTTGTTTAATGACTCCCAGCAGAACATAAAAGGAAGTGGATTTCTGCGGGAAAACCCTCTGAGAACATCCGTTCCTATTGAAATCGTGTATTTTTGTCTTGGGTCATGTCCAACTTATCTACTTTTGTGTTGTCTATCTTTCTAATGGAGACTGGGTGACACTGACGAGATAAATGTACATTGGAGACGTCCCATTGACATACAATATGTTCGAAACCAATGCCAGGTACAGCTGATAAAGCTCGTTTTATTGCCTGTCTTTATTGCTCGGTCCTTCGTGATGACACATGTAATGGTTGTCTAATGTAAGAAACAAGTGCATCAATCAGAATATAAATCTGTTAAAGGGAAGTAGTGGCCTCAAACATCCACGAAAAGGCCGTTATGCCACAGCATTTGAACGGATGGCAAGAACAAGGACACAAAGGCCACAGACCTCCCACAGTTACTATTCTGCTTACAATGTAAACATTACTCGGCTTTACTAGCATTTACTACCGTTGGTAAATCCAACGTTTCTTGTAGTGTTAGAGTCTAGATCAATCATCTGAAACTTCAGCTATCTGTAGTAATACAACTTATGTGCAACCAAGGAGGGACTTTATCACGCAAAAGACAATTTTCCTTACCACAATGGTGGCGACGATGAATGACTTGTAGATCCAGATATAGCCGTGCTCATCTAGATTGTCCCAACATCTAGATGAAACGAACGGAATACAAATTGTCATATCTACTTACTGAATGAGATATTTTATCTGCAACTTAACGATCAGGAAAGAAAAGTGCTATTTAACCCCCAAACCACCATATATATATATATATATATATATATATATATATATATATATATATATATATATTGGGTCAGTTTCGTCGCAAAATACCTACGGTGGTTTGAGGGTTAAAAAAAGCCACTAAACCTCTCCACAATTTCCAAACGTTTACTGACGAAAAATAAAACTACAACCCTGTTAACCTCCCTAAACCCACCTATTGCAGAAAAATTGGGACACTTCGTCTTCCACTGCTTCCAAAAAATAAGTCATACCCTAAAAAAGCAAAGCTTAGATTGTATTCCGTAGCAGTTCTTGGAATAGTCACTTGTTCCACTTGTCACCATTGTAACGTTGAACTGTCTGTATATACTCTTTCTATACATTGTTTTATGTTGCAATTAGCCCTCGGGAATGAACTTGCAAACAAAACCGGAAGTTCCGCTGCAGTACCATAACGAGCCGCCAGAGGGCCCATATTCCTATCACTTCTAGGTCTCATCAAGACCTACCCACCTACCAAATATGAAGACAATCAATTTAAGCCTTCTCGAGTTATACTGTTTACAGACTCACACACACACGCACGCCCATGAAAACATACCCTTCTTGACGAAGGCAATTATCTACAACATCCGTTAACCGAAGCACGGACACGCAGTATCTAAAGGAAAATATTAAACCATAGATTTATTACCCTTCATCTGCAAGTTCGGCGCGAACGACGGCCCATGGAATGACGAATAGCACGGGGAAACCTATCAAATAGAATATCAAATAGGTGACAAATGATTTTTAGTAACATTGGTTGATCAAACATTGGAGTTTGACAGAGGTACACGATGGTGAAAATGTAATATATATATCATCTAGATACTGGAGGTAAAATGCAGTTATTTTTTGGTAGTTATATTCCCAAAGGCTCTTATCTTATAACTGTTCAAGCAGTTTTATGTCTTTTGTTACTTTTTAGAAGTACTTCAATATCATGCTCAAATGAAGGCGGCTTTGATTTTTGTATCAGTGTTAACTAATCTTCAAGCAGATCTTATGGTGGCTGCAAAGGCAGTATCGTATTGGCTAGGTAGTATCCATTTGCCAGGCAGTTACAATTACTACTTGGAGTGACAAACGGTAACTGCCTGGCAAATGGATACTGCCTGGCAAACTTGATACTGTCTTTGCAGCCACCAAAAGACCTACTTGGAAATTAAGTGTGAACAGCAATAAACGCAACACAGACTGTAAAGTCTACACGTTTGTATCAAAGCTGGATTAATAGAATAAGTTGTTTTTCGAAGAAGGTGAACTCACCCCATCCGATGGCCACGAACCACTTGAGAACTTTTCTCTCCGTAAATACGGAGAAAAAGATGAGGTTGTGAAGATACAGTCCCTCCACCATGATCCAGAAGTAGTTGGTGGCCATGAAGTACATGAAGATGGTCGTAATGATCTTACAGCCAGGCTGTATGATAAAGAACATAAAAATATAACGCCACTAGAAAGGTAACATTTGCAAACAAATGCATAATGTTTACCTTCACATGGTCTAGCCTAACAAACTACTGCTCTGTTTGTTCTTATTCAAAGTTTAAACACATTTATTTACATATATGTAGTGACCAGGTTCTCCAACCATGCTCCAACTCTGTCCTGCTACATAATGTAACCCAACACCATAGGGTGTCTGCTACAGCACCAGTTACCATGGTGACAGACGTCTGGTCTAGTGCATTGACCTTATTTTATACAAATAAGGTCAATGCACTAGGCATTGACCTTATTTGTTTGGAACCGAAGAAGAAGAAACAGAGCAAAAACAATATGTTTTCCTTCTTCGAAGGTAAACATAACAAATCAACTCAGCTGATACCATTCTTCAAAATGGCTAAAACGCTCAGAAACAAATGTCTATAATAGGGTGGAACATGAATGATATTCAACTTTTGAAATAATAGTGTTATATGAATACATAAATATCATAACCTTGTTTTGAGAGATTCATTAAAGGAGCTAAGTATTGAGGAGTAACTTGATATAAGTAGATAGCTAGAACTAAACACAAGAAGTCACGCCGACGACGAACTTCAACGCTTAATAGGTAATCGTAAACAGAATCGTTATTGAGATCTGCCATTTTTTTGCCATGATTCATTAAGGTTTTTTTCATTGTCAGCTTGCATTTACATTCTACAGGAAAGCTTATGAAAACAACTTGTGCTTACAGAGTTTTACACATACACTATTTAAAGAATTCTCATTCTTTTACCATATTCAAAGCTTTTTGCGTGTAATAGCCTGCAATTTGTGGCAATGTCTTGCTCCAGTATGCAGTGCTTTAAGCGCCGGAAACGTCCAATCAGCAATCACAAAATGGAGATTCTGCTTCGGTGACGCACAATGATAAATTATATACTTAAAATGCATGCTTTTTTCTTATTATTGAAGATAAGTATTTGTCAAAGGCCTGTGTCAAATTCCTATAGGTTCTAACCGTGAAAACGTAAGAAACTATTCGTATCTAGCTTTTTGGGGTTATGCATAATTCTTTATTGACTCGACAAAAAGTGCAGGGACTTTTGTATGGTCAACTATGACTACGAACAAAACTAAATACATGTATGAATAAAATCATTCTACGTACAGAGTATATGTATGGGGGAAATTACGTACAGAATATATATCAGTGGCAACATAACAGGTTTAACTATTCTCTAACATGCAGTCTCTAAGATTTAAACAGTCTTTAACATATTTTCCTACTTGCACACTATATGGATTGTCCCCAATTAAAATGTACTTGAATTTATTTATAGGATCTAATGTAATGAAATTAGTTAAACAAGTGGAAAGAAAGGTACACAGCGATAGGCGCTTATCATTGTACAGTGTACAATTCATTATGTATTCCACAAACAAAGTTAAGATGTATGGTTACCGTGCTTCTCTCCACACCCTCAGAATACAGCGCCTTGTCTCGCACCAGCACAAACGTCGCTCTCAGCATGAACGACACAAACAGGTGCATGTGGACATAGTTCCTTGTGCAGTGTAATCTCCTGTAAGAGAAATCGACAGTACACAAGGAAATTGTTACTCAAGCAACTGGGTAGATTTTCGTCGTAACACAGACTGCAAAGTCTACACGTTTTTATCAAAGCTGAATTAATAGAATAGAATTTTAAAATATATCCAGTTGCTTGTAATGAAGAACAATTTTGTTGTGTATATCATTACTTGGATGTCTAACCATCATCGACGAAATTGACATTACTTTGAAGAATAACTCAAACGTAATACTATGTAGTTATATACGAATCATTTGTTAAAGCATTATCACGTTTAGTGGCATGGGAGGAGTCGTAAGATTAGCCAAAGGTATAGTTAACTCACATAGCCTTCAATGATTTGGTAACAACAGTGGAGGCATTAAAAACGGTAGTTTATATGAACACGAGTCGGCAACAGATAGGCAAAAAACACTAGATGACAGAGCAATGATTCATCTATAGTCAGAACTGAACGGGGGGGGGGTTGGCGGGCGTGATTGCCTTCACTGGTGCTTATGCTGAAGCAAAGCTCGAAATGTTTTGCTTCAAATCATCTCGAAGTTGTGTGCTAAGTGCAGAGAAAGAGTTTTGCGAAGTGGCGTGCAATCAAAGCCCTTCCTCTTGACGTCCTCTATACGAGGAGGAGTACGTACCGGATCAAATGGTTAAACATAATTGGACGTTCTTGGAAAAACTGCATAAAACACGCGTCAAAGAAAGCACGGATCTGTTTTGGTTAACATCAATAGTCAAGTCTGGCCTTGATCCAGTCCTGTTTCAACCTCGTTATTTTCAGTGACGCAAATCTCGTGGCGGTTGAAGAATACCCAATAAGGTTGGAGCGTGCTGTGGGTTGAAGAAGAGCTGGAGTTGGCTTCGTGCCAGAGTAGACCTTGAAGGGTCTTACATTTCCTTGCTCAGATTTAACCTCACGACCTCCACGAGGTTTCGCCAATACTAATTAAATGCTCTAGAACAGATCTAATTGTCCGTTCACACAGAACATGTATATCAGACTTACATACGGCTCAGCACGCCAATGTTACACAGGCGTCGACTAACAAGAAAGCCGTGAATTGCAGATGTTTTTCAGCAAGTAATAAACCCTAAACTAAAAGTAAATTAAGATTTTTGTTTGCAACTCTTCGATCTACCTTCACAACCTATATTATTCTAATCCATCAGAGATAGAAATTTTCAGTCAGAATGAGTTTAAATGTCTACGATACTAACATTGCATAGAAGTGTATCATTACCATCCCTCGTCTGGAACATAGATAAATGATATTCACCAAGAAGATGGCAGTTTTTCATAGCTTTCATCTCAACTGTCTCCAAATGAACTGGAAAATTGATGACTTGCTTAGTATCTAGAGGAGTTGTTATTCCACAGGCAGCCTGGGAATTTGTTTTATATCCTCCTCGGAGGCAAAGATTCTTCAGCTGATAAAAGCGATATTGTAGCATCTTTCATCATGCCCGAATGTAATCTGAGAAAGCTTATGCTATTGGCAACGTTGTGTCGCATAGGAAATGTATATATATATATATATTTCAATGTTGAAAAGTAATGATGAAGACAATTACCTAACAGGTGGCAAGTTGGTCTTGTGGGTAGGGTTGTTACTAAAAATCCACATGTTCTGGGTTCGTATCCCTGGCAGGCCCCATTGTTGTGTCCTTGAGAATGGCACTTCCTATTTCCTCACTTGACTCGGGTGTAAATGAGTACCTAGCTTCGTTTAGCTTTAGGGATGGATGTCCTCTCGGATGGGACGTAAAGCAGAAGGTCCCTTTGTTTAAGGAGAGCCACACCTCGAGCACATTAAAGATCCCAATGCACTTATCGAAAAGAGCAGGGGTCCTCGCAGTGTTAGCGGTTCAAACCTTACAGTCTGGTCTCAGGTTTGACATCTTGACGAGGTGATAGTCACCTGTTAAGTCAATCCTTCCAGAATTGGGGTAAATCTTCATTAATGAATAAATAACCGAGATGGAGGGCGGTATAGACTTCCTGGCACTTTTGACCAATTACCAACGTCACGTGTACACAAGGTCACATGACCTCGGTGATTGATGATTGGTTAAATTCAGGACAGTCAAAAAAGCTCATGCGCTCACGTATTATGTTGGAACATAGGTTTATACTATATCAACTACCAACACGGTTGACCTACAATGCTAATATAAAGACGATCGATTGCACTCACTTGAAGTAGATGAGGATGATCAGAGCTATCGTTAGGGATGCCAGAGATAAGGAGTAGCCAACAGTATACATGGTCACGGCGTCTTCCAGGTTGTACTCCTATGATAGCAACAAAAAAAGAGTTCCAGGACCTCATACCATCGCCAAATGATGTTACCCTTTATGACTGTCAAATTATAAATTGATTATACAAACAAGATCCTCATTTCCCACCTACCAAGTTTCATGAAAATCCATCCATACCTTCTTAAGGTTATCGTGCAAAACCACATACACACATACACATATACATACACACACGCACACAAACGCTACCAGAAACATAACATTCTGGCGAAGTTAACAACATTTTGATTTAAGCAAAGTAATAAGAACCAACCTAAAAACTACGAATGTCTTTGTAAACATGTGCACACGTATGAGAAGTAGTTATTCTTTAATTTGTTAGCTATAGAGACCATACTGACTGTGGTGGAAGGTGGAGACATTCTTACAATCCTCTTTATCTAGTTTTGAACACCGACCATTGACTCCAAACAGCCTTTGCGCAATTGAAAAATGTGTTACAAATCTTGTCTCGTGGTTAAGTTACAATCCTTCCCCCCCCCCCCCCACACACACCAAATGGTGTATAGACTATCGCCCATTTCCGTTTCCTTAACCCTTGGGCCACACAGCCTTGGATTAAGATCTATAATTTGTTGCAGACAGAAAGAGGGCTTGACTTTTTAACTTTTGATCCAATCATGTTCCTGCCACACTGGAGTTTAATTACCTCGTCTTCTTCTTCGATCAAGCAGGCCGTATAGTTGACATACGTCTTGTTCGACTTGAAGTTCCACTTCCAAAGACCGGATTCTTCACATACTCTGAACGCCGTTCCTGAAAAAACAGAGATAGTCAAATCACGTGGTTTCATTCCAAAACGTGTTCCAGTCCAAAACATGATTTGGAATACTACCAAATGGAATTCCAAAACGTGGTCCATTCCAACACATGAGTTTCGTATCATATTTGCATTTTTTTCTTGATATCGGTGCTACTTTATATGTTAGCCCTACCTATGACGTCTACAATAAGTTTTACTTGTTAGTGTTGCTGTTATATATCTTATGACTTCTTATTGCTGTTTCTATATCTGTTACTTTGGTTGCCGTGCAGTAGGTATTTCCCTCGGAGTGATAATAATTGCAATTTTCTACTTGTTACCGGCGCTGCTGTATGTGTTAGGTCCGTTGCTCTGTATCAGGTATTTCCCCCAAAGCGATCATAATAAGAAATGCTTTTCCGTTGTTACCATCTCGGTACCAAACTCGATAAGTTTCAATGCTCAAAAAAGTGTTATTTTCTAAAAAATATTCATGCGTTCGAGGCATTAGTCGCGATAATTGCTATAATTCTTTCGTTATATTGTTTTGTACTCGAATATGTCATATTTGTAGTATATTTAAATTAGTCACTAATTGTGCATTTTTTCTTATATCATTTACTTAATAATATGTATATTTTGTATGTTGTGGGGGGACAACTAGAAGAGGTGAGCAATCACCTGTTTTGTCTCCCTTTCCATATTGTTATTGAGACGTTAAATAATGAAATAAAGAAATATGCCGTCTCTCTTGGGTACATTTTGCTCTAACGAACTGTAATGGTTGGAAGAATTGGGCTTGCACAGGATTTGATCATGATTTGTAAGTCTACATACGGATATCTTTAAAGCTTTGCTTACTGTAATTATTATAATACAACAACATGGACACGTCTTATAGATGTTGATGTTTTTTCTTGAGCTTGAAAGGTTACCATTTTCCATGGTGCACTGGTTAGAGATCGCCCAGACACGTTTTTAAATTGTTTTGCCCGTAGAATAATTTTATTCTCTAAGTGACGAAACGGTTTAGTGAATTTGCTGAGTGTTATGACTTAGGGCGTACGTATTAGGTCGAACCTTTCTGCCGGCAAGGTGATTTTATGCACTTAACATACTGCGGTTCTTCCGTTATAATAACTGATTTTATGTATCAATGAATACCACCCCCGAAATTCAATTCCGTTACGATTGAATGAATGCATTGGCGTTGTGCTCTAATCCTAATATGATAGGGTAAAGGTTCAAGTTGTTTTGCAAAAAGAAGTGCGAGAGAAAAGTATTTTGAATTCGTGAAAGTGTCGGTATGATTCATAAACTGTTGGACGTAAGAACTACTTCGTATCTAATACCTGCTCAGAAAAGAACAAGAAATAGTCATGCCTTCAATTACCAGAGTTATGAACCAACGATTGAGGTGTTCAAAAACTAGAACTATCGTAGAGTGGAACTCGCTGCCACAAAGTACAGTAAATGGTTCGTGTTGGTTCGTTTTGGTAGTTTTGATTTCTGCTACTTTAAGACTTTCTTAAATGAAGTCAGAGTTGGGGCCATGTGTGTGTCTGGTGGAAGACTGTTCTAGACAATGGGTCTACGGTCGAGGCATTGATGTAGCCATGCCAATGAACGTTGCTTGAAACGTGCATATGAAATTCAAGTCAGAAACACAGTTTTGTGATGCTAGGCACGGGGTGAGTCGAGCTGATGACAAGGTAGTGCTGCACGTTTCATCGGGTTTATAGCCTAATAGCAAAGTACGGTTGGTCGAGATCATCCCTCCTCCTCACTGAATGCTTTGCCCTTGATCTTGGACCATCACACGGTCTAACTATGAAGAAACTTTACGAGAATTGTGTCTACGTGCTTTCTGAGTGTTTTCAGATGGCGTTATTTTTTATCACTGTCAATCTTTAATTCATAGCCTTCCTGGAACCGGGTACGTTTTATAAGATGCGTGCTTTTTGAGTGTTTTCAGATGACGTTATTTCTTTACCACTGTCAATCTTTAATTCATAGCCTTCCGGGAACTGGGAACGTTTTTGAAAGATGCGTGCTTGTCGGTTGGGAAGTTAATTCCTCCCCCGCGGCAAATATAAAATGGATTAGCTGACTTAAACTGCCCCACGCAGGGTGGCGCACAGGAGAAGACATTCCCGTAATCGGGGACCACCATTTGGTGCAACCCACTCGGGGGGAAATCGCTTCTTTTCCCGTAAACTTCGGATTAATGAATGCGGAGGGCAGGGACAGCCTGTGTGTTTAGGCACTTAAGATGCATTAGGTTCTTCGAGGTTTGACCTCTTTTGAAGATGTGGAGTAGTCAGGGATTATAATCTTGTCCAGGAAATCATCCTCTGATGTAATCACTGCCCACTTCCAGGAAGAGATTACATGCTGAAAATAGCTTCCTTCATTTTCCGCGAAGGAAATGAGTGATGCATCAATTACACTTCCTCCACCTTGCATTGGTCCAAGTCGCCAGGACTCTGGGGCCTTATTAGATCATGTAGAAATGACGGCCGTCTAATTATGGGGGGATGAGGCGTACATGATGAAAATATCACGAAGCAATCTAGGGAAAAGTCAAAGGATATTTGGAAGTGAGAAAGTGGAGGGCAATTGCATAACAATATAATCCATGGAATTATAGTTAGGATGGAGTGAGCACAATGGTATTTACCATGTCAAACTTGAAACTTGCAGCAAAAAGTATGAAATGATTTCTTTACAGGCTTGAAACACCACTGGTGTCAAAATGTTGCCAGGGTTTGTCAATGTTTGAAGTTGGTGATATTCTATAAGCCCGTCACTTTAGCACTGTGCACAGAAGTTTATATCGCCCCCCCCCCGTCTGGGCAAGCGTACGTATTTTCCAATACAGACTTCCTTTTTTTAGTCCTTTCACAAAGTAATCCAAACTAGTTTCTCAATGTTGTTTGTAAACAAAATTACGTAACACAAAGCCATTTTCAGCACAATGCTCAGAAGTTTATATCGCCCTCGTCTTTGCGAGCGTACGTGTTTTCCAATACAGATTGACTTCTTTAGTTCTTTTAAAAGTAATCCAAAGTAATTTCTCAATGTTGTTTGTGTAACGAAATTACATAACACAAAACCATTTAAAATCACGGATAGAAAAGATTGCATACACATGAGAAAGTGTGGCGTGTGTAAAAATGACCCAGTATGTTTTCCTTGACCGTGAAGAAACACGAGTTGACAAGGGAGAGCCCCGTTATGGGCCATTTTCAACGCCCATTAATCTTACCTTGTCGCCACTAATTATACAGACCGCCTCACAACCTTGTATGCTGTCGTGCTTCATTAGCGACATGTACACCAAAATGTAATTTGCAGGACGGCGGCGTATTCTTGATGGATGTGTCGGCTTACAGTGTATTTTGACCAGATGAACACTGGACAAACTTTGGCTCATAAGGCTTTGCGTTGCGTTTGTTTTATCCCCACATGGGAAGCCGTCAGCCTGACAGAATGCCAGCAAATACCGGTGTCGAATGTGCTAAAGAACATGTCATTACTGACAGATAGTAAACAGACTTGTAGTTCGGTTGTACAGCTCGGTTCGGTACTTGTGTACACTGGTTGTAATGTGCCGTCTTGTTGCCTGGGCTTTTTATGTTTACCTTCGCAGAAGTTTTTCTCAGTTTCCTCCTCCTCTTCTTATTATCGTAACATATGGCATAAGGTCAATGACCTGGACCAGGTGGCTATCACCATGGTAACTGGTGCTGAATCAAACACCCTATGTTGTTGGATTACATTATGTAGCAGGACAAAGCTGGGGGGGGGGGTGGTCGCCATATACTAGTTAGAATATGAATGTGTTTGAATGGATTTGCTTTGCAAATGTAACAGTTTACCTTTGTAATTTAATTTTTATTCTGGTTGTATATCAGTTCTGATTCTACCCTGTTTCTAACAGTCACCTAGCCTAAGCCTGCACTAATTCTACAGTTGGTGGCCTGGGCAACTATTGAAAACCAGTCACAGTCAGAACTGATGTTCAGTCAGAAAAAAGCATAGTAAACTCCCAAAAAGCCCAGGTTAGAGCCAGCCAGAATGCCTACTACGTAGGCTACATTTTCTCTCTCATCATCAACACACTAAGAAGACGAAAGTGTAAACCTATCAGTACCTCGTCCTATCGCGGAAAAATGACAGGCATGCTTTGTAGGTAAGTAGCGTCTAGTGAAGGTTGAAGGTTAATCGACCCTCGGGGCCCATTGCTGAATGACATGCCCTCATCAGAGTCAAGGTTACCCAGCCGTCATTCGTCTCTATCCACTCTCTCTATCTGAGCTCATTCCTATGCTGTCTCCGTACAATGGTTTAATCTCAGCCCGCCCGAACGCACAACGCTTTAATCTCATAACCGATATCCAATGCCGTGGGTATGGTTAAAGCCCCTGTCAGACATTTTGTTTCGATTTTTTAAAAGCTGATAGTGTAATGAGGCTTCTTACTGCTAGCTTTTAGAGACAAACACAAAAGGGCGCCCACACTCTTCTCTGAAGTCTGTTTTTCTACGCGAAGCTCAATCATACACTCAATGACATGCAGAATATTTGGTATCCGTAAAGCCCTTGTTACACATTCAGGACCTTCCCGCGTACACGTGAGCTGTCCGACCAGATTTAGGCCACGCCTGCCTTTCTATACAAATCAAATTTGAGTTAAATTTGAGTCAAATTTGAATGCCAACCACGCCCGAACTACTTCCGAACACCAGACCACCATGGCCGAACCTCCTGTCCACACCCGAAAGTTTTAAACATTTTGAAACATTCGGCTGGCGCAGCAGAACAGTTGCCAACCTGGCCGAACACCAGCCAACCACAGCCGACCTTGCTCCCGACCTACTCCTAACCATAGTTTGGGGACTTCGGCTATGTGTGAGAGGGGCTTAAAAGCTATTGCAGCAGAATCCGTCTCTTTTCCCCAAGCCCACTACCACATCTTTAGCAACACAATACAAAAACACTTCTACAAAAGCGCACATTCAGTTTCAAACTCATGAAAAAGGAAACGTCATGTATGATCACCTGATATTGTATCTATGAATCGCAGATGATGTATTACTGTGATCTATGCCGAATAAATTGCTTGGCATTATGATTGATAATGCTATGATAATAAGTTATGATTAATAGCTGCTAAAATTATCCGTGATTAAAAGATTACTTTAAATGCGTACTTAATACCCGTGTCTGAAAGACTTGATTACCACATTCATTATGGATGAATGCATCACCAAAATGTGTTTCATTGAAAGTACCACGTGCTGTTTCGGAAGAGCGACAGTTTGATACCAATGGCGCCAACGGCCTTTGATAACATTGTATACAGATGCGTGTTACAGGAAGGATTCGGTTTCTTCTGTATGTGGTATGCGGTGCATCATTTATTTTAGGCGACGTCTCTGTTTTGTTTTATCCCCTGCAGTGGAATGGATATCCTTGAATGAGCTAGCAAACTTTTTGTAAAGTTAGTGCTTCGCCCTATAGGTGACATTCCGTGGGTCTAGAGGACGGAGATTCTAACCTCGCTTGGGTACGGTGAAAGGGGTGGCATACTACTACTCTACTCTACTCTACTCTACTCTACTCTACTCTACTCTACTCTACTCTACTCTACTTTACTCTACTTAACTCTCCTCTACTCTACTCTACTTTACTCTACTTAACTCTACTTAACTCTACTCTACTCTACTCTACTCTACTCTACTCTACTCTACTCTACTCTACTCTACTCTACTCTACCCTACTCTACTCTACTTTACTCTACTCTACTCTACTCTACTCTACTCTACTCTATTCTACTCCTACCTAAACTGCTCTGTTCTATTCTGCTCTCCTCTCCTCTAAGTTCACAGTCTTAATGCTTCACCTCAGTTGAATGCTGACTTTACACTTAGTGATGTAAGGCAGCACCTTACCGCGATGGTAGAAGGTAGGACATGGCACTTCCACCACACCGACTCCGGCTTCTGCGTAAGGCCAACACGTCAGTCCGTCAAAGGTCGCGTTACAGTACAATCCTGATCCATGGTACAAAGGAGAAAGGGGATGAACGATCAAAGGGGTATTTTGTTACATTTTTGCACCAAAATTGAACTATTTTTAATTTAAAAAAATCTTAATGGGATTTTTATTTACTTCCATTTTTCAACATATTTGTGAATTTACTTCACATTTCTGACATTTATATCTGGCGCTAAAACAGCCCACACGAGGCACATTCATTTTGTGGCACCACCACAAACTACCAGAATGTAAACAAACATGGCTGACAGTTGTTTTTCCAACTTTTAAACACATTCGTAAGACGTCATATTTTGGCACCTCCACTTCCTAAATTGAACTTATTTGCAATGGAGTAGGATGATTCAACTTACTTTGTAACGAAATGACCAGAAAATTAAGTTTTTTTGTGTCATCCTAATGTTACATAACGCAGCTTCAATATATCTAACATGGAGTCATCTGGTTTGACCAAAAATTGTCTTTACAGATGTGAGTCTTTGTGATAACTGAGTCTACAACTGATATCTGATATGTCTATCTAGCATGCCTGTTCTCTGTTCTTCTTGTACGTTCCTCTTGTTTTGTCTAACCACTAAGTGTCGACAGCGTAACGTCATACGTTAAGAGTACCCCTTCATACGACATAGAGTATGTGAGGTTTCTAAAATGTGTTCTTTTCATAGTGTTATGTCTATAAACTCCATTGTCGCAATCACAACAGTGAGATATCTGCAATTCTATCATCTAGGCCGTCAGTGGTATCACTGGTGCCCCTGACCAGAGGATTAAGCTTGTTTTTACATGTGGTCATCTCATAGCATGTACTTTGCAACCGTCTGTGCCCTATGTCAGCACGGCTTTATAGCTTTTACACAAAATCCTTGTCCTACTTTCGGACATGTATGTATATCCATGGCTCCTGAAGGCTTAGAGTAACGTGATGATGCGATAAAATGGGTAAAGCCCCTGTCACACATTCAGAACCTTCCCCCGAACACCAGCCAACCAAGGTTGGCTGAAGTTCGGGAGCGGTCTGACCACGCCTACCTTTCGATATGAATCGAATCTAATTTGAATCGAATTTAAGTTAAATTTGAGTCAAATTTCACTGCTAACCACTGCTGACCTACTCCTGAGCACTAGCCAACCACCAGTCTACCATGGCCAAACTTCCCGTCCACACCTGAATGTTTTCAACATTTGGAAACATTTGGTGCTGGGGCAGCCGAACAGCAGCCGACCTGGCCGAACACCAGCCAACCACAGCCGACCTTGCTCCCGACCTTCTCCTAACCATGGTGGAGGGGGGGGGGGGGGTCAGCAGTGTTCCGAAGGCCATACTCGGCTATGTGTGACAGGGCTTAAATAAAGGATAGAAAAAAGTCAAACTCCTTCCCGACCAGAGGTTGCATAGGATAGCGCCCATCTTCGTTTCAATAGACCCTTAGGCTTCACAACGTTGTGCCATCACTACAACAGGGGGCTAGTCCACTAGCAGTTTTGTGCGCTCAACTACCATACTCTTTTAAGCAGAGAAAGATATCAGTACCATTTTAAAAGTCTTTGGTATGACTACTTTGGGGTTCGATCTCACGACCTACCGAATCTAAGTCGAACACTGTTCTCACTTGGCCATTGCTACGGACAGAACACACATTAAGAATCAGAAAATGAACTCTTCCTACCACTGTCTCCATCGATCCTGAACGTGGCTATGTAGTCGTCACAGTCTTGTTTGGCTTTCGCGAAGGCCTCTTCGAGATCTTTGAGATCACAGTTCGCCTGAAATACAACATGTATTTTGGTCACTATGTGCTCAGCATCATCGTTATTGAAACACATAGAAAACGACACATTCAAATGGATGAAGCAGGTGTTATTGGACCCAGCCATCCATCGATATCTTACCAGACTTAAGCCCCTGTCACACATTCACGACCCTCCCTCGAATCTGTTCCCGAACGCCAGCTGAACAGGTTCGGCTGGCGTTCGGGAGCACTCTGACCAAATTTAGGCCACGCCTACCGTGCTATACGAATCGAAACGAATTTGGGTTAAATTGGAGTTAAATTTGATCCCTACAAACGCCCCGAACACTGCTGACTTACTCCCGGATGGCTGGCTGGTGTTTTGCTGACTTACGGTGGAAAACCAGCCAGATACGATCGAACATCCCGAACGACTCACGAATGTTTTAAACATTTTGAAACATTCGGCTGGCATAGCCGAATCGTAGCCAACCCAGCCGAACGCCAGCCAACCCAGCCGAACGCCAGCCGACTCACTCCTAACCATGGTTGACTCATGGTTGGCGGGCGTTCGGCTAGCGTTCGGGAGGCCAAATTCGTGAATGTGTGACAGGGGCTTTAGACTCAACTTCAGTCAGCTAAACATTTACCTTTTCCAACATCAATGTGTACCCAGTCCTATGTGCAAATGCGGTCAGTCTCTCTAACCAAAACAGCTGTACATTACTTCCTACACTCTCCACTGTACATCAACGAACGACTCGATATGTTATCATCCTTAAACAATATCCTACCATGTGACGTAAATAACGCCACTGGCAACACCCTATGCTCAACTTTCTCTCAGGGGTAGCTCTTTGTCATTTGTCAACAAATGTAAAATATTTGATGTGGTTTTCAACTTTATTTTACAGACAGGTCGTTTTATTTGATTGATATTGAATTTGTACGCCAGCTTATTATGTACTTTCTTTTCTCTTCATTATTGTTAGTACCTTGTTTTTTTGTTATATTTATGTGTGAGAGGAGAGCCCGGGTAACTACGCTTACGTTTTGTCCAATCCTAAAAAAATAAATGTCAATTAAAAAAAACAATAGGTGTTATTGAATGAAGCATCACACATTTTGTTGCCATCATTTACACTTTAGGTCAGCACAATCTAATACCACCCGGGTACCCAGACAAGGTGTCTGTTGTATCAAACGTTTTATGATTACATATTGCAGCCAGCTGTGTGGACTGTCATATCATATCTTCCTCATATTACCCCCTACCATTGATGTACGCAAGAGTAAATTGAAAACGTACGCCTGTTAAGTCGATAGCGCTTTGGGGCATTAGACAGTGCGTGTTTTTGTTAAAATAGATGATTGAAGAAGATTATAATGATAATCTTTAGTGCGAATTCATGCCCTAAGGCTAATTGCAAGTGGATGTGATCTTAACACTCCCTTAAGGTGTTTCTTAATCTACATACATCTAAAGGCACTACTGTACTTTCTCAATAAAGGTATGAGTCACACAGTCACAAGGGGTGTCTGTTAGGCTAAGTTTATGTATTATACATTATGATTACACTTGCGTATAAGAGGGTTATACTGTTTATGAATAAGTTATTTTGTTGTTTTGAAATAGATGCAATTAATGAGATTGAGATGTTGGCCAATGAGAAGAGGAAATCGTAAACAGCCGTTATAGACGTTAGTTGATCGATGGTTGTTTGAATGTTCCTAGTAACTGCCACGGTAATGGCAATGAACAGGAAACACTGTAACTCATACACCTGAGCACATAAAAACAGTTCCCCCCAGGTTCAAAAACAGCTCAGCACACAAAAGGAAGTGAACAAGTGAAAAACAGTAACCCAATCCCGCTTGATAGTCCAAAGTGGGATATTTGAAAAGGGCCCTCTCCTGTACACACCCGCAAGCTGAACAGGGCTAAATATATCACAGTGAGTCGGGCAAAACACTTGGGAGTTGTCGGCGTCGCTTCGCCTAGTAGAGGGCCATCGTAGACTTGCTAACTGTGAACGTGGGACATGTTTTTCACGGAAGCAGAAAGTGAAATCCTGTTAGAGTACAATGGCATCAGCAAGGGATGACGTGCGCAGGCTATTGATCTTTTGCCAGTTCAGGAAACAATTTGTTGGGATTAGATGTGCTTCATACACGTAGTAGATTATAAATATATATTCGGGGTACAACTGATCAAGTGTTTGTCTTTCAAAAACGTGAGACAAGGAAATAGATATGGAAAATGTAGTATTAAAGAGAAACACGTCTGGTCCAAACAAAGTGCTCCCGGAACTGGCAAAATGTCAATTGCATGCCAGCTGCGTCGTACTGCAAAAGGCTTACTCTCAATCTCGTATGCGCATAAATCCCAGAATTGATGTATTCTCAACATCTGTATTTTGACAATCTAGTCATAAACGTTAATTTGAATACTTTTTTTTATGACAGTTGAAGATGTATGTTTACAAAATACGATTTCAAATTTCGGTTTGAAAACATCAGTCACCATATAAACATTTCGACGGCAAAATGGACTGCAAAATTCTTACTATCGATGTACTGTCTGTATTTTGCAAATCTATTTGTAAACATTACTTTTAATACTTTTTATGATAGTTGAAGATCCACGTTTACAACATACTATGTCAAAATTCTGTTTGAAAACATCAGTCACCATAAACATTTGGACAGCAAGCTAGTGCTATTTTCACAGTGCAATAGAATAACAGGTCCCTAAGTACCTTCCATGTTTCTAAAAGCGTTTTTGTTATGTGGCCTGTTTCCCTTTCCTTGACGACGATGCCGCTGTGGCAACAAGATGGGTAGTTTGAGACTATCCAAACTCTGCGGGGTTACTCCCGGTCAATGGGCACAAGACACGTTAAGCCCCTGTCACACATAGCCGAATATGGCCTCCCGACCACTGTCGCCCCCCCCCCCCCCCCAACCATGGTTAGGAGTCGGTCGGAAACAAGGTCGGCTGTGGTTGGCTGGTGTTCGGCCAGCTCGGCTACTGTTCGGCTGCGCCAGCCGAATGTTTCAAAATGTTTAAAACATTCGGGTGTGGACGGGAGGTTCGGCCATTGTTACCTGGTGGTTGGCTGGTGTTCGGAAGTACTAGTAGGTCGGATCGTGGTTGGCAGTGAAATTTGACTCAAATTTAATTCGAGTTGATTCGTATAGAAGGGTAGCCGTGGCCTAAATCTGGTCAGATGGCACCATCCTTGGTTGGTTGGGCTTCGAGAGGAAGGTACCATATGTGTGACAGGGGCTGTAGGAATGGTTACAGGTCACAGAAGACAGACCTCCGATGTCCCATCAACATTACCAAGACGTAAGGTCTATATTTACACGGTATCTGTAATGAGTGAACACTAGTGATAGTATGGGATAGTACAGATCATTAGGTTTACTGCCGTTGTTATTCCGCAAAGCGCCGATGCATCCCATCAAGTATTATCACCTGTTATCATAATAGATGACCACAGCAGTGGAACGAATTGAGGTACGAAAAGATATAGTTTTAATGTTGATAACGTTATCTTTTTGTGATATACAATTTTGGCAATATTGTTGGCGTTTAGAAATGGAAATGCAATTCTCAGCAATTGGTAAATGATGTGATTATATTATGATTGACCGGCGTTTTTAGAACCACTTGTACGCAATAGGGTCTAATTGGAATGGCAAGTCAATCACGTTATTGTGATGGCTTGTTCTCTGCTAAATTTATCATTGACTTATATTATTACTGTCATTACCTACAAATGACAGGGATTGTTTTATGCACTGCACATTAACGTCTCTTTTTATTTTTCTTGGTAAGGACTGTATTGGGTGAAAAATAAAGGATGTTTTATTACGACTAGAATTAATGTATATGTAGGCTTCTTTGTCTTCTAGATATCGTATGAACACGTGTATGTTACCGGGTGTACGGTATATACCCCTTTCTTGTATACGTATTATTTTTGTGCATATTTGTCCCATGTCGTATGTTGTCGCTGCATTCCAAAACGTGTTATACCAAAACATGATTTGGAATAGAACCAAAACACGTGGTTACGAAACTCATGTTTTGAAATATGTTACGTTTTAGAATACAAAATGCATTTCACTTCGTGTTATTCCAAAACGCGTTTTGGAATGGACCACGTTTTAGAATATAAATGCATTCCACTTCGTAGTATTTTAAATCATGGGACATGTTTTGGAATGCAACAGTTGTATATTCCATTCAGTGGTGCCGCTAATTCAAGCGTATCTCTCGAGTACTGCAACGCTGAATACATCTTCCTTTGAATGTTTCAATTCCATAAAAAAGCTTTGGATGATGAACGGAGGTTTACAGTATGTGATCTATCACTGATCATTACTAGATAATGACTCCCCGTATCTGCAATTTCAAGTCTGACTCAAACACCACTAGGGATTGGTTTGATTACATTTCCTGTCAGAAATCTACACGGCAGGATTAATCTAAATGCCATGCTGTCTCGGTTGTCGGTGCATCCATAAGTCTGAAATACCAGACTTAAACGTTAAGAAGAACTAATTCTTCTATAAGGTGGTAGACTAAAAGAAAGTGTAACAAAACTTCTGAGACCTCATACCTCCATGAAATATTTTGACCTTTGTATTCGTAAGACCTACCAACATACCAAATATCATAACAATCCATAAAGGCTTTCTTAAGTTATGTTGATCACAAATATGCGGAAACACACACACACACACACACACACACACACACACACACACACACACACACACACACACACACACACACACACACAAACACACACAGACCAAAAACAATACCTCAATTTTTCATTGAGGTAATGAAAGCCAAGGAAACCTTTTCAGTGTATCCACTAAGAAAGAGTTGCGTCTTCCAAGATGTTAGATGTCTTATATTTGCTTTACAGATGATGGAACACTGACGGTATCTTTAAAATTATAAGGAAATGTCGTAGCCAAAATCCTAAATAAGTTTTCTAATGTCATTGATTTGATTAAAATGTTCATCTTCTTATACCTAGATTCCAGAAGTTTGAAAAGTTCATCTTGTTTTCCTATTTCACAGTATTACACCATCCTTAAACTTCTGACACACCCATTCATTCTAACAGTTTTTAAGGCGATGTGTGATACTATGTAATTAAGGTTGCGTTCTTTAAGAGTGAATGGATTAAAGAGAATATGAAGAATATATCCCTATATGTGCCATGAAGATTAATTGGGAGAATGTTAAGTAACGTAACACTATATTACATTACTACGTGTGTGGGTTATGTATGACAACATTACACACAAATTGGTGGAACCGTATCGTGTATATTATGTTCGGAAACTAGTGCCATTGTGATTGGACACCCACAGCTAAGATAAAAGATGTTATTCATTGCAAATGTAATTTGTAAGTGCAGAACCTCACATAATCAAGTCTACCATGCAAATCGATGTTGGTAGATTGATAAATACGTGGACAATTGACCGGACGTATGGCCCCTAGAACGCTCCATTGTTGAGAAGTCAGTTTAATGCTTTAGAGAATTCTATTTTATATCATCTCATTTCATATATTCTTTAGTCTAATTATTCGACCGTTGGAGCAGAATTGTGGTCTGTATTCTTTTTTTTTAGATGACCAGGGAGCGCAGTTAGAATTCCATTGATGAACCCAACAGTTACACCTATGTTTCTTTCTCCAACTGTTTTGTCGGTTTAGACTAGTCGACTGCGTGCGGATTGAAAACAGGTACTTCAAAGTCATGCTCTAATTCTACTCCCCTTTTTCGCTGTTTAGCAATTTCACGACTGTGTGCTCTTGAATGAGAAGTGGGCCTTTCCCATTCCTTAGAAGACTAATGGAGTACATACATGCGGGTGCGGCTGAGTAAGTAAAAATTTGTGGACACCAGCAGAATACTACCAGCCAAAGAGACTGGATGCTTTTGTGTGAGGAAGATCTTAGGCATTAGATGGGATGACTTCATACCCTACACAGATATATGAGCCAGAGCTAACCAACAACCTGGATCCACAATACTCCGCAAAAAGCTTTTGAGCTGGCTAGGGAATGCTACAAGACTTCCATCAGCAAGACTAGCAAAGGGAGTCTTAAACTGGGACCCAGAGAGGGACCTACAAACATTTAACCTGGTCCGGAAGGATGCAGAGAGACAGGCCGTTGACCGAACATACTGGATGCTCTGATTGCCTCATGTGTGGGAAGACACGGGGGCCCCTAAGTCTAAGTCTTAGTCTAAGTAGAAGATCACTCAACACAATAAAGGGGCTGTGGGAAAAGGAAGCGTGCTGACGTCAATATCATAAGAAGCTTGCCTACAATCCGTTATTTAATAGCACTTCAGGTAGTGTCATTCTTAAGGTTAGCCCACTCTTTAACTTTAATTGTGATAAGTTGAAGTGGGCAGCAATATCTGACGGGGTGGGGGGGGGGGGGGTGGCTCTTAGTTTGTGTCTTGCCAGATGTAAGAAATTGGTGATAAGGTAGCGGCGTTGTGGACCGATCATATTGATGATATAATAATATGAATTTGGGTTGTTGTAATCGGTATACTTAAGATTTTAAAACTTTGTAGCGTTCAATTTTAGTCTGTGCAATTGTAAGTAAGTTTAGTTTATTCCAAAGAACGACATCGTCCTCCAAAGATAAACAATTCACTCTTGACCTCTACTCATTTGAGTGTTGGATCTTGTTATTTGAACTATAAAACGATTTCCTCTTCAAATGATAAGTGGATTATGGAACCAATTTAAATTTTCTGATAAAAAAGATGCTTTGATTCCCTCTTGTCTTTTAAATTTATCTATTTATCTGACTCAGACATTTAGATCACTACGTCTGCACCCGTGGGTTTTTCACAACATATCACCAAGTAGCTACTGATAGTTTCAGACTTATGCGATTTCCTTTGCTTCCGTTATCTCCTCAGACAGAAGGCATTGTAAATAAGTTCATTATCTGGACCAGACGATTGTCTGATGAGTGGTTTTACTTGTCTGTACTCCCGAGCGACCAGTTGGATCCGGATAATACTTCATCGACTCTAATGCGTTCATCTTCGAAGCTGCAATCGGGAAATGTGATTTCCGTGTGTGAGTACTGCCAGGTATCCTTCCCCATGGACATCAATTTCATGTCACCATGGAAACTCATGCAATATTCTATGAATCAGCGTCCTGGGTGATATCGCCTGAAGATTTGGCGCCTCGCACGAAATAAATGTTCGAATCGAGATACGCCATGAATGAAATACATTAATTTTCACTAGCTGTAGCCTCTAAGGCATTATGTCGTTGATCAACAGATAAAGTAGGGATGCAGGAAATGCGTTTGTCATTTACGCGTTTGTATCGGCTTTGTACATAGTTACAGCGTAGGAGGTAAGTCCTTAACAATATTACTGGATTTATTTGTAATATGCGGATATCAGACAAAAGACGAGCAATGCACCAGGCCAAAAGCTGCAGTAAACGAGCTGCCAACACAACTTTTGGGCTACTAGACAAGCATATAAAACAACAAGAGCCGCTACATTTAT
Source organism: Branchiostoma floridae x Branchiostoma japonicum (assembly GCA_013266295.2). Lineage (NCBI taxonomy): Eukaryota > Metazoa > Chordata > Leptocardii > Amphioxiformes > Branchiostomatidae > Branchiostoma > Branchiostoma floridae x Branchiostoma japonicum. Next base: position 3,482,594 of record CM023835.1, on the reverse strand, counting down.
AACCTTACGGGGTGGTTGCCCTTTCTTTCTGTTTTCTTCTTTGTTTTATTAATGATCTACAAGTTCTCTCATATAACTTTTAGTATCGTTTCAACTAAGTGTGAGAATTAATGAAATTTTTCCTTGCGTTATTAATTTGAATTAATAACTTGATTACTTTTAATTATTCTTATGGAGAAAGTATGTTGTATAGGAAAAGATATGGTCTGCAACAGGCAAAATTTTGATGCAACGTTGACCAAACGTCCAACGAAAAATGTGACAAATCAGGCTTTTGCGCAGGCGCAGTACGTTCTGCCGACGTGCTTTATAGCCCGTAGGTGGTCTATTAGCCGGGGAGTTGAGTTTGCCATCATACCCAAGAACGACTGATCTTGACCTTGAGAGAATACTTCCCGACTGACTCCCTCCTATTGTACGCCAGATTCTGTCTACTCTGACTTTGCTTTGTTCTATCCCAGAGGAGGGAAGAGTAGTGACACTCTGATGTGTTTACCACCAGATGAATACACCATAGCAGAGATAACAGTCACTTTAGCTGACATTCAGGTTCCATCAGTGTAGATAAGCGGTTTTAGCTTCACGAGGGTCTGTATGTCTTTTTCCATGAGGCGTAGCTTGTCAATTTAGTTCACCGTTAATCGTAGCCGGTCGCTTTAAGAGGCATTATGTAACATTTTTGCACTAAAAATTGACATATTTTAATTGAAAAAAATCTTCATATAACTGTCATTTACTTCCACTTTTCAACATATTTGTGCAATTATCTCACATTTCTGTCATTCATGGTTGGCACTAAAACAGCCCCCAAAAGGCCCACTCAGTTTGTGGCACCACCGCAAAATACCAGAATGTAAACAAACATGGCTGACAGCTGTGTTTACAACTTTTCAACACACTCGTAAGGCGTCATATATATTTTGGCACCTTCACTTCTTGAATGACACTTATTTGCAATGGAGTATGATTGATTTAACTTACTTTGTAAAGAAATGACCAGAAAATTGACTTTTGTATCGTCCTAATGTTACATAATGCAGCTTTAAGCGTTTCCAGGATCCCGCCAAGCAGACCCTCCTTCATTCCACAGACGGTCCAACAGGTGTGATGTGTAGAGAGTAGTAGGGAATAGACGTCATGAATGATAGATGATGGAGGCAGACTGTGTGATATGACGCACCTGTGCAGAGACCATTAGCGCAGAGGCGCTTGGGGGATTGGGCGTACTGATCATCGGGGAATGGCGGTGAAGTTTTCCTAAAGCCTGCTAGCTTACAACTTTTGCAGTTTTTTAATCTACTTTCGCCTATAACTTGGTTGGAAAGTCCATTTCTGTTGGTTGGTAGATATAATTCTGAAGCAGGTTTAAACCATATATTACCAATCATCTGATACGTCTAATATACTCGGCTTCCTCTCGTTTCTTGGTAATTTTATAAATGTAGGTGGCTGTATGATTAGTTAGAGTTAGGTTTATCAAAAAAAAAAAAAAGGCTGTATAAGGAATATACAGGTATCTGAAGTCTGTGCTTCTATCGCTATCATACAAAGGACGTACAGGTGACCGGGTGGGCAGAGGATCATAATTTGCATATGTTTGTGGCATCCCCCGTCTCATACTAGTAAGGGGTGGTTGTAGGACGCTATTTCTTGAATGCAACTCTCTTAATGCAACTTTCTAATAAATGTATAAGGTGTGTGTCTCCTACGTACGTAGGCCCTTAAGGTCAATATTAGCATTTGGCATTTGTGTATATGATTGAATTGCTGTATGTTGACGACGTATAGACGACTTCAATTATTTTCAATTCCATCGGATGTCACCCCTGTTACTAGCTAGACAAAAAGTCTATGTCTAATTGAGTTGCTGTATGTTAACGACTGACAGAAGAAATCCATTATGTTCAATTCCGTTTAATCTTATCAGTAGCTAGCAGGCGGAAAAACAGGTCTACGTCTAGCTGAATTTCCCCGTATAGCCACTGTCTCACATAGCTAAATATGGCCTCGCGAACACTGTCGAAAGTCCCCCTACCATGGTTAGGAGTAGGTCGGGAGCAAGGTCGGCTGTGGTCGGCTGGTGTTCGGTCTATCTGGTCGGCTACTGTCCGGCTGCGCCAGCCGAATGTTTCAAAATGTTTAAAACATTCGGGTGTGGACGGGAGGTTCAGCCATGGTTAGCTGGTGGCTGGTTGGTGTTGCGACCATAGGACTGTAAGCTTTGAACCACTCACACTGGTAAGGACACATACACTTTTTGATACGTATGGCGGGTTCTTTACCGTGCTCTATGTGTAGCTCTCCTCAAACACGAGACCTCCATTTAACGTCCCACACAAGAGATGTCCCTAACCAAAGCTAGGTACTCATTTCCACCTGAGTGAAGTGGTGAAAGTCATGTAAAGTGCCTTTCCCAAGGGCACAACGTCGGGGCATGTCAGGGATTCGAACCCAGTACCCCTGGACCAAACACCCTAACCATAACACCACATGACGCCGCATTATGTCAGTCCTCATGCATGACATAATTGAAGGACATGAAGAGGATAGGATGACACAAGAATGTGCTGTACCCCGAGGTGTGCCGCCATGTTGTCAGCACATGACATGGGCACTGATCTCACCCTTCCGTTTCAATAGACGCCGTTTGTCCAGACAAGATACCTATCTGACTGGACATTCGTACGGCCAGCTCATGTTTCAAGGCTTGCATTGTTTTCTTTAGTGCCGCATCGTACGCGTGTTGTTATTGTGTCTTAAACTGGGCTAAGTGTGACATGGACACGTAGGCACACCTGTCCTCTATTGTCCTTGGGAACTAAGGATAGGTATATATTTTTATATAAAAAGAACGATTTTTTATCTTCAGCTACAATAATTTATTATGACATTTGACAACCCCTGCATGGTATACATAGGAAAATATATTTAAAGATTTCTAGACGTCAGAAATTCCTATAATGATTGTAAAAGCCTTTTCCCATCCCATACTATATTCTACATACTACATACTACACTCTTGTATTAGGTAGATTAGCCTTGTGGAACTGTAGTTATGTACCAGTAGATGCCATACCTACAATTGATTGCACTTTTTCTTGATTTTAAACCTCTTTGTTTAAACCCAATGTCTAAAACTTGTTCTGAAGCTAGCTAATCATTTGTCGAAATCTGCGACTATTTGCCAAAATTTGGGAAATAGACGTGCGATCCGTACCTCATTAGCTTTGATTAGCTGTTAGTGTCATTAGCGTGCTTTATAATTAGGTACTTCTTCTTCCGTAGTGCTTGAGATGAAGCATAATGAAGTATAATTTTCGACAGCTGATAGTGTAATGAGGCTTCTTAACGGCTCGCTGTTAGAGCCAAGCACAAAAGAGCACCCATACTCTTCTCTTAAGTCTGTTTTTTCATGTGAAGCTCCCTCATACACTCAATGAATATTCAGTATCCGTAAAGCCCCTGTCAAACATTCAGAACCTTCCCCCGAACACCAGTCGACCAAGGTTGGCTGAAGTTCGGGTGCAGTCTGACCAGATATAGGCCCCGCCTACCTTTCTATACGAATCGAATTTCAGTTAAATTTGAGTCAAATTTGACCCCCGAACACTGATTATCTACTCTCGAACATGTACACCAGCCAGCTATTGTCGAACCTTCCGTCCACGCATTCGGCTGGCGCATCCGAACAGAAGCCGACCTCCCAGAACACCAGCCAACCACAGCCGACCTTGCTCCCGACCTACTCCAAACCATGGTTTGTTGAAGTTCAACAGTGTTCCGGAGCCCATATTCGGCTATGCGTGACAGGGGCTAAAAGCACGCGTCCTCGACATTGTACAGGCCATAAAAAGCTTTATATCATACCCGGGCGGCGTAACAGTGCTCCCGGCCGTGTTGTATTCTCCCGTACGACCGGATGTATAAAACGGGCATCCATAGAACATTCAAACGCGCTTCGCTTGCGCCGCTACAAAAATTAGAACATTCGAACGCGTTTCGCCCCAACCGTGTACGCCGCTTTCGAACATTCGAATACAGGATTCAGACGTTGGAATTGATGTTGCTGCAGTTTTTTGGGCCAGCGACACCAAATTTTCGCTCATTTCGCCTTGAAAGACGTGTTTTCTAAGGTGGGTATGATATAAATAGCATACAACACGGTGTATTCCGCATCGCCCTCGGTCTCGGCCCTCCCGCGCGTCGGATCGCCCTCCGGCCTTCGGCCGTCGGGCGATCCGACGCGCGGTCGGGCCGATACCTCGGGCAATACGGAATACACCGTGTTGTATGCTCTATTTCTAACAAAAGACGATAGTCAACCAAGATCTCAACACGGCAGGAGCGTTTCCCACTTCGCTTTGTACATCAACCGGCGTTTGGACTAACCCCTGGAGCCCTTCTTAAGAACCTAAGGCTTGACACTAAGGGTCCTTGAAAGGAGCTGATTTATGAGATCAGGTGTGTAAGGTGCTACTTGTTGCGAAAAGGAATGTCCTCAGAGAACCTGGAATCCCAAATATATCAATTTTTTTTTTGTTACAGTTGGGAAACACCTAGCGTACCTCCAGTTCACACTGTGCCTAAGTTTTTAGTAGGTGTAGAAGGCACGTAGTTTTAGGCTACAATCTCTCCATGTATCTAACGCAAAAGAAAGTTAAATAAGGTCAAGGCACTGTAGGGATAGTACATAGTGTAGAATTGATCATGCACGTTAATGGCATTATGCAGGCATAGCCCTATTCCAGCAACCCTAAAACAATGGAACACCCTGTGATTAATGGTAACTAGTGAAACATTATTCGGCTGGAGCAGCCGAACAGTAGCCGACCCTGCCGAACACCAGCCAACCACGGCCAAACCTGCTCCCGACCTACTCCTAACCATGGTCGGGGGAGTTCGGCAGTGTTCGGGAGGCCAGGGGCTTTAACGTCGTCAGACAAACCTAACGAAACTACGTTAAGAAGGCTTTACATTACATATTGTCGTTATGTACGAAGGCCCACAATGACACTACACGACACCCCTCTCACAGCCCCGACAGAGAGAGCACAGTGAAAGGTTATACCTGCGCGACACCTCTTCCAAAGCCCGGCGAGAGAGCTGGTATTTCCCTTCGGAGCACTCTTTCTCTGGAGCTCCGGGCTTTGGAAAAGGTTTCGCGCAGTGTCGTTGTGGGCCTTCGTAGTAATGGGACAGGTTAGACCAAAGCCTTTGTCAACCATCGTCAAAATCATGAGTAGATTAAGCCACGAAGGACTCATTTGCATGTCGTTGCTAAACTGTGCCAGAGGACCATTTGATGCCATTTCAGCGTTACTGTCTTGGCTTGTCTCACCCTTAATTGCGCTAACGTTTTAACTTGGTATGTATGCGTGCCAGGGCCAAGTCTCTTTCCACGCTAAGTATAAGATGGCTACACTCAAGGCTTGTTTTTTAAGAGGCGCCAAAGCTGTCTCGCCAAATCTTTAGATTACTACTGAAGCTTTTAGTGGAAACCTTACTAGATGAAAGAAGTCGTTTATGGGCCATGATGTTGAAAGAAGAGGTAGCAAGATGGTAAAACAATTCTATTGCCGGCCTGTACATGTACAGCCGGAACCAGACCAGAGCAAATTTCCATCCATAGGTTCCTATCTAACATTGCTGTGGAAGACCACCATAAATAGTGTTGATAGTGGCATGTTGTGTGCAGGATATGTAAAACAATTACAGAAGCAGAATCTTCACTTCACACAGTCAAAACTCCATGCATCAGCAAGTGCAGAGTATATTCTGAGTGGTATTTCATCTTTTATTTATTTATGAAGATTTACCACATTACCATGGAAGGATTGACACAACAGATGACTATCACCTCTACAAGATGTCAAACCTGAGACCAGACTGTAAGGATTGAACCACTCACACCAGGAGGTAGCCCAACCCTTTTCGATAAGTGTGGTGGGTTTCTTTAACGTGCTCGAGGTGTGAATCTCCTCAAACACGGGACTTTCGGCTTTATGTCCAATCCGAGAGGACGTCCCTAACCGAAGCTGGGTACTCATTTTCACCTGAGTCAAGTGAGGATATGGGTGTTAAGTGCCTTTTCCAATGACATAACAGTGGGACCTGCCATGGATTCGACTCAGAGCCTTCAGATTCTGAGGCAATGCCTCTAACCACAAAGCCACCTTGCCACCTTCTTGATTATGGTCGAAATAGCTATAAAGAAGCTTCAAGAAACCTTTCTGTTGAGTGTCGAGGCTGTTAAGTGTCGTTAATCTAGTGAAAAAGACGCCGGCTAAGTGAAAATTTCGTCCTTGACGCAAGCAATCGAACCTTGACACTTACAGGAGACAAACCTTGGCCATTAAAAGCATTAAGCCTCACGCAGATACAACGTGTTCTCTGTTTGATTTTTTACCTTGTGACATCATAGAGCTTCCCATGGCAATACCTTCTGACATCATAGAGCAACCAACCGAAACAGAACAGAGTTCTAAGTGGATATCATAAAGCCCCTGGGCTTGGTTACGGGAGTACATACGGGATAGGAGATGGTGGGGATAGTCTTAGGGGATTCCAGCCTTCCTACGTAAAGCAACGAGCCGTGTCCATTGGCAAGTACTGACTTTACATGTAGCTAACATTCAGGTACTGAATGAGGTAGAAAACTTCAGCTTTTTCTTTCAAGACCATAAAAATATCAATAACGTTTTCCAACGCTGCAATGAAAAGCTTCATTTAAAGTAGCAATCTAGTCGTTAAAGCTGCATTATGTAACAATAAGACGATACTAAAAGTAAATTTTCTGTTCATTTATTTACAAAGTAAGTTGAATCAACCCTACTCCATTGCAAATAAGTGCCATTCAGGAAGTGGAGGTGCCAGTGTGTTTAAAAGCTGGAAACACAGCTGTTACCCATGTTTGTTTATATTTTGGTATTTTGTAGTGGTGCCACAAAATAAGTGCGCCTCGTTTGGACCAACTATAAATGTCAGAAATGCGAGATAATTGCAAAAACATGTTGAAAAGTGCAAGTAAATGACAATCACATGAAGATTTTTTTAATTAAAATATTTCAATTTTTGCTGCAAAAAGGGTACGTAATGCCCCTTTAAGGTACACCTATGTCCATACCTGCCAGCGAAGGTTTCTGAGTGTTTCTATTAAAGCTGGTACAGTCTAAGCTTTTCTTCACGATGGCCATGGCTAAACTGCGCTTATAGGATCAACTGGGCTTAAGCGCTTAAGATGAAATCAACGCAGTCTACTGGTATATCGATCGCAACCGGATGGTGCCATCTTTGTATTGAAAATGTCTAAAAATGTCTAAAAAGGTCTAAAAATGTATGACAATGTATGAAAATGTATGAAAATGTATAAAAATGTATAATATGTATTAAAATGTATAAAAATGTATGAAAATGTATAAAATGTATAAACGTGTGAAACTATAAAAATGTATAAAAACAACGTCCTCTTCTTTTGACATACCTATGCTTTCTCAACATCACAATATGTAAATTTTAAGGGACGTTCCATTGCACTGAATACCATTTGGTGAATTCTAGCTTATTTTTAGTGTCTCTTCAACAGTTCTGGATACGTACGTCTAGTTTGAAACCTCGGTAGAAAAGCAACACGTTAAAGAAGCGTTCTCTGCTCTGGATTTTGAAATATTTAAAGCTGCACTATGTAACATTAGGACGATTCAAAAACGTAAATTTTCTGGTCCTTTCTTTACAAAGTAAGTTGAATCAACCCTACTCCATTGCAAATAAGTACCATTCAGGAAGTTGAGGTGCCAAAATATTACACCATTTGAGTGTGTTTAAACGTTGGAAACACAGCTGTCAGCCATGTTTGTTTACATTCTGGTAGTTTGTGGTTTTGTGGTGGTGCCACAAACTGAGTGCCCCTCTTGCAGACTGTTTTAGCGCCAACCATAAATGTCAGTAATGTGAGATAATTGCGCAAATATCTTGAAAAGTGGAAGTAAATTACAATCACAAGAATTTTTTTCAATTAAAACATTTAATTTTTTTGTGCAAAAAATGTTTTACCCCTTTAACTCGAGGTACCTTTGTGTCCTTGGCAGACATAATAACGTTAAGCCATGTTAGGCTAAGGGGATTTAGGTACTGGTCTCAAAGTCCGAAGCGCTGAAGAAAAGTATCAAGTTTCTCATATTTGTTATTTCGACGTTAACATCATGTTTGGGATCCTTGTTTAAACAAATAGAACGGAGAATACACAAGAGGGGTCTAATGTTTTAATCATAAGGATAAACTGAAATGTCCCCGTTTGAAGAGTGATGCTGTCAAACTAATGAAACAAATTGCAGCTGCCCGGGTGTTTGGCGTCTTACTTAACTCAAGCTGACAGATTCAGGTTGTGGGTGAAATTTGACGCCTTGGTGGTGTGGTGTGGATGGAATGTCCGCTATCATTCTATAGGTCTCAGTGTAAGATTCGGTAGTTAAAATTAAAGGCAATGTCAGGGCGGCAAAAAAAAAAAAAAAACAAATTCTGGATGAGGCAATCTGATATTGACATTTACTGCCATTTCTTAGGACATTTGCATCATCATTTCATACTTGAAGCGTTAGAAATAGCCCCAAAACAAGCTACAAGCTCAATTTGCACTATTTTCTGATTGGCCAAGTTTCTGATCGCACGCGCTTCTGTGACCGTTCCCTCTTAAAAAAACGCCGACCGCACCGTGAACGCCCGCAATAAAGGAGGCTAAGAAAGTCCCAACTTTCTCTGCTGCCTAGGTGCAACGTTGTTTAGTATAAGCCCCATTGCGCGTGGCTAATGCCCAAAAGAACGGAACTTCGTCATCTGTGACGCACTAAGTACAACAGGACTCAAGGAGCTGTGTCGAAAAGGGTCCGCTATCTCAAAGTGGTTTTAAAATCCGCACTTCTCACTTTCTCGGAGCTGTTCCAAGAAGTGTCAACACGTAGTAGTCGGGCTGCTGACGTGCTTTGCTGATGCGGTTACGTTTGTCGTACGATTGTCGTACGATCGCAAACTGAGGACATTCTTAGAATAGTCGTGCGTGTTGATGTGTCGTGCAGAATTCAGCTGTATGTTTATGATATGGAAAAGGCTTTTCTTGGCATCTTGTTCTATCGTAACATGATTGAGAATTCTACGACAATCGTACAACGGACTACGACAATTTTAGAAAAGCGCTGTCGGAAACTGTGCCACCTAGCTGTACATGAATAATGTAAGGTGAACCTTTCTCATAGAGAGTTTCAATAGGCGTTTGTTGGCGAAGGCTCTTCAACGCGATCGATGCTGACTACTCAATGGTACTTATATATGCAAACGTGCGGTGGTTAGGGAAACTTGTACGTCAAAATAAATGACATACATTTCTAACCTTCCAATACAAACAACACATGTAGAACTCGGCCACTTAAGTTAAAGGAAGTATTTGTTTCTCCACGGCATTTATTGTTTTGTTTTTTCTAATCAGGGAATGGGGGGGGGGTCCTTGACCTTTCCTATAATATTTCAAATTTGAAGAATATTACGTTAGATTATAGATTATAGCAAATTAAATGGACGTAAAGGACTTTATGTTATAGGGGCTCGATTTAGCTTCTAGTTTTACAAATATGCTTGACAAAGATAGCATGAAAAAGGCAACCAAGGTGATTTCAGTGCAGTAAAATGATTTCAAAGTCAATTTTTTTCTGGTCATTTTTTAAAAGTTGAATCAACCCTATCCCATAGCATACTGATATATCTGTGAGGCAAAAATGCGATGTCGCTGACGGAAAACGGTTGCTTGTTTCGTATCGTAGGCTGGTTCTAGCTATTTATTATTGGTACCAAACAATTAAGGGACTCCTCACGTAGCTTGTTTGACACTTCAAATATGAAATGATGATGAAAATGTGCTAAGAAATGATAGTAAATGTCAATATCAGACTGATTTCCTCATCCAGAATATTTTTTTTAATCAATTTGCCGCATTGGATGTCTCTAACGGCGGATAACAAACAGACACTACAACACTACACACTTTATAATCTCAGGGGACGGTTGGCTGTTATGTTGCCATGCACCGAGACACCACTTAGCATCTCTCCATGTCAGAAGATATTACATTGTCTAACCGCATCACCTCCGCAGAGCGCCAAAGAGGCGGGGTTATCCGCGGATAATTGACCCCAATTCCCTCACCTAAATGCGAAGTAGATCCGTAATTGTCAGAAACGGGGCGTAAACAGGACTTCCGCTAATTCTAGGTAAGGTGGCATTCATTGAGACTGACGTTACGACTATGGCATTGTTCGATATCCTGTTTTTTTTAAAATATAAATACAAATGCATACGGTTAAAAATTCGAACGTATTTGAAATGAATACTTCCGCCCAAATTTGGGGAAATACATGTAACAGGTATAGCTTAGTGTTTTTACGTGTGTTTTGAAAGAATTTTCTAAAGTTTTCTACGTTTTGTAGGAAAACATAAAAATGCCATCAAAGCATAATTAGAGATTAGCTAGAAAAATCACCCCGGCCCCACCGATTATCATTATAATCATTGGAGCCTAGCCTAAAACGCCACACTGTAGATGTATATCGTTAGGCATATCTTTGTAATGATAGCGATATGTGTGGTATTCTTGCGAGTGTGAGTGAACAACACTGCTATTCTTTTCGTTCCCCCACTACGTTTGATAGAAAGACATACCAAATGCTCAAAATTCTTGGAGATTAGAACAAAAATCACCGAAAAGATTAATATTATCAGAGCCTAGCCTAAAATGTATTTTCATATCTTTAGGCATATTTTTGTTAAGATAGCGATAGATAAAAAATGCGAATGCCTCGCTAGAGTGAACAACAAAACACTGCTACCATTTTCGTTTCCCACTATGTTCTATAGAAAGACATACCAAATGCTCAAAATTCTTAGAGATTAGCACGAAAAGATTCATATTTTTAGAGCTTAGCCTAAAACGCATCTTTATATCTTTAGGCATATCTTTGTTAAGATATCGATAGATAAAGAATGCGAATGCCTCGCTACAGTGAGCACCAACACCGCAGCCCTTTTCCCTATGGTTGTTGTCCTATCTTATCTCTTAAGATATCTGAAGAAGCCACCCTCCGGCATGCAGTGTATATATACCACCTTAAGTAATCTGTGTACTCTTGCGGACACACACGTCATAGATACGTTCTGGTACGCTGGATGTTTTGGAAAGGGATCGGTAGAGTCAACTCACGGGCATTCAGCTTAAAAATGGAGTAAACAATCCTAACTGGATTATACCGAGCCGCGGTGTGAGGTGTATAGACTGTGGTACCCAGTCTAGTCGTGTGCCATTCCTAGATATACATTCCATTCCTAGATATTAATAACTTATCTGATAGTGCTCCTGTATATCTATTAGTTAATGGATCACCTTTACTTTCATCTAAAGTGAACTCCCAAATACTCACCCTTACACAGTTATACCTTTCTGAAACTAAGCGATTTAATAATTGATTTATAGTTCTATATTTTTTTTATAATATTTCAATGGCTAAACTCTGTTTTCTTGTTATCTGGATGTTACCCATGTGACTTTGTTTTGTCTTGTGATGTAATTTTTATTTCATGTCCAATGGTGACGTGAATATAAGCATATTGCTTGAATTGTTTTTTTTCCATGTTGAAAAAAAAGGCTAGGGTTAGGATCAGGAACTGTTCTGGATAGACTCCTCCTATTCAGGAACGTAGATTTGCCCCAGGCACGGTTCTGAATACGCGTGGACTATCCAGAACCTTGCCTGAGCATGGCTCTGGATAAAGCACGGTTCTGGACACAACAACTTACTATGGGGTGAGTGTAGTAGGTACTAGTTCTCAACAATAGACGTACCAACGGGGCAAGTTTTTTTTTTCTTTTGATAATCTACGCACGTTCAAAACAGACCCTCCGTTATCTTTAAAAATGTATTTTGTAATTTTGATATCAGGACTCGCGTTGGTGACGCTGAATACGTGAAAAGGATTAATGGAACGTTTGCCGTAACCTGTCACTCGAAATCGTTATCTACATGTACGTGCTGAAAAATATTGCCCCTCCCATTTCTGTAGCTTAAAGGCATCCAGTGCAATTTCTGGGCGGTAAAACAACAACAAAAAATATTCTGGATGGGGACATCTGTCTGATATTGACATTTATTGTCATTTCTTAGCACATTTTTGCCATCATTTCACACTTGAAGCGTTTGAAATAGCCCCAAAACAAGCTACGTGAGGAGTCCCTTTATTTTTTGGGTACCACCAATAAATAGCCAGAACCAGCCTACGATACAAAACAAGCAACCGGTTTCCGTCAGTGACATCGCTTTTTTGCCTCACAGATATCAGTATTGACTCAACTTACTTCATTAAAAGAATGAGTAGAAAATCCAGTTTTACGGCCCTGAAATTACTGTATCACCCCCCCCCTCTCCCGACTGCCTCTACTTGAAAGAACTCACGCAGTGAGCAGCAAAAGTCCGTTTCAGGCTGGCTTGTAGCCAACATGTACACTACCGTCCCTGTTTTCCCCTCATCTTTCAACACCACAGCATACCTCTAACCTTTGTACTGGTCGGGATACTGACCTGACCAATCTGGCACCGTGTCTGACATGGCCACAAAAGCCACAAACGCTACAGTATTTACCTGCACTTGTGTCAGTAGGAGCGAACACGTTTGTTATGCTATTATTTTTGTCAGGTCCACAATGACCTTTACAGAAAAATACCACCACTTACAGACTTTGTTTTCTAACCGCCCTCTCCTAAAATACCCACAGTAAGCGTTTATTCTGCCCTTACAGGATCTTACAGAGATTAGCGTCTACTTCCCAAACATTCGTAACGATACAGTGTGGGGTAGTGTGAAGAAGAAAAACACTGCGGGTGTTTTTTTGGGGTTCGACACTATTTGCCTTTCGCGAGACAAAGATAATGGCCTCCAGAATACCCGCCTTGTTAGCAGAGGTCGCCAAACTGAGAATGGAAAAAGACCAGTGATGTACGACTTCCACACGCATGTTGACGGCTGAAACTATCAACAAGACCTCTCGTGAACAAACTGTGGCTTGATTTTGCCTCTTGTTATGCACACAACATGCTACGCGTGGGCTTGAGTCCTACGGGTCTCCCTAGAAATGTGAAAGAAAGTAAGAAACAACAAAAGAGGGTTTTGTTGACATACCTGTGGTACAGCGAAGAAGGCCAAGGTGGCGAGAAACACCACGGTTGTTCTTGAGGCGGCCATGGATGGTCCGGCTACGATGGTAGGGATCCTTCAGGAAGCTAAGGCTGACGCAGAAGAAGTCTCCCAAGACGTCTTATTTTCTGAGCACGGAGAGATGACACAGCGAAAGTTGTTTTTGAACTTCCTCCAGACGGAATTGAAGCTCTACCCGTGTGGGTGTCGGCTTCACATTGCAGCTTTTAACAAAGTCCCTTGAAGCCGTAGTCGGGAAATTGTAACCGTACTCCACGCCAGCCCTGCCTCGCACTGATCATATGCCTGTGGGAAAGAAAGCAAAGGGCATACAGTGATGAGGCGAGTCGACGTGCACCTGCGAACGTAGGAGTACACACATTTGCCGTCCCTTTCAGACGCCGGCACTACAGTAACGTTAATGAGACGCCCTTTCTCGTGGGCTAGCCTTCGTGTATCCTCGCGTGGCTAGGAGTCGTGAAAAGAGTCTAGTTACCCAGGGATAGGGCGGGAGAAAGAACAGTCGGTACGGGCCTAATCGCGACGCTACTGACCTCTGGGTCATATTTCAAGCCCACAAAAGAGTCCTTCACTCTATGGTAACCGAACCGCCCAAGCATTCAGACCCGCTACCTTAGCATTACTTGGTAAACATGAGTCAGTATCTGGCTGTTTGGTGGTACTAGGTACCTAATGGCCATGTACGTGTGTAAGGTAAGGCGGCGGCAGGTGAGACTTGGCCCGCAGGTATGTACAGGAGCGCGCGGCGAAGCGAAGGAAATCACAGCCGCCCACCTACTACTACGTGACCACTCCGCCAACTTATGTAGTCAACCAATCTCCTGGCTGCACTTCCTTCATTGGTCGGCTAGGGGGCGGTTTGAGGAGTGACGTGTAGGCACCTGTAGGCTAGTCCATTTTACGAGAGGGACACCAGAAAATAACTGAAATATATATAATTTGCCAAAGGTTTACGATAAAATTTTTCCTTCGTAAACTATGAGAGAAACACAGGTATGTATTGAATAAAATGTGATAAAAAGGAAGCGAAAAGAAATAGAAGTTTTGCACACACCCCTCTGCTTCACATGGTACAACCCTAAAGTGGGTGTACTGGAAAATTGGATCACAAAATCCGAACTTTTACTATTCCGACTTTTGATGTAGCTTCATTCGTTTTTTTTCAACGAGGACTTTGTAATTTGAAAGGCCCCATATAAATGTATGCTTTATCTAATTGTATAGCGATGAAAATGTTTGACCGACGAAATTGACAATTGAGATCAAAAACCTCTATCATATTGTTAACGTCATCACGGAAATGGGGAAACGGCGTGTGGCCATTGAAGAGGCCGTCAGCTTGCATGAGTCAAAGAAAGATGAACCGTTTCGTTAAAAGCTGCCCCTTACTTCTAATAATCTCTTCAACAGGTTTGATGTCGGTTTTGTAGAGTATTGAGCACCATATTTGGAATTCTACACCGTTATCACTATTAAAGGCATCCAATGCAATTTCAGGGCGGCAAAACTGGAAGCCAATTTTCTGGTCATTCTTTTAATGTAGTACGTTGAATCAACTCTATCCCATAGCATACTGATATCTGTGCGGCAAAAAAAAAAAACGCTCGCCAACCACCAGCCAACCATGGCCGAACCTTCCACCGAACAGTAGCCGACCTGGCCGAACACCAGCCAACCACAGCCGACCTTGCTCCCGACCTACTCCTAACCATGGTTGGGGGGAGTTCGGCAGTGTTCGGAAGGCCATATTTGGCTATGTGTAACAGGGGCTTTGCTACGTCCAGACTCCAAAGTTTGGCATGTTGAAGAGGGCATCTACCTCCCCAACGTTTTGAAGCAATATAATTGACAACTTTCAGTGCCCTTCTGTGTATTTACTCAACTGGAAAGCTAACCCCTTCAACTCCTGACGTTAATAACGTGCAAGTTGTCCACTTTCTAGGACGGTGTTTTCATGTACCCTTCACACCTGTAGGGGCCACGTTTTTAAAGAAGCATTATGTAAAATTTTTGCACCAAAAATTGAAGTATTTTAACTGAAAAAATCTTCGTGTGATTGAAATTTACTTCTAATTTTCAGCATATTTGTGCAATTATTTTGCATTTCTGATTGGCGTTAAAATAGCCCACACGAGGCGCACTCATGATGTGGCACCACCACAAACCACCAGTATGTAAACAAACATGGCTGACCGCTGTGTTTCCAACTTTTAAACATACTCGTAAGACGTCATATTTTGGCACCTCCACTGAACGGCACTTATTTCCAATGGAGTAGGGTTGATTCAACTTACTTTGTAAAGAAATGACCACAAAATTGATATTTTGTATCGTTCTCATGTTACATTATGCAGCTTTAAAGTGCGTATTACGCTACGTCATATATATCGTATGACGTAAATAAAATCTTTCTCGGAGTGGGACAATCTTTGATTTCCTTTCTTAATTAGCATACCCTGGATGGACGGCTTATTTTTGAGGACTTCGCACGTTGCTCAGTTTGTTTCTTTGGGACACCTGCGCTTGACAGGTCTCGCTAGGTATTTTAAAGGCACCCAAAGCGATTTCAGGGCTGTAAAACTGGATTTTCAAAGTAAATTTTCTGGTCATTTTGTAAATGTAGTAAGTTGCAGCAACCCGGTACCCTATCTCAAAGCACACTGATATCTGTGAAGCAAAAATGCGATGTCGCTGACGGAAAACAGTTGCTTGTTTCGTATCGTAGGCCGGTTCTAGCTATTTATTGGTGGTACCAAAAAAATAAAGGGACTCCTCACGTACCTTGTTTTGAGGCTATTTCAAACGCTTCAACTATTCTTCCCTTTTTTGCCGAATTCTACGATCCGTACCCCCGTAGGAAGGCCTGGTGGAGGCTAAGTGAAAATGATGACAGTGTTTTTGCAGCTAATGCAATAACGTTTGATTGCCTTTTTGATTGGATAGATCGTTAATCTAATTGTCCCAAACGGATAGCTGATTGGATGAAACATTATCGCTTTGCTTTTCCTGTATGTTCCTCAGTCTGTTGACGTCATGAGTGACTGGTGGAGGTTCCTACCATTAGACAAGTCTGTTTCCAAGCTAGCATGAAGGTTTCAGGAGAGTGCATATATATGCTTTTGGAGGTCATTGTACGCTAAAATCTACACGTAGACATTGTGACTGGGTGTTGAAATCACACGTAAAATTGAAACTAAAGATCCTGCCACACATAGCCGAATATGGTCTCCCGAACTCTAGCCGAACTCCCCCCAACCATGGTTAGGAGTAGGTCGAGGGCAAGGTCGGCTGGTGTTCGGCGAGGTCGGCTATTGTTCGGCTGCTCTAGTCGTATGTTTCCGAATGTTTAAAACATTCGGGTGTGGAGTAGGTCAGCAGTGTTCGCGGGTCAAATTTGACTCAAATTTAGCTCAAATTCGATTCAATTCGTATCGAAAGATAGATGTGGCCTAAATCTTGTCAGACTGTTCCCGAACTTCGACTGTTCGGGGGACAGGTTCTGAATGTGTGACAGGGGCTTAAAAGAACAGCAACTATTCTATGCGCTTTCTGTCATTAGATGAAAATATATATCCCTGGATTAGACATATGGAGAAAATCAGTTCAGAATCTAAAGAGATTGATATTTTATGTTGGTCGTGGTCGTAAGAACAGGTAGCAATGATCACAAAGGTCATAAATGTCACACATATAAACATTAAGGGATCAAGTATCATAACACTTCAAAACATCATTAACTCGTGATGGTCAAGCTGTCGCCATATCTTCTCATCTTTTGCTGTTTTAGGTTCACCGAGAGTTGAATAAGGTTAATGACCTAGCCCTGGTTTCAACTTACGTGGGTCTACCATGCCCTAATTCATTGCGCAAACACACATGCGTATTGCTCCTTCTCTCGCGGTAGCTAAACACTTAAAGGAACGCAACAGAAAATTTTAAATTCATTATTTTCCAGTAGTCTACACATTAAAAAGTTGATATATTTCAATTCAAAGCATTAATCATTGCCATCGCGGAGGGCGAGCTAGGAGAGCGCGAAGTTCAAACGCGTGCACATGGTAATTATTTGGCGGACTAATGTAAAAAAAAAGCCCCTGTCACACATTCAGAACCTTCCCCCGACCACCAACCAACCAACCAAGGTTGGCTGAGATTCGGGAGCAGTCTGAACAGATCTAGGCCACGCCTAACTTTCGATACGAATTGAATCAAATTTGACTTAAATTTGAGTCAAATTTGACTGCCAAGCACGTCCAGACCTACTCCCGTACACCAGAAAAACCACCAGCCAACCATGGCCAAACCTCCCGTCCACATCCGAATGTTTTAAACATTTTGAACATGCCGAACAGTAGCCGACCTCGCCAAACACAAGCCAACAACAGCAGACCTTGCTCATGACGTACTCCTAACCATGGTTGGGGGAGTTCGGCAGTGTTCGGGAGGCCATATTTGGCTACAGGGACTTAATGCTGTATCAGCTTTTCTGAGCCCCTATGATGCGTTTAGATTCATTCCATGCACAGTCACGAATAGTCACATATATCAATTTGTTATGTTGTATTGTATTTTGCAATGAAGAAGTGATTGGATTACGACAGCGTGTGTAATATTGTTGACAAAACACTAGTTATGTTCTGATAAAACGATTATCCTGTTTTGAAACACCTGGAGGGACAGGTTATAACACATCCAGTGCGGAAAATTACCGGTAATCACCTGCAAAATGAGTTTACGGTTGGAAATTCAGGGCATTATAGCTTAGCAACGACCGGTAACAGGTATTAGGGTCTTAACCCCCTGTCACACATTCAGTGCCCTCCCCCAACCACCAGGCGACCAAGGTAGGCTGAAGTTCGGGAGCCGTCTGAACAGATTTAGGCCACGCCTACCTTTCGATACGAATCGAATTTGAGTTAAGTTTGAGTCAACTTTGACTGGCAGCCACATTAAGGCCATTGCTGACCTACTCCCGAACACTAGGCAACCATGGCCAAACCTCCCGTCCACATCCGAATGTTTGAAAACAGTAGAGTCACGGGAGGTTAGGGGGGAAATGGTGTAAGCACAGACTGACACGAAGGTCGAATTGGAGGTCAAAATGGTCTCCCTGCAGGCTGGGAGGAAGTGAATCACGTATTATCGGAGACACTGACAGGATGTCAAAGGTCGCAGAAAAGGTCCCTCAATAGGTTATCTCTAAATCTGCTAGGAGATCACTGACCTACCCCTCCATTTTGAACACCTTTCTCAGCACGTATGCACATGGTACTATGGTATGCATGCTCGATGATTCTAATGTTGTATCCAGAACCGTGCTTTATCCAGAACAATGCTCAGGCACGCTTCTGAATAGTCCACGCGTATCCAGAACCGTGCTTGGGGCGCAAATGTACGTTCTTGGATACGCGGAGACTATCCAGAACCGTGCCTGATCCTAACCCTAACCCATTCAGGCATAGAACTGGATAGCCCATAGGCACAGTTCTGAATACAATAACTAGCGATCCCGGCTTTTATATACTGATGCATACCTATGTTATTATCATTATATAGGGCAGACTAGAATTCCAGTCTGTCCTAGGAGAATCTGGAATTGTCCTAGGAGAGATTAGAATTCCAGTCTGCCCTAGGGCAGACTAGAATTCCAGTTTGTCCTAGGACAATTCCAGATTGTCTTGGACTCCAGTCTGCCCTGTGACATATACATATTCATATCATGCCATAATCTGCATTTTTCTTGCGCACAGAATTTACAAGTTGTTAACATTTCTACCGGCAAGCGAAAATCTTTATATGCCAATTAATATTGCAGTTGTGTATTTCGAACCCTGTAAGATCTAGAACACTCGCCACCACTCTAAGCCCACGCCACTGGAAGCTTTTTTGCTGACGCGCAAAGTACACTGTCTGACCACACCGGCCATTGAACTGAAAATCCGGGGAACAAACCATATGGCCACTCTTCAAATTGCAGTGTGTATTTCGAGCTATTTAAGACCTAGAACACTCGCCACCACTCTAAAACCCACACGCAGAGCTTTTTTGCTGACGCCCAAAGTACACGGTCCTACCACACCGGCCATTGAACTGAAGATCAGGGGAACTAGTCATATAGCCACTCTTCAAATTGCAGTGTGTATTTCGAGCTATGTAAGACCTAGAACACTCGCCACCACTCTAAAACCCACACGCAGAGCTTTTTTGCTGACGCGGAAAGTACACTGTCTGACCACACCGGCCATTGAACTGGAAATCCGGGGAACTAGCCATATGGCCACTCAGCGTGCGCGTAACATACTACCTCAAGCGAGAATGACCTATTTTACACAAGAGAAGCATAAACACTTTAAACGGAAGCAACGTAGACAAAGTTCCATGCTATGAAATGAAATACCAACATTTCCAGGAATATGGATCTTAATTACTTGGTGAAACTAGGTCAGAGATGTCATAAACATATGTTACTTTTCAAGTGTCGGTAAACAAGGTTGGTCTACATGTTGGGATTGCGTTTTGTGTCGATACAATTTACCTACGTGTAAAAAGGTAGGTAAAAAGGTAAAGGTAGTCCCATAGCCTTTTTTTGACGCCGTATGTTGTTCTCAACTGTGTCAAGGACACGGTATTGGAAGGCGGAGCCCAATCCTCTCCTTCCACCGCCTTTTACCTCACCAACCGAAGTCAGATAACAATTTTACACCTGGGTGAAGTGGGGGAAGTATGTCTTTGCCAAGGGCACAAGATAAGTGACATGGCAGGATTTGAACCGAGGACCTCTGGGTTCTGGACCAAACACCCTGCCGTTACGCCACACGACCTTTACCTTTATCAGTAGTTATTTGAATGCAATAGAGTCACAGGAAGTGAGGGGGGAAATGGTGTAACCGCAGACTGACAGGAGGGCCAAATTGGAGGTCAATATTGTCTTCCCACAGACTGGGATAAAGTTTATATCCCAGCAGATCTTCACGGTGTAAAATCTGCGCTGTTATAGTTTTTTTTATTAAAAAACGCAAAAAATATGTCAAGCATTCGTTAGTGTAAAATTTCATTTTGCCAACGCACATACGAGCAAAGTATATAGATTTTTTCTACAAAGGTCATATTTCTGCATCGTTGAATTGGGGGCACTTTGTTTTATTTTGTCATTATCGTCGATCTCAAGTATCTATTGAACGCCGGCAAATAGATCAAGAGTCCGTAGGACACAATCCTTCGTGAAGTAATTATAGTATTTGATACCTTCATAACTACCCCCATGAAAAATTTCAGACAAATCCATTATAAGGATCTTGATTTATAGGGGTCTTTTCTAAAAGATTAGAGTACCTACAAAAACTTCTACGGTGTAAAAAAAACAACGTGCATCATCCCGCGCATACTACCAGACGACATGCCAAACTACACACCAATGTAGTTAACAGATGGTGAGCTACAGCTGCGAACACAAAAAATCCAACCGACCGCATGACTCCGCCGGAGGTCACTGACTTCCTTCACGTAGTAAAATGTTCAAATTTACGATAAGTTGTGTTATTGTCTGCTCATAAAGTTATCATTACCCAATTAGACTGGGAAAGATACATGTGGGATACAAACTTGTCCATGGCGCTCTGTCCATAGTGTACGCAACACTATACATGATTGATAGCAACAGAGGCATTTTAAAAGCTAACCCAGAAATGTGGAATTCGATTTTCACATATCTTATCTAGCCATTACTCGAACGTTAAGGCGAATGGTGATAAATCAGGGCACGATCTTCGTCCGTTAACAATGTTCATTGATAAAATCTCTGCGGCTCTTTGTTGTTTACAGTCAATATTAGTCCGCGTCGCGCAAGGAATCTAGGTCAATTCGACTGTAAATTCTGTCTGATTACTCTTGCCGCAGCAAATTACTAGCTATAGTACTTGATCTTTAATGTGCATTTTATCAATTTTATGGCCTAGTCAAAGAGACAGCTAGAGAGCGTATAGCTGCATGTGTAAAGAAAAATGGTGACAATAGAGTCTGACGTATTTAGATGTATTCAGATGAAAAAAATAAGGTGAAAGTAATCCCATAGCCCTTTTGAGGCTGTAGGGGCAGTGGGTTGTTAGTCCACTGTGTCTTGGGCACGGTATTGGAAGGCGGAGCCCATCCCTCTCCTTCCACTGCCTTTTGCCTCCCCAACCGAAGTCAGGTACCTGGCTGGAGTGAGGAAAGTCGTGCAAAGAGCTTTCCCAAGGACACAAGATCGGTGACATGGCAGGACTCGAACCGAGGACCTCTGGGTTCTGGGCCAAACACCCTGCCGTTACACCACACGACCCCACAAGAATTCAGATGAGACGGCCACGATAAAAATGTTTAGCATAACATCGTCTCCCTTAATTAAAGAGAGGTTGAACCTATATACATACTAGTATACATTAGACATTGTAGACTTATTAAGACACCACACTCTTAACTGTAATTGTACTTTGAACTGCTGTAGCACCATAACCTGTACTTTGCCTGTAAGAGCATAAACGTTCGAAAAGGTATTCCTTTCATTCATTAAAAAATTTCGCCCACTAAACGCTTTTAAGCAGATCCTTACAAATTTTTTAACTCATTTTTTTTATTCTTGAAAAAAAAATTAATTTTTTTTAAGAATTAAAAAAAAAATGAGTTAAAATTTATTTTAAGAGCTTAAAAAAATTTTTTTTAAAATTTTTTTAACTCAATTTTTTTTAATTCCTAAAAAATTAAAATGCTTAATTTAAAAAAAAAAATCCTGAAAAAAGTGCCCCTAGACCCTGGTCTGTTCAAGAATCTTTTCTTAGAATGATTTCTACCCCCCTCCTCCATTCACAACTTCTTGAGTTATACTGTTGACTAGCAACCAGCCAATCGATGAAACTAAAAACAAGCCAGGCACGATCTGAAATCATAAGTGGTAACTTGACAGACTTGATTGTCATATATAGACCTTTTTGCCTTACAAAAAGCTCCTGGCGTTTGCCTTATTGTACCAGCAATGTACGTATAACCAGGTAGTTAACGCCCTAGATGTCATGTCATGTTATCCCCCCCCCCCCCCTCCGCTGCCCTCCCCTCAATTCCCTCAAGCCCCTGTCACACATTCAGAACCTTGCACCGAACACCGATCAACCAAGGCTGGCTGAAATTCGTAGCAGTCTGACCAGATTTAGGCCACGCCTACCTTTCTATACGAATCGAACATAGTTTGAGTTACGTATGAGTCAAATTTGACTGCCAACCACCCCTCGACCACTGCTGACCTACTCCCGAACACTAGCCAATCACACATGGCCGAACTTAATTCCCGTCCACACCCGAATGTTGTAAACATGTTGAAACATTCGACTGGCGCATCCTAACAGTAGCCGACCTGGCCGAACACCAGCCAACCACAGCAAACTTTGCTCCCGACCTACTCCTAACAATGGTTGGGGGGGGGGGGGAGTTCGGCTAGTGTTCGGGAGGCCATATTCAGCTATGTGTGACAGGAGCTTTAGGCACTCCAGGCCAACCACCCCAGTACCGTTGTCTAGACATACGTAGACACGAACTAGCTCACTACAAGTTCTTATCCTGGTAACGTTAAAACAGGTAGTGTTACAGTCAACATACAGGCATGAATGTACCTGCAGCAAATACCGCCAAGCCAAGTTATTGTACAAAGAACAAAAAACAAGCCTGAGTTCCTCTTTAGTAATAAGGGTGTGTCATGAACATACTACTTTCTACTGAATCTCGTTTCATACACTATAGAAATCTAGACCATACCATACCATACCATACCACATTTGCTCATCAACATATCATTACAATCCTACCATCTACCCTTTACAATCGATATAAAAGCGACCTACCTGAAAAAATAGAAACTCCTGGTCTGTACCAGATACTAAGTGCGTAACACCAAATTTGAACCGCTGTACTATCGAACTTTGACCTTGGATCGATCCGGTAAACCACTTCTTAATGACTATGTTTACACATGTGTGCGGGTATGTTTGTGGAGCGTACTGGAACTTGTACCTTTTTACATACTACTTTATTGACTGGCGTTTGACAAGGAGCACAAGCTACTTACGTATTCTACTTTGTGTATACCAGCAGCAAATAAAACTACGTTGATCCTCTCTGGACTCATCCGCTTTGAAAGATTTCGCCAGAAAAATCCCCTGCAGTTCGAGAACGAGGTGCTAGGGGGACCAAACCCACTACACTGACACAAAAAGCTACTTGCTAAAATAAAATCAAGACCATAGCATGCCCAGGACAAAAGATACAAAAGCCGGAAGTTCTACTGCAGTACCAAGGTCAGCCACCAGGAGGCCCAGATTTGACCGTGACCTTTGTCTTCCTAAGACCTACATACATATCAAATATCATCACAAACCATAATGTTATGTGAAAATACAGACACACACACACAAACGTTTAACACACAAACACACACACACACACACACACACAGACACACACACACAGACACACACACACACACACACACACACACACACACATAGACCAAAACAATACCTCCATTTTTCTTGGAGGTAACCTACAACATCGCATATTCCATTGTTAGACCTGTGAACAATACAAAGTGAATTAAGCATAAAAAATCTTCTCAATAGAGATTATCATTCATTTTTCAAGCAAAACAAAATTTAAAACTGCTATCGAATGTCGAACAAGATATGCTACGCACAAAACACGTGCTCCTCATATTCACAGAAATGGCAACAAAAACAACACGATATAAAATCTAAATACCTTGTTTTTCCCCATATGTTGACTGTGTTGTACCAGCAACAGACTGATATGAAGTGACTCTATCAATATGTATTTCTTACTGTTAACCAATGCTGTAAGGCAGGAGTCACGTGTATCTATTTAAACAGTTTGCTTGAAATAGCGCCAGACTAATTTCAAAGCACATGGCTAAACGCACCTACACCCACGTTTCAGATTTAGACTGTTATGCACGCGTGCGCAGGCGTTTACTAGACTAATTCCAAACGGTAACAAAAATACGATTTTACTAAGCAATTCAAAGCTGCATTATATAACAGGACAATACAAAAAAGTCAATTTTCTGGTCATTTCTTTACAAAGTAAGTTGAATCAACCCTACTCCATTGCAAAAAGTGTCATTCAGGAAGTGGAGGTGCCATAATATGACGCCTTACGAGTGTGTTTAAAATCTGGAAACACAGCTGTCATCTATGTTTGTTTACATTCTGGTATTATGTGATGGTGCCACAAAATGAGTGCGCTTCGTTTGGGCTGTTTTATCACAAACCATAAATGTGAGATACTTGCACAAATATGTTGAAAAGTGGAAGTAAATGACAATCACATGAAGATTTTTTTCAATTGAAATATTTCAATTTTTGGTACAAAATGTTACATAATACCCATTTAAATAAAATTCTCAGCATATTGTATCAGACAGCGTAATAACTATATAAGTAAGTTACATATTTCTTCAATTAAAGAAAATGGCAAAACCAGATATGAGATGTAGCTATAGATACCTTGTTTTGTCCTAGTATGTCGACTGCGTCCTACCACCAACAGAGTAATATTCACTGACCCCGCCTCTGTTGCTGCCAAGACTTATAATTAATGTTGCGCGGCGAAACTCACGTATAGCTTGAATAGCGTGCTTTACAAAGTATCGGACCGATTTCAAAACACTAGCCTTAAATACACATATCCACCCATGGCTTATATAGGCAATATCATATCGTGCATGCTTTCAACAGACACAGACCAATTCCAACGATATCAGATTACAAAAGACGACTATATATAGATCAATATATAGATCATATTTTGAGCATAGGGCTTGGATATAACACATGTTTTGAGTAGGGGGTATTTTTATACGCCTAAGTTATGCCATGTTATTGCAAATATCTCGATCAGTATTAAATTCTATATAATTTGACATTGCATTAGAAAAACACCACGCATGCATGCGCGCCGTTATTTTTATGTATGACGTATGTGTGTGTTATTGATATTGATAGTGAAGTAGATTATTGATTAATATGGGCAGACAACAGGTAACGTTATTATAATTATTGTACAACAAAAACCATCCTTACCGTAACTATATGACGTTAGAAACTCTCCCAATAATTTTTACAGCACATGCATTGTCATCCTATACTACATAGTCGTGTGTAAGGTAGATTAGTCTCATAGTATGTTTGTTGCGATATAGCAATAAATGCCATGCGTTGTAACGTACAATTGTTGTGCAATAAAGTTTACAACTGTTACCATGTACCAATAAATATATTCGCTGGACATAGCTATGGGAACAAAGAAGAGATGAGTAAGCCAGTAATGACATTCCCTGGATACCGAAACTTGTTGGGTGACCTAGACAGACCTACGTATGTAGAATAGATCAACTAGCTAGCACGCGATATCGGGGGGGGGGGGCAGGTCCAGGACTTTTACATCACCCAGGGCTCCAAATAATACCTGCATATTTCTGAAGTTAAAGAGAAATAATGACAATTGTACAGTTTTCAGTGCGATCCATACGGTTAACTCTGAGTGGTGCAGGTAAAATCTGTCTGGTGCAGGTAATTTTAAATGTTACCTGTACCAGAGCAGGTATGTATGCAGAAAATAGGATTTTCCTAGCCCTGATTACGAAAGACAGGGACACTTGAAAAAGTAGACTTAACTGTCCGGCCTAGACTGCCGCAATAATGATGGTAATCAATAAAGGAAAAACTGATGACGCAGAAGAATCTGTTTGTGTATCAAATAACCTGCTAAGTCGCTTGTTCCACTAGGACGGCGCTCTCACTCCGCTCTCTCTTTGCGACCTGACCTGGAGAGAGCGCCAAGAGATCGCTAATGTCGCCATGAGAACGCACTGAGAACGCCATGAGCGCCGTCACCTCGGCGACTGTTTGGAACCGGGTCATACCGTCGCCGTGAGAGCGCCGAGGACGGCGATCCAACAATGAGCGCAGAGAGAGGTCGCCAGAGAGATTCCACTTGAGCACGTTTTTCGTGGATTTCGGCGCTCTCTCCGCGCTCTGGCTAATTTCAGGTCGCAGAGAGAGCGCGGTGAGAGCGCCGTCCTAGTGGAAGGGGGCCCAAACGTAGCACTCCAGTTTCTCACAGTCATTCCAAGAAAGCACTCCAAGAAAGGCATGCTCTACATCAATCAATTACTCACCAAACCATGATGATGTCGGGTATCCTTGGTGAAGTGATAAGTTAAAAGGCAATATACTATTTCATTTTGGTTCTCAAATACAACATCCTGATCCTATGGATTAAGAGATTTGTCTAATGGCCATCGCCTGATGATCCATCAAAGATTACATGACGTTCATTACCGAGTTGACCTAGTTAAGCGTAGCAACACACTCACTCAGTCATTGAAGACTGTATGGTAACCTGACAATGACAAACCACGAACTGAATGAAGGTATGAAGTGAGAACGATGTGATGGGATTTATTCAAGGACGTCCACGGTCGATTTGGAGTGGAACCATTACCAACCACCTCAATAAAAGTACGGTGAAATACGTTAGTCGATAGGGATCATAAATCAAGTAAACAATCACTTACAACCTAAGCCTAAGTTATAGTTATTGCCGGCTGAAATCTGCAATATCAAGAAAGGTAGTGCATAACTCGTTAACGTTAAGTAGAGCAATGTTCAGGCTCTTAATCATGGAGGTTTATATGGTGCTTGGACTTAGATGCGCAGGTGTAAGTCGTTATTTGGTAACGCAATCAGTCATGTGCTAACTACTCAACTCGGAAATCAGAATTCAAAATTACTCAACATTCGTTATAGGTCGCGACGTCGTCGTACGATTTTGATGTTGTAGGACTTTCAAGCAGGCTGTGAGAGAACCAACTACTGACAAGAATCTAAGGCAGCCTTTTCAGGACAGCCGAATTTTGTACAACACAGACAGGACTATTTCAAGTTTAATTTGTGATCGTACGACGGTCGTACGACTACTATGACCGAGAAGTGTATTTTGGAATACAATTTAGTTGAAAACTCTGCAAAACAACTCTTCACTAAAAAGGTCATGTATAACGTAAAGAATAACATTTCCAAAAATTTTTGGGAAAAGAGAACACGAGAAAGGGAACCGATAGACTGCTCGTTGCTTTTAAAATTACAACTGTGCTTGTGGAGCCTATATTACTGTACGGTTCAGAAACATGGACGCTCACTCTTTATCTTCAAAATAGACTGGATGGGACTGATACAAAGCTCCTGCGGAGGGCTCAGAACATATCCTGAACACAACATACCACTATCAACACTATTTATGGTTATATGCTGCGGTTCAAAAAAAAATTAAACGAAATGCAATCATTGTGAAATGGAGAAAACACTTATGCACCACTTAACTTAGTATTTAGAATCCCTATAACATTTACACTATTTTCTCTAGACGTATCGTTTCCATATTGCCTGCGTCAGAGCAAAGTCTAGGTAAAGTTTAGGAGATCCTGTCTTCCTGTACTCCCCTGGCAGCTAAATACCACTAAAACCCACTTTATCCATGGACGATAGTAGGTAAAAGAACCGAACTTGAAAACACACTTAGAGGCACCCAAAGCAATTTCTTGGAAGTAAAACTGGAGTTTCTGGTCATTTTTTAATGTAGCAAGTTAAATCAACCCTGCCCCATAGCATACTGATATCTGTGAGGCAAAAATGCGATGTCGCTGACGGAAAACGGTTGCTTGTCTCGTATCGTAGGCTGGTTCTAGCTATTTGTTTGTGGTACTCCAAAAATAAAAGGAACTCCTCACGTAGCTTGCTTTCGGGATTATTTCAAACGCTTCAAGTATGAAATGATGACGAAAAGAGAGAGCGCGGTGAGAGCGCCGTCCTAGGAACGGGGGCCTAAACGAAGGGGACGTCATTTTAAAGCTAATGTTGCTGATCGGACCCACAGGTCAACTCGTGCAAAGCGGCGGATCAAAACACTATTAATAAGCCTCCCTGCAGATTACAGCCAAAGAGTCGTGTGGGTTTTCTTCTTTGAACTTTTATCAGACCTTTTCATTTCCTGAGTTGTGCTTCTGGAGTTTGGTTCTATTTTGGTACACTTCCTGTCGTTTGTGATGATGATCTCTTTCTGTGGACGAAGAGGAGAATCTGCTTGTTGTGTTGTGACGAGAATGGATAACCTTACGTTCCACAGCGATCAATGTAAATCAAAATAGTGTGCAACCCCTGTTCAAGCCCCTGTCACATATAGCCAAATATGGCCTCCCGAACACTAGCTAAAACCCCCATGGTTAGAAGTTGGTCGGGAGCAAGGTCGGCTGGTGTTCGGCCAGGTCAGCTACTGCTCGGCTGCGCCAGCCGAATGTTTCAAAATGTTAAAAACATTCCGGTGTAGATAGATGAGAGGTTTGGCCATGGTTGGCTGGTTGTTGGGAGTAAGTCGGGGCGTGGTTGGCAGTCAAATTTAACTCAAATTCGATTCGATCGATTCTGGTCAGACTGCTCCCAAATTTCAGCTATTGACTTTTTGTATCGTCCCAATGTTACATAATGCAACTTTATACTTAAGACTTTAAGACAACGTTTGGTTGACAAACTGTTGGAGAAAACTCTACAAACGTGACCAGCAATGCGCTAATAATTTTCGGTCTCCATACGGTGCCTTTGTTTTTTGCAACAGACAGTTCTGTATTCTCCCATGGCTTTTAATCCATTACTGTAGTCCATGGGGTCGACGTCAACGGTGCTTTCAAAGTCCTGGCAACTATCCAGCGGGGGTATTTAATGGATATCGAATGTCCCAGTTTAACAGCTAGTGACTTCCAATGCAATTCAGGGCGGCAAAACAAAAACATATTCTAGGAAGAAATCTGTCTGACAGTGACATTTACTGCCATCTCTTAGCACATTTTCGTCATCATTTCTTACTTAAAGCGTTTGAAATAACCCGAAAACAAGCTACGTGAGGAGTCTCTTGGGTACCACTAATAAATAGCTAGAACCAGTCTACTTTACAAAACAAGCAACCGTTTTAACTTTTTTACATCAGCGACATCGCATTTTTGCCCCACAGATATCAGTATGCTTTGGGATACGCTTGATTCAACTTACTACTTTAAAAGAATGACGAGAAAATTGACTTTGAAAATCCACCAAGTTTTGCCGCCCTGAAATTGCATTGGATACTTTTTAATAAAGAAAAGTATAGCCCCAGCTCAGTATGATAATTATACCACACATTAGACTTTTGGTGTGAACCCACAACCTATACTTGCTATCACATTACTAACTGTATGCGTCAGTACGGAAGTAATTTAAACTTGAATAGGTGCACATGTGTCAAACGTCGTTCGGCATAGCTCTCCTCTTAAATCATTTGCATATTAGGGATTCCTCGAAAACAACACTAACCCATACTGACCCTCCAGTATACGTTGCTAAGACGGCTGTTTACCTTCTAATATATGCCAGTCACGCAAAGGGTGTTTCGGAGATGTTCAGCATACCCGAGTACTTCTAGATATAAACTTGCGGATCTCTAGAATAAAAGCCCTAGTCACACATTCAGAACCTTCCCCCGAACACCAACCAACCAAGGTTGGCTGAAGTTCGGGAGCAGTCTGACCAGATTTAGGCCACGTCTACCTTTCTATATACGAATCGAATTTGAGTTAAGATTGAGCCTAATTTGAACACGTCCGAACACTGCTCACCTACTCCCGAATACTAGCCAACCGCCAGCCAACCATAGCCAAACCTCCCGTCTACACACGAATGTTTTCAACATTTTGAAACATTCGGCTGGCGCAGACCAACGGTATCCGACCTTGCCGAACACAAGCGAACCACAGCCGACCTTGCTCCCGACCTACTCCTAACCATGGTTGGGGGAAGTTCGGCAGTGTTTGAGAGGGATATATTCGACTATGTGTGACAGGGGCTTAAACCAGTGATAATGAGCGTCTCAAGGGGTACCTAAGAGGCTTTATCCTTGCTATCACTTAGCAGTCATTACACGCAGTTACGTTAACCTCTGTACGCCGTGAATACTTTCTTGGGAAACATTCGCATTCGCGGGATGGCTTTAAATTAGGTCGTTACGATTCACAGCGGTTGCTAGATACTCGAAGGTATCATTTGAATCAACTCATATAGATATAGAAGACCAATTAGGGTGCTGAATGAGCCCCAGTGGTGTAATACGAGTCCATACTTGTGCAGTTGACTATCCACGTTTTATATTGATATGTACCGTTATGGGATGCTCATTGCTGTTTCCAATTGTTATCATCTCAAATGTCTCGTTGAAACTAATCATAAGAAATTGTTCTGACCTGACCTTTTTTTTAAGATTGACAACTGGATAATGTAGGATTTGTAACACAGCTAAAAAGATTTGCTGCTATCATTTTGGTAATCCTTTCTGAATTAAGAATTTATGTACTATATATCAACCCAATGAAACTATTCATCCCTGTCACACATTTAGAACCTTCCCCCGAACACCAACCAACCAAGGTTGGCTGAAGTTTGGGAGCAGTCTGACCAGATTTAGGCCACAACTACCTTTCTATATTAATCGAATCAAATTTGAATCAAATTTCACTGTCAACCACACCCCGACTTACTTCCAAACACCAGCCAACCACCGGCCATGGCCGAACTTCCCATCCACACCCGAATGTTTTAAACATTTTGAAATATTCGGCTGGCGCAGCCGAACAGTAGCCGACCTGACTGAACACCAGCCGACCTTGCTCCCGACCTACTCCTAACCATGGTTGGGGGGAGTTCGGCTAGTGCTTGGGGTGTCATATTTGGCTACTGTGTGACCGGATCTAACACAGCCTTTTCTGTAACAAGACATGCTTACATAGTATACATTTGAATTTTGTACAATATACGCACGACTATCCCAAGAATGCCCTCAGTTTGCGATCGTACGACGGTTGTACGACGAATGTGATTGGGCCCTTACCACAACCGTTCGGGCGTTCCTGTAGATACAGTGCTGCAACCGTAAATGTACTTATTGATATACAAATAATGAAACAAATCAATCTCGCAATGTCATCCCCGATCAGTCAGAAAGGACAAAAAGTCAATATGATATTCATCACTTTGAATTCGATATGACACTTTGTATTGATAAAATTTTGTAATATTCAAAATTTGTATGATAACAAAGTTTGTGACAGCAATTGATATACCCCCATATTAAGGGATGAAAACCGTTAGCTGACTTACATGAAATTTTAGTGCAGATGCAGCAAGACGTCGACACACAAGGCTTGAAGTGAACGAGAATTTTCAAACCCAGTGTAAGTTTTAACTGCCACCTTTTCTGCTGACTTTCCATAGGGAAATTACAATGATAGATATACCGCTAAAAATCCCGTGTTACACATTCAGAACCTTCCCCCGACCAACCAAGGTTTTGCTGAAGTTCGGGAGCAGTCTGACCAGATTAGGGCCACGCCTATCTTTTTATAAGAATTGAATCGAATTTGAGTTATATTTGAGTCAAATGTGACTCCCGAACACACCTCGACCACAGCCGACCTACTCCCGAACACCAGCCAACCACGGCTTAACCTCCCGTCCACATTCGAATGCTTTAAACATTTTGAAACATTCGGTTCTTGCGCAAGCGAACAGTAGCCAACCTTGCCGAACACCAGCCAACCACAGCCGACCTACTCCTAACCATGGTTGGGGGGAGTTCGGCAGTGTTCGAGAGGGATATATTCGGCTAGGTTTGACAGGGGATGAAGGTGTTTGAATGATGTCCAATTTTCGGCTATTGTCGTCACCACTGCCCGAAGTGTTGAGATAGCAATCGGTAATTACTGAAATACCTGTCTAGTATGACTCATTCGTGGCCACTTGTGTGAAAAATACAACCAGTCTGAGGTCTCAAATGAGTGCTAAGTATGTCATCTACATAGTTTTATGGTTCGCATGACAAAGCATTAAGAGTCGTCATGCACGACATAACTATTGTAAAGGAGTGTGAATGAAATAATTACATATGCCAGCGGCTAGTTTGTGTTTCAGCCCAATACAACCAGTCCCTATAATTATATACACCGTATTCTTTAATCCTTACGTCAGCTTGGCAAGGCTTAAAATTCCTGAAGATACAAGAGATCTTGGCATGTATTGAGTATGTGGTGTTGAACTTCGATATTACAAGCTTAGGGGACTAAAGAATACAGAGGATCGAATTCCTTGATCCCTATTGCCCTCAGAACATGCACTTAGACGTAGGGTAGTTTAGGGGAGGCCGAAGGCCAACGTTATATTGCTTATCTGTGCATGCTAACAGTTTAAAACTAGCATGGCGTTTGAGTTTAAGCCTTATAACTGTACTAAAATCACCAAGCTACCCCCTCCCCACTCTTGTGTATTGTATCAGCTAATACACGTATGCTGGCTTAGGGGAGGGCGAGAGCCAACGTTATCGCTTAACTACGAACACTAACAGTTTAAAACTGGCATGGCGTAAGAGTTTAAACCTTACAACTGTACTCAGTGAGGGGTCGTGTGGCGTAACGGCAGGGTGTTTGGCCCAGAACCCAGAGGTCCTGGGTTCGAATCCTGTTATGTCACCGATCTTGTGCCCTTGGGAAAGACTTTCCTCGCTCCACCCAGGTATAAAATGCATGGGTACCTGACATTGGTTGGGGAGGTAAAAGGCGGTGAAAGGAGAGGGATGGGCTCTGCCTTCCAATACCATGCCCTAGGTACAGTGGATAACAACCCACTGCCCCTACGGCTTCAAAAAAGGACTACCTTTAGCTTTATCTACCTTCATGTTAACTGTACTAAAATCAAGGTACCCCCCTCCCCACTCTTGTGTGATTACAGAAGCTGATTAACTAATATGGATCTGAAGCCAGCCAGAAATATAAAGATTGTAGGGCAAGATAACTTTCTTAAACCACCTCGACAACATCTACAACTGTCCTTCGAAGTCTTAAGACTTCTACTTTGCAAGTCTAGCAAGACAAAGATTATGCTACCTGCGTATATCTGATAAGAGAGCAATACTGTCAGACGACCCCACTGGGATTTAGTCGTAAAAGTGTCGGAATGAGAGGTCGGACGGGCCAGACAGGTTCACAGTCTAGGGTTCTCAGTGTTCGTATCCGCGAAGGCTTACGAAAGCCTGTCGTTTCAATGTCGGGTATATAAATGTAAAGAGAAGACAGACTTTCTATCGAATTATAGTCTCTAGCTAGGAAGTACAACGCAAGTGAGCTCAAAATATACAATCTCCAAGCAGATCTTTTGGTGGCAGCAAAGACTATCAAATTGGCAAGACGGTATCAAATTGGCAAGACGGTATCATGTTGGGAAGACGGTATCAAATTGGCAAGATGGTATCAAGTTGGGAAGACGGTATCAAATTGGCAAGACGGTATCAAATTGGCAAGACAGTATCAAATTGTATCCATTTGCCAGCCAGTATCCAATACGCCACCCAAAAAGATACGAGTAAAAAAAACAAAGCCCGATAAAAACGCCTAAAACACGTCAAAAATAAGCCGAAGCCTAAACCTCTGTTTAGAGAGTACAAACTGTATACCTGGACTGTTTTGACGATGCGTTGTGCAGATTTTCCAAAGCCCGCACGGGGACGCTTGTGGTAGGTCAGCTCAGGTCATTCGGGCCTCTCCCCTGTGACCACACGTCCCTGTCACAGTTCTTCTCTGCGTCTTAACGTAGCTCGCAACGTCTTTAAGACGCCACAGCTCTGCAAGAATGTTCACCTTAGCTGCAATGTGTTACGTGTCCTCTGACACAGTAGCAGTTACACCCTTGGCGTCCCAAGAGCGGGTTTACCAGTAATTATTTGAATACCAAGGATGGCTGGGGCGTCAACAGATCTGCATGATAAACTCTTCGTCCTACGGCTATCAACTCAAACACTGTCAGAGATAAATGGCCTAAAGATTGTCAACAAGAGTTCGGTACTCTGTATCGGAGTTATACACACCTACTACAACTATAATTCTCCAAAGCTCCAAAGTCCCTGTCACACATAGCCGAATATGGCCTCCCGAACACTGCCGAACTCCCCCCCAACCATGGTTAGGAGAAGGTTGGGAGCAAGGTTGGCTGTGGTTGGCTGGTGTTCGGCGAGGTCGGCTACTGTTCGGCTGCCCCAGCCGTATGTTTCAAAATGTTGAAAACATTCGAGTGTGTACGGGAGGTTCGGCCTTGGTTGGCTGGCGGCTGACTGATGTTCGGGAGTAGGTGAGCAGTGTTCGGGGGCCCAATTTGACTCAAATTCAACTCAAATTCGATTTTATTCTTATAGAAAGGTAGACGTGGTCTAAATCTGGTCAGACTACTCCCGAACTTCAGCCAACCTTGGTTGGCTGTTGCTCGGGGGAAGGTTCTGAATGTGTGACAGGGGCTTCTCAGAAAGATAGCCACAATGTCCCGATTACCTTACATTTAAGCCTATTAGTAGACAGCTGCTGTTGCAATGGCGATAGTGTATGAGCCAGATGGGCGCTGTCAATAACAAGTCAAACCTTATATACCTGTTTGCTTAAAAATATAACATAAACAGGAGGCGTACCAAGAAAAATATACACATCGGCATTACATTTGATATTTTGACATCAAAATATATATTTAAGATAATATTTTGTTTTTACATATAACAGGTTTTAGTGTTAAGCCTTGCTATTTTGGTGGGTAGGTAGTATATTTTGTAGTTGATTTGTGGTGTTGATGGGTTGGTGGTTAGGCCAGGAGACAAGGGATCGAGAGGTCACGGGTTCGATTCCTGGCATTCCTGGCAAGACGTTGTGTCCTTGGGAAATGTACTTGACAAGGTTTTCCTCACCCCAACCAGGTGTAAAATGGGTACCTGACTTCGGTTGTGGAGGCGGTGGAATAAGAGAGATGGGCTCTGCCACCATGTCTAGGACACAGGGTATTAAAGGGGCATTATGTAACATTTTTGCACCAAAAATTTAAATATCTTAATTGTAATTTACTTCCACTTTACTACATATTTGTGAAATTATCTCACATTTCTGACATTTATGGTTGGCGCTAAAACAGTCCACACGAGGCGCAATCAGTTTGTGGTACCACCACAAAATACCAGAATGTAAACTAACATGGCTGACAGCTGTGTTTCCAACTTTTAAACACACTCGTAAGACGTTATACTTAGGCACCTCCACTTCCTGAATGACACTTATTTACAATGAAGTAGGGTTGATTCAACTTACTTTGTAAAGAAATGACCAGAAAATTGACTTTTTGTATCGTCCTAATGTTACATAATGCAGCTTTAACAACACACTGCCCCTATTGCATCTACAAGGCTTTAGAACTTTGAAATCATTTTGCGGTTAGTTTATAGCTCACCATGGTTAGTTTATGGCTCTCAATGCTTACTCTGTCTATAGTTACAAAGGCATTAGATACCCTGTTATCTTTGTTTATTTCCTTAAATTTATAGTTTATTGTGACAAGGGTATGCAATACGGTGATATACTACCTGTTTATTGTCAAACCTTTATGGCCTATTATGATAAGCGAATGTTTATTGTTTCAATAGTAATTTTATTGGCCATTGTGGACATCTAATCTTCAAGCATCATTAATTTTGATCATTTTATGTCATTGAAAAATTATTTGATAAGGCCAGATTTTTAGTGGAAGTTGGCTGAAGTTGTCCATTTTCTGGTTATTGTTTTAATGTATTACGTTGAATCAATCCTATCCCATAGCATACTGATATCTGTGAGGCAAAAATGCGATGTTGCTGACGGAAAACGGTTGCTTGTTTCGTATTGTAGTCTGGTTCTAGCTATTTATTGGTGGTACCAAAAAATAAAGGGACTCCTCACGTAACTTGTTTTGGGCTATTTACAACGCTTCAAGTATGACATGATGACGAAAACGTACTAAGAAATGACAGCAAATATCAACATCAGATAGATGTCCTCATCCAGAATATTTTTGTTTTTGTTTTGCCGCCCTGAAATTGCATTTAAAGCTAGTTTCGACTGGTAATTTGCTGGCCTTTTGCCAACTTAATATGATCGCAACGCTATCTACGCTGCATAACGACTACAAATTATTGTTTTTCATTTGAGAAAATTGGACCGGTAATCTACTTGATATTTTGAAGCTTTACCTGATTGTAATGCCTTGAAGTAAGGCCTATAATTTTGTTTTAACGACAAGAGCAATTTGGTCTTCATGACAGCTGTAACGTCTGTAAATTGGATGATAATTCGCGTGCTTTTTTGCCCTCTATAATGATAGTGAACACAGTGCTTGGACTTAGCTGTGAATGATTGTAACATTTAGATCTGAGCCGTGCCACAGCAAGTAAAGTTTATGGATGAAATCCT
This sequence comes from Branchiostoma floridae x Branchiostoma japonicum, assembly GCA_013266295.2. Taxonomy (NCBI): domain Eukaryota; kingdom Metazoa; phylum Chordata; class Leptocardii; order Amphioxiformes; family Branchiostomatidae; genus Branchiostoma; species Branchiostoma floridae x Branchiostoma japonicum. The sequence goes on along the minus strand of CM023835.1, from coordinate 3,445,930 downwards.
CCAAAGACTCCAAATTTCATACTGTAGGGTGAAAAAAAACACAAGGCGGGCAAAAAACTATATTTTCAAAATTTGAGATCATAAACCTTGTTGAACAAGAATTGATATCAAAACCAACAAGTATTCAACAGTATTACATGTCCTAGTAGATGTGTATACATCTCGATTAACCAGAACAATTGTAGAAAAGATCTTGTCGTACCATCATGGGCAGCTACTACGCTGGGTATTTATATGTGATGGAACACCTTAGACTGTCAACACTTGCCATCAAACGCGAGCAATTGTGTCTCAAGTTTGCTGGATCCCTGATGGTATCTCAACCGAAAGACGTTTTCGACATGTTGACCACCGTCGGAGGGCAACAATTTTTTTTTAAAATCATGTGATGATGTTATCCATATAAATGACTTGCTGTGGCCTTAGGTCTAAGCTACGTGAATAGATCAGACGATATCAGGTTTGTGATTTCGCACAGATGTTATCGCTAAAATTGGCATAAAAGCTCATCAATATTTTTTGTTGTTGTTCACAATGCGTGAAATAAGTCCTTGGCATTGAAGCTGCATTTATATCTACAAACATGAAACTCTCCGTACTCTCTTTGTAGTTCAGATTGTATTGTACGCTGCCTAATGTTAAAGGGGCATTTTTGTAACATTTTGGAACAAAAATTGAAATATTTTAGTTGAAGAAATCTTCGTGTGATTGTAATTTACTTCCACTCGTCAATGTATTTGTATAATTATTGCACATTTCTGACATTTATGGTTGCTGCTAAAATAGCCCGCACGAGGCACACTCAGTTTGTGGCACCACCAGAACAAATATGGCTGACAGCTGTGTTTTCAACTCTTAAACACTCGTAAGGCGTCATATATTGGCACCCCCCACTTCCTGAATGACACTTATTTGCAATGGAGTAGGGTTGATTCAACTTACTTTGTAAAGAAATGACCAGAAAATTGTCTTTTTTTATCGTCCTAATGTTACACAACGCAGCTTTAAGTTACCAGGGTTGGCCCATTGCAATAGCCTGCGGCTAGTTGCGAACAAATCAATCAAATCAAAGTACTCTGTGTCCTTGACACTGTGGGCGGAGTTATTTCTAAAGCCCCTATCACACATTCACGAATATGACCTCCCAATTCCCCCAAAACCATTATTACCTTCGCCAAGAAGGTTATGTTTTCAGTAGCGTTTGTTTGTCTGTTTGTGAACAGCATAACTCAAGAAGCTTTATATGGATTGTCATGAAACTTCAAGTTGGTAGGTGGGCAGGTCTTGATGAGGCCTAGAAATGATTAGATTTTGGGCTCCCTGGCGGCTTTCGTTGGTATTGCAACAGAACTTCCTGTTTGGATATCTCATGATCTGGACATGCTAGAGTCACGAATTTATTAGATGACAATTATGCAAATCTGGAGCTAATTTGCATAATTAATGAGGAAATTCCGAAGCTAGGTACTAATTTAGTAGTAATACATTATGATGATTTTCTCCTGAGTCAAGTGAGGAAATAGGTGTAAAGTGCCTTTCCAAAGGGCGCAACAATGTAGCCTGCCAGGGATTCAGACCCAGAACCTTCAGATTTTGAGTGAAGAACCCTAAACATGTAACCACAAGAGCACCTTGCCACCCTATGAAGTATATCAAGCTTATCAACCATTCGCACATGTACATGTCTACCGTTTACCTTGACATGGCAGATAAAAAAATCCCTCCCCACCACAACCGTGCCCTGAATCGAGCTTTTCAATTACTTTGGTAGTGTTTCTATGGGCAGTCAGTTCTGTGAAATATGATCTCATTCTTAATGACCCTCTATAGAACCTAAAAGCTGATAGGACCAGGTGCGAAATTGAGTTCATTGACCTTTAAAACTACCTGTAGAACGTCCTTGAATGTAGACTCAATGTTGCCCTGTCCTTGGTTTCATCACGTGACAGTCACGTGATTGAAGCCCCTGTCACAAATAGCCGAATATGGTCTCCCGAACACTAGCCGAACTCTACCCACAACCATGGTTAGGAGTAGGTCGGGAGCAATGTCGGCTGGTGTTCGGCCAGGTCGGCTACTGTTCGGCTGTTTCAAACATTCGGGTGTGGACGGGACGTTCGGCCATGGTTGGCTGGTGGTTGGCTTGGTTCAGCAGTGGTCGGGGCGAAATTTCACATTTAAAATTGACTCAAATTTAACTCAAATGTGATTCGCTTCGCATTGAAAGGTAAGAAGCTTTATCTAAATCTATTTGAGACTGCTTCCGAACTTCAGCCAACCTTGGTAAGGTCGGGGGACGGTTCTGAATGTGTGCCCTTAGCTTCTGTTATGGATTTTTCCATTTCCCCATATCACGTAAAACATTGTGCGACTTTTAACAGGTGTCTTTGGCGTTATCTTATAATGCCCACTAGAATACACAGCCGTGTGGCTTTGTCTGTCAAGTCTTGATGATCACTATATCCGTAAAGCCTTTGCAATATACCAATCTGCATGTGAAGCCTAGTACACGATTTCATTTCCAATACATGTTTGGAATATGTGACCAAACGCCCTGTTTCACATATTGATTCTTGATCCTGACAAAGCGTGGGAATCGTAAAGATCTCACGAAATCGTGAATTGCATTGGATTCAGAGAGCGGCTTCCCTTAAGGCTTTGCAATTTTATGTACGCTGCATAAAGGTGAGTGACCCTACCTTGAGTCGACTCATGTCGATCAACCAATTTAAAGCTGCATCGTGTAACGCAAGGACAATGCACACATCCGTCGTACAAACGTAGTACGATCGCAAGCTGAGATCAGCTTGTCGACACGCCGCCCCAAACATCAAATATCATACCCCATATGGCGTGTTCAACATAAATCACATCTACACCTGTACACGCTAGCACTGCTTGAAATGAAGCAAACCAAAACCACTCCGTTTATGTCAAGCGCCAAACCAAGCGAGAAGACTGTATATAGAACGAACGGAATGCAAGAAATGAACCCAGAAAACCATTATTTACGAAAATTTATCGACGCCATCAAAGTTCACAGTTCCAACCCCAGGCGTGAGAAATACGCACTTAAAGGAACGAAGGAGGTCATAAAAGGAAGATATCATTTTATCTTGGTAATATAGGCTATTCTCTCTCGGGTTAGGCTATCTTTTGTGGTGTAGTGAGGTGGCACATCTTAATGCAAAGCTATCAATGATAACTATGATGAAAATTATAAAGTTTTATGTATCCGTAGTATATTGTAATGATTGTATATTTTATAGTATCTATATATTATATTATAATAGTATCTATATAGTATAGTATAGTATATTATATTATAGTATAGTATAGTATAGTATAGTATCTATATAGTATATTATGCGTTAAGACATCCAGTGCAATTTCAGGGCGGCAAAACAAAAAAATATTCTGCATGAAGAAATCTATCTGATATTGACATTCACTGCCATTTCTTAGCACATCTTCGTCATTATTTCATACTTAAATAGACCAGAAACAAGCTACCTGAAGAGTCCCTTTAGTTTTTGGTACCGCCAATAAATAGTTGGAACCAGACTACGATACGAAACAAGCAACCGTTTTCCGTCAGGGACATCACATTTTTGTCTCATAGATATCAGTATGCCATGGGATAGGGTTGATTTAACTTACTACATTCAAAAACATTGACCATAAAATTAACTTGAAAAATCCAATTTTGCTGCCCTGAAATCGCTTAGGGTGCCTTTCATATATTATATTATATTGTATTATATATTATAATATAATGTTTAGGTCTTCCAGTAAAAGATACTGGAAGACCTAAACATTATTTCTAATAGTTGTAAAAGCTAGAATTTCATCTGCTATAATATTCCAACCCTTGTCCGTCCTTGTCCGACTTATTCAAGCGGCATACATGTATGGTCTGGAAAACAGGCTACGATTGAATCATGATAAAGTATTGTGGCCTTGACACTTATATACTGTATATTACACGAGAAAAAGTCCATTATTTAACAACGATTATCAATCTAAAGTCGACCGTTTGTCTCAATGTATTGATCGATAGTGATCGATGTTGTTGATAGTAATCTAATCGGTATGAAAGTAAGACAAAAGTATCTTTTCGTAATTAGATAAATGGGGGACCCCCTGTAAGCGCCTACGGCACTACGACCGTTGTAATTACTAAATCGATGCATGTTAGACAACGTGTTAGGTGTCTTTTGTGTTTATAATCTCTAGGGAAATCGAATATTTGTTATTTTAGGCCTAGGAACTTTAATAACTGTTGTTGTAATACTAGAAACCACAATGCTTTTTTCCCACCACACAGGTAGATTTTCTTTCATATATTTTTTATTCATGAAGATTTACCACATTTGTGGAAGGATCGACATACATGTAACAGGTGGCTGTCACCTTTTCAAGATGTCAACCCGGAGACCAGACTGTAAGGTTTGAACCACTCATACTGGGAAGGACTCCTGCACTTTTTGATAAGTGTGGTGGGATCTTTAACGTGCTTAAGGTGTGGCTCTCCTTAAACACAGGACCTACGCTTTACGCCCCTAACCGAAGTTCGGTACTCATTTTCACCTGAGTCAAGTGAGGAAATAGGTGTAAAATGCCTTTCCCAAGGACACAACGATGGGGCCTGTAAGGGATTCAAACCCAGAACCTTCAGAGTTAACAACCCTAACCACAAGACCACCTTGCCGCCATCAGACCACCTTGCCACTTTCATGTTTAGAATAAGGTTGGAAGATAAATTATGGCTCTAGCAAATGCCACCCAATTCTAAATCATGCAAACAGGTTGTGTTCTTTTTAGAAACGTAAGAAAAAGCGATACAATCTAACATTATCATCACAACCCAAGCAACTAGTGTCATAACCACAATTACATTCCCCTATTACGTGCTCTAGTTATCGGCCATCTTGAATACATTAACGACTGGGGTCATCCAAAGCCCTTGTCACACATTCAGAACCTTTCCCCGAACACCAGCCGACCAAGGTTGGCTGACGTTCGGGAGTAGTCTGACCAGATTTAGGCCACGCCTACCTTTGGATACGAATTGAATTTGAGTTAAATTTGACTGCCAATCACCAGCCTACCATGGCCGAACCTCCCGTCCACACCTGGATGTTTTAAACATTTTGAAACATTCGGCTGCCGCAGCCAAACAGTAGCGAACCTCGCCGAACACCAGCCAACCACAGCCGACCTTGCTCCCGACCTACTCCTAACCATGGTTGGGGGGAAGTTCGGCAGTGTTCGGGAGGCCATATTCGGCTGTGTGTGACAAGGGCTTAACAAACTTAAGTATAAAGATTTATGAGTCATTGACAATGTAAATAGGTTCCACAGATGTCCCTATTTACTGAAACGCCAATAAAACTGTCCATATCCATTTGAGAAGTTATACATTACGATACAAACCTGAAACTATTATTCATCTTTTACTAAAAAGCGGTTCAAGTCACTGACCCGTGTGAAAAATATTACATACTTGTCTTGAAGTCTACAATAAATCGATATTATTGCAACATTTGGCGCCTGGTACCAAAGATAAGAGGTTTTGTTTTGTTCGGCGTTACTGAAGAGTTATAGGCAATGTCTATAGGAAGCTTTTTATAGCCTCTTCTAACTACTATCTTAAAAGGGGTCGTTTTTTTTAGATGCCAACGGAGTTTGGCGTCTTTGTTTATCATGATACGCATTTGACACACAATACAAGTGGCGTCGAACGGTAGTGTGGCTAGGCGATCTAGATCAAGAGGTCACGGGTTCGATTCCTGGCATTCCTGGCTATATGTTTTGTCCTTGGGAAAGGCACTTTACAATACTTTCCTCACTCCACCCAGGTGTAAAATGGGTACCTGACTTCGGTTGGGGAGGTAAAAGGCGGTAGAAGGAGAGAGATGGGCTCCGCCTTCCAATACCATACCCCAGACACAGTGGACTAACAACCCGCTGCCCTTACGGCCTTAAAAAGGCTATGAGACGACCTTTACTTTTACCCTACCTTTACACACACATTGCCCAATGAAAAAAAAAATTAATGTAAAGATTTAGGGGACATTAAAGTATTTTATCTTACACAGTAGAAATGACAGGGACTTATCCTAAGGAATGTCTACTCAGTCACGCAGGTTTTGAAACGTGCTTAAGAACCTAAAAGGCGGTCTTCCATAGACAAACACACCTAAACCATGTAAACATCATTGTTGACTGATTATGTAAGCCTCTACTAAAAGCTTTTTTTGGACACAGGATTGAATTGTAGTTTGCTATACAGTGGAAAAATTGGACTTACCCAAATATTCGACTGTGCACCACCTGTCTATGTCAGAGAATGAGCAATCTACCGTTTTTGTGACGTCACTTTATGCAGATAGAACACGTGACTGAGTGAGCAGTGGATTGAATATTGCATAGCGTTTATGGCGTCCCCCGTCTCTCTTATATATATTATTTCCCACGTCTTTTCGGTGATGGATTCAAACATGTAACGGAAAGGTGTTATCGTTTAAACCCTTGTCACACATTCAGAACCTTCCCCCGAACACCAACCGACCAAGGTTGGCTGAAGTTCGGGAGCAGTCTGACCAGATTTAGGCCACGCCTACCTTTCGATACGAATCAAATCTGAGTCAAATTTGACCCCCGAACACCAACCGACCACTAGCCAACCATGGCCAAACCTCCCGTCCACACCCGAATGTTTTAAACATTTTGAAACATCCGGCTGGCGCAGCCGAACAGTAGCCGACTTCGCTGAACACCAGCCAACTACAGCCGACCTTGCTCCCGACCTACTCCTAACCATGGTTGGGGGGAGTTCGGCTAGTGTTCGGGAGGCCAAGTAACCGTTTTGTTATAACAATATAACAATTTTACATAGACCGCAATCTTTCCTGTCAACAACTTCATTATGCTTATCTCTAAAGGAAGATAAGCCTAGTCGTAGAACCAGTTTAAAGGACGGCAGACTGCTGACATCTGCACAACTACTGTTCACTAGCCGCCAGACAGTAGCCGAAAGGTGAGACTCCGTTTGCGTAACACATGGTCAGTCTTAATTACGAAGTAAACAAGAACAGGCTTACCTACGGCGCTATTGGCACAAATTCACACAGCTAGAGGAATGCTGTAACATCTGGAGCTTTTGACTCCGGAGTTTTGAAAAACGATCAACTTTATATGGAGTGATCTACAAGCATGGCCTTTTTAGAAAGATTCAAGCCCCTGTCACACATTCAGAACCAAGGTTGGCTGAAGTTCGGGAGCAGTGTGACCAGATTTAGGCCACGTCTACCTCTCTGTACGGATCGAATCAATTTTGAGTCAAATTTGAGTGCCAACCACGCCCCGACCTACTCGCGAACACCAGCCAAGCACCAGCCAACCATGGCCGAACCTCCCGTCTACACCCGAACGTATTAAACATTTTAAAACATTCGGCTGGCGCAGCCGAACAGTAGTAGCCGACTTCGCCGAACACCAGCCGACCTTGCTCCCGACCTACTGCTAACCATGGTTGGGGGGAGTTCGACAGTGTTCGGGAGGCCATATTGAGCTTTCGGTGACAGGGGCATTATAGAAGCTTTTCTAAGGCCACTGACTTGACAAACATTTGTATAGGTCACACTTTTAGGCTTCATTGCTACCTATAATGATACCTATGCTTTTAAAAACAAGAATATTTTTGTAAATCTTACATACGATACAAAGTACACAGCTGTAAGCTACACCAGTACAGACCTGTGGTTAGATGTGACGTGGAATGAGAAGTACGGTGATTTACTGAGTCGCCCAGGGAATGTGTACTCTTGTCGCGCCACCCATTTGAAGTGAGACAACAAATATGCCCCACGCAGCTGTTCTAGTCTGTAACCGTGTCTGAAATTATTGACTTCCAAACCGGTTTCAGTAGTAAACAAGCAGTTGGAAAAGTATAGGAAATGTACGTAGAGTGATCATCTCGAAGCAGATATTGGGAGCGTTTCTAAATGGGAAACTGTATCGACAACAAGCTGTTCTAGTTTGTCACCGTGTTTGAAATGATTGACTTTCAAACCGGTTATCATGGTAAACATTCATGCAGTTGGAAAAGTATTCGAAATATACGTAGATTTATCATATCCAAGCAGGTATTGGGAGGGTTGATCGTAACGTTCTAAATGAAAATGATAAACTCTATGATTTGCCTCCCTATATCTGCTTGGAAATTAGAAGATTAGGGGGCGTAATGTAGTAGTTCAATATGGTGGGTAGGGTTGGCCCTGGAGGGACAATTTTGCAGAGCGAATTTCGCCCCCCCCCCCCAACCCACACATAACGGCTATAACAACAGAATTGCGTCCAACGTTTTGGAGTCTGTAAAAAGTCCCTACTTAGTTAATCTCCAATCATATGTTTTGGTGGCTGTAAGACTGTATGAAATTGCCAAGACAGCATCCATTTGCCACCCGAAATTTGGCTGGCGCAAAAGACGATACCAGTACAAAAAACAAAGCCCGATAAAAATGCCTAAAAACACGTTAAACATAAGCCAAAACCTAAACCTCTGCTTGGATTGTACTACCTAAATACATGCCTGCAATAGGACCTTCCAAACTCACAAATAAACCTCGCTATTTACCATACCCATTAAGCTTGGCAAATACGCTCTAAGCACCTACCTTTTTGTTACGCCACCGCAGGAGTGTTTATCATTAAATCCAGGTAAAGACACTGACGACTGAAGTGTGGGAAAGAGAAAAATGGCACCTCAGTTCCGTTGTTTTTCTTCTGTCCCGTTCAGGCAAGGGATAGAAAAAAAAATCCCATATCAGGGCTCGAAATTTACCCCCTGCATATGCAGGTTATTACAGGTAAAATTGGAGCTGTGCAGGTATTTCTGATGTCTACATGCACCTAACCTGCAGGTAACATTGAAAACTAAGGGGACCAAACCCACACCACTTGTTCCTGACATGAAAAAGTATGTACCTTAAAAAAAATCAAGACCACAGCACAGATAGTTCTCCTGCAGTACCAAGGTCAGGCACCAGGAGATCCGCGTTTGACCTTGACCTTTGTCTTTCTAAGGCCTACTCACATACCAAGTATCATCATAATCCATAAATGCCTTCTTAAGTTATACTGACCATAAATCTGAGATGCACACACACACAAACACGCACACACACACACACACACACACACACACACACACACACACACACACACACACACACACACACACACACACACACACACACACACACACACACACACACACAAAGGCTGACCAAAAACAATACCTCCATTTTTCATGGAGGTTATTAGGTATTTGAAGCCCTGCATACCCTTCCTCTAGTACCCCCGGCACTACTAGACCCACCTGTTGTCCTAGTGGCGCGGTCTTGTCAAATCCTGCCCATTCGCACATAACTAAAATGGACATAGGTCACTCGCCAGGGCGTGAGGAAAAGTACAAAACCGATAATTCTTCCCAGACACACTTCCTTTCACATCTTTTATCCTATGACCCACATTCGGGCCGTGCAAAACACACAATCGTTGAGGCTAATAGCGAGGGAGAGAAAGAAAGGGAAGAGATACGCTTCCTCGATTGCTATCAACCGAAAACTCGTGATGCCCATTAGTAGCCCTCTCTCGGTGGGATATTGGATATGGGTCAGGGGACATTAAAACTAGCTCCTATTATCTCGAACCTGGTTAATGCACTGTACATTTCCGGGCTGTGTGTGAGAAATACACGCCTTACACCTCTCAATAGGTGTACTAGGACACCATACACAACGTAGATACAACATAAACAAGTGTAGTAACAACAATAAGTTAAACGTGCTCTGTAATCGCTATACAACCATTAAAACTAGCTTCTATTCTCTCGTCCCTATTTTATGCAACGTACATTTCCGGGCTGTGTGAGAAATACACGCCCTACACCTCTCAATAGGTGTACTAGGACACCTTCCACCACGTAGATACAACATACACAGGTGTAACAACAGTAACGTGCTCTGTGGTCGCTACACAACCATGAAAACTAGCTCCTATTGTCTCGTACCTAGTTATTATGTTAATATACCGTACATTTTCGGACTGGGTAAGAAATACACGCCCTCCACCTCTCAATAGGTGTACTAGGACAGTTTACACCACGTAGATACAACATACATACACAGGCGTAACAACAATAACGAGCTTTGTGATCGCTATACAACCATTAAATCTAGCTCCTATTCTCTCGTAGCTAGTTATGTTAATACACTGTACATTTCCGGGCTGTGTGTGAGAAATACACGCCCTACACCTCTCAATAGGTGTACTAGGACACCTTACACCGCGTAGATACAACATACACACTGTCAGGTGTAACAACAGTAACGTGCTCAGTGAGATCTCTGTATAACCAGACGCGCTCTAGTTATTGTACGACAGGTGACACACCTATGTGTACAACACTAGCTCGATTTCCTAAACTATTTTTTCAAAAACCCTCCCCAATCAAAAAGCATACAACTTGACCACAGGAAATAATATTAGGCCCTCTTTTCATTAAGGATCGTTACCTAAACGCTGAAAAATCTGAGACAAATAAAGCGTTCTACCAATGGGACTAATTAAAACGTGTTGCTTGGGGAAACTAGAAAGAGTTGACCTAGCACACGGAACCAACGTATACATTGTCAAGGAATAGTAGACTAAAGCCCCTGTCACATATAGTCGAATATGGCCTCCCGAACACTGCCGAACTCCCCCCAACCATGGTTAGGAGTAGGTTGGGAGCAAGGTCGGCTGTGGTCGGCTGGTGTTCGGCCAGGTTGGCTACTATTCGGCTGTGCCAGCCGAATGTTTCAAAATGTTTAAGACATTCGGGTGTGGACGGGAGGTTCGACCATGGTTGGCTGGTGTTCGGGAGTAGGTCAGCAGTGTTCGGGGGTCCAATTTAACTTCAAATCTATCTCAAATTCGATTTGACTCGTATCGAAAGGTAGGCGTGGCCTAAATCTGGTCAGACTGCTCCCGAACTCCAGCCAACCTTGGTCGACTGGTGTTCGGGGAAAGGTTCTGAATGTTTGACAGGGGCTTTACAATACTATGAGAACACACGACAAACAGTTACGTGTATCTATCTACAAGATACGACAGCGTATACGGGCGATATAACGTTATCAACACACCTACCTTTGCTTGTAGCAGTCACGGCCGGAGCATACCTAGTGGTGTTGTCCCGTCTTCTAGCCTACACTGCGTCACTATGCATATGTCGACAACGACCTCTTGATCCTTGATAAAAGCCTACTGGGCATTTGGTTGGTCACAAAAGCCGGCGCCCGATTGCCTTAATGCCTGGATTCAAAACAGAAAACGCAGCAAGTCACTAGTAATTCCCCCGTTGCGATGACATAAGGTATGTTTTAACAACGGGTTTTGCAAACGCCCCTCTTTTTGTTTCAAGTCGCTGAGTGAGTAAATCGTTGTCTTGTATAGCCTCCGGGCGTTGCAATTGTTTCGTAACAGCCAATTGTTGATGAGCACCATACAGTCCTTCAAACTAGGTAAAACGGCTATTAGTACTACGAAAGACCAAGGAGGTTTGAAGAGGCTTCTATGGAAGGACCTAAGCCCACACGGATGCTATGTGAACTGTTCCCTTTTCTTCACAAGGCCACAGCAAGTTGATTTTATGGATGACATCCCCCGCAGACTCTAAAATTTATGCGATAGGGCGAAAAAAACAAGGCGGGTAGACAAAAACAAGATTCTTACATTTTCAAATTTTGAAATCATAAATCTTGTTAAACAAGAGTTGAGGCGACAAAACATGATATCACAACCAACTAACCAGCCCCCTCAACTTGCTACATAATGTAACCCAACACCACAGGGTGTCTGCTACAGCACCAGTTACCATGGTGACAGCCGTTTGGTCCATGCCATTGACCTTATTTGTTTGGAGAAGAAGAAGAAAAAGAATAAGACAAAAAAGAGCAAAAACAATGTGTTTTTCTTCGCGAATGTAAACATAAAATGACTTGCTGTGGCCCAATACTATACTATGGCACGCGACCTTGTCAAGCCGAAGACCATACAAGCCTAGGGCTAAGACTCCTGCAAAATCCACGGAAAATTGTTTCCTCCTGGCGCACGGGTGAACGGTAACAGGGAACGGCACCGCGCAATGTTTCTTAATTATGCCGCATGTACGGTCAACGGCAGAGAGTCTTACTAATATATTAGCAAGCCAGAAAAATGCAGTACGTTGTTTAGCAGACCATTCAGCAGCCTTGAAAAAAAAGAGTTCGTGGGACACAGACCCCCGCAGTGGGGTCGTGTGATGTAAGGGCAGAGTACTCCACCGATCTTGTGCCCTTGGGAATTTTGGCCATGGTTGGCTGGTGCTTGGCTTGTGTTCGGGAGTAGGTCGGGGAGTGGTTGGCAGTCAAATTTGAATCGATTCGTATCGAAAGGTAGTCGTGACCTAAATCTGGTCAGACTTCTCCCGAACTTCAGCCAACCTTCACGTTGGTTGGTTGGTGGTCAAGGGAAGGTTCTGAATGTGTGACAGGGGCATTCACACAAGCCCACAGCACAGCCACCCAAGAAAAATTCTTCCGTACTCGGAGGTAAAGACAGAAAGACCGAGATTCAGGACGTTGACGTCACACAGTGTATATTGCTCCAAGGTAAACCTAGAATGATCTATGTTGCTGACGTACGTACATTTGACTTTAAGTACATATTCTGCCTGAAGACCCATTATCCCATTGTGCGTGCATACGTTGGCTTGAGTCTAGTATCTTGAGTATTACTGTGAAATATTTATGAGTTTTTTCATTTTTCCATTTCAAACGTTTTTATTCTCAAGTTTACTTTTCCATCGGTTGTGAAAGCTAAGTAGGTTCATTTTACTTACGTAGCACCTGTGCATGCACTTTGTGTTCGCAAAATTGGTGTTTGATTTTGTAGACTAAATGATATCACGATATTCCACTTTATCGACCAGTCTGTAAACGATAGTGGTGCCCCGGTAACCTAAGTTATTTTAAGGTCGCAAAACGGAAATACTCAATCAATGTTGTGTTAGTCTGTGACATTGATAAAAACTGTTATAGGCTGGCGGCAATAGAGTAAAACCTCTATTAACATCCGATGCAATTTCAGGGCAGTAAAACTGGAGTAGGTTGAATCAACCCCATCCCATACCATACTGATATCTGTGAGGCAAAATATCCCATGTAGTGAATGAATGAACGAATGAATGAATAAATGAATGAATGCATGAATGTACAAGAAGTCGCTGATTTCCGTGAGGCATGATGTACTCGGCTTCCTGAATTCCCCCATGTCATTCTGCCTGTCAGCCTTCTCCCCACCCACGTGCTGTCAACCTACTCTGTCTGGACAAACAGATGTAGATACACAAACCCACAGCTCAGCCACCAAACAACAATAATTCCATACCCAAAAGTTATGTGTGAATGAATGAATGACCGTGAGGGCTGATTAGACACGAAAAGAAAGTATAAACAACTCGGATACATATAGCATATAACAAGGGATGGGCTGTAGTAGTTATCGCTGTGTGCATATGTGCTAAAACCAATTCTTCACCAGTAAATTGGCCTAAATGGCATAATAAAATTACTACTATCACAGTTACAATGCTTCATTTTGACAAGTCTTTTACGCTATGGTACCCTTAAATTGTATGATCTATTTTGGCTGCCGACCACACTTATATCCAACTTCCGTCACCAGGAATTCCTACATCCATGAAGACGATTACTTTTGTCCCGTTGTAGAAGAAGAATGGGTTCTTTAAAAAGACTTGCGAAGCTAAATGAACTCGAAAAAAATGTGTATGGACCATTACACCATACCTCTGACTGGGCTATTTTATCACTGCTGGGTTATTAATAGGGCACATCTGATATATTCTTCTTCTTCCTCTTCTTTTAACATCCTCAATAGAGGTGAAGCATTATGCTTTTTCAGTAGCTATAAGTGCAATGCGGCTTCGCTACGGCTTGCGTATTTTGGGGGTCAGTGTCCTAATTACGATTTTGAAAGACAAAAGTTATTCGAAGATAGACCAAGTGGCCAGGATGTCATTGTTAAAGCCTAGGTCACAATTCAAAAAAGGGGCCCGCTCGGCGCGTTTTCGGGCTGTTTTTGGGCTCTACCGTACGGGACCTGGACGGAGACTGGCGGGATTCCCGACGGCTGCCGGCCTAGTTTGGGGCCCGCGCGGTCGCCGAATTGATTTTAACACAAACTTAAAATCACTTCGGGCCCCGTCGGGCAAGGTACGCCGAAACGAAGCCGTAACCTAACTGCCCGGGACCCATCAGGCGGCCGCACAGGCACCTGCCTAAGATTATGACGTCACATGTGCTGATCAGTGCATCAGGTGGTCAGGAAAAGGGGGTTATAGGGGGCATATCATAAACTGCTTCCTCAGACTACGTCGCACAGTTCACCACGTGTGTGTTACACTGTGTACTTGTGTGTCAGAATTCGCGACATAGCTCCATCATCAGTGAGTCGTACTCTCCATGCACGGGTCTGCGCATTAACCAAGGGCGAACCCACCCTCGTCTTTTGCGACAATCCAGTTCGGCCTGCCTCTCTTCTTCAGCTACCAATACCACAATACCTAGGTTGTAACGGTGACGCGCTGTCGCCAACCTCAACCTCAGACGGGCTTGCAGGTTGTCTGCAGGTTGCACTAAACGCTGCATCGCCAACTTCAGTCTACTCTTTACGTGACGTGTCGTACATGAAGAAAAAACTGAACATTGACAGGCCGAGCAGCGCTTATATATATATACCGGCTCAAAAACACGACAGGAGCCCGTCGGGATCCCACCAGGGACGCGCCAGGGACCCAACAGCTGCCCGGCCGGATTGTAAGAGCCGTCGGCACCCTACCGCACCCCGCACGGGTCAAGACGGGAGACTGACCAGGCATCAGACGGGTCCCTGACAGAAACCGGCCGTCAAGGGGACCGATAGTTTATGAATTTTAATGGACGGAGCACAACAAGGCCCCGACAGGGAACCGTAAAGGAACATTTAATTGTGACCCTGACAGACGGCGCACGCTCGGCTTCATTACGCCGGCCGGCGTCTACCCGGGGAACATGCCGAGCAGGCCCCGTTGGTAATGTGACTCCAGCATAACACCCCGTTATCACCGAACTTGTACATCGTGGATCATATTCAATTTCTCATGTCGGAGGTCATAAAAATCCAATTTTGGTCGCCCAGTGGTCTCTACTGAGTGGAAAGGGTTCCTGATGGAGGTCATGTGGAATATTTTCGCCAATTTTTCTCGTATGACATCTTATATCATTTTTCTCTTTTTTTAAAGCTGGAACGGATGTACAATCTTGCAAGTATTTTTGTATTTGTATTTATTTGTATTTATTAGAAATGAAACAACTCATTACACTGGGTCAGTTGGGAACCTAAACGTGGGTTTAGGTACACAGCACTACCTACAACAGAGTGGGTTAACAACCCGCTGACCCTACGGCCTTCAAAAGACCTCTAAAATGAAACGCATACCTTTAGCTTAAAATCTACGTTTAGCGTTATTCTATCTTTCAGCCCAGACAGCCAAACTAAAGCCTGACAAGACCTTTCACAGATAAACGGAGGGAGTTTTGATAGCTTTGTTTACCAATGAACTGCCCCTATGGCCCCAAAAGACTATTGAGTGCAGACGAATAGACGAACTTCACGGACGGCTGTAAGCCAACAAGAGAACTGGGATCCTCACATGCTGAAAGTTCCACAAGCACACATAAAATCGTACAAAGGGAGTCTGCAGTACCAGGGTCCAGTACTGTGGAACCTACTTACAAGGGAGCAAAGAAAGCTCACAACTCTAACAGCTTTCAAAAACTCACTGTGACTGGAACTGGCATCTATTAACCCTTGGACTTAGTGGCAAATGTTATAGACTTACGATTGTAATGTATATTGTTATTATTGTGTGATATTTCTATTTTCCTATTTATTTATTTATTGAATGTATTTTATTTCCCAGAGATACCTAAAAAACAGGTCAAAGCGACCTGAGTGTAATCATATGGTAAAATAAATAAATAAAATGAAAATGAACCTTCTCGTGTGACTGAGCTAAATGTCACTAACCTTGTTTGTCCAGTTCCATCGCCATGCATTCAAATAGCACTGTATAATAACCCATGACCTGTAGCCCCAACCCGTATATATGTATGTAATGTTATACTAGTGTGGGCGTGAGCGCAATGAGATATAACCCTCAAGGTGCAAGGTTTGCGGGAGGTCAATCCAATCTTCTTTTTTTCGATTCGTGTAAAGATATAGACAGGAGATGGAAACGGAAAAGATGGGAGGATAACATCAGAGAATGGACCAGCATGAAACTAAATGAAACGTTAAGAAAAACAGAAAACTGAGAAGGGTGGAGAAAACTGGTTGTCAGATCATCTGTACATGTAGTGCTCCAACGGTCGAACAATTAGACTAAGAAATAGTTAGATGAGAAAGGTGTAGGTCTTATTGTAAGGCAATGACAAAAATACAATGTACAATAAAGTATGAAGTAGAAAAATGGGATGGGTGGGGGCTGAATGAAATTGTTCAAACGATTATCTTTAGTTTGTTTTTTCGTTTCATAAAAAATTGGTCAAATTCTCAACGTTCTTTAACTTTGTGGATAACATCTGTTACTGGAAATGAAAGAAGTTTCCTTTCTTTACTTTGTGCCTTTATCTCTTTTGTCAGTCTGTCCGTCTATCTGTCTGTCTCTCCCTCCCCTCTCTCTCTCTCCCCCCCCTCTCTCTCTCTCTCGATATATATATATATATATATATATATATATATATATATATATATATATATATATATATATACAGAGTCTCTAGACATAAGAAGTTTATTGCAAACAAATGCCCGAGGGCTAATTGCAGATACAAACAACATGTATGAATAAGAAAATACAATGATATGAGAGACTACGTGATACTACTACATTCTACAACATGCTTGGTACTAATTTTGTTGGGTTTGACTTCTTCTTTTGAGGCAGTGTGAGACGAATTTATCCACTTCGTCTATTGTTATGTGGGTTCTTTGATTTTAGTAATAAAATTGTTTTCAAAACAAAACATAAACCAAGAGATACAGGCATATAGAAAGTTGCATACTCATTTATGAATTCGTTGCTACTGCATGCGTCCTTGCAGTGTGTTTCAAGCGATTGCTAAATAATCCATCAATTATCCTCTAAATTAACGCTAATCACAGACAATCTTCATTAACTGTCTGATGTTTAATGCGGATGTCTGCATTGGTGCCAAGAAGACTGCAGACGAACCCCACAACAATTCTTGTGTGAAAAATCGTGTGCATACCAGCATACAAAACATAGCAGCTCTATCGTCACGTATCTATAATAACGTTGACATGAAGTGACTCCTTGCTGTGAAGCCCTGAAAGATCCCACGCTTGCGTGTCACATTTGCGGCACAAATAGGCTCCCCATAGCCCGAAACGATTGGAAAGTCATCACGTTCAAACTCACCCACCTCGAAAGTATCGCAGCACCCCTATGTACTGACTCCCCAGGACATAAATTGACTTGAAATAAAGCATGAATATTGCATACTACTTTACAACAGACGTAAAGGTTTAAACCAGAGCTCATGAACCCAGGTGGAAGTCCGAACGGGGACGGCGGCCGGTATCGACTTCTGGACACCTTTGACCCCTAGCCTCTGACGTCACGTATCTATGTATCTATAATAACGTTGACATGAAGTGACTCCTTGATATGTAGGATCCCACGCTTGCGTGTCACATTTGCGGCACAAATAGGCTCCCCATAGCCTGAAACGATTGGAAAGTCATCACGTTCAAACTCGCCCAACTGGAAGGTATCATTGCATCCCTATATATCGGCTCCCCAGTACATATATTGAATTTAGATAAAGTATGAATATTGCAAAGTACTTTACAACAGACGTAAAGGTTTACACCAGAGGTCATCAACCCAGGTTGAACGGGGACGGCGGTCGGTATCAACTTCTGGGCACCTTTGACCCATAGCTTCTGACGTCACGTATCTATAATAACGTTGACATGAAGTGATTCCTTGCTATGTAGGATCCCACGCTTGCGTGTCACATTGCAAGTTAGAATAGCTTCCCTAGCCCGAAACGATTGGCAAGTCATCACATTCAAACTCGCCCACCTTGAAAGTATCATAGCACGCCTATGTATTGGCTCCCCAGGACATATATTGAATTTAGATAAAGCATAAATATTGCATACGGAAATGGACTACTTTACAAGAGACGCGTATAGTTACACCAGAGCTCATCAACCCACGGTGCACCGGGACGGCGGACGGTATCGACTTGTGGGCACCTTTGACCCATAGCCTGACGTCACACAATTCCGAAGATCACTGCGCGCTATCGTCACGTATCTATAATAACGGTGACATGAAGTGATTCCTCGCTGTGAAGCCCTGAAGGATCCCACGCCTGATTGTAGCATTTGCGGCACAAATAGGCTCGCTAGCCCGAAACGATTGGAAAGTCATCACGTTCAAACTCGCCCACCTTGAAAGTATCATAGCACCCCTATGTATTTGCTTCCAGGACATATATTGACTTTAGATAAAGCATTAATATTGCATACGGAAACGGACTATTTTGCGAGAGACGCGTATAGTTACACCAGAGCTCATCAACCCACGCTGAATCTGGACGGCGGCCGGTATCGGCTTCTGGACACCTTTGACCCATAGCCTGACGTCATATATTCCGAATATCACTGCGCGCTATCGTCACGTATCTATAATAAAGGTGACATGAAGTGACTCCTTGCTGTGAAGGATCCCACGCTTGCGTGTCACATTTGCGGCACAAATAGGCTCCCTATAGCCCGAAACGATTGGCAAGTCATCACGTTCAAACTCGCCCACCTGGAAGGTATCACAGCACCCCAATGTATTTGCTCCCCAAGACATAAATTGACTTTAGATAAAGCATTAATAATGCATACGGAAATGGACTACTTTACAAGAGACGCGTATAGTTACACCAGAGCTCATCAACCCACGGTGGACCGGGACGGCGGCCGGTATCGACTTCTGGGCACCTTTGACCCATAGCCTGACGTCATATATTCCGAAGATCACTGCGCGCTATCGTCACGTATCTATAATAAAGGTGACATGAAGTGACTTCTTGCTGTGAAGGACCCCACGCTTGCGTGTCACATTGCAAGTTAAAATAGGCTCCCTATAGCCCGAAACGATTGGAAAGTCATCACGTTCAAACTCGCCCACCTCGAAAGTATCGCAGCACCCCAATGTATTTGCTCCCCAGGACATATATTGACTTTAGATAAAGCATAAATATTGCATACGGAAACGGACTACTTTACACAACCAGAGCTCATCAAGCCTTGTTGAATGGGGACGGCGGCCGGTATCGACTTCTGGGCACCTTTGACCCATAGCCTGACGTCATATATTCCGAAGATCACTGCGCGCTATCGTCACGTATCTATAATAATATCACATGAAGTGACTCCTTGCTATGTAGGATCCCACGCTTGCGTGTCACATTTGCGGCACAAATAGGCTCCCTAGCCCGAAACGATTGGAAAGTCATCACGATCAAACTCGCCCAACTGGAAGGTATCATAGCACCCCTATGTATTGGCTCCCCAGGACATATATTGACTTTAGATAAAGCATTAATATTGCATACGGAAACGGACTACTTTACACAACCAGAGCTCATCAAGCCTTGTTGAATCGGGACGGCGGCCGGTATCGACTTCTGGGCACCTTTGACCCATAGCCTGACGTCATATATTCCGAATATCACTGCGCGCTACCGTCACGTATCTATAATAAAGGTGACATGAAGTGATTCCTTGCTGTGAAGGATCCCGCGCTTGCGTGTCACATTGCAAGTTAAAATAGGCTCCCTAGCCCGAAACGATTGGAAACTCATCACACTCTAGATTGCCCGCCTGGAAGGCATCCAAACGCATCCATGTATTGACTCTCCAGGGTATTTATTAACTTTAAGCGTGAATCTTGCATACGGAAACGGGATACTTTACAATTAAGAGAAGTAAACCCGACAACTTCGGAAGTCTCTCAACACATACATATAGAATCACCTGGACATTCGGACATCAGTTGGACAAAATAAAATATGGGACACGGAGCCAGACTTCTTTGCACGAGGTATTAAAGAGATCGAGGCCATCCTCATCAGGGCATTACAACCATCCCTCAACAAAGACGGGGGTGCCACAGACTTTCTGCAACCTATGATTCACTGCTCACTGAGTCATGTGTGTCATCTGCATAACGTGACGTCACAGAAGCGGTTAATTCCTTGACAAATACTTGAGTTGTACAGTCGAAAATTTGGGTCAGTCCAATTTCTTGTATTGGAAATTACAGTTCAAACTTGCTTCATAATGACTCCACACATTCTGACGACCACTGCGTGCTGAGGTAAAACGGTTCGAATTTCCGATAAAGACCCTAGGACGCTGCTGAAAACGATGTAAATCACTGTGCTACGTTGGATAACAGCAGCAACTTTTCAGTATGATTGAAAAGTCGATAGAATATTCCCAGATCATATTTGATGAATGTACTGTATATGTATGTGTGTTATTGTTATTGTTATTGTCGAGAAGTGCCCTCGGGCACATCAGTAATGGATTTGCTGAATAAAGTCTCAAAGAGCTATCATCGACCGATCTGTCCCAAAACGTAATCAGCAGAAAAGAAATTAGAATCATCAATTAACAGGCGACACTTTAAATCCGGAACAACACTTTAAATCCGGACAACTTTGATTATTAAGACATAATCATAAGTGTGAGAAGAAAACGTAATATTCTAGATTATCACATACTACATGATAACAATTACGTCTACTAGGTAACATTAGTAGGTCCCGGTGGACTAGGTCAGTTCTGCAGAATTCTGCATCGGAGCGCAATTTAAAGTGTTGTTCCGGATTTAAAGTGTTGTTCCGGATTTAAAGTGTCGCCTGTTTCATATAAATATAGATTTTGAAACTATCCTCTTATAAAGGTAAGTACAAAGCAGAAAAAACAGACACATTTTACTCTCCTTTCAGCTGAAACGAGGAAAACTCAGTAGGGGTAACGCAACAGTTTAGTAATACATTTCTTTCGCAGCATGCCGCAAAGTTAAATCTACTGTGCCGTACTAAAGCCAGACACCAACAATATGTCTTGCTTCAGTTCTGATTTCTTTGCGGCCAGGTTCAAAATGTTTAAAACATTCGGGTTTGAACGGGAGGTTCGGCCATGGTTGGCTGGTGGTTGGCTTGTATTCGGAAGTAGGTCGGGGCGTTGTTGGCAGTCAAATCAAATCAAATCAACTCAAATTCGATTCGATTCGTATCGAAAGGTAGGCGTGACCTAAATCTGGTCAGACTGCTGCCGAACTTTAGCCAACCTTGGTCGGTTGGTGTTCGGGGGAAGGTTCCGAATGTGTGACAGGGGCTTTAGCAAGTGGGGGGTCTTTTAGAGTTCAGAAAGATGGAGAGAGTTGGCTTTCTTTGGACGATATATTGCGCAAGGGATCGCAATTTGGGACGGGGGCAATTGGCATTACGTTGATGACATATACCTTGGTTATGCGTGCTCTTACTCCCCTATTCGCCTGTGATGTACGACACGCATTACATCCAATCTTAGCTTTTTAAATTACAACGTGTAGCCAACGACCTTCTCATTACATCCAATCAACGCGCGCCAGCTAGTGTTCAAATTTCTCCCTTGACGATGGAGGGCAGGCCCGAGTATTGGGATCAGTTGAACCGTGTCTGTCACTAGAGCTGCTGGAATTTCTCAATGCCAGAGGGATGAACATAGCAGAGAATTCAGAAACTCGACCCCAATTAACGATTTTGTAGGCCTAGTCATAGATCTAGATAAAGAGGTGTTTAGTCATACCAGTGGCAGGACTTTTTAGTCACAGGAAATGTCAGCGTTTCCGTCTTGTAAACAGTCGTTGCCATTTGAAACGGTCGATGCCATATCGCCATATCGAAGCGTATTATAACTTCTTTGAAGGGCAAAAACATTGAAAACTTATAAACATATAAAAAGCAAGATTTCAATTGCAAATGCACGACAGCAACGTAAAAAATTATAATAAAGATATTAGTGAAAAAAGACAGCACAAGCTCGGATTTGAACCCGTGTCAAAAAGCCTCATCCTAAAACCCTAAACCGACTTTTTGGAGCGGATCTATAGCTAACAAGGCAGGACTTTATTTAGGCTAGCGATATGGCATTGACAGTTTCAAATGGCAACGACAGTATATGAGACGAAATTACCGTCAGCGATACATTTAGTTCTACTGCTGTCTGACTTTTTGAACTTTGTCTAACTTTCTTTTTATTACTTTTGCCTTGTGGGTGGGTTTGTGGGTTGCATTTTATGAGTTGCTTTGTAGATTAACAACGTAACGTTAACCCATTCAAGGCAAGAATCTATAGATAGATCTGTCTGATATTTAGTATTTGTACGGACATTTTTTGATGATGCAAGGACATTTCTTCTATATAATGCCTTTGGTATGGCGTTTGATATCAATGAAATAAAAGCCAATTTTAATTATGCCCCTTAGCGAAAACATGGAAAGAAATCTGCTCAAAATGAAGCTCGGGGTATTTGGAGGCAACAGTTTTCCGTCAGTGACATCGCGTTTTTGCCTCATCAGTATGCTATTAGGATAGTTTTTTTTCAATTTACTACTGTAACATTAAAAAAATGACCAGACAATTGACTTTGAAAATCTAGTTTTACTGCCCTGATATTGCTTTTGTTGCCTTTAAGCCATTGTGTGCTCTACGCAAAAGGGTATCAAGTTGAATGCTTACAACATTCCTGTGTCAATACCCGGTCAATACCTCCAAGGTTACGCATACTTCGCAGATGTTATCAATTCCTATGATTGCGATGCAATTCAAATTCATTTCAAATGACAAACTATGACATACAAGATATATACACAAAGGTCTGAGAATCAGATGGTTTTCATAAGTCAAATCGTTTCTGATGAAATGATAAAAGCATGTACTGAGGAAAGCAAGATCAAATATAGCCTCCAGGCATTTCGTAAGATTGTATCCACCATTTCATATTGGCAACGATTTGTGATCTTAATTTCACACAAAATACAAGTTGTATTTGACAACGATACCATGTACCAATTTGAAGGAGAGCCAATTCTGAAATGATACCTATCTTTGATATCGATTTTGCACGTTCTGTCCTCAGAGAACAGGCAATAACATTCATTCTGTTTCCCGAATTGCAAAATATAACCTTTTAGTACGTGGGATCGTGTACCGTAATGGTTGGATGTTTGGCGCAGAAGCCATAGGTCCTGTGGTTCGAATCCACCAACATGCCCCGATGTTGTGCCCTTGGAAAATGTACTTTACACTGCTTTCCTCACTTCACTCAGGTGAAAATGAGTACCTAGCTTTGGATAGGGACGTCCCTCGGATAGGACGTTAAATGGAGGTTGAGGAGAGCCACAACCACGCACGTTAAAGAACCCACCACATTTTTTTAAAAAGAGTAGGGGCATGCCTTGGTGTGCGATGGTCCAAATACTACTATCTGCAAGTTGGTGATTCACTACGGACATCGGGACTAGCCAAAACCATCATGCAAGGAACAGTGCAGGGAGGAGGAGGAAAGAGGGCCCGGGTAAGCAACGGCAAAGATGTGAGGATAAACCAGAGGTTGGACCTTCTGACACTAAGTGAAACGTTAAGAGGAACAGAAAACCGAGAAGACTTGAGAAAAATGGATGTCAGATCATCTGTGATGCGCCAACGGTCGAAGAATTAGACTAAAGGGATAAATACGATGAGTGGAAACTCATCCAAGGGAAGAGAGACTTTGAATTTTATTAACCAACTCATAGGAGACACCATATCCTGGCAGAAATACAATTACTGTTGTTTGGGGGGACACGAAGAAGGATGTGCATTGTCAGGAAACAATTTCGAGCAATTAGGAGCAGATTGGAGTTCCAGGTACTCGTTAACCTGACCTAGTTCTCCACTCTTCCGAATAATACACAGAAACATCACTGACCTACAGTAACCTCTTAGACAGGCTTCAACACCTCAGATAATCCCTGATGATTGAACATGTGCACGGCGGATTGTCAACATGATGTTAGTGGAATATAAAGATGTTTCAGTGTTTCCTAAGCACCCAATGTATAACAGAGACGCAATGAAACCTAATGCAATTTTTATTCTTATGCATATCGCACTAATAATAGCCTTTAGTGATCATTACTCCCCTTTTGGGAGGCTGAAACGTGGGTTTGTCTCTCTGTCTGTTTTAAGTGCTCCGGATGCATGGTGGATGGAATTATGATTCTGACAGTTGATTGATAGGGAGCTCGAAGTCTCCCAGCTAGCACGCCTAGGTGGAAGGATTGAGGAAGTGGTGTAATACCCGATTAAATCACGTCTTCTCCACAGTTCCAATACACTTCCCGTAAGTCTGAAATCTCCGTTTTCTTGTTTCACCTCCTTTTATTGCACTAGATCTGACAATACGTCCACCTGACACAGTCGGATAGACAAATCGATCACTTCTATTTTAACATATTTGACCGGTCGACCACCTGTACAAAAGACTTACGTTTCCAATAAAACATGCATGACCCCTTGTTGATTGCTTTTTTTGCCTCCAATAATGGGCGTTGACAACAATATCTATCTTGTGAGAGGAGTGAAGGAAGCCCTCTACATCAGGGCACACCAACCTTCTCTCAACCGGGACGGGGGGCGGTACCGACTTCAGACGAACTTTGACCCAGTGACCATGCATACAAATATTTCCAGAGAACGTTATTAAACGAGAATCGTACATGCTTATTGATTTTTGAATATGTGTGGAGTTAACTAGTATTTCTAAGTTGTTTCCTTCAGCCAGAAAGAAGTGTGTCTTTCAGCCGTTCTTTAGCTTTAAATATATGGGTAACTCTCCACTGAGAAATCGTTGTTTTCGCGAAGAGCACCAAGACACAGGGAACACCTTCGATCCTTTCAGCTGAGTCGACGCCATGCCTGTCCCATAAGCATAAATCTTGAACGACTGGCTTGTAGCGTTAAAATTACGGGGTCAGATACAAGGTAAATCTAGGACACTGTCGGGGCAGTGGTGATTTGTCTGGCTGTAGCTAAGGACCAAAGTTCAAGACTTCCATAAATCTTAAGATCAAAACTTTGCTCAGTCCTTGCTGAAGTGCCCTACTTTCAGGAACTGGTTCCCTAATTCTAGAAGTGACATTACCAGCAGAGACGCCAAACAGAAACATCTACTGGCTACCCCCAGAACAAGAACAAAACGATTCCAGACCAGTCCGATTGTCCATATGACCTATCTGTTAAACAAGCAGTACCAGTGATAGTCGTGACTGTCAAGAATTCTAAAAAAAAACCCACATATTTAAAGTACTGGTAGCAAACCTCTTTCTGACCGCCAGATCTGAGTGCATTTGCTTGACAGGTGTATCCAGTGAGCATTTCAAAATCAATCTGCATGTCCTATTCTGTTCAAATTGAAGCTTACAAGAGTTCGACTCCGACATGTTAGCTAGAACTGGTAGACAGTATTGTGCCACATATTCATTCATTCGTTCATATTATACAACGGGTGATTGAAATTGATGGTGGAGAATGACAATTATGTTTGAGGCTCGCTTAGGAAGACATAAGAAATATAGCAAAGTATTGATTTTTCCGTGACCCATGGTATCGACAGAACTTGTGTTATATACATTATTGTACCCTCCTTTGACGTGCCAAGGGCACGCAAGAAGACCCAACCGTAATGACAATCACGCAGATATGGACGAATGGGTCCCAATTCCATATCATCAGGTGCAAGCGCCAAATCCGCGCTTTGATCCGCCCCCACACAATTGCAGGCCCCAGAAGTGGTAGAAGTCATTTCGGTCGCTGTAATACTACATAAAACACGTTGCACCCTACTGCATCATACTTATCTTGCACTATATGTATAAGAAAGCTTATATTATTATTCTTAAGCTGCTGCAGTGGGACATGTACATCTTTACTTCATCCTTTTTTTTTTCAAAATTAACACTGTTGCGTATAACCGAAGTCGTGTAGTTTCAAGCACATATCTATCTATCTCTGTACGTAAACACTCATAATGGCTTGCGTTGTACTGAACTTGTATTAGTGACCTTGCGAAGATCAAGGTAGTACTTGACAGACTGTACATGAACAGACGACCGCTGAAAATGTAGGTAAAATTGTGAGTTGGCTAACTGACGAAGCAGCATATTATAGTTTAGTAGTTGGGTAGCTCCTAGACCTCGTAAACGCTCATAATGGCTTGTGCAATACTGAACTTGTATTAGTGACCTTGCGAAGATCAAGGTAGTCCTTGGCAGAAAGCATACGGGCAGATGATTGCCCCAAACGTGCTTAACATTGTAAGTTGGCCAACAGACGAAACAGCAGGTAGTTTAGTAGTCGGATGGCTCCCAGACCAAGTAAACACTCATAATGTCTTGTGCTATACTGAACCTGTATTAGAAACCTTGCGAAGATCAAGGTTGCCCTTGGCAGACTGCACACTGGCAGATGAACTCTGAAAAAAGTGCGTAACATTGTGAGTTGACCAACTGACGAAGCAGCATATAGTTTAGTACAAATGTAGTTGGATGGCTCCTAGACCCAGTAAGCACTCATAATGTCTTGTGCTATAATGAACTTATATTAGTGACCTTGTGGAGATCAGGGTAGCCCTTGGCAGAAAGCATACGGGCAGATGATCGATATCGCCCCAAACGTGCTTGACATTGTAAGTTGGCCAAATGACAAAACTGCATGTCTTTTAGTAGTCGGATGGCTCCTAGACCCAGTAAACATTCATAATGTCTTGCGCTGTACTGAACTTGTATTAGCGACCTTGCAAAGATCAAGGTCGTCCTTGGCAGACTGCACACGGGCAGATGATCTCTCAAAACGTGCGTAACATTGTGAGTTCGTCAACTGACGAAACAGTATATCAATAGCTTAGTAGTTGAATGGCTCCTAGACCATGGAAGTATTAATGTAAGTCTATATATTAACATTCAAACCCAAAGTATGATTAGCTGATAATATCAACAGGGTACTCACGATCGATTGAGCAAAAACCATTTGTCAGCCCTGTCAATCAAACTCCTGAGGGAAGAAGGTTGATAACTTTTTTTCTTCAAATGGATGCTCATATTTGATGCTCATTTATACCGAACTCACAATTCCCAGCCCGGGGCCCAGCCGGGCAGTTTCCAGGACCGAAAAGTATGATATAAATGACAAGAAACACCCCCCAAAAAATGTTGAAAAAAATAATCATGAGTACGATTTGTGTATATCGTTAATATGAATTGTTTTTTTTTTTCGTTGACGCATACAGCCTTGCCCGGCCCCGGTTTTTAAATGTCACCTTAGCATTATACATAATAAATTTTTTAGCCGTTTTCTAACAAAGGTAAATTGACTGAAATGTTTCACTGATCCCCTAGCCTTCTTGAGTAATGATGACTTACTCACTTCTTTCACCGGTTACCAAATATGGACATATGACGTCAGTGATAGCTCAAAGGTTCCTAGAAGTCTTGCATTGTAGATTTGAGTTTAGTACCTGTTACAGCTACGCAGGTTTAGATACAATACACGCAGTGATGGGGGATTTAACAAATGTATTCTGGGCATAAAGGTAGGGAGGGGGCGGGTTGACAGATGCTCGCCTCAAAATTCATTCCTTCAAGACACAAATCTATAAATAATTGCCTCATTGACCTGAGAAATTGCCTTCAGACTGACTTATCGGTGGTAAGAGACTTATCTATCTCTCTGTTCTGTATGTAAACACTCATAATGGCTCGCGTTATACTGAACTTGTATGTATTAGTGACCTTGCGAAGATCAATGTAGTCCTCAAGGTATTCCTTGGCAGACTGTACACTGGCAGACGATCGCTGAAAACGGGCGTAACATTGTGAGTTGGGCAACTGACGAAGCAGCATATAGCTTAGTAGTTGGATGGCTCTTAGACCAATGTAAACATTAAAAATGTCTTGCACTGTACTGAACTTGTATTAGTGACCTTGCGAGGAATCAAGGTAGTCCTTGGCAGAAAGCATACGGGCAGAAGATCGCTCAAAACGGTCAACTGACGAAGCAGCATATAGTTCAATGTAAATGTACTTGGGTGGCTCCTAGACCCGACCCAGTAAACACTTATAATGGCTTGCACTCTGACTACTTGTATTAGTGACCTTGCGAAGATCAAACTTGTCCTTGAAAGACTGCAGACGGGTACATGATCACACGAAACGTGCGTAACATTGTGAGTTGGCCAACTGACGAAGCAGCATATAGTTTAGTAGTTGGATGGCTCTTAGACCAAGTAAACACCCATAATGTCTTGTACTGAACTTGTATTAGTTACCTTGTTGAGATCAAGGTAGTCCTTGGCAGACTACACACGGTCAGATGATCGGTCAAAACGTGCGTAACATTTTAAGTTGGCCAACTGACGAAACTGCATGTAGTACTTGGATGGCTCCTAGACCTAGGAAACACTCATAATGGCTTGTGCTATAAGGAACTTATATTAATGACATTGCGAAGATTAAGGTAGTCCTTGACAGACTGCACAATGGCAGATGATCTCTCAAAACGTGCGTAACATTGTGAGTTGGCCAACTGACGAATCAGCATGTAGTTTAGTATTTGGATGGTTCCTAGACCCAAGGACTCCTGTTTTTACAGAAGTATTAATGTAAGTCTATATATAAACATTCAAAATCAAAGTATGAAGTATGACTAGCTGAAAATATAAACATGGTATGCACGATAGATTGAACAAAATCGTTTGTCAGCCCCGCCAATCAAAGTCCTGAGGGAAGGAGATTGATATTTTTTCATATGTTTTTTTTTAAATTTATTGCTCAGCATAAAAAATGTTGAACAACTCTATCGGCTGCTAATGTTAGCCTCACCATAGAAAGAAAGAAGACATAACTGACAGAGATGAATACAAATTCTCTAACGAATAACACTACAGCTTAAAGGTTTGGGCAGTCCAAAATGCAAAGACAACATCTAAACTAGGTGAATCCCTAAGTGAGAGGTTGATACCTGCTTGTTTGGTGTTGGTTTGTATAAAAACTGTTTTCTAACAAAGGTAAAATCACTGAAATATTTCACTGATCCCTTATCCTTCTTGAGTAATAATGACCTACTCATTTCTTTCACCGGTTACCAAATATGGCCATATGACGTCAGTGATAGCTCAAAGGTTCCTAGAAGTCTTGCATAGTAGATTTGAGTTTAGTACCTGTTACAGCTACGCAGGTTTAGATACAATGCACGCAGTGATGGGGGATTTAACTAATGTATTCTGAACATAAAGGTAGAGCGGGGGCGGGTTGACAGATGTTCGCCTCAAAATCCATCCCCTCAACCGACAAATCTATAAATAATTGCCTCATTGACCTGAGGAATTGCGTCCAGACTGACGTATTGATGAATGCGGACTGGTCTAGCATTTGTCTGCATTCAGTACATGCCTCAAGGGGGCAAGTTCTGAAGGAGATCGAAGCTATTCAGCCCGTACAATCTATATACTTTGATCAGAGGCTACGGTATCTGTCATGTGTAATTGGTAACAAATGGTACGGTCGAGAATTAGGACTTGTTTACTGCCCTATGGATCCCCAGAACGTTGTAACATTTCTTTTACGGCAAGAGATCATGTTTGACGTCATGATAATAAAACCAACGAGGCACTAACTGCACACGGTAGGATTCTCTTCAATGACAACTGCATGGCTCATCGAACGCCTTCGTGAAGTCTACTAAAGATTAGTTTTCGTGCATTCTTTATTTTCAAGATACCAAATGAAGGAAATTCAGGCTGGTTTGGAGATGTATGCTATTTGACAACTAGATACTAAAGTTTCCAAAAGCACTAACACTACGGTATCTGCCTTGTGTAATTGATAACAAATGTTATGTAGAGAATTGGGCCTCTTAATTGCCCTATGGATCTCCAGAACGACGTAACATTTCTTTTACGGCAAGAGATCACTATTGACGTCAGGACAATAAACCCAAAGAGGTAAATGTACGAGCTGCACACGGTAGAAGCGCTTCAATGACAAGTGTGTGGCTTATTATATCGATCGAACACATTCGTGAAATCTACCAAAGATTAGTTTTAATCTGCATTCTATGTATTCAAAATACCAAATGAAGAAGATTCAGACCGGTTTGGAGATGTGTGCTATCTGACAAATAGGTATTAAAGGGGCATTATGTAATGTTTTTGCACCAAAAAGTGAAACATTTAATTGAAAATCTTCGTTTGATTGCACTTATTTGCAATGGAGTAGGGTTGATTCAACTTACTTTGTACATAAAGAAATGACCAGAAAATGTACTTTTTGTATCGTCCTAATGTTACATAAACCCATATTAAAACCTCTTTCCAAGTAACCCTTATTAAAATTTCCTTTCAAGTAAGTCCTCTGACAAATGGCGACAGTAGGGATTCGTAAACAGGGATAAACTTGTACCCGGGGGGTATATCTTAAGCCGGAAGCCTGTTGACAAATTGTCGTGAAGTGTTGATGAATTATCTTGGTGATTCCAAGTTGGCTTAAAGAGATTTACGTTCTGTGTAAAGTCAGACAGACAGAGGTGCATTTTGACAGGATGATAAATATCATTATGATAGTGCTTCCGGCCATGGGGAGTCGTGAGGTGAGAATCAGTATGCTGCTCCCATAGGTTATACATAATCTTTAATCTTGGGTGAAAAATTGTGAAAGTTTTCTAACCACATGGCTGTTCTTCACCTCAACAACTGCTTATAGTCGGTGAGTTCAAAGGCTGGTAAAAGCCATGTGCTTTGTGCGTAGCTCTTTTGAAGAATTACAACCTGACAGCTGCGCACAACGATGTATAGTACTGTTTAAAGCTGGTTTCTTGTGAAACAGAATCTTAGATAAAAGGAAACACCTAATCTCTTTGTTTGCACCGTATATGTACTTGGATTACTATAGTGGAAATGAAATGAAGTGTTAAACCGGTATTGAAGGTAATGATGATATTGGATTCGTCCGGCCTGCCTCATCATGAGGTACTATTAATGAATAGCATACCGGAGGGGGGGGGGCATGGAATGCTAGAATATCTAGGTATTGAAACGTGAGTTCTCGCCCTGGCATCAGCAAGGAAGTTTATAGCGCCCGCCGTCTCCGTTTGATGGCGGTTGGTGAGGCCTGCAGAAGATGACTTCCTTGATACATACTTTTTTGGACAATAAACGTTTATATATGTACAGTCATATGATCATATGATGAAAAATAGACTTTTATAATATTTTATTTTACTATGGTTGACATTTTCTGTCGATATAGTAAGATTGTGCCACATTGTTGCCTCGAGGACTTATTCCAAAACTATTGGTTTCTGCATTTGTCGCAGGTATAGCATCTCGATATTCTAGCCTATTATTATATCATTTGTCTTGCGATTTTTTTAGGGTATAGGAGTTTTATTCTTACACAACCAGTAACTTCCACATCTGCTTACGTTTCGATGTCTATCAGACACCTTCCTCAGAGCTTCTGACTGGAGTTCTGCTTCTCGCCGCTATATGTAGCCGAAGTAGGTGGCGCTGTTGCGGCGAGAATACAGTCCCAAATACGGCCAAGTTTGTATCCCCCCTCGTCCCGGTTCATCACTGGTGTTGACTTCCTTATCCAGACCGCTTCTTTTTTTTAAGTGTAGTGAGTGACTGGCATAGTTCACTAATACCCAGACAGTTGCTGCGATGGCCGAGTGGTTAAGGCGTTGGATTTGAAATCCAATGGGGTCTCCCCGCGCAGGTTCGAACCCTGCTCGCAGCGATAACTATTTTTTCATCGAGATTTTTTTTCTCTCTCTCTCTCGTCCCTTGACCATCTGGTCGTTGGAGGGACAAGGTAGACTTGAGGATAGAGAGCTGTTTTTAAAGATTTTAGATTTTAGATTTTAGACATTGTTATAAAGATTGAATAATAAAAGCACAACAACAACAGCATGACAGTCTATAAGTTTTCTCTTACATTAAGCCCCTGTCACACATTTAGAGCTTTCCCACCGACGTTCGGGAGCAGTCTGACCAGATTTAGGCCACGCCTACGTTCGATACGAATCGAATCGAATTTGAGTTAAATTTCAGTCAAATTTGAATGCCAACCACGCCCCGGCCTACTTTCGAACTTTGTATGCCAACCACAAGTAAAGCATGGCCGAACCTCCAGTACACACCCGAATGTTTTATACACTTTGAAACATTCGGCTGGCGCAGCCGAACAGTAGCCGACCTCGCCCAACACTGCTTGGCAAAATTGTACTGTTTTTGAACCCGCGTTGTAAGTCTGGTGGAGACTAATAACATTCCTGGAATCCATACCGCGATGTTTAAATCCTATGTGACAATAACGCTGAAGCCTTAGTGATTGCTTCTCTTCTAGTGAATCATTCCTTCCAACAAGGTCAAGATCCCACGTTCTCTTCCAGGAAGCCCTTCCGACTGAATGTCGGCTTTGAGATGAAATATGACCAGGTATTACGACCGTCATGCCTACATGTGTAACCTTAATTCCACCCATCTCGCTTATCTGGGACAGTAAAACAAAGGGCCTGCTGGACCCCCATACATAAGGCGATAAAAATTGCAGTTATCTGATGTTATGCCAGACAGAGTGGTACAAATCATTTTTCTCTGTCTGCCCCCGTGTGAGTCTTTAGACCTACTTTAATTGCCACCCCAGTCGGCCTTATTTCCAGTGCATACATAGTCTGGTTACAAGTATTAAACCCCTGCCACACATTCAAACTCCCCCCGAACACCAGCCAACCAAAGTTGGCTGAAGATCGGGATCAGTCTTACCAGATGTAGGTCAAGCCTATCTCTCTATTCGAATCGAATTTGAGTTAACTTTGAGTCAGATTTCCCTGCCAACCACGCCCCGACCTACTCGCGAACACCGACCAAACACCAGCCAACTACGGATGAACAAAATGTCCACACCCAAATGTTTTAAACATTTTGAAACAGTCGGCTGGCGCAGCCAAACAGTAACTGACCTCGCCGAACACCAGCCAACTACAGCCAACCTTGCTTTTAACCTACTCCTAACCATGGTTGGGGGGAGTTCGGCAGTGTTCGGGAGGCCATATTCGGCTATGTGTGACGGGGACTTTACTCGTAAGCAGCGCACAATCTTCAATATATCATGACTATCCATGACGTCTTATGTAATGTGGTGTCTTTAGATATTTTACATTCAAAGATAGAGGAAAAAGAGAGATAGAAAGAACTCTTATCAGTACAATCCATATGTCGCCTGCGGCATTAACTTGTAATCTACCAGAAGTGTCGGAAATGCTAGATATGTGAAGATGGAAAATATAGATGGAAGATACATGTTTCTACGTGTTCGTCTCACCGTGGCCTTAACCCCAATTATAATGGCGACAAAAGTCGTCAGATACAAAAACTTTCACACATTTGTCACATCGCCATCAGATTACGGTTGGGTACCTTTCTCATTATTGAGTAAAAAGTTTGAAATGCGATATGCTTTTTTTCAAGTAGCTGCAGTGCGACTTCGCTACGGCTGGTGTTTTGAGCGAAGCACACTGGGTCAAATTTGAGTTAAATTTGAGCCAATTGTGACCCCCGAACACTACTGATCTACTCCGGAACAGCCGCCAACCATGGCTAAACCTCCCGTCCACACCCGACTGTTTTAAACATTTTGAAACATTCGGCTGGCGCAGCCGAAAAGTAGCCGACCTCGCCGAACACCAGCCAACCACAGCCGACCTTGCTTCCGACCTACTCCTAACCATGGTTGGAAGGAGTTCGGCAGTGTTCTATTTGGGACAGGGGCTTTACACATGCTAGACGGCCTATGTGATTTTCTACAATAGCTACACACATTAGCAAAGTTTTCGAATAGACGAGCCATCAAACTTACATTTGTCTCGGTAACCTTATATACGTCACCTATTTACGTGGGCTATGATCGGTTATAGGCACAAAAATCTCGTTCTGAGTAGACCGCCCTCTCCGGAGATTCAATTATAGAAGACGGATAGCCAGACGATGGCTATACTGTGTGGGTCATCTAATTTCTTTATTTCATAACGAGCACTCGACCATTGCGAAGCACTGAAATCATTCCGCCATTTGCACGTTAGCAAAAAGAAATTTGCGCTCTTCTTCAGAATTAATTGCTTTATTTCTCTACTTATATAGGGTTATTGTATAACTTGTCAAAACGTAGTGACACTTTGCCGATCATAAATATATGTAACTTAATTTTCGCCAAGTTGGCAATACTGACCACTTAGATAGTTTTACAAAGAAAGACGGGGAACAAAGAAAGAAGATTAGAGACAAAACTTTGTGTAGGAAATTTGTGTGCAAAGCGAGTTGGTGAATACATTAAAAAGAGTATAATCTGTAAAGCACCTGTCACACATTCAGAACCTTCCCGCGACCACCAACCAACCAACAAACCAACCAACCAACCAACCAACCAACCAGCCAGCCAGCCAGCCAGCCAGCCAGCCAGCCAGCCAGCCAGCCAGCCAGCCAGCCAGCCAGCCAGCCAACCAACCAACCAACCAACCAACCAACCAACCAACCAACCAACCAACCAACCAACCAAGGTTGGCTAAAGTTCGGGAGCAGTCTGACCAGATTTAGGCCAAACCTTCCTTTCTGTACGAATGAAATCAAATTTTGAGTTAAATTTTAGTCAAATGTGACTCCCGACTAGGCCTAAGCAATGCTGACCTACTCTCAGCCACCAGCCTACTAGTCCCCAACCTCATGTCCACACCCTAATGTTATAAACATTTTGAAACATTCGACTGGTGCAGCCGAACACTAGCCAACCTTGTCGAACACCAGCCAACCACAGCCGAACTTGCTCCCGACCTCCTCCTAACCATTGGACTTCGGCATTGTTCAGGAGGCCATATTCGGCTATGTGTGACAGGGGCTTAAGGGAGGTGGGCGGTGCGTGGTGAGTTGGCAATGATGAGATCAAGTAGTTGAAGTGACTCTGACATGAGCGCCCCCATGCGGTCGTTAAGTGCTGACAAACTGTAGATCACTCCACCCACGTCGTTCTTCCGAATACGCGAGTCCACAAACCAGCAGCCTAACTGACCAGTTAACCACCATGCAGCGGTATTATTAATTGCACTATCGTATGCAGAACCGTGCCTATCTAGTTCTATGACTGAATGGATTAGGGCACGGTTCTGGACAGTCTACGCGTATCCAACAAGAATTCGAAGACCTCATAGCTCCATTAAATAGTTCTGCTGCAGTACCAAGGTCAGCCACCAGGATGCCCACATTTGACCTTGACCTATTCGTCCTACCCACATACCAAATATCATCACAATCCATAAAGGCCTTCTTAAGTTATGTTGACCACAATATGCGGAAACACAGACACACACACCAACAGAACAACATCATTACCTACATTTTTATGTAACAACTGCAGGTAATAACGTAGATTTGCCCCAGGCACGGATCTGGATACGCGTAGAGAATCCAGAAGCGTGCCTGAGCATGGTTCTGGATAAGCACGGTTCTGGATATATCAGCATACCCTTCCCTCGATTTTAGAGTTTGCATACCGCCATTAACATGCATTAATTATTAACAAAAACACATTACATTTGTACTGTTCACTACCAATTAAAAGACCATTATACACATGTCTACCTGGATCTAAACCTCTGTTAATAAACATGGAGGCATCACGTGGATAAACAATGGCAGGATTTAAAGGGCTCAACAGGAGTCAATAGAATTTAGTCTGATGTATATCATTAGAAAGTGCATATATTGGGCATAGTGAAGGCTTTTATTTTAACTTAATGATAACCGCATATTAACAAGGTCACTTCAAGGCTACATGTCAATAGGACTGAAACAGTCCCTCTCTACTTTTTATAAGTCAGAAACATCAATGATCTACTCTCTAAGAGTGAGGACTATGGTATCCAGAATCGTGCCTGTCTAGTTCAGTATGCCTGAATGTGTTATCGTTGGGATCAGGCACGCTTCTGGAT
Organism: Branchiostoma floridae x Branchiostoma japonicum; assembly: GCA_013266295.2. Lineage (NCBI taxonomy): Eukaryota > Metazoa > Chordata > Leptocardii > Amphioxiformes > Branchiostomatidae > Branchiostoma > Branchiostoma floridae x Branchiostoma japonicum. The sequence goes on along the minus strand of CM023835.1, from coordinate 3,409,621 downwards.
AGTCTCTGTGTATCTAAGAACGTAGATTTGCCCAGGTACGGTTTTGGATACGCGTGAACTATCTAGAACCTACGGTGGTTTGAGGGTTAGGCCGTGGTCCACTGTTCATTGTCAAAAATAGCTACAGACACTTCCCCGGTACATCTGGGTGCGTCTGTCTTCTTTGTCAATAACAGTAAGAATGGCTCCTTACTGAGCTAAACTGGCAATCACCTTCACCTTCCAAAACAACACTCAGATTGCCCCCAATGGCGACACCGTAATTGGCCATGCCTTCTTTAGAAAAAGATCACAAAATTGCCAGAATTGAATTTGACTTCCTCCTACACGAACCTAACTAGTAAAGCCCCAGGGTCAACGCGTGCCATGTATCCAAAGTGCCATGTATCCTTGACCTTGTATCCTGAGAGAGAGGGGGGGGGGCAGTGACGGAGAAAGAGGGAGAGAGGAGAGAGAAGGAGAGAGGGAGAGACAGAGGGGGGAGGGAGAGGGGATGAATTCGAAGCCCCTGTCACACATTGCTGAGTATGGCCTCCCGAACACTAGCCGAATTCCCCTAAATATGGTAAGGAGTAGGTCGGGAACAAGCCGACCAGTTCGGCTACTTTCAGCCGAATGTTTCAAAATGTTTAAAACATTCGGCTGTGGACGGAAGGTTTGGTTACGGTGGGCTGGTGGTTGGCTGGTGTTCGGGAGTAGGTAAGCAATGATCGGGGCGTGGTTGGTGTGGCCTAAATCTGGTCAGACTGCTCCCAAACTTCAGCTAACCTTGGTTGGCTTGTGTTGAGGTTGGCTGGTTGTACGGGGAAAGGTTCTAAATGTGTGACACGGGCTTAAAGAAGAAAGAGAGAGATGGGAGGGGGGCAGAGATAGAGACAGAGACGGTGAGAGAGAGAGAGACAGAGAGACAGAGAGGGGGTGTACAAGCTTAGTCAACTTTGCACCGCCTAGCATCGTTGGGAGGTAGAGCCAGTCACCCCCCCCCCCCAAAGTAGCAGTACGGTCTCCAATTGCAACACGTTGGCAAGTAATTCTTATCCATTGTATACAAAAACGCCTCAACACCCAGTGCTGAAGACATTTGCAACAACAGAGACCTTTTCAGAGCTGAAGAAAGATGCCGGGTGCCATTTGCAGGCTTCTCTACAACCTAAACGTTTACTCGTGCGTTACTAGTCGAACCAGGACTTCATAGTCAAGGCATTGCAAATCGCGGACGCACGTTTCGGTCTCGTAAACGGTCGTTACCATTTCAAAACGGCCCATGCCATATCGTTCAATGGCCAATGTCATATCCAAGCGTACCATAACTTCTTTAGAGGCCAAAAACATTTAAAACTTAAAAAAAAAAGCAACATTGCAGTTGCAAATGTTGGAGAGCATCGTGAAAAATAGTAAAGATATTAGTGAAAAAAGATTCGAACCCAGGTCAAAAGCATAATCCTAAAATCCCTCTACACCACGAAAATGCATTATTATTTATCAAACGCTTACTGAAATCAGACACTTTCTACAGAGACTCGTTTTTCCGCAATACCTATGGTTTACTGTGCGTCTGTGTGTTAGTGTATCTATATGTTTGTTTGTTTGTTTTTTTGCCTGAGTGTATTATTTTAATGTGTAACGTTTTTATCGGTTTTTCACACCTGAAATGAAGACTAAATGAAAAATTAATCAACACGGTGTTGACGAAGCGTTCTAATACACTCAAAAGTTTGCCGTTCTTCGATATGGCATCGACCGTTAATCTCCAAGCAGATGTTTCGGTGGCTGCAAAATACAGTATCAAATTGGGTGGCAAATGGATACAGCCTGGCCAATTTGATACTGTATTTTGCAGCCACCGAAACATCTGCTTGGAGATTAATCGACCGTTTCAAATGGCAATGACCGTTTCTGAATTAGCATCGCAGACTAGCACTCTTGCTTTCACAGCAAAACAAGTACAGGAAAAACAGACACTATGAATACATCCCTGTACTTTGTTAGAAACGTATAAACGTTGATGTTCCACAGGCGAATTAATTGATGGAAAGAAACGATGTTTTTTTCACCAAGACACCACATTGAGACAGGTTTACATAAACACACACTTCAAGACAAATGCATGTGGAAAGACCTGTCAAGTTTTCTGTCAAACTTCGTCTATCAAACTACGTACGTAGGTTAAGATTTATGCGTACCAATACAACTGTAGGCAGGTACAATAAAGAAAGAATCAACCGCATACAGGATAGTCTAAGAGAACTATTTTTCTCAATTTTGTGCACTAAAGGAAGTATTTCACAACATTTCTGTCGACGCCCCCGTATCTGTTCTAGACATGTGGACACTATACTTCAGCAACAGTTTCCGGAGGCCTGTCGAGAAGAATTATGCGAGTTTAACACGGTTGAAGACACTACGTTATCGCTACTGTACTGTATTTGGAAGGGGTTAACTAAATGTTAGTGTTAGGGCAAAACAAGCTTGGGGGGTAGCAGTACTGTATGGACTATAAAACCTTGACGTACCGTAAATTCACACGTCTGCATACTACACAAAATCCATTCTTTACGCAAACCTTAAAGCAAGCGTAAAGATTCCGTTTTTTTACGTGCGTGTACCTTTACTCAAGCTTTAAGGTGTGCTTAAATATAGGATTTCGTGTAGTGAGCTGGGGGTTTTGAATTTATAACCATTGGTGAAAAAAAACTTTTTCTGTGACAACAGCATTTAATATCAACGATCACAGCACAAAAAATATCTTAAATTATTTTTGGAAATTCATAAAGTGTACGTAAAGTTGGAGAAATATTACGCTTCCGTAAAGGCGACTAAAATGCAAATCTGACCTTTATGTACTAAGTTTTTGTACTTGTAAATGTAACGTAAAACGTAAATATATCTAGAAACGTATAACTACTTAGATAATAAAAATATGCTAAGAAATGTCAGTAAATGTCAATATCGAACAGATTTCCTCATCCAGAATATTTTTGTTTTGTCGCCCTGAAATTACATCGAATGCCTTTAAAGTTGGCTGAAATAAAAGTTAAACATTTATTTTGGGGGCAAGTCAGCCGCCAGCTCTGAAGCACAAATCCTTTAAACCTTCTCCCAAACATTTGTTTGAGAGTTCCATCCAGAAACTATGTCAGAAAGTAAAAGCTTGATAAACAGAATTACTATCGGTTTAAGCATAATCTTGTTAGTCATATGAGTACTGGATAACAAAAAGCAACGCTGGGAAATAATTCTTGTGCGGAATGCGGAAAGAAAGAATGAGTGGATGAATAAATGAATGGATAAATGAATAAATGAATGATTCAATGAATGAATGAATGAATGAATGAATGGATGAATGATTAAATAAATGAATGGAGGAATGAATGAATGGATGGATTGATGGATAAACGGATGATTGAATGAATGAATAGATGGATGATTGAATGGATGAATGAATGAATGAATGAATGAATGGATGAATGGATGGATGAATGGATGAATGAATGGATGAATGAATGGATGAATGAATGGATGAATGAATGAATGGATGAATGAATTAAGCTTTCTTTATTAAGCGTGTCTTGCGCTGTATGTGTGTGGGCTTGTAAGACACCAGTAGAAAATACAAAATACATGGTACATAAATCAAGAGAACAGAGGTACAGATTACCATAAATCACGAAAAACTAAACAAAAGAGTAAATAAGCATATAAGATACAATGTGGATGTACAGAGTGAACAATCCTTAAACTGAGATGTCAAATTATAGATGCAAATAATCAGAGTCCGTAGATAATAAGCAGAAATTTCACAAAAGAAAAACAAATACATGTACTTGTGATGAGATACAGCAAAAGAACAGAAACAAGTAAAGAAGTAACAAGTATCTTCTTCTCTTTGCCAGGCTTGATGTATGAAAGTTTCAAGTTCAGAATGTAGGCTAACGTTAAACTTTTTCATGTATTAAAGATTAGCAAAATAGAGTCTTTACTATGCCTTCTGTTAGAGATTGTTAAAAGTTTCAAATTCAGTAACTGAAAAAAAGAAGAAATAAACAATCAACAGCCACCTGCAGTGTTATATATGTGAGTATCGGACCGTAAAATTATGTTTTTAGGCGACAAAAATCACAATCATCCTCACAGCGGGTTATAGTACAAAGACGTTTACTTTAAATGTAACTTATTCTAATATTTATGAAGAAAATCGTCAAAGGAACAAGAAAAGTTGTCGACGAAATCACCATGGTGGGTAATCCGCCACAATGCCCCCCTCCCCTGTTATTCTGCCGCAAAATAGCAGATTATCGTAAGAAAGCACCCACACGTTTTTGACGCAAAACGGCAGATGTGTCGTACGGAGATTGTCAATTCCAGCTGTGACTTCTTCAACGATGTCAAAGCGATTTTCAGACATAAACGTCCGTAATCTTTCTTGAGGAGAATGACTCTTTCTGGAATGCCATGTTGACACGTTTTGCAGCTGCCGAGAGATTACTTTTCGCACACGATGTTTTCCCGATAACACCCAACTTGGTGACGATTCAACTATTTGGGATGTTCCGCACGAATTGTCATGTTCAAGGCCACCATTCGCTAACACCCATGACTAGACACTTAATCCGAATTAAATCCAACTTAATTCCGTTATTTTGATTCATCAGCGTTTGTCTATTTGCAGAATAATCCGATTAAATCCAAAACCAGTGTGTGAGTAATGGAAAGCAAAAAGGTAATCTCTATTACGTATGGGAACAATTGAATCGTACTCGTGCGAACAACTAAATAAAGGTAAAGGTAGTCCCGTAGCCTTCTTGAGGCCATAGGAGCAGTGGGTTGATGAGCACTGTGTCTAGGGTAAGATATTAAAAGGCGGAGCCCAACTCTCTCCTTCCACCGCTTTTACCTCCCCAACCGAAGTCAGGTACCCATTTTACACCTGGGTGGAGTGAGGAAAGTCGTGTAAAGTACCTTTTCCAATGTCACAACAATTAGCCAGGAATGCAAGGAATCGAACCCATGACAAAATACTTGCGTTGAACATCGGTTGTTTAAAAACACATGAAATGGGATTCAGTTAGGACGTATCATCAATCAGTCATCCATCCGCAAGCGTCAGAACTGACGCATGGCGGATTGTGTTGATTTTGTCGTAAATCTCCTGTGGATCACAGATTGTTCGTTTGATTGCTTCACGCTTGCTTGCAACTTCACTTTGCTCTTGGATGCGAAAATAAGATTCTTTTCTCAGTGCAACAATATGAATGTATTTATAACTGCGCACGGTCAACATTGCAAGCCCGTGCAGCCTGACGTCGACATAGGTAGAGCATGCGCAATGTTGCTATCGGGGTCAATTACGACAAATGTATGCAAATTTATGCGTATACACGTCAATAAAATACTCTAGAGGGAAAGTCAATGCTTTCTAAACTTGGCCTGTTTTAATCCAGTCTGTTTACAATTAACCACATTCTGAATATTCAATGATGTTGTTATTGCAATTTGTCTATTCTCATAGTCTATTAAATAGCTAATCTAATTTCATCCAAAAACAGTAGGAGATTAATAGGATAGTTAGTTAGAGACAGTGTTGGCGGCAGCATGGTAGGAATTGGAGATGGCGGTGGCGTAGCTGTGTGTTTATTTTGACGGAACTTTGCAGTTTCTTTAAATGGTGTTTTACAAATGTTTTACTTTTTTCTACCTAAACATTTGAGAAGGTACAGAGGGCATTTTAATTTAAGTAACAATCACATGATCACCACGTTATGATCATGATCATCACCTAATTACGTCTTCAACACGAATCCTCAAAGGCCCGTGAATTCCCAGGCGCGTGCATGTGGCGAGTGTGCACTAATGTAGCCTTCCGCTGGCTTACACAATACGGTAAACCTGCCCCTCAACTACGCCTACAACAGATTTCGACCGGCTTAGAATCGCAAAGCTCAGCGACCTAAGACGACCCCAAAACATCCTGGGAATGTCAGATAATATTATGATAGAAGGGCTGCGTCTGTGTTAATGAAATAAACGTGAACCCTGGCTGTTTTCGGTACATTTCGGGGAGTTGGCAGGCTCGCAACATTCCTCTCAGCACAACCACGCCATGATGACAGACAAACCCCACGAGGCTAACAGTCCATCTTCTCTCTTCTTTAAATTCTACTCACTCTAAGCTACAACTTTATTATTCAAGTCAGGAAGGCGGTAGAAACGTACAGAGAAAATATATAGTACATTAGAAGCGGTAAATTTTCGTGGCTAGAATATATGACGACGTTTTTTTTGTGATTTGTGGCAGAGGGTTGCGTATTTCCACAAAAACATTTCAAAGGAAATATTTGCACGGCATACAACATTCGTCTGTTGGCCAGGGGTGTTTGTACTTTCATTAAATCAGCGGCCTTGAACAATAAATAATAGTTCTTTGTTTCTTAAATCAATATTGTAAAAATTCTGCTCACGCCTGTTTTATGGCTTTCAGTTATAACTCAAAAAAGACCGTAATACTTTAGAACATGATGTTGAAAAAATTACACTGGAATATCTTAAACGCCACATTGAGGTTCATGTTGTATTGAACAGGTATGCCTCTCGGGGACCATTAGAGTACCTCAACTGTGATTTTTTTTACCCTTAAGTAGGTTTTATTCCTACGCAAGATATACTCTTGACAGAAGAGGTGGTGATAGAAATATGGGGGCATAGATAGGTCAAATTTCAACTGCATGGGTCCCGTCAATGCCTTGTTTTTCCAAGAATATAATTCTTTTCGGTTTTACTTTCCAAGCGCATGATACTATCTATAGCTCTAACAAGCAGTCGTGGGAATAAAAAGCATTTAAGTTTCATCTTCAATTCATAAGTTGATCTTTAAGAGACGGCAGATGGAAAAATAATGACAATGTCGATGACATTGCGGAATATACATGAATAAAGCCGGTAGAAATTTTGAAATACTGTATACAGCACCTTAGCTTGATACAACAACCTACCCATATAAACTATTCAACGGAAACAATTATTAAAGTACAAAATGTAATCTGAATCATTTCATTTTTGCCACCCTCCGGACTTTGTCTGAAATTCTACCAAGGTGCCGCAGATTGGGTTATACGTGGGTGGAAGTGGATTTCCTGGGTCTAAATCTATAGAGAATCAATAAATGAAACGCTAGATCTACTCAGCCTAGATGGTATTATGCTATGGGAAATTCAATAAGCAGGTATTTAGACAGAGCCAATATCTTTATGTTATGGAGTCTGTCTTTCGTTAGATGTAAGCCCTAGTGTATTTTAAGCTATAACGGATAAGATAAATTTGCTGAAGTGGCCCTTGGCAAAGGATTTCTGCTTAAACTTACGACTGCTATTGTCTCATGTTTAATAGGGCGTAGCCACATATGTCATACGATCGCCGCACAATTGCAAACTGAGACCATTCGTCGTACGATCCTCACACGACTGCAATCTGAAAGCATTCTTGGGATAGTCGTGCATGTGTCGTACAAAACTCAGCAGTCTTGTTACGAAAAAAAAAAGCTGTCTTAGATCCTTGTTTGGGAATCTCTACACACGACAATCGTACGACGACCTACGACAAATGTAACCGTACGGTACAACATAATTATATCATATAAACGTGTGATAGCTAGTGCTGTGTCCTTACTGAATTTCAAGAATGCAAAAAAGCCTTTTTAATTTGAAAACGGCTATATGTGAAACGTTGTTTTCTCTAGGTGGTTCTGAAATCTGTGGAAGAAATGCCTCAAGAGTCAAGACTTACCTTTACTGGTGTGCGAAGATGTCTTGAAGAACTCTCGGAAGGAGCGGTACTCGTTCAACCGGTCCCAATTCTCCTTGTTGAAGTCTGAGAGGCGAAGCAGAGCTTGATGATGACGTTACACCGCGAGGTCAAGACCTCTGCATCCGCCCTTTTAAGTAGTGGTGCACGCCGCTTGGGAGTATACGTAGTGAGGGGGCGTTGCTGTTTATTTCTACTGTCAGGGAGATGCACCTAACACAAGGTTAGCGGCTGTCTCCGTTGGAAGAGCGCACATGGCTTACAAGTGTCAACAGGAGAACCCTACAGACTGCTACACAATGGTGAGGGTTTCAAGAGGTGTTTGTACTTCAAAACAGCGCGGCGTCTAAGGGTCGTTAGCCTGGCATGTCCGTCGACTACTGTACCCGTGTGGATCTTGTCTGTGAAAAGATTGTTAGGACCCGGTCACGTTCGTCGTACGATCGTCGTACGATCGAAGAAGACCCTGTCACACATTCAGAACCTTCCCCCGATCACCAACTAACCAACCAACCAACCAACCAGCCAGCCAACTAACCAACCAACCAACCAACCAACCAACCAACCAACCAAGATTGGCTGAAGTTCGGGAGCAGTCTGACTAGATGTAGGCCACGCTTACCTATCTATACGAACCTATTCGAATTGGAGTTAAATTTGAGTCAAATTTGACCTCCGAACACTGCCGACCTACTCCCGAACACCAGCCAACCATGGCAGAACCTCCCGTGCACTCCCGAACGTTTGAAACATTTTGAAACATTCGGCTGGCGCAGTCGAACAGTAGCCGACCTCGCCGAACACCACCCGACCACATCTGACCTTGCTCCCGACCTACTCCAAACCATGGTTGGGGAGAGTTTGGCAGTGTTTGCGAGACCATATTCGGCTATGTGTGACAGGGGCTAAACAGAGGACATTCTTGGGATAGTCGTGCGGGTGTCGTACAGCTGTCTTGCGACGTGAAAGCCTATCTTTGATCCTTCTCGGCGGTTGGTTCTGTCACAGCCTACTTGAAGCTTCTGCGACATAAAAATTCTACCATGGTCTACGGAAAATGTTAGTCTCTACCAAACTAGCACCGCGGGTTCAAAAACAGTAAAATGTAGCCAAATAGGGAGAATAATTGGCCAGGGGAGTTTGGTCACTGTATATATATATATTAGTGTTCATTTGCCCGTGGAGAGGGAAATTAACCCTCCCGCGGACTGACTCTCCTGGTCAATCGGTCTTCCTTTTTTTGCCGAATTCTACGATCCGTACCCACGTAAGAACGAGGCTAGGCAAATTTGACAGCGTCGTAAAGAACGTTCTGAGAAAAAATAAATAAATCAAGCGCATACCAGATTTCCTCTTGCCATCTTGTCCCAGCAACGTAGCGCGTATATGTATGTTGGCAGCACCTTGGCGCTATTTACATATACGTACGTCATTGTTAACATCGTTTTAGGGACGCAATAAATTATACAGTAATTATTACGCCACTATGTCACATTAATTCTCTGTTTGCAAAGGGCAAGGGGATTAGTTCAGTATTTCGCCACCCCTTTTACCATAATTAAGATCACGGATGTGCCGTATATATGTTTTATTTAATTACATCGACAGCAAAAATTCAGTAGCAAGAAGTATATGAACTAGAAAGGTATCATTTGCAAAATGTTTACCTTTACATGGTCTAGTCTAACAAACTGATGCTCTGTTTATTGTTGCTCAAACACATTCGTATATGACCAGCCCTTCCAGCTCTGTCCTGCTACATAATGTAACCCGACACCACAGGGTGTCTGCTACAGCACCAGTTACCATGGTGACAGCTGTCTGGTCCAGGTCATTGACCTTATTTGTTTCGAGAAGAAGAAGAAGAAGAGGAAGAAGAAACAGCAAAAACAATATGTTTTCCTTCCGCGAGGGTAAACATAAATGTACAAGAGGATGAATTGCGTTTCACGGCGTGTGCTTCAAGTGTTTAAATGCCAGTGTAAAACTATATAATGACCTCACCATACCGGCATAAAATCAGTAACATAAACTACCAGACTTGAGTGTGACATTGGCAGCTGTGCAGTTCACATGGGTGGAGACCTGGTTAAGACAGTTTAGCTTGCCAAGTACAAGTTACTCTTGAAGACACTTGTAGAGACAGCAGATAAGAAATTGTATGGTACCACATGACCAGTAAGGCCATGCTGATTCTATTATATAGATGGCATCCGCGCGCGCATCAATTTTCGTTCGTTTGAAAAAAGTTTTTAACCATACTGTAAATCATACAAAGTAGCTATCAGCTGCAAAATGAGCAAGTTGCAAATAGACACTTTGATACAACTTTGAGAGGGCAGATCTGAGAGTTGAAATTTGAACAAGGTCGATTTTCCAAACTTAAAGTTGTAGATAGAATTGTCTTGATAATGGTTTGATCATGTTACTTTGCAAAACAGTAGAGGAAAATATTTGAATCTTTAAAAAAAAAACTGACCAGTATTATGCTAATCTGTTCTTGTCATTGTTTCTAGGGGAAAGGCAGTCTATGGTTTTCGTGTGTTTATGTTGTTATTGGGGTCACTACCCAGGCCAATGGATGCAGTATTTCTACCGTAGGATCTGCTTGGAGATCATGATAATAGTGTGATTCAGAAATTTCCCGCTAGGTAGCGTAGTTGACAATGCAAATGTCACTGAATGATGCCTTTACCTACATTTAGGTCACTATGATGGAGTCAGGACTCCAATTAGATAAACCTTATTCATCATCGTACATCATCAAAGACAATTAGATAGTGTCAGGAGATAGTCATTTGTTATGCCAGCCTTGCTAATTTGAATGCGTCTGTTCTAGTGGTTAACTCACATTACACTGTTATCAGGAAGGGTACCCCCCTCCCCACCCCAATGTGACCTTTCAAAGACTTTTCGAAGGTCATTGATAAAGGGTAGATTGTATGGTTACATATGTGTATCCACACATTGTGTTTTGATCACGACATGGACTGCATAACAGTTTCTATGCTTGTATATAAAATTGTTTATTCTTTGTATGTATACGCTCGCTTGTGTGTCCACTATGTACATGAACCTATGTCTATGGCATCATTTCCGTGTCAAAAATTCGTTTCAAAAAAGGTACCCTAAATAGACGTAAATACGTCTACGATGCTGCAAATTTAGCATTCAAAAACGTCGTTTTAAAAACACGACAGGGGCCTTACGTAGGGGCCTGTATCTGTCCGTACAAATTCCGTGTCAGAATATCGTTTCAAAAAAGGTACCTTGAATAGACGTAAATACGTCTGCGATGTTGTGAAAGGGACGTAAACTATAGTGTGCTACCATTCCTTGCAAAATCGCATATTATAGCAACATTGAACTAAATATGTATGTTGCAGAGACGTAACGTTTATTCGCTACACACAAGACTTACGTACCACACAGCTCGCTCACTGTACGTACCATACAACTCTTGTCTGTATTGTACGTACCATACGTACCATACAGCTCTGTACGTACCATACGTACCATACAGCTCTGTACGTACCATACGTACCATACAGCTATGTACGTACGTACCATACAGCTATGTACGTACCATACGTACCATACAGCTCTGTACGTACCATACGTACCATACAGCTCTGTACGTACCATACAGCTCTGTACGTACCATACGTACCATACAGCTCTGTACGTACCATACGTACCATACAGCTCTGTACGTACCATACGTACCATACAGCTCTGTACGTACCATACAGCTCTGTACGTACCATACGTACCATACAGCTCTGTACGTACCATACGTACCATACAGCTCTGTACGTACCATACAGCTCTGTACGTACCATACAGCTAAGCATGGGTTATACATCGGTACCATACACCGTACTGTGAAACACAGACATGATTATGTCCAACTTAAAACCAAAGCATCGTAACCCTCACGTAAACATGCTATGTCCCACTTGAAACCAAGCTGGAAGAAGCGTCGTCCAAGTTTGGTCGGGGGAGGGGAAGAGTATGCAAAAGGCATGCTCCATTTCAATACACTTGAATTCAAAGCAGTTAGCCTGTGTAACCTTCCTTACCAATGCCAATATGTTTTTAGATAATATCTTGTTTAAAATATTCAAGTTAAAGAAATAAACAGACTCAAAAAAGCGTTTATCTGTGTTAGCCTCCCCCCTCCCTCATCCCAAGATGGACGACGCTTCTTTAGCAGAAACCAAGAAGAAGCGTCAACCAACTTTGGACTGGAGAGGGGGTTACTACAAAAGAGCATGTGTCATATGAAACACAAAGCAGTGTGTTTTCATAACTCCTCCTCTTTATGATCATTTGAAACGTATATCTAACAAAAAGGGTAACACGTATGCAAAATAACACACGACACTAAACAAACAGAAAACTTCGCCTGTGTAAGCCTCCCCCCATCTCAAAATGGCTGACGCTTCTTCAGTAGACACCAAAAAGAAGCGTCGTCCAAATGAGGTCGGGGGAGGGGAAGAGTGCTGCAATAGAGCATGTTCGATTTGAATTCAAAGCAGTTAGCCTGTGTAACCTTCCTTGCCCATGCCAATATGTTTTTAGATAGTATCTTGTTTTGGAATACAAAATATTCAAGTTAAAAAATAAACAAACTCAAACAAAAGCGTTTGTCTGTGTTAGCTTCCCCCCCTCCCTCATCCCAAGATGGACGACGCTTCTTTAGCAGAAATCAAGAAGCAGCGTCAACCAACTTTGGACTGGAGAGGGGGTTACAACAAAAGAGCATGTGTCATATGAAAAACAAAGCAGTGTATTTTCATAGGTCTTCCTCTGTATGATCATTTTAAAATTGTATTCAACAAAAAGGGTAACACATATGCAAAAAAAAAAACACTAAACAAATAAAAACTTCGCCTGTGTAGGCCTCCCCCCATCTCAAAATGGCTGACGCTTCTTCAGTAGACACCAAAAAGAAGCGTCGTCCAAATGGGGTCGGGGAGGGGAAGAGTGCTGCAATAGAGCATGTTCGATTTGAATTCAAAGCAGTTAGCCTGTGTAACCTTCCTTGCCAATGCCAATATGTTTTTAGATTTTCTGTTGTTGTTTTCCAATAACATATTTCAATTTAGAAGAAAACAAACTCTACAAAGTGTTAGTCAGTGGAATGTACTCCCCCTCCTTCCCCCCAAGATAGACGACGCTTCTTCAGTGCTGAAGAAGCGTCGTCTTAATGTGGTAGGGGGAGGGGAAGAGTACTGGAAAAGAGCATGTGTCGCTTGAATTCAAAGTATTGTTATCCTGTGTAACCTTTCTTCGTCTTGCCAACATGTCTAACACTGTTTTCAACTTCAATCGGTATTTATAAACCTTTGTCTCTAACCTCGCGGATAGCACCCAAGCCTGGTAACAACCTACCTCCCCCCGCCCTGAGATGGTTGACGCTGTCTTCCAAGATATACGATATCAAATGACCAGAGGTGTCGGGTGTTCACTGCTCATCATTGACAATGTGTTTGTTTTTGCAACGTCCGTGACGTTATCGTTCGGAGGTTCAATACAACAAGTCTAAAATTTACCTGTATGATGGTAAATGTGCCATGCTAGTATATGAAGTCATGAGGCAGTGCCATTGTCGCAGGAAACCACAGTGTACATAGACTGATAGAGCAAGAAAAGAGCGAATAGTCGACTTGTTTTACCGTCCCGCGAGATGTATGTTGGGTGTACTGGTATCTGGTCACTCCCCACACGGCGCCGATGGAGGCATTACAGGCCATTACAAATAATAAATGACCAAGGTTTATGTCAGCATCTATCAAGATTATCTGGTCTCTTTAAAAATGCGCTCTGACTAGTGAACCTAGTAACATAAATGAATGGCCAGGTTCATTGTAGGATCCGGAAACCAGACTGTGTACATTTCAGAGACAGAAAGACCGCATGGTCGTCTTGTTTCACAGCCAACTGTTCGCAGATGGTCACTATTAAAAATCGTTCCGTCTCGCCCTCCCCGTGCCGGCCGGCAAACTGTAAACTGGCTGACTCCCTCGGCGTGTTATCTCACTATTTGGCCAATTTCTACTATTTCCAGCCGCGCCCTCAAGCCTGGTAGAGGCTACTCCCCGTGTGGCGCCGATTGAGACATTACAATCATAAATTCAGCTTTTGAGTCACTTTTGACTTAGAAAAAACATTGCCCACAAGTCCCGCGTGGCATTTACCTTGAAGTTGATTCCTTTTACCTGGGAGTTTCCTACAGTTGAATAAATACTGTATGATAATAATTACGGGAGGTGGAGTACATTTCCCAGGCTCCTACACATGACTACGAGCCGCCGCTCGGTCAGTATAGCCACCATGCCTTGATAGACTTGATAGCATGCGCAGGTCTAACCAAGCAGATCCTACTGTGAAAAGACAGTATCCAATATGGCAAGAAGTGTCCATTGGCCACCGAATGGATGCTTCTGCCCACGTAGGATCTGCTTGGAGATCACATCTCCTTACAGCGGGAGGTCTGGTTTGAGTTCCACAGTGCACGTGGGGACAATTTCTCCCTGAGGGCTGGGAAGTGAAAGCGCTGTTTACCTCGCATGTGTACACAAGCTCTTGTCCGGCGCTCAGAGAGCCGCCAACCCAAGATGTTTACCTGAGTCGTGTATATCTTGTCCAACTGACCAGAGGTACATTTGGACATTGTTCATGTCTCACAGTCTCATCGTTTAATTAATACCTGTTTATTCATGCACAACATACATATGAATATCGATGAAAAACGCAGAATCCATACCAATACATTCTACCTTCTACTACTACATCAAGGACATTGTCATTGACTACATGTATACAGAAGAAATGTCAACAAACGCTAACCCACCCAGCTTGCTTGGCAATTGGACTGGGTGGCCGGGTGGCCTCTTTCATGTCTGTACACTCCCGTTCCTTACCGGTCGGCGCTACAGTCTTGTACCCACTGGCCAGGATATGAAAAGTGGTGCAACGACAAAAAAAATCAGTTAATCCTTTTTATAATAGCTCTTGCCTGGAGATACAAATCCTTGCCGTGGTCCGCACTATCGGCCAAGGGATTTACCGCTTGGAGATCCTGAACAATGTCATCTGACAAGTTCAGGAACACCGGATCAAATCCCTCATCGATAATAGCTGTCACTTGGACTGGTGGCGGTTGTAATCCAAAGTATTCTTTTACACTTGTGTAGTCCGAATTGAAATTTTTCATGAAACCCTGTAAAAATAGTTGGTTTGGTGTTTTAGACTTAGCTGTTCTGATTTTGTGGTTGTTCCACCACTTTTGGAACGAAGACAGATCTCTATTTATACGTGGTAAGAAGACATAGTGAAGCGCGGCAATGTCTTCCTCCGAATTGGCATCAAGGATCAAGGCCCTTTCTAACCCCCAGAAGAAGTCCATATATCGCTGTGTGCACTGTTGCCTCACATCTCTCCAGAACCTTTCGATCCTGGTGTTGTGAACTGAGGGACCTTCGAAATGAGGGTTGTGCTCAGGGCCTCTTATCTCCATCATGAGCCTTACAATTTCACGATTCTCTCCCCCCTTGTCCGTCCGAATACGTGATGGTAGCCCAAACTGTCGAGCACCACGGAGAAAATGCTCCCTCATGTTAACGGCAGAGTTCCTGTTTGTGGCCCCTATGAAAGTGCACAGACGGGAGTAGCCGTCAGTCCCTGCTTGGATGGCAATGTTCCATCTTGTGTATCTTGTCCTGTGGGAGATGAAACAGCACATATATTAGTCATACTGATGTCTGACCTGTTTCCCTTCAATTCCTTTTTTGTTAACAATGAATCCGTCAATCAGTTATCCAATCAATCAATCAATCAATCAATCAATCAACCAACCAATCACTCAACCGGTACATCTTCATTGCACAACGTTAACAATTGCAACAATGTATGGCAAGTTCTTGAGAAGAACTCAATAACAAGACAAACAATATATACGCCTTTGCCAGAATTAATGACAACAGTAGTTATAAAAAAACTAAACACTGAGCTATTTCATATAAACACATCGCATCACCGAGGTTGAGCCGGTTGGTTCCATAATTTTATTGATGCTGTGCACGTATAAATTATCTCATTAATATGATCGAATTTTACTTACCCAGCTAACTTGTGGTTGGAGTCTATGTGCCAGATCCAATTGGGTGAAGGTGCAAAGTACTTCATTCGTCTTATTTTACCTCTCCACCGAAGGGCACTGGCATGTGGGTTGATTCGCCTTAATGACTCGTGTATCCTTGCTTTGCTGACTCGAATGCCTCTTGACACCATGGCTGCCCCCGTCATTGTGACGCCCATGAGGGTCCGGCCTGTCGTCACTTCCCTAACCGCTGTATCCAAGTCATCGTTGCTGATGTCGGTTGTCCGGGTGTCTGTCATGCCGAACTCCTTCCTCCGGCGATATAGGGAGGAACGACTAATTCCTGGGAAGTGTAGACCGACATCATCAATGGCCATATCACACTTAATGTTTTCATCTAAACGACACGCCACAATTCATCTTACCGAATTTACGTAGGGCTACGTGATTACAATTGACCCTCTACACAGCTTGAATTATCTTGTACACACACACACACACACACAAGGAGAGAGAGAATACAGAGAGAGAGAGAGAGAGAGAGAGAGAGAGAGAGAGAGAGACCATATACACACACACTTCAACACTAACACAGAGAGACACACACTCAACACACTCATACACACACACACACACACACACACACACACACACACACACACACACACACACACACATACATACATACACACACAAACACACACACACACACACACACACACAAACACACACACATACATACACATATACATACGCACGCGCATACACACACAGCTGATACACAGTTACACACACACACACACACATTGCTGAAGTGTAATGCACTATTTATATTTCAAAACAGGCAAAGGCATTACAAATGTGCTTCAGTCGTGTTCGAAAGCCTTACCTAGGGACCTTGCGGTATCCGACCAACTGAGTCCTGCTTCGCATCCAAGAAGGCCAATCTGATCCCTTGTGACATTTAATTTTGGTCGTCCCCTCTGTCCCGAGTAGACACACTGTGGAGTGAAGCAGGCCCTCTCCTGGGCTTTTTCTATTTCCTCTCGGACTTGCTCCAGAAGGCTGTTGATTTTATTCATCAAAGCGTGCAATCCGGTTTCAAGGTTTGTCAAGATATCTACCGGCGGGCGGTGTGGTGGCCTAGATGTTCGCAGTGCCGCGATCGTCTCCTCTATCCTGGCGGCCGTCTTTGTCAAGTCCGTCGCGTACTCGTGAAGGGTTTTAAGGGAACAGGCATTTCCAAGCGCCTCCTCGGCTTCATTGTACAAATCTTCCGCCTCTGCGGCAAGATTTTCGACGTCACCAGGCGTAGGAATTCCTTAAAGTAGAAATAAAGACAATGATCATAAGCTATTAGCACAATTCATCATATTGTAGGTCATCCTAAACAACGGAAATGACCAAAAGCATGCACAATAATATTTGGGGTCAATATTCGGTGACATTCATATACAGTTTTACACAGACTTTGGTGGTGGGGGGGTTCTGTATCTGTATAGCCGGTATAACCGCCTTTCGGCATAACACACCAGCTTTTGTATCTGTTACGTTATAGCCAGTATAACCTAGCCTCTACCAGGCTTCGGGAGGCGGCTGGAAAGAGTAGAGAGATAACACGTCAGCGGAGTTTGGCCGCGAGAGAGAACATTTTGCCGCGGCAAACTGTTCTCTCCCCCGGACCAATCCCCTGGCGTGTATATCTGTCTATTTTGCCAATTTCTACTCTTTCCAGCCGCCTCCCGAAGCCTGGTAGAGGCTAGTTGTCTCCCCATGGCCACACATCCATTATGGGTCTTGATGTACACCTGTATGATATATTTCATGAATACCGTAACTTCAAACAACTGTGTTTTTATGGTGTTCGAGAAAAAAAAATACAATTACATTAAATATCAGACTCAACCTGAAACCACACATTTGTTTGGAAATTATGGTATTTGAAGAAAGACCCTGGGGCTGGGCTCTAAAAACGTGAGGCTGTCACTCGCGTCTGTTTAATGGTTTTATTTACAACAATAGATTTAGTAGAAAGCTAACCAGGGTGGCATGAATCCCGAGATGTATACCCACCTACAAAGCAACATGGGTGCCATTCGATTTGCTACCTGAGGGCTCCGAAAAAAATGTAAGTGACCGGGGAGTATGGGAGCCGCGGAAAACTAACTTTGACATATGTAGGAGTGGCAGTACTGAGGCTACCTACAAAGAACATGATACAAAATAAGGTATTGGAATCCACCCTACCTTCACATGCTGTTAGAAGAGTGCACAGCAGTAGGACGAAGCTGTAACGACACATTTTAGGAAGACGTCTTGAGCTGCTCGGATCGTACACTGAAAAAAACCTCGTAGTCGTAGTGATGGATATAAGTGGATACCAGGCCTCCACGCCAAGCTTGGCGGATATGACGTAAATGCCTCGCCTCTACCACTGGCAGTCCGGGTATGAATCTGCAGTAATCTTTATTCTTATGTACTTAATAAAACTTCTTCCTTTAAGTTTAGAGTTGGAAGAAGATTCAAGAAAAGTGTTTTAAAACCATGTAGTAATACTGTTGTCTAAAGATACTATATAGTTGACAGGATTTTTCCTGTCAATCTTGGAAAATGGTGTGCTATTGACATGATCATCCTGTGATGATCCTAAGAAAGGTGCAGAATTTTCCGTTATTATTATCATTTTGCCAACGTTGTTTCTAGTCACCACTCCTACTGGGGAGTCATTGACCCTTACAGAGAACTGGAGAACGTACACAATGGCTCATTGACAGGTGGCAGAGCTCCCTGCCCTCTGGCAAAGATTAATTTGCACGAAGCGTGGAAATTAGGGTATGCGCTAAACGCTATCATTTCTTTGAGTTAATATAAACCATCTATTGACAGGTTTATCCTGTAATTCGAAAAAAAATGAAACACGATTTCTTTGTTTTTGTGTTTGGCAATGATTTACACCAAACAGACATCAGTTCTGGGCGGCTGTGTTATTATTCTCATCCAAGCAACAGGTTTTCTCCGCCAGATGTGTCATACCATTGACGGAGTTTGTGGCCATACATGAGTTCATATTTTCATGATCATTTTGGCATGGCGATTCTTGATAAGACTCTTCATCCGAATGGTCGTCTTGTTCCACTGTCCCGCGAGAGATGTATGTTTGGTGTGCGCGCGTATCATGTCACTAATCGTTCCGTCTCGCCCTCCCAGAATGGCGCCGATTGAGACATTACAAATAATAAATGACTTTTTTTCAAATCTAATGGGAAAACCGTGCCTATGTGTACAAGAAATCGTGCCTTTTGCCTGTGTCAAACGTGCGTACCGCCCTGTCCTCAGAGTACGACCAGCTTTCACATCTTCCAAAAGTTGTGTCCGCAAGTCAAAGTTTGCCTGTGTCCAACTCCGTCACCAGTGCGCCCATCGTTGAAAAGGTGTGTACCCTAGCATAAATTCCTTATATATCTCTTTTGTGAAAAAATGAGAAATCATGGACGGGTCGTTAGGATATTTGGTATGTGACCTGGAAATAATTAGATTTTTGGCCTGTTATGTTACTGCAGAGCTGCTTCTTGTTCAGTGGGTTTTTCGGTGAAATTTGGCAATGTTGTTTTTTGACACACTCGAAGAGTCCGCTCTGGTGTTCGACCTTTAAATGTAGGACCATGTCATTCACGGTTAAGGTAATAAACAAGTTTTCCAATGATATATACTACAATACATCAGTTGATAAAGGTATAACGCATTGTGAGTGTACGTAGATTCGTGTCGGATATATTGTGACCTATATACGGCTATGAAAGAAAAACATCGACCTGCCATGACGACAAGGGTGCTATGTTGTTCGTCGATCATGGTTAGATATGATATTCCAAAGCTGTTCTGCCGTTCTTTATTTAGCAAAATTTCTGTACATTTGTAGGCACGGAAGAAGATAGTAAACTCGCTGAATGATGACCGACGAAAGCGTGTCCGCTGGTAAGTATTTTAAGTTTTTTTTATATCCCAATCGCTGTGTAGAAGTTCTCAATTTCGACTCTAGGTCAATTCAATTATTTCTAGGCTATATTTTGGACAGCGTTCATATGTGTATGTGTGTGTGTGTGTGTGTATGTGTGTGTGTGTGTGTGTGTGTGTGTGTGTGTGTGTTTGTTTGTTTGTTCGTGCGTGTGTGCGTTCGTGTGTGTGTGTGTGTGTGCGCGCGCACGTGTGCGTGTGTGTGTGTTTGTGTGCGTGCGTCTACATGTGTGTGTGTCTGTGTGTGCTTGTGTGCGCCAGTTTGTGTGTGTATGCGCCCCTTTGTGTATGTGTGTGAGCGAGGGGAGTACGATTGCGCGTGCGTGTGTCTGTGTGAAACGTCTGGATAGATTAATATTTTTAGCTTGTTTGGAGAAGCACACAGTGTAACTTTCTATAGAAAAAGAAGAAAAACGAAGGGTTAAACTTACGCTACCGTGCATCTATTCAGCGACATGTTATTACGCAGGAGAGATACCCCGTCCCCCTGTCATCTCCCTCTCCATTATCTACCCCGCCTCGTCCAGGCCGGATGGACAGATGGGGGTCGTCTAGATAGTGGGAGGTGGTATCTCTCCTGAGCGAAACATGTAATATGCTTTTCAACTAAGAACAGTATGTATTGTCACGTGTTGAATTAAACTGACCAAATGAGCAGTTCATCAAGTATGATTTGACTCTGTTTCCAGAGACAGAGAAATGGCTCTCATACGTAGAGGTCATTGTGGACGAGAAGGCACCTTGCATCCATCACACGTGCACTTGTCCGTCTTGGTGAGTTTAAGGAGCTGCTTTTATGTGGATATGTCTTCAACGCATGTTACTTGAAAGTGATATTTTCTTTAGCACTAAAATTGTAAAACAACTGGAATGGCCTGATGACAAATGGTAATTATGAAAGTTACAAGGTGAGAATTGTCAAATTATTGGCAAACGAGGCAACGCCAGGTCCCTGGTGAATCGGAGAACCCAGCTGCCTTGACGCAAGGGCATGATGGCCTTCCGCGACACATTTGTATTTTAAACATGACACGGACAAATTAAATTTTAGTTACCTGAAGTCAAATCAGATCATATCATCTCTCCCTGACCTATCTACATGTATGCTTTCTCCATCCAAGTATCACAGTGTAAGAACAGTTGAACATGGTCGTTTCTGCTAGAATTACACTTGAATGTTCCATGATGTAACGCTAATACCAAGGCTTGTTTTGTTATCTCAGCCACACCGCTCCTTTGGTCCGGGCACAGATGCTGCGTTGCGGGCACAACGTGTGCTTCGGGTGCCTGCAGCGCTTGGAGGAGTGCCCGCTGTGCAAGGGGCCGCCAGCGCGTGTGGGACCGAACATAGCAATTCGCAGTCTGACTGGCAGCCAGGAGGCCAAGTGTGGATTGGGCTGCACCTTCCCTGACAAGCTGACCGTGGAGGACGTGTTGAACCACATCAAGACCACGTGTCCCCAGGTGGAAGTGCCCTGCACGCACGAAGGGTGCACCGCCCTGGTCCGCAGGGAAGACCTGCCGGACCACAGGGCCACCTGCGGATGGGGTGTTAAAAGGTGCTGTTGTGGGTTCTATTTCACAAGGCAAAACATGGATAACCACATGGCAACCACCTGCCCGAAAGGCGAAGGCGTCTGCCACTTGGGGTGTGGAGCCCAGTTATGCAGGTGACTGTTCTGTTTTGTCCTTTTTCCATGATGGAAAAAGAACATTATATTTTCACCTTTCCCATGATGGAAAAGAGCACTTGAATTCAATCAATGCTTTACGTTTGACAGCAATTTGTGTTTGCGTATTCTAAATAACTGAAAATCTAGTTTTGTCACACACCTGCTTGATGTACAATAAGACAAAGGATCTTTATGTAAGTGCCCAATGTGCCTAATGGATACTAGGATATTCATTTTACACAGTCGGTAATGTCTCTGATTTGCTTACGTTTCATTTGCATTTCCTCTAATTGACATCAATAGGTCAGAGGTGTTCGGCCACCAGACGTCATGTCCGAACGCCATGGTGCTGTGCACTGTCCCAGGATGCACAGAGATAGTGCGACGCTGCGACCTCCAAAACCACGTGAAGGAGTCGATGGAACTACATGCACGCGTGGCATCTAGGTTGGCAAAGCGGCTGGAGCGTCAGCTTATGTCTGAAGAATGGGTGGTGAGTTTTTTTTTCTTCTTTTTCTTCTTTATTTTTGTTATTTTTTTACTTTAAACGTTGGCCTTCAGACGAACATCTGCACAGGATCACCCTTTCAGTATTATATACTATTATGGCCGTCTGTGTCAAATGTTTTATTTATTGGTCTTTTGCTGAGTGTTTTTAACGCTTAGTTCAATAATTACTGCTGCTGTCATTGCACTTCCCTTAAGCGACGGTCACAACCCGCTGTACGTTTTTTTGTCCGTACGTTTTTTGGGAGGCCACGTCAGCTACGTTTTTCTAAAAACGTGCAGGGAGGGAGTACGTCAACGCACGTCACTTGCACGGTTGCACAAGGTGTAAGTAACGGTTACCTGTGTTGTAAGTGCCACGGAGCACCTGGTACAGTGCACGTGTGGTCTGCGGCGTAAACCAGAACACGCAATCACCACGTGCGCGGACGCACATGCTACGCGCGCCGTCCGTAGAGCAATTCGCTGTGCGAGAAGTTTAATAGATTCACAGAGTCAGTGCGCTTATAGGCTGTACAGAGCGGCACGCGCGTCGCCCGTACTGGTTCGTTCCGGACGCAGAGAAAGTTTTACATGCACTAAAACTTCTACGGCGTGCCTGCGTGCTCCCAAATCCGTATGATTTCGTACGCCTTCTGTACTCACCACTTACGGATCCCAAAATTCGCTCACGTTTTTGCACGTAGACAGCACGCAGTTGCAAGTATAGCGGGTTGTGACCGTCTCTTTACTGTAGCCGAGTTAAGAAAAAGATTCATACAGTCAGACTTCTTTCTCAGTGGACTACAGTGCATGGTCGTGTGTCAATAATGAACGTCATTTTTTATATCAGTATTTCCCCTCGTCTTTAATAGGGGGAGATACGACCTGTGAGTCTGAGGGTGCAGGGGCACCAGATTGTGAGTCAAAGGTGGGACCTCCATCCCTTCAAGGCCGAGCTGCTTAAGGGAACTCGCCGCTTCTTTTCCCCGCCCTTTGCCGTCAGTGAAGGGCAGTGGCGACTGGTACTGGAGAAAGGCGAAACCTGGCTACTCAGTCTCCAGCTGGTGACCAGAGTGGACTCTGTTGTCATGCGTTACAAGTACGTAACGTTATTTACAAGGTCTAAAATGTGCTGTAAGCCGATAGCATGATTGTAAATTTGCTGTGAATACTGTGCTTCTTGATCTTTATTGATTGTGCAATTGTGTCTTTCATGCTGTATGCTATATGCCCGCATACCACACATGCATCCATACATATATATAATCACTCACTTACTCACACTCACACACACATACGCACACACACACACACACACACACACACACACACACACACACACACACACAGAGAGAGAGAGAGAGAGAGAGAGAGAGAGAGAGATTATGTATGCATGCGTACATGTATGTGCTGACTCTCCTCTCCTCTCGCTCCATCTCTCTGTCCAATCTCCCTATCCTTTTACACGCACACACATACATTCTTTATGCATACTCACATGGTTCATTGTCCTTTAGTCTAATGCAGAATTTTTTGTGTGTGTCCAGGTTCGTCATCCTGAGTAAGACGACTGAGCGGGATAGCGAGCACATGTACTTCTCCCGCCGAGGAGTTGTGTTCAGGGAGGGATCTGCAAAAGGAAGCCAGATCAAGATGTCCCAGGACGACCTGGAGATGCACGTTGCAGACTGGACCATGGGGGGCGTGACACACCGGGATTGCCTTTGCATCCAGGTGTTCATGCAGGAAGTTGATACCGCGCATGTGGTCTAGATGATGTAAAAAGTAGAGAACGGAACACCAAAATGCTACAATCTAACGCAAAATATTAAAAGTCCTTGTATTAAAATACTGTATGCGATTATTAATACACTGCTAATCATCTAACATTTTCTTCTCCCTTTTGGAAACACAAGGATCATAGAATTCACATGTTCTTTCTTTTGGAGGGGTACGGTTATGCCTGCCAAATTCTATACATAAGGAATGTGAAGTTTACACATGGTTCTGTTATGTTCGAAGTTTTCAAAGTTTAGATATGTTTCTCTTTTATAAATCTCTTTAAATGTTTTGTATGTCCTCCATTTGTTGCCTTGAGCTTGATTTTCCACGAGGCCTTTTACTTGTAGTTCAGAGTTGATTTATGCCGGACTTTGTTTCGTTACATTAGTTAACCAGCAGGGTGTTTTCTGATCTAGTTCTTGTTGTCCAATATAAGCGACATGAATGCTTGTATGCATTTTGTTAACTGATCTAAGATAGTACCTGTGCATTCTGCATTGAACCTCTCCTCCGAACATTCCTAAGGGTGTATGACATCTCATGATATTAGTAAGATCCATGTGTCAAATGATTTACAATGTAACGATAAAGAAGATCTAGTTTATCCAAGCATACTACTAATACTAGTACTTCTGATGTTATACATTTCTCTTAAGGTCTATCTTACGGTACGTTTTTCATGGCAGTGCTAAATGTCCATCATGCTGTAAACATGGCTAGGTAACAATATCATTGGACTATCACTATCTGTTTTTATGTAGTGAGAAACTAAGGTTGAAGAATAAATGCCGATTTCTGTTAAACATTTGTTTTCGCTCGGTTGATAGTTAGCTTGCATTGTTTGCAATACCGACAAAGAGTGTTAATTGCATTCAGTAATTCCTGCTTACTTTATAATACAATATCACCAGCTATTTAATTTTGGATCATGTAACGGGGGATAGGTGTTCGTCATTGATTTCATATTTGAGGTCATTAATGTAAAGTTTGAATAGGGTGGTGCTTGGATATTTGCTTAAATATTATGTAACAATATCTATCAACTCAACCCGGATACAATGCTGGGCAACAAAGTTCTATATTTATTATTCTTTCTTTAGGGAAGATAGAAGGATCTCTACACCATAAAAAGTTGCGCGTGAAAAAGTTATTTATTTGAATCATTCGCGCGTGAAGAAAATTAATTTCCTAAAATGTGTCAGAAAATGTGCAGCTCGAAATTCTTAGATAGAAAAATTGTAACCACGTGATATTCATCCGTTTCAGGAAATTTTTTTTTCCACGCGCAACTTTTTTCGAGGGCAGAAATCTCGCACAAGCTCTCGCTGCCGGTGGTTAATGACCTCACCTCAAGGGGGCGGCAACCGCCGGCCGGGCGGGCCAGCCAGCAGACAGGGATATGACCGCGTCATAAGGTTTCACAAGCTGAGGAATGTTATAAAGGGAAAGCCTCTTGTTGATGACAAAAAATCTAGACAGACCTAATTCGTGAGAGTCTTTGTGAAAATAAACCCCAAAGCACCATCATAACATGGTCACATGGTCTATGTGGTTGGTATAGCTAGGGAGATATCTGTGATT
Organism: Branchiostoma floridae x Branchiostoma japonicum; assembly: GCA_013266295.2. Taxonomy (NCBI): domain Eukaryota; kingdom Metazoa; phylum Chordata; class Leptocardii; order Amphioxiformes; family Branchiostomatidae; genus Branchiostoma; species Branchiostoma floridae x Branchiostoma japonicum. The sequence goes on along the minus strand of CM023835.1, from coordinate 3,384,178 downwards.
ACCAGCGCCCCACGTGGATATCGGTAGCCTCGGAATCCAGAACCCAGCCTCTACCAGGCTTCGGGAAGCGGCTCGAAGAGTAGAAAGTGACCAAATATATGATGCCAGGGGAGTTGGTTCGTGCTGAGAGCGCAAACCGCTTCCCGAAGCCTAGTAGAGGCTGGATTCGGGTTTCCCTGGGAGGCAGCTTGAATTAATCTCCAAGCAGATGTTTCGCTGCATGGCTGCAGTATCAAATTGGCCAGGCTTCATCTATTAGCCAGACTGTATCGATTTGCCACCCAACTGGCAAATATAAAGATATTGTATTTTGCAGCCACCGAAACATCTGCTTGGAGATTAGCTTGAATTCATTAACGAGGCGGCGGACATAGGGGGCCTGCGCATCTGGGCGTGAGAGGGAGACGGGCTGTAACCCAAACTATAGCTATCCGCCCACCGCCTTACAAGGCTTGCTCCCAGGCCCCAGGCCAGGGTAGATTCCGGTACATGTCGCCATTTAGGGAATGTCAGAAATGCAATGCCTTCGCAACGGACTACAAAATTACTGCGCTAAAATGTCCTTTAAAGTATGACCGCCATAACGTCACAGCCAGCGAGTGGTAGGCAAAAAGCGGGTGGCGATTGGCTGATTTGCCCACCAATAAATTGTATATGTCTTCAAATAATTGCAGGTATATGATCTTAACAAAAACAGCTATCGCTCGTATTGTATATGTTATACCTAGGTTTGCCCCTTTCTGACAACACCAGTCAATGTTCCCGATTTTACATGTGTTTAATTTTACGGCAATATGCTCAAATTTGCGCATATAAATGAATATTGGTTTCCCCTCAAATTTACAAAAAAGTAGTATGGCCTATACAAAAGAAACAAAACTCAGGTGGCTTATTAACCGAACGGATTTCCTACATTGCATACACGTTATCTTTCTTGAGAACTGTTTCTGCGGACTTTAGGGTGTATAATATAATGCCTAAAACTAAAACCCAACATGAACTGAGCCTTACCGGTACCCCCTTCAGTTTCTACTGATGATGAAGTAGTCCCAAAACATAAGACACAAAACAGAGGTTCTGACAGATCTTTCTGTTTTCACATGTGCAATGAAGAAACACCAAGAAATGATAGTTGTGCAGTGCAGTGCATATACATCCACGTTAACGTAATGACATCTGACTGTCCCTGGAAAGATTCAAAATAAACTCACAATAAAGTGTAACATGTCACTTAGACAAGCTGTCAAGTTGCAGAACGGCTGGTGACAGCAATTGACTACCGAAACTTCACATGAGATTGCAACTTAATATACGGATGCGTGCACGATACTTTCTGGCACCAGTAATGAAACCAAATAAAACGTATGAATCTATGATCTACCTTGACACTTAAAAGTACTACTGACTATTAGCTCCTTAAAATAATTAATGTACTCATTCTAATACTATCGGGTGCTTACTGAGAATGTTAGGGTTGAAGTTGGCATACAAAAAATATACTAAATGTAAATAAAGTAGAACACACAAAAAGTTTAAATAACTAGAGCATTCTAAAGGATCTCTAAAGAACAGGTCGATTTGGCTGTAGGCCTTTCGATTATCAGGTTACACATGTATCTACATGTAGTATTGTCTCCGATGGTGATTTGTGGTCTTCCATGCTCTTCCTGAAAACAGGCGGATTCAAATGAATTAGACTAAGTAAATATGTGTCATGAATATAGAAGCACGATCTCCTTCTGTCAAGAGTAAGACATATTGCAGCTCAAAGTAAATCATTTACTCATCCTGTACAAAAGATACATGATTACAACTGTGAAGAATTATAGGGAAATTGGAAATTTAACAGTCTTGAAGACTACGGTGGACATAATCTTCAGTGGAGCTTTATTAGCCTGGGTGACATCAGTTTTGTAACAGGACTCCTTGCAGTCGCTACCCCGAGTCCAAAAACGGATGGCATCCAGGCTATTAATCTATAGGCGTTGAGCACATATAATTGCGAAGATTTTTCCTGTTATGATATCCAATAGAGGGAAACAACTTACGTGTTCCGGTCTAGTTTCTCGTCGAACGTGATCGGAGGTTGTGCATGGACTGAAACAGAATAGCAATGACAAAATCAAAATCACTGTCCATAATTGGTGGATGTAATCAATCAATAACATTTAGCAATATAGAAAGGAGCGCAAGGAATTAACTATGGGATGTCACTTACCCCGCTATTCCCTTGGTCTTGCCCGTCCTGTCCCCGCCTCCTGGCGGCCGTCACGGCCTGGTCCCTTCTTTGGGCTGCAAGGAATGCAGCATTCTGAGCCTGCACCTCCTGCCTTCTCTCCAGAGTCATTTCCCTGGAGACACAAAAATTAAAACAATGGAGGTAAATTTCTTTATAGCTCTTATAATCTTTCTGGTATCTTTGACGTATGTAGGTTATTTGGTAAGTGAACACTCACCTTTGACGTCTAACGCCTGTGACGCTAGACACCGCCACTTCCATCGCGTCGGCAAAGCGGCTGGCATTCAGCTCGTGTTCTGGAAGACAGAGGTAATCTGTTAATGTAATAAGGTAATTAATAATTGATCTGGACTCCAAATTTCCTTTTCTTTTTAATAAGAAAATTCTTTTATAGGTTTAGACCACAGATACAGATGCTTGACATGAACACGCGTTGTTTTTGCGAAGCGTTACTCCTTTTAAAGCTTTCTTTTAAAGATTGTAAACGTATTCTTTTTAATTGCCCCAAATAAAACGTGTTTCACAGCTCACCCGCGAACATTCGCACCAGGTGTAGCCTTGACCCCTGCCCCGGCACGCAAACTGCCAACAGTGCAGAGGACTCAGCTTGTGCGTCCAGTCCCATCTGTGAACGAGCTGCAGTGATGACATAAGTAGGTGTTAATGTCCTTATTGTCCTAGATTGTTGAAAAAAATTATGTTTTATAGGATAAATAAATGAAAGCAAGACACAGTGCCTATCACAAATTTGGCACTAACCCAAATTCCCTTGGGTGGAGTTGGGCTCGGCGATCCACCAGTAGACCGACGGACGACCAAGCATGTTGCCATGAGAGCTGGACTCCGGATCCAACAGAAGACTATTACGAAATGTAAAAATATTAGACAATTAATCATTACGCCTTTGCAGACATCAAATGTGGCGTGTAGATTTTCTTGTTATTGATTGTATGATACCTTTTTACATGTTGTTGAGTTGCATATTTTGTATGCATTGGAAGTTCGAACTGCATTTTTTCTTGCTTATTCTCCTTGTCAGTTTGTGCGTATCCCCTATCGTAGTCTATACTGGCGGAATGATGTTGACCGACAATGGTGGTCGTTTAAAAGGGCATGTAATAGATGACAAAGAAAAGACGACAGGAATATGTGCTTTTAGAAACATCATGACAATTGGTCGTAAAGACTTGTATAGTATCGACGCATTGTCATGAAACACTAATGTAGTTTTTTTTATTATAAACTTTTGACACAGTGTTTAGAATCCCAGATCTACTCCCTCAGGACCCACACTGAACGTCCCAGTTCCCAAATGTCTGTCTGAAACTCCCTGCCCTTTTTTTAATCGGTTTTACAGAAGAAGGATTAAAATTGTGTTTCTCACCGTGTTACAGAATTCAATGGCAACGGTGTGGTCAGCCCAATCAACAGCACACGCAGGTCTGTTACAGCTTGAGCTTGTGCCTGTTGAGAATAAAAATTGCTGTAAACACAAGAATCTCTCGCCAGTGACAGGGCGTGAGTCGCCACGCTTGATCTGGGTCAGACAACACCCACGCCCTGTCACACCCCTCATCTGTTAACCATGAAGTAACAGTGTCCGTCTGGTCATTGACCCCATCTACTAGAGCTGGTAGCAAATCAAAAACAGACTTATCCGCATGGCCATACTGTCGCTCAAAAATACAACTATCTTCTTAGTTTTTAGAACAAGTCAGTGAGGTCAAGCAATGATCAAATAAGCGGTGGAAATAAGGATACAATACGAGGCATTGTAACGAATCAACGTACCAGTCTGAAGTCCATCATCAGCAATGGGACGTTGCTGATTTCCGGGCGGCCGAGTTGCTGAATGAAGATGATGGTGTTGTAGGCGTGGCCGTCGAATGGGTCTGCGTACAAGAAGTGTTCAACCATAAATTCAAGGAAAGGCAATCAATGCTTCTTGGGTTCGAACGACATTCGGTATATGTAGGCGACACTGTGTATGTTGACGATTTGTCATGACAGGACATGGCCACAGACTATCTAGGCCCGTCCAGAGTTAGAGGGTGCATTTAAATGTCTCACCGTGTATTCCAGAAACAAGCTCCCTGAAGTCACCGTTGACGGAAAGGGAGCCAACTGTAAATGGGGAAAGAGTATGAAAGTCGAACGTTGATAAACACTGGCATCCCACAGTCACTTGCAAGACATTGTATTCCAATTTGAAGAAAATATGTGTCTATAAAAGCACTTATTCCTCTTAGTAGAATATTTTACCTTGTTCGTGGCGTTCTTGCCCGGGAGTCGTCTCAATAAGTTCTGTAAGAGGTGGAGAAATATTTCTGTCAATATTACGGGCTGAAAAAGTGTTTAGCATACCCTTTCAGAAACTAATGCCATGTCAATAATTGTCGGCAACGATATGCAACTGTTGCCAGTACATGCAGGCTGAGAAAGTTATGTTTTGCACGACTTAACTCACCATCATGATCTATCCCACTGAAATCCCTGTCAGCCTCAACATCCGCCTCAACATCCATCCTGGAAATGAGTACAAATATATGAACATGAATCGAATGATACTGTTACCTTTCCATAAATAAAATGCGACTCTTTTTCTGGGAAACACCGTAGTAGAAATCAAGGAAAATTTGACTAACATTTCTTCCAGCACGGCTTCATATTCTTCATCGTCCGACACCACGAAAACTGATGAACGTGACGTCACTTCTTGTGCGTCACGTGCAGCTGTTGTTGTTGGAGCAGTTGTTGTTAGAGTTGAAGTCGATGGCGCAGTTGACGTCGATGGCGCAGTTGTTGTTAGAGTTGAAGTCGATGGCGCAGTTGACGTCGATGGCGCAGTTGTTGTTAGAGTTGAGGTCGATGGCGCAGTTGTTGGTGTTTGCGTAGTTGCCGCTGCAGATGGCGCAAGACCTATAAAAACCAAATGTAATTATAGTGGCGGGGATATACGTAACGCAGTGCTTCAGATGTATGTTAGTTGACAATTTAATGTTGTGAATTAGAGTACGCGTTACTTTCCTTCCATATGGTCAATCCAGCAAAGTTCATGATGCAGACAGATTAATCTGAGAAAACACTATACTTACTTATGTAAATTACTTGGTTTGCACTCCTTGCATGGTCGCGCAAGGCCTGGCCGTCGATGTTGGTTAAGCTGTCACTCCCGACGAAACGCCAGCCACTTCCGTCTGATATCTGTAGCGTCATCTGCCTACTGGCATAAACCATACAGAAAGGTTTGGAAACTTGACTTTGGTCGATAATTGTCACTCCATTTATTGTATTTCATTTTATGTTAGATCATTAACAAATCGATACCCTCATACACTGATGCCCCATAAATACATGGATAAATACAATGTTAGTATACACAGATAAATACAATGATAGTTTACACGGATATGAATACAATGATAGCATACACGGACCAATACAATGATAGTATAGTTCTTTACTACTTATCGTGTTTTGCGCACGATATGGACTGCTGAATGTTTAGCTGGGTTGCCCAAGGAAAAAGCCGGAATTTAAAAATTTCAAAACGTCCTACGCCCTACAAAAGGATTTATGACACTTCACAAAATGGACAGTACGTAGGTGCCTCTGTGTAATAGAGACTGTTCCATTCTAATCCTAAAGACACAAGTCCATATAGACATTCACATGTTTATTACCTGTTGAGTGGTGGGTCTCTGTTCCGCAGCCGGTGGCGGACAGCTCTCTCGATGTCCGCCCCCGTCATGCTGGCATTGAATATCACATTCGTCAGGAGGCGGCCATCGTCTATGATAGACTGTTTCACGCCTTGCCTCGGGGGGCGCCCCATCTCCTGGGCCGAGTCTTCCATGAGTATCATCACGGTTCGGGAAAACGTCCCGACCACGCGCCCTCCTGCGTGACGCCGCGGCGACGAATTGGACCCCCCACGTCCTCGACCGCTGCCTCTACTTCTCAGGCTACGTCCTCTCAGGGACAGACGGGAACGTCCCCGGGCCGGTACAGAGTTGTTAGCCAATGCCTGGCCGGTGGCTCCCAGGTTGCGGGCAACTTGGTCCAGTGTGTTGACAGTGCCCTCCCACTCATCTCTGTTGTCTTGGACTAGATGATAAACCATTATAACAAAATGATAAACGCGTAACGAAAGTGTGCCTATTCCTATATGAAAGGTCATGTGCAACATTACACAAGTAGCTTGGTGACTGAAAAGTTGTGGATGTTTGCCAACAAAGATGACCAAATAAGACAACAATTGCAGGCCAATGCAGTAAAGCATTTCCCCATCATTTTACTTTGTCCAGCCGGCCTGAACCTTTACGCTTGTCACGGCTGATAGGTAGTGGGAGGGGGGGGGGGGGTGAATGGAGAGGGCGGGGCATCTCTCCTGAATCACATGTAGCTGAAGAGATGCACGGTGTCATAAGTCGTACCCTTCGTTTTTCTATTTTGTCTGTGGGACATTACACATCTTGCTTCTCGAAACGAGTTAAAAGATCAACACATTCTATACAAGCGCTTCTGAGTTATTATGTACGCATAGGCACTCACTCAGACAGAAACACACACACACACGCACACACATACACACATAGAGAGAGAGAGAGACACACACACACACACACACACAAACACACACACACGGACACACACACGCACACACAGACACACACACACACGCGCGCACACACACGCGCGCGCGTGCAAACGAGCGCTCCCGAGAACAAAAGCCTCTGAGCAAAGGAAATAATTCAATTACACATTAAAGAAGTCAGAAGAGTTACATGCTTCACAACGATTGGGATAAAACAGCTGACTAAATCAAATAAAAAACACTTACCAGCGGACACGCTTTCGTCGGTCATTTCGGTGAGTTTACTATCTTCTTCTGTGCCTACAAATGTACAGAAATTTGGCCAAATAAAGAAGACCAAAGAACGGCAGGACAGCTGTGGAATCTAATCATGGTCGACCAACACTGACCAACACTTGTGTTGTTATCATAAGACAAGTCCATGCTTTTCTTTCATATCCAGGAATGCCAAAATTCACCTGTGACTTAGAAACTTTGGCACTATTTTTTGTCGACCCAATCACAACATCAGCCATATATTTCTCTGCACAAAAGCGTGATATAAACAAACGAGGTATACTAATAGGAAAACATGCGAGCTTTCAAATGATGCAGCAAATAATGCTAAACATGAAAAAAAAAAGGATCAATGGAAATGTTGGAACTTTTTTAAAATTTTCTTTTGCGGCGTTCTCAAGTAGCCAGCGGTGTTCAATCCCTGAATGTACGATCAGAACACTGATGATACAGATATCATGTACCCTGGGGGCTAGCCTCGTATCGGGCCGTTAGCTGATTTTCTTCGGCAGCCAAAGAGCACTACGCCCGGGAGAGATGAGCCCGAGGGGAGTTGGCTATTGTAGGGCCGGCCAACTACCCTCGGGCTCATCTCTCCCGGGCGTAGTGCTCTTGATACGAGGCTGGCCCCCAGGCTAGATATCATGTAATTAGTATAAAGGGCAACAAATAGGCTTTCCAGTAAAATAATACCTCGTATGAGGCTATTTTAAAAAGGTAAGCGAACAAAATCAAGTTTACGGACATTTTGTGCGACGTTTATCCATCAACCACCTATTTGGCATATCTTTAAAATTCTAATTTTAGAATTTTAATTTACATGATTAAGGAATTTATAGGGTACACACCTTTTCAAAGATATGAATCTTTGCTGCACTCGACTTGGACGTGACGTGACGCAGACAAACTTTGACTCGCGGTCACTACTTTTGAAAGATGGGAAAACTGGCCGCACGCACGTGGACGACTTGAACGTACTGGTGACGGAGTTGGACACAGGCAATAGGCACGAGGTCTTGTACACATGGGCACGGTTTTCCCATTAGATTTGAAAAAAAAGTCTCAATCGGCGCCATTCGGGGTGGGCGAAACGGAATGATTAGTGACATGATACGCGCGCACACCAAACATACATCTCTCGCGGGACAGTGGAACAAGACGACCATTCGGATGTACAGTCTGGTTTCCTGCTACAATGAAACTCCCCAATATTTATGGGGGCATGCATGCCCTTTTTCGTAATGCGTAATCAGGACTTTTTAGTCTCCGTAATCCGTAGGCAGACGCCCCAAAAATCAACCTAATTCGTAATCAGCACATTATCAGTACATTAGCCGCAAAGCGTAAAGGCGTAATAAGCTCTGAGAATTTAACGTAATTTGTAATCGGCGGCCAAGAACTTTGCGTAATTCCTAATCACTACCCCCCCCCCATGTAGGCCCTCATTTATGTATGTTACTGGGCAAATTTTCAAAAATACCATCGTAGTAATCGTACTGATACTGAATATTAGGTAGACATATGCATTGACGGGATGATCCTGCCAAATCCTGTTTGCAGTATGTAGTTTTCGGCATTTTATATATAGGTGAAACAGTTTTTCTTCTAATTCAATATTTGCTATTGGCCAATTGCAACGTTGTCGGATTTTGATGGAACGACAAACGCTTGATAATATTAAGCGCCGCGGTCAGATGGTCTATATTTACCCAAAGAAATGATAGCGTTTAGCGCATACCCTAATTTCCACGCTTCGTGCAAATTAATCTTTGCCAGAGGGCAGGGAGCTCTGCCACCTGTCAATGAGCCATTGTGTACGTTTTCCAGTTCTCTGTAAGGGTCAATGACTCCCCAGTAGGAGTGGTGACTAAAAACAACGTTGGCAAAAGATGATCCGGTCAATAACAGAAAATTATGCACCTTTCTTAGGATCATAACAGGATGATCCCGTCAATAGCACAACATTTTTCAAGATTGACAGGAAAAATCCTGCCAATATCCTTAGACAACAGTATTACTACACGATTTTAAATGAATTTCCCACCAACCATCAACCACAAAATCAGGTAAGGAACGGGAGTATACAGGCAGGAAAGAGGCCACCCGGCCACCCGGTCCAAGCAAGCTGGGTGGGTTAGCGCTTGTTGACATTTCTTCTGTATACATGTAGTCAATGACAATGTCCTTGATATAGTAGTAGAACATAGAATGTATTGTATGGATTCTGCGTTTTTGATCGATATTCATATGTATGTTGTGCATGAATAAACAGGTATTAATTAAACGATGAGATTGTGAGACATGAACAATGTCCAAATGTACCTCTGGTCAATTGGACAAGATATACACGACTCAGGTAAACATCTTGGGTTGGCGGCTCTCTGAGCGCCGGACAAGAGCTTGTGTACACATGCTAGGTAAACAGCGCTTTCACTTCCCAGCCCTCAGGGAGAAATTGTCCCCACGTGCACTGTGGAACTCAAACCAGACCTCCCGCTGTAAGGAGATGTGATCTCCAAGCAGATCCTAAGTGGGCAGAAGCATCCATTCGGTGGCCAATGGACACTTCTTGGCATATTGGATACTGTCGTTTCACAGTAGGATCTGCTTGGAGGATAGACCTGTGCATGCTATCAAGGCATGGTGGCTATACTGACCCAGCGGCGGCTCGTAGTCAGTCATGTGTAGGAGCCTGGGAAATGTACTCCACCCCCCGCAATGATAATTATACAGTACATGTATTTATTCAACTGTACGAAACTCCCACTGAGTCCCAGGTAAAAGGAATCAACTTCAAGGTAAAAAGCACGCGGGACTTGTGGGCAATGTTTTTTCTAAGTCAAAAGTGACTCATAAGCTGAATTAATGAAAGTATGGCAATCGGCGCCACACGGGGAGGGCGAGACGGAACGATTTTTAATAGTGACCATCTGTGAACAGTTGGCTGTGAAACAAGACGACCATGCGGTCTTTCTGTCTCTGAAATGTACACAGTCTGGTTTCCGGATCCTACAATGAACCTGGCCATTCATTTATGTTACTAGGTTCACTAGTCAGAGCGCATTTTTAAAGAGATAATCACTTAATCACTTAATCACTTAATCTTAATAGATTCTGACATAAACCTTGGTCATTTATTATTTGTAATGCCTCCATCGGTGCCGTGTGGGGAGTGACCAGAGATACCAGTACACCCAACATACATCTTGCGGGACAGTAAAACAAAGTCGACTATTCGCTCTTTTCTTGCTCTTTCCGTCTATGTACACTGTGGTTTCCTGCTACAATGGAACTGCCTCATGACTTCATTTACTAGCATGGTACTGGGCACATTTTCAAGATACCATCATACAGGTAGATTTTAGACTTGTTGTATTGAACCTCCGAACGATAACGTCACGGACGTTGCAAAAACAAACACATTGTCAATGATGAGCAGTGAACACCCGACACCTCTGGTCATTTGATATCGTATATCTTGGAAGACAGCGTCAACCATCTCAGGGCGGGGGGAGGTAGGTTGTTACCAGGCTTGGGTGCTATCCGCGAGGTTAGAGACAAAGGTTTATAAATACCGATCGAAGTTGAAAACAGTGTTAGACATGTTGGCAAGACGAAGGAAGGTTACACAGGATAACAATACTTTGAATTCAAGCGACACATGCTCTTTTCCAGTACTCTTGCCCTCCTCCTACCACATTTAGACGACGCTTCTTCAGCACTGAAGAAGCTTCGTCTATCTTGGAATGAAGGAGGGGGGAGTGGATTCGATTGACTAACACTTTGTAGAGTTTGTTTTTTTCTAAATTGAAATATATCATTGGAAAACAATAAGACAAAATCTAGAAACATATTGGAATGGGAAAGAAAGGTTACACAGGCTCTCTGCTTTGAATTCAAATCGAACATGCTCTATTGCAGCACTCTTCCCCTCCCCGACCCCATTTGGACGACGCTTCTTTTTGGTGTCTACTGAAGAAGCGTCAGCCATTTTGAGATGGGGGGAGGCCTACACAGGCGAAGTTTTTATTTGTTTAGTGTTTTTTTTTTTGCATATGTGTTACCCTTTTTGTTGAATACAATTTTAAAATGATCATACAGAGGAAGAGTTATGAAAATACACTGCTTTGTTTTTCATATGACACATGCTCTTTTGTAGTAACCCCCTCTCCAGTCCAAAGTTGGTTGACGCTTCTTCTTGATTTCTGCTAAAGAAGCGTCGTCCATCTTGGGATGAGGGAGGGGGGGAGGCTAACACAGACAAACGCTTTTGTTTGAGTTTGTTTATTTTTTTAATTGAATATTTTGTATTCCAAAACAAGATACTATCTAAAAACATATTGGCATGGGCAAGGAAGGTTACACAGGCTAACTGCTTTGAATTCAAATCGAACATGCTCTAATGCAACACTCTTCCCCTCCCCCGACCCCATTTGGACGACGCTTCTTTTTGGTGTCTACTGAAGAAGCGTCAGCCATTTTGAGATGGGGGGAGGCTTACACAGGCGAAGTTTTCTGTTTGTTTAGTGTCGTGTGTTGTTTTGCATACGTGTTACCCTTTTTGTTGAATATACTTTTTAAATGATCATACAGAGGAAGAGTTATGAAAATACACTGCTTTGTGTTTCATATGACACATGCTCTTTTGTTGTAACCCCCTCTCCAGTTCAAAGTTGGTTGACGCTTCTTCTTGATTGCTGCTAAAGAAGCGTCGTCCATCTTGGGATGAGGGAGGGGGGGAGGCTAACACAGACAAACGCTTTTGTTTGAGTTTGTTTATTTTTTAACTTGAATATTTTGTATTCCAAAACAAGATACTATCTAAAAACATATTGGCATGGGCAAGGAAGGTTACACAGGCTAACTGCTTTGAATTCAAATCGAACATGCTCTAATGCAACACTCTTCCCCTCCCCCGACCTCATTTGGACGACGCTTCTTTTTGGTGTCTACTGAAGAAGCGTCAGCCATTTTGAGATGGGGGGAGGCTTACACAGGCGAAGTTTTCTGTTTGTTTAGTGTCGTGTGTTATTTTGCATACGTGTTACCCTTTTTGTTAAATATACTTTTGAAATGATCATAAAGAGGAAGAGTTATGAAAATACACTGCTTTGTTTTTCATATGACACATGCTCTTTTGTAGTAACCCCCTCTCCAGTCCAAAGTTGGTTGACGCTTCTTCTTGGTTTCTGCTAAAGAAGCGTCGTCCATCTTGGGATGAGGGAGGGGGGAGGCTAACACAGATAAACGCTTTTTTGAGTCTGTTTATTTCTTTAACTTGAATATTTTAAACAAGATATTATCTAAAAACATATTGGCATTGGTAAGGAAGGTTACACAGGCTAACTGCTTTGAATTCAAGTGTATTTAAATGGAGCATGCCTTTTGCAGTACTCTTCCCCTCCCCCGACCAAACTTGGACGACGCTTCTTCCAACTTGGTTTCAAGTGGGACATAGCACGTTTACGTGAGGGTTAATACGATGCTTTGGTTTTAAGTTGGACATAATCATGTCTGTGATAGGGGGCACATATTAACGATGGTTGAAAATGTTGCAATTGGAATGGTACCGATGTATAACGCATGCTTTATATAGCTGTATGGTACGTACATAGCTGTATGGTACGTACATAGCTGTATGGTACGTACATAGCTGTATGGTACGTATGGTACGTACAGAGCTGTATGGTACGTACAGAGCTGTATGGTACGTATGGTACGTACAGAGCTGTATGGTACGTATGGTACGTACAGAGCTGTATGGTACGTATGGTACGTACAGAGCTGTATGGTACGTATGGTACGTACAGAGCTGTATGGTACGTATGGTACGTACAGAGCTGTATGTATGGTACGTACAGAGCTGTATGGTACGTATGGTACGTACAATACAGACTACAGTTGTATGGTACGTACAGTGAGCGAGCTGTGATGTACGTAAGTACTGTGTGTAGCGAATAAACGTTACGTCTCTGCAACATACATATTTAGTTCAATGTTGCTATAATATGCGATTTTGCAAGAAATGGTAGCACACTATAGTTTACGTCCCTTTTACAACATCACAGACGTATTTACGTCTATTCAAGGTACCTTTTTTGAAACGATATTCTGACACGGAATTTGTACGGACAGATACAGGCCCCTACGTAAGGCCCCTGTCGTGTTTTTAAAACGACGTTTTTGAATGCTAAATTTGCAGCATCGTAGACGTATTTACGTCTATTTAGGGTACCTTTTTTGAAACGAATTTTTGACACGGAAATGATGCCATACTATGTCTAAAGCCCCTGTCACACATAGCCGAATATGGTATCCGAACACTGCCGAACTCCCCCAACCATGGTTAGGACGGGAGCAAGGCCGGCTGTGGTTGGCTGGTGTTTGGCGAGTTTGGTTACTGTTCGGCTGCGCCAGCCGAAATTTTCAAAATGTTTAAACATTCGGGTGTGGACCGGAGGTTGGTTTGCTTGTGGTTGGCTGTAAGTCAACAACGTTCAGGGCGTGTTTGGTGGTCAAATTTGACTCAAATTTAACTCAAATTCGATTCAATTCATATAGAAAGGTAGACGTGCCCTAAATCTGGTAAGACTGCTCCCAAACTTTAGCCAACCTCGGTTGGTTGGTGATCGGGGGAAGGTTCTGAATGTGTGCAGCTCCCATTTTGAACAACGTGTCATTAAAACCGGTCCAACGACTATTGCATCAACCGAATCTAGGACGAGTCCACTCATCTCTCCTGTAGGGGTGACAGGTTTTCGGATAATGCTTTCAAATCAATTCACACTCACCACCAAGGGATTTCTAGTATAGTGTATGGACATATTAAAGATATTTCGTCACTCAAGCATGAATAATGGACGAATGAAACTACTTGTTATTAGAATGATTTTCTTAGCATATGTTAAATCATCATGCCCCTCCCCTTTCGTGAAGCATGGTTCATGCCACAACATGAACAGCCGGTAAACCTCTTTTTTTTTTCAAAAACACGTCATCAGTGTATGTTTTGTGGGCTGTTAGTGATACGAAAGTGATCGGAGCTGTAAAGTCAACCACGATTTGGGCGTTGTGCACTCTGTTATACTTTAAAGGAAACGGTCCAGGTAAGCAGGCAACCGTTAAATTCAAAATTTGAAAATTCAAGACAACGGAGAAAAAAGGGTTAGTGTAGAGGTCATTGTTCTGTGGTACGGTGAGTGGGGAGGGGGGTAGTATCCTTGTTGTTGGGACAGTACAAAGGTAACGTGAATATGGTGCGACGTTAGAAAAGAATTGACTTCTGCTAAAGCTCTTGTTTCATTACCTTCGTCCGGAAGGTTATGTGTTAGGTACACAATATCAATTGTTAGGGGTGGGTGGTTTTTTAACGGTTATAACTTGGGGTGTTGTGCATGTATCTATATGATATTTGGTAGGTAGGTTGGGGCTGGGACAACGAAGGTCAATGTCGATTATGGGTAATTTATCGACTTTGGTGTGATACATTGGTGTGATATTTCATGTTGTGGACATGATACATGTATGATTTGATATTTGGTAGGTAGGTTGGGTTTGGATTTGATAACTTTTGCATACAAAGTCGCTTAACCTGTACATGTAGTTAGCATTCAAGTAATTGATTCATTCATTTGTTTATTCGTTGTTTGTTTACACTACTTGCAGGTTTCCAAAGATGCACTTGTCGTTGACTTAAGGATATTGCCAGTTACAATCTGACCTAACCGCCTTAAGCATGGATACACTGACCGAAGATGGCGCCATGTCCGAAGATGGGCTGGAGCAAGAATTCGACCAAGAGTTCCTAACGTGCCCAGTCTGCAACAAACTCTTCAGCGAACCCAAAATCCTGCCATGTCTGCACACGTTTTGCAAATCGTGTCTAGAAAAGTGGGTAAAACAGAAAGTATCCTGTCCCTTCTGTCGCACTAACATGACACTACCAACCGAAGGCGTCTCAGGACTGCCAACCAACTTCAACATCAACAAACTTCTAGATTTCAGAAATCTGCAGAAGAGTAAGAACCTCCCGTGTCAGTTGTGTGAGACCCACGTCAAAGCTTCCTCCATGTGCGTGGACTGTGGCAAACTGCTGTGCGATACCTGCCTGAAGTTGCACAGTAAGCTTCCGCTAGCTAAAGACCACGACATCTTGAGTTTCGAGGAGCTGAGGAGCAAGGAACGACGGTCGAAGTATCATCGCAAGCTGTACTGCCGCGACCACCCCGACCAAGTCCTGGCCTTCTACTGCGACCCATGCGAACGACTTGTCTGCCGTGATTGCACCATCGTTCTCCACCGTCCAGGTCCTGACCACGACCCGATGGAAGTCGCCAAAGTAGCCGTAGGCCGAAGAGAAACACTGGCCACCCTACTGAAGGGCACCGAAGGACTCTTCGGAAAACTAGAAGAAGCTAAGAAGGCTATCGAAGTCGACTTGAAGCAGTTTCACGAAAGTCGCCAGGTGGTTGAGAAATCCATCTTCAACTATGCCGAAGAGTTGAAGATGACGATCGAAGCAAAGGCTGTACAGTTAGTATCCGAGCTGGACGAAAGGTGGGAGAGGGAAGAATCCTCGATCACAAGACAGAAAGAAGCCTTGGAGAAGATGCAACAAGAGGTCAAAGATGGTAGGAGTTTTTCTGAAGAAGTCTTGAGCCAAGGTAGTGACGCGGAGGTCTTGTCTGTGTGGCATCAGGTGGAGGAGAGACTGAGACAGATCCAGACGTTAGAAGTCGGGTACGAACCGTTTGATCGCAGAATGATGTTCAAACCGTCAAAAGAAGCTGAGAATGTGGCGACTCTCCCTGTCATAGGGTCGGTGGAAACCAGTGTAGTGGACCCAGAGATCACTACAGTCATGATCCAGGACTATGTAGAGTGTCTGCAAACTGTTATCAAGGTGGGCCCACGAAATTCCACCGGGGCACTCTGCAGTACAAACGGTATAAAGCCAAGAGTAGAGATCACAGGGCCAAAGGGAGACAGAGTGCACCTTGACCCGGAACCGGAAGAGAATGAGGATCATACATGGGACGTGGTATGGACGCCATCTTTGAAAGGACTGCATTCGGTCAAGGTCTTGATTGGCGGACACGAAGCCAAGGGAAGCCCGTTTGTCTGTGTCAAGAGTAACGATCCCGTCTTAACCATTGGTAAGAAAGGTAACCAGGACGGTGATTTCGATAACCCGATCGGGTTAGCAGTTTACGAAGATAAACTCATTGTCGCTGACGGGCACAATGAACGAGTGCAGGTGTTTAACGTGAACGGGACCCATCTGAGCTCGTTCCCAACGTCCGCCTTCACCAAGGGCGTGGCCGTGGACAAGGACGGGAACATCATCGTCACCGCAGGTCAAGAGGTCATGATCTTCACGTCATCCGGGCAACTCCAGCGGACGTTCACGCATGGGGACTTCGACATTCCGTATGGCGTAGCGGTGGACGGGGACGGCCATATTGTGATGGTAGACAGGGATGCTCACTGTGTGTTCCTCTTCGACTTCAACTGCCGATTAATTAAAAAGATGGGCGCGGAGGGAGATGGCTTGGGCTGTTTCAACTACCCCAATTTCGTAACCGTCGACAGGGAAGACAACATCATCGTGTCTGATTTGAGGAATCACAGAGCACAGGGGTTTGACAAAGAGGGGAACCTGAAGTTCCAAATCGGCCACAAGGGGATTGACGTGGAGCAAGGGGAGCTGAACTTTCCGACAGGCATTGCGGTGGACGCGGAGGGAAACGTGGTGATGGCGGAGCTATCCGGCAACAGACTGAAGGTGATGCGGTCGGATGGGTTGGACGTGTGCACTATCAGTAGTGATGGGGACAAACTGAACAAACCCCACGGGGTAGCTGTGACAGAGGACGGCTATGTCTTCGTAGCTGACTCTGGGAATCACTGTATCAAGAAGTACAAGTATCTGTAAGATAGATATAAACTTTATTGCACAACAATTGTACAAGGTACAAAGTATGGCATCTACTGGTACATAACTACAGTTCCATAATTCTACCTGATACAAGAGCATGTACAGTATGGTATGAGAATGGGTATATCTGTAAGATATGAAAACTCTTTGGTACTAGCGATGTCCGTAGACGTAGAAATCATCCTTAAAGTATGCATATTACATTAGCACAAAGTTGTTTTGCTTGTATTTCGCTATAGAGTTCTAATACTTAACGTTCATTAGTTGCACAGTGACAGTTCAATCTTATTCCGCGAGATGGTGCTTTTGCAATGTCAACCACAAATTTGTAACCAAAGATGTCATTTATAATTATGGCTCCCCACTACCGGGTTGCAATTATGTGATATCTTAGAGAGAGAAGACAGTATTATACGCACATTAGACTTTGTTTTTCACGCGTTTTGTCCATTTAGAATACATAGCAAAGACAGTCGTTTCATATATTGTGTTGGCACGAAATATGTGGACAGGTGGCATGTTGTAGCTTGGTCACAGCTGTTTTCATTGCTGTTTTTGTCTTTGGCACATATTGTTATCTTACACACTAAAATGGGAATTAAAAACAAGGGTACTGCCTGGCCATCGCACCCTATACGCACCTTTGCAAATAGCTATAGGGATTTATTCAAACCTGTCAAATCCTGTTAACAGTCTGCCAGCGTAGCTATCTTTCCTGTTATGTAAGCCTGGCATGGTCTGACCTCAATAATTAAAAAGCCTGCATTTGGGAATGGCGGTATACAATAACTAGAGCCTATACTTCGTGTGAGAGGATAGCTCAATTGCTCAACGCACTTTCTATTTCAAAATGACTCTAAGATGGCACAAACAAGCACTCTATAGCTACCTAAATAGCATCAAATGCTGTATATATTTTGTAAATCTGACCCTTGACTCTGTATTAGATGGATCGAATCTTTCATAAAACTACCTATTTTCTTAAATTTTCATATGTCAGTGGGAGCTTTGGACAAGGATGTAAATTAAAGGCAGCTTTAATTGGCATTTACTGCCACTTCTTAGCACATTTCATACGTGAAGTGTTTGAAATAACCCCCAAACTAATCTACTTGAGGAGTCGTCCCTTTATTTTATTTTTGGTACCACCAATAAATAGCTGGAACCAGCCTACAATGCGAAACAAGCAACCGTTTTCCGTCAGCGACATCGCATTTTTGCCTCACAGATATCAGTATGCTATGGGACAAGGTTGATTCAACTTACTACTTTAAAAAAATGACTAGACAATTGACTTTGAAAATCCAGTTTTGCTGCCCTGAAATTGATTTGGGTGCCTTTAAATCGTTTAAATTTGTCAAATGTCCAGTGGATTACATTCAATACGATGTGCACGAAATATGGGCCAAAGCGGACTTGCCCATAGTGGTTACGCTGCCTTAATCCACGGAAAAAACCTTTTAAACTGTACGACTGACAAAAAACAGGTGACTTTTATGACAGTGTAACTACGGTACAGTAATGGACGCAATGGGAGTACAACGTGTAATAACCACTTTGTACACGTGTTGGCAATGTGTTATTACACAAAGCAACTCCAATATATCTAACGTTACCTTATTATACTGTTACTACATTATATCACCCAAAACGTAACCAACTTGAAGGTTTTATTGTCAACTTTCAAAACACTTTTTGCACAACTATAAGGGGCCGGTCGTACGATCGCAATCTGAGTTCAATCTTGGGATAGTCCTGTCAAATTCAGCTGCCTTGTTACAGAAAGGCTGTCAAAGTCTTTATTTATTTTGCGTGGATGGCTTGTTCGGCTATGCGGCCGCTTTTCAACGTTATATTGCCTGAAACCAATCTATTGTATGACCTTTAGTCATCAATGTCAGCGATACAACATTTAAGGGTAAAAATAAGTAACCCTTTCAATTTTTGACAGATAGAACGACTACGTGATAACAGTAATTCAGTCTCCAGCAATTTTGTTCATTGTCAGTAATGGACATCTGGACTTCGTCCAAGCTAGAATCTTCTTGACAGTGGTCACTTGATTTAGCCTGGGTGCCATCCTCTGTAGTTGCCGCCGGCTCCCTACTGTCGCTGGCTCTCTGCCATGATCGCAGTACCTGGCGACAGCTAGTCCACAGTGGCGTCTGAAAATGAAATAGTAGCGGCTGCTGAGGAAAGGAGAAGAGTCAGAAAAGCTGGGGTACAGAAGGATTGACTGACTAATATAGTATGTAGACTCGCCAAACTTTCGAGAGTGGGTGTCAACTAGCCTCCTTCTCAGAGTTGTGGGCAGCGTTATTTCTGTAATTTTTTCGGTGAGCGACGCGAGTTATGTTGAGCGGCGAAACCTCTCTCCCCGGCAAACTCCCTCGGCTGCAAAACCGTCCCTCCGATCCGCGACAGCTTTACATACTTGGACTACAAACTAGATAGTAGTAGACAGAATATTTTACTTTATACATTGATGAAGTATACGATTAAACCCATGTATTCATTTATTTATTTATTTCTGTGTTCTTCAGCACTACTCAGTGACTTAGCACCGCTTTTCAGAGTGGCCCTGGACACATACATACAAGCAAATGTAACAATATATACTAGACAAAAATGGAATTAAAACATCAATATCACAATCGTAATCTATACTCACAAATTCACAATCGTACCTGTATCTCTAATAATCATTAGCCACATCTTTTATCTAGTCACCTGGGGACCCCTTGATTGGATTTTGATAAATAAATACAACATCGTAAGCTATTCATTATACGCCTTTTAGAGCCATGCCTTGTGTCATACTTGTTTTGTTGTCGTGTGTCTGGAAAATAATTCTGTCGAGGGTCGTTTTAACATAATTGGGGAAGCTTAGGGAGTCGTACATCATTTTATAATCGCATTAAATACACACTGGAATAATTCCAGACATACACAACAAAACAGTTACTGAAAATTAAAATTCTATCCAGTTGCTTGTGTAGCTGTTTTCTTATTTATCTCACTACCTGGATGTCTAACCTTCGTTGACAATTCCAGACATACATGTATCTTTGAGAGAAGACAAAAGTGTTTGAGATAGAATAAGCTTCGTAGGGACTATGCCCCCCAGTAGTATCAAACGGTCGACCCCTAGATGCAACAAAATGGCGACAATGATTTAGGACACTTGTCCCATAGCGTTGTTTATGCATCGGTAAAATCCAGGAGGTTTAAAGAGGGAAATTGCGAACAGTAGCTAACCTTGCTCCCAACCTACTCTTAATTCAACCATGGTTGGGGGGGGGGGGGGGGTTCGGCTAGTGTTCGGGAGGCTATATATTTTGCTATGTGTGACAGGGGCTTCACATATATGACGTTACAATGTCGTCAACGTTATTTTTATCCGAAATAAGCTAGGAGATATTCAAGTAAGTTTTCATCAGTATACATCACTGAATCCATTTTCAGCAGGACTTCAAACGTATCTAACCGTACCAAGGTGTGAAATATATCTTTATAACCCTCTATTCATTGCTTAAGTAAGTGTTTTATTGCTAGTATTATCGTTTTATTACCTGGCTAAAGTAAACGTATGCCCGGTATTGATTGGTCAATCGTAGTGTTTAAATTACAATTAGTGAAAGTAACAGTTACAATAAAAGCTAAAAATGACAGCTATGCGTAGAAAGGAGAAAGTAAAGTGTCAAGATGAAGTTATTGGTCAATAAAATGCAGGACTTTAAGTGCGAAGGATCTATAAAGGCTTTGTTAGTACGAAAATGTACTATATGGTTTGTGTGTGTTTGTGCGAGGTTACCTACCAATTTTCCTGCTGTAAAGTTGCATATGTCGTGTGCAATCAATTTGACTTATTGAACCCACCACTAAGGGTACAGTTGCAGCCCTTTTATTATTTATAAGGCCATGGCAAGTAAATTTTACGGATGTAACTCTCTGCCGACTCCAAATTAAATGCAATAGGGCAAAAAAATAAGTTGCGCAATGAAACAAGATTTCTACATTTTCAAATGTTGATCGTAAACCTTGTTAAACAAGAATTCAGGCGACAAAACATGGCATCACAACCACCAGGTCTTTTATTCCTGTATTCAACAGTATTACCTGTCCTTGTAGATGTGTATACATCTCGATTATCTAGAACAATTATAGAAAAGAGCTTGTTGTACCATTATGGGAAACTACTACACCGGGTATTCATATGCACTGGAACACCTTATACTGTCAACACTTGCCTTCAAACGCGAGCAATTGTGCCTCAAGTTTGCTGGATCCCTGATAGTCTCTGAACCGATGGACGTTTAAGACTATTTTCCCATTTTCGGCATGTTGACCACCGCCAGAGGGCAACAAAATTTCTCGTGTTTTTCTTCCGAAATCAGACGAAAATTAATTCGCGCGCTGATGTCATCCATAAAAATTAATTGCTGTGGCCTTGTACAGTGTAAAACATAGCTCGGAGTCGGATATGTAGGGCTTATCTAGGTGTGACAAGTTGTACGATCTGCCGACGTGCGCCTGTGAAGCTGTTTCGTGTTACGCTGGATATCGGGCATAGAGATACAGGTATGAAAGTCTAGTTTCTACTTGCTTGTTAGTTTGATTGATTGAGTTTTCAACGGGTACGTTTGGTGTTACGTTGAAGGGTGTTTGGTTCTAGTATAAAGATACAGGTATAGCTAGTTTCTACCTTGTTAGTTTGATTGATTAAGTTTTCAATAGATAAGTTTTGTGTTACGTTGAAGGGTGGGCGGTTCAAATATAGAGATATAAAAAGCTACTTTCTACTTGCTTGTTAGTTTGATTGATTGAGTTTTCAACGGACAGGTTTTGTTTTACACTGAAGGGTGGGCGTTTCAAGCAGGTTTAAAAATCTAGTTTCTAGAATGTTCTATGCTTGTTAGTTTGATTGATTGAGTTTTCAAAGGATAAGTAGGCATATTGATGTTTACGGCACATACTAGCTGACGTAGACGGTCCCTTTTTTTGCGGCGCGGTCACATTCGTCGTAGGCCGTCGTACGATTTTAATGTCGTAGAATTTTTAGGCAGGTTGTGACAGAACCAACCGTCGACAAGGATCAAAGACAGCCTTTTCGGTAATGTAACAAGGCAGCCTTTTGAATAATATAACATTTTCGGTAATGTAACAAGACAACTGAATTTTGTAAGACACATGTACGACTATACCCGAGAAGCCTTCAGTTTGCGGTCGTACGACGATCGTATGACGATCGTACAGCGGACGAATGTGACCCAGCCCTGACCTATGCACTGTCTTTACTCGACACACTTTTTTTTTAAACAGATGCCTTCTTCCTTTTTTCTCCGTACATTAAGCGGGGGCACATCGTCTTAACTGTTGTACATGTAGGTGTTGTCATTTTTACAACGCTTTGAATTTTGCATGAACATTTGCCAGAAGTGATTTGATGTGACGTAAAATAGTCGGGTCGCCACTGCGTGTCTGTGTAGCTGGTGTGCAGGTAAGAATTGTTGATATCTTGTTTGTTATTAACTAGTACGAATTTAGTACACATAAGGACTTCAGTGCCATTTAACTACACAAGGGCTAGGTGATGTTGAACTACTTTCGTTAAGAACAGTACAGATTAGTGCTGCGTACCGAAAGCCCCTGTCACACATAGCCGAATATGGCCTCCGGAACACTGCCGAACTCCTCCCTACCATGGATAGGAGGGAGCAAGGCCGGATGTGGTTGGGTGGTGTTCGGCGAAGTCGGCTACCGTTCGGCTGCGCCACCCGAATGTTTCAAATATGTTGACGTGAAGGTTCGGCCATGGTTGGCTGGTGGTTGGGAGTAGGCCAGCAATAGGCCAGCATCGGGGCGTGTTCTGGTCAGACTGCTCTCGAACTACAGCCAATTAGCAACCTTGGTTGGTTGGTGATCGGGGGAAGGTTCTGAATGTGTGACAGGGGTACGTTTGTAGCACACAGTAACCGCTAAATTTATTTTTCACGGTATTTATATTAGTTTTAAGGTTTAACGAGGTATGTTTGAACCAGTTCCATGAACTGTATTCACCCCTCCTATATATATATAGGTTGGCCCCTGAAGTAGATGATTTCATTTTCCACGGTATTTATGCTTTATCACACACCAGCGTCTGTGCCGTGGAAACGCGCAATCACACAAAACCATGACTGAAAAGCTGTCTACTTTTCTGTGACAGGAGATCAGTTAAGATCACAGAAGAGCATCTCACAAAACGGGCCAAAACGGGCAGTCACACGAACGGCTTTAATATGTTTTATTTCATCTATTGACAAAGACTAGGGACCTCTTGGTTCTGAGCCGAACACTCTGCCGCTAGGCCACACGGCCCCACATAACGAAGGCATTTGAGCACCGATGTCCTATCTCAAAACTTTGATGAGAGCCGTTCAAACTAATACAATGCTAGAGCGCATTTTTCATACGCACCAAGGTTCAATGTTAACACAAGTTGCGTGCCAAGTTCAGTGGTGAAGAAGAGTGGAGTAGACATAAACAAGATCAAAAGGACATGCAGATGCTTATGAAACGTGAAACAGGTCATAAGTGATGTTTCATCTATGATACTTCATCGATGATGATGATGATGAACTTTATAAAGATTTACCACATTTGTAGAATGTTCGACATAGCTAAGCAGGTGACTATCACCTCTTCAAGATGTCAAACCTGAGACCAGATTGTAAGGTTTGAACCACTCACACCAGGAAGGACCCCTGCTCTATAAGTATTTCGATAAGTATGGTGGGATCTTTAACGTGCTCGAGGTGTGGCTTTCCTTAAACACGGGACCTCCGGCTTACGTCCTACTCGAGAAAACGTCCCTAACAGAAGCTAGGTATTCATTTACACCTGGCAGTGAGTCGAGTGAGGAAATAGGAGTAAAGTAGATTTCCTAACGACACAAATATGGCGTGCCAGGGATTCGAACCCAGAACCTTCGGATTCCGAGTCAACAACCACAAGATCACCTTGCCAGCTTAAAAAAATAAAAACTTCTTCCAAACCTTAAAAAAAATCAATTTTCCGTCATTGGGTGGAAGTGTTCAGAAGGGCTCTAGAGTATTCTCTTACCCGAGGCGCATCTTAAGGAAAATGGCCACAGCCACTGCATTTAATTGAAAACGCTACAAGGGTCCCACTCCTATACATCCTTCTTTGCACACTCCTTTGCGCTCGATGGATAAGATGGCGCCTATCCTGTCTTCTTACAGGGGATGGAATCTTAAAGGAATTTCAAATTACTTACAACGGAGTTGTTTGGCGTTAAAGGATTAACATGGATAATGGCACTGTATACTAAGATGAGGAGGGCTTAGTTTGACGCCACGGAAAGAATAAACTAGGTGCTACTCCATGGAACTGACATTAAATTAAACTAAACTAAATTAATTTTATCAATCAATTGATCAATTAAACTACATTCTCCAAGTAAAAAAAATATTGGACTCTTTAGCTATCTGATGCAGTCGCTCGGGACACGTGACTTAATGAACGCGTGACGTCAGCAATGGGTCAAAGGTTATTGGAAGTCGATATTGCCCCCCGTCCAAGTTGAGAGAAGGTTGTAGATGGCGTCCTTTACACTTTTCGAAAGTTTGTTGAGTTTATTGAGTTGAAACTCTCCTTTAGCTGCCCACCCGAGGGTGAGAGCTATTCTTCCAGGAGAGAGTATACACATAAAACGTAACAATACATCAACATGTACATATATACATCAACATACACAATATATACCTATATACATTCTTCAATTTACTACCAATTCTATACAGTTTGTTTCAGTCTTTCTTTGATAAGAGTTGTAAATCTAGTAGGTATTGACATTCTGATATGATATGGAAATGTAATGTAATGTACAATTTTGAGCATCTGTAAAGGAAAGATTTAGTACATTGTAACTGCTGATGATCTTGGCTTTGGCAGTTTAAAATTATTCCTTGCTGCAGATCTCGTGCTGTAACTGTGCTGGTCAAGTAGTCGTGCAAGTAGAACTTTCATGCAAGGTGGTACCCTAGGCATCTTTCGTTAATTCTGTAACATAGAGTACCATACACTTGAGTGGTACCGTTTTCAACTGCATGTCTCATGTTATAAAGCACTTACCAAGAAGCTCTTGAAAAAAAGCGACTTCTAATTGCACTAAGTGTTCGCACTACAGTTAAGAGTTATTGGCCTTAATTAATGCTTGTACAGGCAGAGCCAGTGCGTGCGCTACGTGCATGTGACGTACTCAACGTTACGGGGTCACCTTGGTGAATCCTTGAACGTATCCATCTAGAGCGTGCTTCAAGTGAGAGGCTTGTTCACGCGTGTCGGCCACGGTAGGATCGTGCAGCATCCCCGCCGTCGTGACCGAGACGACCTTGTTGTCTTATCGGGTTTATTCAGGTGGAGAACCGACAGCCCGTGGTAGTCATGAGGCATCCGCTGTGTCCGATACAGTGACGTCTAAATCTTCCATAGTTGCGTGGCTTCTTTTTTTGAACAACATAAAAAAAGTACAAGACATAATGGTGAGCAGCTCTAGCATTGCTAATTTTAGCCTCACCAGTGACAAAGAAGAATGCAATATATGTAAAATAAAAACCCCACCAAAACAATACTTCCATAACAAAAAGTAATGATCAAGACATCAAGCTATCACTCTGTGGTATGGGATAATAGTGTTGAGGGTGGGATATGGCTCCGGTTTTTTTCGGGTGCCTCCTCCTAGACTATTTGACAAATTAACTGGTGGCGACTACTAGGTTTGATTGATACAACAAGCAGGCTACTCTCGTGGTAAATGGTGTCAGGAAATGCGGCATCTCCACGTGAGAGATGTTACTCCCGAGGCCACTGAAGTGAGAGCCGCCCACGTCTTCTTCTGATGAATCGTTTCTTCATCAACCACACTCCGAGACAATCAAAGCTGCAAATTGTCAAAGAGAACGTAATGCAGAAAATTACACTCCTTACTCCGTATTATTCTGTTTTCTACAATCCTGCATCATTTGTATCGAATTTTCCACAAGAAAAGAAGCGGCATTTACTATTGAATGTTTCTGATGGTTAATGCTTTGAAGTCACTTGTTATAATTACATTTGCAGCTTGTTTAATATGGTGTGTTCTCTCTTTGATATACATCGCTATGATGGTAATATGATTGTATCTGTAAGTACGTATGATATCAACTCCATGATAGCATATGGTTTTATACCATTCTTCAAAACATTCTGCACTCTTTGTCCTTGTCAGTTTACAATTAGCCTTCGGGCATGAATTTGCAATAAAGATATCTGGATGGGTCCCTCCATATGTTGCATCTAATACTTTTTTTGCCTTCTGTTGTAAGTACAGGTTGATAATGTAAAATCAACTTATGACTTCAAGGTAGTTCATGTAATACAATTGTTAGAAAGCTTTGTAATGTTTCTCACAGGGCTTAGTGTATATATACCTTACACATTGCCTAGGCATACGCTTCCTTCTGGTAAAGTTTTATATACGATACTACTTATAGTGGCATTCCAATTGGATCCAAATTTTAAGTTTTCCAGTAGTTCATGAGATAAAAGTAAGTGTTAGAAAGTTTCGTAATGTTTGTAGCAGGGCTTACATATACCTTGCACGTTGCTTAGGTATACGCTTCCTTCTGGTTAAATTTATATACGATACTACTTATAATGGCTTTCAAAGTGGACCCAAGTTTGAGGTCTTCGCTAATAGTTCATTGACTACGCAATTGTCAAATGCCCACCTTACGAGTATTGGCCATATAGCTATGATGGCTTAACTGCATCTTTATAATAACTCTCCTTCCTATAAAGCTTATAGGCTTGCTACTTGGTATAAGATTGGATCCGTTAGGCATTAAATACGACTTACGACTGTCGCAGATGCCACGGCCGGTGAGGGCTCATGGTGTTTCACACCCATTTTCTTGGAATTGATAGCAAATAGTACTTACATTAAAAATCCTGCATCTGACCATGGTCTGTAAGAGATTGGATTCAAGTCCTAAATTGATTGTTTGGCTGCATGTCCTTTATCAGGGGCTTACAACTGTCACAGATGTCACGGTATGGGAGAGCTCATGGTGTTTCCTACTCATTTACTTTGAATTGATAGTATATGCATTTGTATCTTTCGCTTTTAGCGGCACGTCCATTTAATCCTTCGTAACATTAAGGATTACATTGTACGATACGATTTAGAGACTTTTGAGGAACATCGCCCACATATTTCACCGAAAGGGATAAACACGTTACAAAGAAAATCCTGCATCTGGTCTTTAACAGATTGGATTGGCATCATCAAGAACTAAATGACGCAGTAATAACAACAATATGACGTGAGTTGCGCATACAATAGTTCTGAGTTTGGCAGGCAATTTTGACACTGTTGAAAACAGTCTACTCCATTGGTAAATGGTGTCAGGAAATGTGGCATCTCCACGTGAGAGATGTTACTCCCGAGGCCACTGAAGTGAGAGCCGCCCACGCCTTCTTCTGATGAATCGTGTCTTCATCAACCACACTCCGAGACAATCAAAGCTGCAAATTGTCAAAGAGAACGTAATGCAGAAAATTACACTCCTTACTCCGTATTATTCTGTTTTGTACAATTCTGCATCATTTGTATCAAATCTTCCACTAGAAAAGCGGCATTGCTATCGAATGTTTCTGATGGCTAATGCTTTAAAGTCATTTGTTATAATTACTGTCTTTGATATGCATCGTTATGATGGTAATATGATCCGTCCTGTCCGTATCTGTCCGTATGTATGATATTCTTCATGTTGCATCTAATACTTTTTTGCCTTCTGTTCTAAGTTCAGGTTGATAATGTAGAATCAACTTATGACTTCAATGTAGTTCATGAATGAGATAAAATTGTCAGAAAGCTTCGTAATGTTTTTAACAGGGCTTACATATACCTTACACATTACCTAGCTATACGATTCCTTCTGGTAAAGTTTTACTTACTATACTACTTGTAGCGGCATTCCAATTGGACCTAAATTTTACGTCTTCCAGTAGTTCATGAGATAAAAGTAAGTGTTAGAAAGCTTTTTAATGTTTCTATCAGGACTTACATACACCTCACACATTGCCTGTGTATACACTTTCTTCTGGTTAGGTTTTATATATATGATACTACTCATAATGGCTTTCGAATCGGACCCAAGTTTTAAGTCTTCGCTAATAGTTCATTGACAACGAATACGAGTATTGGCCATATAGCTCGGATGGCTTACGGGCATCTTTATGATTAGTCTTGTTCCTATAAAGCTTATAGGCTTGCTACTTGTTATACGATTGAATCAGTTAATAATTAGGCATTTAAAACGACTTACGACTGTCGCAGTTGTCAAGCTAAGGTAGCTTTCATGGTGTTTTACACCTATTTACTTTGAATTTGTAGTATATGAATTTGTACCCTTTGGTTTTATTTGCACGTCCATTAATCCTTTGGAGGATTCAGGTTTCAATAGTACGATAAGATTTAGAGACTTTTGAGGGACATCGCCCCCATATATCACCAAGAGGGATAAACATGTTACATAGAAAATCCTGCATCTGGTCTCTAAGAGGTTGGATTGACGCCACCAAGAACTAAATGACGCAATAATAACAACAATACGACGTGAGTTGCGCATATAATAGTTGTGAGATTGGCAGGCAATTTTGACACCATTGAAAACAGGATACTCTCGTGGTAAATGGTGTCAGGAAATGTGGCATCTCCACGTGAGAGATGTTACTCCCGAGGCCACTGAAATGAGAGCCGCCCACGTCTTCTTCTGATGAACCTTCATCAACTGCGCGGAAATCAAAGCTGCAAAATGTCAAAGAGAACGTAATGCAGTAAATAACAGCATCTACTCCGTATTATTTTGTTCTCTACAATTCTGCATCATTTGTATCGTATTTTCCACTAGAAAAGCGGTATTTGCTATCGAATGCTTCTGATGGATAATGCTTTGAAGTCATTTGTCATAATTACATTTTGTGTAATATGATGCAACACATGGCAAACTCAAGTTTTATAAACTTATTTTTGTGCCGCCACCAACGCGACAATACTCATATCAACAGACAATACAGACAATACTCATTTTCACATGCAATTCGTGTAACTACTTGTTTACACTTGGACCTAAGTTTTATGTCTTTCCTATGCTAATAGCTCATTGACAATGCAATAGTCAAATGTCCACCTCACGAGTATTGACCATATACCTATGACGGATGAGGTCGTTTTGTTTCTCACGATACGTTCCTCTGATAAAAATCTAAGCCCTCTTGCCGGCGGAGACTCCTTTGAACCGCACTCAGGGATGAAAGAATAGATAACGTCTGGGCATGACTGATAGCAAACCTGGTCACTGGAGATGCTGCACATCCAGAACTTCAAGGGTGATCAAAGAAGTTTTGAGTTGAGCAAGGTTTAGCCTTTACCTTTGGAAATCCCATGGTGGAAACGCTGTAGCAAGATGAAAAGGAAGCAAAAGGCACATCAAGGGCTATTAGACATTTCTGTTATGACCGTTATGTGGTCTAATTCACCCTTTGGTTGACCTTCTAGCCTCAGCGTTTTGTCCCCAGGTAACAACAGGTATAGTAATACGGCCGTTCACACGGCCGAAACCAGTATTTCAGTTTTCCGTTATAAGCTTAATGTTGGAGCCAGGTATGGCGATTGCTTAGGAAATGTAGATACATAGTTATTTTTGTTTGTTTGTTTGTGAATGGGGCATAATTCATTACGCATATAACAAACAATCTATAATGAAAGTTTGTTTAAGTCATCTATATACGTCTAAGCCCAATTATCTCCTACATTGATCGCGATATCTTCTTAAGCCTTATACTATGTAGCATAAATGTTGCTGAATTATAACGAAAATAAAACCTATATTGTACCGTTATAGTGTTAAATCGTATAGCACGACTGTGAACATTATGACCTAAAACTGCGTCAACAGAAAGTTTACATTAGTTCGTAGTAATATTGATTTAATTAGGATTGAGGGCATCTTTATAATTACTCTTCTTCCTTGTGGTTATAGGCTTGCTACTTGCTAGCAGATTGAATTCGACCCCATGAATTATCAACAACGTGTTTTACCAAAGCACCGAGGCTGGGAGAAAACACTGCTTTAACTTTTTTCTTCCCCCCATTATCCAATTTGCGATGGGACTTTTCTATCATCCAATCCTTTATTCCATTTGGACTAAAAAGGATACGAGGTATTTTATTTCATTTTCCATCCACAGCAAAGTTGTCATGCTGACGACACATATGATAGAAACATAAGCCTGTAAAATGGGTAAGATTTGTAGAAATCTCCGTTTCGTTTTGTTCGGCTGAATGTCTTTTATCAGGGGCTTACAACTGTCACAGATGTCACGGTATGGAAGGGCTCATGGTGTTTCTCACCCATTTACTTTGAATTTATAGTAGATGCATTTGTACGTTTTGCTTTTAGCGGCACGTCTCGTAATCCTTTGGAAGACAATGCAATATTCACATGCCCACCTTACGAGTATTGGCCATATAGCTATGATGGCTTAAACGTATCTTTATAATAACGCTTCTTCCTGTAAAGCTTATAGGCTTGGTACCTGCTTTAAGATTGAATCCGTTGGGCATTTAATACGACTTACAACAGTCACAGATGTCACGGTATGGGAATTCTCGTGGTATTTCTCACCCATTTACTTTGAATTGATAGGAGATGCATTTGCACTTTTTGGTTTTAGTGGCACGTCCCTTGATTCTTTGGAGGATTAGAGGCTCTTGGGGGACTTCGCCCACATATGTCACCGAGAGGAATAAACTAGGTACATAGGAAATCCTGCATCTGGTATTGAGAGCTTGGATTGACGTCTTTAACAACTAAATGACGCAATAATAACAGAAATACGACGTCATCTGCATATATATTACCTATGCGAGTTTGGCAGGCGCCAATAAAAATGATGAAAAGCATGATATTTCATATGTAGATTGCTCCCCTTATATGCCGTTGTATTTAAAATGTATGATTTCACACACCACTAAAGTCGTCAATAGAAAGCAAAAATGCTTTTCATAAATGATGCCCTGGACCAGCTTTCCGTAAGCCAAGACGAATTCAGGAAAAGTACACATATATGATGGATTTTTGTAACATTTGTTATGCCAATCACGTTGCTTTCAAGGTTTTGTGTCAAGGTCTCATGCACATTGGACCGGCCCGGCGGCAGATATCGACTTCCTGTCACCTTTGACCCAATCCTGACGTCATAAATCTCTAAGATCAATGCGCGTCAGGAAAGTGACGGTCAATGAACTCGGCTAAAAATCCACTTGTGTTGGATTAAGTTTAAAAACGTTCGACATGCCTTGTGCATCTGTTGCTTTATATATACCTAACACCTAACAGTGAGGAATATTCATATTATATTACTAGCAGCTCTGCTTTCAAATGCTCAAGTTTCATCTACATTTCGAAAATTCAAAATTTAAAATTGATTGGTCAAAGATCCACATCTTTCACAAGTTCCTACCATGTCCCTGGCCCAGTCAATTTTGCAAGTAAAATTCAATTACAATACAAAATCTAACAATGTGTCTTTGTGTAAAATCCTTTTAGAACACAGTGTAACAACCATGTATATTGTGATATCGTTGTGCGATGTCGCAGCTTGATCAATGGCTGACCCAAATTGGAAATACTGTAATTTCTGATTTTTTACGCTACTTTTTTTACGTTCACTGTTTTAACGCGGTCACCTCTGCACCGTGAATTTATCATTACCGTTATCAAATTATTTGTGTTTTGCCCTCTCCCTGCACTTGCAGATACCGTGAAGATGAATTTTCGTGGACAGGTTCATTTTCTTTAGACCGTTAAATTTTGCTACCGCGAAAACAAAGTGAATTACAGTAAAAAGACACGTGGCTACGTGTGTGAAACAGAATTGAAGCTATATGAGGATCATCATGATTGGATTTGAGACGTCTTGATTGCGCTGGTTCAATTGAATTTGCCCAGATTTGAAGAGAAGAGATGGGTGACAGATGTATTTAGGACGATAGCGGTATCCTAAAGGGACCATGCACATTTCAAAGGCCATTGAGACACGTTTATGTAAACCTTCGAAATAACCCAATGATATATCGTTTGTCTGTTTGAGCTTTTGAAAGTGAAATACTCAAATTGGCCTGGTGGCAGCTTTCTGTTGAGGTCATGTGAGAAGAGGATATGTCAAAACAAATAGAATAAGGTACAGGGTACAAAATTGAAGTCCTACAAATCCCACATACATAATAAATGCATATGTTCTGACTTTTCCATCTTTCATCATCTTATATCAACTAAAGATAGTTAACCTTCAAGATCTGTGCTCAGTGACTCATTTCCAAAAAGTTTTCTTTCACACTTCATTTTGAAGACAGGAAAACTCCATCTAAACTTTTTGTATAACAGTTTATCTTTGTGTCATAAATACAGTTTGATAGACTGATGGGAAATATGAAAAAATTAATGGCTTAATAAAGCTGAATATATTGCAATTTCAAGCTAATCGACCTTTTAAAGGTAGTGCACGCTAGACCCTGGCGTGCCATTATGGAATATAGCTTTTATGAGGTGAATTCTTTACGCTTACTTTCCTGTCATTTTCGAATTCTTTACGTTGAAAAACAATATGAAGCAAATGCATATTCAAATATCCAATGTATTTTCAAATAGAAAAATGTCCACATAATAGTAATAACGGTAAAAATAATGATTAAAAATGATATCTGAATTTCTACCAGCGTACAGCTACTAAAACAGATGTTAGCACCAGCTTATCAACATAAGCCATCATAAACTTGAATTGAAAACTGTTGATGTTACCGATGACACTTTTTATAGTGCCAGTATATATCTTTAATGCCTCGTATACTTTCTTATTAAGACGGATGATAAGTGTTTTCGATACATAAATGTCAAGACATGGCTGTTCAAATAAGATTTGTTTGATCTACTACAAGTTGAACCGTTTTGATGTTTCTTAACGATTTTAGATAGGCAATGCCCCAGGTGGTTCTACTTTACTCTTTATTTCAGGCATCCATGGATCATATAAACATGAATAAAGAAAACATACATATAAACGCACACATAATAACAACAGAATATGACTATGAGTACAGACGGACCCAGACATTGCGGAAGAATCTGTTACGGAAGATTACATCGGATTTGAGAACAGATTGGATAATGTTATTTGAGGACTTGTACAAACGAGATATGAAAGAGTAGCATTGATTGCGCCATGTAGCGTCAAATGTGTCCGTCCGATGGTAAACAAACATTTCACTGGCACTGCAAAATTAACTACAATTCCTCTTGGCTACATTTTATGGAATAGTCGAATATGGCGTATGCTTTACCCCCCTGTTCCACTAGGACGGCGCCGTCCTAGTGGAACAGGGGGGTTACAGATATAGTGGCCCATAACGAGCGCTTGATATATTCTGTGTGTCAGCCTTCGAGTCGAGATTACATCGATTTTCCTTTGTTGCTGTACTAATACTCTCCGTAATCACCCATAAGGAATGAATGGGAGCTAACGATTGACGTCAAACTGTCGGAATCGCTGTATACATCCGTGCTTAGCAGGGTGGATTACAGTATTTAGGTCAGGTACTGGTATCTCCAAGCGCGTGCTTAAATCATTGACTATTTTCTCTGGACTTAAAGCTGCATTATGTAACATTAGGACGATACAAACAGTAAAGTTTTTGGTCATTTGTAAAGTTTTTGGTCATTTCTTTACAAAGTATGTTGAATCAACCCTACTCCATTGCAAATAAGTGCCATTTAGTAAGTGGAGGAGGCAAAATATTACACCATACGAGTGTGTTTTGAAAGCTAGAAACACAGCTGTCAGCCATGTTTGTTTACATTCTGGTAGTTTGTGGTGGTGCCACAAACTGAGTGCGACACGTGTAGGCTGTTTTAGCGCCAAACATGAATGCAGAAAATGTGAGATAATTGCACAAATATGTTGAAAAGTGGAAGTCCGTAATAGAAGGAAGGTACTAGGTACTAATTTTTTTTTCGTGTCGAGTGAGGGCAGTGCTATAAAGTGCCTTTCCCAACGACACATTATTGAAAGCTGCTAGGGATTCGAACCCAGAACCTTTAGATTCTAAATCCACCACAAGTCTACTATGCCACCTGACATGAATAAGAAAACTAAAATCATTTATAAAATTTACAAAATAACCCTGCAGCCGGCATACAAATTTTGTCCGACGACGCCGTAGATTTAACTGATGAATAACCATGCCAAACACGGTGGCTTAAATCATCAAGACAAGTTTAGCACCGGGAATACAAACTATAAGTATTCTAAAAAGAAATGCAAAATAACCTAGCAGCTGGCATAAACATTCTGTATAACGATGCCGTGGATTTAACTGATGAATGGCCATGCCATACAAGGTAGCTTAAATCATCAAGACAAGTTTAGCACTAAAATTATTTAAAAAGAAATGCAAAATAACCTAGGAGCTGGCATAAACACCCTGTACAACGATGCCGTGGATATAACTGATGAATGACCATGCCAAACACGGTAGCTTAAATCATCAAGACAAGTTTAGCACCGGGAATCGCTGGCATTTGATTCTTGACTCAAGCGTTCATAGGTGATCTTTCATGCAACATCACGCGCCGCCAGCGAATTACCCGGTATTGTCAGATAAATCATATCCCTTTGAGCTGAAGGTCTCATGGTGACAAGGCAATAGTAGCTTGCCTGTAATTGGACATGAGGGTAGACTGTGTAATAGATCCTGTATAATTGTCTAGGCCAAAGTTGGAACCAGGCTAGTTGATATGGAAATTTTGGACACTACCAAGCAATAGATAAAACTCCTGTCACACATAGCTGAATATGGCGAGGTCGGCTACTGTTCGGCTTACTACAGTACTACGCACACGAACAAGAATGAACATATATTTTTGAGTTGCAAACAAATCCCAGTTTTAAACTAAACAACCGGTATTTTGAAGGCTGCAGAGAAGTTTTCCGACATAAATGTTATACTCGTAAGTAGGCAGAGTTTGACTCCTTCTGCGTAGGCGTAGAATGCAAATTTTCAAATCCAGTTTCATCACGACACAGATAATTGTATATCCGTTGAAACGGAAACGAATCGAGTTAACAAGAGCTGGAAACTCTTGAAATAATTTAGATTAAAGGAGGTACTCTCATTACAGCTGAGGGCAATAAAGCCTTCAAAGTTGCTCTACTCCACTGAAGTGGGATCAGTCAACCTTAGCCTAAAGGGCTTTGGATATGCGAGTCGTTTGAGCGAGTGAATAGATAGATGTTCAACCAGCAAAATTTACGATTTTTGTGCACAATTTAATTTTGAGATGCATAAACTATATTCAATATTCGTCCGTTGTTCTTGTTGTTTTAGATTTATTACATCGTACACGCGACTATGATAATTTTATTATGCTGTGTTTTAATCAATAATGTTTTGTAAGGTGGTAGAAATGAAGTCTTCGTTAAGGAGGATGAATGTTCAGATTAACTTTAAAGGGGCATTTTGTAACATTTTTGCAGCAATAAGGAAATTTTAATTAAAACGATTTTCGTGTGGTTGTAATTTATTTCCACTCGTCAACATATTTGTGCAATTATCTCACATTTCTGACATTTATGGTTGGCGCTAAAAGGCCACACGAGGCGCACCTAATTTTTGGCACCAGCACAAACTACCAGAATGTAAACAAACATGGCTGACAGCTGTGTTTCCAACTTTTAAACACACAATTTTGGCACATCGACTTCCTGAATGGCACATATTTGCAATGGAGTAGGGTTGATTCAACTTACTTTGTAACGAAATGACCAGAAAATTTACTGTATCCTCCTAATATTACATAATGCAGCTTTAAGAAAAAGGCGGGGGTGGCATATCAAACGTTGTAGGCTCAGTCAAGCATATCAAACCAGCTACCACTCCAGTAATTGAATGGGCTCGAATCCCTGTGCTATTTCAGTCAGTCTCTAGCGCGTGGGATTTGCTAATAATGCACAATGCTGGATACCTGATTGTGTATCCCAGCCAAACCCCTGTCCAAGATAATTGGATACTCTGCCTTATCCACGATTGTATCACAGTTATTCTCTCTACTACGTTATTCTCACGTTTCCTTAATTCCCAAGAAGGTATCCTTGGCTTTTCAATCAATGATTGACGATGATACGTCGTAAACTTTACGATGGCATTTGATAAGCGCCATGGAAACTGCAACTGGGGTAATCCGCACGGTATGACTTGTGAGATAACAGCGTCGGATTGTCTTGATAACACAGTTCATGAATACATCACAAATTAAGTAATTCATGACAAATCTGACAGACATGTCTAGCAAATTGATGCGTTTTTTTAACAGTATTGCTCAGTTCAAAGCCAATTGACCACTTCTAAGCACTGAGTTCGGTACAAGTAGGTACGACAGTTATGTGACTGAGCCAGAAGGTTTCGGTAGATGTTTGTTTTGAGAGCTTGTAGATTTATTTTCGAGAGGGAAGCATGTGTTTGGGAGGGAGTTCCATAATTCCGGGGAAAGAAACTGTTGATGTACACGCGCTTTGAAACTGGTCTATATGAATACAATTTTTCACTGGCATACAAAAAATGTAATATGATGTAGAGAAAGAAGAAGCTACTAGGTACATGAATGAAGAGGCAGTATCAGGGATGGCTTGTGGATTGCCTTAGGAACATAGTCCATGAATACATCACAGGTTGATAATATATGCCTGAAAATATCCCCCTCTGGCAACCTGATGTAAAACGGAGTAGGGGACGATCAAACATGACACTAAAGAAAGTGTTAGAGGACGAAACTTTTCTGAACGACCGTGATCTGTCGGCTGCCATGCGAAACAGTCTGGAGAGATGTCATGGGTGGCACCTTCTAGGAGGATGATCTGAACTTAATAATTAACTAATCGATCAGACATCTCTAAGTAGCGTGCGTAGTCCAGTGGTTAGCGACCCTGCCTCTGGACTAAGAGGTTGGGAGTTCGAATCTCGGCTGTTGTCGCTCACCCGACATGCACGCTACTGGAGAAGGTCGCAGTCCTTAGGATGGGACGTTAAGCCGTGGTCTACTGTACATTGTACTTGTCGAAAAGAGCTAAGGGAATTTCCCCGGTACAATGAACCTGTAAATACTGTACGTACATAGCGTCTGTCTTCTCTGTCACGACCAGTGGAAGAGTAGCTCTTCATAAGTTCGAGATCACTTTCTAAGAGCATTCTTTTACTGCCAGAAATGAAATTAAGAAGTCATATGAAGAAGAAGAAGAAAACTTAAGGTCATTACATGGATTTACAAGCAAATCCTTCTCTGGCTAATTAGGGAAACATTTGTAATATCGCAAGTTTCATATCAGCGAAATGAAAAGTAAATGGCGTACCCTTTTAAACTGTAATTCAATACGTAAATCAAAGACGGCTGTACAGCATAAAAATTAAGTAAGAAGAAGTTTGTAAATGTGATTCCCCTAAAGGCACACAAAGCGATTTCAGGACAGTAAAACAAGATTTGCAAAGTCAACTTTCTGAAAAATATATTTCTTGAATATAGATGAATATAGATGAATCAACCCAATCCAATAGCATACTGATATATGTGAGGCAAAAATGCGATGTTACTGATGGAAAACGGTTGCTTGTTTTGTATCTTAGCCTTAGCAACTATTTATTGGTGTTACCAAAAAAAAGGAATCCTCACGTAGCTTGTTTTGGGCCTACTTCAAACGCTTCAAGTGTGAAGTGATGACGGAAACGTACTAATAAATGACAGTAAATGTAAATATTACGCAGATATCCTCATACAGAATATATATTTTTTTCTTATTTCCTCCTGAAATCGCATTGAATTCCATTAAAGGGACGCGTTTGTGATAGCGCGAGTTTTGCATCGGCAGAACGAAAAGTAAAAGGGGATAACCTTTCAAACTATAATTTAATACGTAAATCAAAGACGGTTATACAACAAGACTCGTGAAAATGAAATTAGAAGAAGTTTCTAAATGCTATTCCCTTAAAGCGACTTACCATCAAAGAAAGATATACTTAATTTCAAACCATGTGATGATTATTACCAGAAGGTTCACCTCTAGGCATTACCAGCTGCCTACCTCTAAAGTTACGTATTCGTGCGTTCGATCTGAAGTATCCATTGATGTGTACGTGGTATGCCGTAGGGTAATTATCTACTCATGTGGCACACTCATAATGGCGCACCGTACAAGTCTAAGGAGAAAAGGAAAGCTCGTTTTCTCAGCTTGTGGCGTCTTTAATCACCAAGGCCTGTTGCTGTCTTGTTAAGTTTACTATCTGCAGTATAACGCATGAATGTCAAGTATGAATATCTGACAGACATATTAGAATGGCAAACTCAAAGTAAAGCCCCTGTCACACATTCAGAGCCTTCCCCCGAAAACACCAGCCGATCAAGGTTGGCTGAAGTTCGGGAGCAGTCTGACCAGATTTAGACCATGCCTACCTTTCGATACGAATATAATTAAATTTTATTTAAATTTGATTCAAATTTGACCACCAACCACGCCCCCGCCACTGATGACCTACTCCGGAACACCAGCCAACCATGACCAAACCTCTCGTCACACTCGAATGTTTTAAACATTTTGAAACTTCGTGTGGCAGCCGACCACCAGCGAACCACAGCCGACCTTGCTTCTAACCATGATTGAGGGTAGGTCGGCAGTGTTTGGGAGGCCATATTCGGCTATGTGTGACAGGGGCTTAAGGTAGTTCCCGTGCGCTTGGGTGAAGACGCGAAAAGCTGAATTGCACTACAAGCTATCGAAAATGCACCACGCGTCGCCCCAGTGTTAAGTCAGACACGCATTATCTTTAAATAAAAGTATCAGAAGCCCAGGCTTGTAGTAGCTGATTGCCTCTTTATCTGTTAACGTTTCTTACTGTATCTTATCCACAGCTCTTTTCAAAGGCTTCAATTCTTGTCATCATGATCCTAAAGGATTAAACTACCGCACTAGCATTGCGTCATGAATACATTACCTTCCTTTGTAACACCATTCCCGTTTGCGATAGTAATTCCAAGACTTAAATCTCACTGAATTACGAGCTAGTTTCTCGAGCTCTCATTTTAGATTGTAAACCTGAAAAAAGAAATTACAAAGTATAGTGAATCATATCTTCTTTACATTCAACTTTTGAAATACAGCACATGTATTTCTTATAGGGGCATTATGTAACTTTTTGCACCAAAAATTGAAATATTTTAATTGAAAAAAATATTCGTTTGGTTCTAATTTACTTCCAATTTTCAACATGTTTGTGTAATTATATCACATTTCTGACATTTATGGTTGGCAATAAAACAGCCCACACGACGTGCTCTCATTTTTGGCACCACCACAAAATACCAGAGTGTAAACAAGCATGGCTAACAGCTGTGTTTCCAGCTTAAACACACTTGTAAAGGCATTGTATTTTGGCACCTCCGCTTCCTGGAAGGCACTTATTTGCAATGGGGTGGGTTTCGCCAATTTATTCAACTTACTTTGTGAAGAAATGACCAGAAAATTGCTTTTTTAGATAGTCCTAATGCTACATAATACAGCCTTATGTCAAGGAACAGCAATTTACGCTTGTTAACCTAACAGAGAAGACGTAGACGAGACCTACGTTCA
The DNA here is from genome assembly GCA_013266295.2 of Branchiostoma floridae x Branchiostoma japonicum. Classification (NCBI taxonomy): domain Eukaryota; kingdom Metazoa; phylum Chordata; class Leptocardii; order Amphioxiformes; family Branchiostomatidae; genus Branchiostoma; species Branchiostoma floridae x Branchiostoma japonicum. The sequence continues at coordinate 3,344,353 of CM023835.1, read as the reverse complement.
AATGTGTACCTAAACACAGATGTTTTGCCACTAATTACTGTGGATTAATAGTAGGAGCACCGACAGATGTCAAACCAGATTATTTGAAGCTATGTGGCGACATTTTGAGTGAGTAATTAACTCCGTGTACGTAGGTTTTGTTTTCGACGTGATAACCTTTTCTGGGACCTTTGAAAAATCCTGTCAACGACGCGACTAGCATGTGGAAATGCCAGACACGTCGCGTGCACGAAGTTAGCTCAAAGGTCCCAGAAAAGGTTATATCTTTTACTGTCTTTAATTTCCTGCAATGTGCATGTCTGTTGCCTTATGGGGGCCAGTGTAAAATGTACAGACAGAATCAGCGAGAAATCCACAAGAATGAAAAAAACAACAAGAAATTCAAACTCTTTAAGCATATTTTCAGGCTTCGGCGTATTTTGACGTCTTTTTGGGCTTTCTTGTTTGTGCTGGTATCTTTCTTTTTTATTACTCCAGCCAATTTGATACTTTCTGGCCAATTTGATACTATATAGCAGTCACCGAAAGATCTGCTTGGAGATGACGAAATTCACAAAACAAGTGCATAAAGTGAGACTCGACAAAACACCACTACAGCTGACCCTTTTATTTTAGTACACTAGTGTTTGTACATTGTAGCATACAAGGATTGTTTTCATAGAACATTTCACCGTCCGTCGTTGGAATACATTCGATACATTATCAGTTCAACCAAATGGGTAGAATGCCACACGGGAGACCTTCCTCGTACTTTGCATTAAGAATGTCCAGACTGGCGACACAGAGCCAGTACCTGTTGAATCTATCGCCCCCCAAACATCAATACATCCTCGACGAATGGCGTCACCGAAATCAGATTACCTCCCCACCTTGCCGACATCAATTACTCTCAACATCTCGCGTTGTTTTGCAGGCGCGAGAGTTGAACACCTTTGGCTGTGTAAGAGCTGCGTTGTTTCGTCTCAGCGCCAAGTCGGCAGACACCCAACCTTCCAAAAGCGTGCTGTCGTCAAAGTAGGGTGTCAATTTGGAGGGTAAGTGTTGACATGCATTGATTTGTTGCTCATAGTAGCAATGGCGTAGATTGTGAAAGTAATCGTACCCACCCAATGATACGAGTCTGAATGAAAAATAATAATGAAAATAATAATGAAAAATGCTTTGCTTGGTCTCGTAGCTGGGGATAAACTTATATGGTTTACTGCTGGCTATCAAGATATGTATGTACTTTTTTGGGCCTTCAATGTATATTTTTTTAAAGTATATATTTCACAACATTTACTACAATGTATTTCATGTCTGTAGGTTCCAAGGTGACGAGATTGGTGTGTTTGCTTTCAGTGAGTACATACGCTCTCTTTTTAATTTGTCTGCGTCCGCATTGCATATTGAAAGGGCCGGCAATACTATCCATATGAAAACAAACACTGGGGATACACACAAACACAGATGCTATTACATACCAAAACGTCGTTTATTCCAAAACATATTTTGGGATAACACGTTTTGGAATACAACACAACATGCAATCCACTTCGTGTAATTCCTAAACATGTTTTGGAATGGGCCACGTTTTGAAATACAGATGCATTCCACTTCGTAGTATTCCAAATCATGTTTTGGAATAGAACACATTTTGGAATGCAACAGTCACATATGATTATATCTATGGTGAATTGTAATGCATTACTCTACCAATACCAGTATTTTGTTTTAATATTGCTTTAGTCATACGCTTACTTAAAATAAGAGTATGCTTCTTTTTTTGGAGTTATACTTACTTTTTAACGATGTCATGTACCTCTTGAAAAAAAGGTAACAATGTAGTTATATTTATTTATTTATTTATTTCTGTTTTATTTGCCCAGGGTAGGCCATCGCAGTAGCATTGTACTGCTTTACAGTGGGGCCCTGGAAAAAATATTAGTTTATATTTAGGTACAATGTTGTTTTCATCATTACTAAATTAGTGGTCGCTGTGTATTTCAGTTATGGTAATAACAGAAAAGACAGATGTTGCATTGCTTTCGGCGAGATTTTAGCTACAGCTTTGCCGCATGTTGCCATATGGATAACTGTTATGTGGGTGTTACTTACCCATGCACATTGTCATCTACAGGTCCCTGTGCGCGATCAATTTCTATGCAAGAGAGACCTTTTCGCGACATTGCATTAGATAGCATGGGAGTTCCTAACGCGAACGCACGCAGACAATGTTTATAGCTATATACTATATATAGTCTCCAGGGTTCAATTTATTCATGTATTAAGTTCTTTATGCAGTGCAAACCTTTCATTTTGCTTCGACGTTATCCCACAGTATTCATCAAAATGACGTTTTAAACACACGTTTTCATCGAACTGACGTTTTAAATAACCGTTTTTAATACCCATTTTTATAGGAGCTGCCACAGAATAATATGCAATGAAATATATGTATCATTCATTCATACTTGCTGATTGCTACAGTTTCTTATCAGAGGCAACAATCGTCTTTTATTATGCATTTACTGAAATTTATCAGTTTGCCAAACTTTGCAGCCAAAAAAAGAACTATCTCCTTCTTTTACATTGTAAATGCAGATAAAAAGGTTTTGTGTATCATGCCAGCGATATTAATCAAATATCCCCCCTATGCGACCTCTTGTAATACGGCGCCGTTATATACGGTAAGTACAGTGGCCCTGCGGCCGTTGTCAATTCCCAACGTGAACACAAATTGCAAGGGCAGAGTGTTTTAAAGACCCACCGGGATACGTCGTCATGGCAACGCGATTGATTGGCAGCTCCGTCGGCGCGTAAGTGACACGAAATCGGTGTTATATCTTTCTCCTCACCTTGGTCCGTTGACACCAACGTTAAATTAGTTTCTGGCTCTTTGAACCTTGATAGGTCGTTATACAATGGTCACTTCAGATTTGGATGACCTTATTAAGTTCAAAGTCTTTGCAAGGTCCCTGGTTGGCCGTAAGTTCCGGGCGTTTTTTCAACAACCCCCAAGTGGCTGGGCCTTTATGTGTTTCAGTCGTTAGAGATTCAGAATAGAGATTGTGTTGTAAATAACTGAAGTACTTAAACGTTAATTCAAGTACCTAATTGTCGCCCAGACAACAGCTTCAAGGCATGAAAAGAATTGATATATAGGACGTTTTCGGAGCAAAGGACAGTAATAATACATGGGGATTATGTCAGAAAAAAATTGTCAAAAGTCATCTACTTGAGTTTTAGACAATGAAAAGCAAATATTGGCAGGATACAACAACCTCTATTTAGTTTCCATTTAGTCCGGAACTAGAAAATTCTGTACGGCGGAAACTGTTGTGAATGTGACACTAAGATACACAAGTGACCCCTGACCCCGCTGGACAGCTGATTACTGCATGAAAACCTTTATCTTCTTTAGCGAACCAGACAACCCAAACATGGCTGAAAGTCTTTTTTTTTCAACAAAATAAAAAGATTAAAACCCTTACCTATAACATCAAGCTCAAAAACAAAACATTTCCCAACAAAAAGACTTCTTATATGACACGAGTTTTAAACGTAAATTTCCAACACAAGTTTAAAACTCGTGTCATAATGACTTCTACCAACACAGATGAACTTTCAAGATAAGACTTCTTTTAATTACATTTATTTGGTTTCAGAATGTAATCTGACCTTTGCCCTTCGTGTGTCGTCATCGCTGTGTCCGCCGCCATTTTGGTGACCCTGTTTGCATTTCAGTAAATCATAAGTCAAGCTTTTCCGGTCATCTAGAAACATTATGACTCTCTCAAATAACCACTACAAGAACAACATTTCAACAAACGTGCCAAGAAACACAACAATCTATTGAGCTAAGATGCAAATGAGGACACCAACATGGCTTACCAATAAATACAACAATCTATAGAGCTAATATACAAATGAGGACACCAACATGGCTTACCAATAAACACAACGATTCATTGAGCTAAGATGCAAATGAGGACACCAACATGGCTTACCAATAAATACAACAATCTATAGAGCTAATATGCAAATGAGGACACCAACATGGCTTACCAATAAACACAACAATCCATTGAGCTAAGATGCAAATGAGGACACCAACATGACGGTCAGGACCAAGTGCTTTTGGCATCCAGAGATTCCCTTTCCAGGCTTCCCCAGTGATTTTAATTAGCGCAATAGCTACAGCACCGCCTCCTCAGTGACCTAGACCTCCCTATTGATTTATGCCAGAGCTAGTTGCCAACACTTTGCAGTCTAATGGATCATTGTGGTACGTGGGCTGCTTTTTGAAGTTATTTTTAAAAGTATACTTGATCTATTCCGTCCAATTCTATGTGGATTTCTCTGTATCTGTATAGTCGATACAATTACCCTAATTATAGCACACGAGGCACTCGGCGCCGAACGACCTGTTACACCCAACATTTGCACATCTAACTGCAAGTGTCGTTTTTACTGTTTTTTAAAACAGTAAAAACGACAGCTTAAAAGCTGATGATGCCCCAACTGTACTTGGTGGCAGCGAGTTCCGCTTTATGGTAGACTGTCAGTAGGCAGACTGTCTACATGTTGCCGTAGTGGGCTTACAATATACCTCGGCATGGCATTTATTAATTGATTTTTTTCGTTATGCCAAAAGGTCACCGTGTAATGATGTTGTAGTATATATGCAGATTAATGTCTGACGATTCAGGTTGGTTTATTTATTGCTCATCGTCTGCTTAAAGTAACCGTTTGGGTACTGATATACGTTTATAAGGGGAAGAGTGGTTTGATAACAAAATCTAATTAAATTGCATCCCAGTTTACTATTCTATGTCAGGATAGAGACTTCGACCTGGTAGAATCAGTGATTCTCGTGGCCGGCAGAGATCCCGATCGGAGTTTCTGTTGGACAGGTACAATCTACGATTCATGTTCAGTATACCATACACGTACAGCATTAAAAGATATTTTGGTTTATTGCAAGCACAGACTATTTAAATGATATCAGTAGCTACCAGTAATGTGATTGAACGTTTAACTTCTCGTATATGTTGGGCAATAGACCTCATCCTTTCTGCCGGAAGCATCACCGAGTCTCTACCCTGAACCATGAATTTACATTTTTTTCTCATTCCCGTTGCATCACCCTTACAGCAGCATATACTACTTACCTGTGTAAATTTTCAGTTGTATTGATTTCTAGTATGTATTAATTTCATGTCCTTTATATTTTGTTTCTTTAGTATTCCATTTGTTTATATTCTAAACTGAATTAGTTTTGTTCTGTTATGTTTAGGTTTTATCTAGTTAATTTATTATGTTAAGTTTCATGATTTATACTCTCTGGAGTTAAGTTAAGTTAATTTATTATGTTAAGTTTTATGGAGGAGGACTTTAGACAAGCCATTAAGGCTTCTTTCCTCCTCCTGCACGCTGTTTTTTTTCCTTTGTTCTCATATTTGTTATTTAATGTCTTTACTCGTGCAAATAAATAAATGAAAAATGAAATGAAACCAGAAACATAAATCCTTCTGCTGATGACAAGGAAACATTATTAGAAATCTCTCATGTGGTTTGATAGCCATTATTAGTTAGATTGTATAGGCTTATATGTAAATAATTCCTACTCAATATAGTGGTACAAAATGATGGGCAACTTATTAAGTTAGGAGTGGAGTAATATAACCAAAAAGCAATAAAATGACAATGGAATACTGTGACCATGTAACGCAGCGCACAATAAATTGGACCTGACAGTGCTATATAAGATTGGATTATAGTGCGACAAGTTATTTGATGTAACATTTTATCAAAGCAGCCGACGAATTAAAAGCGCTCTTGCGAAGCTGGCGCGTTACGTCAAATGGCGGTTATACTAAGTCTCGTGTCACAGCGATTTCGCTCCCCCGGTGATTTCACCTCCGGTGTGAGATCATGGGATGGGGGAGGGGGCGAAATCGCTGTGACATTGGCTCATATATACGGATACAGATACAGAGAGTTACAAATGCCAGGGATAAGGAAATCTTAGCATTTGGGGTGTATTTTCGGTGCCAGGAGAGATTACTTGAATCACATCACACATCAGGCTTTCACTTCAATATGTACTTTGCTGTAAGGTGCCTCTTTGTCGTTCTTCTACCACATTAAGCTTTTTTATCGGCAAGGAAAAGCAATCTTTCCACTACAAAGTTAAAGCAAAGACTTTGTGTCTTATCTCTGAAAAGCATTCTACTTTTACTGCTAAATGCCTGTGAAGAAGAGAATAGTCTTACATATTCGCACAAATCCCGTGTAGGCTCTGATATTTACAGCTAAAGTCAACTTGACTGAGTTCCAAGCCCGGGAATCACCGCACTAACATGCCTTGCTGCTTACCGGGTATTTCTCTTACTTATGACTTGCCGTTCCGTGTCGAAAATGTGGTGATTTCTATACATTTTTCGTGACATCTAACGTTCTTTTCCCTTTCCTTTTGCCAAGGAGTAATGATGATAGCTTTCGTAGATATGTCATTAGCTACTAGAAAAGCCTTGAGGCCTGCGTCATATAACTCACACATCCCCTGTTAGGCTACAGCAAGTGTATTTTATGGATGACATCCTCCGCAGACTCCAAATTTAATGCGATAAAAACAAGGCAAGCAAAAAACAAGATTCTTACATTTTCAAATTTTGAGATCATAAACCTTGTAAAACAACAATTGAGGTGACAAAACATGAGATCACAACCAACAGGTCTTTTATTCCTGTATTCAATAGTATTACGTGTCGTTGTAGATGTGTATACATCTCAATTAAAAATTGTAAAAAAATATCAACACTTGTCATCAAACGCGAGCAATTGTGCCCCAAGTTTGTTGGATTCATGGTCTCTGAACCGATAGACGTTTACGACATATTTTCGGCATGTTGACCGGCGTTGGAGGGCAACAATATCTCTTGTTTCCATTTTTAATATTTGCCCATATATGCATGTTGACCACCGTTGGAGGGCAACAAAATTGGTTTTTATTTTTTTATATATTTGCCCATTTTCGACATGTTGACACCGTCGGAGGCACCAAAATCGTTTGTTTTTATTTTTAATTTTTGCCCATTTTCGGCATGTTGACCACCGTGGGAGGGCAACAAAATTTTTTTTTCGGACAATCAGGCGAAAACAATGCGCGCGCTGATGTCATCTTTAAAAATTACTTGCCATGGCCTTACACCAGCCTTCGGCCTGTACGGATTTCCCCAACCAGACATCACTGTCATCCGGGAAACTATCGACACCCATCACGTTGAACTGCTGACCTCCCTTTGTAATCCGGCCTTCTGGTGACTGTAAGCCGAAGCGCGTGACTTTTCCTCCCAGTATTCTTTAGGGCCCCGTTCCACCAGGACGGCGCACTCACCGCGCTCTCTCTGCGACCTGAAATTGGTCGGAGCGCGGAGAAAGCGCCAAGAGATCGCCAAGGTCGCCATGGAGAACGCGCGGAGAGCGCCATGAGCGCCGTCACCTCGACGACTGTTTTGAATCGTGTCATACCGTCGCCGTGAGAGCGCCGAGGACGGCGATCTAACAATTAGCGCAGAGAGAGAGCCGTGAGATCGCACAACAGTCTGTACTGTACAGTAATTTATATGGCGACCTTGGCGATCTCTCGGCTTTCTTTCCGCGCTCCGGCAAATTTCAGGTCGCAGAGAGAGCGCGGTGAGAGCGCCGTCCTAGTGGAACGGGGCCTACCCATAAAACAAGTCGGAAATGACTACGGATCAAGCGCAGTTGTACAGCCAAGGGGGAATGGGCGATTTAGAGTGCAAATTGTGCATAAGCAGCTATCTTTAAAGCTTAGGTGGTGCTAAGGCCCGATAGGCTCCCGTATGTTGTACACGTAAATCATACTGTTCCTGGGAGAGGATAGAAGATTTCAGCCATTTTTCTTCCATCGATTCCAAGGGCATCTGTAGACGGGATGGCGCAACAGTTTGATCTGTTTGATTTGATTAATTATGTTGTATAAAATGAGCCAGCTAGGATTTCTGAACCATCCGGAGGCTTCTAAAAGGGCTAGCTCTGGTAACTACCAAGTACCTAATACCAGCTCAGAAAAGAACAAGAAATAGTCATGCCTTCAAGTACCAGAGTTATCAACCAAGGATTGAGGTGTTCAAAAACTCATTTTTTCCTAGACCTATCGTAGAGTGGAACTCGCTGCCATCAAGTACAGTAAGGGCATCGTCACTAGATAGTTGTAAACAATGTCTAGAAATAGACATTCAAAGGTTAGGTGTAACAGGTCGTTCGGTGTAATGTAGCTAGCTGCCGCCGCGCCGCGTGCCTGCGAAGCTGGTGTATTCCACCGAAGGGTGGTAATACCGGCTATACAGATACAGATACAGGACTGGACTATATACAATAAGAACAGTTACAGTGCTCATTCAAATGAGGTAACAGAGGTAGCTTCAACGTGGGTTATACAAATTGAACAAAGTGGTGTGTTATTTTACATACGGAAACGTTATAACCTAACAAGCGTAATATCCGTGATAAAAAATGTTCAAGTTCCTTTAAGACTATCTGTACCGATAACCCATAATATTATTCATGTAATCAGCTTGCATTTACAACATGTTACTACACAAAGGGTAACTACAAACGTGGAATGTCTAAAACATATGTATGTTATGTATCTAGTGCGTCTCTCTTCCGGTAAGTTTCGACAACGCTTGGCAAATTTTCCTGTAGGCAAGAGATAAGAGAAAAGCCTGGCAGGAGGTAACAGGATGATACCGTTTGGTTGGAAAAACTCAGCAGGTGATTATACGTGCTTCTTCTTTATACAACAAGAGCAGGGTCTGCTACAAAAGACTCAATTATCGTGAATTATGATTATAAAAGCCGTGGGAAGCCTTTTGAGTTAGAGTGCGTTCGTCATAAAGATGTGGTGTTTTAAAGGGGCATTATGTAACATTTTTGCACCAAAAATTGAAATATTTGAATTGAGAAAAACTTCGCGTGATTGTAATTTACTTCCACTTTTCAACATATTTGTGCTATTATCTCACATTTCTGTCATTCATGGTTGGCGCTAAATCAGTCCACACAAGGCGTACCCTCTAGTTTGTGGCACCACCACAAAATACCAGAATATAAAGAAACAAACATGACTGACAGCTGTGTTTCCAGCTTTTAAACACACTCGTGAGACATCATATTTTGGCACATCCACTTCCTGAATGGCGCTTAGTTGTAATGGAATAGGGTTGATTCAAATTTGTAAAGAAATAACCAGAAAATTTACTTTTTTCATCGTCCTAATGTTAACTGTAACGTTTAATTAAATATCTTTGGTTAAGCATTGGAGAACTTTTACTCATACTGTATTGGTATTTTAATGACATCGTATGGCCTTGTAGTTAGTGTAGATTACTAACTCACTCTACTGACAGTTGAAAATGAATATTTACTAATAGCTTCGGCTTCCAGCTTTAGCATTTAACGACTAAATGATTAGTTCTTAGGAGTTAAATCTCTGGTGAATATCAGAGCGTGTTTGGAACTTTTGAAATCAAATACATATGTATGTACAACATTTCATCTGCATTATTTCTCTACTAGACGTCTTGGCTTTCCTTCAAATTGATTTGGGTCTTGACACAGACATCTGTTGCGTCATTCTATGTTTGTGCAGTTGATCTCCGACGTCTACAAAATTAAATTGCGTTGTTGAATGACTGATGAAAGCACGTCTGCTCCATGTCATACCATATGTTTCAGTGGCGTCTTGGAGTTATGACGAATATGATCAAGTCCCAACGGAGTTGTCGGATCAACTCTTTCTATTACACTACCAGGGGTATAAATGTGACCTGTATGTGATTTTTTTTATTCCAACATTTCCTGACAAGACAACATGACGATGCTAATATTTTCCTGTCATTTACCTTCAAGTTGTTTCAAGTATTTCAGTTGATTTGTGATTATTATTTGTTATGTTTAAAGGAGGAGGGCTAAAATAAGCCTAACAGTATTCCTCCCTTCTCCTGCACAGTGTTTTTTTATTCAATTTACTCCACTTTGTATTTTGTATTTTCGTTCGAACAATAAACAATAAAGGACACAATCAAGTTTTTTCAACTTATTTTATGCCACCAACAACACACAGGACAAATCACGGACGGGAAAATACTCATTTTCAGCTGAATTATGTGAATTCGGCATAGCAACTTTAAGAAATGTGACATGATGTGACTTTAGGTAAAAACATGTGAAAGGGAGAATTTGGGGAAATGTGAACCGTGAAATGGGGATTCTGAACAGACACCCTGAACGATAAACGCTGCTATTTGGGCATTCATGCATCATTATATAAGCCCTTGCCTCATTTGCCCACTGTCCATTAAATTTGGGTACTCTGCAGTCTGGGGCAATTAACGCCCTCTTTTCTGTTAATTAAAAATCATTCCGCTCCAGTTTTCAGGTAATTGCACAATTCTGGATGGATTACCCAAGATCCACCCACATTTCTTAGTGTTACGATACGGTTCATGCTACATGCTGTATTCGCTGCTCAACTTCGTTTTACATTTACTTCTCAATTGGATCGTACTTTATATACAACATATGCAGCTGCACTAATTGCTTCCTTGTCACACTAGTACTGCATGAAAAATTGGATTTACTAATGGTAATAAAGGTTGGGTAATGTTTACCTTGTAAACAGTACAGGACTTAACAATGGTAGTATGCCGGTAATTTCATTTACTACGCCATTGTTTAATTTACTAGTATTGTTAAGTCCGGTACTGTTTACAAAGTAAACATTACTTTAGTACCATTCATATATCCATCCTTTCGTGCAATCTAGATTGGTTTGACAGCTCAAAGTTTCCTCCATGCTAAATGAGACCTGCATCAAAAGTTGCTTTCTAGTCACGCACCTTGTGGATGAGAATACACTCTAGTGTATCCTTCAGTAGAAGATTCTTCTTCACTTTCGTTTCTTCTCATCTGGAAAATTAGAAAGAAGATGACTAGACGCAAGCCGTAATGGAAAGCGAGTCCACCAAGAGCTATATTTCCATTACAGTAATGATAAAAGTATACTGGTGGCGGGAAAGGAGCTTAGGGAGTGGTTCTACACCAGTATAAGTGATTACAGGACATGGTACTACAGAGTACGGAATCGTGTTTGGTATGATTACAAGTAGCTAAAAGCGTCTCGCGAGCCAATCTCATAACTTTTTATAAAGTAGCAGGAGACCGACTCGTGTTGAACAAGACATAAACCTAATCTGGAAGGTATCAAGGGAGGCCTGTGTTCTCAGACATTCACTAAATGATTTCTTTTGGGGTTAGATATTACTGGATAAATGAGCTAAGAGGTAATCACGTCTGAGCCGTAATATTCGTCCCCAATGTAAGTAAGTAAGTGCAGTGCTATTGTTCACCGTGCCAGAAGCAGTGCTACTAATAAAGCTATCATAACACCCGAGTAAAAGAAAGAAGTCACTGCAAGCAAGACATGCAGGGCAAAGGTCAGTAATTGGCGCAGGCGCAGAAGGACCACTTTGATGAACGCATCCAAACCAACTGTAAACAATATTTTTCTTAGTATAATTATGTTGATGAATGTTGTCATTTTGCAGCTGGAAGGTTTTTTCTTCTTATTTTGTTAACAAAAATTGCATTTAGGCTTGTTTACGCTACAGGGTAGGATTCTAGAAGTTCTGATGTTTGGTTTTGTTGTAGATCAAAGTTTAAACTTGCTTCACAATAACTTGTACCAACACAGATGAACTAACTTTCAAGATAACATTTAAAAATGATTACGGTGTGAATTGCGTTGAAACTTCAGCACCTTTTATAAGTGCGTATCTTGTCTTCTCTTAAGAAAGACTTCAATTTTACAGTTACGATGTGTGTCGTGTGAAGGCGAAACACTTGAGAGTTGTTAAGTAGCATCTATCCGGAAATGACTTTGCAAGAGGGACAACTCAGTTGACAGAGAGTCACCATCGAGTAATACTTGACAGTAGGGAAAATTAACTTTTTTTTCTCATACATATTTGAAACCTTCGGCTGGCGCAGCCGAACAGTATCCCACCTAGCCGAACACCAGCCAACCACAGCAGAACTTGCTCCCGACCTACTCCTAACCAAGGTTGGGAGGAGTTTAGCAGTGTTTGGGATTATCTCCAAGCAGATCTTTCGGTGGCTGCAAAGACAGTATCCATTTGCCAGACAGTTACCATTTGCCACCGAAGAAATGGTAACTGTCTCGCAGATGGATACTGTCTTTGCAGCCACCGAAAGCTCTGCTTGGAGATTATGTTTGGGAGGCCATATTCGGCTATGTGTGACAGGGGCTTTACATAACATCCTAAATGGCAGTCGTGTAACTACATGATGGATGAAACATGACTTGCGGAGCCATGATACTCAAGTAGACAATAGGAAACTAGTTACCTTGCCAGTAGGCGATCGACCCACGTATTTCATCTTCGTTACTGCCTAGCCCCATTTCTGGGATTATCGGCAGGTTGCGCAATAATTATATACAGGTGCTCTAGTGCAAAAAACATAAGGAAAGAAACGGATAATAAAGAAGGGAACATATAAACAACTGATTTGGGTGTGCAAAAGACGAGACAAGTGAGTTAGTGCATTAATAATATTTACATATATACAAGACGTGTTGGGGAGGCTCAATGCAGCAGGGACCTCCCCAGTTCTGATTTGAACTGGGCGAGAGACCCCGCCTCCGCCGCACCAGGCTCAAGTTCGTTCCATTCCCTGATGGAGCGGGGGAAGAACGAGAGCCTGTAGAAGTTGTTTTTGCTCGCGATGGCCTGCATTTTTTATCTTGTCTCTGAAATATGCCAAGCGTTGTTATCAAATTACACGTTTCATCGCCTATGACGTCATTTGCAAATTAATGAGACATGTTTTCAACGGTTTTCTTTCCTAACACCTTGTTTTGGCATGAAGCCTTGACGCCTTATATAAGGCAGTTCATCATCCTGATGTAATTGGTTGTGGTCTGAACTTCCAATGTCGAGTGAACACATATCCTTTTTCTAGGAATAACATGGTTTCTATAGCTTCAGTTTCCAGTCAACGATTTGCGCATTTCTTCAGTCATAAATCAGTGTATAAACGCCGCTGCAGTTCTTAAACAGGCTGCTAGGGGACCAAAACATATAACACTTCTTTCAAGCCCCAATGGCTATCAATTGACATCGCCGTGAGAGCTCACTGTAACTATCAATTCCTAGACTTTGGTTTGTGGGGCAACATGTTAACGGAACCAAATTAATAATAATCTTACTGAAATTTAGATTATTAGTGGTTGTGTGGGATCGTGTGGCGTAATCGTTGTGTGTTTGGCCCAGAACCAATAGGTCCTAGGTTCGAATCCTCGAACATGGTCCGATACTGTATCCTTGGGAAAGGTACTTTACATAACTGTCCTCCCTTCACTCAGGTGGAAATGAGTACCTAGCTTTGGTTAGGGACGTCCCTCGAATATGATGTTAAATGGAAGTCCTGTGTTTAGGGAGAGCCACACCCCACGCGCGTTAAAAAACCCACCACATCTTTCTAAAAAGAGTAGGGGCATGCCCTGGTCAGTGATGGTCCAAATCCTACTGTCTGGAGTTGGTGATTCACTTCCAATCACCCGGATGGAGGCCTGGCGAACCCCTTTCTCGTATCAGCCACATGGCAATTTACATGGTAATTTACCCAGACGGATGTCTGGTGCACCCCGTCTTGTATCAGCCAAGGAAAGGGTATAACCCCGACCAAAGCGGTCGATATGGTGATGATGATGAGTAGTTGCAAGTAGACATTTTCTCTTCAAAGATGATAGTGTAGCTAATAATTGACTTTGCCGTGAGAACTCACTGTAATCTTCAATTCCTAACCTTTGGCTAGTAGTTAGGTGGGCAACATGTTTACTGAGGCAATGGAGTAGTAAATTTTACTGCAATTTAGATTGTTAGTCGTTTGGAGTGGCGTTTTCAAGGCATCCGATGCAATTTCAGGGCAGCAAACTAGAAAAAATATTATGGATAAGAAAATCTGTCTGATATTGAATTTTACTGCCATTTCTTAGCACGTTTTCGTCGATGATAATTTCATACCTGAAGCGTTTGAAATAGCCCAAAAACTAGCTACGTGAGGAGTCCTTTTATATTTTGGTACCACCCATGAATAGGTAGAACCAGCCTACAATACAAAACAAGCAGCTGTTTTCCGTTAGCAACATCATTGCATTTTTGCCTCAAAGATATTAGTATGTTATGAGACTGGGATAGGGTTGATTCAACTTACTACATTAAAAGAATGACTTATTGACTTAAAAACATACATGCTCTTCAGACATGATAGCGTAGCTTGTAATCGACATCGCCATGAAGACACACTGTAATCTTTCAATTCCTTTGGCAAGTTGGTCCGGCTAAATATTCACCGAACCAATGACATAGTAAGTCTTACTGCAATTTAGCTTATTAGTGGTTCAAAGTAGACATCTTCAAAAGCATTTGCTCTTCAAATGTGATTTTGGCAACACATTTAACATGCTGGTCGATACATTCAGCTTGTTGGTAATGCAAAAGCGTTGCTGGTGAGAAATGTAAATGTATTGAGCTTATAAGCATTATTTTTGAGTGCATAATAGTTACATAAAAGGAAAAATGTATGTATTTAACATGTAACGTTACACTTATTAGTTTATGTAACTGACCTGTAACACTACACTCTACACTCTAAAGCTTATATAAGCTCAATTATGAACTTTCTGCCGTGATATTGTAGGCTTTCTAGTATCGGAGATAAAAGAATACCTACATGTAACGTAAGGGTTGTATGGGGATGTGTTCATCTGATCAAATGCTTCGGGAGTCAAACCGTGGTTTATTTGGATACTGGTCTATCTTACACTCCCATACGAAGAAAGCATTTATCACAAACCCCACATTTATTCTCATGTTGTGTTATTATGCTATCTAAGCAGAGGTTAATGTATAGGTTTTTTAACGTGTTTTTAGGCGTTTTTATTGGGCTTTCTTTTTTGTACTGTTAACTGTTTTTTTACGCCAGCCAATACTGCACTGCCAATTTGATACCGTCTTGCAGCCACGAAGATCTGCTTGGAGATTACTGTTATTGGGATTTTATGCCTTTGCTTAGTAATGGCTGCTTTTAGGGCAATGGATCCTGACTTTATGACTTACTGTTATACCAGGTGACGCCGGCGTCAAGCTGTTATCCTTCAGGGTTAAGTATAAAACGTTTGAACGTAAACTAAATGGTTCGTTTTACAGCCAGATTCTGGCTGAAACATCTACAAAGATCATTGCGATTGCTTACGATCCAAATGGTATTCTGTATGCTTGTAACTTAACTGCCTGGAGCAAGTCTTTGAGCAAGCAAGATTGTAAAGTATTTTTTGGGTGGCTGAGCTGTGGATTGTATACATATATTTGTCCAGACAGAGTTAGCCTGGATGCCTGCACGCTAGGCCTAGAGTTATACAGGGTCTAACTAAAGGGGGCTGCGGTATAATTTCCTTAGGGGCATGTTGGCTCTGGAGCCAATGGACTCGCCTGTGTAGGCCCTGGGAACAGTCTGGTACCCAGGCTAGGACAGAGTAAGTTGACAGCACGTGGCCGGGGGATGATTGACAGGCAGAATGACAGTAGGTCAATGGTATTGGGATATGGCGGGGAGCCAGTAGGAATTTGAGGTCGACATGGGGGAATTCAGGAAGCCGAGGATTGCATACTTCCCGGAAGTCTGAAATCTTGGATTAATCTTGTTCAGTTTGTAGTTGCGCTCCTAGTACCGCTTATTATAGGAACATATGCTCCTCCGAGGCAGCAAATTTGTCTATACTAGCCCAAAGGCTGAGGCACACAGCTTTCCACATCTTTCCAACAACGTATTAGACACTCCGAAATTCCTGCATCACATCTTGTTCTCTGGTAGCCTATTACTAAACGAAATAGAGGGAGGGGAAGACCCAGAGTCACCTACCTAGACAATCTACGTTGTGACAGAAACCTGCATGATACCAACGAGCTACGAAGGGCCATAGAGAACAAAGTGCTGTGGAGGAGGCTTTCTGGATTGGTTCCAGCACGTATGTAAATGGATTTTGCTGATTGTGTAATGGAGGAAAGAAATGTGCAGTTGAATCGTCCGTGCTTTGAGAACAGTGATGCTTTCTGGATTACTTGCTTGAAAACCTTTGTACCGTATGCAGCTCCTGTTCAGGAAACTTAAACTCGATGTTACAGAGTCCCATGCGACTACATTTCTTTCGTTATACTCCATCAAGTTGGCAAGCACGACGGAGACATGCATACATTCTAATACATCAGTGAGAAAATTGGGTCCTCCATCACCTTCAAGCATGATTGATTCACACTATTCTTCTGCAAGATGACATCAAATTCACTAAGTTTCTTTTCCATAAGTAAAGTTTCAAGTGGAATAAAAAAACTGAAGCTTATCTATTCCCAGGTGTCCTTATTAAACTTCATCAAGATTTTGACTAACTTTCTTACATAAGTTGTGTTCAATTTAAAACTGTACTCTGGGCCTCTTAAAGAAAACGTTTCAATTGCAAAATAACACAAATTAAAATCAGGTCCTTTACCTACCTCAAGTAGAACTTTCATCAAGCTTCTTTTTATCGATTTCTTACCTAAAACACTATAAAATTTTTCTCAATCTCTGAAGACATCGACATTTGAAGTGTTTCATATCCTTGACGTTACCTTGAAGCTTTTTTTCAAATGCTTACCAAAACATAATAGAATCTTTCTGAGTCCCTTGAAAACACCACAGTCGAAGTGCTTCGTATCCTTGAAATCACCTTGAAATAGAATATTAAGTAAGCTTCCTTATATCAAGTGTTTACGAAAAACACAACACGAAAATTGAAGTGTTTCATATCCTTGACATTACCTTGAAGCTTTTTGCTTACCAAAACATAATAGAATCTTTCTGAGTCCCTTGAAAACATCAAAGTAGAAGTGCTTCGTATCCTTGAAATCACCTTGAAATAGAACATTAAGTAAGCTTCCTTATATCAAGTGTTTACGAAAAACACAACACGAAAGGTGAAGTGTTTCATATCCTTAAAGTAGAACATTTCTCAAGATTCTTTATATAAAATGTCTACGGAAATCACGATAGTTAGATTATCTTAGGGCTCTTAACAACATCTAAATTGAAATATCTCATATTATTGAAAATTTCTTTGACGTGAAGAGCTGACAGCTGTGGCTGAGTTCTAAATGACTGCGTAGGTGTGTTGATGACTGTATAATACGTCTCCATGGTAGTATGATGGTGGCAGCTTAGCTACAAATTGAATCTTACTAACGTAGTTCCAGTTTCTACGGCTGCCAGTGACACCTTCTGTGAAACCTAATATGTTACATTGATTGGCTAGCTGCCGGCTATAAGAACGGTGATTAGCAATTAGAAAGTGCAGTGAAAAGAAATTAGATCCCAATTATTAATCCAAAATCAAGGAAACGAAGGCAAGATCTGCTTACGACAAGGATCAGTCCTGCCAAATTGTTATTGATGTGATGCCTTTGATGTCGAGGAGGTAATTGTGTACATGTGCGTCTATCATATGTCGCTGCCTCTCATGACTTGCGTCAGTGATTTTTGTCGCCATGGTGACACTGTATCAAAAGCACTCATCAACAGCCCAGGAGGTTAGGAGTAGATTCAAAGTACGTGTCCGGAAACACGTATACACGTGCTTTACTATTGATGAGTGATAATCAAAGGATTATGACAGCTAGGCCTAAAGCAATTCTTCCCGTGTGAAGAGATACACTTGTTTGTGTCACACACACGCTACATATACAACGAGTACAAGATAAACACTCATAGAAACTGCAAGCACAAAAGACTCACCACTGAGTGTGTGTAGGCATCTTACATACCACAATGTACATACAGATTTAAAGCTGCATTACGTAACATTAGGACAACACAAAAAGTCAATTTTCTGGCCGTTTCTTTACAAAGTAATTTGAATCAACCAAACTCCATCGCAAATAAGTGTCATTCACAAAATGGAGGTGTCAAAAAATGTGTTTAAAAGTTGGAAACATAACTGTTAGTGATGTTTGTTTACATTCTAGTAGTTTGTGGTGGTACCACAATGTACAATGTGGTTTTAGGTGGCACCACAAACTAAGTGCGCCTCGTGTGGGCTGTTTTAGCGCCAACTATGAATATCAAAAATATGAAATAATGGCACAAAGATGTGGAAAAGTGGAAGTAACTTACAATCACATGAAGAATTTTTTTTTAATTAAAATATCTAAATTTTTGGAGCAAAAAAATGTTACGCAATGCCCCCTTAACACAAATTATGACGTGCAGTTAGTCTTATCAAATTGATTTGATACCTTGTCATAGAAAGAAATAATTGTGATGAACTGATATGGACATACTTCGTGCATATCTCGGTTCTTGGACCGATGTCTTCTATTTTTCAGTACGTGAGAGTTCGGGTCTTTTAGTACTTTGAAAAATCATCAAATCATTTGGGCTAGACCCTAACCACTACTGAAAGTCACGAAAGTCTTCTTATAAGTTTTGACGTTACAAGTCGGGTGAAAGGAATCCTTGTGGCGGTTTTGATGTATGCACCGTCTATGAGAGGGAATGCATTACAGGAATATTAGTCAAAATGATATAACGTCTACTAACATAATTCCACAAGGTCGTATATATATGCACCGCCCTGAAAAATGTATCAAGACAGATTCCCAATGCAATGTCGGCCAGTAAATGCACTTCCGCATATCTAAACTGTGCATACCTTGGGGTGCTGCACTAGAGATATCTCAAACAGACTGTCTTTTTTATAAATAGTGGATGTACATGTGTTTGTAATCTGGCAGATAAATGTTATTGCATGTTATGTGCAACCTAGCAAGATATGGCACTGGGTATCAGAATCAGATTCTGTGCAGACAAATGCTTTAGCGTTGTCATAAATGCAAAGAAGTCTACCAATAATGATACCCATAGATTGTATAAAGATCCGTGAAACCTGCTTCTTTGTATTTTAAGGAAGTTTAAACTGTAATTTCCAACACAAAAATTAGATTTACCCAAATTTTCGACTGTACAGTCTTTGTCAAGGAATAAGAGATCCACCGCTTTTGTGACCTCACGTTATGCAGATGACACACGTGATTCGGTGAGCAGTGGATCATAAGTTGCAGAAAGTCTGTGGCACCCCCCGTCTTGAGGGATGGTTGTAAAGCCCTGATGTAGATGGCCCCTTAAATACGTCTTTGTATTTTGTTAACTTCTTATGCAAGCTGATGCATTGCCAGATATCTGGGGCGATGTTGTTATATTGGACTGGTGTGGCAGGTTGCAACATCCCACTGGTCAGAATATACCAGGTACATTCTGGCTAGGAGTACATTCCTTCCTGCTACACCGGTTTTGACAGGCACGACTGTTGATAACCAGTGGCAGTTCGATACATCAATCTCTAATCCAATTTCTATAGTATTATATCTAAATATAACTCATGACATAATTATGTAAATGTTTGGAGCTGGTAGATCTGATTAACGCAAACTTAATGATATTTTCCTGGACGTTAATGAATAGTGAAACTAGGACGTACATGTAGTATTGTAGGCCACAAGTTGTCCACATAAGTATATGGACTAATGCACAAAGCTTTGCATATTGTCATTCCTGTGGTGTAACAATAGAGTTAGTTCTTAGTAAGATATTTCTTGTAAAGCCACCCTAATCATGGGGTCATTGACCTGCCCGTCTTGTGGTCAACCTGGCTCCTATCCTGATCTCACATCATCCGTGGGATTGTATATGATACTGTTTTTTTTTAAATTCGCGGTCTTCGGAACTCGAATATTTGTAATGTTTCAACTATTGTTTCAACAGAGACCCCCCCAAGATGTTGCAAAGTCTTGATTTTATTTTCACGGAGCTGAGAAATGTAGGTACTGTGAACTAAGAAGTAATTAATTACAGTAAATTTACAAAATCGAAAGTTAAGGTGTTTCATATTCTTGAAGTAGAACATTTATCAAATGCTTATCAAAACGCAATCATGGAATCTGCGGCTCTTGAAAATATCAAAGTCGAAGTGCTTCGTATCTTTGAAATCACCTTGAGGTAGAACATTTATCAGTACTCGACTCGGAACCAAGAGGTCCCGGGTTCGAGTCCTGACATGCCACCGACCTTGTGCCCTTGGGAAAGGCACTTTACACGACTTTCCTCACTTGACTCAGGTGTAAATGAGTATTATGTGTTAGGTGTGCACGCTACCAGCATATTTGCTGCCTAGTGCACACTTTGTATTGTCATGTTACAATTTCTGAACACACAAAAAAAAAAAAACATTTATCAAGCTTCTTTATATCAAGTATCTACGGATAATTAGATTATTATTGGACTCTTAACAGCATCTAAATTGAAGTGTCTCATGAATAGCAAAGTTCTTTCATCACAACCATTTATTTTTCACGAGCCATGCAAAATAAATGGTTGTGATGAAAGAACTTTGCAATTGCTCGTGAAAAATAATGATGATAGTGATGAAAGAACTTTGCTATTCAGTCGATTACCAACCTGATGAAATTATTTAATGAAGTGTCTCATGTTATTGAAAATGTGTTGGAAGTCAGGAGCTGACGGCTCTGGTTAAGTTCTAAATGACTGCGTAGGTGTGTTTATGGGTGTATAATACGTCTCTATGGTAGTATGATTATGGCAGCTTAAAAATGATGCTGGCAGCTTTGACACTTTTTAAAGAAGTCCCCGTTACTACGGTGTTTATTAATAGTGAAACTAGGACATAGGGCACTAGTTGTCCACATAAGAAGATGAACAAATGCACAAAGCTTTGCATATTGTTGCCATTGCTGTGATTATCTTGGGTCTCTTGACAACAATTAAAGGGTCTCATGTTATTAAAAATTTGCTGGAAGTCAGGAGCTGACGGCTATGGGTAAGTTCTAAATGACTGCGTAGGAGAGTTTATGGGTGTATAACTTTTATACACGTCTCCATGGTAGTATGATGGTGGCAGCTTAAAAATGATGCTGGTAGCTTAGCTACATTAACTCTTACTAAAGTATTTCCAGTTCCTAGGGTATTTATGAATTACGAAACTAGGACATTTAGCACTAGTTGTCCAGATAAGTAGATGAACAAATGCAAAAAGCTTTGCATATTGTTGCCATTGCTGTGATTATCTTGGGGCTCTTGACAACAATTGAAATGTCTCATGTTATTGAAAATTTGTTGGAAGTTAAGTCAGGAGCTGACGGCTGTGGTTAAGTTTTAATGACTGAGTATGTGTGTTGATGGATGTATAATACGTCTCCATGGTAGTATGATTATGGCAGCTTAAAAATGATGCTGGCAGCTGAGCTACATTAACTCTTACTAAAGTAGTTGCAGTTCATATGGATTTTATGAATAACGAAACTAGCACTAGAAAATTTGTTGGCTGTGGTTAGGTTTTAATGACTGCGTAGGTGTGTTGATGGATGTATAATACGTGTCCATGGTAGTATGATTATGGCAGCTTAAAAATGATCTGGCAGTTTAGCTACATTAACGCTTACAAAAGTAGTACCAGTTCCTACGGAGATTATGGATGGTGAAACTAGGCCATAGAGCACTTGTTGTCCACAAAGGTAGATGTACAAATGCACAAAGCTTTTGTATATTGTCATTCCTGTGGTGTAACAATGGGGTCAGATCTAAGTAAGATATTATTAGGTGTTAAACCATCCTAATCATAGGGTCAATGACCTGTGAGTCTAGTTTTTTTTTAGTCAACCTGGCTCCTATTCTGATCCCACATCATCTGTGCCATTGTATCTATTTTTCAATACTGTATCCTTTTCTTTTGTTCGCGATCTTCGGAACTCGACTATCTGTAATGTTTCTAATTATTGCTTAAACCGAGTTCCCAAACATGTTGGAAATTCTTGATTTTTTTTGCACTTTGCCGAGAAATTAAAAAAAAATCATTTACAGTATGTACGTAATCCATGATGCACTTGTCTATCACTATTAGCTGTTTAACCAATAAGAGAATGGCAATTAGCGATACGACCAATGAGAGAGTGGCATTTTTTTTTGCATTTCTACGTCTGTTGATTATAGCCAGTTACATTTTAGTAGTTCTAAAAAAATTACTACCTTGGACAAGAACTTTATTAGAAAATATGTTTTGTTATGGGTGTGAATTTAACAGGATGCATTTCTTCAATGAAGCATGCATAGTCGTGGTCTATGGCTAATGTGTCCCACCTATAAATACGTGCCTCACGTGTATAGCAAACGTGTTATTCATTAAACGTGTTGACCTGAAACTGCATAATATAAGCCACTGCTGCGTTTGACATATTTGATATGTAAGGGTCCTACGTTGCATTACTATAATGTTCAGTGTAAAAAAAGGTCCCCTCTTATCCAGGTACAGTCTTGAGTGTATTTAAAAAAAGCTTTTAAAAGAACTGGATTGATCGTTGACCTAATTTTTAAGCATCATTCAGAAATCACGTACCAAATTGGTTTCCGCTTTCACGAAAAAATCAGCATAGCAACAGCCAATCACAGACGTCCTCTTGGTCAGGTGATAGGATGATCAACAGGCGTGTACCTCCGTCAGAATCGGACGACTTTTTTTCTGAAGCTGTCAGGGAAAAACACAGATGCACCTGCGGGCGGAAGTTTACACCCGAAAGGATTGCACCTTATGCTTCGGTTAGTTTTGTTTCCTTTTTCCATCATTTATATAATGCCAGCGTTTGAAAACTCAGTAAAGAGCTGGGTACACGGAAAAGGCATAGGTCTAGGTGCTAGTGTGTATGTCGTCTGTTGCTAACTGGGTCTGTTGCATCAGTTTCCCAAGCATGTGTTTTGTCTACGGTGACTTCAACCTTCAAAGGTACCCCTCACGTTTTTCTTTACTTCTTTTATACACGTTCAGATTCGTGCAAAGTTATCAATTCTAAAACATTGTAAGGGCTGTATCACATAATCTCCAAGCAGATCTTTTGGTGGCTGCAATACAGTATCAAATTGGCAAGACAGTATCAAATTGGCAGGACAGTATCCATGTTTGGCTAGGGTAAAAAAAGATGCCAGTAGAAAAAGAAATCCTGATAAAAAACGGCTAAAACACGTCTAAATGCATCTAAATAAGCCTAAAACTCGGAGAGTAGTATCCCAAAGGTTTTAGCTAAAAGGGACGGTACGGGGTAGGTTTCTCGGGTACAGCTACTGTGGTCGGCGCCTATAGCGTTTCTTCTTTACCCGGCTTATTCATTGAATAGATTGATCAACATGTGACAGAACTGCCTTTAATGCCAACGTTTAAGAATTCGTTTTTTGAACATAAAATTAAGTCTGTCACATAAAGCATTATACACGCGGTTCACCAGATAGCTTTCGGCACAAAAGATCACTCGCAGTGGGTTGATACATGTCAGATAAAGAGGTCGTTTTTATCTGACAGTTGATAATCCGCCCTGCCATCTGGCTTGAACAGGTGTGTTCCTGTTAATCCCATTACAACTATTCGTCTATAATTACAATTATTTATTATAAAGGTTTCAAATTGCCTCAAGGACGTAAACATTATGCTAAATGTTATGTTTACCAGCGTTACAGAATGTAAGTCTGAAATGCTACTACAGCAATTTGCTGTCCTGTGTTGTAGTTTTTTTTAATGCGTATAGGATGCGTATTGCTCTTCTGGTGCTGAATTGGTGTAGTCTCCTAAGCTAAACTGGTTGTCCTGTGTTGTAGTGTTTTTATGCGTATAGGATGCGTATTGCTCTTATGGTGCTGCATCGGTGTAGTCTCTAAGCTAAACTATTTGTCCTGTGTTGTAGTGTTTTTTATGCGTATAGGCTGCGTATAGGGTGCGTATTGCTCTCAAGTTGCTGCATTGGTGTAGTCTCGAGGCTAAACGGCTTGTCCTGTGTTGTAGTGTTTTATGCGTATAGGTTGCTTATAGGATGCGTATTACTCTCAAGTTGCTGCATATGTGTAGTCTCTAGACTAAACGGCTGTCGGAAACAATTTCTACCTTATACGTCTTAACGATGTGACCGCGGCTACAATCACTTTGTTGTTGTTGTAGATAATTTTGTAATGGACATCGACTTTAAAAAACATGGTGCATTTTCTAATCGTCTAATCAGTCCAAAACAGATGTTACCTAAAAATGTCAAGGACACTGTGCGAGCCAGGTTGATTTAATCTTTTTTTTTTAAGGCCCGGTCATATACATCGTACGATCGTCGTACGATCGTCGTACGATCGTAAATGACGACATTCTACGGATAGTCGTCCATGTGTCCTAAAAATATGTAGCTGTCTTGTTACGGAAAAGGCTGCCATAGATCCTTGCTGGTGGTTGGATCTGTCATGGCCTGTTTGAAAAACACGGCGACATCAAAATCGTACGACGCCTACAATGAATGTACCCGCCTGTTTGAAACCTGGCCAGCGCGGCTAGGCGGTATGTATTTATCCTCAGCCCACCTTTGTTAACGTTGACCTGTTTAAAGGCATCCAAAGCGATTTCAGGGCAGTAAAGCTTGATTTTCAAAGTCAATTTTCTGGTCATTCGTTTATATATACTAAGTTGAATCAACCATATCCCATAGCATACTGATATCTGAGAGGCAAAAATGTGATGTCGCTGACGAAAACGATTTCTTGCTTCGTATTGTAGGCTGGTTCTAGCTATTTATTGGTGATACCCAAAAATAAAGGGGCTCCTTACGTAGCTTGTTTTGGGGCTATTTCTAACGCTTCAAGTATGAAATGATGACGAAAATGTGCTAAGAAATGGCAGTAAATGTCTATATCAGACAGATTTCCTCATTTGAATTTTGTCGCCCTGAAATTGCATCGGATGCCTTTAAGAGTAACTTTGATAACGCAGGCTAACCTAAAGAAGAGCTGCGATTTCTCCTGATCACCAGGGCCGCCATGTGAATCCGTCTGCTCCAGTTTTCCCAATCAAAGCATGACGCAAATTGCTCCTGATGGATATGGCGAGTTCACATGTTTATGTCCGCTCGCGTGATCAATAGAGAAAGGCCGTTTGAAAAGGTTCTACGGCCGCCAACTGTGGAATAGCCTGTCACTGAATCAACGTGAGACTTTGGGGCTGGTAAAATTCATACAGGAACTGTGATGTTATGATAGTACGGAGAGGCGAAACTTTGTGAGATTTTTTTTTGCTGTTGTTATGTCATTCTGTATCGTTTGTTATTCCGTAATATTGTATAGTCTGTTACATTGTATACCCAGCATTGCCTGAAAAACAGGTTGCTTTGTACCTGAGAGTAATTGCTGGTGAAATAAATAAATAAACTGAAAACTGAAAAAAAACAGATGCACGTGTGTGAAAGAATCTTTAAACATATTGTTTCTCGAAAGCAACTTGAAGACGACAACCACGTGCTTTGTATTTTTAACTATTCTTTTAACGTTCACCAAAGACGTTATCTATTTAAAGAAGCCAAGCTAATTTTTTTTCAAAATTTACCAGTGAAAGGAACATTACTCTCGCCTTACAAAATCAATGCGTTACTGAAAAAAGGGATTTTTCGTCTTCCGTCACTAAACGAAGCTCCAACAAAAATTCTGTCTAACACGTCCACAGAAATATTTTAATTATTACCAAGTTTTCTTTTTTTCTGACAGTTTACTGAATGAAAATTGTTGAATGTTAAAGTGTCTACGCGCCAACACGTATTTGTTGATAGAAAGAAATCAGCATTAGCCATGCTTATTGTCTGCTAAAACTAGAATGCTAGTGCTTGTGCCGTCCCTAGTTTTCTGAAATGCATCAAATTGCAAATTGATGGATTGAAAAAGGCGCCCTTCAAATTTAGGAAACAATTTACATCTTTGAACAGGCTAGAATGTGTAATTGCAATTCAGGCTCGACACAAATAGGTCTAGAGAGAAATTGCCGCAGTTTTAGTTAAAAGCTTCTACCTTTGTATGACCTACATGTACTTGTCTCTGGGGGAATTAGATACATTCCGTTTTTCAATTTGTGGCACGTTAGTAGCAGACAGCGTTCTAATCTAGGTCAGACGGAGTATAATTTTCTAATTCTGTTTTTACCATAGGCCGCCACACGGCCTATGGTATAGTACCCGGTGTCACCATGGTGGATGGTGGATGGGACGCAAGAAGTTGCGCAATGTCTAACCGCACGTTACGCAATGCGAAGCCAGGCCAAGCAAAGGGAAGCAACACTGTCTATTTTTCAGGTCTTTCAATTCACTCTTTTTAATATTGCTACAATTCGAGCAAGGTGAGCAAGTCATTAATAGTGCACACCCATGCCACCCAGCCAGCTATTGCTATTTTGGCGGCCTATGGCCAGCGTTTTTAAAAAGCTTTCTTGTTTGTATTGACATGTTCTCAAATAACAAACAAACAAAGTGGTCAAAATGGTCCAACCCTACTGTATCAAGTAGGCTTTGATGAATGTTGAATCTTTGAATCTGCAGTACACACCGGTGTCACAGCGAATTTCGATCCCCGTGATCTCGACCCCTGGAGACCAAAACCACAAGGGGGCGAAATCGCTGTGACACCGGTTCGTATTCAGCAACCTCGCCAACCAGTCAATATAGAATTACCTTATTTTACCTCCGAGGGACCGTGTTGCATCGACCAGATCTTTTAAACTAAACGTGCCAAGAATATGGTCGTAGTAGCTTTCATGTAGAGCTTTACATTTTCGACATCTACGGTCTAGAATTGATATTGATTACTAACTTCTAGCTTCGCCTTAAAGCTGCATTATATGCAACATTAGGACGATACAAAAAGTAAATTTTCAGGTCATTTCTTGTAAAGTTACAAAGTAAATTTAATCAACCCTTTCGCGTTGCAAATAAGTGCCATTCAGGACATGGAGGTGCCAAAATATGACGCCTTACGAGTGTATTTAAAACTGGAACCACAGCTGTCAGCCATGTTTGTTTATATTCTGGTATTTTGTGGTGGTGCCACAAACTGAGTGCGCCTCGTTTCGGCTGTTTTAGCGCCAACTATAAATGTCAGAAATGTGAAAAATGTAAGTCAAATACAATCACACGAAGATTTTTTCTAATTGAAATATTTTAATTTTGGTACAAAATGTTACATAATGCTCCTTTAAATGTAATGTCTATTCGTGCAAGGCCCTCTTTAACGCAGTAGCTTTCATGCGAGAGTAGCCCACTCAACTCAGGTGCCATTACTGAGTAGCCGCGCGCCCCGCTTTCAAATTTTAATGATAACTGTGGTCGAACGCTTTCAAGGCTTATTCCCGGTCTAATCAACTGCTGTGTACTGGAGATGAAGAGCTGGGCTTGACGGGGAAGTCGTAATTACTAGAATAGAAAAGTGGTGGGTGGATGAGGAGGCCCATTACTGGTATGGGGCCTAGTTGGAAAGTAAGGGTAGGATGAGATGGCAGGCACGATATAACATTTTTACAAATGAAGGCTTTTCACGAAATCTTGATAGACACAAAAGGAATATATTATGAAGCCAACTTTTAACAGGATCTTGAGTAATCATCCTTCAAAGATTTTAAGCAAACGCTCCTAAAATTCCAGAACAAGCTGCTAGGGGGCCCAAACGCACGTCACGTCTTCCCGAGCACAAGAGCTATGTACCATATTCGTGACCCTAGTATGTCCAGATAACGAGATATCAAAATCTGAAGTTCCACTGCAGTATAGTGGAAAGCCGCCAGGGGTCTAGTCCTTTGAGGTGTCATCAAGGCCTACCCACCTACTCAACATCAAGACAAATCATCTAAGCCTTGGTTGAGTTACATGTATCGTGTTGACAGACACAGACACCCCTTTCGTAAACGTTAAAGAAAAGATTTGTGCAGGCAAAGAAATGTATTTCTTCTTCCACAGCTTTTAACGTGCAGCGCATACAATTCCTTTTGCACTATTCCTGAAACCCAATTCTATCAATGGTTAACTTGCATATATGTCCGTCACAATTCTCATTCATGAGAACCCTCTATAGCAATTACCTCAAGGACCTACATGTCAATCACGTACGTTAACCAGCAATGCATGTATCTGCACTCTTACACCTCATCCATACATAATTAGATTATCGCATAGACCAATCACTTTTTCCGCCTGCAAAACAGACAATAAGAATGCATCGGTAGCGCCTTTGTAGTCACGAAAATAATCCAAAGCTTCTTGAGGTCCTCGTATTATATCAATACAGTTCAAAATCGATTCAGTTGATATATTAGATCACCGTGTACGATTTGACCCGTAAGCCCCTGTCACATATTCAGAACCTTCCCCCGAACACCAGCCAAACAAGGTTTAGGCCACGCCTACTGTCCTAAATCAAATCAAACTTGAGTTAAATCCAAGTCAAATTTGACTACCAATAACGCTACGACCTATTCCAGAACTTCAGCCGACTACCAGCCAACCATGGCCGAACCTCGCATCCACACCCAAATGTTTTAAACATTTAGAAACATTCCCCTAATGCAACCTCGCCAAACACCAGCCGACCTTGCTCCCGACCTAATCTTATGGTTTGGGGGAGTTTAGCAGTGTTCGGGAGGCCATATTCGGCTAAGTGTGTGACAGGGGCTTTAAACAAATGATCTACATTTTTACAGAATAAAATGACAGATTCAAGACCCACAGCTAGCCGGCGAAGATAAATTAGTCTTCAGGATCGGTATTAAGACCTTTAACCCCCTCTCACTGCAATTGATTCATGCTGGCAGGCGGTTGATTCAATTTTCTCTACGGGGTTTGACCCGAGATTTTTTAATTAAGAGTAAACGTACATACGGCGAGGAAGTCTACATCAGTGGTTTGTCTTGTCTTGTTAAAGGGGCATTATGTAACATTTTTGCACCAAAAATTGAAATATTTCAATTTAAAAAATCTTCGTGTAATTGTAATTTACTTCCACCTTTCAACATATTTGTGCAATTATCTCACATTTCTGACATTTATGTTTAGCGCTAAAACAGCCCACATGAGGTGTACCCAGTTTGTGGCACCACCACAAAATACCAGAATGTAAACAAACATGGCTAACAGCTGTGTTTCTAACTGTTGAACACACTCGTAAAGCGTCATAGTTTGGTATCTCCACTTGCAATGGAGTATGGCTGATCCAAATTACGTTGTAAAGAAATGACAAGAAAATTTCCTTTTTGTATTGGCCTATATTACATAATGCAGCTTCAATGTTGGGGTGACTTATTAGAATCTACATGTTCTGGGTTCGAATCCCTGACAGGACACAAGTGTTGTGCCTTTGGTAAAGGCACTTTACACCTATTTCTTCTGTAGCCATAATGTATATAACTATTCTATTTTTTGGTCCCGTTTCTAGGCTTATTATGTGTAGCCGTGCTTTTCGCTCTATCATTGTAACAGTATGTACAGTATGGTGGTCTCGTGGTTAGGGTTGTTGACCTAAATTCTAAAGGTTCCAAACTGTTGAGCCTTTGAGAAAGGCACTTGACACAAATTTTCTCACTCGACTAGGTAAAAATGAGCACCTGCTAGCATCTGTTAGGGACGTCCTCTCGGATGAGCCACACCTTGAGCACCTTCCCACCACACTTTGTGATAAGAGTAAGGCCACAGCAAGTAAATTTTATGGATGACATCCTCTAAAATATATGCGATTGGTCGAAAAAAAAACAAGGCGGGCAAAAAAAGAAGATTCCTACATTTTCACATTTTCAGATCATAAACCTTGTTATCTCCATGAAAAATGGAGATATTGTTTTGGGTCTGTCTGTGTGTCTGTGTGTCTGTCTGTGTGTGTTTCCGCATATTTGTGGTCAACATAACTTATAAAGGCATTTATAGATTGTGATGATATTTGGTATGTTGGTAGGTCAGGGAAAGACAAAGGTCAAGGTCAAATATGGGCCTCCTGGTGGCTGAACTTGGTACTGCAGCTGAACTTCCGGTTTTTGTATCTTTTGTCCTGGACATGCTATGGTCTTGATTTCTTGGTGACAGATAGCTTGTCTTGTCAGGAATAAGTGGTACAGGTTTGGTCCCCCTAGCAGCTTGTTCTGGAACTGCAGGAAAGTTTCCAGTGAAATCTTTCAAAGCGGATAAATCCAGACAGGAACAACGTATATTCATCATTTTTGGTGTGTAGGTAGCATAGACAGAGATAAATATAATGAAATGAAAATTATGCAAATGAAGACTTGATTTGCATAATAAATGTGGAAATTCGGTAATTCCAGTGTTTGAGATAATAGGACTTTCATACATGTAATGTGTATAACCTATGAGAGGTGGAAAATCAACAGATACCAATTATGCAAATACAGACCTAATTTGCATAATTAATGTAAAAGTTCTGTGATTCCTTAGTGGTAAATGATGGTAATTTCATAGTTGTGACATGTGTAAGTTAGTTAAAGGTTGACATCACTATGCATATATTATGTTAATGTAGAGGTCATTTGCATAATTAATGATGACATGTTGACATGAAACATTGCAAAAGGATGGGACTTTCACATATCAAATATATAATGTAATTTCTGTTTCATGGAGATACGAGGTCGTGGAACTCTTGTTAAACAAGAATTGAGGCGACAAAGCATGATATCACAACCAACAGGCATTTTATTCCTGTATTGAACAGTATTATCTGTCCTTGTAGATGTGTATAAATCTCGATTAACTAGAACGATTGTAGAAAAGAGCTTGTCTTACCATCATGAGCAGCTACTACACTGGGTATTCTTATGCGATGGAACACTTTGGACTTGCCATCAAACGGTCAGGAACACCGTATCGAATGTTATCGCTGCCCGGGTATGATATTTCCAGAATATTTCCAGTACTGCAGTACTGATACTGCATTCCGTGTCTTTACCCTACCCCATTCAGGCATAGAACTAGATAGGCGCGGTTCGGGATACAATGCCTAGTCGAATAGTATAACATGCTACGACAATACGTCCCACGAGTATAACATGCTTCGACAATACGTCCCACGGGACTTCGTATGATTGATTTCACAGATCATGGTACGGCTTCAGCTTGATGATTGAGGGTTAGCGGCTCCCGATTTACCATCTCATTCATCGATCCATCACGAAGATACGAATCACGGCTGGGCTTTAGGGTTCAGGTTTGGCAATTTGATCGTCGTTCGATCAATACAACTAGCCTCCACCAGGCCTTCCTACGGGGGTTACGGGTCGTAGAATTTGGCAAAAGAAGGGGATAGCTGCGCGGCCAGTCAAACCACAAGGCGGCCAAACTCCCCTGGCAAACATTCTCCCTATTATAGCCAGCGTAGTTAGTCTGGTAGAGACTACAATACAACAGTCCATGGCGAGTATGAAACACTGCCAAGTTTCACTGCACGAAAAATTGGATTTACCAATGATAGTAAATGCCAGTAAAATCGGGTAATGTTTACCTTGTACATCTCATTACCCGAATGTCTAACTTTTATCGACGTACCTTGTAAACAGTACCGGACTTGACAATGTTAGTAGATAAAAATCAAGTCGGGTAATTTCGGACTTAACAATGGTAGTAAATGAAATTGCCGGACTTGACTTTTATCTGATACCAGTTTATTTTATCTATATATACAAATACATTTATCTACGTAATACACTAAAACGCTTCAGCCCCTGTCACACATAGCCGAATATGAACTCCCTAAAAATGCCGAAAAAAACTCTCCCGACCATTATTTTGTTAGGAGTAGGTCGGGAGCAAGGTCGGTTGTGGTTACTGTCGGCTACTGTTCGGCTGCGCCAGCCAAATGTTTTAAAATATTTCAAACATTCGGTTGTGGACGGGAGGTTCGGCTATGGTTGGCTGGTGGTTGGCTGGTGTTTGGGAGTATGTCGGGGCGTGGTTGGCAGTCAAACTTGTTGCAGCAGGGAAGGTTCTGAATGTGTGACAAAAGGCTTTGCGTATGTGTCTACCCTAAAGATGTTTTCACACCATTTTTCATGCTCTTGACAGTATTCAAATTGTTCTCCCGTCAAAGAACATAGTGCTTCATGTAGTGATCCTCTTACACTTGCGTACTAAGCGCGGTTTTCAACAATGGCAATGACATTGACTGATATCAGTAGCTAGTTCCTAATGCCACTTGTCCTCGCACGCGTAAACACCGTCTCTTTGTACAATATTGATTTGCCAACGATGTTGTTTTAACAATTAAAGGCCTACGTGTGGCAGGGTGCGTTTGCACAGTGCTGGGGTCAAAAACCTGTGAGAGCCTGTGCTGTGGGGTAAAGAGAGGTCAGTTCGGTAAAGCCCCTGTTACACATAGCTTAATATGGCCTCCCGAACACTGCCGAACTCCCCCCAACCATGGTTAGGAGTAGGTCGGGAGCAGGGTCGGCTGGTGTTCGGTCAGGACGGCTACTGTTCGGCTGCGCCAGCCGAATGTTTCAAAACATTCGGATGTGGAGGGAAGGTTCGGCCATGGTTGGCTGGTGTTCGGGAGTAGGTTGGACCGTGGTTGGCCGTCAAATTTAACTTAAATTTAACTCAAATTCAATTTCGATATAGAAAGGTAGGCGTGGCCTAAATCTGGCCAGACTGCTCCCGAGCTTCAGCCAACCTTGGTGGGCAGGTGTTCGGGGGAAGGTTCTGTATGTGTGACAGGGGCTTGAGCAACCCCGTAAGAAGCTAGCCTGGTGAAACAGACCGGTGTGGCTACCCGATCTCTACGGCGCTAAGGGTGTGCCCGCCCGCCAAGCCTCCGCCCAGCAAACGCTAGAGTTTTTAATTAGGTAGTAGAGAGCAAAGGCCATGTGCCAACAAACCTGGGACGTTGCTAAAACACTCCAAAGCCGGCCCGTACGTTCAGAATGGTCACCAGGCTAGCCAGAAGCCGGATATAGCCAGTCTAGTAGCGGACGTATATTGGACGGTGTTTACACATGCCCTAGCTATAGCCGCTTATAGTCCTACCGGCAAATCCTCGCTCTCAATACACCAAGGACACAGGTCTTTCTCTTTGAGGCTAAAGTCTTCAAGTGTGAAGGACATTTGTCTGAGAACCAGTGTTGGCGCAAGAAAATAACGCTTCGGATCGTCTTCCATTTTTTGTCGCAGATTACAACTGTATTGGAAACCCCACTGGACTGTGAACCCGGTGTGATGCTACATTAATATTGAAGTAAGCCGGCGTGCGCCGCTATACCGGTGGTTCAAACCGGACCGAAGAGATTCTCTGGTAAGTATATCACTTCTAAATTACTAAATTCGCTTTTATTTAGAAACTAGTGGACATTATCATTATAATGTGTGCGACTTATTATGACTGGGGCTCGGCCACAAAAGTCGATCGAACGATCGTGAACAGACGGCATTTAAGGCTTGCGTGTGTCCTGTAAAATTCGGCAGTCTTTTTACGGAAAAGCCTGTCGTAAATACTTGTCGGCGATTGGTTCTGTTTGTTTTGTTTGTGTGTTTGGTTTTATGATACCAGTGTAAATTTCACACTATCATTCCTGTAGTCGCGCACCGGGGCATGCCCCTACTCTTTTTAGAATGGTGTGGTGGGTTCTTTAACGTCCGTGGGGTGTGGCTTTCTCTAAACCCACCTTAGACGATATTCTAGATATTCTAAGACTAAATTGACCTTCATTTGCCTATCAAGGGAGTTAAACCGATAAGCATGTTCTTTTCTATCACTTAGAGTAATTGCCATTACCACTCGCAGTCCACTTAAGCTGATAACTGACTTTGTCTAAAAATGGCTATATCTTCAGATTAGAAAGCCGTGTTACGTAAATGCAACTGAAGTAGTTAACGGCTTTATGTAACTACCCTCGGCTGCAGCCCCGTCAGATAACGCAAACTTTTTGACAGTCATAAGATTCTGATTGCTTACCGTGTCAATGGAGCTGGCTATGTGTAACAACAATATGGCCTTCATAGTTTTTTATTTATCTAATATCTGTATCTGTATAGCCGGTATAACCGCCCTTCGGCGTAACACACAAGCTTCGCAGGCACGCGGCGCAGCTGGCTACATTACACCGAACGACATGTTACACCTAACCTTTGAACGTCTAACTCTAAACAGTGTTTAAAACTATCTAATTACGATGCCCCTACTGTACTTGGTGGCAGCGAGTTCCCCTCTACGATAGTTCAAGGAAAAATGAGTTTTTGAACACCTCAATCCTTGGTTGATAACTCTGGTACTTGAAGGCATGACTATTTCTTGTTCTTTGTTATTTTCTGAGCTGGTATTAGGTACTTAGTAGTTGGTACATCCACCATTTTTTGGTCATTTTGTACATCATGCATATTTATCACATTTGTGGAAGGACTGACACAACAGGTGACTATCACCTCTTCAAGATGTCAACCCTGAAACCAGACTGTAAGGTTTGACCCCTACTCTTTTTGATAAGTGTGGTGGGATCTTTGACGTTTGTTATCTTCAAGGTGTGGCTCTCCTTAAACACAGGACTTATTTTTTAACTAAGTCGAGGGAGGAAATAGGTGTAAAGTTTGTTTCCCAAGGACACAACACTGGGGCCTGCCAGGGATTCGAACCCAGAACCTTCGGATTCTGAGTAAACAACTCTAACCACAAGACGACCTTGTCATGTTTTCTCTGCCTTCAAGACTAATACTATTTCTTGCATCATCACAAATAACTTTTGCATAAACTTTTTTCAATACCTTTTCACCAAAAAAAAGGCTACATGGATGACTTGACAGAAACTAACTAAGTTTTAAAAACTTTTGACTAACAAAAAATACCCGACTACTTAATCCACTGGGATGGTCTGTATTTATGAGACAAAAAGTAACTAGGCGTTCTTGAGCAAAAATTCACTTTATTTTTATCTCTAGTGTCACAGTACGAGACTTGGTCATATTTAATTACATCTTTAGGGAGTTTTAGCACTAACTTAGCGCGGGTTTCATCCGTCAAAAAGTGAGTATCTGTCACAATGGCGCCAAGTGTGGACACACTAATACATCATTAGTAAAAAATATATATATATGTATAATGGATATTCCTTCATGGCCCATGTTCTGCTAATTTTGCTTTTCCAAAATATTCATTCAACTTTTTTTTAAACTTGGGTTTGAAGAAACACGACGATTACTGCAGAAAGTACATGTAGATACAATGTATGGTTTGCGGTAAGCCCCTGTCACACATTCAGAACCTTCCTCCAGACATCAGCCGACCAAGGTTGGTTGAAGTTCGGGAGTAGTCTGATTTAGACCACGCCTACCTTTCGATGGGAATTGAATCAAATTTGAGTTAAATTTGAGTCAAACTTGACCAAAGGAACACTGCTAACCTGCTCCCAAACACCAGCCAACCATGGCCGACCCTCCCGTCCACACCTGAATGTTTGAAACATTTAAAACACTGGGCTGGTGCAGCCAAACAGTAGCCGCCCTGACCGAACACCAGCCGACCACAGCCGACCTTACTCCCGACCTACTCCTAACCATGGTTGGGGGAGTTCGGCAGTGTTCCATATTCGGCTATGTGTGACAGGAACTTAAGGCGTACGCTGATCCAGGCAGGTTAGGGTCCAAGCCCACTCGGGCACGGTTTTGAGGGGTTGCATTAGTTCTTTTGGTTGGGGACGTAAAGCCGGTGGCCCCGTGTATAGAGAATACTAGTAACTGCTTTTCCTTTACCTTACTTCCAATATACCCTTCTACATCTGCTTGGAGACTCGATAAAACACTTCTACCAACAAAGGGGGTTCCTAATTGGCCCAGACGAGGTTGTTCTTGCTGCAGACGCATAATCCACCCAATCGTATGTCAGAAGAGCACTTAGGAGTAGGTCCGAACCCATTACAATAAACGCCATGTTCTCAAAGACTTAAGCTTGTTTTCTTGTACTAAACAGACAGAGTTTTCGAAGTTTCTGGCTTTGTACTCCCTTAGTTGATCCACTGGAGCGAGGTAGAAAGCTTGTTGAGCCCACAAGGGCCACCTTGGATCAATAGTCCTCAGTCCTTAGTGCCCTGTAGGTCGCTAACCTACCCAAAGGGCCAAGCGCTGTTACTTCTTGTCGCCCTGACGTGGTGTAAGTGGTTCTCTTGTAGCGATGCCTTTAAAGTTCCTGTCACACATAGCCGAATATGGCCTCCCGAACACAGGTCGGCTGTGGTTGGCTGTGGTTGGCTGGTGTTCGGCGAGGTCGACCACTGTTCGGCTGCGCTAGCTGAATGTTTCAAAATGTTTAAAACATTCGTGTGGACGGGAAGTTTGGTCTTGGTTTGCCGGTGGTGTGCAGGTGTTCGAGAGTAAGTTATCTGTGGTCGGGGTGTGGTCGGGGATTAAATTGGACTGAAATTTAACTCAAAGTCGATTCGATTCGTATCAAAAGGTTGGCGTGGCCCAAATCTAGTCAGACTGCTCCCGAACTTCCCAACCTTGATTGGTTGGTGTTCGGGGGAAGGTTCTGAATGTGTGACAGGAGCTTAACATTTTGAGTATTTGAAGGTATACTATGTGCACGTGTGTGCCATTTAGTATTCCTTTTAATAGGTGGATAATTTTACCTTTTAGTTTTCTGTTTTGTCAATCTAGCAACAACAAAAACTACCACCTGAAATTTTCTGCTGACAAGCTTTTCAGACTATTTCACTTCACTGATCTTCTCTTAAAAAGATGACAAAACAATGCTCTGACTTGTTGACTAAACGGTATTCCATTCTCTCTGGGGTCAAACAACCACGTGTGGCAAACACAGTGACAATCACGTCAACAGAAAAGATAGAAGTTTTGACAACAAATGTCTATAAGTGAAGAAGACAATACAGATCCTGATGATGTATAGACTACACTTCGGCAGCAGTCAAACATTAACGGTAACGCACGTCATTGGTTCTTGTCTGTCAATACTAGTCTCTTTGAAATTTGAATGTGTAACGACTAGCGTAACTGTTTTCCTCTTGGAAAAGTGGTGAAATTTGTGGACAGGTCTATTTGAACTAGGGATTGGCATGGGCAATTCTTTCTCTATGATCAAATTGGGACTGACAGTCTGGAATATATGAGACCCCGTTGACCTGCCTGTCAGTGTGTTTGCATGTAAAGATACAACAAGCAAACAGACCTTGACAGCTCTGTCCAACACAATTGATTTTTTTCATACGGCAGATAACCGGTCCAATGGCCAAGTGGGTAGAGTGTTCGCCTTGCATTCGGCGGGTCGTGAGTTCGGTTATACCGGCTATACAGATACAGAAGCTGGTGTGTTACGCCGAAGGGCGGTTATACTGGCTACTGACAGATACAGATACAGAAGCTGGTGTGTTACGCCGAAGGGCTGTTATACTGGCTATACAGATACAGATACAGAAGCTGGTGTGTTACGCCGAAGGACAGTTATACTGGCTATACAGATACAGAAGCTGGTGTGTTACGCCGAAGGGTGGTTATACCGGCTATACAGATACAGAAGATCTGCTTGGATATTATGTGTGATAAGTGTCAACCAAATTTACCGACGCAGCAATCAGCCACCAATTCAGCTAGTCGCGTGGCTAAAACATGTGACTACCGTTAACAGGTCCGTTTGTTCAGTCAATTTTCACGTGCTTGCAATTTCCCACTGTCTGGAAATCCATCCGTCGCTTGTATTGTGGAGTGTTTGCGCAGACAGGTTTGTTTAACATCCTATCTGGCAGTCCCATAAAACGGTTCCAAGAAGAATTAAGGATTTATTTGCTGACACTACGAGATAAGATAGTGCGCACGTGGCTTAAATCGTTTTGTTACCTGGTGCGAGCGAATGGAGGTCAAAAGGTCAAGCAGTCACACAATGCTATCGGCATATAACCTATAAATCACTTAGGTTCGGGAGGTCTTGTTCAAATTCTGTGAGTCTGAGTTTAAAGGGGCATTATGTAACATTTTTGCACCAAAAATTGGGATATTTTAATTGAAAAAAATCTTCGTGTGATCGTAATTTACTTCCACTTTTCAACATATTTGCGCAATTATCTCGAATTTCTGATATTTATGGTTGGCGCTAAAACAGCCCACACGAGGCGCACTCATTTTGTGGTACCACCACAAACTACCAGAATGTCAACAAGCATGGCTGACAGCTGTGTTTCCAACGCAAAGGACAAACGCATGAACGGACAATAGACATAC
The DNA here is from genome assembly GCA_013266295.2 of Branchiostoma floridae x Branchiostoma japonicum. Classification (NCBI taxonomy): domain Eukaryota; kingdom Metazoa; phylum Chordata; class Leptocardii; order Amphioxiformes; family Branchiostomatidae; genus Branchiostoma; species Branchiostoma floridae x Branchiostoma japonicum. The sequence continues at coordinate 3,306,122 of CM023835.1, read as the reverse complement.
TCATTTTCACCTGAGTCAAGTGAGGAAAGTCGTGTAAAGTGCCTTTCCCAAGGGCACAAGATCGGTGGCATGGCAGGATTCGATCTCGGGACCTCTTGGTGCCGAGCCCAACGTTGTCGTTACGCCACATGACCCCACTAGCAGTGGCCTTGGGTCTAAATGTAGGGCAAAGTTAACGCTCAACATCAAAACAACATCATTCATGGCGAAGGACACATATGAATCCACTTAATCATTTCTAAGCACGTTAGGATGGTGGAAAACGTTCATTCGAGTGACCTCTCCTACGGGTTACGGCTGAAATTCTATTACGATAAGCGCTCTTCAACGACAAGTCGTCTCAAAGTCAATTATAACATGGCCGCCAAGTGCTTGGTTACACGTACTGCGGCGAAGGATACGAGATTGTCAAATAGACTCTGCTAGGTTAAAAGCGATATATTGTAAGATTTTTGCGCCCAAACTGTAAATATAAATTGAAATTTTCTTATCTAGATTGTAATTTTCAATAAGTTTCAACATATTAGCGTCGCTATTTCGCTTTTTCGGCGACTCAGTGCAGCACGAGAATAAGTTGCGCCAGGCCCGCTGTATTTTTAGGAGGCTTCTAAAACGAATGTAAGCAAGCAGTGGTTTTCGTTCGGGTATCTTCGGCAGCTTCCAACACGTTTTTGCGGTGCAACGACGTTGATCATTTACTCCCCAAATGTCATTATTGACCCAGGTAGGCTTATAGCGAAAGAAAATGTGTATAAAACAACGATGTTTAAAACGGAGAAAATCTTACATAATATCGCTTTAAGAGTCTCATAATGTGTAGCCAGGCTGGTTTATGATGATAAACTCTAGTTCTATCATTTACACTTCAGAAGTAGTCGCCTTAAGTCACACATTTAGAGCCTTCCCCCGAAATTCGGGAGCAGTCTGACTACATTTAGGCCACGTCTACCTTTTTATACGAAACAAATAGAATTTGAATTAAATTTGAGTCAAATTTGACTGCTAACCAAGCCCCGATCTACTCCCGAACACCAGCCAACCATGGCCGAACCTCCTGTCCACACCTGAATGTTTTAAACATTTTGAAACGTTCGGCTAGCGCAGCCGAACAGTAGCCGACTTCGCCGAACACCAGCCAACCACAGCCAACCTTGCTCCCGACCTACTCCTAACCATGGTTGGGGGGGAGTTCGGCAGTGTTCTATATCGGTTACATTATTTGTTTTCATGGGATCTTGTCCGTCCATCGTCAATGGCACTGTCAAAAACAGTCGCTTGGTGGCGCACTAGCTGACAGTCAAGATTCTCGCATTTGCCGTTTTCTGCATGCTATGACGTCATCCATATCACCAACTAGTGATCATCATTATGCTTCTAGATTAACGTCCTCAACGCCCTTTTTTATAAATAGTACAACCGTTTTATGTAGGTATGGAAAAAGAAAGAAAATTCCTGTCATAGCTATATATATATATAGGCCAATACGGGAAACATGTGTATTTACCTAATGTTAACGATCTAGAGAGTCAATGGGAAACGTCGACATTCAATACATTCCTACTAAACTATCCTATATACGTTACAACTAATAATCAATCATTGTCTAAAATATGCAAAAGTTGCAACGAAAAACAGCCTCAAACGAGGGTAATTGACCAGTTCTTATTCGTAAGGGCCTGACCACATTTGTCGTACGATTGTCGTGCGACTGCAAACTGAGAACATTCTTTGGATAGTCGTGACTGAGTTGTGCAAAGCCCAGCTGTCTTGTTATGGAAAAGGCTGTCTTATATCCTTGTCGGCTGTAGGTTCTGTCACAGCCTTCTTGAAAATCCTAAAAATCGTGCGACGGCCTACGACCAATGTACGACGGCATACGAAGAATTTGCGACGGCATACGACAAATGTGCGATCGACGGCATACAACGAAAGTGACGAAAGCGATCCCTATACCCTCGAGAAGAAAACTTGCTGAAAAAAATGTTTCATATTCTTAATTATCCACTGTTGCAGCTGTTGTTACATTCTTATGGTCTCTGAGTTGCTGAAATTTTCCCACGAATTTCAACTGTGCGACCCGTAACGTAGAAGCTGCGGGTTCACATTTCTTTCTTATATATTAATTGGTCTTTCTGAAAAGTCACATCTGTATGTAGTTAGTGAGATCGTGTGGCGTAATGGTTGTGTGTTTGGCCAGAACCCATAGGTCCTGGGTTCGAATCTTCCAACATGCCCCGACGTTGTGCCCTTGGGAAAGGCACTTAACACAACTTTCCTCACTTCACTCAGGTGAAAATGAGTACTAGTACCTTGCTTTGGTTACGGACGTCCCTTGAATATGACGTTAAAATGGAGATCCATTTGGGGAGAGCCACACCTCACACACGTTAAAGAACCCACCACACCTTTCAGAAAAGAGTGGGCATGCCCCGGTATGCGATGGTCCAAAATACTAAAGGTCTAAATTCTCATTTTACAACCCGTGTTGTTTTTGAGATCATCATAGTCTGGGGCGTGTTTGGGGGTCATAATTTGACTCAAATCTAACTCAAATTCGATTCCTATTGCAAGATATGCCTAATTCTGGATAACTGCTCCAGAACTTCAGCCAACCTTGGTTGGTTGGTGGTCGGGGGAAGGTTCTGAATGCGTGACAGGGGCTTTACGCCGAAAGGCGGTTATACCGGCTATACAAATACAGATGAATACCAATTGTATATTGACTACTGAACATTACACACTGTATACGTTTAGATAGGCACTAATTATACGGTTGTATCGAATTTTAGTGACTCATTGCACAACTTTGTTCGTGCCCAGTTCACATGTCGTGATAGAAAAGATTAGAGTAATTCTACAGCAATTTTAGAATTTCCGTAGACGCAAAAGAACGTTCTTAAAGAGTTGAACGTCCTGACTGGTATGTCTTGATTAGGGTGACTGTCCGAACCGACTTCCTTTAGGTGCTGTATTATAAGATTAAGATACAAATCTCCTGTCTACGGTTCACAGACACTGAATTGAAAAGATCTTAGCGTCTTCAAAACTTGCACTTTTAATCTTATAAACCCAGTCAAACGTTTTGGTGATTTTTGAAAGAGGATAGGTATTTTTTTTTTTTGCAGTTTTAAACAATTCTTGGTCCCAACCAGCCAAAGCGATTTCAGGGCAGTAAAGTCAATTTTCTGGTCATTTTTAATGTAGTAAGTTGAATCAGCCCTGTCCCTTAGCATACTGATATCTGTGTGGCAAAAATGCGATGTCCCTGACGGAAAACTGTTGCTTATTTTGTATCGTAGGCTGGTTCTAGCTATTTATTGGTGGTACCGAAAAATAAAGTAACTCCTTACGTAGCTTCTTTTTGGGCTATTGCAAACACTTCAAGTATGAAATAATGACGAAAATGTGCTAAGAAATGGCAGTTAATGTCAATATCAGACAGAATATATATATTTTTTTTGCTTTGACACCCTGAAATTACATTGGATGTCTCAATTGTTCCTACTAAAAACTATGAAACTTTTTTTATGTTTGGCATTCCTGACTGCCAACGTTTGGCTAAAGGCCAACTTTGATGGGAAAGATAATATGTAGTCAGACAGCTTTTCAGACTATCGTTACGCGTAGGTGACTTTAATGTGTCAGTCGTGTTTATGTCATTTTATAGCTTTTAGCGTCTGCATATAGGCGCTACACTTAAGCCAGGACGGCTCACGCAATAAATGCCATGTTCCCTGAATGGCGAACGTTTGCCAAAACGTCACGTTGTGTATTCATGCGCCCTTTGCGTGTCAGAAAACAGTTTTGCTTGCGATCTATTCTTTGACTCGCTAAAGCCAGTTGGCTAACTCGTCCAATTTACAGAACCAACACTTGTCCAAGTATAGAAGATAATTATAACCTGTGTCCTCGTGGGGCTAAGGCCTTATACACTCTAGAGAAAGACCAGCCTAGCCTGGTGAACAGCCCGTCGTGGCTCCACAATCTCTACGGCACCAAGAGTGTGCCCGCCCACCCAGCGCACGCTAGGGGTTTTAAAGCTGCATTATGTTACATTACGACGATACAAAAAGTAATTTTTGGGGGGCATTTCTTTACAAAGTAGACGACATATTTTCCTTTACAACATCTGAAAACTACAGACATGCTGTCAACCTTATATGCTCTAATACAAAGCCAAAGTGCTATGCACAATACATTACGGGTATCGCCCAGGTGCAGTACGTTCTGCCGACGTGCTTCCAAAGCTCGCCCGTAGAGACTGGTCACCAGGCTAGCCCAGCCCGACAGCGCGCCTTTGTCGCTACACAGGCCGTATTTATGTCTACTGCCACCGATACGCTTTGATAAGGCGCCCTACCCTGTACTTGGCCAGGAATGCGGGACCACATGGTTCAATCCAGGGATCTATTTTCGTCTACAGTTGATCCCTGGACTTAAATCGGTTTAATCTCGGTAGAAAAACGGCCGACAAATGCGATCGGCTTTCATTTAACACCTAGATTTGCCGAAAACGCACGCAAGGGCGATTTTCTTTCCCCCTTTTGGGTGATGCTATTTATGAGTCACTTTTCTGTCTCCCACCTGTCACAAGCCACAGGGCATTCGTGACTTTTGGGGGAGTGCCAAGAAGTATGTAAACAGGGTTGTCGGTAAGGCCTCAGTCGTGCGAACGTCGTATGACATTCCTGTGAGAATCGTGGCCACACTTGCCGTACGGTCGTCATGCGACCGCAAACTGAGAACATTCTTGCGATAGTCGTGCATGTCTCGTGAAAAATTCAGCTGTCTTGTTACTGAAAAAGGCTGTCTTAGATCCTTGTCGGCGGTTGGTTCTGTCACAGTCTACTTGAAAACGCATCAAAGTTGTACGACAGCCTACGATGATTGTGACCGTGCCATTAGAGTTAAAAGCTGTTTACTACAATATTAATGGTTAAACATAATCTACACGTGTTTTTTTTTTGTTTTCGTAGACCACTCCGCATTGCTACATAGATTAACACATTTACCTAATGTAGTGTAACAAAACATAGTAACTAAGAATGCGTTACGCATACTAGTTTGAGAGAAAGAAACTATACTGCTAGAAATTACAGAAATGTCAGTCCTTTCTTAAGAAACAACTTAAGACAGGCATTGAGACATTTATAATCCTAATGATCCTTTTAGTCGTCCAAGAATTAAGACAGCACTCAGAGTACTTGGCGCACTTAAGACACCATGTCTTGAGTCGAAAAAAAGAAGGGTTCTTAAGTAGTTGTTGGGCAACTTAAAATTCTTTACAAGTCACTTCTTGACATGTTTCTTGAGACACGAACTCTGGATAATTTCAACTTCAAGGAGGTCTGAAGAAATGTCACAGGCAATGACTCAAGTCAATGAGTGACTATACTGTAATGTAAGGTTTGGTCGTTACGTAAGCCCCTGTCACACATATAGCCGAATATGGCCTCCCAAACACTGCCGAACTCACTCCAACCATGGTTAGGAGTAGGTCGGGAGCAAGGTCGGCCATGGTTGGCTGGTGTTCGGCAAGGTCGGCTACTGTTTGGTTGCGCCAGCCGAATGTTTCAAAATGTTTCAAAGATTTGGGTGTGGACGGAAGGTTCGGCCATGGTTGGCTGGTGTTCTGGATGGAGTACATGTAGGTCATTTACGTGTTCAGGGGTTAAATTTAACTCAAATTTGAAGCGAACGGTATGCGTGGCCTAAATCTGGCCAGACTGCTCCCAAACTGCAATTTCATTACGTCCAGTACAGTTGAACTTCTCCCTTTTACGTCAAATCACGCCGCTGCAAAATCGACCAGAACAACCACGAAATGCCAATGACGCGTTTTATTTCTCAGGCACGGCCCTGCATTCTCAGTGAGTTTTGGTTAGGCGTAGGAAAAAATGTTTTGTTTCCTGTTTCAGTCCTGAAAAAAATAGGGTTGGTAGGTATGGATTATCTTTTTTTCTTTTTTAGACTTTTGCGATCTCTAGTGATCCAACTTATACAATACAGTATCTTAAAGTAAAAATTGCATGAGGTCAATTACAATGTATATTTTCAATGTCAATGTTGGACAACTAATTGTACAACGTTTCATATCACTCAGGTGTCAGATCATGGAGGTAGAAAAAGTTGCTTAGCTCGAAAAATTTATGTCCCTTGCAGTGGTCCACCCAAAAAAGGCTAGGGTCGGCGGTTTTTTCTAGGGTCGGTCGGGAAACAGGAAACACAACATTTTTTGCCTAGGCCTAAAACCCTGAGTGACCTCGCTCGGGATACTTACAACTTTGACGTCGTTGAGGTCAGGGGGTCAACACCAATCACAACGGACCAATCGAAAAACGTCAATCATGCCAACCTATCACACAGTGTTCTCATAGTTCACCACAGTTTAGGGCCATTACTACAAAGATCAAATACACAAGGTTCAGTTGATTGGTGTTTAATTCTATTAGGAGTTGTAGTACAGCTAAACGATAGTGCATATGGGTGGGCATAAACATCTGTTATTAGCCTTAGCTGAGGAAGACTTCTAGAGCAGAGAGGTCGTCTAAATCGGGCATGCACTGGGTATGGTATGGAGCTAAGAAATAAGGGGTAGACCAGTAACCATGTTGAAGTGGGATACTGGAAGGGGTAGGCCAGTAATGATGTTGGGGTGGGATGCTGGAAAGGGGATGGTACAGGATAGCTCCTCGAATTGGGGCTGGGGAACTGCGCATGCAAGATAGGAAAGAAAGAAAAACAGGACGTTCGGCTGTAGAACTAAGGAAAGACGCTAGGAGGTCCGAAACCAACCTTGACGTTTTGCCAAGACCTACCCACATACCAAACATTGTCACAATCAATCCATAGATTCTTGAGTAGAGTTACGCTGGCCAAAGTATGCAGAAACACAAACAGACATACACAAACAAACACACACACACACACACACACACATGCACACACACACACACACACACACACACACACACACACCGAAAACAATACCTAAAGAAGGCAAGAAAAGAGAATTCTTCAAAATCTTGGAAACTAGATCTATTCCAAATTCTAGCTATTCATTATGAAACACGCCAGATGTTTAAGTGAGAGAAACCTTTTAGCGCTGGGGTATGTCAGTGCCCTGGGCTCTGTTTACCGTATTCCTTTTGGAATGTACCATTTTAGTTCTGCATGGATAAGGGACTTCAAATGCTTCTATTGAAAGACTGGTGAGAAGTTTGACTAATGGTTTGATCGTTAACTCAACAAAACACTGGCCTGGAATTAAAGACATCCAATGCGATTTCAGGGTGGCAAAACAAACAAAAAATATTCTGGATGGACATTTACTGACTGCCAATTTTTAGAACATTTCATACTTGAAGCGCTTGAAATAGTCCCAGAACAAGCTACACGAGAAGCCTCTTTATTTTCTCGTACCAACCGATAAATAGCTATACTAGAATCAACCTACGATACGAAACAAGCAACAGTTTTCCATCAGTGACATCACATTTATGCCTCACAAATATCAGTCTGCTGTGGGATAGGGTTGATTCAACCTACTACATAAAAAAATGACCAGAAATTTGACTTTGAAAATCCAGTTTTGCCGCCCTGAAATTGCATTGGATGCCTTTAAAACGTATTTTGTAGGTAGGTCAAGGTTTCCTTAAGCAAGCTGACTGATATCAAAGATCCCTGATATTTACAATGCTTGTTATATACTTGTAGGTTACTAGGACATCTTGAAAAGGTTAATCCATGCATGTGATTCACTCCGGATCTTTAATCTTTCCAGTTGTAAATGACATACCACCGCATGGCCTTAGAATGAACCCTGCATTGATATATTATAGACTGAAGTAGACAAGACCTTACCATGTTTAGAACGGGGGATATTTACAAAGAGATAGAAAAGGGTAGATGCAAACAATTATCTGTTTGGTTTGGTTTGGTTTGGTTTGGTTTGGTTTGGTTTGGTTAGTAAGGATCTCCATTAGTGTGTCAATTCACACTATTCTTCCTGGAGTCCTGGTGATGATGTAAATCACCATGTGGCTTATACGAGACGGGGTCGCCAGGCCTCCGCCCGGGTGATTTGTAGTGAATCACCAACTCCCAGTTTGTAGTATTTGAACCATCGCACACCGGGGCATGCCCCTACTCTTTTTCGAAAGGTGTGGTGGGTTCTTTTACGTGCGTGGGGTGTGGCTCTCCCCAAACACGGGACCTCCATTTTACGTCTTATCCGAGGGACGTCCCTATCTGTTAACGATAGAATATGTAAATATTGTACAGAAAAGGCAGTGGAGGATGAAATGCATTTTATTTGCCATTGGCCTCATTACAGCACCGAAAGAGATAAGTTATTTCACCAAAATGTGTCCTAGCTTTATTCATCTTTCCACTCTACCAAAATCTGCATTTCTATTATCACCTCCCAATTCATACATGTATGTATTCGCAAAACGTCGGGCATTTCATACTCCACTGCACACAGAAAAGAAATCAAACCCAATCATAACTATATTAAAAGTAGCATTAGTAGTAGTATTTATAGTCTATGTCCTTGCAATTAGCCTTCGGGCATGAATTTGCAATAATAAACTTTCTCTAATATAAAGGGCGGATGTTCCGCTGCAGTACCTAGGAGAGTCGCTAAAAGGCCAACTGATAGTGTGCAATTTGGGGATCGCAACAACTACCCACATACCAAATCTCATCTCAATCCACTCAAGGCATCAACATGTACATTAAGCCATGTCAACACAGAGCCGGTGTAAACACTGTTTCGTCGTTCACATTCGTCGTTCGATCGTCTTACGATTGCCATACGATTGCGAACTGATGATGGACTTTTTTTTCGATAATCGTGCATAGTCGTACTTTTTTCTGTCTTCCGTAATGATCGTGTCGTAGATAATTTGAGAAAAAAACGGGTTCAGTAAATATACTATATAAAGATTCAACTACTACGCCTGTTTCTTCTCAAATCTACGACATACGGCGACATCGTCGCGGAAATGAAAAGTTATCGTACGTCCATCGTACGATATACATGACCGGGGAACGGCCGGCTGGACGTTCCATCGCTAGATTCTGCCATCACATTATGTAACATTTTTGCACCAAAAATTAAAATGTTTTAATTGAGAAAAATCTTCATGTGATTGTCATTTACTTCAACTTTTCAACATATTTGTGGAGATACCTCACATTAATAGCATGTATGGTTGGCGCTAAAACAGCCCAGACGAGGCACACTCAGTTTGTGGCACCACCACAAACTACCGTAATGTAAACAAACATGCTATGCTTCCAGCTTTTAAACACACTCGTACGGTGTAATATTTAGGCACCTATACTTCCTGAATGACACTTATTTGTAATGGAGTAGGGTTGATTCAACTTACTTTGTAAAGACATGAGCAGAAAATTGACTCTTTGTATCGTCCTAACATGACATAATGCAGCTTTAAGACTAAGAGTATAGTTGACAGATAGCTCCCAAGTGTGTGAGTGCCGGAGACATATGTCCTGTAGCTTGAGGTGGTGTTGTTCTGGTAAGTGTAGACCGGCAAAGTGACACGAGCCGCGGGCGGGGGTACAGTTCTCTGGCCTTGACCCCAGAACAGTCTGGATGTCTTCCCCACTGACAAGCTTAACATTCGCGCTGGGAAACACAGTTAGGGGCTACGGTCTTTGGTTGGAACCTTAAATGACCCTGGTTAGTTCCAGACTTGCTGAGGGTCTGCATGCCTTTTTCTGTGGTGTAGGGAGCTATCTTAAAGTTGCATTTTGTAACATTAGGACGATACAAAAAGTCAATTTTCTGGTCATTTCTTTACAAAGTAAGTTGAATCAACCCTACTCCATTGCAAATAAGTACCATTCAGGAAGTGAAGGTGCCAAAATATGACGCCTTACGAGTGTGTTTAAAAGTTGGAAACACAGCTGTCAGCCATGTTTGTTTACATTCTGGTATTATGAGGTGGTACCACAAAATGAGTGCGCCTCGTGTGGACGACTGTTTTAGTGCCAACCATAAATGTCAGAAATGTGAGATGATTGCACAAATATGTTGAAAAGTGGAAGTAAATTACAATCACATGTAGATTTTTTTCAATTAAAACATTTCAATTTTTGGTGCAAAAATGTTACATAATGCCTCTTTAATTCAACGTTAAGCCCTGTTGGATAAATTATATATGAAGCACTAATTCTACGTAGAACGCTATTTGTTATGCAGAATTCATCGTTGCTGACAAATTCTTTCTATGGAACGTATTAGAACGCCAGATTATCCCAAAGAATTTAATCTTTTTAAAAGTGTTGCCCCGTCCCTTCCACATTTAAAATGGTCGCCAGTAACCCCCATGCAGGCCCTCTTAATGGATACTCTTTCTCTTGGCAGAAGTACTTATAACCACGGTTTATGCAACAAGGTTTCCATTACATTTAAAACCCCACAGCTAAAAATGAGGCCACTGACCGCACTCTACACTTGTTTGTCTTGTCTGGAAGTCAGCTTATGTGAAGCATGCAGCTAGGGGCTTGGGACAAAGGACTGCATTTTAGGCATGCCCACCTTTGTTACAAAGAACTTACTTGCGCAAATTGGCTACAAGAATTGCGTGTTGGGCTCTTAGGCTATTTTGTTACATGTCGCTCATGTAGGGGCTACAGGTGTCTACCTGTCTCCGTTGGCATGGCAACGGTACAGGGGTTATCAGCTCATCATTTGTTGTTGACGATTCGACGGAAATTGCTGCGGCGTCACTTTGTCACCGAATTTCAAAGTCTTCAGAAAATAGAGTGTCATTTTTTGCCCGAAAATTCTATTCTTTTTCTGCAGTGGGGCTTGGTAATCTCCAAGCAGATCTTTCGGTGGTCGCATTACAGTATCAAAATGGTAAGACAGTATCAAATTGGCCAGGCAGTATCCAATGCACCACCCGTTTTGGCTGGCATAAAAAGATACCAGTACAAAAAAGAAAGCCCGATGAAAACACGTCAAAAATAAGCCGAAGGTTTTTGGTGACCTAAGAACATCGGTCGATCCATAAAAATATCGCTCAGAGATAGAGAGGAGACTTTTCCCGCCGAAAATGTCTTTTTGTGCTCGCAGACTTGTCGGGTGAGCTGGGTGACACTTTGTTTTCTTTTGGATAGAAATAATGGGGCATTTCGTCTTACAAGAGGGTGAAGAAGGGTCACTGGAAAAGTAAACAAGAGGAATGGGAATGTAGGGGGGGTCGTACTCTCCAAGCAGAGGTTTAGGCTTCGGCTTATTTTTGACGGTTTTTTAGGGGTTTTTATCGGGCTTTGTTTTTGGTACTGGTATCTGTTTTTACGCTCGGGTGGCGTATTGGATACTGCCTAGCGAATTTGATACTGTCTTGCCAATTTGATACTGTCTTTGCAGCCACCAAAGATCTGCTTGGAGATTAGGATACTACATTGAACCAGTTGTAGATAGTGGGATAGATTTCCTTTTTTTCCATGAATCGTTAACTAGATTTCCGGATGCATTTTTGCTAGGAATTACTAGATGTCGGGATTCCGTTTTTCCAAGAAATTCTACTACATTCCCTGAATTTATTCTTTCAATAAATTTTACTAGTACTTGATAAATACCCCATTCCCTCACTATGATATTAATACTGCAATGCTTCGTTTTATATAAAGCTTAAGCTTATTTTCCGTCTAGAAAATTCATGTCAAAAGTCACCACCCGTACTATAAGGCTTAACAGCCCATCTCTAACACTTCTTTCTTTTCTTTCTTTTTTATTTGTCTGTTTTTCTCCAGACGGTTGCTGAAGCATGACGGACACCAGACCCGGAGTTCTCCACTTTCGCGGTTTGAACTGAAGATCATTGGATATCCTGAGCACCTGCCAGAGATAAGACACCACGAGTGTCGGGCGGCACCGCCACAAACGCCTCTGATTGGCCAACGGGGTGGCCTCATTTGCATAGACTCGTCCTGCCCGTGTTTAAACAATCGATAAAGCGAGCTGATCGGTGCCAAACGTACTCAGTGTGTTTACTGTACGGACACTGTGAGAGACTTGGCCGGGGCACTCTACTAGATTGTACGGAGGGACTTCGAGTAGTGTGTAAAGCCAGGGAGGACTACACGTCAAAGAAAGCCGGCTCACGTGTAGAGAAAATCCCGTGCAGGTGCGGACCGGTGCGTGGTGATATTTGAGCCCCCCAGGTGAGGCGTCAGCTACCGAGGCCGTGGTTTTCATTCACCGTATCGGCCTGGGAATTCCTCGGCAGTTTTAGAAACCACTCTAGCCCGCGGGGCACGAAGCGGACATCTGTTCTATAGCTCTCCACCCACCTAATAGTTCTTCAGTGAACTGATTTCTGTAGCACTTTAGGTTGGAGTACATCGCCCGGGCGCGCGTGTGTGTAAACTGTTACACAAGCAAACTGTGTCACTGGCGGTCACTTGTCCTTGATCCGAGAAAGGATTCAGTTCAAATTCCCACATTTCTTAACGTTTCTATACAAACCGAGAGCGGAGAGAGGAAAGAGAAGATATATCTGTCCAAAACATCCTCGTAGGAAGGACACAAGACGGTGAACCGACTACCGTGGTGCTCTCCACACCTGGTCGGTTGGTTTAATCTCTGCGACCGAGATTACAACCGGCGTGGTCCGGTAAAGGGGCAAGCTTTCACAGTGTGTGGGAAGCGTGGTTGGTTCTACACCGTGTGAGTATGTAGACTGCGCATTGGCACAATCTTTCCCTCATCCCAATGCCTACAACACTGTAACGAACCCAGGAATTTGAAGGACGGTGAACTTCGAAGAAAGAGGCTACTATGGCTGTGATACGTGTAGCGATGTCGGCGTTGGTGGCAGTACTAGTCCTGGCCAGTCTAGAACCGGTGAGTGTTGCATAATGTATTTTCCATGTAGCCAACTCTGTAACGGTATGGGGGGCATGTTATATACTGTATTTAAAGTCCTAGATGTTGCTTGGGAAATTTTAGGCCTTCTGAGTTACGTTCAAGAATAGGTAATAATTAGTCTTTTTGAGGTCAGAATTAGGGATGTGGCGCTAGGCTAAAAATAACCTGCAAACAGTGGATAAGCACTGTTATCTCTGTTCCACCTAGCAAACACACAAACAACGATCTTTCCTCCCCCCGCCCTTTAGTCCACCACGTATGCTGTACTCCTTATTTAAAAAAGAACAATGTCAGCGTGACGTTGTACCAACAGTTCTCTCCATTCAAGGGGAGCTACAGGTGTGGCAACTCGCACAGGTAGCGATTTTTCAAGCGAGGGAAGTAGCGACCCTTTTCGCGGTGTCTCAATGGGTTCTGTTTGCTCTACGTCCTTTCCAGTCAACATCATTTGTCGAGGGTTTGAATGGATAGCCATTCGCTAGATCCACTGAGTACACCCACCCTATAAGGGGCATTATGTAACATTTTTGCTCCAGAAAATTGAAATATTTTAATTGAAAAAATCTTCGTGGGATTGTCATTTACTTCCACTTTTCAACATATTTGTGCAATTATCTCACATTTCTGACATTTAGGTTTGGCGCTAAAACAGCCCACACGAGGTGCATTCAATTTGTGGTACCATTACAAAATACCAGAATGTAAACAAACATGGCTAACAGCTATGTTTCCAGCTTTTAAACACACTCGTAAGACATCACATTTTGGCACCTCCGCTTCCTGAATGGCACTTGTTTGTAATAGAGTAGGGTTCATTCAACTTACTTCGTAAAGAAATGACTAGAAAACTTCCCATTTGTATCGTCCTAACGTTGCATAATGCAGCTTTAAAAGTGGGGCACACGTACCTTTGCTACACCCACAAAAAACTACATCCATTTTTCATGATCGCTTCTCTCCAAGTGAACGACCTGTGATACTATTTGCTTTACATGTTTAAGCCCCGCTTGTACACACATGCTATGAAAGCACGTATGCCCTAACACGTTAAATGGCTGAGGGCATGCCAACAACCACTATCAAAATGCAATCAACGCGTAACATGCATTGCTTGAAAGTCATCGAAAGGTTGACCCGAAGTGATGATACCCTAGGTGATTTTGTTTACCCTCAAAACAAGGGATAAATCTTACGAAACTAACACAAAGGCTATCTAAAAGCCCCTCTTACCATGTTTCAATGGCCTGCATTAAATATAGAAGATACAGATGCAAACAACACACTTGATGGCACTCTCCAAGCAGAGGTTTAGGCTTCGGCTTATTTGTGAAGTGTTTTAGCCGTTTTTATCAGGCTTTCTTTTATGAACTGGTATCTTTTTGCGCCAGGGTGGCGTATTGGATACTGCCCTGCCATTTTGATACGGTCATGCCAATTTGATACCGTCTTGCCAATTTGATACTGTCTTTCAGACACAAAAAGGTCAGCTTGGAGATTAACTAGATAGAGGATCATTCTTTGAAATCTTCCTTTTGAATGTTTACTAAGCAACTGAAAACTCCTTCGGTTGCAGTGTTGTTTGGAGAATAAAACAAAGAATTCTTATCGATTGGCGTCTAACATACATGGATTAAACCAACCTTGGACGGCTTACAAACGAATTCCAATGTGAAACTGCTGAAAGAATAGGCCCGAGAAAAATACCTGACACGTTATTATCTAAGCACTAGATCACCTTTGTTTGCTTAAAGAATACATTTCCGGACGTATTGTTAGAAGCGTAAGATACTTTCGGCGTCTTCTATAGTTCAACAATGGTACCTATGAGTTTAAGCCCTAACTTCCCCTTGTTACGTAAAGGGGACTGTTACAAATGTTCTTTTTGTGTCCCGTAGTGCATTTTTCCCTTGGTCTGTAAGTTTTAGAGACCTTTGTAAAAGCCTGTAGAACTAGGCTAGGTATAAACATACCCGCAACACTCCCAAGGTACGAGGATATGAAGCCCCCTGTTACGTATAGATGACGGTTTCAAATGTTCTTTTTGTGTCCCGTTGTGCAGTTTTAGAGCCCGTTGTGAAAGCCTGTAGAACTAGGCTAAAAATAAACATACCCGTGTCACTCACAGGGTACGAGGCTATGGATTAACGAGGTCTTTAAGTTTTACATAAAGAGACATATAAAACCAAAATAGAAAGACTCAACAGATGTTTATTGTCGCTAATTTATTAGCGAACGACGCCATAACAACACACTAATCTTAAGGCCTGTCCGCTATAATGTATATATTTATATTAAATCAAGTTAAATCACAGGGGATATATCAACGATACAATTCCAAGTATTTGAAGGTGATAATAAACATATAACAAGAGCTGGATCGTATTTTAGCTACGGAGGAATCACAAGCTCATCAAAGTGTGTTTATACGGCTTAATGTATATTGTTTATAGAGCAATATTGGGATTAATTGTCAAGAGGTGTTAGGTTGAGGTCACATTTTATTGTCGCTAGAGGAGCAACAATTCCTTAAAGCTCCTGTCACACATTCAGGACGTTCCCCCGAATACCAGCCTGACGTTCGGAAGCAGTCTGGCCAGATTTAGGGCACGCCTATCTTTCTATAAGAATCGAATTTGAGTTAAATTTGAATCACATTTGACTGCCAACCATGCCCCAACCCACTCACGAACACCAGCCAACCATAGCCGAACTCCCGTCTCCCTAATATTTTAAACATTTTGAAACATTCGCCTGGCGTAGCCGAACAGCAGCAGACCTCACCGAACACCAGCCAACCACAGCCAACCTTGCTCCCGACCTACTCCTAACCATGGTTGGGGGGAGTTCGGCAGTGTTCGGGAGGCCATATTCGGCTATGTTTGACAGGGGCTTTAGTGGCCATGAAATCTTCCACATTCAGTCTACCGTTATATTTGTAAGAAATTGTTTTCCAGTTTGTAAGCTGTACAATACTTTGAGAGAAGGTTGCGGCGTTATTCATAGACGATTGTCATACCTCTTTTCCTCCTCATACCGGTACACTTTCCTAAATTGACCACGTTTTAAGTACATCTCTCTAAGCACAAGGTCCGATAGTTCATGAATGCGCTTTTCCATGGTTCACGGCGAAACCCCAAAGTGGGCACCGCAAATCCCAAAATCAATATCCGCGACGTGCGAATTGTTACGGTGCAATTTGTCAACGGCCGTCCGGATATCAAACCCCATCAAAATCTCGTGAGGCTCTAGTTGCTCATTCGGGTCTATACATCAAATGGAAAGGCGGTCCCTTGTCGTTCTGTGCGAATGTTTCAGCGCTCATTTGCACTGGGGAAAAAAAGTAGAGTAATCGACTACGAACCACCCAGAACTTCAAGGGAGGCCGAAATAAGTTGAACCACTGTTTTTTTTTTAGTTTGTAACGGCGTGGTCACATTTGTAGTAGGTTGTGGTACGATTGTAGTAGGTTGTTGTACGATTGTGTCGTACGGCGCGGTCACATTTGTTGTAGGTTGTCGTACGATTGTAGTAGGTTGTCGTACGATTGTTTCGTACGGAGCGGTCACATTTGTTGTAGGTTGTCGTACGATTGTGGTAGGTTGTCGTACGATTGTAGTAGGTTGTCGTACGATTGTGTCGTACGAAGCGGTCGTATTTGTAGTGGGTTGTCGTACGATTGTAGTAGGTTGTCGTACGATTGGGTCGTACGACGCGGTCACATTTGTAGTAGGTTGTCGAACGATTGTGATGTCGTAGACTTTTCAAGAAGGCAGTGACAGAACCAACAACCGACAGCTTTTTCAGTAACAAGACAGCTAAATGTTGTACGACATATGCACCAATATCCTAAGGACGGCCTCCATTTGTGATCGTACGACATTCGTACGACATATGTGACCAGGCCCTTAGTTCGTAAGTACAAACCAAAATCAATTCAATACATTTGCCTTTTCACTTACCTAAAACATCTGTACGTAGAAAAATTCTGTTGATTTACCATGTTGCGTTTGTACGTTGTATTGGAGTGATTCTTAATTGAAGAAAACCACTAAAAATATCATATAAAAACTCCATGTACTTTTACTCACAGTAAGTTTTTTTTAGTCTCAATTCCAAGAAAAATACCGAAAATACCCTGTGAACTTACAAACAACCCCAGTGACTTTTCAATATCAGACATTGTGTGATGACTACTTGATCAATAAATCTCTGAATGCATAATATTAATATTTGTCCCAAACATAATACCGATCCATATTGCAGAGAACACACACACTGTAATCTGTCAATACTCTAGAGTTGGCTGCTTTGTTATGGCAAAATGGCCTTGAACAAAGTCGAAACCCTGTCTGGTATATGTTATTGACCGTCTATTAAACGTCTACTAAAAGACAAGGTCGTCATGTGTTGACCCCTATAGTCTGATTGTCGTATCTTTTTTTATGAACATTAGACAAGGGACAAGGACAATGTGACGTTACACTCAAGTTACAACTTATTTTACAACGCCACATACACACACATAACAACAAAATTAGAGTGATTCGTACAGTGCACCCCCTCCCGTTACCCAATGTTGTAATTGACTAGTAACTAATTACGATATATATAACATTGTATAATGAGTAAAAACTGGGTGTTGTGACTTTTATATCTATTTGACGGACGACGACCTACGACGAATGCGACCAGTGCGTTACGAAGTTTTAAACGTTCCTATAATGTTTCTAGTCGGTCTGGACGTGACAGGATTGGAGAAATATGACCAGTCAAACCACAGGAAACACATACCGGTAGCCCACAGGAACAAAGATCTCAAAATTTTCAAAACAAGCCACTGTTATCTCAAAATTGCATTTTTCAAGTCCTTTGAGAGATTTGATATTTCCTTTCCTGTAACATTTTTACATTTTCCTTCTCACATATTTTGAAACCTAAAACTAAATCAGTTTAAAAGTAAACTGTGAAAGCTAAGCAGACCGTGATATTAGTTTGTGAAGTAAAATTACATCACAACATTCCAATGCACATCTACATGTTGTGACAACGTGGTGATTTTTTGTATGAATTGTTGACGCTACCGGCATCGACATGACAGCTGTTGATACTCATACTTATTATGGAAACACGTTTTTAATCCGCTTGTTTTTGAAGTCCGTAATCTCGCAAACAAGTTTACTGAACAACGTCCTGTTCGCTAAATTTATAAAGCCCCTGTCACACATTCAGGACCTTTCCCCGAACACCGGCCGACCAAGGTTGGCTGAAGTTCGGGAGCAGTCTGAACTCAAATGGTTTGCTAAGTTCTCGAATTGCAGTTGGTAACCAAGATCTTTGAATAGATATAGACATGAAATACCAATTGAGTAAAATTATAATCTTAATTGTCAAACTAGAAATAAAAAAAGAACAAAGGGGACACAGACGTTTGCCTAGAAACTTCCGGAAACTTTATAATAAAATAAATGGTTAGAAGAAGCAATGTACATCCGGGACTTATAAGCATCCCTGAAACGAGACGGAGGACGCCACAAACTATCCTTCTACATTTCATCCACCGCTCACCGAGTCACGTGTTTGCAATCTGTATAAAATGACGTCATAGAAATAGTGGATTCATTCCTTGACAAAGACTGGTGTTGTATGGTCTCAAGTTTTGAGAAGTCCAATTCCTTTTTTTGGCAGCTACAATTTATAATTTACAATTTACAAATATCCTTCTTCATAAACTCTTCAGCTGTATCTTGTCTTCAAGTGTCGGCAATCTTCTATTTCCCGTCCCCAAAACACTTCCAAATCGTCGCGACTCACATACATACGAATCAAACAGACGCCTATGAGTTTCTTTTTATTGATTTTGAGTATTATATAGACTTATATATACGATGTAACGAAGCCGTTTCAATATCTGGGGTCAGACTATAGGTTCCCAATTTTCCCAAAGAGCCCTTTACTGTTCCGTTGAGCGCTGTTTGTCTTGAGTTCACTGAAGCCCCTGTCACACATTCAGAACCTTTCCTCAAACACCAGCCAACGTTCGGAAGCAGTCTGACCAGATTTAGGCCACGTCTACCTTTCGATACGAATCGAATTTGAGTTAAATTTGAGTCAAATGTCACAGCCAACCACGGCCCAACACCAGCTAACGACCAGCCAGCCATAACCGACCCCCCCCCCCGTCAACACCGGAATGTCTTAAACATTTTGAAACATTTGGCTTGTGCAGCCGAACAGTAGCCAACCTGGCCGAACACCAGCCAACCACAGCCGACCTTGCTCCCGACCTACTCCTAACCATGGTTGGGGGAGTTCGGCAGTGTTCGGGAGGTCATATTCGGCTATGTGTTGATATTGGGACCTTTTTGAGAACTTCTCGTATTGGAAATAGCTTGGCTAGCATTTTTCGTCTTAGAATAAACTGCGACTGAAAGATGTATGAGCCAATTGATGTCCATTTTCACCTTTAGGGACATGTGCGTCCTTAAAAAAAGCTTGATTTATATTTTCACCACCAGTGGTGCTAGCTCTAGCGATAAATTGAGAAAGGTAAATCATATACGCTTGTAGATAAAATGGTAGGAGGGAACAAGAGCGTGACATAGGATTGAAAATACCCTCTTATTTCCAGTATATTTATCACATTTGTACAATTTATGAAATTTTCAGTATTACAGGTCCATAGCTTGTCAAAGGAACGTTGAAAACATACCGCCGTATCAAAAAGAGTAGGAGTCCTTCCCGATGTGAGTGGTTCAAACCTTACAATCCTTAGCGCCGAATGGCAGCCGCTAAAGAACCCCAGCGATTGTAAGCTCCTCGCAATTCAGCCCTTGGTTGCAAGGAGAGAGTAGCTCAATAACAAGAACGGTCTTAAACCGTTTCTATAGTCTTTGGTATGCCCAGGCCACTATTTGAAAACTCGCGACCTTCCGGCTACAATACCAGCACTCAATGTATTGTAACTTAACGTCGTAAAACGAATGGCCTCTGCCATTTACACTTCCGACAAACCCATGAAAAGTTTCCCTTTTAACTTGTTCCAGCCCCATTTCGACCTTTTCGCTGATCTTTAAAATACATTCTGTGCCAATATCTGTTTCCGCTTGACTCGTAGAGCCCTGTAGCTGTAAAGTTTCCGTACTTTGCGAGCAAAGTTTGAAAGCTTGCCAAAAATAGTGCCCAGCCCAGCTGCAAAAAGCTGTAAAAGGTTGACAAACGTCTTTTGTGAGCCAAGAAGCCTTTTTCTGACGACGAGTCGGATGCGAATCTCAAGAGCCTATCAACATGCAAATCGTTGAAAACCGATTCCTTTTTCCAGATGGATTTATCTTTACGTGAAAGATTTTAGGGCATGTCCAAATGCGAGTTGGCAACGGTCCCAGTTTGCAAAATTGCTTTGCATGGAAGTTTGATTCGCCGTAAAGTTGACGTCGCTGCGCCAGCTACTTATGACCTCAAAGGGTAACTGCTATTCTTCGTACTTTTAAATTTCTTTACGCCCTGTTGCAGACTATTAAATATACATGTTCTACACACAAATGAATAAGCTATATCCAAATGCTACCAAGCAAAGATTGAGCTGATAGTAGCAAACGATTTGGACAATAGTGGCTACATTCAGATCCTAGACAAGTTGAGCACTTGTTGTTTT
This sequence comes from Branchiostoma floridae x Branchiostoma japonicum, assembly GCA_013266295.2. Lineage (NCBI taxonomy): Eukaryota > Metazoa > Chordata > Leptocardii > Amphioxiformes > Branchiostomatidae > Branchiostoma > Branchiostoma floridae x Branchiostoma japonicum. The sequence continues at coordinate 3,285,558 of CM023835.1, read as the reverse complement.
AATGGAAACCTCGAACTCTACAACCAGATAGGCTTCTCTGTGAATAATAGAATATACCCATGGACAAAACAACTACTAAATATACATGTTTTACACGTAAATGAATAAGCCATAAGCAAATGCAATCAAGCAAAGACTGATAGGAGAAAACCATCTAGATAATAGTGACTACATTTGTAGATCCAAGACCAGTTAAGGACTTATTTTGAAACCACAAGCTCTACTACCAGATATGTTTCTCTGTGAATAATAGAATATACTCATGGGCAAAACAACTACTAGATATACACGTGTTACAAATAAATGAATAAGCCACAAGCAAAAGCAATCAAGCAAATACTGATAGGAGGAAACGATTTAGATAATAGTGACTACATTAGTAGATCCCATTCGAGTTGAGGACTTATTTTGAAACCACAAGCTCTACTACCAGATATGTTTCTCTAGCTCTGTGAATAATAGAATATACCCATGGACAAAACAAGTTTGACCCAATGGGATCATTTAACACAGATTGCTACTATTTATAGAACTGGATGTTTTCAAAGGATTGTGAACCAAAAAAACAACCACCTATGCTGGGAACAGAACAGTATGTGTACACAACTGAGTCTAATTAAGTCTAACCACTCGGTTTAAGTTTCAAAATAAGATAAATAAGAAAGAATGTGGTAATCCAAACTACCTGGATAGAACTATAATACCTAGTAATAGAATTAGCTTTGCCTGTAGTGCAGTATTATCAAAGGTACCCAAAGCGATTTCAGGGCAGTAAAACTGGATTTTGAAAGTTAATTGTCTTGTCATGTATTCAGTATAGTAAGTTGATTCAACCTTATCCGATAGCATAGTGACAGTACTAAAATTTAATGTCGCTGACGGAAAACGGTTGATTGTTTCGTATCGTAGGCTGGTTCCAGCTATCTATTGGTGATACAAAAAAAAAGGGACTCCTCGCATGGCTTGTTTCTAGGGTATTTCAAATGCTTCAAGTATGAAATGGTGACGAAAATGCGCTAAGAAATGGCAGTAAATGTCAATATCAGACAGATTTCCTCATCCAGAATATTTTTGTTTTGCCGCCCTGAAATTGCATTAGGTGCCTTTAACCCGCTCAAGAATTAAGCAAACTGTCAGGCTTGGTGGTGGCATTTCCTTGCGCGGCAGGTAGTATATATAATTGGGTACCTTGTCTCCAGTAGTTTGTTGTTGTTGGAAGACTTCGAATTCGGTTCCTAGCTAGAGACCATAGGTCGGTACTCCAGGATGATGGCCTTTCTTTTAATCATTTTTTGCAGTTAGAAGTAGTGGAACAGAGCTTGCTTGTGCTGAAAATCTTAATACGGGCTAGATATTCTTGGTCTAACTGTCAAAGATCCCAGAAAAGGTTATCTCATTTCCTGTTTTCAATTTCTTGCTGCATTGTTTCAGCTAGAAGAAGTGGGACAGTACTTGGTTGTGCTGAAAATCTCAATACGGGAGAAATACTCTTGGTCTAACTGGCAGACGCTATATAAGTAACGTCAAAGGTCCCAGAAAGGTCCAAGAAAAGGTTATCTCATTTCCTGTTTTCAATTTCCTACTACATTGGTTCAGTTGGAAGAAGTTACAGAAGACGAAGTGCTGAAAATGTCAATACGGGAGAAATACTCTTGGTCTAACTGGCAGACGCTATATAATTTAGGTCCCAGAAAAGGTTATCTCATTTCCTGTCTTTAATTTCCTACATGTCTGTTGCATTATGGGAGCCAGTGAAAAAGTCCATAGACATATAATCAGCATGAAATTCACAATAATGAATAAAACAAGAAAATTAAAAAATAAAAACCTAAATATTTCACGGAGATATACGTATGAGCGTTGGTGTTTATACTTTTCAGACTTGTCTGCCTTCGTTGTCAAAATTGGTTATATATTCCTCTCCATCATTACAAAGCATTATGCGATTGCATCACTTCATTACCTAGCGGGGGACTATTTTCCATGCGGACTAATCGTCTTCTTTGAAATGTTAAATCACCTGCATCACGCAGTTACGCTTGAGGAAGTGATTCTGTAATTGTGATAAGGGAACGCCAACGGTAAAGCCGTTAAAAGGGTCCCATTTAAAACTCAATGATTGCCTGCCTTGCTTTAAGAAAGTAATTATGATATGGAATTATATTCCACTAAAGGTATCTTAAAGGGGCATTATGTAACATTTTGCAGCAAAAATTGAAATATTTTAATTGAAAAAAATCTTCATGTGATTGTAATTTATTTCCACTTTTCAACATATTTCTGCAATTGTCTCACATTGCTGACATTTATGGCTAGCGCTAAAACAGCCCACACGAGGCACACTCAGTTTGTGGTACCACCAGAAAATACCAGAATGTAAACAAACATTGCTGAGAGCTGTGTTACCAACTATTAAACACACTCGTAAGGTGTCAAATTTTGGCACCTTCACTTCCTGAATGGCACTTATTTGCAATGGAGTAGGGTTGATTTGCGTATCTTTTTTAACCGTACTAACAGAACTTTAGCAACATGCTAACAATACTGCATAGAGCTGCTGGCCTAGTACTAGTAACTAGAGTAGTCCGTTCTTGTCCCCCATTGAAAAGTACTGATCTGGTGTTGTTTACTCTACATGCGCTTGTGTACGCGCACACTGCAGGTATTAGCTTACCCTCCTCGTCTATTTTCCCAAGTTCTTTTGTTTTCTCCCGTTGCCATGGTAATGACCTAGTTTTCCCGCCATGCTATACGGCAACACAACCGGTTTTGAGAGATCCAAGTGTTTTGTGTATATCTTTTGATTAGGCCACAGCAAGTAAAATTTATGAATGACATCCTCTACATCAAATGCAAAATGGCGAAAAAAAACAAGGTGGGCAAAAAACAAACAAGATTCCTACATTTTCAAATTTTGAGATCATAAACCTTCTTAAACAAGAATTGAGGCAACAAATCATGATATCACAACCAACAGGTCTTTTATTCCTGTATTCAACAGTATTACCTGTCCTTGTATATATGTATACATTTCGATCAAGTAGAACAATTATAGAAAGAGCTTGCCTTTCTATGATTTGGTATTATCAAATGTTTTCTACGTTGGGATAAAGGTGGATGAGCCCGCTACTTTGCTGTTTAACATTGAGAACACTAAGTTATAAAATAATACATGTAAACAATGTAGAAGCCGAATACATAAAGGTGAATATCCTATAGCCTTTTAGAGGCCGTAGTGGGTTGCAAAATCACTGTCTTGGGCGTATTATTGTAAGTCAGAGCCTATCCCTCTCCTTCCACCTACTTTTACCTCCCCAACCGAAGTCAGGGACTCAGTATTTTACACCTGGGTGGAGCGAGGAAAGTCGTGTAAAATGCCTTTCCCAAGGGCACAAAAATGCCAGGAATCGAACCCGTGACCTCTTGATCCAGTGTGTCAGCCTAACCAACGACGCCACGCATAGAGAAAAAACCGAAGTCAGGGCCGGGTCTCATTTACACCTGGGTCGAGTGAGGAAAGTCCTGTAAAATACCTTTCCCAAGGGCACAAAAATGCGTGGCAGGAATCGAACCCGTGACCTCTTGATCCCGTGTACCTAGCCAACCACACATAGTGAAAAAGGCAACAAAAGTGGTGTGATTGCCTTGATCAGGAATATATCCACACCTAACAAACCAGCCTTTGAAGCATCTCTATTACCAATTTAGTTGGTTATTCCGTGGTCACAGACCTCTGACCTTACTCATCCTATATACTCCCTGAAAACCCCACATTTAATCCTTTATCTCCCAATGTCCCCTCAGAGATATCCAATAACCCTGTATTGAACAGCATTCCACAATCAACCATTCCCCTGTAGCCCGGTAGATCTCACTGGGCGATATCTAACATTGAAAACCACTTAGATATAGAGTGGGTCGTGCTATGAATATAATTATGAATGGAAAAAAAGATCTAAAACGCCACCTGTAATTCATAGCAGCGTTTCTATTAGACGCCAAACTTCTTTTGATCTTTTTTTTCCCCACTGCATGAAAAGGTGGATTTACCAATGGTAGTAAATGCCAGTAAAGTCAGATAATGTTTACCTTTTTTTGCATTTACTACGATTGTTAAGTCCGAAATTACCCGGCTTTACTGGCATTTACTACCATCGGTAAATCCAACTTTTCGTGCAGTGTCCATTTCGACCTTCTGTTGTACTGCACGCAATTTGCTTGCGTATGTGGTTTTTAAGTTTTGCTGATGTGGCATCTCTCGTGTGATCTCCGTAACCTTCTATCCGCTTGACATCCAGTGCAAACCTCTAGAGAGCTGGTAGATTGGTGTATTTCATGTATGTGGCTGCTTATGGCTTCACTTAATATATACGAGCAACTAGGGCGTGTATCTGTATAACACTTTTATTTTAAGAAACAGATTCAATTTGTTCGTGAGGTTTTTTGGCTGAATTTTCTGAAACTGGTTGAAAAAATGTTACGCATAGTACTAGACACAGTTTTTGATAATCATGTTATCAGCTACAAGTCTAACTTTTAAGGGTAGCAGGTGTTTTGGTCATTATCTTCTTTACCTTGTATGACAGGTATGTCCGTATGAAAATAGCAATACAGCTAAAATTGGAACAAAGTGACCTTTTGAGGTTGATTTGATAAAATTGTTGACTGAATCTGTGAAAAGTTTTCCTTTCTGAAAGCAAGTATGAGACAGCAGTTTATGTATCGCATTACCTACGCTCCGTCTTAAGCTCCAGATAGCTTTGTGTATATAAAAGAATGAATGAAAGATCTTTATTTGCACGTTCTTGCCCATGTGGGCTAAATGCAGTAGTTTCACATGAAATGTTTGCGTACAGAATCATTACTTGTAGCGTTCCTGAATAATCGGAGGAACAAAACAACTAAAAGCCACACTACATCTATCGTTTACAAAACAGTCGAACATATAAGGATAAGCCATCATTAAATCTATCGTTAAAATGTCTCTTTCTTCTTGAAACAGGTGTGTACGAACTCACAGAGTTTTTGTTGTACAATATAACCAATGAGTTGCAGGTACAAAGCTTAAACATGAATGAAGACTTTTATTGTACATTTTTGCCACACTGGGCTAAATACAGGTCACATGTTAACAATCATATACATAAACATGTATATATAAACACCTAATATACACTTTCGACTTCCTCTTGCTTCTTAAAAATAGTAGAAATGTAGGAGGCTGTATGATTAATAAGAATTGGCTTGTCGAAGGCTATAAGGAAAATAAATTTCTCTTTACTATTCAAGTATCTTAAGTGGGAGAATCTACTCAACACAGATTCGAAAAGAATGCATCTTGGTATCGCAAACCGAGAGACCTCGATGGAAAGGTACGACCCGGTCAACCTTCAACTTAAACCAGATGTGTGTGTACAACTCCAAATTTGGCACTGTGGCGACAGATTTAGTAGGTGCACCGCTCGTGTGTTCCCTCAGGAATGTTGTGTGACACATGAATTAACCAGAGCCCCTTCCACATCTTCAAGGCCATCAGTAATCCCAGGGCGGCTGTAGCGAAAGCAAAGTGGTCCGTATCCTGCACACGATCTAAATTAAACCTGACGATGACGAATCACACGGGTAAGGGGGGATAGTGTAGAAGCTATCCATCCTAACATACACAGAGGCAAGGTTATCTTGAGTATATGGTTGAATGGGGTGGTGGTTTGGTTGAAGACATTCTGTCGCCGTGGGAGGCCACATTAGTGTGACCCTAAATCGTCTAAACTACGAAACCCTTTGTCACGAAAAACGGCGTTTCTATCCTTCTAAATCCCTTACATACGTTAATAATCATTATGTGTAGAATCTGGGCGTCCACTTCAAATATTTGAAAATTCTCAGCTGTGTGTATCTTACAATTAGCTGTTTTGCGTGAATTTTTACTTTCTTCGCGTTTCGTATGAAAAGTTAAGTGTCAATGCATAAAAATTGCGACGATGCGAATTAACATGAAAGACAATAAACATGTGCATATCAACATAAACCATTGTCAACGTATAGCTTTAGTCCATGCAATACTTGGCTGATTTATAGGTGATTCGGTCGGTATTAGTATTAATTCTCCTCTGGAGAGTATATTTGTATGGGTTGATATATGAGCCAGTAAATCATATTGGAAGTATTGAATAGGGGGAACCGACCTAAGATTACAATGTAAAATAGTAAGTTCCAAACGCAAAGAAAAGAAGTCGATATCCTTCTTTTAGAACCGAAGAACCTTAAAATAGACTTGCAATAATATGTACTTTGTAGGAATCTCTAGCGTCCTTTTGTGTACGCCGATGATTTAGAGTGGGATTTTGTAGGCATTCGTGAGAAAGCAAACACTGGGTGAGGGAAAGTATTCCAAAGGAAACACAGGTTTGCGCTGGGTTTCTCGGAAACCCACCCTGGTAATTGAAGTTGGAATCTTCGAAATGTGCGGATGGGGTTTTGGGAAGAAGTTAAACAGTGTTCAATCGGTAAAATAAACTAGGTCTAAAACCGATATATTTTAACCACGTATGTTTTATTGACTTTGTTCATCGTTTTATGACGGTTGGAACTACTCTATCAACTGCCCATGTCTTTCGTTATAGATTGTGTTCGTAGGTACGAGTTTCAAAAGCGAGGTAGCCCTCATCCTCATTGTCTATCATCGTTATACACGTATTGACTGAAAGAACCTAGTAGTTAAAACAGTTTATCAGAGATTTGAACTTCTTAAAAGTCTATATACCTGTACCTGCCATAACGTTGGCTGTTTTTAGTTACGTTAGCCTTTTTCACGAAGGCATTCGATGTATTTCAAGTTAACCACGTTTTTGTTGTTGTTGATTATGTTCGTAGGTACGAGTTTCAAAAGCGCGGTAGCCCTCATCTTCATTGTCTATCATCGTTATACACGTATTTGACTGCACCAACCTGGTTTTAACAGTTTATTAGAGATTTGAACTTCTTAAAAGTCTCTATACCTGTACCTGCCTCAATATTGGCTGTTTTTGATTCGGTTAGTCTTTTTCACGAAGGCATTTTATGTATTTAACTACGTCTTTTGTAATAGATTGTGTTCGTAGGTACGAGTTTCAAAAGCGAGGTAGCCCGCATCCTCATTGTCTATCGTTATACACGTATTGACTGAACCAACCTGGTATAAGCAGTATATCAGAGAATAGAAATTCTTGAAACATAAGTACCTATATACATTTACCTGCCACAACTTTGGTTGTTTTTAGTTCGGTTAGCTTTTTTCACGAAGTTATTCAATGCTTTTTAACCACGTCTTTTGTTACATCGTTATACATGTATTGACTGAACCAACCTGGTATAAACAGTTTGTCAGAGATTTGAACTTCTTAGAAGTCTCTATACCTGTAACTGGCACAACGTTGGCTGTTTTTATTTCGGTTAGCCTTTTTCACGAAGGCATTTTATGTATTTTAACTACGTCTTTTGTTATTAATATATTAATTATTGTAATGGTACGAGTTTCAAAAGCGAGGTAGCCCTCATCCTCATTGTCTATCGTTATACACGTATTGACTGAACCAACCTGGTATAAACAGTATATCAGAGATTCGAACTTTTTGAAATCTAATTTCTTATTGGCTATTTCTAGTTCGGTTGCCCTTTTTCACGACGGTTGGGACTACTCTGTCAACTGCTTCTGTGTCACGGGCCCCGTTTGACACCGCTCACTTTCCAGTACTGCCGTTTATTTGTAGATCGCTCTCAAAGTTTATATCGAGGAACTTGACCTTAACTTCACCAAAGAAAGAACAGCCTAGGTACACAAACAAAGGCGTTATGTCAGCTATATTTGCTGTCTATGACCGCATATATACTACGGATGTTATAGCTACGTATTAGAGCTTTACAACATTCTGGTGTTGTCGATCGCTACCCTTTGATACAATTCCTTTCATATTTCCTGGCTACGTTTCTATTTTTCTCTCGTCTTTCCCGTCTTTCAGTGAAGAAGAGAAAAAGCAGTACTCAGTAATGGTACTTCCCGATAAAAGACACTTGAAGCAATGTAGCTGCTCATTCTGCGCTCCATTCTAATATATACCTAACGGCCATTAGTAGCCTTTATTAAAATGAATAGGACTTTTATGGATACTTTATTTCAGGTCTCAGCTTTTAGAACTTAGTGCGTAGTGATAGTTTGATGGTAAATCTTTAACTCCAATGTGAAGTAAAGTAAACTACAGGTCTTCCATTGTAAAAAGTCTTCGGATAGCGCTGCACATTTCGCAAAGTCTTCATTTTGATAGCAACGCAATAGACCTTTTATGTATACTTTATTTCAGGTCTGATCTTTTAGAACTTCGTGCGTAGTGATGCTTTGATGGTGAATCTTTAACTCTAATGTGAATTACATGTAGACTGCCTGTATTCCATTTTAAAACGCCTGCACATTTTGCAAAGTCTTACAACTCTTCATTTTGATAGCAACGCAATACAACTTTTATGGATATTTTATTTTAGGTCTGAGCTTTTAGAACTTCGTGCGTAGTAATAATTTGATGGTGAACCTTTAACTCTAATGTGAATTACATGTAAACTGCAAGTATTCCATTTTAGAAGCCCTTCACATTTGGTAAAGTCTTACAACTCTTTCTTTTGATAGCAACATAAACGTACCTAAAACCATGTACCATCGAATACTTTAAAAACACTATTTCTCGCCGTAATGGATTTCCAAGGGCATTCTTTCTCTTACCCTCGTTGTTGCTTCTATTTAAGCGGTCAGTGAACTTTCTCATTACTCGAGAGCAGTCCGTCTTGGAAGCGCTCTAGTGATCCAATCACCTGTCGTGCAAACCGATTGGAAGAGGAAATAAAGGCGGTGCACGCAAGGCAGTTATTGGATTAGCCATCCGATATTAGTGGCACTGTTTCTTGCTGGGGGTGTAAGTGGATTAGGTCGGCTGAATGATCTCTCAGGGTACCAGGCATGGTCCCCCAGGCTATTGGTCTTATTTTTGGATATTCCCTCTTCTGTGGCTTTTGCTAGTCTATGTTGGGCTTTGGGGTTTGCTACTGGTCCTGTGGTTGAAGTTCTTGGCTCAGAATCGGAAGGTTCCGGGTTCGAATCCCAAGCAGACCCCATATTGTTGTGTCCTTGGGAAAGGCACTTTCCTCACCTGACTCAGGTGTAAATGAGTACCTAATTTCGGTTGGGGACGTCCTCTTGGGTCGGACGTGAAGCTGGAGGTCCCGTGTTTAAGGAAAACTACATCTGGAGTTCCTAACACATCCCGCCACGCTTGTCGAAATGAGCAGGAATTCTTCCCTGTGTGAGTGGTTTAAAGCCTACAGTCTTATATTTGAGGCAAATGGGCCCTGAACACGTCTCAAACACTGCTGACATACTCCCAACCACCAGCCAACCAGTCCGCAACCATGGTCCAACCTCTCGTCCACTCCCAAATGTTTTCAACATTTTGAAGAGCCGAACAGTAGCCGACCTTGCCGAACACCAGCCAACCACAGCCGACCTTGCTCCCGACTTATACTCCTAACCATGGTTAGGGGGAGTTCGGCAGTGTTCGGTAGACTATATTCGGCTATTTATGTGTGACAGGGGTTTTACACCACGCAGACGTGCGAGGTAATAAAATTTGTGTAATCACAAAAGGCCACTGAGGTCATTAGTTTTTCAGAAAAGAGTTCCAGAACAGGGGATTGGCCCACCTTCACTCACCAGGTAATTCAAACCAGAGCTCATTTGATGTGTTAAAAATAGACTCCATGGCTCCAGGGATTTCCACACCATCGACCTACTAGGTAATTTCCCCCTGGATATTATCGTGCACATTTGCATCCTGCCTTAGGCTGTAAATTATCCCCTACTTAGTCCGTTTCCACGATACTATCGGAGATATAATCCAAGCTCGTTTGTACTCTTTGTAACCGTAATGGGCTAGGATGTAGAACTGGGAAAACAAAGTAGCTACTATTGATTAACATTCCTTCGTATACTTGTTCAAGCAGTTGTCAAAGTTTTGTTACATAACCAAGAAGGTTATGTTTTCGCAAGGACGTGTGTTTGAACGTCCTTGGTTTTCGGTAGCTTGCGTGTGTGTGTGTGTGTGTGCGTGTGCGTGTGTGAACACGACAACTCGAGTAGGCTTAGATGGATTGTCTTGATATTTGGTAGGTGGGTAGGTCTTGGTGAGACCTCAAAAGGATTAGATTGTGGACCTCCTGGCGGCTTGCTATGTACTGTAATATCGTTAGAAAGTTAACTGTATAGTAGATTCCTTTGCACACGTAAGTCAGTTGTTGTTGCTGTTTTCCGAGTATATATGTCAACCTATCTATCGTCATGGTAACTGGTTAAGTAGCCAGTCTTGCCCATTGTCTACATTTCACAGAAGTTTGTGAAAATTCCTAAAATGGCATAATAGTCACATGTTTTGTTTGCCCCAGATACGTGGCATTAGAGGCATTACCGTTTTAGGTACTTAGCATAATCCTGTTGCTATATATGGAAGCTTCATGGATAATTTCGGTCACAATACAGTGAATGTATTGTTTGGACCCTTAATTCCAACCTGATCCCACGTATAATGGTGTTACGGGAGGTTGCCACTGAAAAAATCTCATACATGTAGCTATACATTTGGTCGATTTCCAGAATTCGCAAATACGTGGGCCTGGCATTCATGTATTGAGAAGACTGAAGTGTTACAACAATGCTTAATCCTAATCCACTATAGCCAGGCGACGCTGACCAATGAAAATACCCCATCGTCTAAAGTAATTACCAATCTTGTGGCGCCATCAGTTAACCACCCGTGCTTATTAGCAGTCGCCGTTATGCACTAGCTGGTACCGAATAATGACCCTCGTTTTTTTTACGTAAAAGTGCACTAAAGCAGTCCCAATACATGTCAAACCTCATAGACCTGTAATTGTTATTAAGCTTGCAATACGTAAAACAGTTATTACAAATGTGTCTTAGATAGTTCGGTTGCGTCAGTGTCGCCTACCCACGTAATACAGGGGCAATGACTTTCGTATACGTCAATCTTGTGTTTTCAGTAGCCAAGAGCTTTGTTTGTAGTTCTGTATCCCTTGTTTGTCAAAGCCGAAACCCTTGACTGTCTCAGCCTCTTAGTCAGTCAGTAAATATTTGTGCTCAGGCTATACTCAGAAACATGTTAGTATTGATTTTTAAAAGGCTTTTGACGTCGTTGTCCTTGTCAGAGCAACAAGTGAGAATATATAAACCCTCTTGGAAAAAGTGGTTGTAAAACTAGAAGTGGATTTTCCCAAAGCCCTAGGCCTCTTTAAAGTCAGAGTCACGCAGCTCAGCATTGACGTCAACAATATATGATAGTGTCTTTTTTAAAATTAAGACAGAAGAGTTGTGATGTCTTTTACGACTGTTTTTGTGCCAACCGTAACGTCACTGTAATACGTTAAGACCTGTACCCACCCACTGAATCATCTCTGTTCTAAAAGCCAGCCGGCAACTGTCGATTGCCACGTATGTATCTACGCTTTGCAGCCGCTATTATGTACTCTTTTCAACGACCTCGTTGATCGACCTCCTCACCTTTTCTAAATGAATACTCTTACAGAGCATAAGCTGGACCTGCGGGTATCACGGGTCACTGCCCCGTAGTTACAAACTGCCTCTAGCAGTAAAGCCCCTGTCACACATAGCCGAATGTGGCCTCCAGAACACTAGCCGAACTTCCCCCAACCATGGTTAGGTCGGGAGCAAGGTTGGCTGGTGTTCAGCGAGATCGGCTACTGATCGGCTGCGCCAAGTTCAAAATGTTTTAAACATTCGGGTGTGGACTGGAGGTTCAGCCATAGTTGGCGGGTGGTTGGCTAGTGTTCGGGAGTAGGTCGGGGCATGATTTACAGTCAGACTTGACTCAAAACTAACCTCAAATTTGATTCTATTCGTATTAAACGTGCAATAAAGGTCTTTCATTCATTAAAAGGTAGGCGAGACCTAAATCTGGTCAAACTGCTCCCGATCTTCAGCCAACCTTAGTTGGCTGGTGTTCGGGGGAAAGTTCTGAATGTGTGACAGGGGCTTAAACATCGCACCATATGAAACACTTTTAATTTCACAGCAAGTTTGTAACGGGAAATCTTGCTCATTATTTGTAAGGATGGCATCTGTTACCTGTTATTATTACTACGTAACTGTTACTCAAACTTTTATGTATTTTCTTGAACCTCTACTCTTGCTACACTTCCTGCTCTTTCAACTCAGATCCAGAAGAAAGATTTGCGTTCTACAGGTCGGAGACACTCCTACAAACTTGTTTTCCATCCATTGTTCCTATTTCTATACCTGTTTTAACAACACACATCTCTCTTCACTGAGCTCTCTATTGTCACACGCAGGAATCCAGCTACGTATGTAATCTATGCAACAGTTTCAATGGTCTATAGCCGTGCCAAAGTAACACAAACGCACCATATATAATGTATACCCCTCTGTGTGCTGTGCCACACGTACTAAGTTCTATTCATATGGTTCGTCAATGGTGTGCTTTTAGTGTAGATTTTCCACAGTGGCCAATCGTGCCGATGTTTTTCTCCCATTTGGAAATTTTGATTGGTGTTTGTGGGCACACATTCAGAACCTTCCCCCGAATACAACCCGACCAAGGTTGGCTGAAGTTTGGGAGCAATCTGACCAGATTTAGGCCATGTGTATCTTTCTACACGAATTGAATAGAATTTTTGTTAAATTTGAGTCAAATTTCACCGCCAACCACGCCCCGACCTAATCCCCAACACCAACCAACCACCAGCCAACCATGCCCGAACCTCCCGTCCAAACCCGAATGTTTTAAACATTTTGAAACATTCGGCAGGCACAGCCGACTTTGTCGAACACCAGCCGACCCAGCCGACCTTGCTCCCGACCTACTCCTAACCATGATTGGGGGGAGTTCGGCTAGTGTTCGGGAGGCCATATTCGGCTATGTGTGACAGGGATTTTCATGTGTTGCAGTGCCAGAAATGGCATGAACTGTATCCATAATAGATTGACAATGTGTACATCACAGTGAATTGTGTACTTAACCTTGGTTTGTTGAAAACCCTATGTCACATTTGTTCTTTGAAATAGATGTAACAGTGTTGGCATAACATTGCTGTGCTTGTTTTTGTAGAATTAGCAAGGGAGGATAAATCCGGAACTAACCGACTTGAATTAGTTCAGGTAGACATTTTGGGGTATTTGAACTGCCCCCAAAACTTTGTTTTGTTGTTAGCAGTATCAGACGATACTTTCACAAATCTAACAAACTTTAAAGATACCTAAAGCGATTTCCGGTCATTAAAACAGGATTTTCAAAGTAAATTTTCTGGTCATCTTTTAAATGTTTCAGTTGAATCAATTATCACATAGCATACTGATATCTGTGAGGCAAAAAATGTGATGTCGCTGACGGAAGACGGTTGCTTGTTTCGTATCGTAGGCTGGTTCTGGCTATTAATTGGTGGTACCAAAAAATACAAGAACTCCTTACGTAGCTTGTTTTTGAGGACGGCAACTCTACAGATGGTGTTTTACGGATGGTAACTACAGATGGTGTTTTACACATGGTAACTACAGATGGTGTTTTAGGGATAGTAACTCTACTGATGGTGTTTTACGGATCGTAACTCTACAGATGGTGTTTTACGGATGGTAACTCTACATATGGTGCTTACTGATGGTAACTCTACAGATTGCGTTTACGGATGGCAACGTACTCTACAGATTGCGTTTACGGATGGTAACGCTACAGATTGTGTTTTACGGGTATTAACTCTGCTGATTATGGCTGGTAAACATACATATGGTGTTTTGTCGATGGCAACTCTACACTCTACAAATGGTGTTCTGTTGATGGCACCAATTCATTACATGTCACTTTGCCTGTTCAAATGGCTCTTTTGACACAGTTACAAGCTCAGCAGTCACATTTTCCTCCGGGCGACAACACCACATGCATAAGTCACATCTACAGCAACCTATCTACATATGTCCCATAGGAATATATATTGCTAGCCCCTAGGGTTCCATAGCTGAATTCAATTGGGACTACTATGTTGCTCCGTAACCGTTGTAGCACGGTGCACCTGGCTACAAGGCCAATAGATCAACATAGGGTTTAACTGTATGAATAACGTATGTGCATATGGTGAACTAGGAGTATTTGCTTTTCTAAATCCTTGAAACAATGAACCAGTTCTTGTATAAGATTAGATACAAAGTGGTTTAGGTTTTATGACCCAAAGAGCTGTTTATTTTACTTTATTGCACCAAGGCAGTGCCTGAACAAATACTAATAAAAAAGCTTAGGCGTTGCATTTATAAAAAGAAACATAAAAGGTTTTTACTTGTACTCTCGCCAGAGAACGTAAACAACTTCTAGCATACTGTTAACATGACATGAAGAACAATTCTTTGGATACTGTAAATATTGAAATGTTTCAACCTTGAACTTCAAACACTCTTCTGCCAACAATTAAGTCCCGCGAAAATAAATAGATTTACAATATTTGGTCATTCTTGAGAAAGACGAATAAAGTTGAAACCTGTCGAATTCCGACTCAGCGCTGTCATTTTCCCAAAACTACAAATAATAGATTTACAGTATTGATTCAGAGCTGTCTGTTGCTACCATAGCTCGTGACCTTTTAGACTGGAACGAATAAGATTTTTGACAAACAATTCGAGAAGAGGCAAAGTACAATAATGACCTTTTCTGGGTGTTAAAGTATGGAATCAATTATGGCGTTTCCAATACTATGGATCTCGTCTGACCGTATCTATATTTAGTTTCATCTCATACTGCCGATTCTTTAGAAAATTAGATTAGTGTCATACGTTGCATTATACGTTGTACAGTTGTTTAGCAATGGATGAATTATCATAAACGATCCATGTAAGACAAAAAAGGGAAAGGTAGTCCCCTAGACTTTTTGAGGCCGTAGGGCCAGTTGATTGTTAATCTACAGTGTCTAAGACACGGTATTGGAAGGCGGCGCCCATCCCTCTCCTTCCACCACCTTTTACCTCCCCAACCAAAGTCAGGTACCCATTTTACACCTGGGTGGAGGGAGAAAAGTCATGTAAAGTGCCTTTCCCAAGGACACAACGTCTAGCCAGAAATGCAAGGAATCGAACCCATGACCTCTCGATCTTGTGTCCGCTAGCCTAGCCACTCTGCCATTCGACGCCACAAAACATGTAAGACATACCAGAACAAAGTTATGACATCAGTCCATAAGAAAACGTCTTGACGTTTTGGGCTATCGCAGTACAAGGAAATGTACACATCGTTCAAAAGCATTTTCCTAGTTGAAAAGATTCTTGAAAACTCAGCATTTGACGAAATATTTTGTTTGTCTTGTCACAAGCGAAGTGAGGCTAAGGTTATTCATCCTGAAAACTCTCAGTACCCAGACGCTGTAGCTTTTGGTAGACTTTATTTATTTACGTTGCTACAACAAAAGGAGACCATCTCAAAGAGTGCACTGTTCATCTTTTGTAACAAATTTAAAGCCTTTCAATTTACACCTGATAAAAAGGTGTTACGCCCAAACACAACGTTGGTCCTTTCACATGTTATTGGTACAATAACTGGAATGCTTTCTAACTAAAACGGTTATAAAATACAGCGTAGCATAGAATCTCCTGCCACGAACTAATAAAAAAGTTCATATTTACGACTTGTTTTGTCGCGGAAAACTTTTCAACCCTACACCTAGCTTTGTAGTCCTCATTCCTCTACCATACCTTGTGACAATGCGTTACATTTTATGGGGGAGGGGGGGGTGAAAGGAAGGGTATGGACAGACGGGCTATTTTTAGACCTTAGAACAAACGTAAACACGCGTTTCTTTGGCACCTGCTGAAACCGAACACCTGGGAGATGTGTATCTGTCCTTTGTTGAACTGACCCGGTATGTCAGACCTCCAGTGTCCATGTTTACGGGGCGTGATCGGATTGTAAAGTTCCCATTGCTAGGAGGACCACATCCATATCAACCTATCTTTTTAATTTTCACCGTCTTCACAAAGAAGGTTCTGTTTTCGGTAGCGTATTTATGTATGTATGTGTATGTGGTTTAGCACACTAACCCAAGAAGCTTTAGACGGTTTGTTATTAAACTTGGTATGTGGTTAGGTCTTGATCTATCAAAGAAACGATTAGATTTTTGTATTGCGGTTTTGATATCTCGTGTTCTGGAAATTCATTTTACACCTATTTCCTCAACCAACTCACATAAAAATTAGTTCATAGCTTCAGTGAGGGACGTCCTCTTGGATTTAGCTGGCACCGTGTTTAAGGAGGGCCACTTTAGACAACCCACCACACTTATTGAAAAGAGTAGAGGTCCATCCCAGTGTGAGTGGTTCAAACCTTGCAGTCCGATCTCCGTGTTGACATCTTGAAAAGGTGTTAGTCACCTGTTTTGTCAATCCTTCCACAAATGTGGTTTATCTCAATAAATAAATACTGGTCTTTTAGAGGGTGCGGTTAGATCCTTATTTTCCGGTTTTCCAGTTGACGTACCTTCGTCTCAAACCAACCTTAAAATTGTGTTTAAAGTTGCCGTATACTTCTTTACCTTTACGCATCATTTTACTCAGATACGTGTGCGTAAAGATGATCATAAGGTATACTAGTTTTCTGATTTAATTACAGAGTCCTGCATGGATAAAGCCAAAAAAGGCCTTTCAAGCGACATGAAATATTCATGAAAACAGTTACTCAAATAAACAACTGGATAGATTTGAAAACTGACAGACGTTTCAAGTGGCATTCACTACTTGTCGTCAGTGACTGTCTAAAAGTACTGTCAAAAAGTCGTCACTAACGAAATGTAGTGGATGCTACTTGAAACGTCTGACAGTTTTCAAATCTATCCAATTCCTTCAGTAACTGTTTTCTTGTGTATCTCATTACCTGGATGTCTAACCTTCATCGAAGACATGAAATATTACCCTATATTGTGCACAGAGACGTAAGTAAGCCTTGGGTTTCATCTTCGCAACCGGTTGCCTATTCCCTGGTCTTACCAACTCATTTACTAATGCATTGCTTCGGGGAAATCAACCGGTGTTCCAATCACTTAGAACTCCCAAAGGGATGGAAGCGTGAGCCTCCGGCGAAATGACACAATAATGGGTCGGGATCAGCGCCCGTGCAGAGAAGGCGCGGTGATACAGTTGGATTTACGACCTATTTACAATACTTTTCTAACCTACTAGTTGCTACATAATAGATTTGGCTCAGAGAGAGAAAATGGCCTGAAAGGTGACGGTTTGTACGGCGACACGTTTGGGTTTACGACGTATTTACGATACATTTCTACCCTACCAGTTGCTACATAATATTTTTGGCTCAGAGAAAAAAATGGCCTGAAAGGTAACGTAGGTTCAAAGAATGGTTCGCACGGTGACACAGTTGGATTTAAGTCGTATTTACGATACATTTCTACCCTACCAGTTGCTACATAATATATTTGGCTCAGAGAGAAAATTGGCCTGAAAGGTAACGTAGGTTCGAAAGGAATTCTTTGCAAAAAGATCTGTCATTTGTCCATGCTTGAGATCAATTCAAAAGATTTTGATTTTTTAAAGCATCTTGAGGGTTTTCAATCATCTCAAAATTTATTCAAAACGTCTTAAGATTTTTGCAACCAATTTCACGAATTTTCAACTGCATCAGTCGAAAATGCGCTGCTCAGTCGACAATTAATCTGAGCTGTGTTAGAAATGGATTCAATATCAATGTGATTTCCTTAGATAATCCTCTATCAGCTAACCAAGGCGAGACGTAATGCAAAGCAAAACTTCAAATTGCTATATGTGATGCGTATTGGCCCTTTCTGACCTTGGTAACAGCTTGAATCGACTGGGGGTCACCTTTGCTATATCACAGGATCTGCTGAACGATACCTTAAGGCGCTGCTTTGCAATTCCAAAACGTGTTGCTAAGGTGGATCATTACTTTGTTAGAGGGAATCGCCAACGGGGGTACATGTAAGGTGGCCTATCGATTGTCAAGTGACCTTGGTGTTAGAAGGTGATTTTTCACGCTGAACATTTGAAAGCTTGTTCAGTCTGACGAGGACCTGTGGAATAAGTATGTGACAACCGGTTTGATTGATATTCACGAGGTAAAACGTTTGATGGATAACTAGAGGTCAAAGATCTCAAACTTTCGTCGTTTGTTATTGCACATCTAACTGCAGGAGTTGTTTAAAGCTCTCTAGTGATTATGCCCCAACTGTACTTGCTGGCAACGAGTTTCACTCTACGATAGTTATAGGAAAAAACGAGTTTTTGAACACCTCAATTCTTGGTTGATAACTCCGGTATTTGAAGGCATGATTATTTCTTGTTCTTTTCTGAGCTAGCGCTGGTTCAGATACCTAGTAGTTTGAACGTCCACCCGTTTATTAGTCATTTTGTACATCCTGCATAGTGTTGATATTTTTGGCCTGTCTTCCAGTGACGCCCACTGTAGGTTTCTTTTCATTTCTGTGACACTAGCACCTCTTTCATAGTTGCTCGTACAGAAAAATTGCAGGTTGGTTCTGTACCATTTCCAGTTTGTCTTTCATTGTATATGGATCCCATACTGCCTTGGCATATTCTAGGTTTGATCTTACAAGCGACGTGTATGCCAGTGATTTTACCCATGTTGGGCATGCCCACAGACTGCTGATACACAGATGTTCGTCCTAGTCCTACGAATCCCCATTATCCCATTGATGGGCCCAATGGGACAGATAATCCATACAGCCATTTTTCATCAGCTAACGTGTCCTTGGCACCGCGAACTGTGACCTATACTGGAATCTTAGTTCAACGCCCTGAGGACCGAGGTTAGCTGTATCTACGCAGTATTATGTCAATAGTTATAAATCACCGGTGTACCAACGACCGAAGGCCTTTTACTGGGGCACCTCTGTTAATGCGCCTTGCCAATTAAGATCAGAAGCGTCGAAGATTGGCAAGGTGACATGAGGCGAATAAAGACGACATTCTAGATACCCGTGTGCAAACAAAGTACATACTGCATAGAGTCATTGAATTTATACCAGGAACGACTGGTATTAAAGGCATCAAATGCAACTTCAGGGCGTTAACACAAAAATATTCTGGATGAGGAAATCTGTCCGATATTGACATTTACTGCCATTACTTAGCACATTTTTGCCATCATTTAATATTTGAAGCGTTTGAAATAGCCTTTGTACATAAGGGGTCTCTTTTTTGGTACTACCAACAAAAAAATGAGCTAGAACCAGCCTAGGATATGAAACAAGCAACCGTTTTTCGTTAGCGACATCGCATTTTTGTCTCACAGATATCAGTATACTATGGGATAGGGTTGATTTAACTTACTACATTCTAAAAAATTGACTTAACAGTCCAGTTTTGTCACCCTAAAATTGTATTGCATGCCTTTAATAGCATAGTCTCTTTACAAATGAGAGAAAAAAGAATAGTTTGCAAATACATGTATACAAGATAGTGAGAAAACTATAATTCTTAAAATTTAGATTCTTCTCACTTATTATTAATGGAGATGTAAGACCACAGTGTAGGTTTTATGACCGAAGAGTGGTCTAATAGGAACTGTAAATTTGTTCGGATTCTCCAAGTGTATGAAACATAGTTTGCATGTAAACTGCCAATGAAATACGCCTCTCTCTGTCGTAAAATCTACTACAAAGGTTGTTTTCTTATTGCTTTCTTTGGTTATCTATCAAAAGTTTCTTACATTAGCAAATTACAAACAAAACACAACACTGCCATGAATTCTTATTCCAAATTGGCCGATTATAATTTATATGCTATAAAGTAGTTATAACGAGCCATATCCCGTCTAAATTGATGTTTTAATATCAGCTTTTTTCACAACTTTGCCCTTTGGATCGCTTGTAGTTCTGCCAAATCCAATAGTAGGGAACCAACGCTGCCCTTTTCGGTGACACTAAAGCCATTTGTCTAAATTATCAGACCATTTTCCGCCGACGATGATTTGTACCTCCAACTAATAGGTCATAAAATTGAGTTGTCAACTGAAATCAATTCGGCAGTTTTACTACAAATATTTTCGTCTTCACATATTTGATTTTATAAACTCATAACAATGCAATGGAATATAGATCATTATGGAATGCTACAATATCGTAACACTACAGATGTTACAGTCAATATATTAAAAAGGATAGAACGGTATCTATTGCCATTTTGATATAAGAGATGTGCAGGAAGATTCAGCTAGACAGCTTTATCTGTATAGAATATCAGTAAGATAAACAAGAGCTTTGCAAAAATGCCTTTCCAAGGCATGTCATATTTCTTACGGGTACGCTGACAGAAAGTTAGGTCAAAGGTCCCTGAAAAGGTTATCTTTTTTCCTGTGTTCACTTTCCTGCTATAGGCATATCTGTTGCCTTATGGGAGCCAGTGGGAAAAGATATAGATACCTTGTTTTTTTTGGTCTGACTGCCCTTCAAAGATATTCAAGGAGCCAGACACCAAGGCACGTCATATTTCTTAAGGGTACGCTGACAGGAAGTTAGGTCAAAGGTCACAGCAAAGGTTATTACATTTCCTGGGATAAGGCATAGATACGTTGTTTCTGTGGTCTGACTACCCTCCAACGATATCCATCTTCTGGTCCTGTGTTGACTTGTAAATGGGCGAGACAGACACCAAGGCACGTCATATTTCTTACGGGTTACTTTTCCAACCCGAGTCGACTCATTAGCGAGTCCCAGTAGCTCTCCAGGGACAATTTCCGCCCATTGGAACCCTTCCAAACTCTCGGGAAGGTCGAACCTTGTAGGCGTGATTGACAACTTACTGAATCTGTGTGGAGACGGTTTTAGTCACCGGTGACGGCGTTTCCTGAGTATACGGCTTACTGCCTTCCGGAAAGGTTCAAAAAGTCATCAAGAAAAAGTTTCCAGCGTTGCTTTTAAAAATTCATTTATTCCGAATCCGGAAAGGTTTTTTTTAACTTATCAAGAAAAGGTTTGGAGTGTTGCTTTTGAAAATTCATTTATTCCGAATCCGGAAAACTTTTTAAAAAAGTTATCAAGAAGAGTTTGCGGCGTTGCTTTTTGAAAATTCATTTATTCCGAATCACATTCTGAAAGCGTTCTTTGTCGGTGGCTCGCATGATCTTTGATAGAAGCTTCGATAGTTGAAGTGACATGTCAGTTTATATTTATAGCTTGTGGCGTGGTATTGCTAATCTCCGAGCAAATCTTTTGGTGGCTGCAAGACAGTATCAAATTGGTAAGACAGTATCAAATTGGAAAGACAGTATCCAATTGGTAAAAGAGTATCAAATTGGCAAGACATCAAATTGGCAAGACAGTATTCATTTGCCAGCCGACGTTTGTGGTGGCATAAAAAAAAGATACCGGTACAAAAATAAAGCCCGCTATAAATGCCTAAAAACTCGTCAAAAATAAGCCTAACCCTAAATCTCTGTTTGGAGAGTAGTTATTGCAAAAACATCTCATTACGGTAGCTGTCTCCTAGTGATTAGTTGCTCTGGCCTTCAACTTTCATGCTTTTAAGTATACCGTTTACCAGGGATATATTTAGTACTGACTACTGTTATATTGAATATCGCGTCGTTACATGTGGCTAATGGTAACATTCATATGACATATACGCATACCTATTACAGCAATATCCCAGGTAGCACGATTTGAAGGTTACTTCCTTTAGAAGTAAGAAATGTATTTGATTGGACCTTCTTGTACTTTCACGCGCACATACCTTCAGTCAAGAAAATCATGGCACAATTTTGTTTTGGGGCTGACGGTTTTCCGTCAGCGACATCGCACAAATATCAGTATGCTATGGGATAGCGCTGATTCAACTTACTACATTAAAAGAATGACCAGAAAATTGACTTAGAAAATCCAGTTTTGCCGTCCTTGAAATTGCATTGGATACTTTTAACGGACGGAAATTGATGCCCGCGAATGTCGTCCGAGTAATTTAGTCAGCGTGACCTAATGTCTAGAAGTGGTTACCCTAATGGTCTCTTCGGGGATTAACAATTCATCAATTAGGCCTCCCCTTGAACTTGTTAGGTAGGTAACACCTTAGAGTTAGGATCGATTAGTGCGGTCGATAATGTACCCCATTTAGAAAGGACGCAGCTGCAATCACAGGTAGACTAAAACGTTCCGGCCAACCCCATTAGTTAGCTAGTCCATAGCGAAGAACTTGCAGTACTGATCATTCCACGAAGGGTTGGATTTATCCACGGAAGTAAATGCCAGTAAATTTGGGTAATGTTTACTTAACAGTACCGGGCTTGCCGATAATTTTTCCCATTTAGAAAGGACGCAGCTGCAATCACAGGTAGACTAAAACCTTCCGACCAACCCCATTAGTTAGCTACTCCATGGCGTAGAACTTGTAGTATACGTACTAATGATGTGATTTTCTGTTGTACGGGTGAATGTCAAGTTGCTTGCACGTGTGATCTTAGCTACCAAAGACAGTTTCAATTTCAATATTCTAAAAACTTTTTCAATTAATCTTTAGGTACATAAAAGTAGTGTAATGTAATGAAATTTCTACAATGTAGTAGCGTGCGTATTCTAGTGCTTAGCGACCGTGCCTCTGGACTAATAGGTTGGGAGTTCGAATCCCGGCTGTTGTCGCTCACCTGACATGCACGCTACTGTAAAGAGTCGCAGTCCTTAGGACGGGACGTTGTGGTCTACTGTTCATTGTACTTATCGAAAAGAGATAGCGGAATTTCCTTGGTACAATGAACCTGAAAATACTGTACATAGCGCCAGTTTTCTCTGTCACGACCAGTGGGAGATTAGCTCTTCCGTCAGCTAAAAACTGGATCGACATCACTTAACTTTTCCTTTCCATACATTTCATAGGAAGGCACCTAACACCGTTTCTACAGCTCTATGACTACTAGTAGTGAGGTGTGTACATGTTCAACCCCCATACTTGCCCATGTGTTGAGTTCTAAGCAGTATGGACCATTTCATTGTCAATTTACATAGTCAATGATATTGCCCGAACAAGGAAACACTTTGTTAGTGCCCCCCTCCCCCTTCATTCTTGATTAAGAACAAGGCTTGCTTTATTGATTTTGTGTAGAACAAACATTTCTATGTTGAAAGTCGGGCTGAAGGAATGTCACCGTGATGTTGAACCTGGAAGTTTGGACTTCCTCCCTGTTATCGCCATCTGGTAACGTTGAACTTGTTGTGAGTGAAACTGTCAAGTTCGGGATGTGGGGAGGGGAAAACTTGTCATGTGTAGACAAATGAAGTCAACGTTGTACCAACAAGTAGCAAGAAGCCAAAGATCTCATACCCCAAAGTTTTTGTGAATTTCTTGTTTTTTATCCGTTGTTAATTTCTTACTGATTCTGTCTATTCAGTTTTCCCCTTGCTCCCATAAAGCAATAGGCATGCATATGGCAGGAAATTGAAGACAGGAAATGAGATAGCCTTTTCTGGGACCTTTGACCTTACTTCTTCTCAGTGCCTCCACCGTGCCTAACATGTGGAAATAAATAACTACGGAAACACAAGCAAACACATAAACAGACACACAGAAAACAAAACCCTCCATACACTGAGGTAACTTTTCTATGAACAGCTCCAATCTTTGCCAAAGAAAGAACAATCCACCAGTTTTGTGACGTCATTATGCGATAGAACACGTACCACGATCTGCGAGCAATTGATCAAAGATTGCAGGAAGTCTATGGCGTCCCCGTCTCTATTAAGGGACGGCTATAACAACATACAGGTATACACATTCATCAATTTATGGGTACCCTCGTATACCAAACTTTAGATATCGTAGATCAATTGATCAAAGGTTGCAGAAAGTCTATGGCGTCCCCCGTCTCTATTACGGGACGGTTATAAGTTATATAACAAATAACTATGTTACATATAAGTATGCACATTCATCAATCTATGGATACATATACCCCCGTATACCCTTTCACCTTCTGATCTTTCATGAGACTATAATTCTACTGACTTTGTAATCCCTAATGCTTCGTGACTTGTTAACTTTCTTCTGACAAGTTTACTTTACTCTAACAAGCTCCCCTGTGAAATCATAATCTCCGACACTAGACAGTCTGGCATTTCAGTCCTCCAACTCTATGAATAATATCACCATTAAGCACAGAATAATAGCCGTGACTAGAGCCTGTAATATGCCACAGATAATTTCTGTCGCACGTTTGGACATGAACAATTCATCATCCATGGATATAACATGTTCCTTTGAATGTCAGATGAGTTGACCGTGGGAGGCATATACGTGGCAAACGGTTTGAATAAAACGACAAAAACATAAATCCAACTACATGTAAAGTAGAGTGGATTCGTTACTCAAGCTAACCGACATTTTTCACACCGCAGTGACAGGCTGAATAAAAGTTCTCAACGAGAACTATGCGGCTCCAGGTGTCTTAAAGCCCCTGTCACACATGGCCGAATATGGCCGAATATGGCCTCCCGAACACTGCCGAACTCCCCCGAGCCATGGTTAGGAGTAGGTCGGGAGCAAGGTCGGTTGTGGTCGGCTGGTGTTCGGAGAGGTCGGCTACTATGCGGTTGCGCCAGCCGAATGTTTCAAAATGTTTCAAACATTCGGAGGTTGGTCAGGAGGTTCGACCATGTAAGTAAGCAAAACACCAGCCAACCATTCGGGAGTAAGTCAGCGGAGTTCGGGGCGTTTTCGGGGTTAAATTTGACTCAAATTTACCTCAAATATGTTTTGATGGCAAGACAGTATCCATTGGCCAGATGTATGACCGTACCGCCAGACATTAGGTCTGGGCGGATCAGGACTCACTCTAGATGGCCAGTTCTAACCGTAACGCTTTTGCCGCCAGACATCTACTTGGAGATTACGCTGCACCAGGCTCAAGTTCGTTTCATTCCCTTATGGTGCGCGATGGAAAACGTGCCGGCCTAGTTCAGTCTCTCCCCATCACACGTTACAGGCCGCAGGTGTCACTTTGGCTTTAGCTCGTTCCACCTAATGAGCTTCTGCCTGTAGCCTTTATTCACTCAGTCCGAATCACTTTACCTTCGTTAGCAACATGTGGAAATAGAGGGGCACGAAGCACGGCTTTAACAACTAGGATAAGGACATAGAACACATAAAATTTTGTGCGTGTGCGCGCGTGTGTGTATATTAATAAAGTTTTATGAAGAAAATCAGAAAATCCTCCCCAGGTACGCTGACAATAAACTTGTCACACATAGCCGAAGATGGCCTTCCAAACACTGCCGAACTCCCCACAACCATGGTTAGGAGTAGGTCGGGAGCAAGGTCGGCTGTGGTTGGCTAGTGTTCGGCGAAGTCGGCTACTGTTCGGCTGTGCCAACCGAATGTTTCAAAATGTTCAAAACATTCGGGTGTAGACATGAGGTTGGCTGGTGGCTGGCCCGTGTTCGGGAGTAGGTCGGGGCGTGGCTGGCAGGAAATATGACTTAAATTTAACAGACGGCTGAATTTTGTACGACACAGGCACGACTGTCACAAGAATACTAAAACTTTGAGATTGTACGACGATCGTACGACGTATGTGACTGAGCCCTTACATATACACACGACATCGAAAACATATTCTTCTTGGCGAAAGCTCACTGCACGAAAAGTTGGATTTACTAATGGTAGTAAATACCAGTAAAGTTATGTAATGTTTAATTTATAAACAGTACTGGGCTTGACAATGGTAGTAAATAAAAGTCAAGTCCGGTAATTTCATTTACTACCATTGTTAAGTCCTAAATTACCGGACTGGACTTTTACCTACTACCATTGTCAAGTCCGGTACTGTTTACAAATTAAACATTACCCGACTTCACTGGCATTTACTACCATTGGCAAATCCAACTTTCCGTGCAGTGAAGGTTGATATATTGCAAACACTATCACATGCCATGCCTCATGAAAAACAACACCAAAGTAGGTCGCGGATGAATGAAAAATATGACTGCATCAGACACTTAACAAGCTTTCTAAACCATCTGCCGCCGGACTTACACTAAACTGGTTTGTACCGATCTGATTGAATTACCGGTACTGTCGTGTGTGTGGTGCTCCGTATAACCATATTAGGGCTTCCAGATAACTCCAAATGTAAACACTTTATGCTCGTAATTTTCCATCAAAGAGAAGAGGACAGATTGCTTAGGACTACTTATGTTTCAATGTTTACGCCGCGTGGCAGGTGGTTTTGATCATCGGTCGTCGTTCTTCTTCGTATGGAAGGCTTGTGTGGAAAAAGTATGATCTCTTCGTCCTCGACCTTGAAATAATGTATAGTCAAGGACACTGTTGCTGTGTCTTTTCCCTTCTATTTCGTAAACCACTATTGTAGTGTTCTGTTAAGCCCCTGTCACACATACAGGACCTTCCCCCGAAAACACTAGCCAAACAAGGTCGGCTGAAGTTCGGGAGCAGTCTGGCCATAATTAGCCTAGTCACGCCTACCTTTAGCTTTCGACACTTTGACAATTTGACCCCTGAACACCCTCCATAACACTGTTCCAAACTACTCCCGAATACCAGTCAACCACCAGCCAACCATGGCAGAAACCGCTTGTCCACACCCGAATGTTTGAAACATTTTGAAACATTCCGCTGGCGCAGCCGAACAGTAGCCGACCTGACCGAACACTAAGCCGACCTAGCTTCCGACCTACTCCTAACCATGGTTGGGGGGAGTTCGGCTACTAGTGTTCGGGAGGCCATATTCCGCTATGTGTGACAGGGCTTTAATATGTTTGCCATACATAATTATCAAACACAATTTGCCATTCCCATTGTCATTTCAATCATATCGTTATCGGCAATGGCTTTAAAAAGATCTCGTCTTTTCTCGCGAGACATTCGTGAAAATGAACCACTTTTTTTTCTCTCAAACTATGTCACCCAATTGAAGTTTGGTTGTTTTAAGTGAGCACATGCACCTACTCAGCTCACATTACTTCTAATCCTGACCAGTTAGCGCCGGCCCTTCTTGGAAAGCAACAGGCTCTCTTTTGGGACAGGCGGTGTGCTTAGTTCACGTCAAGAACAGGAAGTGCATTTTTTGGCGTTCTCCGTAAAATAAAATCTGCTTCAGTTCTGAAGGATATTCTTGACCACATAGGCAGCAGTTACATAGCTTAATTCATAATGCCAGCCCTGTAGGCAGTTCCATAGAAGTTATTTTAAACATAAATACAAGTTGATATAGGTAGTGCACTGTAAAAAAAATTCAAAGATGTCCATGGTCTTTCAATTTGCCTTTTTTAAAATTATCATTACACAAAGGGCAAGGACAATGTAACGTACATTCAAGTTACAACTTATATTGTTACGCCACATACACACAATACAACAATATTCAAGTGATTTGTACAGTGCGCCCCCTCCTGTTATCCAATGTTGTCATTGACAAATGACTAATTACGATACATATATCATACATATACATATCATACAGATACATTATATAATGAGTAAAAAAAGTTTTTGACTTCTATATCTATTTAACGGACATGTACATCAGTCAAATAGATCTTGAAGCGCTTAGTGCCTTCAATTTGACTTCTTTCTACTTTGCTACAATTTCCTAAACAGTACAGGTCTAAACTTCCAGACCAAAATTTGTAAAATTGGTAATAATGTTTCATGTTTTCTCTCTCTGTAGGTGCACGGTGGAAAGGACGCGCCGATCACCAAAGAAGAACAGATCCAAGTTCTGTGGGAGGAGAGAGAGAAATGTAAGAGCGACATAGAAAGCAACAGACCAACTACAGGAGGTAAGCAGTCTACAGTTTTTACTTCCGGGATAGAAATATTGTTTTGGGTGGGTTTGTCTGTTGGTTTTTAAAAGCGGTTGGACCAGAACTGCAAATGTACTCCTTAAGCGGACCAACTCCCCTGGCATGTTATTTGTCTATTTGTTGAATTTCTAGCCTCTACCAGGCTTCAAAAGTGGCTAAACCTGAATGGCAAATGTACCAATTCCCCTGGCATGTTATCTGTCTATTTGTTAAATTTCTAGCCTCTACCAGGCTTTAAAAGTGGCTGAACCTGAATGGCAAATGTACTCCTTTAGCGGACCAACTCCCCTGGCATGTTATCTGTCTATTTTACCAAATTCTACTCTTTCCAGCCGCTTCTGAAGCCTGGTAAAGGCTATGTTGCATGGTTTGTGTGCATGATATTGTCTGGACAGAGTAGGTTGACAGCACGTGGGTACGGAGGTACATGTATTGACAGGGGAAGATTGACAGAATGACAGGAGGTCATAAGGTCAGACACAGGAAATGGGGTGAACATAAAGGTTCCAGAATCTGGCTGGGATTAGCAGGAATTAGAGGTCAACATTTGAGGGGAGGATTCCAAAAGTCGAGGATTGCATGAGCCAAACATAGTTACACCACAAAAATTGTACATGCTACTTTCTCTGCTTAGCACTCAACACTAACAAAAAAGAATATGGAAGTCACACACACACACACACACACACACACACACACACACACACACACACACACACACACACACACACACACACACACACACACACACACATACACACATATACACCACTACCAATGGACTAGCCCCCTGCTGTAGTGGTTGCACTAACTGCGTGGCACTAGGGCTATAGAAAAACATAGGCACCGCATTATACACTACATGTATATGCTCTGGGGAAGGAATTTCGATTTCGGTCACGTATCTGTTATCTCCATTTCGTCAAAATCTAAAGATTGTTTGATCTGTTCTAACGGATTCTTAACGATCATTAAACCCGGTAAAAATAAACATTAAAAGACCAGGAAGGATGGTCAGTAATTTGGGTTAATTGCCTTAATGAGTGTGCAGATCTCACGAACAACCACCATAACGGTCATTTACTCTTCCCGAATGGTTGTAGTGTAAGCATGAACTGACCTGAAACTGTCACCACTGCGCCATACAAATTCATCAACAGATAGTTACTCAGTTTGCTGCTCAAATTCATTTGACATTCATCGGGTTAAAACAAAGGATACCAACGGTTTCTTCATGTATACATACAGTAATGGTTTAATATTTTACAAAGATGTAAGGATATTATGGAATTTAAAAAGATGCGCTTTTAAGATTGATTATGGTATACTGTTTTGCTGAAGGCTTGTGATACACAGTTTTATAACCGAATAGGGCCTCCCGAACGCTGCCGAACCATGGTTAGGAATAGGTCGGACGCAAGGTCGGCTACTGTTCGGCTGCGCCAGCCGAATGTTTCAAAATGTTTAAAACATTCAAATGTGGACGGGAGGTTCGGTCATGGCTGGCTGGTGGTTGGCTGGTGTTCGGGAGTAAGTCGTGTTTGGTAGTCAAATTTGACTCAAATTTGGGTAAGGGTACCATTTAAATCTCACGAACATGCAAATGACTAAGCTCATTATGTTAATAAGCGCAATACATTATAATAATACATACTTATACACACTATTACATGCATACTTATACACACATACTAATACTTACACATTAACACACACTTCTATTACATACTACTATTACAAACTATTACATACTAATGTGGCATACTACTACCCCCCTCATACTACTCTAATGTGGCATACTGGACATTCTCTATAACTCTAGCATTTCTGGGCTATTCTGGCTAACCCTCCATCCCTCTGGCATTTCTAGGCTATTCTGGCCAACCCTCCATCCCTCTGGCATTTCTGGGCTATTCTGGCTAACTCTCCATCCCTCTGGTATTTCTGGGCTATTCTGGCTAACCCTCCATCCCTCTGGCATTTCTGGGCTATTCTGGCTAACCCTCCATCCCTCTGGCATTTCTGGGCTATTCTGGCTAACTCTCCATCCCTCTGGCCTTTCTGGGCTATTCTGGCTAACCCTCCATCCCTCTGGCATTTCTGGGCTATTCTGGCCAACCCTCCATCCCTCTGGCCTTTCTGGGCTATTCTGGCCCACTCTCCATCCCTCTGGCATTTCTGGGCTATTCTGGCCAACCCTCCACCCCTCTGGCATTTCTGGGCTATTCTGGCCAACCCTCCATCCCTCTGGCCTTTCTGGGCTATTCTGGCCAACCCTCCATCCCTCTGGCCTTTCTGGGCTATTCTGGCTAAACCTCCATACTTATCACTCTGGCCATTCTCTGTTACTCTGGCCATTCTCCATCACTCTGGCCATTCTCTGTCACTCTGGCCATTCTCTGTCACTCTGGCCATTCTCTATCACTCTGGCCATTCTCTGTCACTCTGGCCATTCTCTATCACTCTGGCCAATCTCTATCACTCTGGCCATTCTCTATCACTCTGGCCATTCTCTATCACTCTGGCCATTCTCTATCACTCTGGACATTCTCTATCACTCTGGCCATTCTCTGTCACTCTGGCCATTCTCTATCACTCTGGCCATTCTCTGTCACTCTGGCCATTCTCTATCACTCTGGCCATTCTCTGTCACTCTGTTCACTCTCAAACACTCTGGCCATTCTCTGTCACTCTGGCCAATCTCTATCACTCTGGCCATTCTCTATCACTCTGGCCATTCTCTATCACTCTGGACATTCTCTATCCCTCTGGCCATTCTCCATCACTCTGGCCAATCTCTGTCACTCTGGCCATTCTCTGTCACTCTGGCCATTCTCTATCACTCTGGCCATTCTCTGTCACTCTGGCCATTCTCTATCACTCTGGCCAATCTCTATCACTCTGGCCATTCTCTATCACTCTGGCCATTCTCTATCACTCTGGCCATTCTCTATCACTCTGGCCATTCTCCATCACTCTGGCCATTCTCTATCACTCTGGCCATTCTCTGTCACTCTGGCCATTCTCTATCACTCTGGCCATTCTCTGTCACTCTGGACATTCTCTGTCACTCTGGACATTCTCTATCACTCTGGACATTCTCTATCACTCTGTTCACTCTCAAACACTCTGGCTGTTCTCTATCACTCTGGCCATTCTCTGTTACTCTGGCCATTCTCTATCACTCTGGCCATTCTCTATCACTCTGGCCATTCTCTATCACTCTGGCCATTCTCTATCACTCTGGCCATTCTCTATCACTCTGGCCATTCTCTATCACTCTGGCCATTCTCTATCATTCTGGCCATTCTCTATCATTCTGGCCATTCTCTGTCACTCTGTTCACTCTCAAACACTCTGGCCATTCTCTGTCACTCTGGTCATTCTGTATCACTCTGGCCATTCTCTGTCACTCTCAAACACTCTGGTCATTCTCTATCACTCTGGCCATTCTCTATCACTCTGTTCATTCTCAAACACTCTGGTTAGCCATAATAGCCCAGAAATGCCAGAGGGATGGAGAGTGGGCCAGAATAGCCCAGAAATGCCAGAGGGATGAAGGGTTAGCCAGAATAGCGCAGAAATGCCAGAGGAATGGAGGATTAGCCAGAATAGCCCAGAAATGCCAGAGGGATGGAGGGTTAGCCAGAATAGCCCAGAAATGCCAGGGGGATGGAGGGTTAGCCAGAATAGCCCAGAAAGGCCAGAGGGATGGAGAGTTAGCCAGTCAATAGCCCAGAAATGCAAGAGGGATGGAGGGTTGGCCAGAATAGCCCAGAAAGGCCAGAGGGATGGAGGGTTAGCCAGAATAGCCCAGAAAGGCCAGAGGGATAAAGGGTTAGCCAGAATAGCCCAGAAAGGCCAGAGGGATGGAGGGTTAGCCAGAATAGCCCAGAAATGCCAGAGGGATGGAGAGTTAGCCAGAATAGCCTAGAAATGCCAGAGGGATGGAGGGTTAGCCAGAATAGCCCAGAAAGGCCAGAGGGATGGAGGGTTAGCCAGAATAGCCCAGAAATGCCAGAGGGATGGAGAGTTAGCCAGTCAATAGCCCAGAAATGCAAGAGGGATGGAGGGTTGGCCAGAATAGCCCAGAAAGGCCAGAGGGATGGAGGGTTAGCCAGAATAGCCCAGAAAGGCCAGAGGGATAAAGGGTTAGCCAGAATAGCACAGAAAGGCCAGAGGGATGGAGGGTTAGCCAGAATAGCCCAGAAATGCCAGAGGGATGGAGAGTTAGCCAGAATAGCCTAGAAATGCCAGAGGGATGGAGGATTAGCCAGAATAGCCCAGAAATGCAAGAGGGATGGAGGGTTGGCCAGAATAGCCCAGAAAGGCCAGAGGGATGGAGGGTTAGCCAGAATAGCCCAGAAAGGCCAGAGGGATAAAGGGTTAGCCAGAATAGCCCAGAAAGGCCAGAGGGATGGAGGGTTAGCCAGAATAGCCCAGAAATGCCAGAGGGATGGAGGGTTAGCCAGAATAGCCCAGAAATGCCAGAGGGATGGAGGATTAGCCAGAATAGCCCAGAAATGCAAGAGGGATGGAGGGTTGGCCAGAATAGCCAAGAAAGGCCAGAGGGATGGAGGGTTGGCCAGAATAGCCCAGAAAGGCCAGAGGGATGGAGGGTTAGCCAGAATAGCCCAGAAATGCCAGAGGGATAAAGGGTTAGCCAGAATAGCCCAGAAAGGCCAGAGGGATGGAGGGTTAGCCAGAATAGCCCAGAAATGCCAGAGGGATAGAGAGTTAGCCAGAATAGCCTAGAAATGCCAGAGGGATGGAGGGTTAGCCAGAATAGCCCAGAAATGCCAGAGGGATGGAGGATTAGCCAGAATAGCCCAGAAATGCAAGAGGGATGGAGGGTTGGCCAGAATAGCCCAGAAAGGCCAGAGGGATGGAGGGTTGGCCAGAATAGCCCAGAAATGCAAGAGGGATGGAGGGTTAGTCAGAATAGCCCAGAAATGCCAGAGTCATAGAGAATGTCCAGAGTAGCATGTAATAGTATGTAAAGTTAATAGTAGTAGTATAGAATACAAGAATGTATTAATGTGTAAGTATTAGTATGTGTGTGTGTATAAGTATGCATGTATAGGTATGTATAAGTATATAATAATATTGCACTTATTAGCATAATGAGCTTAGCATTTGCATGTTCGTGAGACTTAAATGGTACCCTAACCCAAATTTGACTCAAATTCGATTCGTATCGAAAGGTAGGTGTGACTTAAATCTGGTCAGACTGCTCCCAAACTTCAGCCAACCTTGGTTAGTTGGTGTTAGGGGGAAGAGTCTGAATGTGTGACAGGGGCTTTATAACACATCTACTACCCTTTGATCTCAATAGGTAATTCGAAAGTACGTATATCAGTACTCAGCGCTGGTCTCAAAGTGTCAGTATGATTTACACAAGAGCGTATACAACCGTGACCTAATGTCTGTAGTCATAATATCTGCTGTCAGGATATATATATATATCTACCGCCAGTAGTATGAAGCTGTCAGCTTGTAGCGCCGGTCAAGATTCAACTCAGAAAAAAAATGTATATCTGAGATAAAAATTGCAAGATGAAACTAAATGGTTTAGGTGGCGTCGAATGGCTTGGGCAAGGCTAGCGGACACGAGACCGAGAGGTCGCAAGTTCGATCCCTGGCATTCTTGGCTAGACGTTGTGTCCTTGGGAAACGTTCTTTACACGACTTTCCTCACTCCACCCAGGTGTAAAATGGGTACCTGACTTCAGTTTGGGAGGTAAAAGGGAGTGGAAGGAGAGGGGTGGGTTCCGCCTTCCAATACCGTGCCCTAGACACAGTGGATCAACAACCCACTGCCCCTACGGCCTAAAAAAAGGCTATGCGACTATCTTTACCTATCTATCTTTTACTTCAATCAGATACCAGGTTTATACTGTAAATTGATTAGTCTATTCGATCGTCTTCCCAAAACAACGTAAACAAAAACACACGGCTTGTTTATTTTTCTACCAGGATGTTTCACAACGACCTGTTTGCAGTTTTCAATGTCTGTATCCCTGCGCCAACTCTGGCTTTGCATTTTTTTTACAAAGGATCCAGATCCGCTAGCTATGCATCTGCACAGGCTCAAGTGTTGCTATTTCTAGAGAGCTAAGTAGGTACTCGTGGGGAGCATAGATCAAGGCAGCCACTCATGCATACCTCCAGACTCCTTTGTTTATTACAAAGATAAGTACTGTTGTTCCGGGTTTTAAAGCTGCATTATGTAACATCAGGACGATGCAAAAAGTAAATGTTCTGCTCATTTCGTTACAAAGTAAGTTGAATCAATCC
This sequence comes from Branchiostoma floridae x Branchiostoma japonicum, assembly GCA_013266295.2. Classification (NCBI taxonomy): domain Eukaryota; kingdom Metazoa; phylum Chordata; class Leptocardii; order Amphioxiformes; family Branchiostomatidae; genus Branchiostoma; species Branchiostoma floridae x Branchiostoma japonicum. Next base: position 3,251,367 of record CM023835.1, on the reverse strand, counting down.
TACTTCTTTGCAAATAAGTGCCTTTCAAAAAGTGGAGGTACAAAAAAATGAAGCCTTATGAGTGTGTTTAAAAGCTGGAAACACAGCTGTCAGCCATGTTTGTTTACATTCTGGTATTTTGTGGTGGTGCCACAAACTGAGTGCGCCTCTCGTGTGGGCTGTTTTAGCGACAACCATACAGGTCAGAAATGTGAGATAGTTGCACAAATATGTTGAAAAGTGGACGTACACACTACAACCACACGAAGATTTTTTCAATTGAAATATTCCAATTTTTGGTGCAAAAATGTTACATAATGCCCCTTTAAAGCACAGTACATTCACATAGACGCGCTGGCCAGCTCAGGAAAAAATTAAAGAGTCATGACTATAAGTATCAGTCTTACGAAACCCGTTTCTCCCGCAAGCTTTCACAGAATGAAACTGGCTGTCATCAAATAAGGATGACCTTTAAAGGCAGTTATAGTTAGATATAAATGGGTAAGGTGTCACAGCTTGTTCAGTGTGATATCATGACTCCATGAAGCTGAATGGCGGTTATATAACGGCTGAACAATTCAAATTTAAAGTCAGAGGTATTAGAATGTCTGTTTTCTCTCTTGTCTGGAAAGCTACAAGGTTCGAATGTCCCAGACTGTTCAGTCGATGGAACAATATGCGGGGGTTTTAATTGATTTGGGACCATTATGAGTTATCAGTAGGTTACTGATATGTTTGAGAAGGGGGTCTGCAATACATTAAAGACCCTGTCACACATTCAGAACCTTTCTCCAAACACTGGCCGACCAAGGTTGGCTGAAGTTCGGAAGTCCATATCTAGGCCACGCGCCTACCTTTTAATACGAATCGAATCGAATTTGAATTAAAAATGAGTTAAATTTTACTATTTGACTGCCAACCACGCCCCGACCTTCTCCCGATCACCGGCCAACCACCAGCCAACCATGGCTGAACCTCCCGTCTACACCCGAATGTTTTAAACATTTTGAAACATTCGGCTGGTGCAGCCGAACAGGAGCCGACCTGACCGAAAACCAGCCAACCACAGCCGACCTTGCCCCCGACCTACTCCTAACCATGGTTAGGGGGAGTTCTGCAGTGTTCGGGAGGCCATATTCGGCTATGTGTGACAGGGGCTTTACTGATACGTTTGAGAAGGGGGTCTGCGCTACATTAACAGACACCTTGCAGCCGCATGGGTCTTACTGAGGGCGGCTGTCTGTTTCAAGTGTCCCCAAAACGCACAACAGTCTGGCTTTTCCCAGGCTACCAACACTAACATTCTGGCAAAAATGTAGAAAAGTTGTTTTGCAACTCAAAAAGTAAACTGGATAGATAGTTTTCGTTCTGAAGGAAGCTTTTTTGTTACAGTTAATGGCATCATATGATGAGGGATATGAACTAGAAAGGCCGACATTTCATTTGCTTGGGAGCAAATACAGCATATTTCACTCCATCTCCCTCCAAATTCCAGAATTGACTGTTCCATACCAACCATTTCCATTTTAAAGGCCTGTATCAAAACGAATGAAAAAAGGCGCCTGGGGGTATTTGACATTCTACTTCCATACCAAATTTCAGGTCATTTAGCCCAAAATAAAGACGATGAATCTATTTAACGATATGGCAGGAGAAAAATAATAAACACGTGGAATAACAATATGTTTCATCCATACCATGGTATGGAGTAAAGTACAATAAGAATAAGTGCGTAATCTACTTGCCACTCAAAAAGCATTCAGAACATAAGATACCAAAACCAGACGCTCTACTGCAGTACCATTGTTTGTTTGTTTGTTTGTTTATTTGTTCGCACTTTGAAATACAAATAATAAAAAAAGGTTAAACTTACTTATTACAAACATTGTGCAGGAGGGGGCGGGAAACCCTAATGGCTTATGCAAGGCCCTCCTCCTTACTATTTCTAAATAAATTAACATAACCATAAAAAGCTGCTAGGAAATAATAATCAACCCTGTCCTTTGTTTTGTCAACATCTGTCCACAAACCAAATATCACGACAAACTATCAAGCTTATGAAATATATTTGCAACATTTGTATGTTAGGCACTGATAAGACATTGTATCTGAGCAATGCACCTAGATGTAAAGAAAAACAACAGTTAAATTCAGACCCTCGAAATCCTGAAAGATTTGTAACATTTAGAAAGACACCTTGAAACGTGGCAACAAGGGCATTTGAAATCCTGAAAGATTTCTAACTTTGAAAAGGATACCTTGAAACGTGGTGAAGAAGGGCATTCGAAAGACATTTTACTAACAATTTTTGCGGGTTAAATCCCATTACGATTTTAGACATCACGTTCGAATGAAACTAATATGTTGGCACAGTATTCATCCGTAACGCTTACTTCAAATGTGCTTCGTGTCCCGTAGCAAATTGCGTAAAAATGTGCCGTGCGTCTACTACTGATAGTTTTATAGAATCATCCTACGGAGGGTAATTTCTGACATACTGCCAGAAACAGAGGCTGTGTGAAGTCGCATTCACACATACGCCGTACGATTTTTATCAAAGCTATATCACAGAAAAAAAACAATATATAAACTAAATGTCCCTGCAGTTCCATAACAAGCTGCTAGAGGATCCAAACCCATGTCATTTATTTCTGAGCCTAAGAGCTATCTACCATCCAAAATTCATGACCCTAGCATGCCCATATCATGAGATATCGAAAACGGAAGTTCCGCTGCAGTACCATTAAAAGCCACCAGGGGCATAAAATCTAACCATTTTGAGGTCTCTTCACCCACCTACCAAATATCAAGATAATCCATTAAAGCCTTATCGAACTATCGCACACACACACACAAACACACACACACACACACACACACACACAGACACACACACACACACACTCACACAAACACACACACACACAAACACACTCACACACACACACAGACAGACACACAGACACACAGACACACACACACACACACACACACATACACACACACACACACAGACACACACAGAGAGACACAGAAGGACACACACACACAGCTGTATTTTATACGACAAGTCCACAACCGTCCCAAGAATGTCCTAAATACTCGGTCGACGATCGTACGACACATGTGACCGCTGCACTGGAGGTCCTTGCAAAACAACAAACGTTTCAAGTGTACATGTACATGTATAGTCCTCAAAGCTGCCAGTGACCTCCAAGTTATTCTTTCTGCTGATCCGATGCCTCTTACTTAGCCAGGATTGCACTTTTCAAGTGTTTGGTCGGCACAAACCACTCAGAGCGTGCGATAAAAGAACACAGTCTGCCACACATATGGTGACCCGGGAAAAAGTGCTTTGCTTGAAAGTTTGTAGTGATTGGAGTTTAAAGCAGGAGTTTATGGTTACATGGATAGATTTCGACCTTTATACCGTACTAAGTTGACTAACCATGAGTAATAACGCCATTTTTAAAACTCTAAATTGAGAAGTTTAAAAGTTATGCTAACACTTGTGCAATACACCGAGTTAAAGACTAACTTGGTAGCCTATGGCCGGTGTCACAGTAATTTGGCCTTCTGCCGAATTCACCCTCCGACCAAATCTCTTGCGGCAGGGGCCCGAAATCGCTGTGACACCGGCCCATACATACAAGACACCAGAGAATAGATTTAGCATGTTGTACAAATCATACAATAAAGAGCTATGATTATTCGTTTCTATTTCTAAAGCTTAAAAGTTGCATCCAATGCAATTTCAGGGTGGCAAAAGAAAAATATTCTGGATGAGAAAATCTGTCTGATATTGACATTTAATGCGATTTCTTAACACATTTTCGACATCATTTCATACTTGAAGCATTTGAAATAGCCCAAAACAAGCTACGTGAGGAGTCCCTTTATTTTTGGTACCACCAATAAATACCTAGAACCAGCTACGATACAAAACAAGCAACCATTTCCGTTGGTGACATCGCATTCTTACCTCACAGATATCATTTTCCATGGGATAGGGTTGATTCAACTTACCACATTTTAAAAATGACCAGAAACTTGACTTTGAAAGTCCAGTTTTGCCGCCCTGAAATTGCATTAGAATCCTTTAACATAGAAGATTTGGAACACATGTCTCCAATCAGACGTAAAGCAAAACCATATCTCTTTTAAATCCACGTCCTTTAAAATGAAATTCTTACAAATCACATATAGCGAGCGCAACATGATGTTCTACGTCAATTGTATGGGGAACCCGCAAATCGTACATATCCTTCAATGATACCTCATTCAATACGCATCATAGCTAAGTAGGATTAATGAACTACAAATACACGCTTGGATAGCCAGGCTAAGCTGGGAGGATTACCGTGGGGAAAGGATTCGTGTAGTCGCATGCTGTGTAGCTGATATGCACGGCAGGTAATCCATATACATGTCCTCATGCGTGCGACTTGTGCACTCTCTTCATTTGTCAACGTCCGTGTTTTCAAAGTTGTCTTCAAAGTTGTACTTTGTGTGGCGAGTTTAAGATAAAAAGAAATTTATTGTACGCCAATCGTACACGGTACACTGTATAACAACAATTATTGAACATAGCACAAAATAGAGGTATAGAATAGAACTTAACATCCTAATTACTAAAACAATAAGCGCTGACATAAGTCGCGTAGGGCTAATCATGAGTTTCGGTATTTTTCTAATAACAAAGCAGTCTTTTATATATTTACCTATTTTTGCATGTATGAGTTGTTGTTGCATCAAAAGATATATTCAAATCTGTCTGTAGCATCGAGTCTTGTGGAATCTGTTGTACTTGATTTGAGAAATATGAATAGCTTATTACGTAGTTCATCATTATATAGATATAGAGCATTCCATGACAAAATGAAATTTATCTTCAATTGTCTTCAGACAAAATGGGCAAAACCTTTGGTCAGGGGTCAAACACCTGCCTGTTTCTATAATCAATTTATGCCTGCTGATTCTTAACTGACTTATTGCTTTACGAATTTCAAAGTTATTTTCAATATATCATGAAGGTATATTTCTTGTTCATACGAAGGAACTTCTGCCTCATACTACCGCATAAACATGGTAATAATCTTTGATGCAAAACTAACTGCATACCCCAAAACTAACTGCAAGTGATGTGCATGAACAGACGTTGAGGATAAAGCAAGGTGCCTAACGTACTGTAAGATCCCATATTCAGTGTTTATTGAGTGTTAATCCGATTCTTCAGCCCTCCTCGGGATAAATAGCCCACTACGTCGGACACGTGACCCAATAGATATGACGTAGTGGGTCTTTAATCCTGAGAAAGGCTATACTAGATCGGATTAGCGTTTACTAAACCAGGTGAGCTTCCTGATACTTTTGAGTAAATCCAAAACCCTCTCTGCACTCTAGCATGGCCACGTGTCATTGGACAATAAGATAATGTAATTATGTTTATTTATTGCAGGACCTTACTGTAACCAATCGTGGGACTCGCTGATCTGCTGGCCGTACAGCAGCCCTAACCGGTCGGTCAGGGTGCCGTGTCCGAAGTATGTGCACGACTTCAACCACCGAGGTATGTGTCAATCAATCAATCAATCAATCAATCAATCAATCAATCAATCAATTAATCAGCCAATCACCTCATTCGATGAATCAACTCGTTGACACTCATGGTAGCAGATAGTAATGCGCTAGTAAGTGAGGGTAAGTTGGCGGTATGTGGAGGGAATTCAGAAAGTTGTGTAATACCCGATTAAATTACATCATACAATCCCCTCCACAGTCTCAATACTTTAGCGAAAACCCAAAACACTTCCCGGAAGTCTGTAAATTTAAAATGCAGACGCCAAACCAAAAAGATAAACTTAATCCAAAAAATCCTAAGTGTAAGTAGGAGTAAGTTGGAATAAGTGGGCGGCATGTGGAGGAATTCGGGAAGTGGTGTAATACCCGATTGAATTACATCATTCAATCCCCTTCACAGTTACAATACATTCACGAAAACCCCAAAACACATATGGTTACATATGTGACAAAGACCTATGGCGTAATTACAGTCGTATAAACATGCAGACGTCAAACCTAGAAGATAAACTTGATTCAACAAATCCTAACTATATGTTTGAGTAAGTTGGCGGTATGTGGATGAATTCAGAAAGTGGTGGAATACCCGATTAAATTACATCATTCAATCCTATTCACAGTATACATTCACAAAAACCCAAAACACTTCCCGGAGGTCTGTGAATTCGAAAGTCACAAAAACACAAATTACCTTCCGGAACTCTGAAATCTATGATTTCTTGTCGCAAGTGTTTATGCTCACGTACATTACAAAGACCTATGGCGCAGTTACCGTCGTATAAAAATGCAGACGTCAAACCAAAAAGATAAACTTGATTCAACAAATCCTAACTATATGTTGAAGTAAGTTGGCGGTATGTGGATGAATTCAGAAAGTGGTGTAATACCCGATTGGATTACATCATTCAATCCCCCTCACATGTACAGTCACAATTAGACTTAGACTTAGGGGCTCCCGTGTCGTCCGACACATGAGGCAATCAGAGCGGTCCAGCAAGTTCGCTCAGTCACAATACATTCACGAAAACCCCAAAATGCATATGGTTACATACGTGACAAAGACCTATGGCGCAGTTACCGTCGTATAAAAATGCAGACGTCAAACCAAGAAGATATACTTGATCCAGCAAATGCGCGCCAGCCTGCCAGACTCAAGGATAACATGTTCATAAATCCGTTCTGCGATGTGAATGTAACTGTTAGATGCGTTCCCGATGATGTACGACAATGGCGTCTGTTGGATGAATTTTCTCCATCCATCAATGCCGTATAAGACATAGTTATTGATGCAGACAGGTTAAATCGGCGATTGTAAAGCCAGGGTTGGATAGTAACTAAAGCTCCGTGAGCGGTCACCATGAGTTACAGTTATCCATGGGAACGGCACATCCATAGCTCACGTACTAGACAGGCGTGGGCCATTTTAGTACCACGCGTACATTATATGCGTACGGGTTCAACTGAGTTCAGTTTTGTTCTTTGGTTTCTGCATTTCTGGAAGCTTTTGGGCAAATTCGTAAAACGATGTTTTGAACGTAAGCTTGTTAGAGCATATTGAAGTCTGTCATAAATATATGTCAGAATTTCATAACTGTTTTGAATACATGCCATAACTTAGATTTGCTTTGGGGGTCCCGGAAGTTCCTAATGTTGAGAATGCACTTTGATTGCACCTAGCCATTCATAGTATAGATCACTGCAGGAAAAGTTGGATTTACCAATGGTAGTAAATGCCAGTAAAGTCGGTTAATGTTTGCAATATAAACAGCACCGGGATTAACAATGGTAGTAAATAAAGGTCAAGTCCGGTAATTTTATTTACTACCATTGTTAAGTCCGAAAATTACCTTTATCTACTACCATTGTCAAATCCGGTCTTGTTTTATGTAAATATTACCCTGCTTTACTGGCATTAACTGACATTGGTAAATCCAACTTTTCGTAAAGTGGATGTATTGCTTTCGACTTGTTCTTTACGGTCATGTTTACCAACGATTGATACAATAAGCACGTTGTATGCATCAACGAAAAACCTGAAAGAACCATTCATCCTTTTGGCGAGACATTTGATTTAGTTGTCTCCACTGTGCCCATAATTACACTGAGTTATAGGTAGTCACGCTTTCACATTGATTGAATAGATAAACATTGCATATCCCATCAAGGCATCAAAGTAGATGAGAAGTAAAGTATTTTTTCTTCACGGATACCTAGGGGGAATGGCAGATCCAAAAGCAATTATAACAGCTAATTCCAGCTTGTATTAGCTGTACATTTAAAGTACCGCTAGGGATCATATGGGCGTCTTAATAGCGTACAAATGCACTTCATTGTGATGAACTAATTTTGGTAAACTTAATCAAAACACGAATTTATTTCTAGGCTAGGAACAACACTCCCGCGAGTATGATGTATCCTCAAAACAACAGAATTATCTAATTTTTCAATAATCAAAATTTGATTAGTTTTTTATGCATTATTTTTTCTTTATATAACAGCCAATTATCATCTAAACATATGCAATGCAGATAATTGTATGTTTTTTATTGAGTGACTAATGAAGCTCTCACTGATCTAAACATAGTCAAACTAGGCATACGTACTGTCTACTTACAATATGCAGTATTATGATTCAGATTCAAAGATTACATATTCTTCATGCGTAAAGTAAAAATAGAGCATTAAATAAATAGCATACGTGCAGTGCATTTGACTACGATCTATGGAAACGATCAAGTAGGTTTTATTTGGTTAAGTCCACAAGGCAAGCGGAAGAGATTGGTGACTCGTGGGCCAGCACCCCTATTTGTCATGCTTGAACCATTTTTCGAAAACGTCTGCATGCAACACTGCACGAAAAGTTGGATTTACCAATAGGAGTAAATGCCAGTAAAGTCGGGTAATGTTTAATTTGTAAGCAGTACCGGACTTGACAATGGTAGTAAATGCCAGTAAAGTCGGGTAATTTCATTTACTACCATTGGTAAGTCCAGAACTACCAGACTTGACTTTTATCCACTACCATTGTCAAGTCCGGTACTGTTTACAAATTAAACATTACTCGACTTTACTGGCATTTACTCTCATTCAATTTGGTAAATCCAACTTTTTGCGCAGTGTAGATGTCAGATTAATAGCTTCCTGCATCATTTACTTTAAGCATTTCGTCTGGTGGTTGAGCTGAGTTCCACCAAATAAATTTAATGTCAAAAGTGTGCGTGTCACAATGTCATATCATTTCGCAAATGGAGACCAAATATGACATTTTGCGGATGATTTCGACATTAAATGTAGCAAAAATGAGTGATTTTTCAGGTTAAACCCTTCTCTTATAAACAAAACGGACTGAAGAAGAATTCATATCAGTATTCTTTGAATGTTTTTACATAAGCTGTTGCATTCCTTTTGCAATATGTGCTTTTGTAATATAATGTATGTGTAATGACATATGTCTATATCATAACTATATGTTAACCTCACCTAACAATTAACCTCTTCCTTCATGTCCTCAATGAAAAGCGGCTAGCTGGCCAATTTTATTATTTCATTAATAAACAAAGGCTAACAAAAAATATATATAGCACATGGATTGAAATGGGATGCGGATTTGTATGCACCACACGGTACGTTTCACCCCAATAGACGTTGTTATAGCCAGGTCTGCCCTAGAGTTCATCAGTCATCAGGCCTTCGTTCGTCTCCATTTGCAGGCAGGTCAAACGATTTGACTCCCAGCAAAAGTGTGACAAATGGGCATGCCGTAAACACCCTTAAAACGTGTACTGAGCTTTGACCTAAGTGAGGTCCTGACACCAAAAGGCATGAAACGTGCGGTTGGCATTAAAATGCCAACACAGTTTTTCACACGCTCAAAAGTAAAGTATCACGATAATGAGTTGAACTTTTCTGAACTTCATTGTAAAAGTTGGTTTGTAAGTTCGCTGCTAATAATCCGCTGTATCACGGCCTAAGCAATAATAAAAATGATGATGAAAATGCACTTCCGAGGAACCAATTAAATAGCATGCTGTGAGTGTGTTAACTGTCCACAACACATAATTTGTGGACCAAATATAGATGGCAAATTTACGAGACCTTTACACAAAGCCCCTGTTACACATTCAGAACCTTCCCCTAACACCAGCCGACCAAGGTTGGCTAAAGTTCGGGAGCAGTCTGGCCAGATTTAGGCCAAGACTACCTTTGTATGCAAATTGAATTGAATTTGAGTTAGATTTAAGTAAAATTTGACTGCTAACCACGCCTGACCTAATCCCAAACACCAGCCAACCATGTCCGAACCTCCCGTCAACACCCGAATATTTCAAACATTTTAAAACATTCGGCTGGTGCAGCCGAAGAGTAGCCGACCTGGCCGAACAACAGCCGATCTTGCTCCTGACGTACTCCTAACCATGGTTGGGGGGAGTTCGGCAGTGTTCGGGAGGCCACATTCGGCTATGTGTGACAGGGGCTTTACAAATATGTTCAATCGCCATACATTGTACCATGTACAATTGTCGTGCAATGAAGTTCTATAAACAGACTGATTGATGATGATGATGACTTAAATCCCTGTATTACGACAATGCATCACTGTTCCAACCCTCCACGCTTAATCATCTCATGATGGACGACCACGGGGAGACTATAATGACTACTGATGAGAAATGCAGCAGGCCGTGCTCTGTGGAAGAATTCCGAAAACGTCTGTGTTGATCAACCATAACTTGGTGGTGCCAACGTGGCTAATGAAGCGTCTTTGCAGGGCAATTTATGAGCCCGAAAATAGCACAGGCACTTCCTCAAACTCATCCCTTAATCGTTAAATCTATCGCAAGCCGGTCTGTGTGCTTCACGGTCTCTTTGCTGATTGTCTTGGTCCTGACCTTCAAACTGCCTGAAAACTTTCGTCCATAGACGATCTATCGTAACTTCCTGACACTGCACGAAAAGTTGGATTTACAATTGGTAGTAAATACCAGTAAAGGCGGGCAATGTTTACTTTGTAAACAGTATCGGACTTTACAATAGTAGTAGATAAAAGTCATGTCCGGTAATTTCGCACTTAACCATGGTAGTAAATGTAGTTACCGGACTTGACTTTTATCTACTACCATTGTCAAGTCCGTTTTTTTGGCGTGTTTGGGGGTCAAAGTTGACTCAACTTTAACTCAAATTCGATTCGATTCGTTTTAAAAGGTAGGCGTGGCTTAAATTTGGTCGGACTGCTCCCGAAATTCAGCCAGCCTTGGTTGGTTGGTGGTCGGGGGAAGGCTCTGAATGTGTGACAGAGGCTGTAGAGTCACGTGAAGTGAGGAGGAAATGTTGTAACCACAGACTGACTGGAAGGTCAAATTGGACATTGAAATGGTCTGCGTGACTCTCAGAACACCTGCAATATTTAGAATACATCGATTGTCACATGTCTGATACATCTTGGCTTTGTGATCTACAGGGTACGCTTTCCGTGAGTGCGGGCCGGACGGAACCTGGCTGGTCAGTCCACATACCAACAAGACCTACGCCAACTACTCGGAATGCAGCAAGTACCTACCGGAGTTAACTTCTCTTATAAACGTAAGAACATACGCTTTACTCTTTGATGCCTTGGGGGATATTCTAAAGGAACCGTAAGAAAGACAGCCAATCTGCAATGTGAACGGAATTTCAATTTTAAGTTAATGAACATTACATGAAATTTGTTTAGTGTTTTTGTTCACTAAGATACGAATACTTGGCGTATTAGCAGTAGACCAATGCCGACATTTTGTTTATGAAAAGTTTTCAATTATTTCATAGATTACTACATACTTTCAAATATTAGTATTGCATATTGAATGCAGTGGAGCCACGAGAGGTGTATGTGGAAGAAATGTTGTAACCACAGACTGACATGACTATCAATGCGAAACAAAATGAAATAACTCTTTAAACGTTTAAACGTTCTACTATAGAATATAACTTTCAAACCAAACTCTAGCAATATTGAGACATGGTTTAGATGATAGTTTCCATGTATTACTCAAATGTCGTGTATTTCGTATATTCCGATAAGAAAATAAACGTACCTTCGTTTATTACGTTCATTTGTTGTAACAGCATACGATGCCACTTACTAACAGCTTTTGTTTATACAAGTATATGCATGCATGCACATTTGAATACTGTTTGCTTTCGGTATATTATTAAGCTTACTAATGGAACTTTACACAAGTCTAATTATAACTTTTCACAGGGATGCTGCTTGGGACTGAGATACGGATATATGATCAGTCACACATGACAGAAAAATATGGAATTATTCCAAACTAATCATCTGGTTCCTTTCTCAGCATATATTGTGTTGGCATCGGGGCTTATATCTATGTATTGTTGAATAGGTGTATTCCCATAGTATTAAAAACATCGACATGGTATGCCTGAATACATTGATTAGTCGTTTTTTAGATGATATTGACATCTGTGGCTGCTATTTGTTCAAAATTGTTCGCTTCTAGATATCACAAGAGCTGAAAAGGTTTCACTCTAACTGTGTGTATATACCGTGTATTAGTTAGTTACAGTGTTGTAATTTTATGTTGGTTTATCGTTGAACTTAACAAGCAATTCTTACCCCCCTCCCCCACTCCTGCAATTCTTTTTCCTCTGAGCATCTTTGTAGAAATGACCTTTTAATGTAGATGCTTAAAGGCTTTATTTACGTTTTCCTTTTTCTACAACACTCTGCTACTCTGCCTATCTTGGAATGGTAGGAAACGTTCGGGGTAAGTTTTGGGAGTGTTGCAGTGTCCCAACCGTTCGTGTGATCACCTGACCAAACCACGCATTGCCTTCTGGGTACATGTTCCTCATCACGTGATCTCTCTCATCCATTCGTGTTGGACCTTCTTCCCCACCGAACCCTGCTCAATCAAATATGGCGCCCAGTGAATGTTGGTTCAGACCTGTTTTTTCAACCTCACAGGATTTTTGTCGAGGTTTTTGACAGACCGGCATTTCATACAAGACTATTCTGTAGTTCGATGGTGCACTGCCAATTTCTTACTGCCAACTCCCAAAACATTTCTTCTTACCTCATGTATGGAGTTTGTAGTAGACTAAACGAAGTGGGATTGTATACCCTGTAGTTAGAAAAGGAATTAACGATTAAAAATGATATTACAGATATCATAGATTGACGGTGTGGGAACAAAATTACTTTTCTATCCGTGGTCGTCCAAAGTACAACTAGATATGTAAATAGACAGTTTTTGTTAGATATGTACCATTTAAAAGAGGATACTCAATATATGAGGTCTTGAATATCGAACTGAATATAGTCTTGACTTACACCAAGTTTCGTGTCGCTAAGTCACGTAATTATTAATGGTGCAGATAGACGTACATTTTTGACAGTCAGAACCTTACTATTGCCATGGTACCTTTTTTGCTGTATTGTGTGCATTTGATATTATCTCAGCCATATTGTCATATTATATAGCCTTATCTAGGCGTAGAATACATAACGTCAATACTTTTACCGTCATGGTATTATGTACCAATGGTTTCAATCACACAACTTCTTACAAGGTTGTTATCTTTTTGCCAGGTTTTGTGTCTGTCTACACTGATATCATTTCATACCTAACACATGATGTGATGCACACTGTATTGTGTCCCAGCGCTATGTAGTATGCTTTTAGATGTAGCACGCCTTTTTGCCCCTTGGAATACACCTTCGTGATCGTCAACTTTACACATCTCTGTGTTGGGGAGAACACTGCACGGATTTCCATAAGACATATCCCATCCAAATATAATCGTATTCCCTGCGTTGTTGCACTTATAGCGCTAAGCTCTGACACTGCTATACCACTCATACGCGGCCCGGCTCTCACTAACCATTGGTGTGTTGCAACCCAATCACATAGGGTGTTTGCAGTCACGTGATTCTTAACCATCCGCCATGTTGGTACAAGCCGCCATGTTGGATATTGAAAGAAATGTCCGACGATAACATGTCAGAATTGTTGCAAACAATTGATTTTCGTGTCTTCAATTTGTGAATGCGTATTCAAATAAAAATACACAATGAGACATCACTTTCCTGGAATGATTTGGAATGATTGGTAGCCATCTTGGATCTGCCTACCACACCAAGATGGCGGATATTTTGTGTTACGTCACATGCAAACACTTTATAAATCTATGTGCTGTTTGGAAGTAGTTGAGAAGTATCTTTCTCCTACACCAGCGATGCCTTTCATGTGTTATATACCTATGTCTGGTTGTCATGTCATAAGAGCACAAAAATAAGTATTATGTATTGTAGAAAAATCATGTATTGAATACTATAGGTATATAGGTGATTATAAATTGATAATGGACTCTAACAGTTGTTTTTTTGTAATTTGGTTTCAGCCTGATTCGCTGTTTGAGAAGGTAACGAAGCTGTATACTGTGGGGTATTCCTTCTCCCTGGCGTCCCTCACTGTAGCGCTGGCCATCCTTGTCTACTTCAAGTGAGTACGAGTGCTCGTCCTTTACTAATAATCTTAACAAGATTGGTAATCAAAAAATCCCATGGCGATGGTATTTATAATTCTGTACATGTTGACAGATCTGTTGTGTAATATATTACTTTTCTTTTGGTAACTCTTCTCCTGCTTTTTTTCATTCGCGTGAAATATCCCTTGCAAAACTGTGCGGCCCAATGGCTATAAAACGGAGATGGGCGCCGCCATATACACCGATAGATGTGGGAAGGATTTTCACTTCGTAATCTTCTAAGTGGCAATGCTTTACGCCAGAACTACTCCAAATACACCACTCACTGGCATTTTGGTCGTTTATTTTTGTCCGTCCTTTTCGGCAAGATAGATACTCTCTCGTGTTACTATTCAGAAGTAGACTTTAAGCTACCATCTCAGGTTTCGTATTGTATGTTCTGAGCCTTTAAATAGCTGTACCTTTAGAAAGTGAAGCTTAGTGCTGGTGACAACGATAAGGATGCGTGTGAAAAGCGTTTCGCAGTTAACAGCATACAATGCCGACAAACCATGGTTACACAAGGCGATAGAGGCAAAGAAAAGAACGACCTACTTCGCAAAAAGATTAGCCCGTATATCTCCTATGCCTGAACTACGTTCAGTTGCCAGAAACGTTCTTTTAAAACGCCATGGGGGTAGAGTTTTATGAAAGGAACCTTGTTCGTTTGAGCTGACGTGGTCAGTGCAAAGCAAACTTTCTTTGCATACTTGTTTTGCGGTCAAGCAAACGGACATGTCCACCATTTTCTTTACTTAAACGGACTACCTACTACAGAACAAATTTGAACATACGGGTAGTGTGAATGAAAACATCTGACGGTTTCTTCAATTTTTTTAATGGTCAACACACAAAGAAAAAGGCTATTGACACGGTCTTTGTTCAATTCACCTAAAACGTTGGGCATTCATATCATTTATGTCTTGCTTCTACAGTATTTGATGAAAGATATAAACTAGACTTAACCTGCTTACTACTACAAAAATACACAAACTATAATCCATTTTCTAAAGAACCATTAGGTGCTATTCTTGCCCGAGTGTCCATCTAGAATTATCTGATTGATTTTTTTTCAGACAAAAATGTTTATTTCTAAAATCATTTTCTATAATGACATTGACCTTGCACAGGGGAGTTGTTACTCAAGTGACATGGTAGATTTTGAAAACTGTCTGACGCTTGAAGTAGTGTATCTTATTACCTGGATGTCTAACCTTCAACGAAGGACATTGACATTGTTAGTGTAGTTGCCATACTTTCTTGTTTTGAATCATTTAAGTGTTATTTAGCTTCTCCATTAGATAGGTATTTTGCTACAATTTTGTTTTAATCATTAAATTGTCACTCATCTATAATTTGTTAATATTTTCTTGTCATTTGCCGTGTTTTTCATTTCAAGTATTTCAGTTGAATTGTGATTATTGATTGTTATGTTTAAAGGAGAAGGGTTAGTATAAGCCTGACAGGCTTCATCCCTGCTCATGCACAATGTTTTTTATTTAATTTACTTCAATTTATTTTGTATTCTCGTGCGAATAAACAATAAACAAATAAACAAACAAATTGTCTTTCCCCCAGACGCCTCCACTGCACCCGTAACTACGTGCACATGCACCTGTTCGTGTCCTTCATTCTCCGGGCCATCTTTGTGCTGGTCAAGGACGCAGTGCTGTACTCAGACGACAACATAGACGTGAATGATGTCGACTCATCTCTTCCCGAACAGCTGGGAGGACCCTTGGACGTAGGGCGCGGCCAGAGGAACACGGTGAGATTATATGCATACATATTGTGATGATAATGAATAGAAAGTTTATTGACACAACAAACATACAGCGACTTTCGTAAGGTCTTAAACTAGAAATACAGACAGATACGTGGGTACAAAATAATTTACGTACGTACAATACAATACATGAATCAACTTATACTACTTGTCCTAAGGTCTAAACATTCTTTGATATATTTACCTATTTGTACACAGAAAAGGTTATTACTTTCTAGAATGAAATCAAATTTATCTATAGCATGAAATGTAACAAATTCCGTTGAACATAATGAATGAAGACCTTTATTGTAATGTATGCCCAATGTGGCATCCAACGCAATACAGGGCGACAAAACAAAAACGATATTCTGGATGATATTGACATTTCATTCCTTGCTAACATCATCGAATGCTAACATCAACCATTACCAGACTTACCGGTTATTTATCACCACTGTTAAATTCTTCAAACAGCGAGTCCACAGCATGAGCTACATGTATACTAACATGACGCGATTTTGTCTCCGGTGCTTTGTCTTTTTTTCCTTTGTTATGCCCGCTTCAAAGACGGACGAAGATCTGAACAGAATGTTTTTGGATGGGAAGTATCCGGTGAGATCCAGCACCTAACTACTTGAACGTGTACACATTGCATGCGTGTTACCCTCTTCCCGAAGTGACGGCCATGTTGGTGTCCCAATTTGCATTTCACTGGATGCACTGCACGAAAAGTAGGATTTATCAATGGTAGTAAATGCTAGTAAAGTCGGGTTATGTTTACTTTGAAAACAGTGCCGTACTTAATAATTAATAGTAGTATACTAGTATGTATAACTTCTTATTCAGTGACATGCAAATGAGAAACCAACATGGCGGCGACAGGTGACGTCACATATGACGTCACGCCGTATTACTTCGAAGAGGGTGATGACGTATTGCTATGACTGTCGTGCTGGGTCGAATTGACTGTCATATCATTTGTGAACAGTTTCATAGCACTATATGTCATCGTCAACTCACCATTGTATGTATCACTACCATTCTGTTGCACTGTGGCACCACATAACTCATTTCTCATTTGTAAATCTAAAAGCATGACTCCACATTTCACAACGGAACTGCTACGATGGAATATTAATTTGTATGTCCAGCTGATGCGGAATTGTCCGTTTATATGCCTGTCTGTCAACCGACTAAGATATGTTATCGTATTGATCTAAGATTAGTGTGTTGAATAGCATTCATCGCAAACTTTCTTTAACAGGTTCCAGGATAGGATCTCCAATTGAAGACCTGTCACACGTTTCGAACATTCCCCCTCGGGCCCAAACACCAGCCGACCAAGGCTGGCTGAAGTTCGGGAGCAGATTTACCAGATTTAGGCCACGCCTACTTTTCTATACTAATCGCAAAGAATTTGAGTTAAATGTTAGTCAAATTTGACCCCCGAACACTGCTGATCTAGTCCCGAACACCAGCCATCCAGGGGCTTGAAGGAAAAGTCAATGATATACTCTTGAATATGCGCCTAATAGTATAGCATGTAATCCGTCTGCATGAATTCTAGGAATTTCACAGGAATTTCTGTAATGCCCATAGGAATATGTCATTGATACCTCATGTATGGATTGACGGATCGTCGTGATTGTTTAGAATGTAGATGACCAAATTCCGTATATTTGTGTCATGTTACTGTCTTAACATTTTCAGTGGACCTGTAAGCTGGCCATGTCCCTGTTCATGTACTTCATGGCTACCAACTACTACTGGGTCCTGGTGGAAGGACTGTACCTCCACAACCTCATCTTTATCTCCGTCTTCTCCGAAAAGAAGTTCTTGCGATGGTTCATTGCCATAGGATGGGGTACGTATATGTATATTGAGCGTTTTCACTCACTATTCATATCAATGAAATAGACCGGTGCTGGCTGACGGTGACCCTAAATGGAACACGCGTTCTGTTCTAATAACGTCACGTCGAACATGATCAAACATGATTTGAGTTCGAAAAAAATATTGGAATTCGGAGGCCTAATTTAACTATCGTGATACACAATATATTTGTGTTCTATTGACATCCTTTTTTAAGTGTGTGGTATTTTTTGAGATGAAAACATTTAAAAGTGGTTAAAATGAGAGGATCGGAAAATGATTGAAATTGCTGAAATGCCCAACATGGCGACTGACACGTGCACAGCAATGGCACCACGTGCACAGCCATGACAAAACTGTCCATTAACAGAATTGATATCATCTTTATTGCAAAATCCCCATTAGAATGTGCTCATCAAATATCACGGCATAGCTATCTAACATCTCAAAGAAAGTGGTAATAAAAGATAATAGAGTGCTATTCGATATCACTAAAATATATTACCTTGCATGCTCTTAATAGTCAAGAGTAGAAGTGAACGTGAAATACGGCTAACACTTATTTTAATGTAGATGGGTTGAATGCTTTCTATCATCATCATGATGATGAAAGCCTTTTATAATAATAGCCACTAATCATAAGTACAGGAGTGCGCATTAGTGTTTAAGAGTGCGAGGCACTAATGGATATACTTACAGTGAGTTACAGTCGAGCGTAAATTTGAAGATCTATCTTATATCAGATTATACGACGCAGTCTGGTTTGTGTGACAGATTTCAGAATCATATCTAGAGCATGGAGCCTCAAGTTACCATCTAAACCATTAATACAGATGAGAGAACTCAAGATTGTAGAATTAAAACTCAAGAGTATTGTAGAATTATGTTCGATCATAAAATTTAAAGCCACTACTGTTGAACGTAAATTTAAAGATCTAACGTTAATGATCTAATTTCGAACGTAAATTTATAGAGCTTGTATTAGAGCTAAATTTATCGAGCTTATATAACTTCTATCAAGTTATACGACGCAGTCTGCTATTTGTGACAGAATCATATTTAAGGCAAGGAGCCTCAAGTTACCATCTAAACCATTAATGCAGAAGAAGCATTTTCGAACTTTAATGCAGGACAATTGTTACAGATGAGAGAACTCAAGATTGTGTTCTAGAATAAATTAGTTAGTCATACTATTTATGAAGATGTATTCCATCGCATGCTTGACAATTTTCTGGAAGCAAGCGCGAGACGGCATCTAAATTATCACAACAATTCTATAAGATACTACGTATGTCAACAATTTCAGGAGCTAGTAAATAAGACTAAACTTCGCTATAAGAGACTATGTATAATACAACGAGACCATATACCTGTACAGTCTTTTGTGAAATTCATAACACTCTATTTCTTAATATGTACTGTCTTCTATTAAACTATCTATAGAACAAAGTTCAACATGTTTTAATTTTGATTTTTATGGTTTTTTTCAGGTTTTCCTCTCACCTTTGTAATCCCTTGGGTGCTGGCTCGGGCCTACCTGGACAACATCGGGTAACCTTAATTTTCTATTGATGTTTGTTTTGAAATTCGTTATTGTTCACATAAGCATCATCTAAAGCCCCTTTAATACATTTAGAACCTTCCCCCGATCACCAAACAGCGAAGGTTGGCTGAGGTTTGGGAGCAGTTTGACAAGGTTTAGGCCACGCCTACCTTTCTACATGAATCGAATCGAATTTGAGTTAAATTTGAGTCAAATTAGACTCCCCAACACGCCCACTAACTGCTGACCTACATGTACTCCCGAACACCAGCCAACCATGGCCGAACCGCCCGTCCACACCCCAATGTTTTAAACATTTTGAAACATTCGGCTGGCGCAGCCGAACAGGAGCCGATCTCGTCGAACACCAACCAACCACAGCAGACCTTTTTCCCGACCTACTCCTAACCATGGTTGGGGGGAGTTCGGCAGTGTTTGGGTGGCCATATTCGGTTATATGTGACAGGGCCTTAAGACATCATTTTCCACAAGATAGTTGACGTTTATACGACACATTCACGATTGTTCCAAGAATTCCCTGAGATTTACGATCGTACGACAATCGCATAACAATCGCACGACGCATGAGACCAAGACATTAGATATCGTACCGGTCGCCCATATCTTGATATTTTCAAACAAAATATGTCCAACTAACGTTTTGTGCCTCTGGACAACCTTGATATACAGCACAGCCGTTTATTCTATCACAAGCCACTATATCTTTCTTTATGGTATGAAGAAAGATATAGTGGCTTGTGATATGCCCCTAGCTATCTATCGTCAATCAGACAGCTATATCAGTATAATTAACTGATAAACCGTAATAGCCGGAGGTGCATCTCCGGTGGCTGATATGTGGATTTTAATGGGCGGTTTTGACATACATCCAAATCAGATATTACAGAATGGAGCAGAACTTTTTCCCTTCAAAACTATCCCGATATAACCTGGATACCAGACCCATACCACACGAGGTGATATCAATACACATAGCGAATATGGCCTTCCGAACACTGCCGAACTCCCCCCAACCTTGGTAAGGAGTGGGTCGGGAGCAAGGTCGGCTGTGTTTGGCTGGTGTTCGGCCAGGTCGGCTACTGTTCGGCTGCCCCAGCCTAATGCTTCAAAATGTTTCAAACATTCGTTGTTGGCTGTTAGTTGGCTGGCGTTCGGGAGTAGGTCAGTAGCGGTAGGAATATGGTTGGCGTCAAATGTGACTCAAATCTAACTCAAATTTGATTCGATATCTAACCGTAGGTGTGGCCTAAATCTGGTCAGACAACTCCCGAACTTCAGCCAACCTTGGTTGGTTGGTGTTCGGGGGAAAGGTTCTGAATGTGTGACAGGGGCTTTAGCCAGCTTTCTTGGAGAGTCTAACTTGGGGGGCTGTGGTAAAATTTCCTTGGGGGCATGTCAGCCCTGTAGCCGAGGAGCTGGTCTGTGTAGTCCCTGAAAACAGTCTGGCATCCGAGCAAATGTTGATACATGTAGTGTTATTCTCCATGATCGAATAGCGTGCGGACAGGAACGTACTAGTCTGCCAAAGCTGTTTTTCTGTTTGTCAGAAATGGCGCCACTTAGGGGTGCAGGAGAGTCAGGTTCGATACACCACTCAATAATTCAACTACATATGTACACTTGATGAACCATTCATCAACCACGGGTCACTTCAAGGGGATAGGAAGTGTTATGGGTTAGTGAATTAATGGAGTATTGGATTTTAGATATGCTTGAAAGAGTATGAATCCTAAAAGCCCCTGTCACACATAGCCGAATATGACTTCCCAAACACTGGCCGAACATGGTTAGGAGTAGGTCGGGACCAAGGTCGGCTGGGCCCGCTGGTGTTCGGCGAGGTCGGCTACTGTTCGGCTGCGCCAGCCGAATGTTTCAAAATGTTCACAACATTCGGGTGTGGACGGGAGGTTCAGCCATGGTTGGCTGGTTGGCTTGTGTTCGGGAGTAGGTTGGGGCGTAGTTGGCAGTCAATTTAACTCAAATTTACCTCACATTCGGTTCGAGTCGTATAGAAAGGTAGGCGTTGCCTATATATGGTCAGACTGCTCCCGAACTTCAGCCAACCTTGGTCGGCTGGTGTTCGAGGGAAAGTTCTAAATGTGTGTCAGGGGCTTTAGGGTCAAAAGATACAATGAGCGTGTATGATTGATACGTATTTCACGAAAAGTATTCGTCATAGACCGAAATCGAATGAAATGTATATAATTGTCTTTATGGTCACACGATCAAGTTAAACGCTAAGTATACAACCAAGGGAATCAATATTCGACCATTTCGTGTCCCTATATCTTCTTTGCTGTTTCGTTCAATAACCCGATATTCTAACACCATTCGGTAGATATTGTGTTCTCTGTGATGTTGGGACGTCAAAGTCGAGTGTGAAAAAATGAACCAAAGCCAATTTCATGGCGACTGGCGTCAGGCAGCAAGATAGATGTTGCTTTTAACGACTTACACCGTGACTAATCCTAGATGACAATGACAAAAATCTCGCACGTTAATAGTCCATATCAGAGCCTTTTAATGTGCGATGTGGCAGAAGAGTGTGATTTAACCATACTGTAGGCGTTTTTGATGAAGATATAAGTTTAAAAGGGTACACGTTTTTTATGTATAATTATGGGGACAGTGACCTTTAGATTGAACATTCTGGAGAGCACATTATTTGTAGGCATGTTAATCTGTAATTCTTTTAATGCCGTGTCAGTTTGCGCTTCCATATCTCTAATATCAATCACTGTAGTAATAATTTGATATAATAAACTGTCTTAGGGGCTATCTGCACTTCCATTTGTCAACGTTTGCGTGTATTTCTCTGATAGACCAGTTTTACGATCTCACCGCCATCTTGAAAATTTGGCCGCCATTTTCTAATTTTTCAAAATGGCGGTGGGGTCGTGAAACTGGTCTCTTACAAAACATACGCATAAACATAACCATGCGTACACACTACACGGACACAATATATTGGCCCAGAGAGTGCACGTAAATGATATGGGAACTGTATTTTTAAACTTATCTTGTATTTTATGTACCACTCTAGGTGTTGGGACTACAGCGAACCAACAACGGGATACCTGTGGATATACCGAGGACCAATCGTGGCCGCCATATTGGTCAGTTCCATTTTTTAAGTTTAGTAAGCATGGGAAGGCATAAACTGCATAGTTACCAATTTTAAACCCATTTAAGAAGCTCGGAGTCTCTTTTGTTGAAAGAGAATCGGCAGCTTAAATAGGTTTGGTAACCAGGCTTAAATACTAGCACGTCGGCAGGACGCATGCGCGCAATACACCTGCGCATAACCCGTAATGTATTGTGCATAGCACTTTGGCAGAACGTCTAATAAAATGTTGTATTAGAGCATATAAGGTTGACAGCCTGTGTGTAGTTTTCAGATGTTGTATAGGAAAATATATCGTCTGCAACAGGCAACATTTTGATGCAACGTTGACCAAACATCTAACGAAAAACGTGAAAAATCAGGGTTTTGCGCAGGCGCAGTACGTTCTGCCGACACACAGTAGATGTATCTACTTCAATCAAGGCGTTTCAGACGACACTCCTTCAAAAGAAGTCAGATTTTCCGGGCAAGCTACAGTTCAACGGCATTCGGTGAACTCTAGGATAGAGCGCTGCTGGGCTAGTTCATAGATCCATAGGTCTGCACTTTGTCACTAAGTGCTTTTGCCCAAAGAGCATTTCTAAGCTGTTACGTACTACATATTTTGCAAAAGGAACAAGTGGTCGACAAGCACACACTACGTTTAGCCCTAGAAGCACATTTTTTTTACGCTTTTACATTTGTGAACACAACATTAAGTGGGGATATATAGTGATTATAACATGATTCATGTTGCGGTAAGATAGAAACGCTTTGACAGCGCCGAATCTGAGTCTCAAAATGCTATTCTCTTTTCTGTAGATCAACTTCCTGTTGTTCGTCAACATCCTTCGCATCGTGGTCCAGAAACTGCGCATGACTGCTGCTGTTGGGGCGGACCAGTGAGTTGGCTCCTTATACTTCTTCAATATAAATCAATGAATGAATGAATGAATGGCGAGTGAATGAAGGAATGAATGACGGGATGAATGTTTAAATGAATGGATAAAAGAATGACTGGATAAAGGAATGAATTATTGAATGAATGAATGAATGAATGGATGGATGGATGGATGGATGGATAAAGAGAATTATTTAATGGATGGGTGAATGAATGAATGAATGAATGGAATGAATGAATGGAATTGATTAATTAATCAAGGCAAAAGGACGGTAGGAACGGATGTACGAATGAATAAAAGAATGGCAGGATGAAGGGACGAAGGAAAGAACCAATGAATGAATAGATGAAGGAAAGAAGGGACAAATAATGCAGGAGCGAAAGAATAAAGAAATGAACGAC
The DNA here is from genome assembly GCA_013266295.2 of Branchiostoma floridae x Branchiostoma japonicum. Classification (NCBI taxonomy): domain Eukaryota; kingdom Metazoa; phylum Chordata; class Leptocardii; order Amphioxiformes; family Branchiostomatidae; genus Branchiostoma; species Branchiostoma floridae x Branchiostoma japonicum. The sequence continues at coordinate 3,227,669 of CM023835.1, read as the reverse complement.
GGACGGAAAGAACAAAGCAATGAATGAATGTATCGATAAAGGGATCTTTCTTTTGGTCTTAGCCATACTTATGTAGTATAACCTATCCATTTAACATTAAAGACTGGAAAGTAACATACATCAAAGGGTTCTAATATAGCATGATTCAAGAGAACGCCAACATTTCGTCCCTTTACCTAACATGTATGTACTGACAATCTCAAATTGTCGGCTTAAGTGTTTAGCTACTTAGTCACATCCTGTCGCCTAGTGCCACTAAAACGGTTTGTCTGGTGTCAAATCTGGTGGCTTGATGACAAGAACAGTTGGCTTTAGTTTCTGAGCACGGAAAGGTGAAATAACACAGGCAATGGCAAATTTCAGGAAGTTGAAAAAGGCATATGTAACATATAATATCTATATATATCTCATTTCTGTCTTGGTGAGTGTGCGTTGCAGCCAACCGATGATGAATTTCTATTATTTTGCTAGTTTTCTTAGTGTTACATTATTTATTTTCATTGTCATTGTTTATCATTTATAGTCAGATATTAGTTTCGGTATATATATATATATACATGTAGATGTTCTTGATCTGTATTCAGTTTCTTTTATTTATATTTCTTTGCTATATGTTTATATTTTGGTATATGTTTTTCGTACTTCACGTAAAATGCTGTACGAAATGTATAATAAAAATGCGAAAAAAATTTTTTAAGAAAAGTTGACAGATTACAAAAGAACTCCTAGTTGTATTTTGTATTTTTATCTGTTATGTATTTTTCCATATGTCTCTTTAAAAAAGTTTCCAGGAAAAATAGCCTTGTAGCCAAATGTGTATGAAGTTCATGGAGAAATAAAGTATCCAAGTATCCTGTGTAGTGTTTAAGTGATGTTATTTAAACAGTAATGCAGTACAGTTTAAACAGTAATGCAGACGGGTACTCTTGAGGTCAGTTTTGTTTACCCTCCAAATACCACATCGTTTGGTTCGTAGTCCTTACTCTGACCTTTGACCTACAGAGTGCTTTATATTTTGGAAATCTGATGGTTCCTTTTACAGACAAGAAATAAAGCTGTTTAGTTTGGACAGGCTGTGGTGATCCTTTAAACTGAATGTAGACGGGCTAGAAGAGAGAAAATACACAATCTTTTTTGATAGACGATTCTAGCTCCAATAATTAGACATTTTTGACATGTTTTTACAAATGTAATCGGTATATATTTGCTTGTTTTCATCTAAGATGATTCAAGGAGACTTAGACCATCTTGGAAAATTCACTCTAAGAACATAAACAAGTAAGAAAGATATACTAAGCTGACAGGATGAGAAGAAACACATTTTGTGGTGAGGGGGGCGGTGGGTGGTGAGGGGGAGGTTGCAGGTGGTATTTGAGATAAACGAACTGATTTTGTCTACTGTGTAGTGTGGTTTGGCACAGTCTCAAAATTCTTTGATTTCTTCCAGGAGAAAGCGGTTCTGTTGCTGCCGCTGGCCGAGAGGAGTGAACTGGTAAGTTTAACCCTTGTTCAACAATGCATGTCGTTGTAGAAAGTTAAACTTTTCTACACAAAGATTAACTAGACGCGTACATATGTTTTACTGTTGTTATGACTAATTACTAATAGTACTTCTGTCATGTGGTCTTACGGCCCTTGATATCAGTAATAAGACAAAGGTACCAAAAAACTTCTATCGTTTCCTGTCTCAGAAAGATTATATCCTCCCCCGTCACAGAAATTTCATATCGCTCCCTTCTTAGAAAGCTTGCATCGTTCCCTTCCTTAGAAAGCTTGTATCCTCCCCCGTCACAGAAAGTCCATATCGCCCTCATCTTAGAAAGCTTGCATCTTGAACAAATTCAGAAATTTTGTAATGCCCCCCCAGAAAGCGTGTATCGTCCCCCGTCATAGAGCTTTATATCGTCCCCCGTCTCAGAAATCTTGCATCCTCCCCATCACAGGAAGGTCATATCGCCCCTCTCTTAGAATAGTAGTAGTAGTAGTAGACAATTTGTAAACTTGTATCGTCCACAAATTCTGAAATTTTGTATCCCTCACCCAAAAAAACGTGTATCGTCCCCCGTCTATTTCTACAGATTGGATTATGTAATTTACCTTGGGTTTTTTTCTATTCATTTCTTCGTGTCCTAAACATTTTGAATTCTATTTATCCCAGGAAACTGGCCAAATCCACGATGGTTCTGATCCCACTGTTCGGAGTCCACTACATCGTGTTTGTGGGCATGCCTGACACTGTGGAAGGTGCGGCCAAAGAAGCAAGGCTGTACTTCGACCTTTTCTTCAACTCATTTCAGGTACAGATATATCTGCTTTTACTACATAACATTTGTAGGATTTTTATATCATCTACATCTGGAAAAATACTTTACCTAGTGGTGCAAAGAATTTGATGACTAATTTATGTCTGATTTTTGTTTTCAGGGTTTCTTCGTCGCCATCTTGTACTGTTTCCTCAACGGAGAGGTGAGTTGATCTTTGATACGTGCCATGTAACGCAATATGTAGACGTCACCTTACCTACACACATCTGAGCTGGTTGTCATCTCGTCGACATTTGCTAACTGCTCAGCCTTGCTTGTTAGCGCCATCTAGCGAAATGTTTCAGTATTGCAGGTACACATGCCAGTTAAACAGCATTCTTGTCCTTGGTGCTGAAACCATGTTCTTTTCAATTTACATGAATCCAAACATTTTTATAAGCCTTATAATGTAAAAGTATTATTTTCCGAATTGTTAAATGTCACTTGGACTCGAAACGTTTGGAATATCTTTTGTAGGTGTGGATTTTTTAAAATACTTTTCTTGCATCTTTCAGGTGCGGGCCGAGTTCCAGAAGCGGTGGGAACGCTGGCAGCTGGGCAGGAACCTGAGCTATCGCAGCACCACGTGCTCTCCCCTCACCTGCAGTACAGCCCAGAACTACAGCGTCAGCCAGTCGGGAGGACATTCCCACAGTAACGGCGCGCCTGCCGCGCCCACCCACAGCGTCAGAACTGTCTGCACCAACTCCAAGCGCAGCAGCCAGGATTACTTCGTAGAGAACGGAATCGACATTCAGCAGAGTCCCCCTCAACAGGGCAGCTCCCCGAAGAGAGCAGCTCTCAACCTCATCAGCGAGATCACCAAGAAATGCCGCAAGCGGGAAAAGAGAGTGGCTTTCAACGTCAACGGAGTCGTCATTCCTGAGAAAGGCGCGGAGGATGTTGTAGAGGAGGAGGAGGAGGAGGAGGAGAATGTGGAGAACCAATCAGAGAGAAGCGCTCTGCGTGGCCCGGAAGTGCTGGAGATGGAGACCGTGTTGTGACAAGCTGCTTGTACAAAAAGTCGTCTGTAAATACGTGACCGAACTCTTGATATCGAAAAACCTACCGCGGACAAAAAGAAAACTGGATGTACATATTCAGCGCTGTTGTATAAATGATGTAGTTGTTAGGCTGTCGCCGCAGATGAGGGAGAGAAATCGCCCACAGGCGCGTGGTACTGCGATAGCTCAGGACCTGACCAGATAGAGCGTGTATATCTTTCCAGTGACGTCACGACAGAACCCGGATGTTCATCAAGTACCCGGATGTCCAGATACCCGGATGTTCAAATGACGCTTACCAGTGACTTGTGTACCATAATTAAGTTGAGAAAAACGCGGATTTTTAATGGTAAAAAAACACAGACGCATGATGCGTAAGAATGAACACTGAATGACGATGCTGACTTTGAATATATATTTGTAAAGAGTACAGTCGACTTGTGTACAGAAGAATTATGATAATATAGTCAAGTATAAAATGCATGACATGTTGAAAAGAAAGAAGTACATTTGACGAGCATGTAAATATATGAGAGCTTAGAGACGGAAAAATTCCGTCCCAACATATCGACCAACACTTGCACCTTATGGCAAAGGTAATACCTACTTCCGGGGTAATCACTTCCGGTTCACAGCTTGACCTCTTCCCAGAATTCCATGGCGCTTGCCCATCACCTGTCGACCTGTCACATTCTCTACAATGGTACTAAGTTTGCTCAACCACCGCGTATGCTGTCAATCAAAAATTAACTCATTCAAAAAATCTCACCAATAACGTCGATTGACCTTCAGTGGAAGGAACCATTTGTAAATAGAGAGGGGGTTGAGTTTTACACAATATGTGTTAACTTAACTATTCAGTTTGGACAAAATGCTTTTAGAATGCACCGCCAAATTTTGTTTCTCTGGGCATATACATACACACACACACACACACACACACACACACACACATACGCACACACACACATACACACACACATACACTTGCAAACGCGTCAGAAACGCGTCAGATGTACATTAAAAGGGAAATATCAAATCATGACAATGGTACAAGTTCGAATCGCACTCTCACATACTTATGTACATACACAAGAATGATTGCTGTTTGTCGTGATATCACTATATATCTATCTATATGACAATGTACAGAAAGAAGAAAAATATTTTCTGGATTTAAAAGAAGCATGAAAAAATGCTGCAGATTTTCTCCGGTTAAAATGCTTAAATAAACCATGCCATAACAATGTTTGCAACCTTGCAATCACCAATTTCGTTAGAACTACTTGACTTTTGTACACGTAACAGAATAGCTATCTAGTTATACAGAGTACATAAATGCACCAAAAAAAAAGATACATGATACGGACTATATGTGTGTGATTCAAGATGTAGTAGTTGTGTGATTGAAGTAAAAATGCAGCGTAGTCAGTTATCTTTGTGATTGCATATCTATATGTTTCACAGTGGGTTAATTTTTTTATTATATAGAAATGAATAATTACGCCGTGCGCAGATATTACGAGTTGAGTTCAGTAAAGAAAAGCACAATTTGTCGCTGTTAATGAACTGTTTTCTTGTATCGATGACTCGTGTTTCTATACTAAGTCACAAAATTTAAACTTGAGTTCGTTGAAATCCAAAGTTCTGATTGGTGGAGTATATCCAGTCCAGTGATTGGTTGAGCCTATGTTTAGCCAGTGGTAAGTGCTTCAATGTTTCAATGTTTTATCATTAAAATGTTGGATATAGTTGGATATATAAACGGCATACGGTATGTAGTTGCTGGTACAACACACTGTGTGTCTCTGTGTGATTTATTACATTCTAAATGTGTTCCTATGAATATAGCCTCCTAAATTGTTCAATTTTGCACAAAAAAAATTGAAAAGTTCTATATAAAAAGTTTGAAACGCCAGGCCAGCTTCTTGTTTTGTTTACAAAATGCCATGAATCTGCAACTTATCACCTATCGGTCGCATGCAGAATTGCAGCTAAGTCTATGATATTTATTTGTTCTCTGTAGTTACTATACTAGCTTACGTGTGATATTTGGTTCATGTTCGTGCAATTTGTTTATCTACCGTCGAAGTGGCTTTTAAAGTAATTTTGAAGGATTTATGATATAGAAGCTTGCGTCAAAAACAATAAAACATCGTTACATCTCTAGGCTGTCAAAGAAATGATATTATGATCCTGGATACGTATCTTATATCACTAAAACTAATATATTCAACAAGATTCAACGTTTAACAATTTATATTATAAAAGACTGATTTAACAAGAGTAATATTAATGTGCGATCCTTTCTTCGTCAACCAATTCACGGAAAATACATGGAATACAAGAATATACAGAAAACATAACAGAACAATTTAACTTATTTAAATTCTACATCTGTGCATGCTTCTTGCATTTATTGTATAACTATATAGGAATATAAAATGGCTTTTGTAAGTGGTATATATGTAACGTCATAATATAAAGGCATACTTCGAACATTCCAAGAATTGTACATGACTAAAACGAACATTCAACTATATAACTCTTGCGTTTGGGTCGCCGGTATATAGTAGGACTTTCGTTTGTATTGATATCCCAAGAAGCATGTTGTTAGATGTTGTATAATCAATCATGTAAATGTGTTTACAGTGGCTTTATGATCAGTTGTTATGGAGTAAACATTTATTATTGTGTCGTTGTTGTTGTGTTGTTGTTGTACAGAATGGAAAAATTTGTAAACTAGTGTTTATCATGTCTGTGCGTGAAAGAATAAAGTCTAAACTGTACAAAATTTCATGTGAGTTGTCATTTTGAGTCAATTTTTCGTCGTTCTTAGAACTGTATTTAAAAGGGCATTATGTAACATTTTTGCACCAAAAATTGAAATATCTTAATTGAAAAAAATTTATGTGATTGTAAGTTACTTCCACTTTTCAACATATTTTTGCAGTTATCTCACATTTCTGACATTTATGGTAAGCGCTAAAACAGCCCACACGAGGTGCACTCATTTTTGGGCACCACCACAAACTACCAGAATGTACTGGCTAACAGCTATCTTTACGGCTTTTAGATACACTCGTATGGTGTAATATTTTGGCACCTCCACTTCCTGAATTACATTTATTTGCAATGAAGTAGGGTTGATTCAACTTACTTTGAAAAGAAATCATCAGAAAATTCACTTTTTGTATCGTCCTATTGTTACATAATGCATGCAGCTTTAATCTGTTTGTGGCTCTTGCGGGCCATACTGATTTGATTATATGGATGACATCCTCTGGGCACCCCAAAATTGATGCGAGTGTGCGAAAGACAAAGTTGGGAAAGCAATGCCTTAATTATGAAACTTTAAGTTAAGTTGTCGAGAAGGTTGAACGATTTTGTCACCTATTAGCTAGAGGGTGTAACTGTTCTTGCCTCAAAGTAAAATATACGTGAGTCAAACAAAGTTCATATGCATTTGTTGGACGTTTTCTCACCTTTCTGGGCTACTTCAAACGCATCAAGTAAATATGAAATGACGAAGAAAATGTGCTAAGAAATGGCAGGAAATGTCAATATCAGACAAATTTCCTCATTCAGAGTACTTTTGTTTTGCAACCATGAAATTGCATTGGATGCCTCTACGACGACATTCTGTGCATTTCAGTACACCTTAGTGCCTTTCTAATATATTTGCCGAATCCCTTTGACTACTACTAGTAGTTCACAGCGGTAGGGACAATACCAAGCCAGAACAAATGTGCAGTAATTTTCTGGAATGCCTGAAAGTATTGGAACTAGCGGCAAGTCAAAATTTGGTCGTACTGACTACACAATTTTGTCGTTAATGTCAATGTTAACGCCACACTTTTGCAGGCATTTCTCTTGTTAGTTACGCAGGTGTCTTCAAGGAACAAGCTGAAATTCCTCGTACAAGAGAGAAGATGTCACGATTTCAGGTTCATGTTTTTAACCTATCGACACCGGATGTGACGTAACACCGGACGTGACGTAACGATTGACCTATCGGAAATGTACGTTTGCATTATTGTTCGGAGTTGCTCTTCCGATATCACGGCACCCTCCCGCCGGAAGCCATCTCCAACTCTTCGAACGCGGCAGCTTCGAGAGCCGAGGGCTGCAGGACCACTCCTAAAGAGAACAGAAAATAAACGATGAAAGAAAGTTTGCCTCTTCTTTTTTGGCACTGACCCCCCCCCCCCCCAAAAAAAACGATTTGTTGTCCTATCTTGAAAGTTCTTTGTTGTCTGAAGTCATTACAAAGTAAGTTCAAACTGAGTTTTCAACACAAGTAGTAAGACGTATCCAAATTTTCGACTTTGCAACTCCAGTCTTTGTCAAGGAATGAAAGATCATCAGGGCATTACAAGCACCCCTTAATAAAGACGGGGGGGGGGGGGGCGCCACAGACTTTCTGCCACCTATGATCCACTGCTCAGCGAGTCACGTGTGTCATCTGCATAACGTGACGTCACAGAAGCGGTGGTCTCTCATTCCTTGATGAAGACAGTCGAAAATTTGGGTATTTTGAATTTTTTGTGTTGGAAAAGTTTACACTTTCTTCATAATGTGCATCATGTTTAGCTTTGAGGCCTCGTTGACGGCGGAAATCTGTGCTACTGTCTTACTATGTGTACTATGTGTATTGATGGGTACTGTGTATTATGTATACTTTCAATGTTGATCTAGTTTAAAACTTGGGGCGGGAGCTGGTATAGGTGTTTCACCTGTTCTCCCGTCCCTTCCACTTTGCAGGTGGAAAATTTTAATAAATGAATAAAGAAAGAAAGAAATAATGATGTGATGTCCTTAGTCAAGTGTAACCAATGCGAGAACTAAATAGGCACGGTGGTTCTGGACATGCCTAGCCCCCTTACCGCCTTGCTGCTGTGGCGGTGCGGGTCTTGGAGCCCCTTGTTGCGGCATGGCGACTTGGTTCATGTACCCCATCGGGTTCTCTCTCTTGGCGTTCCTAGTCTCGATCTCCTTCTTGGTTCGTGGGATGCGGCATTTGGAGAAGCAACAGGCTGTGATCACTGAGGAAAGGAAAGCACAACGGTGTAGCAATCACGCCGCCTAGGGATCCTATACATTACTGCAACTACCTCGGTCTGGGAAACTGGTACATGTAAACAACACTGTGCAGTCGTGTCAACTATAAACTTCAGTTCAACAAGCTTAAGACATATTTTACAAGCTTACAAAGAAAACGTCTAGTGTCAATACAGTCTATACAAATTTCGCCTGACTTTTCCTTCACTCGACAAACGTATTGTGTATCTAAGTTAAATAGCTTCTAATTGAATGCGTTGGTTGGAAGATAGATCTGTTTTATAAGTACCCATAGAGGAGACTCCGGTGACGACAATAGCGATGAGTTGCCAGAGACGGAGAGGCCCCAACACTACTGTCTCCGCAGTGATGGGCTCGACTTTCTGTACATGGAGGGAAATACACGTCACAAATCAGGCCTGCAAATGATGATGAATGGGTACCACAATGCATAATAATGGTTTATTCAGCCCTTTCTGGCAATATTGTACAGACTGGCAGTGCCCTATATTGGGCCCTGAATCACTCTGACATTTACACATCTAGCACTCCGCTACATATTATTTTATTGGACATTTAAAACCATACTCTACTAGTAATACTAATTAAAATACAATAAAAGATATAAAATACATGAAATAACAGGCGATATAAAAGTAACTAAGAGCAGTGATCAAATGACTTATAACGGGAATGGAGTATAGCAGAGGTGACGCCGTCATGTTATAAATGTGAATTAAGAAAAATCGTAGCACACGGTGATTTACAGGACGAATAAGCCAGAATCAACTACAGATTCAGCATCCCTATCATGTAAGGAATCGCACTAGATTAGTATCTTTCCGTTCTACACAACACAGAGTCAAGTTTGAGGGATGAACGGGTCGTCCTGCCGCTAATCGCGGCTCTTGAAGGTGGCAGTAGGTGACGATGCAGCTTTGTCATCATAACAATAACAAGACGCCATAGGCGACAATTCTCCGTGAAATTTTATAATTTGCAGATTGAGAGGTGGTATTGGCACTGGCATGCCTGCAGACGACGTATAAAATTGCATGCCGATTGAACAAAGGGGACCGTGGGTTTTAGCTGCAAACACGGAAAAACGGGTACCGCTCAAGTCAACGTTAACTCCAGGACTGTCTACAGGGAACACTCGCATATTAGCGCGACTGGCCATACACCGTGACTGGCCAAGCCCAGACCCTGCAATTAGTAACAGTTGCACATCAATCCGGCCGAAAGCATTGCGTAACACAGGCTACTTCTTCCTATATTCAGCGCCGTGTTTCGAGAGAATAATACCGGGAAACGATTACTTTTCTTGTTTTGAACGCATAAACATAGATGTACGCTAATCTAGTATACCTGCCATGGCCAGATTATCTAAAGATGTGTGTATTCTGTGTACAATCTACAGAAATGTACATCAGGTCCAATCATCCGATTTTCACGTTTCAGTTTTTTGGACTCGGTCATCGGTATTAACATTAAATTTTTCCTAATGTTGACCTCTGACCACCCCACATATCCGTCCCCATCAGCCCCGCCCCGACTTACTACCGGTGACATAAACGGACGACAACATTTCAACGACATGGGGATGTTTCGAAAATAACCATTTACTCCAATATCAAAACAGCTACGGTAAAAATAAAAAGACGTGCATCATCCCGGACATAATGCAACACCACATGCGAAATTACACAGAAATGCGACGTACGGAAGAATGCGTTTTGGCTGCGAACATCTTCCAAAAAACTTGGCATCTCTTAACCATGGGCAAAAACATCTGGAACCACTTATAAAAACCACCCCGTATCTGCATGAAGTTCCACCCCCCCACTGCTATTCCAAACAACGCGTTTTTGTGGACCATTCCAATTCGCCTCGTAATTGTAGGGGTGCGTTTGCAATATTACATTGACCGCGAAAGCAGCAACGGCAAAAATACACATTCGTGCATCAACACGGGCATGCCCGCAGACGGCGTATAAAATTGCGTGCCGATTACACAAAGAGAACCCAGTGTTTTGACTGCGAACATGAAAAATCAGCCGATTACAACACTCCGTCCGGAGGTCCTGACCTCCTTCACGGAGTAACAACGAAAGTTCTTTTGGTACATTCTCACAGTAACAGCCCGATATCGTCTTCCACAAAAGCATAACTGTTCCACTGATCCCTACCCACTTTGGCGAGACATTGTAAAATGGCGGAGACGTGCAGAGAATGAAAAACCACGATTAGCACGATCCCAAATCCAGCGGTGCCAATTCATCTCTGACTCACACTCCGAGTAACAGTAGTATCGATCGGGGGATGGTTTTAAATGACCACAACAACGGCTACTGGGTCAGTCTGGGAGTATTCATCTTTTTCCCATTCCCAGGATGCATAGCGCCAGGGGACTGTTAACGTCATACAGCTTGTTTTTCCGTTGTTTTTTTTTGTGGTGTTCGGCCATGACGTTTTGTGCTCAAAATTAGGTGACTTACTACAGGTAGAACAAATAGAGTGTAAAATTCGTGTGTTTTTCTAGTAAACATTATAATTAGACAAGTTCATCCGAGGGCCTTGTAGCGGCTTTCTATGGTAATGCAGCAAAACGTCTGGTTACTTTTCATTTGGATCATAAACACGTTAACCCTAGTCCTCATTGACCCCAAAAAAAGTGAAAGTGATCTCGAACCAGCTTAGCTCACTGAAGAGCTACTCTTCCACTGGTCGTGACAGAGCAGACAGATGCTATGTACAGTATTTACAGGTTCATTGTACCAGGGAAATTCCCCTAGCTCTTTTCGACAAGCACAATGAACAGTGGACCACAGCTTAACGTCCCGTCCTAAGGACTGCGACCCTCTCCAGTAGCGTGCACATTGGGTGAGCGACAACAACCGGGATTCGAACTCCCAACCTCTTTAGTCCAGAGACAGCGAAACCCGAAAGCGAGCGCAAGTAGTCAAAACGGATGGCACCCAGGCTAAGTCCTCATTGCAGAAGAGGACTAATTAAGAATTCTACAGGCGAAGACATTCTGGATTCATTCACATCCGTGTGGATCGATGTGTGAATGGAGACCAGCTGCCTCCATGATGAAACTGTATTCAGCCGTTTGTCGTTAAACGCACCGCCGATTTTAAGTCGTTTGTATTCACCAACTCAATAGTGTTCAGCTTTTTGTAACGAAATGCGATTCCTATCTAACTGTCAAAGTAAAATCTTTAAAAATGGCGCTTTTCTAAATATAAGAGACATATTTTGGTGGAATTTCGCATAAAATACCGGACACAATCCTTGTATAATCTTTGCAAATACTAGTGTTCGTCTATGTTAGAATGGCAACTTTATTATATCGTTATGCTATTGTTGTACAGTTATTATACTTGTCTACATGCATGTAGATCTGTTATTGGGTAGACCGACAAACACCGTATGAAGTATCAATGAACAAACTGCTAGCTAAGTAAGGGGAACAATCTACGGTTAAGAGAATTGTCCCAATTACACGGTACGGAGCCGAACACGCCTGAATCCCAGGCTAAGTACAGATGAATCAATCCACCGTACCCGTACCGCACGGGAGGACTGTCCCAATTACACGGTACAGAGCCGAACATGCCTGGATCCCAGGCTAAGTAAAGATGAATCAATCTACCGTACCGGTACCGCACGGGAGGACTGTCCCAATTACACGGTACGGAGCCGAACAAGCCTGAATCCCAGGCTAAGTAAAGATGAATCAATCTACCGTACCCGTACCGCACGGGAGGACTGTCCCAATTACACGGTACGGAGCGCAGCACTACAGCAAAACGGGGCCACCTGGCAGGTTTTTCAACACCGCTATACTAACGATTGTACTTCGATTGTCCCAATGGGCATGAGATCCATTGTATATCTCCTTTATATGAGTGACCTGAAACTACAAACACATCATACTCGTACAATGCGTACGTGCTATTGCAGATATTATGATCACCATGTACACAATATGATCGAAAAAAATGAAAACATGTACAGTTGCAACACTACAGTTGCAACGCTACAGATCTTAATACTTTACCATGTATTACAGGTGACAAGGGACGTAAGAGCTTTTTTTCTCCAACACATTGCGGTATTGCTTTTTTTTTCGTGTTCACTAGTTAAATCCCATACCTTAAATACCTTAAGACTACATTGTCCAGCACTCCTCATCTTAAGTACGATCACTATAGCCCCTCCTATCAGTACAGAGAGAATTGTAAGAGGATTCTACCATCTTTCTTTCTTAAGAGTATCTTTTTTGTCTTACCTTGTTCCTGGTCAGTTGTGCTGTAGCGCCCATGTAGAGATATGAGATGATGGTCCACACAAGCGCGAAGCACCAGCAGCCAGCCGCCGCCATTTCTTCAATTTTCTGCTGAAGTACTGGCGCAGGGCATCACGGGAAACAGCGGTTTTGCAGAACAATAAATATGAGAGGACAAAATGGATATCGATCTTATAAAGGAAACGGTTTCGAGTAACCCTTTTTCGTAAATGGGCATAAATTATCGTCTGAAAGGCATCGAATGCAATTTCAGGGCGGCGAAACAAAAAATATTCTGGATTAGAAAATATGTGTGATAGATGGAGGAAACTGATTCTAATCTTGCACAGAAAAAAAATACAAGAAAACACTTTAATTAACAACAAAAGAAACTTTACTACAAGATTTTGAAAACTTGAATACATACATGTTACATCCTTCAAAAATCACGATAGCACAACCATTCACACAGTAGCACTTTCAGGACTCACCATAGATAACAACATTGAGCAGCAAAGAGACAGGTTTTCTTCGAATAAAGTGATAATTGTCAAGTTTTCTGTGTTATCTAAACTAAATATGTTAAACTACGATTATGGCAAATCTTGAATAAATTGAATCAATAAAACTCGAGGATAAATATGTAATACTAAGAGAAATATCTATAATATCTAAATGCCCTTTGGTTGGGTTTCACTTTTCTTCTTTGGGGAAGGATAAAAAGAATTTTTACAAAAGTCTTTCTTTCTCTCTTCATTTCTTTGGTCTTCCACATGCCATTAGCCAATTTTAAAACAAAACGGTAGCCAAACTTAGGGTCTAGTATATATATAATAATATTTCAAAATATACTACTACATGTGCATAGTACCTAATTCAAAATCTAATTGAACTTGCTTTTACAAATGACACACTAGAAGAGTATAAATTACAATGATAGTGCCAAAAGATATAGCCTATAGCAAAACTGACAGAACAGTTATGATGTTAGATATTATATTCTGAAAAGTATAAAGCATAACAAGAACTTGCATCATTCAAAATGATCTTCATAACACTCAAATATCACTCTATATAAGCATTTATCTTTCATTTTTTAAAATAAAAAGAATTGATTTTCACTCAGCTACACTGCATAGTGGCTTCAATCGTACATTTTCCTTTCACAAAAATTGTAAAAATCTTTCCTCATTGTTCTATTAATTCTCTTTGATATGAAAATCAAATACAGAAACAAATATTTACAGAGGGAACACCATGTACAATATACTTCTTGAATAGATATATTTCATAACTTGAAACATTATCATCAACGAAACCATCCCAAACCACCCCAAACACTGTTAGAAATTTTCTGATAAACTCTTAAGAGTTAACACTGAAAATAAATAGATAATGTTTCCTTAAGTTAGGACATCATCTTCAGTCTTAAGAACAATCAAGAACTGATACTGGCTTTAACCAACACATTTAAGCATCATAGATTCTGTAATATTGTAATGATAGCTAAATGCGACATAAAATAATCCTAAAAGTGAACATTTATGGTGTTATACTAAATTCTGAAGTGTATATGGATATGGATTAGCCATGTGCAAATGTTATATAGCATATGGGGTTTACGATTTTCAGTCAAACTACTGTATATTCCAAATGAAAAATGGTTAACATAAATATATGTAACTAATACATACATGTATAGTAATATCTCGTGTATTTTTCATTCAAAACTCCCTACGATCTCACCCCCCCTCCCAATTCTTCTGCTCTAGCCTGTTTACTACTGACAGTATCCACAAATAAATACTTCAAATTATCATATCTCTGGTATATGATTTATATGGCTGATGATTTGAATGTCATTAATGCAACGTTTTCTTCAATCATTTTTCTAAGTCAAAGTTGTGATGAGTAATGTATCAAGAGAAGCTGATACCAAGAATACTTCAACATTTCCAGGAATTTGTTTTACCCTTCCAAAATGGAAAAAGGCACCTTTAAGTTTATACATTTTTAATAATTTTGATTGCCTGAGTTTCCTATATAATATATACATGTACACACACGCATAAATTTAACATGATTAATCAGAAAAGACTTTGTAGAACAGAAAAAGACCTCAAGATGATGGAGTAATGTTAAATAAAGTTAAAGAAAGAAAAATAAACAAAACCGTCTAGGTGTTCTATTGACTACAAGTACATAAGATCCATCAAAAGACTTAGGTATTAATTAGTTTCTGCACACCATAATTTCATCTCAGTACAGCAACGTTAAATCAGAAAATATCAAAATCTAAAACATGTTAAGTACCACAACCATTAATGTCATCAGCTCAAAAGACATTGAAAACATATAGACAATGTGCAGAAGTATTTCAGCAGCTTGTCACAACATACAAAACCTTAAATATTTTTTTACAAAGTACATGTAAGAAAAGGTAGAGATTAATATGATAGTAGAAAATGTATGAAGACAAGAATGGCTTTTCATGTACACACTACAATCTAGTGAATACAATTTCCCTAGTGATGTGTAGTTCAAGAAAGAATAGGTTTTGTTTGCTGTTATTCGACTTCCAGTAAAATCTAAAATGTTTTTGATTGAATTCTTTGAGCACTTTGACAAGCCTGTTAGGTTTTATTTTCCAAAGCTGCCATAGTCTACTATCTTAACACTCTCCTTTTTCTCAATAGTAGCAGTTTGGCAGCAAATTTGTCTTGGTTATGGGATTAGGCCGCAGAGAGAGGGGGTGTAGGTAGATATCAGAAATCAGCTCCAATTTTACCTGCACCAACCTTAAGAGAGATGATATTTCAAGCCCTGCACACTTAACAGAAAGTACTATGGAACTAGAAAGGTAACATTTGTAAAGTAAAATGCATAATGTTAACCTTCAAATGGTCTAGTCTAACAAACTACTGCTCTGTTTATTCTTACTCAAACACATTCATAGTACATGGTGACCAGCCCTTCTAACTCTGTCCTGCTACATAATGTAATCTGACACCACAGGGTGTCTGCTACAGCATCAATTACCATATGGTGACAGACATCTGGTCCAGGTCATTGACCTTATGTGTTTGGAGAAGAAGTAACAGAGCAAAAACAATATGTTTTCCTTCTGGCTACATAATGTAACCTGACACCCCAATGTGTCTGCTACAGAACCAGTTACCATGGTAACAGTTACCACGGTGAAGGTAAACATAAAAACAGTCTATATAAAGCAGTGAAAGAGTTGACTTCTAGGTTTGTTGCATCTGTGCATTGACCAGTTTGTGATACAGCCCCTTATTGGCCAGCAGTTCCTGGTGCGTACCGATCTCCTGTACTTTCCCGTGGTGGATCACCGCGATCTTGTCGGCGTTGAAGATGGTGGAGAGTCGGTGTGCGATGACGATGCTCGTTCTACCTTCCCGCGCCCGATCCAGGGCCTCTTGCACAACCTGAAAGGATATGACAATATTTTTACTAATTTATTTATTTTAAACTTTATTACACATTGTGTAAAGGTCAAGGGAAAACAGGAATATTCCTCTCTAACTCCCTGACCAAAATAAAACAACGGAATAGAACTTTACAAGATATAATAATCAATACAAAAGAACAATAACTGTACAATAATTATAAAAATTATAATTATACTAATAACAAGAAAAATAACAACAACAAATTAACACTCACATACTATCTGTTTTAGCGTCTGTTGTGTATGTGCCATCTTTGCAAATTTGTTTTGAATTAGAGACCAAAATTTGAATTTTATTTTGATTATATTATGAATTTGTTAAATTTTCTGAGAGGCTACATTAATTTTGTACAACATGACAGTTTGAAAGTTTCCCATTTTTGTTATTCTCTTGTCATGTTGACTATTGCCTGAGGGGAACAAATTTCTTCTCTTTTTTTATAAGTTAGGCAAGCATCAATGTCATCCATAAAAAAAATGCTGTGGCCTATAATTGCTGTATACCTTTCTTAAAAACTGTTCACATGACAGCGAATACAACTTTTTGTATTGTAAAGACTCTTACCTTTTCACTCTCTGTGTCCAGGGCAGACGTAGCTTCATCCAAGAGGAGGATCTTGGGATTGCGAACGAGAGCGCGAGCGATGGCGATCCTCTGTTTCTGCCCGCCTGACAGCTGGGTCCCCTTCTCACCAGTGTTTGTCTCATACCCCTGCAAAATACAATATTATTCTGATTGGTCAATATTTCAAAGTAAAGTTAGAGCACCCTGCACTAGGGAGGCACAGAAAAAGTAGGAATGAGTGGTCCAATCTCTGATTCTTGACAAAGACAAATGAAGTTCAAACCGGTCAAATTCTGTCTCGGCGCTTCCATTGTCCTAAAGCTATGAATAATGGCTGCAAAATACAATAATTATCAAAATGTCATCACAAAACAAACCACATAACCGAATTCCTAAGATTATAGTCTGTACAAAGAATCAAAACAGAACCATTTTGTTTTCACTTTCATTTTTACAAAACACAGTAAAGAATAACAAGAAATCAGAGATTCAAGATTATTCAACTCTCACTTATGTTGCAAACTGTAAAGGGTTTCTATTATAATAATAATCAGTTAAAAGGAAACTAATTGAACCAATTTACATGTTTTACCAGCATGAGTCTGCCCACACCTGATATATTTTTTATAGGGTGGGCCGGCTTACTCTCTCCTTGCAGCCAAGGGCTGAATTGTGAGGAGCTTACAAGGGTCTGAGGCGGCTGCCATTCGGCGCTAACTCAGGTGACCTCCATACGACCCCAAGTGCGGCCATAAGACTGTAGGTTTGAACCACTCACACCGGGAAGGACCCCTACTCTTTTCGATAAGTGCGGTGGGTTCTTTAACGTGCGTGGGGTGTGGCTCTCCCCATACACGGGACCTCCATTTAACGTCCTATCTGAGGGATATATACTACTTACATCAGGCAGACTTGTGATGAAGCTGTGAATGTTGGCGGCCTGAGCTTATTGGGCATGCTGGTTAAACATGTGAATTCATTTGATTTAAAAATCAATTCACATGTTTAACCAGCATGAATCTGCCCACACCTCCTGATATTTTTCAATAGGATAGCTCTTACTATACTACTTACATCAGGCAGACTTGTGATGAAGCTGTGAATGTTGGCGGCCTGAGCGGCGGCTTCGATCTCCGACTGGGTCACCTCGCGCTCGTTGTCTCCGTACGCGATGTTCTCCCTGATGGTCGTGTTGAAGAGGATCGGCTCCTGCGACACGATGCCCATCTGTTTCCGCAGCCACTGGATGTTCAGCGTACGGATGTCTTTGCCGTCAATCATCTGGAGGTCAGAGGTCGCAAGAACTGTTAGTTACATGTACATCAAAAATAGTGTTATCTTTAATACAGTGATTATGCATTTCCGTGAAGTTCTTACCCTTACTCCGGAAGGAGGCTACGGGGGGTGGGGAGTTGATTGATGCAAGTCTCGGGCCTAGTCTCGCGAGATTAGGCCACTCCGTGACCAAGATGGACAGTCTGCCATCGAAAATTTGGAGGTCAGTATTTTTACCCCTTCAACTTGTCACTGTTTGGAAGAAATTTATAGTAACCGTGAAGTTCTTGTTTTATTCATTATAAATTTCATGAATTTTTCACTGACTCGGTCCAATCAAGAATGCATTTGCCCAGTGGGTCCCATAAAGCAACAGACATGCATCATAGTAGGAAGGTGACGAAGACAGGAAATGAGATAACCTTTTCTGGGACATTTGACCTAACTTCCTGTCATTGTCCTCGACTTGCCTAACATGTGCAAATGACTAAGCACAAACAAACACACAAACAAGCAGATACACATGCATGCTGAAGAAAAAATGTACATAGAGGTAAAAAGAATGCTTGCCTAATTTCGACAACTTACCACGTTGCCAGCAAGGGCGTCATAGAACCTCTCCAGTAGCTGTACGGAGGTGCTTTTACCGCACCCGCTACTGCCGACCAGCGCCAGGGTCTCCCCGGGACGCACAGACGTACTGAACTGTTTCAGCACAGTCACGTTCTCGCGGGTCGGGTACGCGAACTGGACATCTCGGAACTGAACTTCTCCCTCGCAGCTTTGCTGTTGAAACAACCAATGGCATCTCACTTAACCTTTAGCATACTGAAGTAGCCACTACCAAGAAAACTTTACTGGTAATGGGGTTAGGCAGCAGGAAAAAGGTTAATGATTTGTACTAAACAGCCTCCAGTTTAATTCCGGACTTCCAGCTTAATTCAGAACTACTTCCCATATCTCAGCAACCTTACATCTAGATGGGCTAATGTCGTTAACTACAGGTAAAAATGACGTAAGAAATACGTAGCAGCCATCGAGGACCCCTTTGGAGTTAACCCAATTCTGCAGAATTAATTCTGGGAACTGGAGCCAAAATTCTGCAGAATTCTGAGAACTCGAGCCAGAATTCTGGGAACTTGAGCCAGAATTTATATATATGGGTTAACCCCTAAGGGGTCCTCGATGGCTGCTACGTATTTCTAACATTATTTTTACCTGTAGTTAACGACATTAGCCCATCTAGATGTAAGGTTGCTGAGATATGGGAAGTAGTTCGGAAGTAAACTGGAAGTCCGGAATTAAACTGGAATTAAACTGGAGGCTGTTATATAATATTATATATATCATCATATTTTAGAAAGTAACACTGAAAATGCATATTGCCAGTGTTATGGCTTTGCAGTGGACAGCTTACCATTCTACGCTATTCTAGCTACTACACTAAGTTTCATATTTCACTCCTATACCTGAGGTATGGAGTGAAATATGAATAATAGAGACAGCTATTTGAAGCTCACAGGTTTCTCCCCTTCCTCGCTAGAGCTATCGATCGCTGGCTGTCTGTCGAAGAGTTGAAACATACGAGTTGCCGAGGATTTTGCCTTAGCGTAGTCTGGGGCAAACGAACTAGCCTGTCCAATAGCCATGGCCCCAAAGATGATGGCACCTAGCACACTGTACAGAAAGAAAAAGAGAGGAAATATTAAATATCAATTAATTTTACAACCATGAAACTTACAGGCATGTCTCCGTCTTGGCTGGAGCTGTCTATGGTTGGTTTTCGGTCGATAAGTCGAAACATGAGGGTGGCGGAAGTCTTTGCTTTAGCATAGTTTGGTACGAAGGAGTTGGCTTCTCCTATAGCCATGGCCCCAAAGATGATAGCACCAAGCACACTGTTAGGGATAGCAGGCAGTCAATCAACGAGTCAAGCAATCAAGCAGTTAGTCAATCAGTCAATCAATCAATCAGCCAACTAGCCCATCATGATCATGTTTCATTTCACCATTGTCGATCGATCAACCAATCAGTTAATCAGTCAGTTAGTCAATCAATCAATCCACCAAGGAGTTAGTTAATCAGTCAAGTTAGTCAAGGAGTCAATCAATCAACTCATCATCATTATCTATGACTTTCTTTCATTTCACCATAAATTATTAATCAATCCATCAACCAATTGATTTAGTCAATGGAACAGTTAGAAAATCAATAAATTATTATAGATCAATATTTCAATCAATGACTACATTAACTAACCAACCAACCAACCAACCACCAACCAACCAACCAACCAACCAACCAACCAACCCATAATCATAACCACCATCATTATGACTTTCATTTTCTTATACATGCAAAGACATTAAAATATTATTAGTAAATACACAACAACAACAAATTTCTGCATCACTCACAGGAACACATCTCTGAAGTTCATGTGCCCGTTGGCCACCAGCCATGCTCCGAAGCGGAAAATGGCGGCGTAGGCGAAATAGATGATACACTGGGAGAAGGCGAATCCCAGCCCCGTGATGTGGGCCTTCTTCTGAGACTGCTGGTACGGCCCCTTGAGTTTGTCGGCGTACAGGTTGCAGAACTTACGCTCCAGGCTGAGAGAGGCGACTGTGCGAATGTTCTCTACAGCTTCTACAGCAGTCTGACATGGAACAAAAGAAATTTATTATAAAAATGTGAATTTCAAAATGATCTCGAACCACTTTAGCTCACTGAAGAGCTACTCTTCCACTGGTCTTGACAGAGAAGACAGACGTTTTGTACAGTATTTAGAGAGAGGCGACTGTGCAAATGTTCTCTACAGCTTCTACAGCAGTCTGACATGGAACAAAAGAAATGTAATAAAAATGTGAAAGTTATCTCAAACCAGTTTAGCTCACTGAAGAGCTAATCTTCCACTGGTCTTGACAGAGAAGACAGACGTTTTGTACAGTATTTAGAGAGAGGCGACTGTGCGAATGTTCTCTACAGCTTCTACAGCAGTCTGACAAGGAACAAATTAAAGATATTTAATATTTATCAACATTTACCACATTTGTGGAAGGATTGACATACATGTATACCATGTAATCTCTATTCAAATTCAAAATGAAATAAAATTTCTGTGTTTTTTTGTGGGAAACTTTGAACTTTATTTGTCACCTTCACATCAGTGGCACAGACGGTCATAATGCCGTGTGCAGAATTACAAAATTATAAGCAAATTATATACAAATAGTGAGAAACTTAACAAATATTAAAAACTAAGCAAACTATATAAAGACAATAAAAAAACATTGTTACAAGAGGAAATTATATGGATGATGAAAACATTATGGTTGTGTCAAGACGAACTTTGGAGAAACCAAATGAAGGTAACTGTAAGTTACTAGTAACAGATGTGCATGTAAAAGTATGGTAACATAAAGTGATAATACAGAAGGTACAAGACTTCAGAAGCCTGGCTTCATCTTGACCTTTGACCTACCTTCCCAGCATCCTCCACAGCCTTCTTCTCCTCGCTGGAGTAGCCAGCCAACATCCGCATTTGCAGGAAACCCGCAAAGATCATGAAGGGGACGAAGGCCAGGCAGAGCAGGGTCAGCTGCCACCCGTAGATGAAGGCCAAGATCACGGCGACTCCCAGGTTAAAGATGTTCGATACGATCGTGCCCAGACGAGCGCCCGTAGCCTGAAAGAAAACAGAATCAAATTTGTGACCACTGATTCAAAACAGATCATTGAGGGGACAAAGGAGCATGTCGGCAGAACGTACTGCGCCTGCGCAAAACCCCGATTTTTCTTGTTTTTCGTTTGATGTTTGGTCAACGTTGCATGAAAATTTTGCCTGTTGCAGACGATATCTTTTCCTATACAACATCTGAAAACTACAGACAGGCTGTCAACCTTATATACTCTAATACAACCTTATATGAGACGTTCTGCCAAAGTGCGATGCACAATACATTACGGGTTTCGCGCAGGTGCAGTACGTTCTGCCGACGTGCTGGACAAAGACCAGGTAGATATATATTAAGAATAAGATCACGGCTACTCGCCACGCGCCTGTAGCCAGGATTGTGTTCTCGCCACAAAAGTGCCACCTACATGTACATCAGCTACATATAGCGGCAAGAAACAGTACTCTACTCAGAAGCTCTGAGGAAGGTGACTGATAGATATGGGTGAGAGAACTACATGTACTTAACCAGGTTGTGTATAAGAAGATCCCAATATCCTATATTCTACCAACCAGATGAAATTTTTTTCGGAAATATATTATATTAACTAATTTCGGAATCCTTACCCCCTGGACCTGTGAAGCCTGTACGGCCAGTCTTGTGGTCAAAGCTCCGGTGTTGTTCTTGTGGTCATCAAAGTAGCCAATTTCCTGTAAGACACAATACATGTAGGGATAATATCTATAGATAGATATGGCAATCATGAAAATGGATAATAATCAACAACACTAAAGGTAGAGGTAGTCCCATAGCCTTTTTTTAGGCCATAGGGGCAGTGGGGCACTGTGTCTAGGGCACAGTATTGGAAGGCGGAGCCCAACCCTCTCCTTCCACCGCCTTTTACCTCCCCAACCAAAGTCAGGTACCCATTTTACACCTGGGTGGAGTGAGGTAAGTCATGTAAAATGCCTTTTACACAGTATCTAGCTAGGAATGCAAGGAATCAAACCCATGACCTTTCGATCTAGTGTCTAGCCGCTCGGCCATTTGACCACAACAATACTACGGTCAAAATAGATGAAAAGAAAAAATACAAAGCAATGTCTAAAAAAAGTATACATTTAAAGCGATATTATGTAAGATTTTTGCGCCAAAACCGTAAAATATAAATGATTAAAATTTTCTCTTCTAGATTGTCATTTTCAATAACTTTCAACATTTTAGCGTCGCTATTTCGGTTTTCTGGCGACTCAGTGCAGTGCGAGAATAAGTTGCGCCAGGCAATCTTTATTTTTAGGTAGGCCTATAGCGCAAGAAAATGACAACGATGTTTAAAATAGTGAAAATCTTACATAATATCACTTTGATAAATATTTTGCCCAAAACTGACCTGTCTGAGTAGAGCACTGAAGCCCATTTGTCTCAGCCTCATGGTCAGCATTTCACCAGACTTCCCGTAACAGTAGCCCTGGGGAAGTACATGATGGTGGAAAATATAAATTTACAACAAAAAAAACTTCAGTGTGAATATGATTCAGAACCAGGGATAGAGGTGTAACATCAGTGTGAATGTCATTCAGAGGTGTAACATCAGTGTGAATGTCATTCAGAAGTGTAACATCAGTGTGAATGTCATTCAGAAGTGTAGCATCAGTGTGAATGTCATTCAGAAGTGTAACATCAGTGTGAATGTCATTCAGAAGTGTAACATCAGTATGAATGTCATTCAGAAGTGTAACATCAGTGTAAATGTCATTTAGCACCAGGGACAGAGGTGTAACATCAGTGTGAATGTCATTCAGTACCAAGGACAGGGGCGTGATATCAGTGTAAATCTTGTTCAGAGGTGTAACATCAGTGTGAATGTCATTCAGCAACAAGGACAGGGGTGTGATATAAGTGTAAATTTCGTTCAGAGGTGTAACATCAGTGTGGATGTCATTTAGAGGTGTAACATCAGTGTGAATGTCATTCAACACCAAGGACAGGGGAGTGATATTAGTGTCAATCTTGTTCAGAGGTGTAACATCAGTGTGAATGTCATTCAGCACCAGGGACAGGGGAGTGATATCAGTGTAAATCTTGTTCAGAGGCGTAACATCAGTGTGAATGTCATTCAGCACCAGGGACAGGGGAGTGATATCAGTGTAAATCTTGTTCAGAGGTGTAACATCAGTGTGAATGTCATTCAGCACCAGGGACAGGGGAGTGATATCAGTGTAAATCTTGTTCAGAGGCGTAACATCAGTGTGAATGTCATTCAGCACCAGGGACAGGGGAGTGATATCAGTGTAAATCTTGTTCAGAGGCGTAACATCAGTGTGAATGTCATTCAGCACCAGGGACAGGGGAGTGATATCAGTGTAAATCTTGTTCAGAGGCGTAACATCAGTGTGAATGTCATTCAGCACCAGGGACAGGGGAGTGATATCAGTGTAAATCTTGTTCAGAGGCGTAACATCAGTGTGAATGTCATTCAGCACCAGGGACAGGGGAGTGATATCAGTGTAAATCTTGTTCAGAGGCGTAACATCAGTGTGAATGGCATTCAGCACCAGGGACAGGGGAGTGATATCAGTGTAAATCTTGTTCAGAGGCATAACATCAGTGTGAATGGCATTCAGCACCAAGGACAGGGGTGTAACATCAGTGTGAATGTCATTCAGCACCAAGGACAGGGGTGTGATATCAGTGTAAATCTTGCTCAGAGGTGTAACATCAGTGTGAATGTCATTTAGCACCAGAGACAGAGGTGTAACATATTGATATAGTATATATTTAGGAAGACAGTTAACAAAGCCAAGGAATAAGAACAAAATATCTACCTGTAGAAACATTGTGATCATGGACCCTCCCCCGATGGCCAGGAACAGCAGAGCGTACAGTGTGGTCTTCTTTTCCTGCTCTACTGGGTCGGCTATACCAAACGCCTGAAACACAACAGACATCCCCATCTATATATTACAACAAGAATATCCACTCTGCATACATGTATCTGCTGAATAGATACATCTTGAATGTACAGGTTTTCACTGTTACTTCATTGTAAGAAACATTAGACATATCAACAAAAGAATCAACAACGTGTCAAAACTTTTAAATGCGGACAGGTGCCTCTCTATTTGGTATGGAAGCAAATCAGTGGACCAAACTGGAGCTACATGTAGCATAGTACAGATACCAGGCTAAAGCCCCTGTCACATATAGTCGAATATGTCCTCCCGAACACTGCCAAACTCCCCCCAACCATGGTTAGGAGTAGGTCGAGGGCAAGGCTGGCTGTGGTTGGCTGGTGTTCGGCGAGGTCGGCTACTGTTCGGCTGCGCCAGCCAAATGATTAAAAAATATTTAAATTAAAACAACCGGTGTGGACAGGAGGTTTGGCCATGGTTGGGTGGTGTTCGGAAGTAGGTCCGCAGTGGTCGGAGCATGGTTGGCAGTCAAATTTGTCTCAAACTTAACTCAAATTCGATTTTATTTGTATCGAAAGGCGTGGCCTAAATCTGGTCAGACTGCTCCCGAACTTAAAATTCTGAGCAAACCTTGGTTGGCTGGTGTTCCGCGGAATGTTCTGAATGTGTGACAGGGGCTTAAGTTTACAGGTTATGTCATACAAGGAAAAAGAAGTGACAAGTTTTATTTTTATCAAGTTCAACTTACACCCAAGACTTCAGCGAACAGGATGGCAAAGCAGGGGTTGACGGCTCCGTTGATGGCGGCACAGAAGGTACCGACCGCGATGTAGGGCCACTCAGCGGCGTTCAGCTTCATCACACGCTTCATGTCCGGGTCTGGGACCTCCTCCTGAAAAAACAGTTTTACACAAAGGTTGAGAAACATTAACCTGACTACATCAGGCTTCTAGCAGCCCTTCCACTGATGATTGGTAGAGAGAAGCATTCCCAGACCTACCAATAGGAGCTCAGGATTCTTTATTACTACGAAAATCAGTCCAATTAGAAGGTCAGAATTCTTTATCACTTTGAAAATCAGTCCAATTAGAAGGTCAGAATTCTTTATCACTTTGAAAATCAGTCCAATAGGAGCTCAGGATTCTTTGTCACTATGGAAACCTGTCATCACAGCCTCCAACACCATGGTAACAGATAGTTCTCAGTCTGACAAAAATTGGTCTATGCTAACACACATTCACAGGAATCCGATTAGGATTTTTCCAATTCTCCTGACTTAGAGGTGTTGGTAACTAATGACCAAAAACAGTACCCTTCTGTAGAAGGAAATCTCCTTCCTGGAGGTAAAAAACTTCCTTAAAATATCCTCCAACCACAAAATAAAACTATTGTGAAAGTGAAAGTGATCTCGAACCAGTTTAGCTCACTGACAGTGTAGAGCTACTCTTCCACTGGTTGTGACAAAGAAGACAGACGCTATGTACAGTATTTACAGGTTCATTGTACCGGGGAAATTCCCCTAGCTCTTTTCGACAAGCACAATGAACAGTGAAACACAGCTTAACATCCCGTCCTAAGGACTGCGACCCTCTTCTGAGTATCGTGCATGTCGGGTGAACGACAACAGCCGGGATTCGAACTCCCAACCTCTTAGTCTAGAGGCAGGCTCGCTAACCACTGGACTACTCACACTACAAGGTATGCATTTACAGTATTAGAGGATGAAGGTATAGACCCACCTCCTCTTCTTCTTCTTTCTCACTTTTGCGAGACGTGGTAGACATGGTACGCTCCAGCTTCTTGGCTGACATCTGCCGAGTCAGACGCACACTGGACTTTTTCGCAAGGTCCTCTGTTGAACGAACAAAACAAAGAGTTCAGAAAAGTGGAAAAATTTAAAGACCACCAGTAACTACAGTATTGTTATATATAAGTTAGCATATTGTAATATTACTAGTCTAAGATTTGTATCTTATTTAAAACAGCTTTAAAGTATTAATTCAATTTCATTATGAATGCAAAAAAAAGGCATGCCACCTGATGATATTATAATCTTAGACTATAATAAGCCAGGATTTAGAATTTGAAACATAATTTCAGTTTTCAAATTCTTTAAAAAATGGTTTAAAGTTGTAAAAGAAATCTACAACTCATTGATTTCAAATCATTGTAGGTTACTTGACTGTTTAGATTTGGTAAAAAGGTGACATATGTGTATTATGTATTACTTTTTTTTCTTCTAGTTAACATGCACTAGTCTAATAGTTACAATCATCACCACACTTCTCCATGAAGACAGAGTTACAGAACATGTAATTGATTTCTACATTTAAGTCTAGCTATTGAGCAGACATACTTTGTACATTTATATTGCCATCAATAACAAATGTATATTTGACCTCTAAATTCAAAATGGCTGAAGGTCAATGAGAATGATCATTTTTCTTTTCACCACATTAAAAAAATACCCATCATGCAACACCACATTAAAAAAGCACCCATCATGCAACAAACTATTTGTTTACATCATCTTTGACTATTTCACCACAAGTTGACAAAATAAAACTCGTCCGGAGGTTTTGTTTACCTGACATTATGTCCTCTGTTGTTTCGTGGAACGGAAAGAAGTGTATAAAGAAATTAATCCGCATGAAACAAAATGAGCACACACAAGGGAAACAATGAAATGAAATGAAATGCAAAGAAATTCAAGTGCAAAGCAAAGCAACAAATTTTAAATTTTTGTGAAATATTTTATGTTGAATATGCAGGATACAGAAAAAACATGCAGCAATTGAAGCAAGCTAGCAGCAAAATATTATATATTAATATCAAACATTTAACACTTTAATGTTCTTTATCATTATCATTGCCACATTCTAATGCTTAGAACTTTGATTTACTAACACTTTGGTTTAAAAGGGCATTATGTAACATTTTTGTACCAAAAATTTAAATATTTTAATTGAAAAAGTTTGTATCGTCCTTATGTTACATAATGCAGCTTTAAAACACTGGATGCCATGCACAATAAGGACCTAAAATAAGGGATTTTAGGGTTTTCTATGCTAAAATCTACCTTCAAGTTGCCACCATAAAAAAGTTAACATTTTTTAAAATGGTACCTTCTATTGATTGTTGTTGAGTCGGTGAAGGTACATTTGTACATATAGCCAGGGTTGCAATTATAGACATTGCAACAGCAATGTTATAATTAGGGTCGGAAGGAATAGTGTTAAACATTGGGCAAGGTACATGTAATACAAAATGTGTTTAAAAGAAACATTCAACAAACAATTGAAGAAACATTTTTTCATATTTACAGCAATGGTTGTAAAAAGAAGATTGCATTGAATAAAATACAGCCAAAAGATTTTTTTGAACACTTTTCTTCTATTTAAAGGAACAACATTTTATTTTCAGTGGAAACATTTTGTTCCTAATTTTTTTTTTTAATGAAATGTTAGATAAGCATTATAAAGAAGCATTTGAAGCTTCAAAGGCAAGAAAAAGAAGAAAATTGGCAGTAATCTTAAAGAAAACACGAAGACACACCTGCATACACCTCTCCATCTTCTTCTTTGTCATCTTCTTCTTCAGTAGCAAAAGTCTGCAAAGATATCAGATGATGGCAATTATGCTATTATAATAATATTCATATTTATCATGTTTGTTGTAGACTGACATGCAAACTTGGTACTTAATTGCAACATTGGCAAATTTTCACAGTCACATGTAGATAAAACATGTCTAGATAAAAGGCAAAAAGTCCCTGATGTTTGCCATGTAAATATGTATCATTTGACTGACTGTATACTTTTTTTGTCAATAAAGAATGGCTTGGTTTAAAAAAAAAACGCAATGTTCACACTTTTAAAAAAAGTCCCTTTTTGAGGCCATAAGGGCAGTGTGTTGTTAATCTACTATCAGTAGTAGTGATGGTTTATTAAAAAAAAAAAACATTGCAGCACAAGGAAGAATTGGCATAGCTTGTCTCTAAGGGACTCTAAGAACATCTAAAAATAACCAATCAAAAAATGATGTTGTATATACACAATGTACATGTATATTGGGAACAATATTGGAAGGCGGAGCCCGTCCCTCTCCTTCCATCGCCTTTTACTTCTCCAACCAATCAGGTATCCATTTTACACTTGGGCAAAGTAAGGGAGATTAGCTATGGAAGTGTCTATTAATGCTTTCCACATTAGTCACAATGTTGGTCCATGAATGACAGGAATCAAACCCTTAACCCCTCAATCCCGTGTCTTGTGTTCAGACCTACCTGTGTGGTGACCAGGGTGTAGTACACTCCCTGCCGTGCCATCAGTTCATCGTGAGTTCCCTGTTCCACTGCCACGCCGTTCTCGAAACCCACAATGATGTCAGCAGTCTTAATGGTGGACAGTCGGTGAGCCACCACAAGGGTGGTCCTTCCCATACGCGCCTGGCGGTAGAGAAATATGCAAAATTTTACGAAATATTTCTCTATTCAACCTATTCTGTCTGGACAGACACACAAACCCACACCTCAGCTCAGCCACCAAAAACAATACTTCCATAACTGTAACATACAAACCTTGTCCAGTGCAGCCTGCACCGTAGCCTCACTCTCAGTGTCCAGTGCAGACGTGGCCTCGTCCAAGAGAAGGATCCTGGGGTCGCGAACGAGAGCGCGGGCGATAGCGATCCTCTGTTTCTGTCCTCCTGACAGCTGGGCACCCCTCTCTCCAACCAGGGTCTCGTATTTCTGTGTTCAACGTAACTTTATTTAATATGAAGATTTACCATGTTTGTGGAAGGATTGACATAACAGGTGACTATCACCTCAGTCTTCAAGATGTCAAACCTGAGACCAGACTGTAAGGTTTGAACCACTCACACCGGGAAGGACCCCTACTCTTTTTGATAAGTGCAGTGGGATCTCTAAGTTAAACGTGCTCGAGGTGTGGCTCTTCTTAAACACGGGACCTCTGGCTTTACGTAATAACCGTATGGATGACATTTCAGCACTAGGGACATTAGCATACCATTTCTTATGCAGCTTGAAAACAAAAAAATAATAAACAAGTGCTTTTGAAAAAAGCTGTCATTTCGGCCTGCTATCACTGCCACATGTTGTATATGTCACTGTGTGTCTGGTTGGAGATGGCTGTTTAGATATGTTAGTCTGCATCAATGAAAACCACGCTACATCTGCTTGGTGATGACACTAGTGTGGGGTGGACTGCCCAAACATCTCTCGGACTACCTGGAGTCAGTACAGAAACGCTGTCTCAGGATAATTGGGCTATCTGCTGACTCGCTCCCTACGCTAGCAGGTAGACGTGACAGAGCTACCCTGAGAACACTTGACAACATCCTTCAGGATAACACTTCTCCCCTCTGGGCATTTATAACCAGCCCGTCACACAGTCACTACAGTATTCGTAGGGGACGTCGGCACCGAACAGTGATCAGCAAAAGTAAAAGACAATTTTAAGAACTTAGAACATCAGATGCATGTATCAGATGCTGCTGTTGTTGTGGTTGTTGTTGTTGTTGTTGTTGTATGCGTCGTCTTTTTTGTAAATGTTGCCGTAATCTTCGCACACAAAAAAACTGCCCATGTGTCCCAGAAAAATTATCAGACTATTGAACACAAAAAAAGGCTAGAGTCTGCAGTTTTTTCTAGGGTCGGTCGGGAAACAGGGAACATTTTTTGTCAGGCCTTACCGGTATACAGAACGTGCATATGTGCTCCCCTCGATCCCCATACGTATACTCAAGGAGATTCTGTAGAATCTCCTTGGTATACTTAAGCTAAAATTTCTAAGAAACGGAACGAAATAAACTGAATACGACACGACAAAAGCACTGGAGAGAAGACACTTAAAATTGGCAAGCATTTGCTGGCATTAAAGCAAGAAACTTAGCCTAGCATGCACTGGGTCATACGAAAAGGGTATAGATATTTTTTGTTTCACGTTCCGGAGGGGAGGGGGGCAGAAGCCTTACACGGAAAAATCGATGCAACAGTCAAAGAAAGCACGATGTCATTGATTGTCCATGTCCTTAGTCTTTTAAGCTATACAGTTTTCCTGTGACTCTATGCCTGATACGCTTATAACTGCTGATATTGTGGATCGTGTAAAGGTAAAACCTGCCTAAATGTCCGCTATGGCATCTGGTATGACGATACATCCGGGACCTGGTATGTACACTCACTCCCTCTTGCGATTTGAAGCAGTAACGCAGTGTTCGCCCGCCCATGGATCCATCCACCCATCCACCCATCCACCCACCCATGGATCGCATGTTGGTTTCCGCCTTAGTACTATTTCGGCCTAATGGCCGAAATAGAAAAAATTATCTTTTTATAGTTGCTTCAAGTTTGTTTAATGTTCAACTGGCTGTCATCATAACAAAGCAGACCATGGAATGAAAGTTAATTCCAAAAAAAAAGTTCCAATCGTACCTGTGGTAGTTTAGAGATGAAGTCATGTGCATTGGCCTCCTGAGCTGCCTTCTCAAGTTCTGCCTGGGTAACATCCTCACGTCCATACCTGCATTTAATTTGGAATCAGAAATTAGAAAAGATTAAAGGAGCATTATGTAACATTTTTGCACCAAAAATTGAAATATTTCAATTGAAAAAATCTTCATGTGATTGTAATTTACTTCCACTATTTTGTGCAATTATCTCGCATTTCTGACATTTATGGTCGGTGCTAAAACAGCCCACATCATGAGACACATTCGGTTAGTGGCACCGCCACAAACTATCAGAATATAAACAATCATGGCTGACAGCTGTATTAAATTTTCCAACTTTTAAACACACTCGTAAGGCATCATATTTTAGCACCTCCACTTCCTGAATGACACTGCAATGGAGTAGGGTTGATTCAACTTACTTTGTTGACAGAAAAACCAAATGAAACGTACCTGATGTTTTCAGCGATGGTGGTGGCAAACAGAATGGGCTCCTGGCTCACCACACCGATGTGCTGCCTCAGCCACTGGATGTTTAGGGATCGGATGTCCTGTCCATCCAGCTCAATCTGCCATAACATAATGTGTTAACCATTAATAATAACTAACTTTATGCCATACCTGGGCCGAGACAACATTCGGTGCAGGTGTTCCAGCCCGTGTGATAACTACCATATCACACGGTTTTTATTAGATGTCAACATTGCATCAAAGTTTTGCCTATTGCAGTCAACATCTTTCTGGACACAAAATTTGAAAACTATAAACAGGATGTCATCCTTCAATATGCGAAATTGAATATGATCTGAAGAGAGGCACTCTGCCAAAGTGCTACCGGGTATGCACAATAAATTACGGGTTTTGCTCAGGCCCAGTACATTTTGCCAATGTGCTGTACCATTCATAATATTATATTGTTTTGAGAAATAATATAAAACCCACCACTCCCTCCTGTGGGTCGTAGAAGCGCTGTATGAGCTGGACCGTGGTGCTTTTCCCACAGCCGCTGGACCCAACCAGCGCCACGGTCTGTCCAACATCGGCCTTCAGACTCAGGCCCTGCAGCACCTGGGAATGACAAGGGCAAAATTTGTGGCACAGCATAAATTTGCAGCATCTAAATTTTACAGCACAGATCTCAATTAATTTCCCTTCCCATGCATTTCACATGTCGTCTTATCTCGTTTATTTCTCGTGCAAAAGTCGCATTTAAATCGCAATTGAAAGCCACGTGAAAGCCGTCTAACATGCGGATAAAACTTGTGCAAGAGCCGTGTTGTGAAAAATCCAAGTGCAAAACTTGTACAAAAGCCCAGTGCAAAACTTGGTGCTCGGTTTTCCCAAGGGCACAACACTGCGGCCTGCCAGGGATTGAAACACAAACTTTTAGAAAAATTTTGAGATGAAAAAAATCTCAAGATTTATTTCCAGATTTTTTCACTTTCAATGAAGCATAAAGGGCCTCACTGCAGGTATTATGATCCATTGAGTAACAGAGAACCTCTCCACAAAATATAAGATTTGTAGGTTTATGTATTAAAAGGCTAGAAGCAATAGTCCAAAGTGCTCTTCTCAGTCCAAAATTAATCTGCTTGCTGTTAAAACCTTCAAGTTCAGAGTCAACAACCATGCATTATAAACCACAAGACCACCATACCACCTCCAAAAGCTGATAAAAGCTCTAAACGCCACTCAAAAAAGGCAATCATACTTACTGGGACGTCAGGCCGAGCAGGGTAGGTGAAGTGGATGTTTTTAAACTCTATGTTGCCCTTCAGGCTGTCTGGTCTGTGACCTTCCTCTGACATGCTGTCAATCACTGGTTCCTGGTGATGCAATCAAAAATACCACAAATTGACTTTTATTTAATGTAATATTCCTAAAAAAGTAACAGTTACTATTATTATGGTTGGCACAAAACACTACAAAATACAAGGCTAATCAAATTCTGGCAAAAAATAATGAACCAAGCTTATTACATTATATTAAAGGATCAAGGATTTGTTCACATTACAAGCCGTGCAAGATAGGCTCTATGCGGCATAGTGCCCCCTACCAACAATGTTGGAAACTGCAGCTACGAAGTTTACAAATTGATAAAATCAATGTTTTTTTTAGGTACAGTATATGTATTACACAATAAGGGTTGGTAGGAATAATAAGGTCCATTCTAATTAAAATCATTTTTCACACAGCAAAATTATTAACTATAATATGCATAAAGTGTTTGAACTTACACTGTCTATGACGCCGTACACAAACGCTGCAGAGCCTTTTGCTTTTGCGAAGGATTCGATGTTCGGAGCAGCCTGTCCCAGGGACATAGCACCAATCACCACGCAGAAGAACGTCTGTAGAAATGGATAATGATTAAAATATGTTATGATTGAATTTATCATCAACATAAGGGTGACCAATAGTCACAAGCTGTTAACAAGAAGAATGAGAAAAAGAAAATAGCAGCTTAGGATCATAAAAATCTTAATTAGAAATCATATTATTTGGAAAAACTTCCTAAGGCCACACCAATTTGATTTGTTGGTTTTCGGATTTTTTTAGAAAAAATATGAAGCAACAGTGAAAAGAACAATCCTAGGCATCTTATGATAGCCCTGAATAATGGGAGCCATGAAGTCAACATAGTCGTGAAGTTACATGTACCAGTCTGGTTTAAAATAAAAAAATGAATTTTGAACTTTTAATCAAACCACTGCATTGATAGATTGAAGAACTGTAACAACTGGGAAGAAAAGGACTTTTTTCAACTAGTGGGGTCAAAATATGAGCATTTTGATTCAGAACCTCAACTTTCTTTTTTTTTAAAGAAATCAGAGAATAAATGGAGTGGACGAATCTGAGAACGAATTGATTAAATTGGTGTGGCCTAAGAAAGGAGTACTGTAGTAGAGAGTTTAAACTTACGATGAGGAACCCTCCAGGAGTGTACTCTCCTGCACGGACACGGTCCGAGCCGTACCAGAAGGCCAGCGCGTACACGCCA
Source organism: Branchiostoma floridae x Branchiostoma japonicum (assembly GCA_013266295.2). Taxonomy (NCBI): domain Eukaryota; kingdom Metazoa; phylum Chordata; class Leptocardii; order Amphioxiformes; family Branchiostomatidae; genus Branchiostoma; species Branchiostoma floridae x Branchiostoma japonicum. The sequence goes on along the minus strand of CM023835.1, from coordinate 3,193,631 downwards.
AACATGACGAGGAACGTCACGCCCATTCCTAAGCCGCCGGAGATCGCTTTCTTCACACCCATGCGCATGGCATCCACAAGATGCACATTGTACCTACGAACAAACAAAAAAAATTAATTAATAAAAACATTATTCATTCAAAATAGATTTTGAGGCCTTTTGAGGCCATAGGGGCAGTGGGTTGTTAATCCACTGTGCCTCTGGTACATATAAATAAGGTTTGACATAATGAAATATGAAATAAATCAAGCAACTGGATAACTTCAGAATTTTCGTGAAGAGTCAAACATTTCAGATAGCATCCTCTACTTTTCATCAGTGACAGTCACTGAGAATGAGTCTAAAACTTCATAGAATTTGTCCAATTGCTTGATTGCAGTTGCTACGTAATGTCTAGGGCTAGGGCATGGTGTTTGGAAGACAGAGCATGTCCCTCTTTTTCCAACACCTTTTACCTCCCCAACCAAAGTCAGGTACCAATTTTACACCTGGGTGGAGTGAGGAAAGTCATGTTGTGCCTTTCTGAAGGACATACATGTAATATCTATGCGTCAGCTTTATACTATGAAATTTTGTACCTTTTTTCTTCCTTCTTTTCTCCTCCAAAAGCAGCGACCGTTCTCATGGAGGAGAGGACCTCTTCTGCGACTCCTCCAGCTTTAGCATAAGCAGCCTGTTCATCCTCTGTAAAGGCTGAAGCCATCTGGTATAGGATAGAAATTTGGGTTAGTTGGTTGTTTTAAATGCATGCATTATACATGTGTACATGTGTTAAAACAAAAATATAGAAGTACAATGTAACGTTACCTACCAATGAAAGTAAATCATTGCTGCATGTCTTTGACTTATAATTAGCAAGATAAATTATGAAATTCAATATGATCCAGGATATAATTTTATTAGAGTTTGTCCAAAAGCTGATACCTTCAGCTACATGTACTTGAATTTGGTACTCATTTAAACAACCAATGGCATACAATATTTTAATCTTTTTTTCCAGTACTAAATATTCGTCTTTGTGGTAACCTAATATCACAGGGTATCTGCTACAGCACCAGCTACCATGGTGACAGACACCTGATCCTGGTCATTGACCTTATGTGTTTGGAGAAGATGAAGAAACAGAGCGAAAAAAACATGTTTTCCTTCTGCAAACTTTTTTTAAGATAAACCCAAAAATGAATTATCTTGAAAGTTCATCTGTGTTGGTAGAAGTCAGGGCTTTACAACCATCCCTCAACAGAGACGGGGGGTGCCACAGACTTTCTGCAACTTATGATCCACTGCTCACAGAGTCACGTGTGTCATCAGTGCATAACGTGACGTCACGGAAGCGGTGGATTTCTCATTCCTTGACAAAGACTGGAGTTGTACAGTCGAAAATTTGGGTAAGTCCAATTTCTTTTGTTGGAAATTACAGTTTAAACTCGTGTCATTATAATAAAATGAATTGTCCATACCTTGGTCATAAGGAAGGCCACGATCCCCAACAGTGGACTGACAGCCATGATGACCAGAGCCATCTTCCAGCCGTAGATGAATCCGATGACAAAGCCAGCGATGAAGGCTGTGAACCACTGCAGGAAGATCCCGCACTTGTCTGAGATCCCTTCATTGATCTTGTTCACATCACTGAAAAATAAACAAAACAGTCAACAGGGCTCGGAATACTTTTTTCTGCATACCTGCACTGGTCCAGGTAACATGGAAAATTACCTGCACCAGACAAATTTTACCTGCACCACTCAGAATTTAGGAAGTATGGATCATACTAAAGACTGTTCAGAAAACATTGCCATTATTTTTTTTATAGTGGCGGTTAAAAATCAGTGCATCAAATAAAAATCCACATACATGTACATCTACATGACATGTACAGCATTTGCATGTGGGAAGCGACTAGACCGGTTCACCACCTATACAGGCACTCGTATGCTGTACATGCATCAACTTACATTTGGATGTATCTACATGACATTGTACATTCATTTGGTCTGATGTACATGTACATAATATATATAAACCCAGTACATGGACCAGTGCAGGTTAGGTGCAAGTAGACATCAGAAATACATTTTGTACCTGCATAGCTCCAATTTTAGAGCCTATTTCGAGCCCTGGTCATGGACATCATACCAGTTTTAAATCTTTGAAAAATCTATACACTAAAAACAAGAAATCATCCACCCAAAACTGTTACAATACTGTAACTTACAGTAACTCAATACCGGGAAATAAAAAAATTCAACACATACTCAGCCAGCCTGGTGCTGAATTCTCCGGTCGCGTGAGTGTCGTGCCAGCCGACGTCCTGTCGCATGATGGCACGGAAGAACTTTGTCCTGATACGGTTGACCTGCCTGGTGGCGGACAGCGTCCAGAAGGCCACCTGTCCGTACGCGCAAACGAACGCACCACAGGCGATCGCCACATAGTAGTAGGCGTATGTCGTCATTTGTCCCTCAATGTCAATGCCTTGTCTGGAGAGAGGAAAAAATTATGTTGCTTCATACAATTATAATGATTGTCATACATAGTACAATGTATATTTACATGAAAAATAGACTAAAAAAAAAAGTATGTAAATACATAGTATATCTACATGTGCCAAAAGCAGATTCACATATTAACTGAAAAAATGACTTCTATTTGATGCTCCATTGTTAAAACATTCAGAACTGTAACAGTTACAGAATTGTGGTTGGTCTTTACATGTATAACAAAATTCATACCTCGGTGTTATTGATAAATATGGAACGTATTTAACATCAAAGATAATAATTGTAACATCATACACATTGTAGAATGATGCATAACTTTTGAATAATTTTCCAAGAAACAAGAGGTAATAACAAGCGAACCACAATAATTATTATAACAAAGTGGTAATAGTTGCAATGATCACAAATTACACATACATGTATAATATGTGGATGTAGCAAGGGTGCCAACAATACTACAAGTCTACAACAAATCACATAAAAAACCTTTGTGCAAAGAGCAGTTTTAGTAAAATGATGATGATGATGATGATGATAGGTTTAGTATAGAATGTTACATGACACCATATGATCACCATATCAAGAGTCCAAGACATCTTTGATTTAGGAATTACATTTTGTACACTGTCATGCATTTTGAACAATATTCTTGACCTTTATTAAATGATTAAAAGGAATTTTAGGATTGCAAAGAGTGTTTTAAAATTTAATCAAAGGCATGTATCCTGAAAATTGCCAAATTGAATCATCTTTAATTTGTATCTTTAAGATAAAATCTATTTTTGAATTCCATGATCAGTTTTACAGTAGGGAATAAAAATAAGAATAAAAAATCAGTCGTACAAGTAACCATGGCTTTCAAGTAATCATATTTTTGAGTAAAAAATTAATCGACTTATCTCTCATTAGATGGGAAACTAAATAATGACGTTGTGATTGTCTGAATCTGCATTAATTTTATTTTCGATTTCGAAAAAAGAGAGATTTCGAACTTACTGCAGGTCAGCAATGCTAATTCCACTCACAGAACCCGTCGCAAGATTCTCGGACGTTTGGTTCAACAACGGCAACAAGTGGGTACAATTTGGCGGCAGATACTGCTCGATATTTGGCGGGATCGCGCCCGAGGTAATGTTCGTAATCAGATTTCCAAAACATCTCAGGACTTCTTCTAGTTCGCTGGCCAGTTCGCTGGACACGAAGGACGTTGTCGTGTCTCCGAATACGATAATCATGAGCGGAAAGGTTATCCCCAGCCCAATGGACAAGAGAGAGCCGAGAAGGATGAGACAAATGTCCCAACAATCGGCAAAACGGAACTGTGCAGGAAACAGAGAGAGGCAGAAAACATAAAAGACTAGGTTAGAGGAAAGGTCAAAGGTTAAGAGAAGTGTGTTAGTGAGACACCAGGAGCATCTGTGAGGTCAGAGGTCGCCAAACCACCTGCTGCAAAACAGAGTGTCATGACGATGCTTTGGAGGGTTTGCATATGAAAATGTCTGTCATAATAGTATTGAATAATTAAAAAATTGTGTAATTTTGGAATATTTTGCAATTTTGAAATCAGTTGTTGTCTGCTATCTTTTTTTCATGAAAGAATTACTAAGTTGTAGATAGGGTTTTTAGGATTCCGATGGACAAAATGTACAATGTAGGTTGTTTTGTTTGTATAAGCCTAAATAAATTAGATATTCGGACAAATCTGGATTGAGACTTGGATTCAAGAATATCTAAAGCACTGGGAGATGGGGCTACAATGTACTTTTGAAGGTTGTTGCAGCTATAATATCACACTACTGGTGTGCTAAATTGGTGGCTATTCTTACTTATCTCGTCATTCTTTGTTTATTTCTGTTTTATTGAAGCAGGGTAAGAATTTTACTCAGTGCTTCCCACTGCTTTGCAGGCATGCCCTGAATTTTTTTTCCACTGAAACGTTACATTCCCTCCATAGCATCATCATTGACAAGTGCAGTCACTAACCACACAAACACCAATCAACTCACAGCATATTAATGTCAATGCCGCTGATCTCGGACACATTCACGAATGCGCCTTCGGTCAAATTCGTGCCGGCTAGCGCTCCCTTCACGAATCCGTCCAGCGTGTCTCCAAACACAATGATCATGAGAGGGAGGGATATACCCAGCCCTATGGCGGAGATCGTACCCAGGATGATAAAAAGGATGTCCAGCTTGTCAGCAAACTTCCACTGGAAGAAAGACGACGGTTAGCTGATTCAAACGATCCTTTAAAATCTGTGAATAATTTCATCCATCAAGCAACTTGGTAAATTTTTTGAAGAGTCAGACATTTTAGCAGATAGCATCTATCTTTCATCAGTGACTGAGAATTTCCTTTTGAGAATTTATCCGTTACTTGATATATTTTGTGTTTTGACTTCTTCACAAAACAATCAAAGTATTAGCTACAAAATTATATAGATTATATCAGATAAGATAATACACAATCAGAAACTCACAACACTGTAGTATGAACTGAATACATAGTAACTGACTTCTAAGTAAAACTTGAAAAAATATTGTGTAGGCTACCAAATGGTAGCTATTGGGTATAATTCTATTGGACCGGAAACACTTCATATGAGGGCCATAATGAGGCTTCAACTTACAACTTCAAAGACCCCAATTGGTTTTACATCGTCTTCTTTCTTCTTTTCCTCGTCTTCTCCTTCTTTCCTGAAAGGAAAAAAAGTTGCAGACTTTAAAAAAAAAAGTCAATTAAAATCAAACAGACCATACATACATTAGTAGTACTTAGGCTTAGGCTAATATAGAGTGTATAATCTGCATTTCGAACAACAACTAGACAAGTATAGGTTTATATTTTTAGAATGGCATTTTTGTATATTAATATTACATTCATTACAAGTAAATGCTATATAGTATTACGGTGTATTCCGTACCACCTGAGTTACCAGCCCGACTACAGGTCAGACCAAGGGTCGACCTGACCTGCAAGAGGGCTGCGACTGAGGGTGATGCAGAATACACCGTGTAGTATATTATTAATGTCATGCCCACCAACCACACGTTTCAAATTGCAAAATGTGCCTGAAATGGAATAAATTTGGTTTCCTGAACAAACAAAAAATGTAACAACATTCAATTCCAACGTCCGAATCCGGTAGTGACACTGTCTGTCGGCACACAGTCCAGAACGCCAATATCGAACGTTATCGTGGCCCAGGTATGACATACATGTAAAATGATTTATATCAAACCCGGGCGGTGATAACGTTCGATACAGTGTTCCCGTCCGGTCGGAACTTTATGGTATGACTGGGCTTCCATAGAACGATTCAAACACGTTTTGCCCCAACCACATGCGCCGCTGTTGGAAATTCCAATACAGGATTCAAACTTTGGAAATGATGTTGTTGCATTTTTTGGGTTTAGGGACACCAAATTTTCGCTCATTTGGCATTAAAAGGCGTGTTTTCTTGGGTGGGTGACATAAATAAAATGTCCCGGCCCGACCGCATTTCGGATCGCCCGACGGTAGCGGTCGGGCCGATACGGAATACACCGTGTTGTATTCTTTATTTATAAATACTAGTAAAGTAAGCACTGTTTACTCACTTTCCATCCTTGACGTCTTCCACAGGAATGATGGCATCAGCTGAGAGTGGGGCTGCACCATTTTTGTTTTTCCCGTCGACGACAGCAACGTCATAGTAATCTGGCGGGGCTTCAGAAATTCCCTCTACAGCATTAGGAACAAAAGAATTGAATTATGAATATTAATATTTTACAGTAGTGGTGAGGACGGAGTAGACCAATGAAAGGGTGATGATGAAAAGAAAGGAAAGTAAGCTTAAAGAAAAGAAAGACTTGACTGTATCCAAAATATCATCAGTGACAATATATCAACGGTCTTTTACAATCTTTAACAGACATTAAAGCTTGCTGAATCTTGCATTAATATCAAGACGTACAGCTTCAAGGCAACTTTCAGACAGTGTAATGCACTGTAGCATTCCAAGCTTATCTCTATTATAATTAGAAGAATGCATCTAAATTCTGCTTTCAATAGTTCAGCCTGTAACTTTAGAACAATGCAAGTCAACTGTCCATAAAAAATTATTGCCATAACATTGACATTAGAGACTAATTCTCAAGCAAGCATAAGTTGGTTGCATGATTGTCTTGGTTTTTAGGTTGCCTGTTTTTTTTCTAAGTTAACACTAATCTGGGCCAGACATTAATAACAGAGCTGTATTGATCTTAGAGAAAACATTCCATTAAAATTACACACAAAGGCAATAGAACCCATGCATGGATTGGTCAAACAATCAATGCATTGTAATATCATTATGATATAGTAGCTTAATATATTGAATTAGTAACACTATCTTTGATGCAAATACAGTCTTCAAGCATAATTGTCGACCTAGAAGGAGATTATAGTTGTTGTCATCATCATCATCATCTGGCCGGGGCCGCACGGGAAAAGGGTCATAGCGGTAGTAACTCCACGGTCCCAGTAGTTCGCGACCGGCTAGTTGGTAGTCCGTAAACATGGCGGCCACTGCAGACTAGCTTGCTCCAAAGAAAGGCGTCTTCTAGTCTTCTTTGATAAGATTAAGTTTGTGTTTCTCAAGAATTCCTTGACTGAACTGATAACGTTGACGTCTCTCTCACTTCTGGTGGCTGGAAAGGTTCTTAGAATAATACAGTCTCTTATTTCTTGTCAGAAGAGGTCACGAAACAAGTTCAGTCAGACAAACCACAGGATAAAAGAGAGAAACAAGTCTGGTATTCCAATCCCAAACAACTTTGAAATTGAAGCGCTTCAAATGAAACACCAGACTTCAAGGCTTAGATGTAGTTATCAAAAGTGGAAAAATCTGTGATACAAATCAAGGAAAGCATCCAAACTGTTGCGCCTGACTGTTGAGTCAATATGCAAGACTTTGATCTACAGAGAGAGCATTGAACCATTTGACGAGAGTTCCAGTCAGATACACAGTCGTAGGTTCTTCCCAACCTGAAGTTTGGGTCTTTCTGAGGGAAAGTAGAGCGACAGAAGAATACACAGTGTGTCAGCTACATGTAAATCTCAAGTGTTGGCATTAGCTGCTTGAGAAAAAACACATGACAGTCTTGTGTAAGCAGGGCCCGAAATACTTTTTCCTGCATATCTGCACTAGCTACTGGTTCAAGTAACATTGAAACTTACCTGCACCAGACAAATTTTACCTGCACCAGTCAGAATTTAGGAAGACTTCAAGCTTTCTAAAAACTGTTAGGAAACCATTGCCATTATTTCTTTTACATTCAAAATATAGGCAGTATCAGTCAATACACGACAAAAATCAAAAATAGTACGTAAACCAAGTACAATGTACAATGTACATGGACCAGTGCAGGTTAGGTAGAGGTAGACATCAGAAATATCTGCACAGCTCCAATTTTACCTGCACTATGACTAACCTGCATATACCCAGTACATGGACCAGTGCAGGTTAGGTAGAGGTAGACATCAGAAATATCTGCACAGCTCCAATTTCACCTGCACTAATAGTGCATTAATTATGCAGGTGGGATTTCCAGCCCAGTGTCTCCCTTGCATGACTTTCAACGGTTGACTACAGAATAGTTTGAACCATTAAAAAAAAAAACACTGCGAAAACCTTCCTTGTCCTCCTACCACAAAATAGCCACAGCAACTTTTTTTTTTAGAATTTACAGTATGTCAGACTCTTCTAGTCTACCAGTACATGTAGGTGCATGAGTTTGTATATGTTATTAGTTACAGCAAACATGCACTTGTTGCTACAGTGGCCACTAACACGTCACCACCACAAAAGATAAAGTGCTTGACCTGTCTCGATCACCATTCTTGTGATTCCAAACTCAGTAATGTTTACCTGACCCGAGGGCCCCGACACTTACACTTCACAGACATCCCAATCTTGGGACCATAGATGATAAACAAAGATGTGAAGCATTTAATCATTCTAGATCTGGTCTTTAGGACACTTAAAATTACACCATAAGTTCTGACACCCCTGGTATGTTCCAACATTACCCTAACCCTTACAACTAAAACATGTGTAGATGTCCATGGAATCCTGTGTGGTTATGTGTTATAGATATTAAGCCACACGTGATTGCAGCTCATTAGTGCACATAAGTTTACAAGTCTTTTGCACAAGTTTTGACCACGTGTTACATGTTTTTTACACAGTGATTTTCACGCGATCTTCACGTATAAAACGAGATTAAACCATGTGAAAAACACATGGGAAGGGAAGTTAATCGAGATCCGTACTGTACATGTATGTCGGAACGTAGCCCAGGGGTGTGGGAACATAGGAGTGTCAGAAAATAGAGCCCCCCCCCCCCCAGAACAGCATAATTTACAACATCTCATAGCTGTGTGACGTACAACAAAGCATTTACTGTTTATTTAGGTTCTATTTCTAAGTGCCACAAAAAAATAAATTTTGCATGAGTGGCATTGTCTACAGTATCATATTCTATTGCTAAGATGTTTAACTTAAAGTAAATATTTGCCAGTTTGCAATGATCATAAATTATGATGAAGTTTTACCATTTAATAGCTGTGGTCTGCCAGCATTTCACCTCAGTAACCTTCTCATGACACACCATTTGAGATCATGGGAAGGTACCATTACTGAACAGGGGTCTCCGGCTTTCAAATTTAGTATGTATTGATGTCATGATCAACAACTTGTATGAGGCCAACAAGGGTTACATTTTGTAATGTGTAATCATTTCACTGGCAAAATGTAGTGCTTTTAACTCAACTTACTGTATATTGAATCAGTGTTCTAATATCTGATTTGGACAACCTTTGAATTTGTAAACATCTTTGAACGACAGGCAAAATTAATGTGTAAATCCATACAGCTGTGCTGTCAATCAAATGTGTTCATGATGGTAATCAAATTGAATGCACGACTTACTACTGAATGCCAGTGTTTTAATAGATACTTGTCCAACCTTTACTGTGTTGTAATGCAAGACTATACTGTGTTTGAATAAAAGAGCTCCCCCCCCCTTCAAAACGTTTACACCTTTATACTCTGACAACCCTCTGAATATTCTGGCAACTCAACCTAGTACATAATGTTCTGACTACCATAACCATATGTGTCGGAACATAAGGGCTGTTCCCACTTGCATTTAGGTTTAGAGCTGGCTCTCTGTTACATGAATACATCCTTGGCTCAATGCCAGTATTCCAACCTCTATCTTATATCATGATCTTGTGATTCACAATTATTAAAGCGTGACTGTTAACTAAAATCAATAACCACCAACAAGCATCACAAGCTCACACCACACGCATGTAAGAAACACACCAAATGCAAAACCAAGTCCAAAAAATTAGCAGTTAGTGCTATTGCTAAGTTTAAAAAACTGTCATAACGTTAACTGTGAAAGAAAATTACCCCCTAGTAGTACTATAGAAACAGGTGCAGAAGTGAAACAGGTGCAAACAGATATGGTGAAAACAAGATGGCAGTAACTGTGAATTCAAGAAAAAACCGAATTCACAAAAATATATTAAGCGATTGCCATGACATCACAGCTAGCAAGTGGTAGGCAAAAAGCAGGTGGCAGTTGAGTGACTGGTGTACCAATAATTTGCATATGTCTACCAAAAATTTGCATATGCCTACCAAACATTTGCATATGCCTACCAAAAATTTGCATATGCCTACCAATCACTGATGTACACAAAAACAGTGATCGCTCGTATTCAGAAGACCGCATTCTTGAAAAATGGGAGGACCTTCTCCAAAATGTCTGAAAGATCAATTAAGCCCTCACTGCCTTTACTTAAACACCAAGGGACATTTTAACCTTACCCCTGCTGTTACACCCTTTGTTACTTGTAAATGTAGCAGGGGGAAGGTTAAAAAAGGAAGACACGGGTTACATGCATGAAGCTACACACACATCTATGTGTTATGGAACACACAAGACATGAACTTTTAACACACCGGGCGCTTCGACAGATGGCATGCCATTAGCTTGTTTAAGGCCACTACTTGCAGGTCGCTCAAACGATGCGGAACCTGTCAGTCCAACAAGAGGAAAGGAAAAAACGAGGGGTAACTTTTACAACAATGTTTGTTCAGCATACAGCAGATATGTTTGATGCTAGGTGTAGAAAGTATTCATGTTAAAATTGATTAATGAAAAGAATATCCAAAACACATTACAGTCATAAAATCCAACCGCCACTACAGGAACGTTTTCAGAAATGTACAAAAATTGTTGTATGTGTATCAATTTGTATGTATGTATGTACGTATTATGCTGTTGCTCATGGAAAATCTCAGACATTGAAATTGGAATCAAAGAGATAGCAAGAGAGCATTGTTTCGGTGTAATAACGTACTACCATATAACACGTTCATAGTTGATTTCTAACCTAGAACTAGAAAAACTGATTGAATTTCTTAACACATAATATTATTCTAAAGTAATCAGCAAATTTTTTCCAATCATAATTGTAGCCACATGTTGGTAGGATAGAGCTTTTGATTTAGAAAATTTAATACAATGTTCAAAAATTAATGATTCTTAACTCAATTCAAGCAAAATATATTATATTAGATCTTCTAACTTATAAATCTTCCTGCTCCTCTCAAAGACAGTGCACACATCTATGGACTTTATATGATATTCAAAATGTCTCTTAATCTGACACATGTGGATTAGCTTGAGCCATCAAACTAAATCACCATGCATATCAATCAAGGTAATCCAACTATTGTAAGCAGATTATAAGGCAATTTCAAAATCAATACATGATTAATATACAGATTTCTTTAAATCTCTATAATAATTTTAAATTAATAATTATAAATTATATAATTCTAATTACACATTAATGTAGGACTGGTTCTCAACCAGTATAATAAAAACATTATACATCATGTATTTATATACTGAGGCATTAGTTACTGTAGACTGAGGTACCTATTAACATAATCATATTTCATGTTTTATGATGTAGTCATTAAGTCTAGTCTACATGTACATGACATTGTACAAATGTACATTAAAGACCTTCAAAAAATGAAATCTGAGGTACTCAGGTAAGAATGATTTTGATGATTTGATGTCATTCAAGTCAGAACATTGTGATTGAGACAGAAAGAGGGGTAGATTTGAGATGAAACTTGACTTACCCCGGTCACTCCCACCGTTTGACCCCCCTGGGGTGGTGTCGGTTTCGTCGGGCATGACTACTCCGCCTCTGACAGCGTTTCTGACGCAAAGTTACGGATGATATCGCAACTTGAGTAGAATATGTTTCTTCCGGACACTACAGTCACAGCAGGCACCTAGGTAAGAGACAATGACAAATACACAACATTTATTTATTTATAATAAATGTGTTTTTGGTAAATTGCAATACTATCATACATATTGATTTAAGTTGGCAAAGACTTTATTTCACATTAACTGGGCACACTCCGTTACTAGCCAGTGTCCATCATTCCATCACAATTTTGCCACTCATGGTGACAGAAATTTTGCCCAATCCATCTTTTTCAGAAAAAAATCGGTGTGTAAAGATATAGAAATAGAGTGTAATTTTTCACCAAAAAAATGTCATTAAACTAAACTTAGTCTACCAGCAAAATTTGCCCCTCAAAATGCAGGAAATAGTGTTTCAGGCTGTCAGGATTTCAAAATCTTCACGAGGGTACAAGCCCCCAGACCCCCCTATAGCTAGGATGGTCGGCTGGTATCGACATGATGTTATGTTAAACAAAATTGAAATGCCGAAAAAAAAATTTTCAGGCTGGCTAGAACACTCAGGATCCCACTTCTGTGTTTGTTAGCGAACTGAAAAGAAGTTCAACATGATCAACCTATATATAGCATTTGGTAATTCCTAATATGGTAGCAATATCTAGAACCCTTTTCATGTCCCAGACACCCTTGCTTGTTCTGTCCAATGGCACACTTAATAAGTAAACGTTTCGGGCGGGAAAGTTTACCAACCGAAGAAAAGGGACCCCACCTGGCCATATATGGACACCTTTATTACTGCACACCTGTAGTGTTGCTTAGTAACCAAATAGCAGGACTGACATGTACATTTGTAAGGTGCAGTTAGGATTGGGACAGAGTGACTATTTTACTATTTTTATAAATTACCATTAAATTTTATTCCTTTATTCAGATACCTATTTGAAATTATAAAAACAGTGTTCTTCCTTCAGTCTATTATACTGTAAAGACTACTTAATTTCGAGGTGGAAGAACCCACACACACAAGCAAAAAGGTCCACTTTTTATCTAAAGGTAGAAGATTTTTCTTTAATAGGTGGACTGATTTGTATCACCAGCGGGACAGGAATCCTATTTGTCTGATTTTCCCTATGAAATCCTCTCAAAAACGCAGGAAATGCCATTTCAGAAGGTTCAATTTTCTAAATTTTGTTGGTCGTTGGTCCCTTGGACAGTAGGAAGAACCCCCCCAAGCAAAATCCTGGCTACAGGAATGCGAATATCATCATGCAGTCAGTATTTAGCCCTTATTTGTACAATGTAAGCCCAGTAGTGCTTGACATCCGAGTTATATTTGGTGATGACAACACCACTGAGTGTATCACATTTATTTAATTAAAGTACATCATGCAACTGCCGGAAATGGAGGCATGTCATGATCAGACACTTATCAAATGGCCTTCTAAAACGGGGAACTCAATGACATGTGCTTCTTAGTAACTCCAAGGCTTATCCTAAAATCTATGCAGCTAAGCTTAAATCGTGATTAAATGTAACATTACACTGACTTCCCTTTTCAAATGACTTATCAGATGAAAACACATTGTATAATATCTAGGGGAAATGTCTGGACTGATTCTATGCATGGTCCAGCAACAATTGGTAATGCTACTCTTAGAGTTTTTAGATACTAAGTAACAAATTGTATTCAATTCCAACAAGCTCCATATACATGTATGGTTTATATTAATACCAGTATTATGAATTATTATTTACATCTAACATCAATTTTTAATTTACATTAATCTCAACTCAATAAAAAAACATGTTGCAGCAACTCTACATTAGGACATTAAAGCATAGCCCGGATGCCAGACAATTCCCTAGCAGTACACTACTGAGGCCAGCCAACATTTAGACCCTGAGAAGCCCTTCAACTGAGGGGTCTGTGGTAAAATTCGAGTCGAGGAGCTAGCCTGTATACTGTCCCTGACAACAGTCTGGCACCCAGGCTAGACATGCATTTGTATAGGGTTAGGTTTAGGCCTGTCCGAGTATACTTTGAGTTGTTCGAACATCGGAACATAGGAGTGCAACCTTGGGGCTTACAACGACTTCCATTCACGCTCTTTAAGTTTACCAGTACATTTTCAAGCACAAAACTATAGCCTTAAAGAGCACTTAATTAAGACACTATACTTAGACCTTTAGGACTGTATGTAGGTCAGTGAACAGCGATATTGTGTTGCCATGTTGCAAAGTACAATTATATGTGCACAACTGTCACATATCAACAATCGTTAGCCGGCATTTAGCAACTTCAGAAGAAAATGCCACGAAGAAACAGTGGCCAAAACAATAAATACTTGAAGTTTACAAACAAAGAAGGATAAACAACAACGAAGAAAGAGCTCTTCAAACTTTCAAGATGGTATACAAAGCTGCCGACCTACCTCAGACATACTATACACATACCGGCTGCAGCTGTATCACTGAACTACGCACATACAAATTACGAAAGACACACCATTTTTGAAAAAAATACACCTGTTGTGGTTTAACAGGTGTCAAGAAGGATACTTACAGGTGCAAATGGTGTCTTTCTATCGTAGTTTATTCTCCCGAAACCGTCCGCTAACGCTCTTTTTCCCAAATCTTGGTCAAAGTTGATCGCGACGGGACATTTATGTAACCACCCGGTCTTACCTTCTTGCCTTCATTGTTTGCAAGGGTCACCGGGGTCGCCTACCTGTGAGACCGGGGTCACATGACAAAAGGATGGCCTCTGATTGGTCATAATATCCCTGTATCAACCAATCACATTGGAGGACCTCTGGTTACACAATCCTTCCCAAGGAGCAGGCCATATATGGGCGTGTGGGGGACAATGAGGCAATACCCTAAGATAGGTCTTACTTACGACTGGCTAGATGCTGCAACAGTTTGCAAAGATGTCAAACTCACAGGATGTGTGCGTGATTAGTTGAGCTGTTCACAATCATGTGTTCAGTATCCAGCCTAAATTTTTTTCTGTCGTCTCGATTTTGTTTGACGTAATCCAGGGGCAATTTTGCCACATGTACGTCCAATAGAAAATTTTGAAATCTTGACCCTCTGAAACACTATTTCTCGCATTTTGATTGGCAAATTTTGCTGGTAGAATCATAGCTTAGTTTAAAGTAGCACAAATAGCAAATCCCATGTTGTTTTCTCTGACAGTTCTATTATTAATAAATCACAAAGGATAATAGTTATGGATGAAACCATTTGGAATTGGGGTCCTTCAACATTTATAATTACACAGGATAGTCCATCCTTTCACAAAATATAGAATATCATAATTACGTTTTTTTATTTTCACGTTAAGATATGATATCCTCAACCAAGGACATTGACCTAGTGGCTTACATCAAAAAGCGTGTTTAGGTTTCAAATGCCCTACAGACTGAAACTTTGTACTTAATAAACAGACACTTCCTGTCCTTACAAAAGAATACCATCTAAAGAGAAATCTGATGTATAAATGACATCATTTCCTTTCTAAAGGTCAGCCAAGGTCAAAGACCTATAGGTTGTTAGACGCCACTCTCATACAGAATTCTTCATCTAAGGAATGACTCATACAGTATTGGCCACATTATATTACCTTAAAGGGTCATTATGATATGATAGAAGTTTTTGCCAATGGCTGCATGCATGATCCAACTTTCTTTTCACCAGCTTCATTTTTTTCTGATTTGCAAAAAAAATAAAAAATTCCAGTTCTGAATTTCTCATATTTTGGCACCAAGAGTTGAAAAAAAGTCATTTTCTTCACAGTTGTTGGATTAAACATTTCAAATTCATTGAATTACAAACCAACCTGGTACTATATGTTGACTTTGTGACTCTTATCGTAGCATTTGGAGGTATCATATGAAGGCCTGGGATTTTTTTTTTGACTCTCGCTTCATATTCTTTGAAAAAAAATCCAAGAACCAACAAATCAAATTGTTCTGGCCTAACGAAGGAAATTAATTCAGCAGGCCTAGATTGTGCCAATTACTATCAGTGAAAGTAATCTGAGGATCCAGGAAATGATTTGCAGAAAATGTGCCCTGACTGACTCCAGCTGAGATTTATAAGGCCACACCAATTTAATTTGTTGCTTCTCGGATTCGCCTCTTCATTTTTTTCTGATTTGCGAAAAAAAAATTTCTGGTTCTGAATCAACTCAAAAATGCTCATATTTTACCCCAACAGTTGACGAAAGTCCTTTTCTTCCTAGTTGCTACAGTTGTTACATCTACCAATGCAGTGGTTTGATTAAAAGTTCAAAATTCATTGTTGAAATTTTAATCCAGTCTTTTGTGTTGACTTTATGGCACCTACATGTATTCTTGCATTTGGGACCATAATAGGATGTCCAGGCCTGTTTTTATTTTTATTTTTATCTTTTTTCGCCCTGTCACTTCATGTTTTTTCTGAAAAAATCCGAGAAGCAACAAATAAAATTGGTGTGGCCTAATGTCTGACTCACTGCTGGGACCAATTTCATGCATTAGAGTCATTGCTTGGAGGGGTTATCAAGAGTTCAAAGCTATACATTACAGATTACATAGTAACCCAACCATTACAATACATGTACAAACTGTGCATGGTTCAATTTCACTTACCAATTAGACCATGGGTGTAACAGTTTTTTTCTCTTCTCAAATTTCATTTTGCAGTCATTATGTGATGGTTGAAACTGCTCTTTCACTGCGATTTTGTACCCTAAAAACCAGGCCTCGTTAATCCATATTGCAGCAGTTACTATATCTTACACTATAACAACAGGCTCTATATAGGGATGTCAATGGATTACAAACTAGGCTATTATTTTTTTTAACTTCCAGTTCAGCCAACATCTTTGGTCCTCACTAATTCTTTCATGCATTTTTTCGAGGTTTAGAATATTTTTGATTGCATTGAACTGTATATTATATCTCCCAATGTGTTTTCTTGCTATTATAATGCACAATTATTATCTAATAATGAATCAAAGCCTACTTACTGGAGACTAAGGCAAATGTTAAACATCACCTTTGTCAATATTCAATCACTTGCCTTTCCAATGTAATATGGTTACTGTTACGTAGTGACGTCATCGCCCTACTTAGATAACATGTAATGTTTGCAAAGTGATTGTGGGTGGTGCAAGGAGTTTACAACCTCCTTGGTCTGTGTAAGTACTAGTACCAGCCTAAGGTTCAATTCAACTGAACCTCCTATTTTCATCTGTGAGCCAAATGTACATACTTATTAATTAGTTTATACAACACAAATTAATGTATAATGCACGGTCCCATATCAAAGCACGGATTCATTTTTTTCAGTCTGAGGATATTTGAGACTAAAGATAATGTTATGGCAAACATAGTGCTCTTCAACGCAACAGGCAACAAAAGGCTTTGTTGAAAAGGCAACCCAAAGTAAATTTGGTAATGTAATATGTCAGGTAATTTAAGTTTGGCTACATTACAGATATATAGAGAGCCATAATAGTGAATCTATAGCCACAAATTGAAATTTCTGTCTTTATATTAAGGTTACAACTTTGACAAATTCATGCCGATCTACATACTTTTATCTGTGGTCTAATGATTTTTCTTGTCATAGCCCCATTCCTACCTCTATGATAATTCATTCTGATACAATTGCAAGCACAGAGGCTATTTTACACACACCTGTGCTGTTCAGGGACACATTCAGGAGATGAAAAAAGCCCAGTAGGTCGTTGACCCGACACCTATTGTAACCTGGCTGGCATCTCCTAGGTGATGTCACGCGTGACGTATCACGTTACGATGTGTGAACAACCTACTGGTTGTAGCAAGGAATTCATTCTCATACTTTATATTTGTAAAGGAGCTGCCTTATTTTTGCACATTAAACATAGCCAAATATTCAGAAGATCAAAAAGACCAGCAGGTTGTTGACCCCTTACATTGGGTGAACGACCTGCTGGTTGAAGTAAAAGACTCCAGGTGGCATGACAGTGCAATAATTTAAGAACTGGAAAGACTGGCTGCATTCAGGTGAGAAATGCTCCAAGGCAACACTGACTGCAAAATTTGGATCCTAACTTGAATTGACAAGTAACTTGAGACAAGTTGAGCACGTCGGCAGAACGTACTGCGCCTGCGCAAAACCCTGATTTTTCACGTTTTTCATTGGATGTTTGGTCATGTTGTATCAAAATTTTGCCTATTGCAGACGATATCTTTTCCTATACAACATCTGAATTTAACTACAGTCAGGCTGTCAACCTTATATGCTCTAATACAACCTTATATGAGACGTTCTGCCAAAGTGCTATGCACAATACATTGCGGATTTCGCACAGGTGCAGTATGTTCTGCCGACGTGCTACATACATGTAGCTTAGTTAGAGTCATCCATATCAGCATTCAAAAAGCTCCTGGACATCATGCCCATATTTGGTATTCATTTTCAAGCTGTCACAATACCATTGATTGACCTACATTGTACTACTATACTGTTAATCAATCTTTGACATAAATTCCATATTACCTATTATTATTAGTATAAAAAATTGATAATATTATACTGTACATAACATTACTTGTAAAACAGATTTCCTGCCTTCTTAATCATTTAATCAATTCAGTTTAATTTATTGGCACACCAAAGAGAATTGGATTGGCAGTTATATTACTTTCAACAGGACAGAAACCTTGCTGGTTGTTGTTTGTTTGTTAGTATTGGTATATTTGTATCAAGAAGTTGAACAACAGCATAACTGGCAGCCATGACGCTGAATTTCGATGGGTGTTTACAATAACATAAATCATTTATAGTAGGGTCATTAATAAGTTGGAATCATGTTTACAACAACAGATTAAATAATTATTAAATTAAATTAAACAAATAAACAATTAAATTAGATAATAATGATATTTGACAGCTTAATTTTAATTAACTCAAAACATGGTATCCAACAATATCAGTATACATCATATCATATAGTATGAATTTACTTATTTGGAGGTTTTTACGATTTTTTAAGTTCTCATAGCTTTTCACTAAGACCGAGGCAATTAAAACACTGCAAATATTTCACGATTCAATCACTACTTTATATCTTAATGTGCTGCACTGGAAAACGTTCAACATTTGTACAACAAATATTATTATAAACGTGGTCAAAATCACGTAACTCCCTTGCAAAGATGCAAAGACTAGATAAAAACCCCACCCCATGTGCACACCAACAACCGAAAATTCCCGCCTCATGTCATTTACACAAACACTGCATTTCACAACAGATCGGACCCCAGTTTCTTACAATTTCTTACCTTAAGTGAAAGGTCTTGCTACCCAAGTCGAGTTGTTCTTCAATATCTACCTGCGAATGATAGGACAGGTGTGTTTGCGACGTCTTCATGTAGTCTAATCATGCATATGATATGACCCCAGTCGAACAAGCCGGTAAAGGTGAAAGGTCAACGTCCGGACGACCCCTGGGCCATTTCATTTTAATTTTGGGGGTGGTAATTTTATTTTTACTTTAGGGCAGTGAAATGATAATTTTATGATAGCAGTATTTAGAACAAAATTAAAAGTAGTTTTTTGTTGTAGGTGGATATGGGTCCAGGTGTCCATATAACAGGTGTCTGCAGGTGTCTAGATGACAGGTGTCCACATGACAGGTGTCTACAGAGCAGGTGTATACACGACAAGTGTCCATGTGACAGGTGTCAATACGTCAGAAGTAAATCATTAATAGCTTGAAGAAAATTTATAGTAAGCTATTACGTCAAACTAGTTAATTTTTCACCTAATTACAAATACTAGGCTTAGAAATCCGTTGAAAAATCTATATTTGGCTATTAACGTTACAAATATTTAGCTAATATAACGGTTGGACCTGCCCTGAAAACAAGTACTGTTACCCCACTCCTACAACCGCCATATGCAGTAGAAGACGTCACAAAATGATGTACAAGGCTCTTATGTACGTTGGTATTTCTCTAGCTGTGTTGACCGGATGTGATGTCAATGCCAGACGACAGAGGCTGTTGCTGGTGTCGTTTGACGGTTTCCGGTGGGATTTTGACCGAGATGTGGAGACTCCAAATTTGGACAGCTTCACCCAGGAGGGCGCCCGCGCACCTTACGTCACACCAGCCTATCCTACACTAACGGGCCCTGATCATATCACCATAGCAACGGGTCAGTTTCATTATTATTGTTTGCAGTTCTGGTAGTGACATCAATTCTCATAATTCCACCTAGTGCTTCAAGACTGCCACATTAAAAAAGGCATCCAAAGCAATGTCAGGGTGGCGATACAAAAGATATTCTGGATGAGGAAATCTCTCTGATATTGACATTTACCGCCATTTCTTAGGACATTTTTGTCATCATTTCATACTTGAACCGTTTGAAATGGCCCCAAAACAAGTTACGTGAGGCGTCTCTTTATTTTTGGGTACCACCAATAAATAGCTAGAACCAGCCTACGATACGAAACAAGCAACCGTTTTCCGTCAGCGACATTGCATTTTTGCCTCACGTATATCAGATGATATACATTTTTGTTTCACACGATATACTTTTATTTCTGTCACACATTAAAACACAGGGTTATATCCGGAGAGCCATGGCGTCGTCCACAACAAATATTTCAACAAGGAAACGGGAGTGACCTTTTCAGCCCAGGAGACTGAGCACATGAGAGAATGGTAAGCATAGAATTGTTCAATCAATGAAAAATCATTCACGTCTTTGTCATTTTTATACGAAACAAGCAACCGTTTTCCATCAGCGACATCGCACTTTTTTGCCTCATAGATATCTGTATGCTGTGGGATAGGGTTGATTAAACTTAATACATTAAAAGAATGGCCAGAAAATTGAAAATCCAGTTTTGCCGCCTTGAAATTGCATTGAATGCCATGTTGATGTTGACCTACAATGCAGGTATGATAACGGAGCTGAGCCTATTTGGAACACAGTTAAGAAGCAGGGGAAGCGGGCAGGCGTGTACATGTTCTACGGAGGGTTCCTACCCATGCAGGGGATGCTGCCAGACAGGTGGGCGTACCATTCTGTATTCACAGTCCAATAGCGCCATGTAGCGAAATATATGAAAAGTGCAACCAATATACTTCACTGCTAAAATGTTTTACAAGGGGGACATGCTTTGCAGACATGCAACTTGTAAACGACTGATGAGGAAGGTTGAGTGCATGTATGGCAGAAGGGAGAAGAACGTTAATGCAATAGCGACACCTAGCGAAATATATGAAAAGTTCAACTGTACGACACAGCTGAAGTGTTTCGATAGAGGTCATGTTTTACCGTTTTGTAGATATGTAACGTCCAACAGCAGTGCTCCAACTGATGAGGCTGAGTGGCAAAAAAGAGTCAACACTATTATCAACTGGTTTTTAGATGATGATCTGGACTTTGTCGCTCTCCACTGGAACCAACCGGATAAAGTATGTCATGCTTATGGGCCAGGTAAGTTTTGGTTTAAAACTTATTGTTCTTTCTTATCTTGTTTAGTTTGTTTGCTTATTTATAGTTCTACTGAAATGTTAGTTATATGTAATATTCATATTTAACGATGAGCCAAGAAAGCATTTGACGTTGAGCCAGGATAGTATAAAAGACAAACATAGGTGATGACCTTGGTGCTGACCTCGCTATCTATGTGTAAAACATGCCCCTGTCGTTCTATAGCAATCTGCTAGATATATTTGAATGACTTACATCGTATCCAGAACCATGCCTATCTTGTTCTATCTCTGAATGGGTTAGGATTAGGGGCGTTTTTTCATAGTCTCCGCGCGTATCCAAGAACGTAGATTTACCCCAGGCACGGTTGTGGATACGCATGGGCCGTGGCCTATCCAGAATTGTGCCTGGGCATGGTTCTGGATAAAACGCGGTTCTGGATACAACAAAATGCCTTGTCACAGTAGCTTGCTGTCTGAATGGACTCTCCCATTGGTTGAACCACTAATTATCATGTCGTCATTGGTTAAACTGATAATTGTGATGAACAGTCAATAAAGGTCCATTGACCGAACGCTTCACTGTCTTTGCCTAGAAAGCAATGCCCGGCGGGAGGAAATCCGCAAGGCAGATCGGCTCATCGGGTACCTTGTGAATCAGGTCAAAGGTCAGGAACAGCTGCGTGATCTGAACGTGATCCTGACTGCGGATCACGGGATGATCACGGCGGATCCAGTACCGAATCCCATAGAGATCTACAGATACGTATCCCCGAGCGATCTGAGATTGTTGTTGGCGGATTACGGACCACTTGCACTTATTCAGCCCGAAGACGGCAGACTGCAGGTAAACAAAAGTATTAATAGTATCTTATTTCAGGCAAAATATAGCCTTTTTTAAGAGAATATTAAATGATGTAGGGCGTTAACATATATAACATGTATCTGTATAGCTGGTATAATCGCCGTTCGGTGTAACAAACCAGCTTTGCTCCTCATGTGGGCTGTTTTAGCGCAAACCAAAACTGCACAAATTTGATATTTATGGTTGGCGATAAAACAGCCCACACGAGGCGCGCTCAGTTTGCGGCACCACCACAAACACCAGAATGTAAACAAACATGGCTGACAGCTGTAATTCCAACTTTAAAACGCACTCGTGACGCACTTACTTGAAATGGAGTAGAGATGATTCAGCTGACTTTGCAAAGAAATGACCAGAAAAGCTACTCTCTGTACGTGCTAATGTTACATAATGCAGCAACAAAATCTCAATGTAGCACTTCAAAAAGCACTTTGACGTGTAATGCTTTTTATTCCAGTCAGTATACAGCACGCTCCGGACGAGTCACCCTAACATGACAGTTTACCTGAAGGAAGACTTCCCCGAGCGGTTTCACTTCGCCAACAACCCACGGATTCCTGACATCATCGCCCTGGCTGACTCCAGCTTCATCATCCATTCCGTGAGTATCCGCCGCCATTTTGGACAGTCTGTTTGTTTGTTTGTTTGTTTGTTTATTTGCACAATTTTAAAATAAAGAATAAGAAATTTACATGAGAGAAACACTACGTGCAGGAGGGGGCGGGAACCTTTTAGGGCTTATACAGGGCCCTCCTTCTTCCTATTTGTAACTTAATTAACAAAATTTACTATAGATATGAGATTAATATGATAAACGAAAAGGAAATTTGCGGAAATGAAAAATATAAATACGATAACTGAAATATATACATGTAACATTTGGACGATACAAAAAGTCAATTTTCTGGTCATTTCTTTACAAAGTAAGTTGAATCAACCGTACTCCGTTGCAAATAAGTGTCATTCAGGAAGTGGAAGTGCCAAAATATGACGCCTTACGAGTGTGTTTAAAAGTTGGAAACACAGCTGTCAGCCATGTTTGTTTACATTCTGGTATTTTTTGTGGTGGTGCCACAAACTGAGTGCGCCTCGTGTGGGCTGTTTAAGCGCCAACCATAAATGTCAGAAATGTGAGATAATTGCACAAATATGTTGCCAAGTGGAAGTAAACGACAATCCCATGAAGATTTTTTTTCAATTGAAATATTTCAGCTTTTGGTGCAAAAGTTTTACGTATGCCCCTTTAAATGATTTTGACAATCTAAACCATACTTCCACAGATTTATCCAGGGCGAATTGACGTACCAGGTCAGCACGGATACGACAACGCCCTGTTGAAGATGAAGGCGATGTTCAGGGCACAGGGGCCGGCCTTCAGGCGGGGCTACACGCACCCTCGCCCGTTCGACTCCGTCCACCTGTACCCCCTAATGTGTGAGATCCTCGGGGTCAGTCCAGCGCCAAACAACGGCACCATCCAGGAAGTCAGGGCCCTGCTAGAACCTGGTTTTACAAACAGGGCTGCTAGTACGCAGTCCAGCGGTCTATTGGCTATCATTCATGTGGTGTTAGTGCTATTGGTGGGGAGAAACTATTAAGGAACCCGTCACATTCGTCGTACGATCGTCGTAGAATCGTCGTGCGATCACAAACTTATGAAATTCTTGAGATAGCTGCGTATATGTCCTACAAAATTCAACTGTCCTGTTATGAAAAATGATGTCTTAGTGACCCCAAATGTAAAAACGATCACAAAATACGTTTAGTTTACAAAACTTAACTGTTACATGCTATATGATATTAACGTTAATGACCTACCTGTTTCTCGGTATATATGGTCTGATAAGGCCTTGTCAGTTGCTATAACCACCTCATAAAAATTTTCGTGGTTATAGCGACTAGCAAAGCCTTATCACACTATCTACACCTCGGGGCAGGTCATTAACTCTTAGTTATTAATGACTACTCTTCTAACAGACGCCAAGTACTATTAATTATCTTGGCACCCCTTGTCAAATGTTCTTTTATGGTGCAAATTAAACAAAACCCAAAAAAAGATTTTCAATTGTCAAAAATAAGTACTCTCGCGGGACCACTTTTCAAAATGGCCGCGAAGATTGGAATTACGTCTATTTATGATCGAGGTACCGACATATTTAAAACCGTAATAGGGCAAATGCAAACCTCGCCACTTGTCACCCAAACTAAAACATGTGTCGCCACAACTTCAGTCATGAGGGTAAACATGACTCCTTAACAGATGTCGGTAGAACAAAGGCCTTTTTATGCCTCATCCTTGCTAAAGAAAAAGGTCAAACAGATTAATCTGAATAGCTACAAAGCCTGACCAGTTAATAAAGCTACCAAAATCAATGGTTCAGTTGTAACAGATTGAGACTGAGAGAGCCGAAGTAATCCAACTTTTGTAGTATTGCTTGGTTTTAGCCATCCAGCATCATTAAGTTGTTAGAAGTCTTATTCGCTTCATTGAAGAGACGTCATTTCCGTTTACTTCAGCTGCTACCACTTTCAATATAGGTAAACATGATGTACAGAAATGAAAAGCAGCGGAGAGTTGGATTTTGCATTAAAATTTGTTTTCTCAGCGACTTATATTCTTTCACCAAAGTTCATTTATTCCGGAGGATGTACCAACTGGTGGACATACCAACTACTATTTACCTAATACCAGCTCAGAAAAGAACAAGAAATAGTCATGCCTTCAAGTACCAGAGTTATTATCAGTGTATGTCCACTAGTTGGTACATCCTCCGGAATAAATGAACTTTGGTGAAAGAACATAAGTCGCTGAGAAAACAAATTTTAGTTGGGCTTGGTTGCGTATAAAAGAAAAATGGGCATTTCCCACCAGTAAGTCATAAACCGCGGCCTACAAAACAACACAACAGATGTTCCATTCACCACCGGATCAATACAGTCAATAATCCTTTACAAAACGGCTTAAACGGATCGACCTTGCGGTTAACAAATCATAGCCCTCGCATATGTCGGATTACCACGCAAATCCTACTTCAGAAGATTTTCTCAAGTACGTCGTCAAACATCGCAACATGACGGGTGTAGACAACATCACAAAACGTCTTGCGACTCCCAAGCACTTCCACACAACCAGTACACTCCTAGTGATAAACGTGTTTTACAGCGGAGCGGCCGGTTGATATTTTAGGTCTGTGGAAGAAGACTAACTTTCTTAAGAACCACGCGTGTAGTTTTAGTTTACCCCTCAAAGGGGACAAGTTTAAGTTCAGGAAAACGTAAGAATTCTTTGCGGTTCCAGGAAGATTGGGTTACGCGTACTCTACAAATGATGTCGAAACGAGAGAGAAGGTTTTTAACGTTCTGCTTAGTTTGTGTGGCACTACACGTGAGAATTGGGTACACTGCAGTAGCAGCACAGGATACAAGGTAAGAAGTGTTTCTGTTTTTTTTAATCAACCCAAATGCAGTAATTCGTTATTATACTTTGTATTTGTGATTGTTTATTTCTATGAGTGATGCTGATGTTAAGCCATTGTCACATATCAGGTGAGTGGGCAAATGAACTCTACGGTGGCTAAACTCCCCTAGTCAGGTATTCTCCCTACTGGCTAAATTTACTCCCGAATGGTTGTCTGGTGTACATGTTCTGTGGACTTACAGGCGAATGCCAGCCAACCACGGTCAAACCTCCCGACCAACCCCCGAATGCTTTATACATTCGGCTGGCGCAGTATTCGAATTCGCCGAACACCAGCCGATTTTGTGCCGACTCCTAACCAAATTTGGGGAGCGTTCGGCTATAGTGTTCGGAAGGCCAAATTTGTGAATGTGTGACAGGGGCTTAAATTACGTTGCTATTCAATTTTTGTGTCTTCTGTTTTGGGCATGCTATGATCTAGTTTCTTTCATAGCACGTGTCTTCTGTTTGGGACATGTTATGATCTAGTTTCTTTCATAGCACGAGCAGTCACTTCTGTAACGAGACAGTGACCACTACAAAGGAAGTAGTGATAATGAAGGAGCAGGAAGACACCTGTCAGTGTGGGGAGTTATACCTGAGAGAGAAAGACGGTTGGAAGCTCCAGTATGACAAGATGGTGACGGTCTATGGGGGCCCGACCGGCGCCTCCCAAGCTGTGGTGTCCCAGAATGCCATCTGCTACATATACAAGTAAGTTTTTGGTTGAGCTATTTTTTAACTGTCTATACGATCATTAAACTACGATCATACAGATTATTAAAAACCTTTTTATAACCAAGAAGAAAGTCTTAAGATTGCAAATGTAAGTCCTGCAGTTCCAGAACAAGCTGCTAGTGACGTCTTCCCGAGCACAAGAGCTACCTACCATCCAAAATTCATGACCCTAGCATGTCCAATTCGAGAGATATCAAACCGGAAGTTCCACTGCAGTACCATAGCAAGCCATCAGGGGAGCCAAAATGTAATCATTTCTAGGTCTCATCCAGACCTACCCACCTACCAAGTTTCATGACAATCCATCCAAAGCTTCTTGAGTTTAATATCGTGCTAAACCACACACACACATGCACACATACATACACATAGATGTACACACAAACGCTATGGAAAACATTCTTGGCGACGGTAATAAAACAATCCACATCATCTGGACACCGAATATTAATCATACACCAAGAATCAAAGAAATCTGTCCAACCCACGGCGAGCTACAGCTGCAAACAAACAAACACTATCACTTCAGAAACAGAACCCTTCCGCGGAAGGATATCTCGATCTCCGAGGTAAAAAGGTGCCCAATTGTTTCCACCCACCCCCAGGCCGGCGGTTACCCAGCCAGTGGAGATGCTGCGGACCGTGGCTCAATGCTGTGATGGCTGGAGTGGCACAGGCTGTGACATACGTAAGTCTACACAACCTTTTGTGTTTACGTGAACAACCTTTGTGCTTACGTAAACAAACTTTGTGCACATCAATAGTGCTGTAACATTTGAATGCATAAGAACGTCGACAGAACGTACTGCTCCTGTGCGAAACCCGAATTTTTCACGGTTTTCCTTGGATGGAAGTATACAGTACCAGTAAAGTCAGGTAATGTTTACTTTAAAAACAGTACTGGACTTAACAATGGTAGTAGGTAGAAGTCATTATCCTGCTGACTACTATCGTTAAGTAGTTAAATACCGGACCTGACTTTTGCAAAGTCTGGCACTGTTTCCAAAGTAAACATTACCCGACTTTACTGGCATTTACGATCATTGGCAAATTCAACTTTGATAGGTAAATGTTTGAAAAAAATATGCGTGAATAAATAGGTAAATTATATGATAGCAAAACCAGATGTGTACTTCGTTACTTCACATATAAACATTATTTCCAACACGTGCGTGTCTTTGATTTCAGCTGTTTGCGAACAACAGTGTCTGAACCTGGGAACGTGCACGGCCCCCAACACGTGCAAGTGTCTACCTGGGTACCATGGGAACGACTGTAGTAAGTAAATCCATGATTTACCTCATTACTATGAATTTTCGCAAATCAAACTCAGGAAAGTCGCATTCTTCTTAAACCCCTGTCACACATTCAGAACCTTCCCCAGAACACCAGATTTAGGCCACGCCTACCTTTCTATGCGAGCGTCAAATCGAATTTGAGTCAAATTTGACTGCCAACCACGCTGACATACTCGATACCGAACACGCCCCATCCAACTTCCGAACACCAGCCAACCACCAGCCAAATATCAGTCAACACCCGATCGAATGTTTTAAACATTTTGAAATATTCGGCTGGCAACACTGCCGATCAAAGTCCACACAATCATGGATAGTAGTAGGTCGGGAGCAAGCTCGGCTGTGGTTGGCTGGTGTTCGGCGACGTCGGCTACTGTTCGGCTGCACCAGCCGAATGTTTCAAAATATTTAAAACATTCGTGTGTGGACGGGAGGTTCGGCCATGGTTGGCCGGTGGTTGGCTGGTGTTCGGGAGTAAGTCAGCAGTGATTGGGGCGTGGTTGACAGTCAGATTTGAGTCAAATTTAACTCAAATTTGATTTGATTCGTATCGAAATGTAAGTGTGGCCTAAATCTGGTCAGACTGCTCCCGACCTTCAGGCAACCTTGGTTGTCTTGCGTTCGGAGGAAGGTTCTGAATGTGTGACGATGACCTAAAGACTTAGTTGTGTTCCGTAGGTATCCCGTTGTTGGGTTACTGCTACACGACCTCCGCCTGTACCATGGACACGTTCACACAGACCTACCAGACTGCACAGGTCGACTACAACAACTGTTGTTATCAGACCGACGCCATGGCGTGGGGCCCAATCGGGCAGTGTTACCCGTGCCAGACATCGGACCTGATAAACTTCTACAGCGGTAGGTCTTCCTTACCATTACCTCCGAGTACGGAAGTATTGTTTTGGGCGGCTGAGTTGTGGGTTTATGTGTATCTGTGCCCGGACAGAGATTAGGTTGACAGCACATGGGTGGGGAAGATTGACAGGCAGGATGACAGGAGGTGAAAATGTCAGACGCAGGAAATAGGGTGAACTTGAAGGTCACGAAAACCCGAAATACTTCCAGGAAGTCGGAAAACTCAAATTTCTGGTATTGATTCTTAATTAAAATGAAAGCAACGTAATCTTACACCAGTATTATAATCTAGTGACTCCCTTTTTGAGAGGTGACAAACATATTATAATTTTGTTCTTGAAGATAAGCGATAAAATTATATAAGTTCATTGTCTTTTAAAAAGATACAGCTTCTCGTAGATTGGTTGCAGACTCTGACATGGTATTGAATGTCTCTTGCAGATCAGTTCAACAATGTTCTGCCAACGTCCATGTCAGGTTGGTCTGATTAATATCAATATGAATATGAATCGTACCCAAAGGTTATAATATGACAGAAGAATCATATTTAAAAGTGTACAACTGGATTGGAAAAAAGATATAACCTTCCTAACTGAACGAAAACAGATATTTCAGCAAACATTCCAAATACGTGAAGTAGTATTAAAGGTGGAAAATATTTAAGCAGACTTTAAGATTTATAAAAATTAAAGGAAGTCAAATCTAACCTTTCCGTAGCCTTTCCGTATTTGTAAATGTAACGTAAAGAGATTTCCTCCCCAGCTGTGCTTGCGTACAAGACGTGCGTAACGTGGGCGGGGCATCACTACCGGTCGTTTGACGGCCGGTCCTTCTCGTTCCCCGGGCCGTGTCCGTACAGCCTGGCGCACGACACTGACGGTCTCTGGCACATCATCGCCCAGAACATCAACTGCGAGACACACCGCACGTGCACAAAGGTACAGAGCACTGTGTCTAACACACCGCACGTGCACAAAGGTACAGAGCACTGTGTCTAACACACCGCACGTGCACAAAGGTACAGAGCACTGTGTCTAACACACCGCACGTGCACAAAGGTACAGAGCACTGCACGAAAACTTGGATGTACCAATGGTAGTAAATGCTAGTAAAGAGTAAAGAGAGGAAGAGAGAGGGAGAGAGAGAGAGAGAGAGAGAGAGAGAGAGAGAGAGAGAGAGAGTATGAGAGAGTAAGATTGATATAATAACTCAGATAATCTATTTGTTTAAACAAATGCGTCGTTGTTACTTTCAGGCTCTACACATCCGGGTTGGTAACGACCATCTACATGTGGTGGGGACTTCCATCACATTGAACGGCGAGGCTCTCACTATCAGCCCAGATAGCACCGTCTCTAGAAACGGTAAGAATATTTGGATCGTGAGGTACAACACTAATACTTATTTTAATGGTATCATAGTGTGTTATTATGAAAGTTCATCTATGATTGTAGTTACATGTTTAAATTTAAAACTTTTGTTCCAACGCAGGGGATTGTTCTCACCTAGAGCTTTCAACCAGTCACTCTGGTCTTCTTCATATGTGGGTCAGTCTATTGAAGAAGACCAGTCTGAGAGTGACTGGTCGAAAGCTCTAGGTCAGAAAAATCCCTTGTGTTGGAACAAAAGGTTTAACTTCAAACATCATAGTGTGTTGTTTTGAGTGGCTGCCTTGATGGTTTGTGTGTTTCTTGACCTCACAGAGTAGATTGATAGCACGTGGGTTGAAAGATTGACAGGAAATATGACAGGACGTTGGAAGCTCCCAGAATCTGGCCGAGAGCTAGGTTTACATAGAGTATTCCGGAAGTCGAGGATTGCATTTCCTTTCAATTCTTTATTCATGACACCAAAAAGCAAACCTTGCAGCAGGGATGAGAATCCCTGAATTGGAAGAGTTTGCGTACAAAAATTAAAAGTTACAATAGACAAGACAGGCAATATATACAATCCCTCATATACAATATGATACATAAATTTTGTACTAAGCAAATAACCTTTATACAGATGAGGTTTAGGAAAGATAAAGCTACTGATATGACAGTTCTTTGTTGTATAGGGCTATGGCCCTATGGAGAAAGGACTGCTGTAGCTTATACTTCCCGGAAGTCTGAAATCTTCGATGTCCTGCTTTTGCCGTCCCATTCCTGGTATTCATTACCATATATGGTTCGAATATGTTTACTTTTTTCCAGGAATTACAATGAAGCACCTGGGTGATTTCGTGTTCCTGGAAACGACCCTGGGCATGCGGCTGAAGTGGGACACGGAGACGGCCGTGTACGTCACCGTGGTCTCAGACTTCATGTACAAGACACGCGGACTCTGTGGAGTCTACGACTACGATACAGACAGTAAGCGATTAATCTGTTTGACCTGTTTCTTTAGCAAGGATGAGGCATAAAAAGGCTTTTGTTCTACCGACATCTGTTAAGGAGTCTTGTTTACCCTTATGAATGAAGTTGTGGTGACACATGTTTGGGCGACAAGTGGGGGGGGGTTGTATTTTCCCTATTAAGGTTTTAAATTAAATCCGGCGGTACCTCGATAGTTAATTTACTTATTTCTGACAATTTAAAAACTTTTTTGTTTGTTTTGTGTTTTGTTTTATTTGCGCCATAAAACAACATTTGACAGGGGCGATTGTGTACAAATCAGTACACTTGGCCCTACATGTATCTGGGGGCAGGACGACTCGGACCATTACCCACTCGGCCCGTCGCAAATCTGGTCAACTCGGCCCACCCCCCTGGTCAACTCGGCCCACTCCCCTATATAATAATACTTTACATTTGGAACCGCATATCTTACAATGTTGTAACAATATCTATGTATACCACAATTACTTTACGTTTGGGACTACGTTGCTAGCTTTCGCACCTAGGTTCAGTGCACAGCAAACTACTGCCCTGTTGAACATTGTAGACGGTCATCGAAATGCCGGCTCTTGTTAAACAAGTGATTGTAAATTAGGAGCTTTGGTATTCAAGTACTTTTGATTAGTTATTCTAAGTTCTTTGAAATTCTCATGTCTGATAAATTATTTAGACGACTTCATGACGCCCTCCGGGACCCAGGCTCCTTACGCCGCCATTTTCGGTAACTCGTGGAAGATGGATGAGATCGGGGAATCCTGTCCTGACGTGGCGCAGCTGCCGCATCCCTGCGACGCCTCGGCGGAAATTAGAGCAGAGGCGGAGGACAGATGCGGCAAAATTCACCGGTATCCGTTTGACCAGTGCCATTCCACGGTAAGAGACAAAATACGAAGGCCCACAACGACAGTTTTCATACAAGCAAATCATTGGTCGTTGTGGGTTTTCGTAAAGAAACAGAGCACATGAGAGAAATGTAGTTACATCTCAATGAAGGCTTCGCTGTATGTATTAACTTGCGAAATCTGTCTTGATGCTTTTCAGCTGCAACGTAGCAATCATGTAGTATTGGGAACTATCTGAAGTCTGCAACGACAATTACTAACAACATCATGCTATAGGTGTCAAGTTACATAAAAACCTTGTTATATGAATGAATAAAGGAATGAATGAATGAAGCTTTATATATCGATGCAGAGTCCGGAGGTAATAAGCAGAGATTTTACAAAACAAACACAAGCTCTGATTGTTTTTTTTTTTCTTTTCTCTTCCATGTGTGTTTACAGGTTGAAGCTGATGAATACTACGATTCCTGTCTGTACGAGTACTGTTTCTGGCAGGACCCTGACAGCAGGGAGCAGTCCCTGTGCACCAGTCTTACCGCGTACTCACGGGAGTGTGCGCAGAAACAAGTCATCCTCTTCTGGAGGGGGGAAGGATTCTGTGGTACGTCTGGTTGCAGAATATTTATTGAAAGAGATTGACAGAGAAATAGAGAAGAGAGAAGCTGGAGAGAGTGAGAAAGAGATAGAGAGAGATAGGATTTTGCTTGGTGACAAAAGTTGTCACTGTGGGTCTTTGTAAAATGTGTTGGAATAAATTATCATCACTTTCAATGTAACACTTCTTTTATTTCAGAGAAAACCTGTACTAACGGGAAGGTGTATACGGAGTGTGTCAGCATGTGTGTTGCTTAGGCGACGAAAGTTGTCGCTGTGGGCCTTAGTTTGTAAAATGTGTTGGATATCATTACTTTAAATGTAACACTTCGCTTATTTCAGAGAAAACCTGTACTAACGGGAAGGTGTATACGGAGTGTGCCAGCATGTGTGCCGTGTCCTGTCAGACCGCGGCCTTCGCTAACCTGGCTCCCTGCAAGGAACAGTGTGTCAGCGGCTGTGAGGTAGGAACAAAAATAGTATAATTGGTTAAACTATATTTTTGTGTAAATGGAAAAAAGGTGTCTTAAAAATTATATTGTTCTTTTAAAGTTTAGTGGGTGTAATGAAAGATCTGAGTGGTTCGGTCTTGCATAGCCAGAGCGGATGGATACATGAGAAAATGAGATCCAAAAGTAGAGTTTCTTTGCTGTTGTCAGCTTTTGTCGGAGTTTGAACTGTTTTCTTTGTATCTTGGGGAGGCAAAACCTTGTGAATCTCTGGAGCACAGATTGAAATGGGGGAAAATACTAACTTTTCAAAGGCCTTGTTGCAATGTATCTAACTGTAGCCTTCAATGGCTAAATTTAATGGTTGTATAAGAGCACAGCAGTGGTAAGAAGAATGAGTCAGTATTGCCCCGAGTAAGGTGGCAGGTACAATGTAGTCACTACCGTGAAACTGGCAAGTGAACACCTTTTAAAAAGACAAAGGTAGAATATTTTTGTGATTTCTCCACAGTGTCCAGAAGGGACGTACCTTGACGAAGGTCAGTGCGTGCCGGCCGAAGAGTGTCCGTGCTACCATCACAGGGAGCGGTTCAGTACAGGCGACGTCATCAAACAAAGATGCAACGAATGGTAAGATGATTGTGAACATAACTTAATAATATCCAGCCAGAAACAAAATATCATCACGGAGTGTGTGGAAGCGTTCTGCTCGCAACTTTTGCTGCGTTTGTAAAATTATACACATTTAACACAGCACAAAGAGTATTTTTCCTGAAAGTTGATGAAAGCTGCATTATGTAACATTAGGACGGCACAAAAAGTAAATTTTCCGGTTTTAATTCTCTTAACTTTCTTTAGTATCTGCATGGAGGGTCAATGGATCTGCTCAGAGGACAAGTGCCCGGGAACATGCATAGTCTTCGGAGACCCGCACTATCTAACCTTCGATCAGAAGTTCTACACGTTCCAGGGCAAGTGCGAGTACACACTCGTAGAGGTATGTGATAGGCTTATAGGGCTGTGGACTATCTGATACGGAGGTAATGCTTGTGTGTTTGAATGCAGTGGCGGGAAGGGAGGTGGGAAATTTTGTAACCGCAGATTGACAGATCCACTTGGGCTTGTCACAAGTTAGGTTCGTCCACTTCCGGCCTCTCTTAAGCCTGTTGGGTAGACGTACGCGTCACCATTGCGTTGTGCAGTGACGGCCCCAAAATTGCAGTGTATTTAACTATAGGTCTCAATGGACATACGTAATGGTGTGATTTGCCCAATGCTGCAGGTGTGATTTTTTTTTCTTCATTTCTACAGGACTTTGTGGATGGGAAGCTGCTCATCACAGCCCAGAACGAGCCGTGCGGCAGCAGCGGAGGGGTGTCCTGTACCAAGTCGGTCACGGTCACCCACCACATGACCACCGTCACCCTGAAACGGGCCGGGGCGGTCACTGTGAACGGGAGGGACACTACTATTCCCTTCAGGTGTGCCCTGGATTTATTTCTTATACGGTACCAACTGGATCTGGCGTCACGGAGCATAGCTAACTCAGAATCTAAAAGTTCTGGGTTCGAATCCTGAGCACAAATTTTCTGACTCGACCCAGTTGAATATGAGTATGTGAATAAATGAATGAAGCTTTATTAACGTGTCTTGCTCTTTATACGACCAGTGTGGGCTTATAAGACACCGGTAGAATATATGGTACACAAATTAAGAGAACAGAGGCACAGATTGACATAGTCAACCAAAACTAAACAAAAAGGACCTGCCTTTGGCTAAGGGCGTACTCTCGGATGGGACTAAGTTCCAAATCGTACGGTCAGGTCTACGGTTTTGACATCTTGAAAATGCGATATTCACTTGTGACGTTACTACTGAACACTGTGGCTCTTTTTTCGTCTTCTAGGAATCAAGACATTTATGTCAAGAGAGGTTCGTCCATTGTCACCGTACTGGAAGGGTTCGGCTTCAGAATCATGTGGGACAACATCAACCGTGTTTACATCACATTAGACACGGTGTACTCTAATAAGGTAGGTGACAGGGCCCCCATTGTGTTCGTGCGTACGTAACACCTTAAGAAAGCCTAACAGCTTTGAAGACTCTTCTTACATCTTAAAATACTTTTGAAAGTATCAGGCTATAAACTTAAAACACATTATACAGTGGGGAGAGTTTAACTTCAATTTTTTGTTATAAAACAATTTACAGGTCCGAGGTCTTTGTGGCACGTTCAACTGGAATCAACACGATGACTTCACCACACCGGAGGGGGACCTGGAGACAAACGCAGCGGCATTCGCCAACAAGTTTAAGGTATCCTTTTACCTTTTGAACACGCTCCAGTTTTTGCATTTGGTCTAAAAAGGATAAACGCATCGCCGAGTAGTAGGGTTAAACACTTGATAGCTGCTTTCTTAAATCAGCCGTGGCAGACCTATTGCACAGGAAAGGGAGGTGATTTTGATGTAGTTTTAGCTCACCGAAGAGCTTATCTCCTACAGAGCGTAACAGAGAAGACAGACGCTATGTACAGTATCTACATGTTCCTTGTACAAGGAAATTATCCTAGCTCTTTTCGAGAAGCAGAATGAACAGTGGACCACAACTTAACGTCCCGTCCTAAGGACTGCGACCCTTTACAGTAGCGTGCAAGTCGGGTGAGCGACAACAGCCCGGATTCGAGCTCCAAACCTCTTACTCCAGAGGCAGGGTTGTAACCACCAGGCAGGGTTGTAGCGTGCGTAGTAACCACTTTACTACGCACGCTACGCAAAACTCTCGCAAACTCCATTTTTACTGTAATCTTAACAGGTTTTGTAAGAAAATTTCTTTCTGTTGGGTTCAAGACAGAATGCTCTAACAAACACGTGTTCTTGCCTTAATCCCCAGCTTCACGTGGAATGTCAGGACGCGGTCCAGCTGTCCTTCCACCCGTGCGACACCTACACACAGATCCGGGACTTCGCCGTGGAACGCTGCGCTATCATTTTCGACTTCATCTTCCAGAGCTGCCACATCGAGGTGGACATGAACCCGTACTATGACAGGTAAGAAAGTGCCCGCTTTTGTTTGTTTGTTTATTTTTTTTCTGGTAAAAAAAAGGTTTTGGTCCGTGTTGTTGACATGCACACGTACTTCAGCATTTGAAGCGGCTGTATAGTGAAAGACGAGGTGCATGTTTTTTATGTTTTCAGTTGTCTTTACGACGTCTGTGGATGTGAAGATACTGACCAGTGTCTCTGCTCTGCTGTGGCCACCTACGCGTCCGAGTGCGCACGCTCAGGAGTTGTTGTCGACTGGCGACAACACGAACTTGTCAAAGAAGTTTGCGGTAAGTTTAAACTCTTACGCGACAGCTTTGAACTGTTTATTACATTTCATGACTGATAATGGTATATTTTATGAATATTGATTAACTGCTAAAGCATACTATTTTTTTTACCTTTTGGACGTAATACATAATATAACACATTACGTTGATCACAATTTGTAGCTAAATCAGTTACTTCATATTCAGTTGAAAGATTCAATTTACAATATTGTAATGTTACCATGAATGTATATCCGTCCATTGACACTGCCATATTTATCATTCAATAGATATTATTAGAAGACTATGTAGCTATTTCATGCATGATGCAACTATGATTACAAGTCTTTCTAATAACTCCAGCTAATTTTAGACAAACTTTTGCAATGTTTTCTAATTTGTTTACTGTTTTTTTAATTGTAACGCCTACGTTTTAAGCAGTGTTGTTTTTAAAGCCATGTAATTTGTTTTAAATCGTACCTACAGTTGTGCAGTGTACGGGAGGACAGCTCTACAAAGAGTGCATGGACACGTGCGGCCGCACATGTACAGATCTGGTTCACGAGGATGAATGTCTCACCACGGCTGAAGAGGTTCCTTGTGTTGCAGGATGTAACTGCCCTGGTAAGACATTAGACCAGCTAGAATTACCGCTGTTTGTCTGTTTGTCCGGACAGCAAGTGGGTGGGGGGATCGACCAGCCGAATGACGGGATGCCAAAAGGTCAGACGCAAAAAATGGGGCGAACTTGGAGGTTATGAAAACCCAAAATACTGGAATTTTACGGGGTCACATTTCAAACCAACCGGACACACACAGTTACTGTAGCAGTCGACAGTGTCCTACAATACTTCATCGGAGGCTCATTCGAGGAGTTTCGTAATGCCTAATTTGGACTTGTTTTGCAGACGGAATGGCGCTAAATGACGAAGGCCTGTGTGTGATGAAGTCCATGTGTCCGTGTAAGGACGGCGGTAGGGCGTACGCACCGGGGAGCACCATCAAAAAGGGCTGCAATACTTGGTAAGTTGGGTGCTGCTGTATCCAGAACCGTGCTTCATCCAGAACCATGGTCAGGCACGGCTCTGGATAGTCCACACATATCTGGATACATGTATAATACTAGGTATCTGACAAAACATAGACGTATCACAAACGCTTTGTGTGCAATTATGACAGTCACAAAATAATGCATTGCAGTCGTTTTCTTGATGTTGAAAAAGACTTTTTACCTAGAATTGAATAAAAGATATTCATCTTGACAATGGATGTGTTACATTTGTTTGTTTGTTTCTTTCAATGAGATATGCATTCATAAAAAATATGAATGCTTTTTAATTCAGTCACAGGCAGGTCAACATTATCGTATATTTTTTTTGGTTGATAACTACTTTTCTTTGAATTTAATTTCTGACTTAACATCTCATACATGCTTTTTCTAGTATCTTGGGATTTTCTTATACACAACCAGGGATTCTTCGTACCTTCGATGTCTATCAGACATCTTCCTCAGAACTTCTGACTATAGTTTTGCTTCTCGCCGATATATGTAGCCGATGTAGGCGCTTACACATCGAAACGTAAGCCAGGTTTGGAAGAATCCTTGGTTGTGTATAAGAAAATCCCAATATCCTATGTTCAACCACCCTAATGAAATTATTGTCGGATTTTTGTCTAGTTTATGCGAGAACGGAATTTTCAACTGTTCGGACCATGAGTGCCCGGATGTGTACGCATGCCCGAGAAACCTCATCTACCGCGATGACGTGTCACCTTGCCCTTTGACCTGCGACAACATGATTGAGGATGAATACTGCAACCTCTTCAAACAACCTGGTTGCGGCTGTCCCGAAGGCATGGTGTTAGACGTGAGTAAACAAGATGCTGAATATCCTACTGATAAACAAGTTCAAGTTTTCAAGTTCAAGTTTATTTATTTCACCAGGGCATACCTCAGATCCGTTGATCTGATTTTCAGGTATCCCTGGGCACACACATTAAAAGCATAAAAATTACAAGTAGAACACAACAATATACAAATAATGTTACAGACCTATGTACATGTACAAAGCAGTCACAGTATATGCACATTTAGTTCATTCATTTTCCAGGTTCAGTCCTACAGTCTGCAGAGATGATTATATAGAAGTAAATATTAATAGGCGGGTATTTTGCACTTATAATATACTGGTGTAATTTAAACATCTCTCCCTCTATCTCTCTCTATATATACTGATATAATCTATACCAGTTAAGCACCTTAGTAACATCTGTACCGAAGCAGAACGACACCACGCCTTCTTTCCAAATGATCACTTTTTAATTTTTTAATTTATTCATTTATTGGTTAAGCACATAGCCTGGGCTGCTCTACTAGCTAAGAGAGCTATTATAAAGAGCTAGCCCGAGAAAGATACATACAAATGGTTAAATAGTATATGATCATTAAAAACTAAAGTATGTACATAAGGTCAAAAATTTTTTTAATTGACGGGTTTATAATACATGTTGCAAGAAAAATACTGGCAGAGAGAAGTTTTCGGCAGTGACTTTTTAATTTTGTTCTATTCCAAACTTTAGGAGGACTTCTGCGTTCTACCAGAGAACTGCCCCTGCCATCACGGTCTGCAGAGGCATCAGAGGGGAGAGACCATTACAAAGGACTGCAATACCTGGTAAGTAGTCTCAGAACATGCTTTTGCATATTGTGTTGAACATTGGTTCAAGAAGCCATAGCATAAACACTGCATCAAAATTTAGGGGGAAAATAAAATGACTACTGGTAAATAGTTGCATTCTAGACACTCCATACATGTATGAAACAAAAAATTGTTCGTTTTCTATGGACTGTCTAAATTTTGTCTTCACCTCATTTACATATCAATTCATAGTTATTGGATAAATACCCGCTCAACTACACGAAAAGTAGTGGATGCGCTACATGAAATATCTGACAATTTTTAAAATCTATCCAGTTGCTTGTAATGAGTAACTGTTTTCATGTGTCTTTTTTTACAGTGTTTGTAAAGGAAGACACTGGGAGTGCTCCGACAACAAGTGCGCTGGGGTCTGCATCTCTAGCGGCGATCCTCACTACATCACCTTCGACGGGAAAGCCTACTCCTTCCAGGGAGGCTGTAACTACATCCTGAGTAAGGACATGGTGACGCACGAGTTCACCATCATGGCGGAAAACGTCCCTTGTGGAACCAGTGGCGTCACTTGTACCAAGTCCGTCACTATCGCCATAGGCAGTACTACCATCCACCTCGTAAGGGGAAGAAAGGTGCGGGAGAAGATTTAAAAATGTTTGTTTTTGTTTGTTTAATTGCACATCAACAAAAAATATGCATAATACAATAATAATGGATAGAACAGGTGCAGGAGGAGGGAATAAGCGTATTTAGATTATGTTTATGAGCTGGGTTATAGGATACTTTTAAATATTAGAAATTAGACTATTGTTTGTGTAATATTTGACTGAAGAAAGTTCCATATTCTGACACATTTGTATTTTACGGAGAGCACATTGCACAATTTACTTTATGGCTTGGGCTAAAATTTAGACCTATAGCCTAAACAAAGATTTTTAAAAAATTCAATGAGATCAATTTTCTTTCATGTGCAAATTTTATTAGAAAAGGATATCAATTTAATCAAGTTTTATGCAAAGCGTACCGACTATTGCTATTGATCGTATGTTATTTAGCAAAAAGACTTGATTAATAAGGATTTTATTTCAGTTTCTCTTTTTTTCTTCCCTTTTCCCAGGTGACAGTGAACAATGTTCCCATCCTCCCTCCCAAGGCGTATAACGGCACGGGATTGGTCATTCACAAGTCAGGCATCTACGTCATCGTGTCAAGTGTCATTGGCCTGGAGGTCAAGTGGGATGGACGTACGTTATCTAATGAACATTTCTACAAAAATAAACAAATAAACAAAAACAAGCATCCATTGTGGATACATCGAAAGCTTCTTCCAACACAAAAATAAAATTAGACAGATATGGTCTTAAACAATTAAAATACGAATTGAATGTTCGTCTTCCTCTGAATAACTGAGGACCTGGATGTTTAGCACACGTCACTTTCCGGAATTGTGACGTAAGTGTTGGCCCAAAGGTGGTTGGAAGTCTATACCGACTCCCGTCTCTGTTTAATGAAAATTGAACTGTCTTAAACAAATTAACAGTCCAATACCTTTAACTGGTTGGTATGATTTCTCAGTACAGATCATACCAACTTTAGCGTTCTTTCTTTTTTTTATTGACACGCTTTCTTTTATTTTTTAACTATTTCTCAGAAACACGCGTGTATGTGAAACTGGATCCTGTTTTCGAGAGTAAGGTAGGGGGATTGTGTGGAAACTATGACGGAGACGCAGGGAACGACTTCACGGCTCGACAAGGCGGTGTGGAGAACGTCGCCCACATGTTTGCCGACACCTGGCGAGTCAGCACGTCCTGCCCGGACACTGAACCGCCAACCATGCAACCTTGTCAGGTAACCCCCCTGTTCCACTAGGACGGCGCTCTCGCTGTGACTTGAATTGAATTTGCGTAGCCCTTCATTTCATAATTTGAATATTATGTAAAGTGTAAAAGTGTGACTGAAAAAACAACAAAACACACAAAGCGTAAAAAGATTCGTTTCTTAATCCATGAAATTCGTTGAGCGCTCTGTAAAAATCTTAGATCGTAGAGAGAGCGCCGTCCTAGTGGAACTGGGGTGTAACAGAACACTTCTCTCCAAGCAGAGGTTTGTGTTTTGGCTTATTTTTGGCTTATTTTTGCACGGGTACCTTTTTCTGGGTTTGGGGAAAAAAGATACCAGTGCAAAAAAGAAAGCCCGTTAAAAAAAGCCTAAAAACACGCCAAAAAAGGGTAAAAAAACCCCAAACCTCTGCTTGGAGAGTAACAGAACACAGACCTGTTCATAAATCAGACAGTCGTTACGATTGGACGTTGACTTTGCGTAGTGTTTTTGGAAGCAAGGGGAAGAAAGGTGCGGGAGAAGGTTTGGAAATTTTCTCAGACTTTACTGTATTTACTAAATCCTAATGTTTGCTATTTTTTTCACACATTGGTTTTGTACCTAAAAGTCCTAATCTTTGCCAATGCAGACCAGTGCTAGAGAGACCTGGGCGAAGAAGATGTGTGGAGTACTGACAGGCCCGATGTTTGAACCGTGCCACAGTGTGGTGCCATATGAGATGTACTACGCCTGGTGTGTTTATGACTCTTGCGGGTGAGTACTGCAACTCCGATTCTTTCAGCACGTCAGCAGAACGTACTGCACATGCGTGAAACCCGTAATGTATTGTGCATAGCACTTTGGCAGAACGTCTCATGTAAGGTTGTATTAGAGCATATAAGGTTGACAGCCTGCTGTATAGGAAAAGATATTGTCTGCAACAGGCAAAATTTCGATGCAACGTTGACCAAACATCCAACGAAAAACGTGAAAAAATGAGGGGTTTGTGCAGACGCAGTACGTTCTCCCGATGTGCTGGTTCTTTCTAACATGATTCTCCTCAAAATGACCAAGAATTACTACCTTAAATAGTCCATACGAAATATTATCTGAAGAATGCAGGGGCAATGAGATAAAGTATAAAGCTTAATACACTTTTCTTTACTTGTGGTATTTTTGCTACATCCCCATATGTTGCAGTAGAAATGGTTCTAAAATGTTGGATTTCCTTAGCTGTGCTAGGTCTGTCATTTTATCTTACTGAAATGCTTTGGTCTATTGAATATATTCTTTGGACAGTGGACCATGTAGGGACAAAGCTATCCAGAAGTACGCAAATGTTTTCGTCTTTAAAAAAAACACTTACAGAAGTGCTGTTTGAGTTTCATATTTCAACAGCATAATTGCTTTACTGCTATTAATATTTGGATAACCACAGAGAAAACACTGTTGCAACAATATATGCCATCCTTTGAAAACCTCCAATCTAGTGCACGCGGGCGAATAAAAACATTCCAGCTAAAAAAGAAATATGCTGTTAAATCACAGGAATACAAAGCTGGTATTGTGAATTTGCGGTAGTTCATAGCGACTTTTACGACAATCGGGCACATGCTGGCCTTTTGCGGCATTTATGAGTCGGCACTGTACTTAGTTCTGGAGTTCCGTGGAGCTTCAGCAGCCTGGGCGCCATCCTCTGTAGTTACCACCGGCTCCCTATTATCGCTGGCTACCATGGACTACGGAGGATGGCACCCAGGCCAGAGCCTCGGAGGAGGTGATTTTTTTTGGAGAACAAGCGAAAATCAATGCGTGCGCGGATGTCATCCATAAAATTAAATTAGTGTGGCCTTACTACCGATTTTCTGCAGCTGTGACTATGGTGGTTTCTGTGAGTGCCTGTGTACAGCCATCTCCCTGTATGCCCAGATGTGCAGTGATAACGG
The DNA here is from genome assembly GCA_013266295.2 of Branchiostoma floridae x Branchiostoma japonicum. Taxonomy (NCBI): domain Eukaryota; kingdom Metazoa; phylum Chordata; class Leptocardii; order Amphioxiformes; family Branchiostomatidae; genus Branchiostoma; species Branchiostoma floridae x Branchiostoma japonicum. Next base: position 3,151,163 of record CM023835.1, on the reverse strand, counting down.
CATCTACATCAGATGGCGTTCTCAGGAGCTTTGTCGTAAGTACTTCTATAAAGCTATCATGAAAGTCCATCTACATGTGTATGCTGGTAGCTACATGCCTGAAGTTAAAACTTTGTTCCAACACAAGGGACTGTTCTCACCTAGAGCTTTGGACCAGTCACTCTGGTCTTCGTCAATAGACTGACCCAGTGAGACTTGTCACGTGGCTTCTCTGAAGTGTGACGTCAACACTGTTAGAAGCCATGTGACAAGCCTCACTCGGGTCAGTCAATTGAAGAAGACCAGAGTGATTGGTCAAAATCTCTAGGTGAGAACAACCCCTTGTGTTGGAGCAAAAGTTATACTTATAAAGCTTTTTTATTTGAATTTTGAAGAACGAATTACACCAGAAAGTAGCGTAGACAAGAGATAGGAGTTTTGCAGAGTTTGATTAGCTCATGTATCGTGGTGGCCTTATTGAACTTCCGTTGTGCAAAACCTACCAGGGAGACTAGTTAAGTCGGGCGCTGCATATTGTTTCCAGAACCATGCCTATCTAGATCAGGCACGGTTATGGATAGTCTCCACGTAGATTTGCCCCTAGACATGGTTCTGGATACGCGTACGTGGACTATCTAGAACCGTTCCTGAGCATGGTTCTGGATAAAGCACGGTTCTGGATACATCAGTGCAGCCCTGCAGCTCCTGCAGCCCTGAAAAGAGCCAACCCAAACCACGATAGACTGAACACCAGACTTTGCTAAAGCAAAAGCTGATACACTGCACAGAAAGTTGGATTTACCAATGGTAGTAAAGCCAGTAAAGTCGGGTAATGTTTATTTTTTGTTAACAGTCCGGAACTTTACAATGGAAGTAAATAAAAAGTCAAGTCCTGTAATTTCTGACTTACCAAAGGAAGTAAATGAAATTACCGGACTTTCATTTACCAAGTAATTAAACATTACTCAACTCTACTGGCGTTTACTGCCATTGGTAAATCCAACTTTTCGTGCAGTGATACATACTGATTCCCTCCCCAGCCATGCAGTGTGACAATGGGTATATCTACGAGGCGTGCGGCCCGGTGTGCCAGGACACATGTCGTGCCCTCGGGGAGACGCCGCCCTGGTACTGTGAGAGAAGTACCTGTGTAGAAGGCTGCTTCTGTCCAGAGGGATATGTGGATGATGGTAACCTTTCCCTCCGTACACAGAGGTTTCGTTTTTGGTGTGTCTGTTCTTGTGTTTCTATAGTTGTTTCTACATGCTAGGAAAGGCAGGGACACTGACAGGAAGTTAGGTCAAAGGTCCCAGAAAAGTGCAAGAAAAGGTTATCTTATTTCCCGTCTTCAATTTCCTGCTATATGTATGCCTGTTGTTTATTGGAGTTTATTGGAGTTCACCCTTTCCTTTAGCCATATTTACCTATAAATAGGTGGTAGCTACTCTTCCAGGAGAATACACAGCTAATAAAAGTAACTAAAAGACATAGGATTACATTGGCGTTAAGATAACATGAAATTACATTTCATACACTAATTTCTATTACGGGACCCAATAAGAAAATGCACACTTAGAGTTTCTCCTAATATTTTGTCATCATTCCCATTCCGTATGCCTACCAGGTGCTGGCTGTGTAAAAGCCACAGACTGTGACTGTGTCATGGACGATGTTTCCTATCCTCCTGGGACTGTCATCACAAAGCACTGCCTCAACTGGTAATCCTTATTTTTGGTGTCTGTCCTTGGTGCTGATTTTCAGATTTTGTTTTAAATGTATTTTGTGTACTTCTTAACTTAAGAATCATTCTCATTTTGGAACAGTAATCTTTTGTTCCTAATTTTTTAGAATATTTTTGGATAAATTTTCCTGTTTTATTAATGATCATTCAATATAAATTTATTTTCAGCACATGTTTGGATGCTCGGTGGGACTGCTGGGGAGAGTCATGTGAAGGTGTGTATGCAATGCCACCTTTCTCAATCACAGGGAACTGCATGCTTTATTCATAATGCTTGGTTAGCAATCTCAACTGACTCATATTAAGTATTAAAGCACATTATTTTTCCCATTTAAGAATAAAAATTATTTAACATACATTTTGGTGATGCTTTATAAAGACTATTTTCTGCTAGGGTCTTTTAAGATGCATACCTTTGGTTAGTGTTATGAACTTACCAAACACTTGCACTTATCGGCATTATGTGACATTTTGATTGGACAAAATCTTTGTGTGATTGTAATTTACTTCCACTCCTCATCATATTTGTGCAATTATCTCACATTTCTGACATTTATGGTTGGCACTAAATCAGCCCACACGAGGCACACTCATTTTGTGGCACCATCACAAACTACCAGAATGTAATAAAAAATGGCTAACAGCTGTGTTTCCAACTTCAAAACACACTCGTAAGGAGTTGGCACCTCCACTTCCTGAATGACACTTATTTGCAATGGAGTAGGGTTTATTCAGCTTACTTTGTAAAGAAATGGCCAGAAAATTGACTTCTTGGATGGTCCTAATGTTACATAAGGAAGTTTTAATCATTGCGCACATTTGTCTTCAGTCCCCACCTGTAAGATTGGGGAGTTCACCTGTGAAAATGGCCGCTGTCTCCCGTACGGCTGGATGTGTGACGGACAGGTCGACTGTGAAAACGGGGAGGATGAAAAGGACTGTGGTATGTTGTGTTACCAGCATATTGTACTAGATTAAGCATAAGCGATTGCAGTAGTATGAGCTTTAGAAAATGCAGTAAACGTGCATTTGAGGAATTCCTGCCCCTCCAATTTTTCTTTATAGATATTGAAGAACTTATAAACCTAATTAATATACAAGATCATGATAACATGGGCTTATCTAACATTGTAGTCATTATCAATGCCTTATAAGCATTGGTTGTTTAACACGCATGTAGTGATCATGTTAGGCTATATCTTTAAGTAACATAATCAAAAGCTCATGTTTTGACCCCATCTGTAGTGTATGAGTGTGAAGAGGATGAGTTTAAGTGCGAGTCGGGATCCTGTATTAAGAACGTCTACCGCTGTGACGGAATCACGGACTGTCGAGATCAGAGTGATGAGCAGACATGCCGTAAGTTATCAAATATCATTTTTTTTATTATAATTCACTATTTCATGTATCTCTGCGCCTTTCAGGTAATTTATCGAAACCTGTCATTTAAGGGCTGTTGGTCTGCAGTTTTACAAAATATTTCAGAAAAAGACCCTAAGACCACCTCATCAAAAAAGAGTGTTATAGAGGCCTTCTAAAGAGTGTGTTTTGTACACCTTGATATCACGGTTGATGATGACATCTAAGATGTGCATACCTGGGGGATTACTGATGCTGCATTTTATACATTTCTCTAAATTCATTGTTTTTAACGTGATAGTTTAAAATAATAATTTTAGGTCATATGGATAGATTTTGTGGTTAGGTTTGTATCAATGTTGTTTGACCTCCAGCCCCTCCCGCCTGTGAGGAGAATGAGTTCACCTGTAAGAACGGACGCTGTGTTCCGAAAACCTTTGTCTGCGACGGAGACTATGACTGTGGATTTGACGATAATTCTGATGAAGAGCAGTGTGGTGAGTGTTCAAGAACACTTATAGATGCAAAAATTTGAATTGTTAAAAATGCAGAATCATAGGCTTAGATTCATTTGTTGACACAACAAAACAGGCGGACCGTAACCACCTCAAAGTTATGTCAAGCTGGAAAAAATTGTACGGTTCTTAGTGTCAAATGTGCAGATCTTGGCGACACCAAATCTGTCTGTATCCTCATCAGTGTTTGAACGCTGCTGAGTATCAACGATTAGCCGAAAAGCCCAGTGGGGGTCAGTCCACCGTACAGGGAGGAAAGTACCTTTCCCAAGGGCACAACATCGGGTATCGGACCGAGCCAAACACTCTCACCAGGAAGGCAGAAAGTACTAAAAATACACCGAGGCTTTGCAATCATTTTCATGATACCTTCTGTAACACCTTCTTGTGTGTCTATTGTTGGGTAGGTGTGGGTTTTTTTCCTAAGTTACCTGGACGATGCCCATGTTTTGGTGATGTAATTTTTATTTCATGTCTAGTGGTGACGTGAATATAAGCATGTTGCTTGAGTGCGTCACCACTACGTATTGTTTTTTTTTGCATGTTGAAAAAAAAAATAAGTTAAGATATTTTGTTTACAGACTTCCACTGTGACACACCGTTTGAGTTCTTCTGTCAGGCCGGCATCTGTCTCCCTCTGACACACAGGTGTGACGGTCATGATGACTGCGGGGACATGAGCGATGAATATGGCTGCAGTGAGTACTTTATTTCTGTTTCATTTTTTTTCTTTTATTTATTCGCACAAACTGATATACAGATAAGTAAAGAAATGTATGAAAGAAAATAATGTACAGGAGGAGGGAGGAGTCTACAAGGCTTATACAAAGTCCTCCTCCTTCAAACTTAGCAAATATTGAATATGAAACTAATATTTGAATCATGAAACTGATTACGAATAATGATTATAAAATGAATTAACGGTCACCAGATACAACGAATAAAATTAATAGATATCAATGGGTATGCAAAAGCAATTTATCAATGACATAAAATAATACAGGACCGAAAACCAATATATTATTAAGAAATTCACTTCTTTCAGATTTCTTTCACAATACTTCTTCAAAACAAGTCAATATTTTGTTATGGAACAATGGACTCCGCCCTGGGTTTGTCACTTTTTTTAAATAATAGTTTTCCATGGCATTCACGAACCTCTTGAGATTTTCGGTGACTTTTACACATACGTTGCCATGTATCTTTGTATTAGCTATGTATGACTTTTCCCCCCTCTACAGTCTGCACCATTTTCCAGTTCACATGTTACTCCGGGGAGTGCATTCTCCGTTCTCAGGTAAGTTCTGCTTTTTCAATCTTTCATAGGGAAAGGTTCCCCCAACACCACACGGCTATACAATGCCACAACATGACTCCGATCTTTCATACCAGTGTACTAGAAAAGAAGTCCACACAATGTACATTGTTAAGATAAAAGTATTATCTATTCTGAGTACTAGTACTAGTACCGCAAATAATCATCTATTGTTGCTAAGCTGCCTCTTTTGTGACACACAAAATGTAAAAATAAAGCTATATTATATTTGGTTAAATAATCCTTATAAATGTGATTGCAGTTGTGCGATGGAACTCCGGACTGTCCAAGAGGGGAAGACGAAGGGAAAACATGCGAGAATATGACAACAACAATACCTACAACTACAGGTACAGTCTTGCGCACCTCTGAATTTATCTATGAAGAATGTACAGGTAAACTTTGTAGACTGAAAGGGATAGAAAATGAATGATACAGGTAAAATGTCTTTTGCGTGTAATTTTAAATCTTACATGCACCCGTGAGAGCACGTATGCAAAAAAAAAGTGTTTAGAACCCTGAAGCACTGTTTGTACACAGTAAAATAACTATTATAATTTATTATAATGTAATTTTTTAAAATTCTAACCTCTGCAGTCTCTATGACGTTCCCAACTACCTGTGCACCAGAGGAGTTTGTGTGTGACACTGGGGACTGTCTACCTGCTGACAAACTCTGTGACGGACATCCGGACTGTCCTGATGGTAGTGATGAAAAAGATGAATACTGTGAGCACAAGTCTTGTTTTTTCTTCTGATTTGTGATTTGGAATGGCAGCTGATTTTTACCTTAGAGAGGTTTTTGCTTCTTGTGTTTTTGTAGTTATTTCCAAGTTCTAGCCGTTTCGGCTGCCATGTTTGAGACAATGTGTCTTTTAAAATAAACCATTAATATATTGGGGGCACTGACACTAGCCTTAGAGGGAAGTTAGGTCAAAGGTCCCAGAAAAGTTTATCTCATTTCCTGCCTCCAATTTGTACTATACATGTAGGCATGCATGTTTGCTGCCTTATAAGTGGGGAAGTGCATACTTTTCTTCACAGAATAAGTGAGAATATTCACAATAATAAAAAAGAAGTTCATAAAAACTCAGACGTAACGTTATGAGATCTTGAAGTTATTGTTTTCTGTGTCGAGTTACAAATACACCTCCTCCCTCCAGGTATAGTAACGTGTGCCCCAGCCCAGTTCCAGTGCCCAGATGGCACATGTATAGACATCAGCTGGCTGTGTGACGGTAGTGTGGACTGTGAAGATGGGACTGATGAGTTAGACTGTCTAACTACAACTCTGCCTCCAACAACAACCACCTCAACAGTTAGCATCACCACTACATCAGGTATGATCAACTTTTCAACATTTTGAATATCTAACCTAGAATTGTCATTTGCTTTCAGTTTTTGATATCTAGTCTATAGTTAACATACCATATTCTTCCATTGTTACCTTTGCCAAGTTTTTTTTCTATAGCTTTTCTGCAGCAGTTTTCTAGTTGAAAAGCATAACTCAAGATTAGCTTATGGCTGGATTGTTATCATGATATATAATCATTACGGTATTGGTGTGTAGTTAGATCTTGACCTACCAATGAATGAATATTTCATTTTTTGGCCCCCTGGAAGCTTTTAATGGTACTGTGCTGGAATTCATGGTTTTTGTATCTCATGTCCTTGTTGCTTTATAGATGTATATTGTGAGACAAAACTTTGCCGTTGGATTCGTGAAGCCATTTTCTTGGCGTGAGTAACAATTTTTCTGTACACGTGTTGAAAATTATTTTGTCTTAAAATGTATATGACGTGTCTTCCACTCTACCCCCCCCCCCCCTGCAGAAGTTTGTGACGACACCATGTATGTGTGCAGTGTCCTGTACCAGTGTATTCCTCTCGCCTATCTGTGTGACGGAGAAGTGGAATGTGAAGATGGCACAGACGAAGTCAACTGTAAGTACAACTCAATATAGCATGTAGAAGAAGTGATCATTGATGACGATAAATCAATTTAAGCTGCCCCGAAATGTACGCTACTTGAAACACCCCTTAAGATGAGATGCCAAGCGTTGGCCAATTGTTCATTGCATTGTGAACAAGAGCAAGCTTTAATGCATACCATATTTGGGAGTTGGTTGTGAGCAAGGTCATCTGTAATCGGGAGTTGGTTCTTGAGGTTGCATGCTTATTTTTAAAAGTTATCTGCGCCAGCTAAATATAAACTTTGACAAATCAAACTAAGGGAAGTCATATTCTTCTGAGATGCAATCAGATTAAATTGAAGCTGGAATGGGATAGATTCCAGGCTACTCCCAACCTAGTTCAGACTCTAGTTGGCTGGAGTAAAGTTGCAGGAAGGTTCTGAATGTAGGATAGGGGCTTAGGCTAACAGTTGATCAATATACATTTTTATTTTGTACCTACAGGTACGGCCACATGTCTGCCGAGTCAGTATGTGTGTAACGATGGGAAGTGTCTGGACCCAGAGTACCTGTGTGATGGGGTTCCACAGTGTGACGACTCCTCAGATGAGAGTCTGGACATATGTGGTAAGTCTTTTAAATTAACCATTAGCATGCTAAGGTAGCCGTTGAAAACCAAATTTATGTTGTTCGTGGAGTTAGGCAACAGCGAGAAAGTTAAGCTTGACGGGCACTTACACTTATAAGAAACAAAGATAGTTAAACTTTTGTTCCGACATAAAGGGAAACTAGGCCTACTCCTTGTTCCACATTTTTGACTGTCATTTTTATCATTTCAATTAATTCAGCACCTCTTAGGTATGCACAGTTTAGGTATGCAGAAGTACATAATAAAGAGGAAGGTTCCATTGGAGATCTCTTAAAGAGGACGCCATAAAGAGACTACATTTGTATAAAATCACCCAATATATTCAGCTAACATTAGCTATCATACTTTAGTCTACCACTGACAGCCGTGGTGGTCACTTCGGTGGAGGCCTGCCTAAGACATTGACCAAGACAATTTATTCTTCAAAACACTTGGAAATATATAGACAACAGATAACTGAGATAAGGAATTGAAGTTATAATGATTGTACACAAAGAAGTTAGCTTCACGTACATGTACCCCAGAGTATATACTAGTATTAAGTACTAAGAACACTCTGGTAGTGTCAGACATCAAACAGTCTGAGATGTTTATGTAGTTATGGGGGTCAATTCACCAATCAAGCTGCTAGAAAAGTCAGAGTGTGGAGTGCTTCTTAATTGTTTTCCCAGGGTACTTCAGAATTTTCCTAAAAATGTATAGTGGCCAATATATGTGACCTGTGGAATTTTGTTAGAAGACATTAAGATGTACATAATCATCTGAAAAAGAAGTCTGTCTTGACCACAAGGGTTTGTATCTAAACCATTTATTGTATTGGCTATAAAATTGGTTTCGTCTTGCTGATGATATACTGACTGGATTCCCTTGTTCATTAGTGACAACTTGTCCCAACATCACCTGTAACGATGGGCGGTGCATCACCCACAGTGACATCTGTGATGGCGAGATTGACTGTTCCCAGGGAGAGGATGAACAGAACTGCAGTGAGTTCAATTCTTAACATTATATCTTTTATTAATAAAAAGTACTTATTTACTGTCCCATAGCCTTTTTCGGGCCGTAGGGGCAGTGGGTCGGGCACGGTATCGGAAGACGGAGTCCATACTTTTCACCATCTTTTACCTCCCCAACCGAAGTCAGGACCCATTTTACACCTGGGTGGAGTGAGGAAAGTCGTGTAAAGAGCCTTTCCCAAGGACACAGCGTCTTGTCAGGAAACGCTTTGCCACCTCAATAGCAGAAAATCACCCTTTCTTCCTTAATGCTCCATCACTCAAGAGAAAATTCCATGCCGACAGTTTCTTCCCCAGAACCACTTTACTGTGGAACAAGCTTCCCCGTGAATGTTTCCCCACTAGGTACGACCTCCAACGGTTTAAATCTAGGGTGAACAAACATCTGACCACGCAGTCCTCACTGTAACCCAAAACATGCAAGTGGCTCTCACGAGCCTTGTTTTGAGGTGAAAACTGAAGTAAATTAAAAAAAGCCAGAAATCAAACCCACGACTTCTCAGTGTCTTGTCCGCTAGCCTAGCCACTCGGCCATTCAACGCCACTTCGCCTCATCAACATTTTTTTTTTTTTCTACATTCTTGCAATTTAAGAAAACAGCTATTTCAGCACCAAGGTCATGCAAATGTGCTATTAGTTATTTCGGCATGGAGTCATATTATATAATACCCTTACTTAAGGGTATGAAATCTGTGAAGTTTAAGCGTTCTTCTGCTGAGTTCTGTTGTGAATATTTTATTTTGTTTGGTGCAGAAAGAAGGTTTACACACTAATGGTGCTGTTTAACAAAAGCGTTTCAGATAAAGTTTCAAATTGTTTTCTAACAGTCACTTCAGCTCCGACCACAACCAGCGTTCCCATGGCGACCACAGTGGCGTACAACATGACGACGTTGGTTACCATGCCGACGACTGGCCCCTGCCCTGAGTACACCTGTTTCAATGGGAAGTGTATTGACTATGAGGAGGTCTGTAACCAGGTGTACAACTGTAACGATGGGGTGGAGACTTACGACTGGATCGACTCAGATGAATACAACTGTGGTGAGATATTATTACCTCCTTGTACGGAGGTATTGTTTTCGGTGTGTATGTGTATGTGTGTGTGTGTGTGTGTGTGTGTGTGTGTGTGTGTATGTATGTGTGTGTGTGTGTGTATGTGTGTGTGTGTGTCTGTGTGTGTGTGTGTGTGTGTGTGTGTGTGTGTGTGTGTGTGTGTGTGTGTTGGTGAGTGTTTGCGTGTCTGTAGGTATTTGAATGCAGTAAAGTGTCAGGAAGCGGGATTTTGTGACCACAGATTGACCTTAGGGTCAAGTTGGCCGTTTAAATGGTCTGGGAAGAAGTGAGTCTACCTAGTACACAGGTACTGTGGGAATACCCAATTAGGGCTTGTGACAACACGCTCTAGGCCTGCAAGGTTTTTTTTCTAGGCCCATTAAAAATGCGACAGACCATCTCTTTGGTTGTGCCAATAAGATCAGCAAATTTCTAATTACAATGTACTTCCCGGAGGTATGGAATCTCCGGCATTTGGTTTTGACCTTGAGAAACATTAGTATTTCACATGTGTACAGGTTGAATCGTGATATAACAGCAAAGTTGGCATTGGGAAATGATGGTGTTTTATTCGAAAACGCGTTCCATTCCTGACCATGATTTAGAATGCTACGAAATGGAATGCAATAAGTATTCCAAAATGTGGTCCATTCCAAAACATGATTTGGAATAACACGAAGCGAATTGCATGTTGCATTACAAAATGTAATCCATTACAAAACATGAATTTTATAATCACATATTTTGGTACTAACCTAAACCCTAATCTACACACATACCTACAGACAAACAAGGCTTACTTGACAGGCACAAAATGGAGTCCCTGATGACCCTTTCTGACCTACAGTGCACGTGGCCCCCTGGGATTTTATTTTCCCTAACTTAACTAGTGCCCCCCCTGGGGTTTCATTTTCCCTAACAGGTGGTTTTAACCAGTGGTCCCCCTGGGGATCCTGCAGCGCCACCTGCGGACCAGGTGTGCAGCGCAGGTACCGGCTGTGCTCAGCCCCACCTCCCCCTGTACACGATCCACTGCGCTACTGCCAGGGGGAGAGCATTCAGGAGCAGGAGTGTTTTCTCAACCCATGTGAAGGTAAGATAGACCTTAAGACCACACCAATTTAATATGTTGGTTCTCGGATTTTCTGAGAAAAAATATGAAGCGAAAGGGCGAAAAAAGGCCTAAACATCCTATGATAGCCCCAAATGCTACAATAGGAGCTATGAAGTTAACATACCAGGCTGGTTTGTAACTCAAATAATGAATTTTACACTTTTAATCAAACCACTGCATTGATAGATGGAAAGAATGACTGTAACAACAAGGAAAAAGACTTTCTTTAACTTTTGAGGCCAAATTTATGGGCGTTTTGAAGTTGATTCAGAACCTTTAGATCCATAATCACATAATCTTACAGCAAGTGTTGTCAGATTTTTGCATATGAAAAAAGACTGAACAATCATAATTGTATTTGATTAATATTCAGCATATTTATTTCTTGACATTACAGTTGAAGTTGAATGGGGATCATGGGAGCGCTGGTCAGAGTGCACCAGCGGCTGCCATATTGGATTCTCGGTGCGCGTCCGGGAGTGTCGGAACAAGGTGGGGACAGGAGAGCGGGAGTGCGTGGAGTCAGCTGACCTGGAACCGACACCGCTGGAGCTGAAGGCCTGTAACAGGACCTGTGGAGGTATGGCACGGTCTTTGAGAAGAGTTAGATTTGTTTACAAATGTAGTAAGAAACATGACAAACTTACTTTTGAAAACTCTCAGATGTTTCCAGTAGCATCTACTACTTTTCATCAGTCACTAACAGAACCTGAAGTAGGTACAACAGGCATTTATCCAAACACTATGAATTGATATGTTAAAGAGGTGAATACAAATTTTAGACAGTCAACAATGTGTGTGTGTGTGTGTGTGTGTGTGTGTGTGTGTGTGTGTGTGTGTGTTTGCTTGTACCTGTACAGTTTCATGACAGCACATGGGTGGGGAGAACTTACAGACAACAAAGGTCAGACACAGGTGGTTAGGTCCAGCTAGTAGACACTGGCCAGGGTACAGCAGGAAGTGTCAGTGGGAAAATGCTGTCAGTCTGTAAGGTTTAGGTGCTATTAGGCACATTGAAAGTATGTCAGACCTTTTCTAATTGGTTGTGCCAATAAATTCACAGAAACTCTTATAAAATACTTCCTGGCAGTTTCAAAAGCCCAATGTGTTGTATATTTTATTGTATATTGTTCTTAAATTTATTTTTTGTTTGCTTAATTTTTGCACCAGAGTGGGAATGTGAGGACCACCAGGAGTACAGAACTGGGGAGGACTGTCTGGTGTGCCCATTGTCCTGCATGGGGCTGGTTCAAGGATCACAATGTGTGGACACAACATGTTCCGCAGGTAAACTGTGGCCCTTTCATAGCAAACCTGCAGTAATGGAATAATACTGTTGTGTTACTGTACTTATTTAATGATTAATATAACATTGCAGTGATTGCCACTGTATGTTTAGAGTTAAAACTTTTATTCCAACACAAGAGATTGCTCTCACCTAGAGCTTTCGACCAGTCACTCTGGTCTTCTTCATCAATTCAATAGACCCAGTGAGACTTGTAACGTGACTTATCTGAAGTGTGACGTCAACACTGGGTCAAATTTATGTGGTAAACTATGGCGGCCTCCGTCACGGTTGAGTCATTGTCACTGTGTCATTTAACGGTATCACTCATTACTGTTAAACCTGTTTGACTTGTCGGTATTGTATGGTCTTCAAGAGCCCACTGTAATAATGGTATAAATACAATACTGTACGACAGTAATTGTTGTATATAACTTTTTAACAACTGATTGTTACAAGTATAATTTTTATTCTTTGGTGTCTTACACATGTAAGCCCACTTGCTATAGACACATAAATAGAGTTCGTTCATTTATTCAATCGCTAGCAATGTATAATGGACTTCAGCAGATAAGTGACATGTCCTCGATCACAGCTCTGTTTGTATCTCTTCCGTAGGCTGTTACTGTCCAGAGGGCTACTACGAGCACCATGGGATGTGTGTGGTCAAGTCCGAGTGTCCCTGTCTGTACAACGGTCAGGAGTACCACAATGGTCAGCAGGTGGTCACTGGGCCCTGCCACACCTGGTGAGATGTTTGTAAAATTTACATGTAGCTGACTGTTTCTGGAAAGTGCTTCTTAAAGCTGTATTCTGTAACATTTTTGCACCAAAAATTGAAATATTTTAATTGAAAAAAATTTGATTGTCATTTAATTCCCCTTTAACGTATTTTTTGCAATAATCTCACATTTTTTACATTTATGGCTGGTGCTAAAACATCCCAAACGACGCTCACTCAGTTTGTGGCACCAGCACAAAATATTGAATTATTTATTCATATTAATATAATTATTATGGGATGCTGTTAATGCACTTCCCAACACACATGCATAATGACAGGAAGTAGAGGACAGGAAATTAGATGACCTTTTCTTGGACCTTTGGATCTAATTTCCTGTGTCCGACCTTTTTACCCCCTGTCAGTCTTGACAATTGACAATCTTGACTCATTTTAGTACGTGTGTTGAGGGAGAGCTGGTGAACTGTGTTGAAACTCAACCATGTGATGGTAAGTTTTGATTTTTGTCACACAGTACTCAAAATATTACTGGAAGTAATGTTAGATGAAACTGTTCTCTGCTCTTTATGCCATCATGAGTTGTGAAGAACATTTTTAAATTTGTAAAACTGTTTTACTGTGGCTAAAAAAGTTCTCACTCTTTGTACATTTTTCAAATGCAGTCAAACCTATACAAATGACCACCCAGACATAAATGCATGTAAGGACCAACTGCCGAATGTGACCGGTTTTTGGTCCCCTATTATTATATATTAGTTTAAATTAAAGATGATTTCTCCATTGACACAAGCATATATAAGACTCCTATCTATATTGACCACCTGTTCAATCATCGCAGTCTCCTGAGTGGTCTTCTTGGGCAGTTTTTGACTGTAGTCACCTCTTAGTAAGTGTACTAAAAATCAACCTTGGTCACTGATACATAATTGAGTCACTTTTTCTGTGCTTCAGTGGACTGCGGTTGGTCGGAGTGGACGGAGTGGGGTCTGTGTGTGGGCGTGTGTGAAACCACTTCAGTCCAGTGGTCCTACAGAACCCCTAACAACCCTCCCAAGCACGGTGACGGTGCGGAGTGTGTAGGGGAGAACAAGCGCTACCAGCCCTGCTATACTGGGCCATGCGAAGGTAGGATACTAAGTGGCTTAAACTCATCGAAACTTGTAATTTAACTAACTCTTGTAATTAGGTTAAACTCTTTTTGTTGTGATGAAATAAATTATCATAAATTAATAAGTTATTATTCCGATAACCGTAGTGTCCATGCAGAATACAATGATATTACGTAAGTTTATGGAATGATGTACATGTATTAAATCTTACAAATAAACATTGGGTTTGGCTTTTCATTGCATGCCAATTTGTTCACACTGTTATATGATAAAGGATTTCTTTATCAATTTTGCTTCTTAGAATGCATCTACGATGGACAAGTTATGCAGGTAAGGAAAACCATTCTTGTCTGAAAATCATGATTATTTAATGCTTATGAAGACAGGAAAACCCACTGTCTTGTATAAGTTATCGATCTTTTTTTATCATCTCAATAGGTTTTTGCAGACTATATAATGGAGACTATCTATGGGCCGTATTTAAAGACTTTTAGCATTGAAGTTGAAGGCATTGCAAGCTGTTGATGTGAAGACAAGTTTACCTAGACCAGAATATCAACTGATGTCACATCTTGTGTTATTCCCACTCCAGCTTGGTGCCCAGTGGAACAGTGGACAGTGCCATGTGTGTAGCTGTCAGCCTGGAGGGACTGTTTCATGTCAGAAGTACTGTGTACACGACACATTCGGCTGTGCAGAGGTAGCCTCATAACACTATCCATAGTATGATATTTGTTTGTATCACAATCAGTTTGAGATTTATTGAATGAATGAATGAAGGGAGGAAGGAAAGAGCTTAAGTTTATTGTACATTTATGCCCTTATGAGCTAAATACAGGTCATGGTGATAAAGTTCTATGTACAAACAGTGACACAAGTCTGGTATCTTACTAGATCTATAGCATATATACAGGTTCATGTTCTTCTCGCTTCTTAAGACAGTTGTACGTGTAAGAACAGATGAACTGTTGATAATACATGGTTTATCGAGTTTATTTATTTTACATAACTAGTAAACCAGTTTTGTACAGTAAGTACAAGCTGCTTAAGACCGTTGATCCACTCAGACTGGGATATCCCCCTACTCCTTATCTGTAACGTATTCTAACGTCACCTATCCCTTCTCCCCACAGGGCACCACACTTATTGTACCAGATGGAGAAGACAGCTGCTGCTACTGCTCTGGTACTTGTAGTTTAATTTCACTAAGGTATTTTGTCTGTTAAAGCATCCCTGTTTCGTAGGAACAACTGGAATGGTTACACCCAGGCACCACAGGGCATAGTATGTTTCGTCAATGCAACATATGTTCTGACAACTAAACCTATGTTATGACACCCCTCTGTTCCAGCAACTCAACCTATGTTCCGACTTTAAAAAAAAATGTGTTGTGAATTTTACTTGTCCAGCTTGTCAAGACTATGAGTTCCTCTGTAACAACGGGAACTGTGTACCTGGTGGAGAGACGGGTGTGGTGTGTGACGGTACCAATGACTGCGGGGACAACTCTGACGAGGATGTGTGCGGTACGATAAACAACTTGTGTTAAACGGACTTTGGGCTTGTAGTAGACCTAATAGCAGCGTTTGATTCCATACTGAGATTTGTTTAATTTAAAATATCAGGTCTGGTTCCGTTAACCTTACAGCATTTTGGCGTGACTTTCAAGGCAAATAAAATTTACCTCTGTTTTAAATCATGTATTATTTTAATTATGACAAGATACAGTTCCCTTTCTTGCCTCAGTAGACAAATGAACTTGCTTGAATTGCACGAAAAAATGACTGGTGGTGGCTTTGTTATCTGCACATTGGTGGTTGGTGGTGGATTTGTAACAGCTTTTTGGTGGTTGGTGGTGGATTCGTAACAGCTTTAATTATTGGTGATTGGTGGTGGCTATTCAAACAGAATGGTGGCTGGTGGTTAGTCACTCTGTAACTCGGCTAGTTATGGCTAATGTTAATGCTATGCAAGCAGCAAAATAGTGGCTGGCTCAGTCACTTGAATTCTAAATAGCAGACTGTTAGCTGGTGATATATGTCTTTATAACTAGATCATTGGAGGGTTGATACGTAGGAGGTACATGTAGGTTGCTATGAGTGGTAGTTCTTAACCTTCTCCCTGCTGAAGTTCCTTTTTTGGCAGCCAATTTGTATTGGTTACAGAGTTAAGCAGCAGAGAGAAGGTTAAACTGTGAGGTCTTCATTCTCGGTGGCGGCTTTAGGTGGTATTTATGAGAGGAAACTCTCTGTTCTTGGCTTTTGATGACTGACACAATGCCTGATTCCTGGTGGTGGCTCAGAGGTGGTGGTCATGTGAGAAAGCTCTCGGTGATGGGCTGGATTTTTTTTATAGTTACTCACTTCCTGGTAGTCTGACTTTCCAAAACCTGACCTGCTTCTCAACGATTCAAGCGATCCGTGTGGGTAATTAAATGCTAGGCGGTCCAGCCGGTGGCTCTGCTGGAAGTGGAGAGGGCACGGAAGGAAATTCAGAAGAGGAAGAAGAGGAAGGGGCGACCACAACAACTCCACCCCCAACTACTACCACAGCCATCAATACACCTTACACAGGTACACAGCAGTGGACACAGCCTGGTACAACTGCTGCTGGACAGACAGGTGATTTTGGTACAGATTGATACTCAGCTGCTCAGAGGACCAAGGTGCTGACTGGTGCTTGAGGAGTCCTAAAGAACATGTCGTGATGTGGACAGTATTTCCACTTCTGGGTATGGAAGCATTGTTTAGGGTGGCTGCGTCGTGGGTTTGGAAGTGAATATCTTAGTCTGAACAGAGAGGGTTGACAGCATGTGCTAATAAGAGAAGTTTGACAGAATGCTAGGAGGTCAAATGGTCAGACACAGGAAATGAGGTGAACTTGAGATTAGATTTAGGGTACTTTGGTGGGGGGAGCTTGACAGGCAGAATGACAGCAGGTCAAAAGGTAATAAAGGCAATTAATTGTTAGAATGTGCAGAATTCTCAGACATTTCATGTTCGAAGAACGTTTTGCCACTATCGTTATCAAGGAAGTTTTTATTTCGCTAAGATTTTTAGTAAGTATCTGACTACATGTTGATATACATTATAATGATTATGTTTTGATTTTGCTTAATATTAACCCTTTTAGGATCCACACCTCCGCCTTTGAGTACTGAAGGTTGGACAGGTCCAACACAAACAGTTCAACCAACTCACGCTGTGCCATCTCCTGTAGCTACCTCAACACAAGCAACAGTGGTGAGAGCAATGTTTTCAGTGTTTTCCTTTCAAAAAGTGAAGTAAAAGTATAAGGTGCAACCTACATGGATGAATGTAAATATCATAAGCAATTTTCAGGAATTATACGTGAAATACGATTTTGTTAAACAACCTCTATTTCTCCCACCTTGCTTACGTTTTGATGTCTATCAGACACCTTCCCCAGATCATCTGACTGGAGTACTGCTCCTCGCCACTATACAACATGTATATGTAGGTGGGGCTTTTGTAGGAGCACAATCCCAAACGTGTTTGTATCCCCCCTCATCCCGGTTTATCACTTGGGTTGACTTTACATCCTATATCCTATGTTCTACCAACCTGATTGCATTATTTTGACTCGTACATGTACTTCTCATCAGGTTATGGCTAACATTTAGTAATACTTATTTTAAGCAATGATGTTATTTCGACTTTGTTTAGGGTACTACTACTTCAACAACTGAGTCTGTAACAAGTCAGACCACAACAAGTCAGACCATGACAACTCAGCCGTTAGGGCCAACAGGCACTAGCACAACTGTTACCATGCCAACCAGGGAAACAACTAAAGGGCCAGTCACCACCTCAGTTGGTCAAACAACTGTAGCAGGTACAAGTAAAATCTTTCTCAACTGTTGGCTACGAGTGGATGGTGGTTACGAAATAGTCATGCCTTGCAACATATGTTCAGCAGATACCAGATATTTTGAAAATTTCTTCCAAAAACAAGCTTCGAAAATTTGTTATTTTTAAACAGCGTTTTTGACATCTTATTATGTGTAGTAAGGAAAGCAACCATATTATACATACTTGTAAGACTCCTTAGTATTTTATGTCTATTTTTAATAGTGAAGATATTATTAGCTTTTGCTAATAAAACTCCTCCTTCAGGAACTAACAATACACAATTCTGCCTACCTTATCATTGTGACAAGATTTGTTTTGTTTTGCTTTGATCAGGTTCCACAATGACAGGTACAACCCAACTGAGTCCTACAACAGGTCAGATCGGCACACAAACAACTCAGCAGACTTCAGAGACAACAGCTGGAACCACAGCTAAAAGTGTTGTTACCAGTTTTGGGACAACTCCCACAGTCTCTACAGTTACAGCACCAAGTACACCTCTTGTCTCAACTACACAGCAAACAGAGAAAACACAAGCTTCTACTGGTGGCACAACAGCTGCTGTTGTAACAACAACAACAAGGTCTACAACTTTAGCTGGAGGGACAACTCCCAGTACAACTGTTGTTGGCACCAGCACTACAGAGACTGCAACATCTCAGGGTGTAGTTGAAACCACACTGAAACCAACAGAGGCTACAACTGCAGGGGTAGGAACTGAAGCAACATCTAAAACAACAGGAATTGCAACAACTGCTGGTGTAACAGAAGCTACATCCAAAACGACAGGTGCTGCGACAACTAGAGGTGTAACGGAAGTGACAACTAGAACAACGGGTCCTGCAACAACAAGAGGGGTGACGGAATCCACCACGATCGGAGTTGCTACAACCAGCACCGGTGCAATAGGAACAACATCCATGCAGACACATGTTGCAACAACTAAAGGTGTAACTGAAACACCATTCGAAACATCAGGAACCACCACAACCAGAGGTGTAACAGAGGGAACAACTATATCAACAAGAGTAACAGAAATGCAATCCATCTCAACAGGGGTTGTAACAACCAAGGATGTTACAGAGACCCCGTTGAAAACAACAGGGACTTTCCCAACTACAGGTGCAACCGAAACAACATCTAGAACAACAGGACTTGTAACAACCATGGGTGTAACTGAAGCAACTGCTAAAACAACAGGCATTTCAACAACCGTTGGTGTAACCAGAACAACTCCCAAGATGGCAGAAGTTACAACAACAGCTACTGCACCTGAAACAACCAGTACAACAATAAGTCCTACTACAACAAATGTAGTAGTTGGGACAACAACAAGTGCCATACAAACAGCTAGGACCACATCAGGGACAACCACGGCTACAACAAGTGGGATAACATCTAGACCAACAACTGAAACAACAGGCAAAACAACTACTTATACAACTAGCAAGCAAACAACTGGGACCACAGCAGGGACAACGTCTAAAACAACTGGAACAACCATTGAGGCAACTGGCCGCACAACCACTGAAACAACACTTGGAACAACTGGGACAACTATAGTGCCAACCATTGAAACAACCGGAAAAACAACAACAAGTGGGGAAATAACCACTGCAACGACTGGTAGAACAGCCGGTAAGACCACAGCCGGGACAACTGTTGGCACAATTGGCAGGACAACCCCCGGGACAGTTTTTGAAACAACTGGTCAAACAACGACCACAGGGACAACCACTACTGGCAGATTAACTGAAACAACAACTGAGACAACCATGGGCAGAACAACTATTGGGACGGTTGTTGGAACAACTGGAAAAACAACTACTGCAACAACCACAGGGACAACCACTGAAACTACTGGTATAACAACGACTGGGACAACCATCGGATCAAAGGGTAGAACAACTATTGGGACAGTTACTGGAACAACTGGAAAAACAACTACTGCAACAACTACTGAAACTACTGGTAAAACAACATCTAAGGTAACAACTGAGGCATCTATTGGCACATTGGGCAAAACAACCCCTGGGACAGTTATTACAACAACTATGAAAACAATTACTGGTACAACCCCCGAGACAACTGTCCCTACAACAACTAGTACAACCATTGAGACAACTAGCCAGGTAACTAAAACAAGTGCACAGACAACAATAAAACCAACAACACCTGGAGTGAGCACTGAGACAACCGTTCCAACATCAACTGGGACACCAGCAAGGACAACCATTGAAACAACTGCCCATCCAACAAGTGAAACGACAACATTCGGGACAACCACAGAAACAACATTCCCTATCAAGACCGTTACCACGACTGGAACAACCATTGAAACTACTGCCAAGCCAACAACTGAGATTACAACACTGGGCACAACAACAAAAACAACTGTGCCAACTACAATTGCAACAACAAGTGAGAGGACCACACCACCCGGTACAACAAGTGTTATGACTGCTCAAACAACAACTGCAACAACACCCTTGGAAACAACCACAAAAACAACTGTCCCAACAAGCGCTAGAATAACAACAACTGTAGTGACAACAGCTGAGATGACCAGCGAGACAACTTCTCCGACAACAGCTACAACAACTAGTCAAACAACAACTATGGTGGAAACAACAACTCAGTTGGCACCGGAGAGCACCTTTGGTAGCACTTTTTCAAGTGTAGGTTCCACCTCAACAGCTACAACTACTACAGCTACTGAACCTACTACACCAAACGTATTAACTACACAAGAAACAGAAAAACCAACAACTGCTACTGTTCAAACAACATCTGTCATAGCTACAACTGAGAAAACATCAACAGTTCCAACTACAACAGAGACAACTGTTCCACCAACTTCTACAACCTCAAGAGGTTCAACAGTGGAAATCTTTCCTACAACCATTTCTACCACACATGGAAAAACTACAAGTAAGTTGCCAACCCTTAAGCTATTATGATAATAGACCAAACTTAAAACTTTCTCATTATCAAATGTCAAGAATATATCAGTATCTTACTATATCTATCCAACTTGTGTGTATTGTTTAAATACCCTCTTTGAGTTATAATTAGTACAAATGTCCACAATAATAATTGTGCTGTCACATGTGTTTTAGGTCGTCCTAAATACTGTAGAATATTCTATCTTGGTATGACAGAACCAACCACCAATGAGGATCTAAGACTTTTTCTGTATCAATACAGCTGAATTTTGCAGGACACATGAATGACTATCCCAAGAATGCATTCAGATTATGATCGTGCGATGTGTGTGACCAACCTCTGATAGAGATTATTAACATATTATAGTAGAAACAACGACAAGTGTCCCATCTACAGTGGAGACGCTGGGCACAACGTCGCCTGGCCATGGCACGACGGAGAAGATAACAACAGCCACAACGTCAGCACCACAAACAACCCCCGGTCCTCTCTCTACCACTGCTGAAACCGTCACCACTGTGTTTCCCGTCTTCACACGTGGCTCAACTACCACAGGTTAGTGTTATAAATACCTATCACATATAACATAGACACAAACAACCATTAAAGCACTGGTGGTAATGTACTGCACAACATGCTGATTATATTTATTATCTAAATGGCCTCTGACCTCCAAAAAGGGATTTGCAATGTTGACGTCTCTATAGTTATCTTTCTATTCTTTCTTTCTAGTATTTGTCAATGAAACTGTTAATGTTTTTTAATGAATTCAGGAAGAATAGATTGGAATGATATGTCTAATCTAATGGATTTTTAATGAAAACATCAAACATCAAACCCATCTGCAGTCTCCATTTTGCAAGGACATTTGCAATACTGCAGAAGAAAAATTAATAAGCAAGCCGCAATTTTGCAGTCTGAAAAAAATCAGGCTAGGGGTTCAATGGTGTCGTTTGGCCTCCGTTGATATGGCAATATTTGCACCCAGATTTGCCGTATAAAATTATAAACTTCTAAACCCACGCGTAGTTTCTAGGGGCAACATTTAGGACTTCTTTGTTGTTGTTGCTATATCAAAAATTCTCTTAAGCTAAGAAACATTTTTGTTAACATTTCTAAAAGTATTTGCAGAAAATATTTCCGAATTGCAGAACAAAATTTTGACATTATGCAATATTACACTGAAATTTTTTTTCTCTACCACTACAGGTGCAATGTCCACTCAGGAAGTGACCAGTCCTGGATCTGCCACAAGCACTCAACACTTAACAACTGGCTTCACACTGACCACTCCACTGGAAACAGTGACCACTCCAACAGCTGAAGCGACAACTGGTCTAGCGACAACACAGACAACTGAAGCTAGGGAGACAACTAGTGTTCCTACAACAGCTCCCATCACAACAGCTACAACTATGTCTACAGCTACAGCAACTACAAAGACCTCTGCGGCTACCACGAACGCACCGTTTACAACAAAAGCGGTGATGTCTACAACAATCCCCGGGACGGTAACAACAACTCGCGTACCAGCCACAACCGGTCCTTCGGTGTTCACAACAACGCAGGGAGTTCTGACGACGCCAACGATTGTGGTCTCCACATCACCGACCACCAGTGTTCCGTACGCTACGTCTACGGTCGCAGTTACGATCATTAAAGGAGCGACACCGCCGCCGTGTTATGCCTACTCGTTTGTGTGTGACAATGGGAACTGCGTACATGGAAATGACGTCTGCAATGGCATCAATGACTGTGGAGATGGATCGGATGAAAGCCAATGTGGTAATTTAAAAAGATCTTATAGATTCGAAGGGTTGATTTAGAATAGAGTAGAATAGGTACAACGGACTTGTTTTTTAACGCATTTAATCACAAGAATCTTCAAAATTTCACCTTTGTTACCATGTATTAGATAGAGCATATCTAATGTATGACGTGTGTTTTTTCTCTAGGCACAACTATCCTCAGTCCCACAGGCTCACCTTCTCCAAGGTTTACCAGTGCATGTAAGTCCCACTCTCAGTAATCTTTACATGTATGTTGAGTTGCTGTTGAGTTGCTAGCTAGCTCTATCGAAACAAAGGTGTCTGAATGTTGGCCCAGAGTCTGTTGGCTGGATGGTAGTGGGAAAATGCACGGGGTAGACAGCGGCAGAAAGAGAAGTTCACAAGAATGAATAAAACAAAACATTCACAAAGATGGAGTGAAATCTCAGATTTCATGTTTTTCTTCATTTAGCAAGGAAGAGCATAAGGCTACAAATTAATGTTCAAAGATAAATGTATGGTTTTCAATGCCAGGACTGAAAGTCCACTTTAAGCTGTTGGCCCATCTTAAACTCAAAAAGGCTGTTTTACAAATTGGTACTACAAATCGCATGGCACGTCAGAAGAAAAGTGCCATTGTTGACATGTATACATTTTACAGTATATGACATGCTTTGTAAAATGCATCGAAGCCCTGTCATACAATGTATAATGCTAATCTTTTTTTTTCTTTTAGACACCACACCCCCATATGTTTCCACCACTACCACAGCCTACATAGCGTCCACTGCAGTGACACCCAACTGTACAGATGTCCAGTTCCGCTGTACTTCAGGAGAGTGTATCTTCTACTCACAAGTGTGTGATGGCACTCCAGACTGTGTGGACGGATCTGATGAAATCAACTGTAGTAAGTTTTACAATATTTGTGTTTGCCGGTTAAGGCTATTATAGATGTAGCCGAATATATGGCCTCCCTAACACTGCCGAACTCCCCCCAACCATGGTTAGGAGTAGGTCGGGAGCAAGGTCGGCTGTAGTCGGCTGGTGTTCGGCGAGGTCGGCTACTGCTCGGCTGGGGCAGCCGAATGTTTCAAAATGTTTAAAACATTCGGGTGTGGACGGGAGGTTCGGCCATGGTTGGTTGATGGTTAGCTGGTGTTCGGAATAGGGCACCAATGGCCGTAGCATGGTTGAGAGTCAAGTATTATTCAAATTTAAGTTCGACTTGGGGGAAGGTTCTGAATGTTAAACAGGGGCTTAGCATTCAAAATATGAGGATGCTTAATTACAACAACAACAACGATATTCAAAAGAAGTAAATACCATGTACATTCAGTAACCTTGATCATGATCTAACCCCCACAACAGTTGACTGTATTGTGAGCCAGTGGACCATGTGGGAGTCCTGTTCACGTACCTGCGGAGTTGGCGTCGCCAAACGCACCCGGACTGTTGTTCAGGAGGCTGGGGATGGGGGGCAGCCATGTGAGGGACCGTACATGGAGTCTCAAACTTGCTTTGTGGAGTCTTGTCCCGGTACAGTACTGTTTTTTAAATACAATTTGCTTTATTCCAGTGTTTCTAGCAAACTACACATGCATGCATAATCTCTTTGCATTACTGACACATGAAAATCATGTCAAGTTATGCTAGAATGTGTATCACATTTCCTTTTTGACAGCCTTTTTACCGGTAACTGTAAGGACTTTAAATCTTGCTGCATATTAGAACTTTCTTTTCCCCCTTTTTTTGTCTAGAAATTTGTGTTATCTGACATACATGTATCACGAAATTAGTTTCCTGCTATCATATTCATTTGTATATTCGTTATACCAGGGTACACATATTACAAACAAGGCATATGGACTTAACACATATTTAAAATAATTAAGGTAAACTCTGTCGTAAGAATATGCAAATGTATGTTAATTATTGGCAAACAAAATGATTTGAATGTTCATTACAGTTGATGGAAACTGGAGTCCATGGTCGTTTTGGACCCTGTGTGACGTGACGTGTGGAGGAGGGACCAGGTTCCGCTATCGCTCCTGCTCCAACCCTCCTCCCAAGAACAACGGAGAGTACTGCCTGGGCAGCTCAGGGGAGATGGAGTACTGTAACGAAACACCATGTCCTGAAGGTAAGCCTTTAGCTTTAACCCTTTAGCTAAATTAATTGATATTGACAAGGGAGATTGAGTAGTGTAATGAAACGCCATGTCCTGAAGGTACATGTAAGTCTTTAGCTTCAACCCTCTCTCTAACAAGATTGACAGGGCAGATGGAGTACTGTAACGAAACACCATGTCCTGAGGGTAAGCCTTAAGCTTAAACCCTTTAGCTTTAACTGGGATTGACAGGGGCGATGGAGTACTGTAATGAAACGCCATGTCCTGAAGGTACATGTAAGTCTTTAGCTTCAACCCTCTCTCTAACAAGATTGACAGGGCAGATGGAGTACTGTAATGAAACGCCATGTCCTGAGGGTAAGCCTTAAGCTTTATCCCTTTAGCTTTAACTGAGATTGACAGGGGAGATGGAGTACTGTAATGAAACGCCATGTCCTGAAGGTAACCCTTTAGCTTTAACCCTTTAGCTTTAACTGAGATTGACAGGGGAGATGGAGTGCTGTAACGAAACACCATGTCCTGAAGGTAAGCCTTTAGTCTAAAATTTGAATGAATGAAAAAATGTAGTATTCAGTGTTCATTGAAATCAATGTCTTATAGAGGTTTAATAAAGATGTAGATTTCAATGGTTACAAACTGAAATAATAATGATTTGTGTGTTCTTACCAGGATGCCCTGAGGGAAGGATAGAGGTAACGAAAGAAGAGTGTTTAAACGAGGAGTTCCACCCCTGTCCGCAGACATGTGCAGACCTGAGTGAACAGATCAGCTGTATAACAACATGTGATGAAGGTACGGTCATCTCTATGCCATTAAACTTAAAATCGTTTAAGAAGCACTTGTCTAGGTCAACCTCTTTAAGATTCTGAATTTGAAAATTGGACCATGTGTAAACATCACTAATGAGTCTACTGTATAATTTTAGGGCAATCTGAAAGATCTAGTTATAAAACATGTTAAAGACTGTTACAAGTCAGTACTAACAATCACACTGTTTATTTAACAGTCTAAATGTAAAATCATGATGCATGTTACATCTCTACAGGTTGTTACTGTCCCCCTGACACGTACCTTCAGAATGCCACATGTGTGGCTATAGAGAAGTGTCACTGCACATACAACGGGATAGCGTACACACCAGGACAGAAGATTTCTGTAGACAACTGCACTGAATGGTGAGATTGTGGATGAAAATGATGTTACAGTTTCACAAGTCTTTCATTTTATGGAATTAAATTAAGTTTTCAAGTTTTCATCGACACATTTGTTAGAATACATCATTTAGTAGATGAATAGGTTCAATTCCTATACAGCAACTATTGGTTATGTACTAGAAATAGGGGGACTTAAAATATGACATTTCAAGAATTTAAATATCAGTTATAGAATCTAACTATAAGGCTGCTGCGAAGAAGCAGACAACAGTGATTTTATCATTGTTTTAAATCTGGCCTTGTTTTGTGGCATAGGTAATGCCTTTGAAGTTAATGCAAATTATTTAATGATTTCTGTTGCTTCTTGTCTAGTGAGTGTGTGAACGGGACACTGGTCTGTACAGAGCATCCTTGTCCAGGTAGGTGGCAGTACATTTATATAGAGTACAATCGTAGAGTGGAACGCGCTGCCACCAAGCACAGTAGGGGCATCGTCACTAGATAGCTTTAAACAATGTCTAGAGTTAGACGTTTAAAGGTTTGGTGTAACAGGTCGTTCGGTGTAATGTAGCCAGCTGCCGCCGCGCCGCGTGCCTGCGAAGCTGGTGTGTTACGCCGAAGGGCGGTTATACCGGCTATACAGATACAAATACAGATACAGATGGGACTGCACGAATAGTTAAATTTACCAATGGTAGTGAATGCCAGTAAAGTCGGGTTATGTTTACTTTGTAAACAGTACCCAACTTTACAAAGGCAGTGAATAAAAGTCAAGTCTGGTAAGTCGGACTTAAGAATGGTAGGTAATGAAATAACCGTACTCTTATCTGCTATACCATTGTAAATCCCAGTACTTTTTTTACAAAGTAAACATTACCCAATTTTACTGGCATTTACTACCATTAGAAAATCCAACTTTTCATGCAGTGCAGGGTATATAATTTTGAAACAAAATAACAAAACTGAAGCCAACACACAGCAAACACAATCATACTGCCTTTAATTTGATTTGTCATGATATTTATATCACGTGTTTCTTAGCCTTATGTATATATATATATAAATATTTTAATATTCCCTTTCCAGTTCATTGTGGTTGGTCATCATGGACAGCGTGGACGCCTTGTGACCAGACATGTGGAACCGGTCTGCATGAACGTTTCAGGTGCAGAAACCAAATAAAGCTGAAAATTTGATTTTGCTCTTGATGTGATTTAAAGTAAAAACAAAACGTATGGATAAAGGTTATATGTTAAGTGTGAAATTAATGTTGAAATCAGGTTCAAAGTCTGCAACCATCATATCATAATAAGGTCTCATAATTGATTTACCATTAGTAATTACTTCCTCCATTTTTCTTTAAAATTTATTTTATTTCTGTACGTTTATGTCTTCATCAGCTGGACATTTAGAAAATGGAAAGTATGAAAAATTTAGCCTCACATTGTAAGAAAATACTTTCTGTTAGAGTAGTTAGTAGGCATACATTTTTGTAATTACACAATAATGAGCTGTTCTACGTAAACAATTAGTTGCAATTCTAATCACAAGAAAATGTCTTTTTTAGGTCAGCCAACAATCCCCCCGCCTCTAACGGCGGGCAGGTGTGTGAAGGCTTCAGCCGTCAGGTGGAGACCTGTGTTCTTACACAATGTCCAGGTGAGAATTACAATGTACACTGTCCTGCGGTCTGCTTTCGATTTAGACTGGCGTTATGTAAAATTTGTGCACCAAAAATTGAAATATCTTAATTTAAAAAATCTTCATGTGATTGTAATTTACTTTTCAGTATACATGTATTTGTGCAATTATCTCACATTTTAAGAACAGCCAACATGAGGCATTTACTAACATTGTAAGAAAATACTTTCTGATAGAATAACTATGATATGTTTGTTTCTATCTATAACGTTCAATGATTTCGCCATGTTTGTTACAGTGATCACCCCGGAGTGGAGCACCTGGAGCTCCTGGTCCAACTGTACCGCCCCCTGTGGTCCAGGGGAGATCGTCAGGACCAGGTACTGCTACGTCACCCTGGAGGGAGGGGTCGTCCTACCTACTGGTGGCTGTCCTGGCGTCGACACAGAAACTAAGGCTTGCAATCTTAAAGACTGTGAAGGTATGATTTTAAATCATTACTTGGGGGGGGGGGGTAGGCAAAATAATCTTAAGCAAAAAGCATATACAGCAGTTACAAACCAGTGTCTCTTTCAAAACTTAGTTCTAACATCTTTACCTTCGACAAAATGGTTATGTTTTTGAATGTGTCATAAAGGTGGGGCTTTGGCCTGGGTCTGTTTGTATGTGAACAGCATATCTAGAAAAGCTGTGAATGGATCTTAATGATATTTGGTAGGTAAGTAGCGGTTGTGAAAACAGTCAAGTTTGGAAATGGTTCATCTGGCGTTTTCCTACGGTACTTCAACGGGCTGCTTATGCATCTGTGTTTGTATGTGTACAACATAACTCGGAAAGCTGTGATGATATTTAGTGGATGGGAAGGGGCTGTCTTTTGTTGCATCTATCAACCTTCGCCACTGTCTACTTTTCAGAGGAGTGTGATGACACTAAGGTTCACCTGATGTGTGGAGAGTGCCCACACAGTTGTTTGGACCTACAGGACGGTGTAGCCTGTACTATCGGAGACTGTATGCCCGGCTGTTACTGCCCTGCCGGCATGGTGCTGCAGGATGGCATGTGCGTCACGCCTGTTGAGTGCCGCTGCAGGGTGGTGGATGTCACTGAAACAGGTTTGTGGGATTTCTATTCTGCTGGAGTGTTAAGTAAAAAAAAATTAGTCTGTGTCCCTGCATATAGGGGTTGCACCATTCAGATACCACTCTACACAGTACATTTTGTTGTTAGTGGTTATCTTACAATATTTACCATGTATTAATTAGATTTATTATCTATTTATTTCAATATGTACAATACGTATAAAATTTTCTTGTTCTCTTCTTAGCAATTTTTTTAACCACGTATGTAATGAGAGACCGCATCACTTTTATGCAGTCGAATTTCTTTCAAAGCTCATTTCTTTTTTTTAAATCTCCCTTTGTAGGGGACACAGTGGTGAAGGAAGTGGCACCTGGAACCATCATACAGAGGGGCTGCAATAACTGGTAGGGTGCATAATTATCACCTTGCTACTTTTACCTAATACCTTAAATAATCTTATTGGGATTGGGATGTTTTTGGATGGAGCAAACTTCTCAAATTTTTATTTTTACAGCACTTGTTTAGATGCAAGAATCGAATGCCCAGACATCCCTTGCCATGGTAAGTTACATATTTTATACTACAAGGATCTAATCTTTTCTCGTGTCTGTGAATATGTGCATTTCAAAGTTTGACAAAACTGAATGACTGTTTGTGTTTGTATTTATTCCAGTTGATTCTGCATCAAATTTTTTCTCAGTTGCTGGTGATTGGATGCTTGGGTTGAATGTATTTGTTTATTGTTTTTACTTGTTTGGTTAGGGTTTTGTAAAGGAATATCCTGTTTGCCCTCAACCATTTGCATGTTCTTACATGTAATAAAGTGGAAATAAAAAAATAAAAAATTGTCTCAGTTAAGAATGACTGGCTGTTTGTGTTGATGTATTTTTCCCAGTTGATGGTGAGTGGAGTCCTTGGTCCTCCTGGTCCCACTGCAGTGCCACCTGTGTGGGGACCAATGGTGTGGTGGGGCAACAAGTGGGTTACGTTTAACATAATTGATTATGACATGAACTAACCCTTACCCTAAACCCTAAACCTAAACCCTAACCCTAACCCTAAACCCTTACCCTAAACCCTAACCCTAAACCCTAGCCTAACCCTAACCCTAACCCTAAACACTAACCCTAAACCCTAACCCTAAACCCTAACCCTAACCCTAACCCTAACCCTTAACCCTAACCCTAACCCTAACCTAACCCTAACCCTAAACCCTAACCCTACCCCTAAACCTAACCCTAACCCTAAACATCTTATAACATATTTCTTATAAGTACACCCAAGGTGTGGTCATATTTTGACAGGAAATTTACTTCCTCTTTGCTGCCTTTCGTGTTGTTTGTTAAAAACTTGATATGCTTGAAAATGTACAATCTGTGTCTATGTGTACAATGTAAGATTACAGTACAGTTCTCTTTCTCCATCTCTCTCTATCTCTCCCTTCTCTCTCTCTCTCTCTCCCTCTCTCTCTCTCTCTCTCTCTCTCTCTCTCTCTCTCTCTCTCTCTCTCTCTCTCTCTCTCTCTCTCTCTCTCTCTCTCTCTCTCTCTCTCTCTCTCTCTCTCTCTCTCTCTCTCTGACTCTGAGGTTTTCTACATATAATCATTGCATTTGTATTCCCAGGTTCGGTACAGAAGCTGTGACAGCCCTGCCCCTGCGTACGGAGGCCAGGAGTGTGAGGGGGAGTACATGCAGTCACACGACTGTGACGCAGACAGATGCCCAAGTAAGAAACAATTTTTTAAAAAAAGTACCTACTGATACGTTGAAAATCTCAAAATTAATACAGGTTACAAAATGTTTGCACTGCCCTGTTAATGTTAGAAGATATATGTGCCCACTGTTAGAATAAGCAGAAATCTAAAAAAAGCGGCAATTTGGCCAGAATTTTAGAAGCTACTTAGCTACTGACAAGTGCTATTAGTATATTTAAATTCAAGTTGAACAAAGTGCCCAGAAAAAAGTTTTAATAGTAATGGGTGTAGTATTGAAACACTGTATAACTTAGACTGTCAGTATTAAATTACTACTGTAACAGTGACTGTATAGTAATACTTTCAGATTTGCTTAGGGTTATCTTCCATGTAAAAAAGAATATTATCAGATCAAAATTGTACATATCAGTGGGTTAGAATACAAATATATTTTTCTTGTATCTTAGTTGATGGTAACTGGAGCCCCTGGATGACGTGGACAGAGTGTTCCCAGACGTGTGTGGGAGGGAGCAGGTACCGACAGCGCACCTGTGATAACCCAGCACCTGCTTACAGAGGGGAGGACTGTACAGGGCCGCCTGCCGAGAGTCAGGAATGTGGAGCTCCATGTGGTAAGTATTTATGGATCGATGTGTTTATCCTGGAAGAATTGTTTTGGCTGGCGCTAATTTATGCTGAGTTTTTATGTTTGGGTTCCAGAGTGATTGAGTGGAGATTGGGCTTCACTTAATTGACAGGGGTTTGACTCGGTATGCCCTGGATTGGAAACTTTATATTCTTTTATTCCAACATGTAATGACAAGACATGGTGACGGCACACTCAAGTTTTTTCAACTTATTTTAATGCCGCCACCAACTGACAGAGGACAATACAATACAAATATACACCTGGGTGAGGTGAGGAAAGTCGTGTAAAGTGCCTTTCCCAAGGGCACAAGATCGGGGGCATTGGCAGGGTTCGAACCCGGGACCTCTTGGTTCCGAGTCGAACACACTACCGTTTACGCCACACGACCCCACGAACTTTATATTATTGCTGGAAGTTTGAAATCTCTGATTTATTGTTGCAATATCTAATTATATTCAGGAAGCTATAATTTGTCAACTGAAGGTAGTATAGATCTTTCCCTATCTTCCCCATCCTCTTTGTTTTGGACTTTTACGTTTTTTTATTTTGCCGGGCAGACTGTATATCTCATGATGATGATGATTAAGCGTTCTAAATCCACTTCATCCAAATTATGCAAAGTCCCTTCTTGTCACACATTATACAAAGATGTCTCAGTCGCCTCATGCATTGGATTCTTTTGCCATTGGGACTTCACACATTCTAAGATCTGTTTTACAGTACTACTAGATGCAACCTTCTTGCATTAATACCCCCAGATGAGTGCCCGCCAGGTATGGAGCATGTAGGTGAGGAGTCCTGTGGTACCACCTGTCCGCGCACCTGTTCTGAGCTCAGCTCACAGGTCATGTGCACGTCGGAGTGTCTAGATGGATGCAGGTGGGAAAAACTAGATGCTGTTTTGTAAATTTCTTATTTTAATCATTATTTTGAATTTCTAACTGAATAATCTATCTGAAGTAATTGTATTTTACCATTGGCTCCCATTAGGCAACAGATGCACATAGCCGAACATTGAAAATAGGAAATAAGATAACCTTTTCTGGGACCTTTGACCTAACTTCCTGTCCGTCCCCGATGTACCTAGCGTGTAGAAATAAGTACGGAATTATTCAGCAAACACATAGACACACTAAAATAAAACCTCAGAACATTGAGGTAATAAAGGTCTACTAGCGTTACTTTAGATCCATAAACTTACTACTGAATCTAGTCCCGTTTTTCTTTTGATGTGTCCCAGATGTCCCCATGGAAAGCTGCTCCAGGATGAGGTCTGTGTGGACCCTGCGGAGTGCAGATGTTACTATGGAGGGCAGGAGTACGACATCGGAGCTGTCATCAGGGTGGAACCGTGTCAGAACTGGTGGGATTTCCCTCCTTCAAACAATATTTTAAGATGTGGTGTCAATTGGTGACACAATATATATAACAGCGTTCTTTGTCCATTCATGAAGAAGCAGCTGGAAATATCAAGGCAAACATCAATTCATTATTATCTTAGCTGTAATGTTATTTAGTAAAATTAATGATGATGATGATGTTGATTTGTCAATCAAGTCTGTTCTATTTATGAAAATTTGAAATTTGTCACTAACTTTATAAACTTTGTACCATTCAAACAGTTCTTTATTCTCTTTTCCTTTCTAGTACTTGCATCCAGGGTAATCTGGTGTGTAGTAAGGAGCTATGTACAGGTAGGACATATATATTATACACAATAATGTTTTTTTTAAACTAGTGTACAGTAAGGTATAACATGGTTGAGGAATGTTTAGAGTGAAGGAAGAGAAGTAAGTAAAATGTCCCACCTAAGAGAACATTCCTAACCTTTGCTCATTTTTACCAGAGTTGAGTTAGGAAATATGTGCATTCCCCAAGGCCACAACGCTGGGGCCTGCTAGGGATTCGAACCCACAACCTTAACCACCCTGAACAACCCTAACCACAATACCACCTTACCACTCCAAACCGAGTACCTTATATCAGATTTTAAATACCAAATATTAAATGCATATAGATAAGATACATTGATTAGCCTGTAAAAATATTGCACAGTGGGTGATGCAGTTTTTTTTGCAATATCAACTATGTTCCAAAACAATGCTGTGCTGTTACAACCATCCCTCAATAAAGACGGGAGGCGCCACAGACTTTCTGCAACCTATGATCCACTGCTCATCAAGTTACGTGTGTTGCCTGCATCACGTGATGTCACAAAATCTGTAGATCTGTCATTTCTTGACAAAGACTGGAGTCTGAAATTTGTGTAATTTCTTGTGTTGGAAATTACAGTTTAAACTTGTGTTTGTGTCCCAGTGGATTGTGGCTGGACCCTGTGGTCATCCTGGGGTAACTGTACCAAGCCGTGTGACGGGGGGACGAAGAGAAGGTACCGCAGTGGGTCCAACCCTCCCCCTCAGGACGGGGGAAAACCGTGCGAGGGGGCTTCAGAAGAGGTGGAAGTCTGCAACACAGAGCCATGTATACGTATCCTTTGTTTGTTTTGCAAAACAGGTAAACTTCCTTTAAGTGCAACACGCTTGTTTTGTACATTACGTATGACAAGCTACATCTAAACATATTCTGTCAGCTTAAACGAAGGAAAACGACATTTCAACCTTAACCCCCCCCCCCCCTCAGCTCCAACAGGTGGTTGGTCCCATTGGACCCCGTGGAGTGACTGCAGCGTGACCTGCAGTAACGGCACCCAGTACCGCTACCGCTCGTGCAGTGACCCTCCACCCACAGGGGGGTGTCACGGGGACACAGAGGAGCACACATCATGTGATGCAGGGCCATGTGTTTGTAAGTTTTCATTTTTCTTTTAATCGTTCTTAAATGCTTTTTGTTGTTGTTAGCAATTGTTTACAATTCCATCCATAATTTCAGCACTAAGGACAGGTATGTGTAATATACTGGTGACCAATCTTGGAAGGACCGCCCCCCCCATTAAATGCTTACCCCTTGAAGTAGTAGTCCCTGCATTGTAAATGGCAAATTTACTGGTACACAAAGTTTGATGTCTCTATCAGAGTATTTTTTATTTATCAATCTTAAGACAGCTGGGTGACCTCATTCAGCCTTCAATGGCTGTTTTCCAAGGGGGGCCCAGCTTGTTACAGGACTATGTTACATACAGTAAAACAAAGGTGGACAACATACAGTAAACATAAAAACATAAAAGTCCAATGCGTCGAAAACCAAATCATAATCCAATACTCAAGGTTCTAGCCGTTAAATGGTCAAAACACAAACATTTGGAGTGGAGGTCAGAGGTCAGGTTTCATACGACTTACGTTTCAGGGCTGCTTTAAACTGCGATAGAGTTGGTACGGTACAACTCCTTCTAAGCTTGTCTTTTGAATCTATCTTACATTTTTATGTTTTTTATATAGATGATGGAAACTGGGGGCCGTGGTCTCCATGGACGTTGTGCTCTAAGACATGTGACATGGGATTCACAGCAAGGCACCGAGAGTGTAACAACCCGCCACCTTCTAACGGTGGAGCGTACTGCGTGGGCCTGGCATCTGAGGCAAAGACCTGCACTCTGGAAGAATGTCCAAGTAAGTAAATTACATGTACAGTCAAACTTTCCCAAGCGACAACATCTATAAGCCAACCGTCTGGCCATGACGACCATTTTTTTTCTCGGTCCCAATTTACTTGCCATAAATGTAAAAATTAAGGGATTTGCTTAAGCTGACCGTTCGTCTAACGCGACACATTGAACAAATTGAGACTGCAAACAGCCCAATTCCTGTCTATGACGACCACAACATCAATTTTTTTGATGAATGTAGTAAAAAAAATCATTGTGAACTTGGCTTCTTTGAGATAGGTTTTCAGGCGCAGGCCCATTCAATTGATATACATATATGTCTTGTACATGAATATTATTAGTATGCTTAGCAATAATTAAAGGATTCTTGAATGTCGAAATATATGTCTCGGTCTTGGCTTGTCGCCATGCTTTTTTTGTAAGATGAAGACCACTTGTCTAAGAAAGCCACTTTTCCTCAGTCCCTGTGTTGTTGTCTAGGACAAGTTTGACTGTAGTCTAAGGATGTATTTCTGTATCTGTATCTTAATACAATGTAGCTGGTATAAACGCTCTTTGGCGTAACACACCAGCTTCACAGGCACGCGGCGCGGCAGCAGCTGGCTACATTACACCGAACAACATTTTACACCTAACCTTTGAGCGTCTAACTCTAAACAATGTTTAAAACTAGTGACGATCCCCCTACTGTACTTGGTGGCAGCGGGTTCCACTCTACGATAGTTCTAGGAAAAAAATGAGTTTTTGAACACCTCAATCCTTGGTTGATAACTCTGGTACTTGAAGGCATGACTATTTCTTGTTCTTTTCTGTTCTATTTACTTTGATACAGTCCCTCGGTGTGAGAACATCACCGGGAGCTTCTTGGACGAGTGTGGCCCCAGCTGCCCCAGAAGCTGTGAGGACATAGAGCACTGCTACTGGTCCTGTGAACCCGGCTGTTACTGTCAGGAGGGCCTGGTTCTGAACGAGAACAGGACAGCCTGTGTGCAGCCAGCCGAATGTTTCTGTCTGGATGTGGAAACAGATCGAAAGTACCCACCAGGAGCAACCATACAGAAGAACTGTAATGAGTGGTGGGTTAAATCTGCATAATGTAACATTAGGACGATACAAAGTCAACTTTCTGGTCATTTTTTTATACAAAGTAAGTTTAATCAATCCTGCTCCATTCTAAATAAGTGTCATTTAGGAAGTGGAGGTGCCAAAATATTACACAATAAGAGTATTTAAAAGCTGGAAACAAGCATATATGTTTGTTTACATTCTTGTAGTATGTGCCTCATGTGGGATGTTTTAGCGCCAACCATAAATGTTAGAGATGTAAAATAATGCATGACATCATCAGATGTTTGAAGGATGTCACTGCTGATTTTTCCATGTTTTCTACAGTGTATGCAAGAATGGAAGATTTGAGTGCACTGATGAGCCCTGCCCTAGTAAGTGTCCTATGTACATGTAGGAGTGACCAATATGTTTAAAGGGGTAATGTATATCAGAAATACGTGCTGGGAAGTGTACATCCTTCATTCCACTAACTGTTACATACTTGTAATCTGTAATTACTAAAATAGGATATTTGTGTATCAAATACATTAAGTTCCCTATCTTACCCAAAATAGTGTTTCACATATGATTCTAAATGTAGGCGATTTTTCTTGAATACTAATATGAATTAGGAGGAAATATGACCTAAAAGATTTTGCAATTTTCTTAAAGGTTAGTGAATACGTGCCTAATAAAAACTTTATATTTCAGATGGATATTACCACCAAGATAGATGCAACTTTTAAAACACATTTATGTATATTTTATTCTGCAAATCAACTTTTTTAGTCGTAGGTGAGTGGTGCCCATGGACCAACTGGATGGGCTGTACCAGGACATGTGGCTTCTCCATGCAGCACAGGTACCGCACCTGCAGTTGCCCTGAGCCGGCACACGGGGGCGCTATGTGCCAGGGGACACAGACTACAGCCATGGGGATAGGCATACAGAAGGAGATGGCATCCTGTGATGTGCCGACACTTTGTCCAAGTAAGCATCTTTTTATTGTGACTTAAGTTTTGGATTTTGACTATAGAAAATCCCTTCAATATAGAAGACACCTGCAAAGTAGGCTCAAAGATAGGACAGTTTAAAAGGTAGTACATGTATCTACCTGGTTAACAGCGTTTTGGTCTATTGCCTTCCCTATAAGAAAACAACATCTATTTGAGAATGCATTTGACCAATATTAGCCCTACTGTATTAACAATTCTCACATCTTTGAAAAAAATTGGCCCTCTTCCAGAAGCACTGGCCCAGCATTTCCTCTTATACTTCTCTGTGAATATCTGACACCCTTATTCTTATTCTGAACAGCGGATGGTAACTGGTCTCCGTGGAGTACATGGTCGGGATGTCAGGACTGCATTCCCGGCAGCAAAACCAGGACTCGGACCTGCACCAACCCCGCGCCCGAGAACAACGGTCTGCCGTGTCAGGGGACGTCTACGCAGTCACGTGCCTGTCACGTGGACCCGGTGGAATGTGGCCCTGAATGTGTGGAAGGATTTGTCATGGCGTGTCGGTTAGGACCAAGGTCAGAGAGGTTGTCTTTGACTTTAGAACTAATTTGATTCACTGCATACAAACCGTGGTTTAGGGAATGACAAATTTATAAGAGTAACACCTACTACCTGTGAGTGCATGGTTAAAAACAGGCCAACTTCTAACTCTTGAGCATAAAAAATGTTACGTACTCCTTTTTTCTGTTTAGCACTCAACACAAAGGTAAGAAAGAGACTCGGTATGGTTATCATAGTTCAAAAACCCTACCAGTGCACTAATTCCGTGTAGTGGTTGCACAACTGTGTAGCCCACGTGCTATAAATATGAAGATGGGCACTGCCCTACACACCAAAATTGGTGGGAAGTATGTTACTTTAACCAATATATGAACATGCATTTTCTCTTTTTTCAGTGCAAATGTAGCTCAATTGATTACACGTCACAAAATATGTCAGCACAGTGCAAGAAAGTGCAAAAATTTCTGCACTCCTTTACAGCTATTTATCAATGTTTTGTTATACATAGGTCTTGTGTGGACATCTGGAAAGGTACAGAGTACGTAGAGAATACTGCGGAGTGTCAGTATGAGTGTGGCTGTCCAGATGACACGGTACTCAACAACGGTACCTGTACATCCATCAGTCAATGTCCCTGTCGCTTCGACGTCAATGATTACCCAGGTAGGTAAAGCTGCATTATGTAACATCAGGACGATACAAAAAGTCAATTTTCTGGTCATTTCTTGACAAAGTAAGTTAAATCAACCCTGCGCCACTGTAAATTTAAAAAAAGTGCTAGTCAGGAAGCTAATGTGTGCTAAAAGTTAAAATTGGAGCTACACTATCATGTATATTAATTTTTAAAAATTGAATAGTGGTACTGTAATTTAGTCTGAATTACATCAAGATGTATGATAGTCAAATGCATGTTTATCAATTATAGAAAATGCATGTTTATCAATTATAAAAAGATATTGCCTATAAAAAAATCCATCTAATGTAACCAATATCTTATGTTTTAGGAGTTACTGAAGTGATGTTGTTCGCAGAGGGAGGGCAGTATGGCTACCTCAGGCCTGGTCAAGTCATCACGGTGGACTGCAACCAATGGTATCATTGTGTTTACCTTTGCAGAAGAAAACATTGTATTTGCTCTGTTTCTTCTTCTTCTCAAAACAAATAAGGTCAATGACCTGCACCAGAAGGCTGTCACAATGGTAATTGGTACTGTAGTAGACACCAAGTGGTGTTGGATTACATTATGTAGCAAGGGACTGGTCGCTAAATATTTGAGTACGAATAAACAGTGCAGTAGTTTATTGGGCTAGACCATGTAAAGGTAGACATTTACCTCTCTAGCGTACCTTTTGCATCTTGAAGATATAATACTATTCCGAGATATTCGCCAAACGATAGAAGGAATAATCAAATAACATTTTAGGAAATATCTTCATTGCATCTGGACCCAACCATAGTTTTAGGTAATGTACATTTTTAAAAAGTATAAGATATAGGTGACAATCATTTTTGCACCTTGCTGCCAAACTGCACATTGCCATCATATTGAAAGCCCCTGGTTTCAAACATAACAAGAGAGGCAAAAATACGAGGCTGACACATTAAAATGTATGTTTCGGCAGATGTTTGTGCTAGCTCTCTTGTTACTGTCTAAAGCAGTTTAGATTTTGTTGTTGTGTTTCCAGTGTGTGTGTGAATGGAGGACTGGACTGCACTGATCACCAGTGTACCACAGATGGAGAGTGGAGCACCTGGACACCGTGGTCCAACTGCACTGTCACATGTGGAGGAGGGGTATGTCAAAATAATGGTCATTTAAGTTGTCCCGAGTATGCAAATGAGAGGGCTTATTATATGCGTGGTTATAAACACAAGTACAGCACCTATAACCATGTATACTATTACTTAGTATTCAAACGGTGTTACCGTTTTTAGCTTCATTTTTACCAAGAGATTTAGAGGTTACTATTCTATACTAAAAACGGTCTGTTTTAAAACCATCAACATTAACAGCAGTTTATTGGGATTAGAGGTTTTAATTGTTTCAAGTTTGCAGTTAAAACAATACAACAGTACAGTTAAGCTATAGGCAAATTGTAATTTTGTTTATGACGTGATGTAAGTTTTCGATGAGAACATTGCAAGCATAAAACCACTATAGATATAGAAATCACAATTCAAAGTTTCATTTCTGTTTTAACAGGTCCAGTATCGGTACAGATCATGTGACAACCCACCTCCGGCCTATGGGGGCCTAGCCTGTACTGGTCTGGGCGAGGAGGCTGTCCACTGTAACACACAGGAGTGCCCAAGTAAGTTACGTTCCTACAGTCATAATACGTGTAACGTTGGAGAACTTTTTTTAAAATCTACGATGTTAAGATGTCAAGGCGGGCAGATACCAAAACGTTTTGTCATTAAAGGCTATAATTGATACACTGAAACACTTAGGCTTTATAAAAGTACATTCCCACACTGCACCAGAAAGTCACATTGAGGGTCTGCCTAGAGAATATCTCAAACTCCCAGAATGGCTGACAACAGTAAACAAACCCTACTTTTACCTCATTTTCTCCTGTATCTATCTGCTCTGATCATGCCAGTTAGATTTGTCATTACGCCCACCAAACTGTAGAAATGAACTTAACAATTGAATAAACTAGGAAAGTTTAGACCCTGAACTTGTTCCTCACTAAGAGTAGTAAGACACACTGTATTAACAACCCACTGTCCCTACGGCCTGAAAAAGGCTATGATCTACCTTTACCGTTTGCATCTACCTTGTCTTCACTTTGTCTAACTATTTGTCTTCTATTTCCATAAATATTTGTCTTCTATTTCCATAACAATAAACAGTTTGTACTTAGAAACCTGCTGAAGTTGTTTTCTTTCCAGAGTCACTGACGAAAGGTAGTGGATGCTGCCTGAAACGTCTGACCGTTTCCAGTTGCTTGAGTAACTATTTTTCGGCGTAATTTTACCTACCTTTTGTTATACTGAGATCTTATCTATTGGTCTCTTCCAAAGTCCATGGTAATGTCAGTGAGTGGAGCCAGTGGAGCAGCTGCTCAGCCAGCTGTGGTGTCGGGAGCAGGACGCGCCATCGCTACTGTAACGACCCAGAGCCTCTCCATGGAGGCATGTACTGCGTGGAGTCACTGGTGGAGACCTCAGACTGTAACATTGGTGACTGTCCAGGTAATGTCAAATCAGGGCTTGAAGTACTTTTTTTGCATAACCTACACTGGTGCAGGTAGCAATGGAACTAGTCTTGACAAGCCTTGCCTTTCAATATTTTTGTTCTCCATTACATTGTGTTAGTAT
Source organism: Branchiostoma floridae x Branchiostoma japonicum (assembly GCA_013266295.2). Taxonomy (NCBI): domain Eukaryota; kingdom Metazoa; phylum Chordata; class Leptocardii; order Amphioxiformes; family Branchiostomatidae; genus Branchiostoma; species Branchiostoma floridae x Branchiostoma japonicum. The sequence goes on along the minus strand of CM023835.1, from coordinate 3,110,980 downwards.
TTATTTTCCTTTGTGTTTCATTTATATTGGATTTCATTTTGTTTTTGAATGATCTATGTTATTGCAATTATCTGTGGTGGCATAAAAATAAGTTTGCATTACTTGGGTGTGCAACCACTTTGTGCTGTGCTGCAATACCATCTTCAATGTGTTAATAAAAAAAGGTTTAGATAAATGATATGTTTGTTTTATTTTAATTGTATTGTTTTATGGGTACTTTTACCTGAAATAAATAAATGAAAAATGAAGTGAAAAAAAGAAAAAAAAGATTGCATATGATATCATATTTCCCAGATAAGACGTGTGTAGGAGGGAAGGTTTACCAGGACTGTCCGCAGCAGTGTCCCAGGACGTGTGGTGACCTCCATGACGGTGTGACCTGTGAGACGACTGCCTGTGTGCCTGACTGCGGCTGTCCGGAGGGACAGGTGGACCTGGGCGGAGTCTGTGTGCTTCTCTCAGGTTAGATATTATCAATCAATCAATCAATCAGTCAATCAATCAATCAGTCAATCAATCAATCAATCAATCAATCAAAACTGGTTCATGATAAAAAAAGGCGTTGCAGCCAAAATTTGGCAAATAATACTGTAACAGTGACTGTCATATTGCTTGCAAGACTGAAATGGGGTACATCAAGAATCCTTCTAGACTCTTTGATACATTTGAAATTAATATGTGTGTGTCCTTCATGAATATGTGTGTTTCCTTCATCTAATAATTGACTTTCTTCATCCACAGAATGCCCCTGTAGGTGGAACCTGGCCTCAGACAGTGACGGCAACCCCATATATGGTGAACAGTTTGATTCCGGGGAAGTCGTCAGTTACAAATGCACAAACTGGTGGGTCCTACACTGTACTGAGTCTAATGTGTGCTGAAAAAAGTTGCTGTGTAAAGTTCGTCCTCTCTTATAACAACTATACAGCGAAAAAAAGCCCCCAAAAAGCCGTAAGCTAGATTAATGACAGTCAAACGACAATCAAAGATAACAAATTTTACAAGCCTAGTAGACTGCTTTAAGCCCCTGTCACTGCCGAATATGGCCTCCCAAACACTGCCGAACTCCCCCCAACCATGGTTAGGAGTATCGGTCGGGAGCAAGGTCGGCTGTGGTTGGCTGCTGTTCGGTAAGTTCGGCTACTGTTCGGCTGCGCCAGCTGAATATAGTGGGGGTGGGAGGTTCATTCATGGTTGGCTGGTGGATGGTTAGTGTTCGGGAGTAGGTCAACAGTGGTTGGGGTGTGGTCGTGGGTCAAATTTGACTTAAACTTGATTCGATTCGTATAGAAAGGTAAGGCATGGCCTAAATCTTGTCAGACTGCTCCCGAGCTTCAGCCAACCTAGCAATGTTTCTGAATGGCTTAAAATAAAGTTTTCTTCATGTTAGATAGGGATGTATCATGCTATTTTAATTGAAACTTTTGTTCATTTATCAGAAGATACATGTATGTTATACATGTAGCTTTCTCTTGATCTTTAAGTGTCAGTTTCTTAATATTGTATATTCCTTTTTATCTGTTTACAGCACGTGTGCAGAAGGACGGTTCATCTGTAATGAGGAACTACTTGGTACGAATTCTACTGTTAATGCCCATTTCAACCATTTGGCGACAAATATTTGATTTGCATCACCTATTGCCTTATAGGACTTTTATTAACTACCATTGTAAAGTCCGGTACCGCTTTCAAAGTAAACATTACCCGACTTCACTGGCATTTACTACCATTGTTAAATCCAACGCTTCGTGAAGTGTTATGGTTCCGTTGATAACTAAGGTTTGCCATATACATCCATCCAATCTACAGTTGTACCTAACTGGTCAGCCTGGAGCTCCTGGACCGCCTGTACAACCAGCTGTGGTGGTGGTACACAGTACCGCAGCAGGACATGTGACAACCCGCCCCCTGTCTGTCAGGATCTGAACTGCATAGGACATGACGAGGAGACCAGGTCCTGTAATACCCAGCAGTGTGAAGGTGAGAAAAACAGAGGTTGTTGGAATAATCTCAAGTCAGTGTCACACTGTCAGTGACCCTCAGCTAAATTCATTAATTGCCAGTGAATGTTGCAGTGATCGAGAAGACACGAATGGTATTATTGCCACGGGTATCCTTTTAGCAAGAACTTACTAATAGCAAATTTGCCTGTGTGTGATGCCAGCTTTACAAAGATAGGAAGGAAAATTTCTTACTCAAATCTGCGGGATATTTACCATATTCTCTTTCTTCTTCTATGAGTCGTATTTTTTAGATATATTTAAGTACCTTCTCTTCTCTCAATGTCCTATGCATTATAGTGCCAGTCAATAGACAAAATCAAATTAAAAGATTTAAATTTAACATGATGTTTTAGTCTCAAATGGAATCATTTACTATTTACCTGTCGTTTCTGTTCCATCTGAAGCTGGCTGTCCACCTGGTAAGCAGCTGCGTCCATGTGGGAACACCTGCCCACACACCTGTGCAGAGAGGACAGGTGACATCACCTGTGTAGAGCCCTACTGTACCCAGGGCTGCTTCTGTCCTCCAGGGATGGTAGAGGATGATGCTGGTAACTGTGTGCAGGTGGGGCACAGTTTTTAAAGTTTATTACCAAATTCAATTAGGATCATATCTTCAATCAATCAATCAATCAATGACTTTATTAGTAAAAAGGCAGACTAACACAGTTGAGTCTGAAGTATTATGCTAATTTACATATTTAAAATCAATCACAATATTAAAGAAAACAGCTATCATTAGAGGATTTAAAACATGAATCATATTGCTATGTTTAGAACTTTTTAAAATACAATGAAACATATATATCGGAAAAATAGCGAGTGATCTGCTTAATGTGGCTCGAGCATATATATCTTTTCACAGTCATCAGTTTCAAGCGTCTCTATTCATATTTTCATAAAAAAAGGCTTGTAAATAATGAGAACAAGTACGCATCAGAGGTAAAGATGCATGACCAGATTTAATATGACTGGTATCTGTCCTTGGTGCTGAAGAAGAGACAGTAGAACGTTTACAATATTTAAATGAGTTTTACGTAACATTCGTGCACCAAAAATTGAAACGATTTAATTGAAAAAGCTTCATTTGATTGTAACTTAGTTCCTCTTTTCAACATATTTGTGCAATTATCTCACTTTTCTTACATTTTGCTGCTAAACCAATCCACAAGAGGTGCATTCAGTTTGTTGCACCACCTCAAACTTCCAGAATATAAACAAACTTGACCAACAGAAAATTTACTTCTTATATCGTCCTTTTACATAATGATATATAAATATATTTACACATTGTGTTTTTGTTCCATTTGCCAGGAGTGTCCCTGCACATTTACAGTGTCTGGTCTGGGGGATGGTGAGGGTGAGGCTGTAGGGCAGCTGTCAGAAGGCTCTCCTGTGTACCATGGGCAGGAGATGGGGTCAGGTGATGTGGTACATGTCAACTGTAACACCTGTACCTGTACTGATGGTCTTCTCACCTGTACAGACGAGCCCTGTCCAGGTAAGACCAGTGCTAGTGTCCTTTGTTGTTTGAAGACTTTTTCGTAAAAGGCTTTTTGTAGGTTTTGTGGAAGAACTGTTTGGTAATCAAACAAGGTTTTTAAACTGGCTACAAGTGATGTAGATGCATGGCTGATATAGATGGCTTCCTTCACTCCTCTCACAAAATAGTCGCGTTCTGTATCTAGGATCTAGAAAGACGGTGTGGCAGAGTTGGAAAACACTTTAATTTTCATGATATAATTTACCCATTCAGATGAACTTTCATGCTAAGCTAAGAAAAAAGTATGACATGGTAACCGTTTTTAGAGTAAAATACCTTACCTTACCTTATCCCATGACCGACTCCGGCCGTTGGGGGGACAAGGCAGATGTAGCAAAGTTGTTGCCAGTCTTTCCTATCTTGCGCAGCCGTCAGGAGTTGTGGGACAGAACGGGACGTCCACTCCTTTACGTTGTCTTGCCAGGTTATCTTCTGTCGGCCTCGCCGTCGCTTCCCTGCCAGTATGCCTTGTAAGATGGTCTTGGACAGGTTGTAAACTTAAACATGTCTATATTATCCTTGCATATAGTTGATGGTGGAGTGTCCAGCTGGACTGTATGGACCAACTGTTCCATCACATGTGGAGGTGTAGGTGTTCAGGTGCGCACCCGGGCCTGTAACAGTCCTGCACCTGCACATGGAGGACAGCCGTGTACGGAGACACTCTTCGACACCAAGTACTGTCACACGCCGGAATGTCCAGGTCAGGAACTGGGATCTTATATCATTATATGGTTTATTAAATGAATGAAATATACTATGCTACGTTTGACCAATTTAAATTGTAGGAGGTATTTTAGTCAGCTACTTTTGAAAACAATTGACTTAGAAAACTGACACAGATGACCTTTTTTAGTATTTCCTACTTTTACTTTGAAATAACTAATTACATGAATATCGTTAAAGAGCTTCATAAGTCACGTCAGATAAGCAGTTGAAGTTGTTAGAAATTATTGCCCAAAGGCTAAAATTAGAAATAACGATTTGTTTGTTTGTTTGTTTGTTTGTTTGTTTGTTTGTTTGTTTGTTTGTAGTGCCAGGAGGCTGGTCGGACTGGACCAGTTGGAGTTACTGTACGGTGACCTGTGGCGGTGGGGTGAGTCATCGTACCCGGACCTGTTCCAACCCTCCCCCGGCACACTTTGGACCTGACTGTGAGGGGCATGATACTGAGACTATAGAGTGCAGTCCTGAACCCTGTGGTAGGATACTGTTTATCACCTTTAGGAAAATGGAGGTGCTTGTTTGTTTCTATGTTTATATTTCCCAATATTTGGGTCAGCATAACTTGATAAGCAATGAAGCTCCTTTAAGGCATTGTGGCGTCTGGCTAGGCTAGCGGACACGAGAGGTAGAAGTCACGGGTTCGATTCCTGGCAAGACGCTGTGTCCTTGGGAAAGGCACTTGACTTTCCTCACTCCACCCAGGTGTAAAATGGGTACCTGACTTAGGTTGGGGAGGTAAAAGACGGTGTAAGGAGAGGGATAGGCTCTGCCTTCCTATACTGTGCCCTAGACAAGAAAACCTACGGCCTGATAAAGGCTATGGGACTACCTTGATACCTTTACCTTTTAACCTGTATAGAGCTGGGGTGTGAGGGAGGGAAAGAGTACACGCAGTACTGCACCAGGTGTCCTCGGACATGCAACGAGCTAGCAGGAAGGTCAGAGTGCACCGCCGTGGAAACTTGCCAGCTGGGCTGCCGCTGTCCCAACGGAACGTACGAACAAGATGGCTACTGCATCCTCGCGGAGAACTGCAAGTGCGAGATCCCGGAAGAGATCCTGGCACGTGCTACGGTGGCGCCGTTGACGATGGCTTCAACGTTCGACAGTCTGACGTTTTCAGATGCAGAGCCCTTGTCGGACCGCACCACTCTGTTCCCACAGGAGGTGATTGTGGGGGAGTGTATGGTGTGGTGAGTATTGTATGGCAATCACTCGAGATCTTTATTTGTAATCAGATACAGAGTCATGTACAGATACATATTCATGCACAGATACATGTACAGATTCATGTACAGATATACAGATTTTCCGAGTATGATGACCGTGTCAGTCCGTACACCTGAGTGAGAAGGGTTGACACGGTGGCCTTCGCGTGACTTTTTTTAAGGTGGGTAACAGGTTGCGAATCTGAGACCCACACACTACGCGGTGAGTGTATTCCACTTTGAAGGATTGAAATTTTCTCAGGGGCAACTCTCCCTTGTTATATTTGTCAATAACTGTAAGATATTTGAGGTAGTTTTCAACTTAAAGTTAAAATTTGAATTTTGGCGACAGGTCGGTTTTCTTGATTTCTTTTGATTTGATTAGTACAGTTTTCTTGGTACCTTTTTTTTCGTTGATATTACTTTCATCTGTATGTGTAGAGAGGAGAGGGCCTCGATGAGTAAGATAACTTAGATGCACTTCTTGCCCAATCCTTCACATTAATGTGAATAATATAAATAAATGTTACAGTTTTAAGACTTTTAAGAAATATTCCTTTCCCATGCATTGAGTAGCAAGAATGATATCAGTCTGCAGAAAGGTGTACTGTGTTCTTGAGAAATTTGATATATTTTGATAAGCTTGTGTTTTTTCCAACCCCAGTATCTGTTCCAATGGACTACTGAACTGCACTGATGATAAACTGTGTGCTGGTGAGAAATAATATTCATACCGTCTTTTTTTTAATTTTACAGTTTAACCTGAAGTACAAGAAAATAAATTCCTCTCTGACAGTATTTTTTCAACAGTTCCAGTAGAAAAAAATGTTAAATTAGTCAGAAGATCTCTTATAATGCTATGAACTATTGTATTATAATATCAGGGTATATATTATCTCCTTGTTCACATTAAGCTTGTGGAAGCGCATTGGATCCGCGGATTCCACCGAAGCACATTAACACGACGTCACCTTGCATCTTTTGATCAAACTATCGAGGATTCTAGCTTGGCCGTTTTGTACTTGGGCACGGTTTAGAAAGAATGTGTGGCACGTGTCCCAGATGTGAGGTATGCGATTTACCGAAACGCGATTTGGCGAGCTCAGTGTGAAGGCGGCCTACGTTACTAGTAATGCAGTTTAGATTTAGATGTAAATCAATCTGATATTGTACTTCCACTCCTCAGCCCCACCTAGTTGGTCAAGTTGGTCCAGTTGGACGCCATGTTCACGACCTTGCATCACTGGAGTCAAGGACATCGGCAGCAGCGTCAAGTCGCGCCGGCGGTACTGTAACGACCCCCCTCCCAGGCCAGGGGGGGAGTACTGTGAGGGGGATGATATACAGGAGGTCACGTGCAATGTACCACAGTGTCCACGTAAGTTGCGGATTTTCTTATCAGTCATTTGTTGTATCAAACAATCTACATTCAACAGGGGACAAATATACACTGTAAGAAAAGTTGGATATGCCAATTGTAGTAAATGGCAGTAAAGTCGAATAATGTTCACATTAAAAACCGGACTTAACAATGGTAGTAAATTACAGCCAAGTCCATTAATTTTATTTATCAGCGTCTTTAAGTCGGAAATTACCAGACGTGACTTTGATTCGCTATATTGGAAAGTCATGGTACTGTTTTTAAAGTGAAACTACCTGACTTTACTTGAATTTACTATCATTGGCATATCCAACTTTTTGTGCAGTGATAGTCTCACAACATCGCCACCATTGGGCCTTGTGTGGAATTGCATGGCGCCCGGTTAGACCAATGGCATCTTGCGTTCTCTAACATGATTTGTCTGTTGCCTTTTTTAGAGCCAGGTGGTTGGTCGTCCTGGGGCCCATGGTCTGCCTGCAGTGCCACTTGCGGGTCAGGTACCCAAGTGCGAACCCGGGAGTGTGACAACCCACCCCCGGACATTCCCAGTCTGTCCTGCCCTGGAGCCTCCCTGCAGACTCAGTCATGCTTTGCTGAAGATGACTGCACATGTAAGGCTTAGGGAATACATAATATGCATTCTGCCATAACTGAGCCGCGATAACGTTCAATTCGGGAGTTCCGGCCCGTGTGATAACTTACTACTAAGCGGTATCACACGGGGTTCTATTTGGTTATCACACGGGCTTCCAAATGTTCCACAGAATAATTCGAACGCGTTTCGCGTGCGCCGTGAGCGCCACTTTCAATGTGTGTATTTAGCAGAAAGGTGCATAATGATTATGCTACTAAAAAGCTCTCGTCAACGTTGTTTTTCAGCCTGTCCTCCTAACATGGAGTACCACAGCTGTCTACCCTGCCCTCGGACTTGTCTGGATCTACAGGAACATGTGGAGTGTGTAGAGCAGGGTTAGTCAACCTTCCTCTCTTTTCATTTTGAAGGGGCACTATGTAACATTTTTGCACAGAAAAATTGATTCATTGTCATTTACACCCCCTTCCGTCAATTCGAACATATGTGCAATTATCTCTCATTTCTTACATTTATGCAACAGCCCATATTAGTTTCTGGCACCTCCAGAATGTAAACAAACATGGCTGATAGCTGTGTTTCCGACTATTAAACACACTCGTAAGGTATTCTATTTTGGCACCTCCACTTTCTCAATGGCACTTATTTGCAATGGAGTAGGGTTGAGTCAACTTACTTCGTAAAGAAATGGCCAGAAAATTGACTTTTTGTCTGTATCTTTAAAAAGGAATCAGATTATTCTGCAAACATTTACCAGTAGACACAACTTGAACATCTTTTATACTCCAGTCTGTGAAAAATGAGTCTTCTATAAGGCTTCTAACATTGAAGAAACAGTGTTTTTTCCCATAATGCCTTGCAGAATGTATCCCAGGATGCAGCTGTCCTGACGGTTTGCTCCTGGATGGAGACTTATGTGTGGTGAGGGAAGCCTGTCCCTGTGTCATGGTCAACCCCTTCATCAAAGGTCAGGTCAACAAATTTTCATCATGCTGTCTATTAATGCTGAGGTTACATTTCCGAACCGGGGCCCGGCCGGGCAGTCTTATGGAACGAAAAGAATGATATATAGACAACAAAGCACAAAAAAAGTTACTAATGGGAACTATTAGTGTATATTCTTAATAAAGATTGTTGATTTATCGTTAATCGAAACGGCGTGGCACCCCGGTTTGGAAATGTGACCTCAGCATAACTTGGTCTTCAGATTACCTTAAAGTTTATGGTTTATTCAATTCAATTCAATTTCAATTCAATTCTTTATTAAAAATACCGAACATGACAGACAAACATGGCATACAATGTTGCCTGAATGGCGTTGATATTTACATGTATACAAAATATCAAAATATCATATATTTACAAAACCTATAAAAACAGTACAATACAACCCAGATATTTACAGGGCCCATTATCTTGTGCCAGACTCTATCTGTGCAGTCTGGTTATAGAGTCTGATTGCCTTGTGAAGGAAAGAGTTCTGTAGTCTTTTTGTTCTGGCGGGGGGGATAGAGAGAGTGTTTTTGTTCCTGAGTGAACGACCGGTAGCTGAAGATCTGGAGAGAGGGACAAGGTCATGTAGGGGGTGGTCTTCTTCTAGCATCTGTGTGAAGAGCTTGACAGCAGCATCCTCGCGCCTTGACTTGAGGGTAGGTAGTTCAGGCACATCACGCCTGCCCCCGCGGCTGATGATGCGGAGGGCTCGCCGTTGGACACGCTCCATCGCGCGCTCCTGTTCCTTGTTACACCCGACGAGGAGCACATGTCCATACTCAAGTACAGGGCGCACGAGTGCCAGGTACACCAAGACTAGGTCTGCGACACTGGTCCCTTGTTTGCAGAGTAGCCTCAAATAGTGAAGTCTGCGAGAGGCTTTTGTGACCATGGAGATGACTTGTTCCTGAAGAGTGAGGTTCTTGTCAAGGATGAAGCCAAGACCTTTTGCAGAGTCGACCCACGGTACACATACTCCCCCAAGGGTTAGCCTTGGTGGGCTGGGAACAGATCTGCAAAGGCAGATCTGCAAGAGCTGACTTTTCTTCCCGTTTAGAAGCATGTTGTTGGTGTCCGCCCATGAGTCGAGGTGGGATGACTCATCCTCAAGTGTGCTGTCTTCGTTTGCTTGGCGTACAGGGATAGTTCTGGACATGGAAACGTCGTCCGCATATCCCACGTTCATGGTGTCAGGATGAACTGTTGTTCTGGAGGCCATAAAGAGCACAAAGAGGTACGGGGACAGAACACCACCTTGTGGTCATGGTTTATTAGTCAAACAGTACCCGTGCAATCGCAGCCTTTTTTATAGCGCTGAATTGATGCAGGGTTTACAATCATGTAATACACATGATACATATTTGCTCCACACACACTTTTGTGGAACTGTCGCAATTAGGGTCTGTGCGGCTGCCATTCGGCGCCACCAGGTGACCTCAATACGACTTTCCCCAACCGAAGTTAGGCCACTCACACCTAGGTGGAGTGAGGAAAGTCGTGTAAAGTGCCTTTCGCAAGGGCACAGCGCCGGGGTGCCAGACATGTCCCGGGTACAACTCTGGATCGAACCCGGGTCTCGCCGTTTCATAGTCGAATGCTCTACCACTACGCCACCCGATGCAACTTTATGCTTGAAATTAGACCAAATTCCCTAGATCCAAAACTATCTGATAACCTATTAGAAGTTAAGAGGATTGTAATAGTTAGAAAGATCAAAACATGTTAGCAGTAACATTGGTAGCAGATGTATTACTGACAAATGCATTAACACAATTTTTACCACTACACCTATAGCTGATAGACCTGTGCAGTATCCAGCAGGCAGTCTGATCACTATCAGCTGTAACAACTGGTGAGTCAACAACGGCTTCTCTGTAAACTACTTAGTAAGTCTGACTATCAAGTAAAGACAAGGATTTTAACACTCTTAGAAAACATATAACCAATCTGAATTTTGATTATATATTGGGATATGTAACGAGCTGTCAGCCAATCAGAGGCGCCTGATCAGAGGAATAGCTCACAGTTCTCATAAGCTGGGGCCGTAAAGGCCGCCGGGAAGCAGACAGCCAATCATGGCAAGTCAAGCTGGTAAACACGTTTCCACGTCGGTCATATTGAATGTTGCTAATCTGGGCGCCGATTGGCTTGTGACATAACGCAAGCTCATGAATATTCATATCTCGTTAGAGGCCACGCCCGGAATAGTAAGAATGCGGGCTCGATCAGGCAGAGTCAAATCCCGAAGGCTATTCGTATTTGCCGCGGGATGGCTCAGCCGTGGAAAAATAGTCTGGTAGAGACCATAACCTAAGTAATAACAATAGAAACAGAGATGGACACCACCCTTATACACCAAAAGCTAAATTATAATGACATTCTATTCCCCAGCACTTGTGAACATGGTCGGTTCCGCTGTACGGACCAGATCTGTGACGTAGACTGTACGTGGAACCCCTGGTCCCACTGGACGACCTGTACAAAGTCCTGTGGAGTGGGCATCAGAACAAGACAGAGGACATACCAGGAACCACAAGGCAACGGCGTCAAGTGTCGGGACATGTCTTATAACACTGAAACGGAGGCGTGTAACACTGATGCTTGTTCAGGTAATGATCAAAATTAGTACATAATATGTAATCCTTTTGTTAATATGATTCATGCACACTTCTTTGTGCTAAGACGAATCTTACTCATTCATAATATGCTGTGTAGCTTGTTTGATAGTTTAAAAAGTTGTTGGATTTGTTTTTGGTTTTTAAACTTGACTGATTATTCTTTCTTCGATGCCTTCAGTTGATGGGGAGTGGAGCACCTGGAGCACCTGGTCGGAGTGTGACGCCACCTGCGGAGGAGGGACCACACGAAGGTCACGCACCTGCACCCACCCTGCCCCAAAGAACGGTGGGCTGGAATGTGACGGCTTGGCACAGGAGGTGGCAGTGTGCAATGCAGAACCATGTGGTGAGTACATATTACGTTTACTCATCGAACCTCCTTGGTTTACTACGTAGCAGACATGCAGTTTCTTGACAAGAAAACAAAGAGCTCTTTTTGTTCAGGCTGAAATTAACCACCTTCTTACTATGATAATCATGTATCATTTAAAAACGGACTGAAAAGGGATTTGTATTCCGCTTTGTTCTGAACATAAGTTAACGAGTCATAAATTGACATTTGTTTTATGTCAATGTAATAAATGTGTTTTATTGCTTGAGTATGTATGTATGTATGTATGTATTCTTTTTATGTACCCAGGGACACCTGAAAAAAGGGCACCGACCTGAGTGTGATCTGCTGGTAAAATAAACAAAAAAAGTAATAAGTTTACTTTGTGTACATAGGACCGGAATGTCCAGACGGCCAGGTGCCAGACCTGTGTGTGAATGAGTGTGGATACAGGTGTGAGGATTTCCACCAGGTGGAGGTGTGTGTGGAGGAAGAGGACTGCATTCCTGGCTGCAGGTGAGGTATCGATCATTCTTAAATAGCTGTACTGAAGATTACCAGGCAGCTACAAATTAAGAAGAGGCTTACAATGGTATTATAATGGAGGTTGTTGACCCGCCTCGATGTGTATATGATGTTATAAGGCCTTATCGATTGCTATTATCACCGAATAAAACTACCTAGTCATAGTTTTACATGTTCCTTTTGGGGTCACCAGCGGTCATTCGAACAGAACGCTTGTTCCATTTGGGGTCACTGCGGTCATTTTTCATTTATCGGTCGACCCTATTGGTTGGGTGTTTATGGGATTCAAAACACAACTTGTGAAATAACTATTCATCCGAGGTTATGTTATATCGTCATTACCAATATAAAATGTGGACTTCTGATTGGTTGACGTCATCTGGCTATATGATAATTATATAAAGTTATAAAGCGCTTTACATATGGATATCCATTAATTCTGCTGTTTGTTTCTTCTGTTTTCCAGATGTCCAAATGGCCTGTTACTGCAGCACGGGGAGTGTGTACCACCCCCTCTATGTGAGTGTGTGGATAACAACGGTAACATCATAGCACCGGGGAGTGTGGTACAGAACGACTGTAACAACTGGTGAGTTCGCCTTGGAAAAATATAACAGTTACTACTGTATAGAACAGAGCTATCAATAAGATGTTTTTCTACACTGCTGATAGGCTAAGCCTGTCAATAAGAATGTTTCCACTATCGACTATTACCATTGTTAAGTCCAGTACTGTTAACAAAGTACTAAGCATTACCCGCGACTTTACTGACATTTACTACCATATATTTCATGTGTTTTCAGCACCTGTAAGGCTGGCGTCTTCTCCTGTACAGACCAGGCCTGTCCTGGTGAGACCATGGTCGAATTTAGATTGAAAGATGATATTAATAATAATAATGATAATGCATGCACAAACATAGAAATTTATAAAATGTCATTGGTTGTTTTGCTGTAGTGCAATGTCTAGAATTGTCTACAACTAAATGTAGCTCACTAACTACTATTCTGGTGATCTCGGCATGAAACGGCTCTTATTGTACTTAGAGATCATCGTATGTATGTAATCACAATTATTAGCAAAGCTACATGTTTACACAATAGATGAAAATTATAAGATGTTATAGACAGAATCATGATTTACTGAATCAGATATGCCAATTATCTTATGACAGTCACATGTGGCTGGAGCACCTGGTCTACCTGGACAGACTGTAGCACGACCTGTGGGCAAGGGACGCAGAACAGATTCAGGTGAGCTGAGAATCCTAGACAGACTATATATTACACAATCGGTGTTAGAACTATACATCTGCAGTCTGCATTTTACAGAGACATTTTCAATGTTTAAATTAAGCAGCCTGCAGACTGAAAAATCAGGCTAGGGGTTCAATGTTGTTGGCCTCTGTGGATATGGCCACAGTTTCGCACAGATGTGCCGAAGAATCAACATATTTTGCTTCTGAAACCAGGTAGCGCAGTTTCTGGGGGGGGGGGGTAAAGTTAGGTACTTCTTTGCTGTTATTTGCTAAATGAAAATTACTGTCTACATACCTGCCTATGTGCACAGGCCAGGTACTGACCCCTTTCTCCCATCCGTCCGGTTTCTCCAGCCAGCTCTCAGATAATTACTACTAAGTTGAAAATGATTTTCAAAAAATGAATACTTTCAGAAAGTATTTCCGAATTGCAGAGGAAGATTTTGACATCATGCAATATTGCAGAACACCGACAAAAGCAATTTTACCACGGTCAATATACATGTTACTAAATGCCAAATGAACTTGTACACATACAAATCAGAAGATGACTTCAGTAAAATCAGAAAGAATGCAAAACAGCCGCAATAACAGGTTTCTACCCGAACCACCACCATTCGTTTTGTATTTTTAGGTCACCAAACAACCCTTCAGCCTCTAACGGAGGAAATGAATGTACAGGTGAACAGGTGCAGTCACAGGTGTGTCAGCTGGACACCTGCACACCTGTCTGCACCTATGACGGGGTGGAGTACCAGGTGGGAGACACCCTGTACACAGCTGAATGCACAGAATGGTGAGTGGAAAAGCTCTTTAAAAATTACTGTAAAATTATTATTCCTGGTGTTTTTATGTTAAACTAAATTGTATTTTTTGTGGTTTCTTTAAAATCATCATACTGCAAACATACTGTGTCTTCTGTGCATCTCCCTTAAAACAAAGCAATGACTTCTTGCCTCCCTACCATGGAATTAAGTCCCCTAAAACTTAAAAGAATTTACAGCAAGTTTTACCTACTATGCAATCGTTATGGCGGAAGGCGAAGAAATAGATTAAAGTTTATATATGATTTGATTCTCAAATATTAAACTCCTTGAACATGTTTGCTAGAAATGATACTAAAAATTGTACTACAGCTGTTAAGCAATTTTACCTTTCCTCACGTTAATTTTGTTTCTCTCCTGTTCTCTTACTACAGTACCTGCACCCCAGATGGCCTGTCTTGTCTCAATATCAACTGTTCAGGTTTGGAAATGCTTCAATCTACTGTCTGGAATAATTGTATTTTTCAAAGACGAAGAAATGTCATAATGATTGAGTTGCATTTTGTTTAAAATCTCCAAAAAGCTAGCCTCTGCCAGGCTTCGGGAAGCAGCTGGAAAGAGTAGAAATTGTCCAAAAATGCAATAACTGCATGCAAGCAACAGTTTAGCAACAACTTGAAAAAAATGACAAGTTGCTTTAAGCCTGTACAATAAATACAACACCTTGCTCTTTGGACCATTTCTATGTTTTTCTATTTTGCCAAAGCCTGGTAGAGGCTACAAAAGGTAAGCATTGTTCCCTAACATGAATGTATTTTTAGGAAAGGTAAAATGTTGGTTACGCTTAGTAACCTAGGTAATATACCTTTAAAAGCAGAAAAACATACCCAGTCTGAAAGAAACCCATTTTGCTAATCTTACTGACTTTTCATTCTGTCTGATTGTGACAGCACTGGCTAGTTGGGAACCCTGGGGCACCTGGAGCACATGTGATGCCACTTGCGGAGGTGGGAAGCAGACGCGGATGCGAACATGCACGGCCCGGACTCACTGCTGTGATTACGCCTGCCCAGGACAGGCTTCGGAGGAGCAACCATGCAACATTCAAGACTGTCCAACTATATGTAAGTTAGATATTGTGGTGATGATATAACTGTATGGATTTTGTAGTTCTCTAAAGACTGTAATGATTACTAGTACCTCTTGCCGCTAGATGGCAATGTAGCAAAGAGAATGAAGCTGCCAATATTTCTGAGTCTTGAATAGCAAAGTTCTTTATTCACAACCACCTGTTTAACAAGAGCCGTCTGTCATCTTCATCAGGGTTAATATGAACCAGTAACACCTAGCTCTTGTGTACAGTAAACCAGTTACCTCAGGGCTGTAATACTTACTTCTTGCTGCTTGGTGGCGCTACAAACAGAATGTGATCCCAAATGTTACAGTGTGGCTAACGGCACATTTTATGGGATTTTGTACCAAATCTCGCATTTTCCTTTCCTGTTGTGTACAATATAATCTGGAAGATTATACTATGTTCTACCAATTCGAAGAAATTATTTTCGGAAGTAAAGTTCCTTTTCCTTCTTCCTTTTCCTCTGTAGCGCCGTTATGCCAGGTTCACTCAGAGGTGCGTAACCTGAGTCACAACAGCTGCGAGGCGAACAACGTCCATGTCAGCTTCTGTGCCGGGAAGTGCGAGTCCTACACCCAGATTAACGTCATGCAGCCGTACTACCAGACCGTGTGCGAGTGCTGTACCTTCACGCTGGACGCCCTGCAGCCCGTGCGCTTTGTCGAACTGGACTGTGGAAACGGAGAGAAGGAAACGACCGTGCTGCCCAGGATTGAGCGATGTGACTGCATTGCTTGTGCTGGTATGTCCTTTTCTCTCTCCATTTTAGATAATACGTAAGAATATTGCAAGCTTGATCAGCATTATCATGTTTTACCTTCTTAGAAAGAAAAAGGATTGTTTTTGCTCTGTTGCTTTTCCTTCCTCTTCTTCCGTCCCAAACAAATAAGGTCAATGACCTGGATTAGACGACTGTCACCATGGTAACTGGTGCTGCAGCAGACACCCTGTGGTGTTTGGTTGCATAATGTAGCATGGCAGCGTTAGAGGGAATGGTCACCGTATATATGAATAGATATAGAGCGGTAATTTGTTGGGCTATGTGAAAGAGAATGTAAATGAGCAGAAAATTTACTTTTTGTATCGTGCTAATGCAGTATAATGCAGCTTTAAGCAAACTATATCACAGCTAATATGATAAGACGTAACTTGTATGATGTTTTATTTTCAGGTGGAGACTAAAATTATGAACTGACTAACTGACTGAAAATGGACTGGAAGGGCAGCAGTTCTGATTAACAGTAAGGCTGGACAGGTGAACAAAATGACGGCGCGGCAAAAACACTTCAAACTACATCGCAATTAACATAGTACAGTCTCTGAGTTAAATGCAGTTTGAACTTTGACCGACAGTTGACATCTTGTGTTTAGTAGGTCATGTGATCCGGGTAATATCGGTCACTTGAATTTTGGAGAAGAGTACAGTCGGACAGTAGTCTGGTGTCCAGTCCAATCGTGGTTCTTCTTCTCTTCTTTGGTATGGGCAGCCAACATCGGCTTGTCGATGAATCTGCTGCCGTCGGTCAGAAAGTCAACTGTAGTTGTCGGTGTTGGTTGTAGATATTTGGTTTGAAGTACAATGTTTAGTGTTAAGCAGTCAGTGCAGGTGGGCCACTCCGTCCCTGAAGGATGCCAGAGTGGTTTTGGCGGGATATCTCCGGGCCTATCGAAGATCCCCTGCCGTGCAAAACTCCTACGGGCGTAAAACTCCTAACGGGGAGCCTAAGGCCCTTTTCCCACTAGGATAAAATTGTCCGGATTGAGCCGAATAGATTCGCTTCGAACCGGCTTCGATCCGGATCGAAGCCGGATCGAAGCCGGTTCGA
Source organism: Branchiostoma floridae x Branchiostoma japonicum (assembly GCA_013266295.2). Classification (NCBI taxonomy): domain Eukaryota; kingdom Metazoa; phylum Chordata; class Leptocardii; order Amphioxiformes; family Branchiostomatidae; genus Branchiostoma; species Branchiostoma floridae x Branchiostoma japonicum. The sequence goes on along the minus strand of CM023835.1, from coordinate 3,094,077 downwards.
AGCCGGTTCGAAGCGAATCAATTCGGCTCGATCCGGACAATGTTATCCTAGTGGAAAAAGGGCCTAAGTTGGACTCGGCGGCGGGGATCGTCTACAGGCCCGAAGATAACCCGCGCAAGCCACGATAGGACTGGACACCAGGCTAGTAAGACAGTCGATGATTCAATGCACTAACTTTTTTTGCATTGAACAAAAAGTGTTACTAAGCTCACTGTACTACATTATTATGTTTATTGCTGTGCCTGACAAAACTCTCTGTCTAGAATACCACCAGATACTGTTGACTGGACACGCGTGCATTCCTAGACCTATATCACGTTAAAGGACTATGAGTAATAGAATTATTTATTCAAGATGCTATACAGAAAAAAAATCAACTATGGCAGGGAAACTCAAGTTTCTTAGCATTTATTGGGAAATGCTTTAATTTGGTAGGGGCGTAATTCAGAACTTTCTTTTAATCAAAAACATCTCACGTAGTAACTGTTACACCTAGCTACCCGGCTTATACATAACAAGAAATATAAAGTTTTAAAAAGTTTATAAATTTGCCTGTATAAATTCCCCATATTTAGAAAGAACAGAACTGACACGTTTGCAAATATAGCTTCTGCCAAGTTTCTTTATTTTACAGTGATGTCTATCTCGATCTCACCGATTATTCATTTAATGCTATATAGATCTAGATAATTATGCAATGTATTCTTCACTTAAAGTATACAGTATTAAAAGAATAAATCATGAGCATGAGCTTTGTATGTTTGATCTTGACTCCTGCTTAGTGTATGTAAATTGGGTGTAAGAGTTTATGTGGGAAACTTTTATTTTGTGTAAGTGGTACGTTTTTCAGAGATTAGTGGTTTCGTGAACACTAAAATATAAGAAATATTAACGGAAATGCCCCATATTCAGCCGCTGGTAAAAGACGTTCTAGGGGTGCATCTCAAAAGGACTAATTAGTGGTCCTTTCCCGATAAAGTCGTGGTATTTAGGCAGTTGGATTAGCCTCAAAGTCAAGACCAATCCACGAGCAAAGTTACGTTGTAAATCAGGAATGATGATGATAATACAGCATAGTTATTTACTCTACAGATATCACAAAGTCACATTCAACACAAAAGCAAGATTTTACGACTTTGAAAGAAAAGCATCTTAAAAACACAAATCAATTAATACAACGCTCTCTTATTAGAAGCGTGGCGTGCTAATATGGACATACAATTAATTTCATCCGCACATTTCACAGTGACTTACGACAGTAATTACCTAAAAGCGTGGCGTGCTAATATGGACATACAATTAATTTCATCCGCACATTCCACGTTTTACAACCAATCTTTTCTTCCTTGTCAAGAAAAGATTGAAACGAAAACACGGTGTTACATCAATTTATTTCTTAAAATCAACAAAAAGTAATTCTAATCACAACGAAGAGCTTGTATTTTTACATAATTAACAAACTCCAGTAAGGAGCACACTGCTTATATTTTACATATTAACAGACTCAACTAAAAGACACACAGTGAATGAGTAGCATTCGTAACAATTTCAACTAAAGGAAATGCTTTGGATCAGTAGCATTCTTTGTTCTTTGATCTACAACAAACTAAACCCTACTAGCACCTAGCAATTGCTTAGCATACAGCGGCATCTAAGTTTGGATGTAGCCTGAATTTTAGTTAGTGAAGTTTCATTTTCATATAATGTAGAATTTTGGCCAGTGATCATATCATTCCAAAGCATGGTATCGTCCAAATACATGTATGTTTATCCTGACAAAACATTGAAATGATGCCATCTATATGTAATCTCCAAGCAGATGTTAGGAAAGATAAATCGTCACGTTTTCTTCTCAGCTGTCCATTTTGACAACAACAGGCTGATAGGAAAATGTAACAATTTAGCCTCCCAACATCTGCTTGAATATTAAGTGATATACCCAACCTGTAACAGTGATCAAGTGAATACATTTTTTTCAACAGTCGTCATATAACAAACTAAGGAGGTTAAAAATCTTGATTTTTAACCTCCTTGAACAAACTGAATATTCTGTATGATGTAAAATGTTCTAAATACCAGACATAGTTTCTATAACAGCAGCAAATATCTGAAAGTATGTATACATAGCAGCATGGTTTAGCGTTCTGCTTTTAGACTTAAAATAACATCTAAATACATGACCAATACCAGCTCCAGTGTGTGTGTGTCGATGTGTTTTCTGCATCTAACTTTAACATTATTATGACAGTTGTTGTGTGCAACATGACTTTGCAAAGTACTGAACAATATACCTCTTGTACCACTATGATCTAAACTTGTAAGAGCAAGATTACTACATTTAATACAGCTTAAAAATGAGATTGCGTTACTTCCACAACATTTAGTCATCTTCAATGAAAGAGAATTAAAGAAAAGAAATGTGAACATGTTACCATTTGACCCTTTATAAGCCAGGGAGAAGACAAGAGATAATATATGTACATCTACAACAGGGCTCTAGCCAGCTCAATTTTTTTCCCATCAGCCCAGGTTCATGATCAGATTTGGGGAGGGTGCGCGACGCTCGCAATTTAGGGGGTCCGGGGCATGCTCCCCCGGGAAATTTAGGATTTTTCAAGCTTTCGAAACTGCAATTTCCTGCATTTTGAGAGGCGAATAATGGGGTTGAGAGTGGTTTGTCAGTGGTCCTTTGAATGTTTTTACATTGTTACCCAAGATTTTTGTCGATTTTGTATGTCAAGGTTGACAGATTGGTTTAAAATTATTCCGTGACATGCTGCAATGTTCCGGTACATGAAAGAAAAACTAGTGCTGGCTAGAGCCCTGATCTACATTATAGGGGTGATGCCAACATGCTAACTCTAGTTGACCTGCACTCTCAGAGTGCTTTTTACCTTGTTCTCCGAATTTCTCTATTTGGCAAAGCCAACTTTTGGAGTTTAGTTCCAGCAAGGACATTATACACATAATGCACAATGTGATATAATGTCCTTGGTTCCTGCATGGAGTTATAACTCCATGGTTCCTGCAACTACAATCAACACAAACAACTAAAATTGTAATCAACACAAACAACTAAAATTGTAATCTAAATATTTCCATTATTTTGACTAAAATCACAGTTCAAACATAATCACAATCATAGTTTTATTTGTTGAGTTGTCAAAAATGTTTTTAAAACTCTAACCAGAGTACCTTAACTGATACATTAACCAGTGTATCTACAATTTCAATCCTCCTCATCATAATCATCTAACCCCTAGATATAGAGCACTTTCATTCACTCCAACCTTAAAGTAAAACAGGTTGGTGTCCTTTACTTGCATTCCAATGGACCTTGACACAAGTTTACACTTTTTTAAAGTTTTATCAGCAACTTTTTTCATTTGAAAATCTACTTCAATACTGGCTATGTGTAAATAGACAGACATCCTAATCTTCTCCCTTGTACCTTAGGCCTAGGGAAAAAAATGTTGTGTTTTCTGTTTGAGTAATGAAAAAATTAGGGTCGAGAGGTACAATGTAGGGATTATCTTTTTGTTTTCTTTTTCCTTTTTTAGACTGTGGCAATCTCTAGTGATCCAACTTATACAGTATTTTAACAAAGTAAAAATTGCATGAGGACACTTATATTTTCAATGTCGATGTTGGAAAACCGATTGTACAACGTTTCATTACTCAGGTGTCAGATCATGGAGCTAGAAAAGGTCCATCAGCTTGAAAAATCTAATATATGTTCCTTGCAGGGGTCCACCCCAAAAAAGGCTAGGGTCGGCAGTTTTTTTCTAGGATCGGTCAGGAAACACAACATTTCTTCTCTGGGCCTTACTGAGTAACCAGAATACAAACTTGCTGCTAAATGGCTACCTCAGCAGGTTGAAGGTTTAACACATTTGGTGACTCCTTCAGGTAGGCTCTAACCGTGGTTACATCCTACTGGAGGTGCAGAGCTGCTGGATGTCCAGCAGAGACTGCTCGATACTGCCCGCCATCTTCACCGCACTGGTTTCTGCATTACTCTTCCAAGCAGTTACACAGACTGCTATCCTAAAGAAAAACATAGTAACAACACATGTGGGGTCGTGTGACGCAACGGTACTAGTACGTAGAGTGTTCGACTCGGAACCAAGAGGTCCTGGGTTCGAACCCCTACCAAGATGAAGCGGTTGAATCTGAGAACCAATAATTCTTGATTTAATTAGAGTGGCCTTGAGTAGGCATTTGATAACTGTGCTGGGTTCATTAACGTGATTGTATGTTGTATGGCTCTCCTCAAACGAAAGGTACAACATTGGATTCGAACCCAGAACCTTTAGGTTTAAAGTCAAAAACGCTAGTGACAAGACCACCTTGCCACCTGAACACTTAATGTAAGAATAAGCCCATTTTTTGTCAACTTACGATTCGTTCTGTATCTTGTAAAAGCAGCCGTAACCATCGTGGCGCATGGGCGCACAGCCGCCATATATGGACGTGTATCCCAGGGTGCTCGTGGACAGGACAAAATTTCCTCCACCACCACTGCAAAAGGGTAATCATCTGTCAAATACTATTACATTTCTAAATAAAAAGGAGGAATAAGAAAAATAAGAACTTAAAATATTACATATATAGGGAATATTATAATTTAGTCTAGCAATCTATAGGAAAATTGAACAAGGAGAAAAAAAGGCACCTTTTTGTCCAAGCTGAATCTGTGTAGATTTCTGGTCGAGTCATTCCAGCCTGATCAGACAGGATCTGGAGTCCTAACAGATGCCGGTCACAACCTAAAAAAAGATGAAACAGACTAAAGAATTCAAATCTTTTCCTCGGAGATAGAGGAGAATTTAGCGTCCGGTCCAGCCCTCTCTAAGGTTAGGGTTAGGGTTAGGGTTAGGGTTAGGGTTAGGGTTAGGGTTAGGGTTAGGGTTAGGGTTAGGGTTAGGGTTAGGGTTAGGGGTAATTTTTTGGTTTAGGGACACTTTACTTTACAGTCACTTAAATTGTCACTCCCTATAAAGGAGTTACAACTGACTCAAACACCCTGGAGTTCAGGCTAGAAATCTATAGGGAAATCTATAATGTTATAGTTGCAAGCATACAATGTAGGTTTATTCTAAATCATATAATTTATAATGACAATTCTCACACTGTCAAACTATTCCTATAATAGTCACAAAGTTTCTTAATTATCAAGAGATATGATAGTCCACCGTTTTATTATTATTGGGTTTCATGTACAACATTTTTGAAAAAAAAATGCAAAAGCTAGCATACGTGTACATGTACATGAAATGTATGTAGTACCTCTGTTCAGGGTGCATTCTCCCATCAGCCAAATAAATTTCTCATTGGCAGTTCGAAGTGCCTGGAGTCTCTCAGCAGACTAAAGAGGAAAGAAGTTGCTCTATTTAGTTCATAACTATATTTGATTTTTTTCTGGTAAAACCTATTAATAAAAGTACATGTATAACTGTTACAGAATGTATTGCAGTACTTCATCCATCCCCAAGTACTCTCACAAAAGTTGGAAGCGAGATTTGTCTAAAGCTGGTCATAGTGTTCCCAAACGTCAGCCAAACTGGTTGGCTGGTGCTCGGGAAGAAATTCAGGGTAAGGTAGTGACAGGGGCTTAAGCTAAAATGTATTTATTCATTTATTTATTTCAAATGCAGACAACACATTACACAGACTTACAGGCAGCGAGATGCTGATGTACTACATAAGTCAACAAGCAGGACGACTGTAGCGATACATATATACACAGCTACACCATACGGGACAACAATAACGTTACATATATACTATTAGACAAGTACAATAATTCTAAAATCAACCCGGCATGAACAGTTTAAAACTTTGTCGAAGCCAAACTGGATGGAATAAAACACTTTACATCTCCATACACACGACACCTACTGTGGTAGTCCTGTCCACCACTGCCTTACAGAAGGCCACGGCTTCAGGTGTACACGTCCGACAGGTCTCCGTCCGACCCAGGTAGAACTTACGCGTACTCGCTGTCTCATAGGTTGGCGCAGGTCTGAAATTAAAGAGTCATAAAATAGTACATTTAAGTAGCCAATGGACAAAAGAAGAAGAAAAATTGTGGTTGCATATTGAATGACTTTGAATAATTCATGCTTTAGATTAGATAGTAACCCTTCTCCACAACAGTGCATGATACATGTACCAAAAACATATTTCTGTGAATATAAACAATTTTTAAAAAGATGGGTGAAAAAAGGAAAAATAGTATGTTTTTGCAAGCATATGTTAAGTTGTGTACATGGTGTACATATATGTCTAACTTGATGTTCTTTAGTTATACTAGTGTGATAGCAGTGATACTAATACATGTAGGTACATGTAATAGTTATTGTACATGTACATGTGTAGGCCTACTTGAAATGGATACAAAGTTGACAGAGTTTGTTGACAGAATCAACAAGGAATAAAAAAACAAATTCACAAATTTAAAGGATTTAAAATTGATTTCTAAGAAAAATGATATCATGTATGTAGGCATATTTTCCTGAGTTGTACAGTACTCACTTGCCATACGTCCTGTAGTAGGCCAGCTGCAGAGACAACTGTACCAGCCCGTCCGGGTGTAACTTGTGAGAACGGGAAAAGTTCTTCCCAAACGTCTTAAACTTCAAGCAGTGCACCTCTAAGTCACTTGCCTGTGGATTGAAACAGTAACAAACTACTAAAAAAAAACCAACTCAACTTGCTTTTATGACATGTGTAAAAGGTACACCTTTGTTAGGATGTACATTAAGGAATAATCGCTTCGCTCGCTCGGTGGTTTATTCGGTGGTTAAAGAAACCAACCAAGCCTTATGTCACTATTAAATACAACGTTAACGGGATAGGAGGTTAACTCTTTTAAATATCATCTTAATGTTCAAATTATTATTACTTAAAGTTTTAGGATACTAGAGATCTAGCATGTTAATACATAATTATATTATATGTTTCAATAGATGTTTGAGTCAATGAAAAAAAAATTACCATTTCCTGATACTGTATTGCTGCGTCCTGTATGGCCTTTCCTATCCCCTCATCTATAGTGAACACCAGCTCCTCTGCCTCTGGTACCTTTCTGTGAGGAACTGTACCCTGAGAAAAAATACAGACTTGTCGGTAAAGCCCCCGTCACACACAGCCAAATATGGCCTCACGAATTCGAACACCGCTTAACTCCCCCCAACCATGGTTAGGAGTAGGTCAGGAGCAAGGTCAGCTGTGGTTGGTTGGTGTTCAGCAAAGTTGGCCATGGCCACTGCAAATGTTTCAAAATGTTTAAAATGTTCAGGTGTGGACAGGTGGCTATTGGAATGGCTCAGGTGGTTGGCTGGTGTTGGGGAATAGGTCAGCAGTGTACTGGACTTGTTCGGTGGTCAAATTTGACTCATATTGAAATCAAATTCAATTTGATTCATATAGAAAGATAGGCATGGCCTTAATCTGGTCAGAATGCTCCGAAACTTCAACCAGCCTTGGTTAATTGATTGGTTGTCGGGGGAAGGTTCTGAATGTGTGACAGAGTTTTACAGGATTGTTTGTCAAATGTCCCAGAAAAGTTCATCTCCTCTCTTCAATTTCCTGCTATATATATATATATATATATAACAACAGATTATATATATATAATCTGTTGTTTAATTGGAGCCAGTGGGAAAATGTATACAAACAGAATCAACAATAAATTCTCAATACATGTAATTATTATAATGAGTACAACTGTTACAAGAAATTCACGAAAATATTTCACAGCAGTATGAGATTTCTAATTTCTTATTGTCATGTGATTGTAGGCTTTTTGGGTGCTACATGTACCTTCCAGACCCCGTGTGCTTCCTTGACTTTCTCGTCCATGTACCAGTTCAGTACTACCAGGACTATTCCGTCAAATGCCGCATGCTGTAAATGATAAAGAAATCATAATTCAGCCTGTTTTTTTCAGTCACTTCATATTTTTTCTAAAAAATCCAAGAACCAACCAATCAAATTGGTGCAGCTTTACAGTAACTGTAGAATTTTTTAAAACTCCTTACGTCACAGTTGGAAGCCAGGGTACCATTGTTGAACATCAGGGTGTTGTATGACTTGTCAAACCAGCGGTTAAAACAGTCTCCTGTCAAGCCTTGGATGGTTATCTGGAAACAAAAAGGTACACATGTACTTTTTATCAGTTTATCATTGACCCAAACTTGCATGTAGTAAGTGATTATGATAAAAATCTCAAACCAGGTTATTGTTATTGGGTTAACGTTATAGGGTGGGCTTGCTCACTCTCTAGTTGCAGCGGCTGCCATTCGGCGCCAACTCAGGTGACCTCAACATGACCCCACGTGCGGCCATGACACTGTAAGGTTTGAACCACTCACACGGGGAAGGACCCCTACTAAGGACTGCAACCCTTTCCAGTATAGCATGTATGTTGGGTGAGTGACAACGGTATCGAGTGAGTTTACCTCTGTGTCGTTAGTTGGCGAGGCGTCATCCAGAGTAAAACAGATCAGACTTTTCTCAATGGCTTCCAGGTTCTGCTGATTTCTGATGTCCAGCTCTATCAGCCTGTTTCTTAACTGAAAAAAAAGAAGATTTGGATCAGATTTACAAAAAAAACTATGACAGTGACATGAAGATTTTTTTCAACTAAAAGATTTCAATTTTTGGTGAAAAATATTACATAATGCCCATTTAATGTTTTACAGGTTAGAAAGAGCAAGTTCATGTATGTCAAGTACAAAATGTACATTATACCTTCCACCACTTGGTTCTCTCTTCAGAAGTGAGAGCTCCAACCCCAGGACCAGCCGGCTGTCCTGCACACTTTTGTTTTATCACTGTCAGCTGTCTGTATGGATGTTAGTAAAAGGTAAAGGTAAAGGTACATGTAGTCCCATAGCCTTTTTCAGTAGAGATCCTGATTGGAGTCTCTGCTGGTAAAATTTGCGATTTGTGTTCAGTACACTTACAGCTTAATGATATTTCCATGAGGTTTTATGGCAAGCACAGACTATCTATTGATATCAGTAGCTACCAGTAATGTGACTGAATGTTTAACTTTTAGGATATGTTGGGCAATGTCAATTTATAGCACTGTAGACCTCATCCTCTCTGCCGGTAGAATCAGCATCCCAGAGATCCCGATCGGAGTTTCTGTTGACAGAGACTCCGATTGAGATCCCCACGTAAGGACGTCGGCAGAACGTACTACACCTGCGCGAAACCCGTAATGTATTGTGCATAGCACTTTGGCAGAACGTCTCATATAAGGTTGTATTAGTAAGAGCATATAAGGTTGTCAGCCTGTCTGTAGTTTTCAGATGTTGTATAGGAAAAGATATCGTCTGCAACAGGCAAAAATTTGATGCAACGTTGACCAAACATCCAACGAAAAACGTGAAAAATCGGGGTTATGCGCAGGCGCAGTACGTTCTGCCGACGTGCTCCCCACGTACAGGTTGGAGTCTCTACCCTGACATATACATGCACTACATGTATGGTATTCATTTGTGTGAACCATGCACAATATACTTTACCGTTGGAGTTCAGGCGGAGTGTAGGGCACATTGTTGTCATCGATGACATCTATGCTAAAGATCCTTCCAGCATGTAGAACACACACATGGGTGGGGCTGTCTCCTTCATAAACTGTACACAGAAATAACTATATTAACTAGAAAGGTAACAGTTGGCAAAGCAAATGCATAATCATTGCATTTACCTTCGCATGGTCTAGTGTACAAAACTTACTGCTCTGTTTATTTTTACATCCATATATTATTTGGTGACCAGTCCCCCCAACTTTGTCCTACAACTTGCTACATTATGTAATCCAACACCAAAGGGTGTCTGTTACAGCACCAGTTACGGCCATCGGGAGGCTGTACTCGGCCATGTGTGACAGGGGATTTACACACAGTTTATTGAACACCTGAATCAAGCAGAAGTTCTTCCAGCCGAACAGTAACCGACCTCGCCGAACACCAGCCGACCTTGCTCCTAACCTACTCCTAACCATGGTTGGGGGGAGTTCAGCTAGTGTTCGGGAGGCCATACTCGGCTATGTGTGACAGGGGATTTACACACAGCTTATTATACACTTGACTCAAGCAGAAGTTCTTCCCACCTGTCTTGAAGTGTGAGACTATCTTGTCTCTCTTCTCCCCTGGGATCTTGCAGGTGTTGTACAGCTGTCGGTACTGCTCCATACTGCAGGGGGTCTTCCCATGGTCAACCTTGTCTACTGGCCACTCCTCACTTTAACATATAATAAGAGAAATTCATAGCCTACGAAATACTAGGTTTCACAGTTGCGCTGTGCAACCATATTTTGCTTGGTGCAACCTATTTCTACACCCAGGTACATGTAGCTCAGTGCACTACCTAAATTTTTTGGTAAGGATGTAAGTTCCTATGGAAGAACTCATCACTTCAGGTAAGGGGAAACAACTATGTGTCAGAAATGTATAAATGCACATTGCATTCTAACAAAGTTAATCATAATGTAGAAGAGTTTAAATTTGGGGCAACCTGGAATTTTGATGGGTAACCTAGCTTTCATCCTAGGTTGCCACTGTGCAACCTGGCTCAAAAAAGTATTTCGTACACTGATAGTAAACTAGAAAGGTAAGATTTACAAAGCAAATGCATAATATGTTTAGCCCAACAAATTACTGCTTTGTTTATTCATAATTCTGACCATTCTATCGAACTCTGTCCTGCTAAATAATGTAACCCAACACCACAGGGTGTTTGCTACCACACCAGTTACCATGGTGACAGCTGTCTGGTCAAGGTCAGTGACCTTACTAGTATTTGTTTGGAATGAAAGAGGAGGAAGAAGAAGAAACAGTGCAAAAACAAAATAAACATAATAATTTATTGATTCATAGCTACATGTAGCTACATGTGTACAAATGTACATGTCTATATATCTGGCATTGACCAATCCCCTAGCCCAAAGTGCCTGTAAATATTGGCAGATACCAGGCTAGGTTTAGGCTGTACTATATTATGTTTTAGGCTGAACTCACTTTTTCATGAGTTTCCAGAAGTTGAGTGTGAGCCAGAGCGCCATGGCCCCACGCTCTACCTGGGAGCCGTCCTGAGGAGGCCAGTAGTGTTCGTGGAACGGAGCTGGTCCCGCGACGTTCACGTACACAGGGGTAGGGTAACGCGGCTCCAAGTACGCAAAATTGTACCACCATTCTGACAGCTAATTGTACACAAGAACGATAATAAAACAAAATGGAAAAAAATGGTTTATTCTCTTTTTCTATCTTAGACCACAACAATTTCATAAACTGGTTCTCGGACTCTCAATTTCTGTTGTAATTATAAAAACCAAAATAAAAAATTCAGGTAAACAATCAAAATGCTCATATTTTGGCCCTAACGGTTGAAGGAAGTCCCTTTTCTTCCTATAGCTAGTTATTACTGTAACAGTTTTTTCCATCTATAAATATGCAATGCAGAAGTTGAAGTTGTTTGAGTTGCAAACCGCCCTGGTATGTTGACTTCATGGCTCCTATGATCATAGCATTTGGGGCTATCATACTGTAGTATGCCTATAGGCCTGTTTTTTTCCCTGTCGCTTCATATTTCTTCTACAAAATCCAAGAGCCAACAAATAAAATCGGTGTGGCCTGACATGTACTCTTATTTTCTTGACCTAACAATCTAACTAAGGCTATCATAATGCTTGCACTGGTTTTTGCAGTTTCCCAGCTTTTTACCACAAAATCATGGCACCTGGTCACTGTGAAAGTTCTCAAACCCAAACTGTTCTTACTTACCCAGTTCCTGTGTGTCTTGGCTCTTTCCAGTAGTTTCTTGTGTAACTCCTTCCCTGCCCCGGTCTCAAACGCCTTAACAACAGCCTCCGTCTTCTTGTATTCCTCCTCACTCACATGTGGCTTTACTGGAAAAAAAATTTCACTTTTTGTTTGTTAACGTTTTGCATCACCAGTAAACCGCCTTTAGGCGTAACACACCAGTTTTGCACAGTAAGTACAAGCTGCACATAATAAGACCGGACTGTAAGCTTAAGGTTTGAACCACTCACATCGGGAAGGACCCCTGCTCTTTTCGATAAGTGCAGTGGGATCTTTAACGTGCTGGAGGTGTGGCTCTCCTAAAACACGGGGCCTCCGGCTTTACGTCCCATCCGAGAGGACGTCTCTAACCGAAGCTAGGTACTCATTTTCACCAGTGGGTCCAGTGAAGAAATAGGTGTAAAGTGCCTTTCCCAAGTGCACAACAGAGGGGCCTGCCAGGAATTCGAACCCAGAACCTTCAGATTCTGAGTCATCAACCCTAACCACAACACCACCTTGCCACTTTTTTTCACAAAACTGCCTCACCTGAGTACAGGTACTTGTCTAGTGTATCTCTGAGAGTTGGGAGTGGCAGGGAGGGGAGGGAGTCCTGGTATTGGAATGTCCGCTCCCTTGGGGTGGTATCAGCCTCACTGGATGCCATTCTAACGATGTTTACTGTGAAGAAATAAATAAATAAACAAACAGCATGTCATTCAGGAAGTGTAACAAAAACCAAAACATATTGCTCTACAAAAAAGATGACATCCAATTCCATTGTAGTTCTTCTGTTGGGATACAACAATGTTCTAGCCAGCATCTGTACATGTCTTGCTGTCATTTGACAGAATTTAGTTGCTCACGAAGGCCAAAATTTTGCTCTTTCCATCATCTTTGACGGACAAAAAAGACATGGAAAAAGATGTTATCAAACTAAGCTTAGTCTACCAGCAAAATTTGCCCTCCAAAATGCATAAAATAGCATTTTAGAGGGTCAAGATTTCAAAATTTTTGTTGGGGAGCATACCCCCAGACACCCCTAGGATTTGGTGCTTGACATGATGTTATGTCAAACAAAATTAAGATGACCTAATGGTGCTATTTAAACCCATACATTAGCAACAAAAAAACAAAATCACGTGTTTTGTATAATTAGTTAGAGCTTTCCTGTTGGTGTTTGATCATAATTGAATTATGAAAAATCATAATTGTTTGAACAGCAGTTTTGCCAGCGAGACTGACTGAACGTACCTCCGCAAATTTGATGCAGTTGAACAAATCTGCACACACCAACAACACGACCCAACCACTGCACCATTACTCACGCTCACTATGTGGCTCACACTACATAAAATGACATGCAAACAAAACTGTTAAAGGCATCCTAAGCAATTTCAGGGCAGCAAAACAAAGATTCTGAAATAATCTGGATGAGGAAATCTTTCTGATATTGACATTTACTGCCATTTATTCTTAGCACATTTTCGTCATCATTTCATGAAGGAATCGAAATAGTCCAAGCTTTTTGGTACCACCAATTTCGTGGCGTCGGGTGGAGTAGTGGTAGAGCGTCCGACTATGAAACGGTGAGACCCGGGTTCGATCCCGAGTTGTATCCGGGACATGTCTGGACATGCGCCCCGACGTTGTGCCCTTGGGAAAGGCACTTTACACGACTTTCCTCACTCCACCCAGGTGTGAATGGGTACCTAACTTCGGTTGGGGAAAGTCGTATTGAGGTCACCTGGTGGCGCCGAATGGCAGCCGCACAGACCCTTGCGACAGTTCCACCAAAAAAAAAAGTGGAACAAATATGTATCATGTGTATTATGTGAACCCTGTATTGTATTGTATATTGTAAACCCTGCATCAATTCAGCACTATGAAAGGCTGCGATTGTACGGGTAATGTTTGACCAATAAACCATTTATTATTATTATTAATACATACATGTAGCTGGAACCAGTTCATGGTATTAAACAAGCCACTGTTCTTATCAGTAACATCACATTTTTGCCCCACAAAAAAGAACGGCCAGAAATTTGACTCTGAAAATCCAGTTTTGCTACCCTGAAATTGCTTTGGCTGCCTTTAATATGAGAGTAAAAAAGAAACAGCTTTATTTTCCCATTTTTGTAGTGATCTCTTTACTGCAAACAAAACCAAAACAATATTAAATGAATTTACAGTGTGTTTTTCAAAAGGGAAATATTTCATTGGGTGTATGTTGGCCCTGGAGCCAAGGAGCTGGTCTGTAAATGTGTGGGCCTGGAAACAGTATAGCATGAAGGCTAAAACTGCCCTGGAAACAGTCTGGCATCCAGGCTACCACTGGCCTGGACACAGTCTGGCATCCAGGCTACAACTGGCCTGCACACAGTCTGGCATCCAGGCTACAACTGCCCTGGACAGTCTGGCATCCAGGCTACAACTGCCCTGGACAGTCTGGCATCCATGCTACAACTGGCCTGCACACAGTCTGGCATCCAGGCTACAACTGGCCTGCACACAGTCTGGCATCCAGGCTACAACTGCCCTGGACACAGTCTGGCATCCAGGCTACAACTGCCCTGCACACAGTCTGGCATCCAGGCTACAACTGCCCTGCACACAGTCTGGCATCCAGGCTACAACTGGCCTGCACACAGTCTGGCATCCAGGCTACAACTGCCCTGGACACAGTCTGGCATCCAGGCTACAACTGCCATGGACACAGTCTGGCACCCAGGCTACAACTGCCCTGGACACAGTCTGGCATCCAGGCTACAACTGGCCTGCACACAGTCTGGCATCCAGGCTACAACTGCCCTGGAAATAGTCTAGCATCCAGGCTATGCAGGCTCGGCTACAACAGTACTAGAGATCAGTACTGCATGGATAAGGATCGATAATAATGATCATAGTCTAAAGTCCAACAGCCACATAAAGCATTGGATGAGCTTTTTTTTTTGGTTGGAAGTGGGGGGCTTTTATAATATTTAATATCACTTCTCCATGCCAAATTATTATATCAAAAATACACACTATAAAAGCCCCAGTACTAAACTCTGCTAAGAATTCTAAGCGTGTCCCTGACATTCTGCCTGTATTGTTTTGGGTCAGCGTAAATTGAAAATTATTAACAGAGTAACCCACAACACACCCCCTTCCCTCCCCCTTTTTTCAAAATCTTACACTACCTGACAAAAGTACATGTTATTCACAGTGTTGTTGCACCATTAGGGCAATTTTAAGTTGCTGTAGTGTTGACCACATTACGGGAGCAAGTGGGATTCTAAATTAAGACTATATAAGCTGGAAAAGTTACTTTTCTGCACAACTTACCAATATTTTGGTCTGGCCAGCCACCATCTTGTTTGGAGACGAGTCAACTGGCATAATCAGGGGGACAGGGTAGAAAAAAGTGTTTACTTTGGTTTAGATAAAGTAATAAAACATACTAAAGTTAATGAGTATGACTTATATACAATAAAATAATGTGTTTCGGCCTTAGTATCAAGTTATACTATTAAAATGACTGACTTGGAAGATACATAATAATGATCCCCCCTTTGTAATGGTACAGTCAAAAATCGGTAAAAGGTCAACGACCTTTAGGCCGTACCACTAATACCGCAGGGTGATTTTTTACTAGGCGCGCTACTTAAAAAGTAATGATTCTCTAAATGTACAATTTTGTAAAGAATATTCAAAAGATATGACATTAGTGGTCAACATATACGTCTCGTGACATCTATTGTCATGATATATTTCTTTTCTTTGCGACCTTTTTATATACACACACCCCCATAGTAGAATATCCCACTATTGTTTAATGAGGAAGTAAGTTTTTACTTGCCTGTAAGCTGTAGAAGTATGGACAAACTTCTTGCCTGTCGTTTCCGCCAGCCTGACGCTGCCGTGCGTCTCATCTGCTTCCCCTGGGCAGGGGGAGGGTCCGGTTACTATAATAACTGGGGAAAACTGATGACCAGCACTGTTGAAGGTACAATATTTATGTTTACCTTCGCAGTAGGAAAACATATTTTTTGCTCAGTTTCTTCTTTCTCCTCTTTTCCTTCTTCTTCCCCAAACAAATAATGTCAATGACCTGGACCAGACGTCTGTCACCATGGTAACTGGAGGGCTAGGAGAGTTGGAGGGGCTGCTCACCATATACATGAATGTGTTTGAGTAAGAGAATAAACAGAGCAGTACCAGTATTACAAGTAGTTTGTTAGGCTAGACCACGAGAAGGTAAACATTATGCATTTAGATTTTGCTTCGCAAATGTTACCTTTCTAGTCAGATATTTAATCCGTCTTGATGAAAAACATATCATAAGAGTTGAATTTTCTCTGAGCGAACAAAATTCACATGACTGAGTTTTTAAAGTTTTCTTTCTGTACATAGAAAACAGTTTAGATTTTTAGCATCACAACCCATAATGATCTGTCATATCAAGGAAATTCGCAATACACGTGTTTGTACTTGTTTGTTTGGCCATTTCACACACGTTGTTGTTTCCTTGTTTATGCACCAGTGTACTCACTCAGACTACCAGGAAGAGAAACGCGGCTAAAGGAGCCGTATCACAAGAAGATGGAGGCTCTCACCAACGACGTCTCCTCAACTCTCCTGCCCAAACTTAAGGAAAAACCATTTGCCTTCTTTGGACACAGGTAATGCTATTATCTATGTATCTATTTATCCATGTATGTATGTATGTATGTATGTACTAGTATGTATCTATCTATCTATCTATCTATGTATCTATCTATGTATCTATCTATGTATCTATCTACTGTATGTATCTATCTATCTATATATCTATGTATCTATCTATCTATCTATCTACTAGTAAATCTATATCTCTCTATGACTTGAAGTCTGTCCCTCTCTGTGTCTCTCAATATCACACTCACTCACTATCCGGTTTATCGTCTGTTGTCCCCCGTCCTCCGAGGGTTAGACGTGCTTGCACACTGTTGATGAGGCTTATGCGTATATATACAACAACATGTATATATATTTTATATAATGGTACTGTGTAATGGCACTTGACAACATGTCTAACCCATGGAGCTCTTCTACCTCCATGGTCTAACCTAATTTAGATGTTGGTTAATTATATATATTCTCTACTCTTGCAGCATGGGGGCTTTTACAGCATTTGAGGTGGCCAGGTACCTTCAGAAGTGGTACGGTCTGCAGCCGCAGCACCTGTTTGTGTCAGGAGTGTCTGCTCCTCAGGTACATGTAAGATACATGTATGTGTAAATTGTCTTGTGTACCTACTGGTAATTTGCAGTTCTTAATACCATCTGGAGCAGGATAGCCCTGTCTTGATTTTAAATAGGCCAATAGGAGGAAAATGCTTTCAATAAGCTACATGTAGTTTACAGTTCCAAATCTGCATGTGCATGCATGTAGGTCAAAGTTAAAAGCACCAAAAGCCATTTCAAGGCAGTAAAACTGGATTTTCAAAGTCAATTTAAATGTTATTTACACGACATTTGCACACGAAACAAGATACAACCGTGTGCACGTGTGAAATGCATGGGAAGGGAAAGTAATCGAGATCTGTACTGTATGCTGAGAACACAGCATTCTGGAGAGAACTGTCGACATGTCTAGCATGAGCTGCCGTGCATGCATCAGGACATGATGCCTACGGAAGATTGATTGATTTATCTTGTTTGATTTCAGTCTCCTCTGAGACACCAAAAGGACAGAAAGCCTGTCTCGGAGATGTCGGAAGAAGCATTTCTTGACTACATCCGGCTGATAGGGGGGACGCCTGAAGAGATCCTACAGAATAAGGGCATGATGAAACTTTTCCTCCCCCCACTCAGGGCCGACCTGGAACTACTGGACTCATACAGGTACAGTCTGAATCTTGAAAGTTCATCTGTGTTGGTAGAAGTCATTATGAAGCAAGTTTAAACTGTAATTTACAACACAAGAAGTTGGACTTACCCAAATTTTTGACTGTACAACTCCAGTCTTTGTCATTGAAATGAGCAATCCACCGCTTCTTTGACGTCACGTTATGCAGATGACACACGTTACTTGGTGAGCATGGATCATCTAGGTTGCAGAATCTCTGTGGCAGCCGCGTCTTTTTTGAGGAGGGCGTCAGACTTTCTGTAACTTACGATCCACTGCTCACGGAGTCACGTGTGTCAGCTGCATAATGTGAGGTCACAGAAGCAGTCGACATTCCTTGAAACAGACTGGTGTTGTACAGTCAAAATTTCGATAAGTCCAATTTCTTGTGTAGTACAGTGGTGGAAATTACAGTTTAAACTTGCTTCACAATATCCTATTTCTTATTTCTTTTGATAATCTTTAGAGGTGAGGTACTACATTGAGAAGACCAAATAATACACTTTTCTTTTATGTACTAGTATTTATTTGATCGTTGGTTCATTTTGTCTATCTTTTCAAGAAATAACTATGACATCTTGTTAACAGTCTGTATTATTGAAATAATTTAAAAATTTGTTTCCATGTAGCTACCATATCCCAGATTCAGGCCCAGAGCTAACATGTCCTATAACATGTTTTGATGGAACTGAAGACAGAGACCATGATCTGGATGGTGGGTATCATACCGCTGTTTACAATGTATATATCCAATAAGCAGCAATTCCTTTATTGCATGAAATATAAATTGCAGACTTTCTAGCTGAAGCTAGCAGGTTGTTTTCACAAGATATGAATGCTCTGTGCAATTGATTGGTTTTGCATATAACATTATTTTTTGAGAATTGGATTTAAGACTTTGTAATTAATGTTACATGCATGTATTTCTTATTATAGACTATTATTTTTATTATTTCCAATGCAACTTTGACACAAATCATTATCAAACTAAACTGTTACAACAAAAAGGAACACAAATTCCACTTATATAGTCAATATTTGTTTACTACTTTGTTTTCTTATTTTTTCAGCATGGGCGGAACTTACGAGCCACAGCGCTTTTCAGAAAACTAAACTTCCTGGTGGCCATTTTTATCTTCTTGACAAGAATAATGAACAAACTTTACTGAAACATATCCTACATATTCTTGAGAACCTTTGATGATATTTGGTAGTTCATAATATAATATATTATTTATAATATCGCCAAAATATTGGGAAATATAGTTTGTGTTGGTGAATTTGTTCATTTTGGACAATTTTTTTGTTGTTGTTTATCTTGCTATTTTTTTTAGCATCTTGGTTTGTTAGTTGGTGTCACCGACTTGGTGTTGAATAGGTTCTTCACAAAGTACACCTGGAAAAATTAAATGAAAGAAATGTTAACTACACTGATATCATTTATGAAAAATATATAATTACACACATTATACAGCAAGCAGAGGTGGCAGACTTCACCCCCTTACCCATACTGCTTTGCAATTCTTCCAGTTTCACAGATCAACAATAACAGCACATGAGTATATATGTATGTACATAATGTATATGTCAGGGTAGAGCCTCTGATTGGGTAGAATCGGAGATCTAGTTTCCCTTCTTTTTTTGATTTAGTTATGCCCCAATTAAAACGGGTAGAGATCCCAATCGGAGTCTCTGTCAATAGAAACTCCGATCGGGATTTCTGCCGGTAGAGTTCTTGATTGAAGTCTCTGCTGGTACAATCTGTGATTCATGTTCAGTAACATATAATGTACATGTAACGTTACAGCATTAAAAGATATTTAGGTTTTATGGCAAGTACTGATAAATGATCATAGATGGCATAAATCAGTAGCTATATATACCAGTAATGTGATTGAATGAATGTTAAACTTTTACTCAAATTTAGTTGAAATTTGATTCGATACGTATAGAAACCACCTAAATCTGGTCAGACTGGTCCCAAACTTCAACCAAACATAAATCTTAAATCGCTGTGATCGTTGAAGAGATTCATAAGTCACGTCAGATACATGTAAGCAATTAGTACTATATAATAGCAGAACATTCTTCAATCAGTGACCGTGTTTTAAAGGAAAATTTGGAGGTACGTGTCTTTACCTTTAAAAACAGTCACTGATTGAAGAATGTTCTACTAAATCACTGTGAATATTTCAACATTTACAGTACTCACCTGAAACAGAGATGTGCCCAGGATGACAACACACTGTAGAAAGGACCAGGTGTCCACGTACTTCTTGTTGGATTCGATCAGGTAGAAGTCCCGCGCGATGAACTGTCGGTTGTGAGCCTGATGCTGTCTCATCAGGTGAACTTTGTAGTCAACGTCTCTCATTGTGGTCTGGAAAGCAATGAAGAAAAAGTGAAAAACTATAATAAAAGGAAATAAAATGTGATAACCTACAATTGTTTGTAAAAATGATGTGATTGTTAATGCCTCAAAATTAGTCTATATGAAACCCCTGTCACACATTCAGAACCTTCCCCCAACCACCAACTAACCAAGGTTGGCTGAGGTTTGGGAGCAGTCTGACCAGGCTTTTCTACCAATCGAATCGACTTTGAGTTAAATTTGAGTCAGATTTGACTCTCAACCATGACCCAACCATGACCCGACCTGATTCCGAACACCAGCCAACCATGGCTGAACCTCCCGTCCACATCTGAATGTTTTCAACATTTGAAATATTTGGCTAGAGCAACCAAACAGTTAGCCTGGGTACCAAACCATCCTCTTCGTGGTGAATAGCGACCTTAGGAGCGGCAAAAACTACGGAGGATGGTACCCAGGCTACCGAACAGTAGCCGATCTGGTCGAACATCAGCCAACCTTGCTTCCTCTCATGGCATACGTACCGTGACGTTTCTGACAGACACGATGTACTCAAACTCATCTTTGGCGAATTTTTCCCACTCGTCCTGGTAGTACACCGACACAAACAAGTAGACCACCTTGGTGTAGAACTTAGTGTGTGGGTTGGACAGACAGATCTGGTACACTCCTGTACAGAAAGGTTGTTATAATTATGCAGAGGTGGCATTGTGATTTGTTGTTAGGGTTGTTGACTTAGAATCTAACGGTTATGGGTTCGATTCCCAAAGAGGGCCCAACATTGGGAAAAGCACTTTACACATTGCCGACTTTTCAAGACCACTACATATTTCTGTTGCATGACCAGTCAACTGCATTTAGTGCTTCTTACACCTGTCCAGTTTTGTATTGCTATAGTGAGTACAAGCTGCATAAGACTGGAATGTAAAGTTTGATCCACTCACATCATATACATGTAATTTCCTAATTTCATACCAGTCAGTGTTATTGCTTGTTTATTTATGTATATAGTAAAGTGGATTCCTTCCTCAAGCTAACTGACATCTAGCACCCGCAGTCGTCCCTCAGTAAGACATCTGGAGCCGCATAGTTTCAGTTTAGAATTTTTATTCAGCCTGTCATGACCGGTTTGCCCTGTCATAAAGGTCTCGTTTACACATAAATAAAGAAAAGCCCATCTTATTCAAGGTGCTGTCAACAGGGCAAAACCGGTCATGACAGGCTGAATAAAAGTTCTAAACAGGAACTATGCGGCTCCAGATGTCTTACTGAGGGACGGCTGTGGTATGAAAGATGTCGGTTATAGCTTGAGGAATTAATCCACTCTACTTTATAGTGCATGTTTATCTATGCTTATGTTTATAAAATGCTCCTACGCGTACCTTTTCGATCAATGTCATACGTGTCGGAGTTCCCACCCGTTACAAACTTCCTGTCCAATGGGGGAGCAGCGCCGGGACGGTAAATCATGAAGTTGATGAAACGTTCAGTCTCAGCCAGGCCACCCTTCACCACCTATATATATATGTATATATATATATATATATAGGGAGAATATAATCACAGGCATTTAAACTCATGTGTATCAATACTTTGAAGAAGGCTCCGTCCCGTAGGCGTCGCCAAAAATTCAACAAGTATGTAAAGGGACTATGATCATAAAGTATATATATATAGGGAGAATATAATCACAGGCATTTAAACTCATGTGTATCAATACTTTGAAGAAGGCTCCGTCCCGGAGGCGTCGCCAAAAATTCAACAAGTATGTAAAGGGACTATGATCATAAAGTATATATATATATATAGGGAGAATATAATCACAGGCATTTAAACTCATGTGTATCAATACTTTGAAGAAGGCTCCGTCCCGGAGGCGTCGCCAAAAATTCAACAAGTATGTAAAGGGACTATGATCATAAAGTCCATTACAGTGTATGTGATGCGTTTTTTTTAAGTTCACTTGTCTAAAGAAGAGTATTAGACTAAAGTATAATATCAATGAGCTACATTGTATTTTTTAAACAAATTATAATTGGTAATAAGCCCCCGTCCACTGAATTTCCACTCACACCACCCAACCAGCTACATGTATTTGTTTTATTCAAAATAACAAGTCGAAGTCAAAGTGACGCTGCACTCAAGTTGTGCAACTACAAACATGCATATAAATACCAGCTGTTTTTCAACTTATTTTTATGCCGCCACCAACGCAGAGGACAATAGGCAATACTCACTTTCACCTGTAAAGACGCCTTTCTGAAGGGTACAAGATCGGTGGCATAGCAGGATTCGAACTCGGGACCTCTTGGTTCCGAGCCGTAACGTCTAGACCCCACATTATGAGAGATTTGACGTTAGAACGTAACGTTATACGTACCCTGAATTCTACGTGCATCTTCGCGCCCACCCTCGCGTATTGGAAGAAACACTCCTCACTTCGCGGTTTCACCAAGATGGAAAAGTCGAACGTAGTCCCTGGTGCGTTGTCCGGGTCCCATTCATCCGCATGTTCCAGTCCTAAAACTCCTACACACGCTAAAACGTAGGAAACGGCGAGAAACTGCAAACATATGTTCATTTTGCGTCTGGTAGAAGCACAGCAACGTGTGTTATGGTGAACACTTTGGTGGAGTGTATTACCCGGTACTTAACAACGGTACTTATAGTAACACTGTGTTTGCGTTGCATGTCATCTATTATATTACCGTGGGAGAAACGTTACTGGTACATTATACAGGGTAGGTGCGCATTTGGGTACGTATGAGCGACGTTTTGTGTTAATGGCATCCAATGCAATTTCAGGGCGGCAAAACAAAAAAAAAATGTTTTCAATCAGGAAATCAGTCTGATATTGACATTTACTGCCATTTTCGATATCATTTCATACTTGAAGGGTTTGAAATAGCCCAGAAACAAGCTACACGAGGAGTCCCTTTATTTTTTGGTGCCACCAATAAATAGCACAGTTTCGATATCATTTCATACTTGAAGGGTTTGAAATAGCCCCAAAACAAGCTACGTGAGGAGTCCCTTTGTTTTTCGGTGCCACCAATAAAGAGCTAGAAGCAGCCTACGATACGAAACAAGCAACCGTTTTCTGTCAGTGACAATTTTGCCTCATAGATATCAGTATGCGCACGACTACCCCATACCCGTGTCTGTCCAGTTTGTGAATAGACAGGAAACTTAGTTCTCTTCGGAGTTCACGAAGAAGAGAATAGGGTTGATTCAACGTACTACATTAAAAGAATCACCAGGAAATTGACTTTGAAAATCCGGTTTTACTGACCTGAAATCGCTTTGGGTACCTTTAAGGAAATGACAACCTCTTGGATTGAAGTTTAAATTTTAAGAGAGAAAAATCTATGGAAGTCCGAGTAGAAACTGCTACTAAGGGAACTTGATCAACGTGCAATCATTGCGAGAGAAATAGAACACAACTAAAATGAAATATAATACACATGTATAATAAAAATAATAAAAGAAAAACTGTTTTATTTCGTTCTCTTTCCTTGTTCTATGGCTTGTCCTTGACCATCCCAAGACTCAAATTCAAGACCAGAAAGGAACATTTTATTTTTTAAAAATCTGAATAAAATTCGACATAATTACAGCACACAGCCTTTTTTAAGTGATTTTGAAGCAGTCGCCTTTTCCCTATTCCCAGGATGCATAGCGCCAGAGGGTTGAAATTATGCGTCCCTTTGGTGTAAATTTTTACATTCGTTGATGACAGAATCTGAAATAATAAAGGTCTCTTAATATCTATATACTACAGCATTTGTTGGATTATTTCGAGAAATAGTTGTATATCCTTTTCTATTGACAGACGGTATAACGTTACCACTGTAGAGAGTAACGTTATAAACCACATGTTCAATGTTTACTAGAAAAACACAAGAATTTCACACTCTATTTGTTGTCGGATTCAACCAATAGTAAGCCACCTAGATTTGAACGCAAAATGTTTAAAAAAACACAAAAAAACACGGAAAAACAAGCTGTATACTAGTAACGTTAACAGTATATCGTATATCGACCCCTGGCGCTATGCATTGTGGGAATGGTATAAATTACATGTTAATTGTTATAGAATTGGTCTGTGAACTAAATTCCCAAAGCGGCCAGCCAACTTGTAATACCAATTTGCCTCATTGTGTTTGCTGATATACCGTCTTAAGACTGGTGACCTTCTTCAGGACTTCTTTTTTACTGTGAGAAAATAACAGGTGATGTATATATATATACGCAGTGGTGACAGCAAAACAAACATAATAGCGCACAATGAAATAGCTGCTTATGTCAACATTTACTCTTTGAGGGCGCCGACGCTAATTTCCGTCTCGTAAACGGTCGTCGCCTTTTGAAATGGTCGATGCCTTATCGCAAAACGGGTAACTTTATAGTAGTAAGTGTATCAGCACGGTCCATCAACACCGTGATGTTCGTGGCGTAGAGGGTTAGGGTATGGTCTAGGGTATAGGTTAGGGTATTAGAGCTACGCTTTTTGACCCGGGTTCGAATGCAAGCTTGTGCTTTTTCATTTTCATTTAATACATTGTAACTTTACTATTTTTCATGATCATCCCTTACATTTGCAATTCCAATGTTGCTTTTTATACGTTTAAACGCTTTTTGGACCTCAAAAAAGTTATGATACACTCGGATTTGGCATAGACCGGCCAGTCAACGATATGGCTTTGAAAGGCATACAACCGTTCTGAAAGGCGACTTCAGACTGTTTACGAGACGGAAATTTGCGGCGCGAACCAACAATGCTGTTGTGTGATCGGATGTGAGAGAGACTTGGTATTAAGCCCCTGTCACACATAAATCCCGAAAACTCCCCGAAAAAGTTCGATTCGTATTTAAAAAAAAGTAGGAGTGGCCTAAGTCTGGTGAGTCAAGTGAGACATTCCAAGATGGCGACGCCCATGTGTGAACAAACCTGTGGGGAGGGAACAGTATATTCATTGTCCATTGCATTGTATAGTGAAAACTGCTATAAACAAGCACTTTAGAACACATTTACCTTTATTTCAAACCTCAAGTCTTTACTCCCACTGCAAAGCTGGATTTGTCAGGTTTCTTTGGATACAAAAATTGGAAGTTCAACTCTGGCGTTTTCAAGGGCTACAGGCAAAAAATTGAAATGATACCAGGATTTCACCCCCTGTCCTAGTGGGTCAGTCCATTAAGTGAGCCTGTATTCAGGGGTCAGTAACAGGTCAAACCATGCCCAAGGTCGCACATTTTGGGCAGATTTTGAAAATATACATTCTTCTGTCCTTCCTAGAAGAAAACCGCGCCTTTCTGAGCAAAATATGCCCAGGAAAAAAAATTATTTAAAAAATAAGTCCATATTTAAATCGTTTTGCCGATTCATAGACCTATTCTTATTTTGTAATGGGAGCCGAAGACATTTAAAAAGACTGATAACAGAAAAGATATCTATGTAGATAGCGAATAATTATAAGGGAAAAGAAATGTCATATATCATATATAGATTTTATAATTACCGCAAGAGCAGGTGTCATACAATGTTGCATTAATGTATACGGGACGATGTAAATGCTATTATATCATGATCATGATGACGGATGGTCTCACTGTATATGTCACGTTAGACGAGCATAAAAAGACATAACCAAGCAAAAAAATGTGTTAACTTTATGTTTGCACGTATATAATATATTGTACATACGGTTCGACACACAGAACCAATAGTAACTAGAAAATTAACATTTGCAAAGCAACTGCATAATGTTTACTTTCACATAGTTTAGCCCAACAAACTACGTTTTGCTCTGTTTATTCCCACTCGTGAACACATTCATATATATGGTGACCAGCCTGCTACAAAATGTAACCCAACACCACACTGTGTCTGCTACCAGTCACCATGGTGACAGCCTTCTGGTGCAGGTCGACGAAGAAACGGAGCAAAAACAATATGTTTTCCTTCTGTGAAGGTAAACATAAAAATAAACAAAAAAATTCAACTTGGGTTAACTTTGTAATCAGCTGTATTGTGACAGAAACGGTTGTCGTATGGTATGACGTCATAGCCTACGTATGCTAAGCGACATACTTGGAAAGACCCTTATGTGGTCGAACAACTTTCGCTGCAGTAGCCCAGAATCCGCGCTGACTCGTACAGAGCACGGGTGTGGCGCGTTTTATTCCGGAGTTTTCCATTTCTTTGAGACGGTTTTCTGGCCAGTTCATCATACAACGGTATGTAAACATTCTGTATACAATTGTATCTACAGTACATTTACAATCGTATCTAATGCAAACGATCCGTACGTTTCACAAGGAAATTGTTACTCAAACAATTGAAAAGATTGTGAAAATCATTTTTTTTAATTTGTCTAGTTGCTTGAGTAAAAATTTCCTTGTGTATGTAACCTTCATCAACGGACCTGTAAGTTTTTTCTTCATTTTCTACCCTAGCTGCATTCAGATGCATTGCGCAATAACCACTCGCTTGTACTGTCAGCCTTATCCGAACGATTATTGCTTGTTAGGGATGTGTATCTGTAGATGTAACGTCAACTGTCACAAATCAACCGGGTACCTCAATACCGCTGCAAAAAGGTGTTATAAATGCCTTTTTTTGGAATATTTTGAACGTTGGAATGAGACACACTTTTTGTCAGACTGCTGGGTTTCTCCCTAGGGCTGTATCACTGGGGCGACACACCTTTGGAACAGATGCATTTTCTCTTAACTTGTGACCCCCTATGTCATTGTAATGAAAAAAACATTCTAATAACTAAATTCCCTCGGTATCATCGGAATGATACACTAATTCTGCTGTTTGGATATGCCAAGATGGTCTTTTTTATGAATCCGATTCCTGATCCACCTACCTATTACGACGATATGCCAAACCAGAGAAAAACTGGTTCCCTAATTGCACCTGAGTCCAGGGAAACATTTTGGTCCTGATCAAAGTAGGCCATTTGAAAACAGATTTGTTCTGATCGAAGACTAAAACTTTTTTTTTTATTATCATACACACAAAACAAAATACAGGACCTAGTGGTGGTACACGTAAGTTAAGAACTTATTTTGATACCACAACTACATAAATAACATACAAAAAGAAAAGAGACAAACACTTGAAAGTATGTACAAATAAAGGTTTTCGAAAGCGCAAGTCCGGTTTCCCACCCAATGATTAAATGATAACAAAGATAGGACACTGTTACAATTATCAAAAGGGAAAAACGACCTTTAGAAACGTTCTGATGAAGTTCTGGGTTAGTGATAGTATGTTGGAGTTGACAACTGATGAGTACATAGGACTACCACGGAGGAGAAGGAATGTTTTAGCGTTATCTGCAAGAGTTGTAAAGTCTAGGGTGTGTCCTAGAAGCCTGGATAGTTTGCCAAGGAGGGTTGAGCGTTACCTGTTACACCTAACCTTTGAACGTCTAACGCTAGACATTGTGTACATCTAGTGACGATGCCCCTACTGTACTTGGTGGCAGCGAGTTCCACTCTACGATTGTTCTAGGGAAAAATGAGTTTTTGAACGCCTCAATCCTTGGTTGATAGCTCTGGTACTTAAAGGCATGACTATTTCTTGTTCTTTTCTGGGCTGGTATTAGGTACTTGGTAGTTGGTACATCCACCAGTTTATTAGTCATTTTGTACATCATGCATAGTCTGGACATTTTTCGCCTGTCATCCAGTGACGCCCACTGTAGGTTTCTTTTCATGTCTGTGACACTGGCAACCCTTTCGTAGTTGTTCGTGCAGAATCTTGCAGCTTGGTTCTGTACCTTTTCCAGTTTATCTTTGTCTTTCTTTGTGTATGGATCCCATATACTGTCGCGGCATATTCTAGGTTGGGTCTTACAAGTGATGTATATGCAAGTGATTTTACTCTTGTTGGGCATGCCCACAGATTACGTTTGATCACTCCCAATGTCTGTTTAGCCTTTGTTGTGATATTGTTAACATGCGCACCCCACTTCAAGCTGCTTGTCAGTGTAACGCCCAGGTACGGGTGGGTTTTTGTTGTTGCTAATGCCTGACCACAAAACCGGTAGCTAGCTACATGTGGGGTTCGTTTGTTTGTTATGTGCATAATGTAGAATTTTTCGGGGTTAAACTGCATTAGCCATTTGCTTTGCCATTCTTCGAGGGTGTTTAAGTCTTTTTGCAGAAGTTGTGAGTCATTCTGTGTAGACAGTTCTACATATAGCAGGCAGTCGTCGGCAAATAGTCTCACATTTGAATCAAGTTTATCTGGTAGGTCGTTTATATACAAGAGGAAGAGCAATGGTCCCAGGACGGTCCCCTGTGGAACCCCAGACGCTATCTAACTGGGGCCGATGTCTTTCCTTCTACCACTACTGTCTGCTCTCTGTTGGTCAGGAAAGCCTTTAACCAATTCAGCGTGGGGCCTTGGATTCCATAATACTCCAGTTTTTTAGATGAGCCTGCCATGGGGAACTTTGTCAAAAGCTTTTGTGAAATCAAGTATTGCTAAATCTACCTGCCTTTTACTGTTTAGTGCGCCAGCTATGTCATGAACTGTTAGTAGATACAAGCCGGGCTGTTCAGCAATCCACGAGTAAAGAGATTGTAGTTCAGACTGCAAATGCCGTTGCGAAGGCGTGCCATGAGGGCACCGGGAAAACGAGGACCGTGACTGAAACATTTAACTTTAGCAGGCCGTATTGATTTGAGGAGAAATGTGCAGAATTTAAAGTAGTTTAAGGAACGGCTTGACAAGTGAAGATTATTCCAGTAGAGTGTAGAATATTGACCGAAGGAGTTAGCAAGACGATTTGTTGTATGACTGAGAGTTCTTTGGTCCATACAGTTGCGTAAATCGTAATGACATGCTGAAGAGATAGATGGGGGTACTATTGCAGACAAGTAGCTGCGACTTAAACCATTAACTATTTTGTAGAAGAGGCAAAGGTGATGAACGTGCCGTCTATCTGATAGTGTCTCCCACCTAAGCTGCTGCCGAGTTAACTAGTATGACGTCGACCCTGACGACCCTTTAACAGCTCCCGACACAATGGCGCAGTGGTATCGAATACGCTCTAAAAGCTGTGCGTTTTCGCTTGTCGTTCCGTGCCAAATAACGTCGCCGTACTCTAAGCAAGGACGTATATAAGATTTTTATAAGGTTTCAAGAACATGGCGAGGGAGTTTGAACTTTTCTTGCATCACACTTCGAATTCATTATCGAATCTGCGCCAAACACTTTATGATGGTGAGGATATCGGCGTCGGGAACAAGTCTTATGGTTGTTGTTTTTTTCAAAAGATACAGTCTTCTTTGTTACAAATGGTCTAGCCTGCGGCAATGTAGCACACAGACAAGAAAAGAATTTTGATGAAGCAATTACAGAGGGCCATTGGATGAAGCAAGGCTTCTTGGAAATCCCGCTGTCGGACCCCTCCAGTTGCCATGCTCGTACATTTGCAATAACAAATCCTTGTCAGAGGTTTGTCACACTGAAGAGTTTAGCTCACTGAATATCTAATCTTCCACTGGTTGTGACAGAGAAGACAGATAATATATTCACCGTATGTGCAGGTTCATTGTACCGGGGAATATCCCCTAGCTCTTTATCACTTAAGGACCATGAACAGTGGGCCATATAGGGCTTGGTGCACCGTTCTCAGGTCGGAGCCTCACTGTCAACGACCTTCGGCCGAATTTGTCGATCGCCAGAAGGTCATCGAATGTTAAAATTGCCAGGGAATTAAGCCTACAAATCTAGCTTATTAAATTGAACGCGGCTTGGTGACCTTTTAACATCGACCGACGCTGAAGCTAGGTGTTACTGGTTCACTGAAGTTAGGTGTTACTGGTTCACTGCGCACTGAAGCTATACATATATATATATATCTTCAGTTATATATATATAACTGGGAAATTGTTTTATATATATATATAACTTTATTGCACAACAATTGTACAGGGTACAAAGTATGGCACTCACTACTACATAACTACCATTTCATAATGCCAACCTAACTAATACATGAGTGGGTGGCTTGTATAGGAGTGAACTTTTACAATGAATATCTAATGTTTATACAGTCTTTTATATATATCCCTATGTATACCATGTATAGATTGTCGCATGTCAATATGTATTGAAATTTGCTTTTTAAATCCATGGAGGCAAAACCTGGTATGGAAGCTGATTGTCTAGTGTACAGTGAATTACGTATATCAGCATATTTAGGACATACAATCAATGATATTCATCCTCAACTAGTTTTGGACAAAATGGACAAACCCTCTGGTCAGTAGGAGTGTTTTGGAATCTCCCGGTTTCTATACTTAGTTTGTGACAGCCAATTCTGAGTTTTGTGATTGCGCTACGTACGTCAAGTCTCGTTATGTTTGAAAGATAATTTTCTTGCTTGTAATGTTTGTTCAAGGTTGAAAGAAAGGAAAGTTTGAAATTGTTTTGAAATGCGTAATGCCAATTTTGTATATAAATATCTTGTAGACGTTGCCGTAGTTGAGCAGGGATTGTGTCTAAATGATATGACTTCGGGTTTAGCCATATGTGTCCCAAACCGTGGTAGTTGAGGATATTTTTTAACGTGAACAATCCAATCATTTTCTTCGATAGTACATTATTGTATGCCTCCCGAAGTAAGGTATCTTCGGGTAAATTAAGTAAGCGGTGCCAGTATTTCACAAGTTGTATTTCTGCGTCCATCATAATTGGGAAAGTTCCTAATTCACCTCTGACACCGTCATTTGAGGCTTTGGCATGTATGCCTAACAGAATTTTTTGGAAACTCATATCAATAATGTCAAATTCTGGAATATGTTGATTTGAGTATGGGTTTAAGATTTGGAAACCCTTCTCTCGTAGAGTGGGCTGTTCGCATAGCGCATTAGTATTTCTTTATCTGTATTTCTTTCTAGGCAAACAACATACGTACTATTCAAAGCGGAGGAGGAACTTTTCCGAATGGTAGCAGGGAAGTTATCTTGAATATCAAGTTTCTTTAGTAAAGTGGAAAAACTTTTGCAGAAGATTCATGGAAACTATCGGTATGAGATGCAATAATTTTGATAGACTTGGCAGAACGGTCAAAGCACGTGATTTCTGAACCATGCGTAAAGATAGGCTTAACGAATTTATCGAACAGGCTTTTTCCAAGACTGATTGAAATGTCATTGTTAGAGAGTAAAAGAGCCTTGAGTTTGAAAAGTGCTCTCATTGCTTTGGTTTTCAAATATTTCCTGGCAGTTTTGAATTTTCCCGAAGACGTAAAAGGTATACCGAGGTAGGTACAGCTGTCAGTGACTTTTATTTCTTTGTCATAAATATGAAATTTGTCTTTGTCTTTCTTCTTGAAACCTTTGCTAAAAACAACTACTTTGGTTTTTGAAACATTAATATTGACAGTACAATAGTTTTCTAAAGATCCGCGCTGACTCGTACAGAGTACGGGTGTGGCGCGTTTTATTCCGGAGTTTTCCATTTCTTTGTGACGGTTTTCTGGCCAGTTCATCATACAACGGTATGTAAACATTCTGTACACAATTGTATCAACAATTCATCATTTACAATCGTATCTAATGCAAACGATCCGTACGTTTCACAAGGAAATTGTTACTCAAACAATTGAAAAGATTGTGAAAATCATTTTTTTCATTTGTCTAGTTGCTTGAGTAAAAATTTCCTTGTGTATGTAACCTTCATCAACGGACCTGTGGACCTGTAAGTTTTTTCTTCATTTTCTACCCTAGCTGCATTCAGAAGCATTGCGCAATAACCACTCGCTTGTACTGTCAGCCTTATCCGAACGATAATTGCTTGTTATGGATGTGTATCTGTAGATGTAACTTTAACTCTCACAAATCAACCGGGTACCTCAATACCGCAACAAAAAGGTGTTATCGAGGCCTTTTCTAGAATATTTTGAACGTTGGAATGAGACACACTTTTTGTCAGACTGCTGGGTTTCTCCCTAGGGCTGTATCACTGGGGCGACATACCTTTGGAACAGATGCATTTTCTCTTAACTTGTGACCCCCTATGTCATTGTAATGAAAAAAACATTCTAATAACTAAATTCCCTCGGTATCATCGGAATGATACACTAATTCTGCTGTTTGGATATGCCAAGATGGTCTTTTTTATGAATCCGATTCCTGATCCACCTACCTATTACGACGATATGCCAAACCAGAGAAAAACTGGTTCCCTAATTGCACCTGAGTCCAGGGAAACATTTTGGTCCTGATCAAAGTAGGCCATTTGAAAACATGATTTGTTCTGATCGAAGACTAAAACTTCAGAAAACATTTATTGCATCACACTTCGAATTCATTATTAAATCTGGGCGAAAAGCTTTATGATGGCGAGGATATCGGCGTCGGGAACAAGTCTTATGTCCGATGTTTTTTTTTTTTCAAAAGATACAGTCTTCTTTGTTACAAATGGTCTAGCCTGCGGCAATGTAGCACACAGACAAGAAAAGAATTTTGATGAAGAAATTACAGAGGGCTATTGGATGAAGCAAGGCTTCTTGGAAATCCCGCTGTCGGACCCCTCCAGTTGCCATGCGCGTACATTTGCAATAACAAATTCTTATCAGAGGTTTGTCACACTGAAGAGTTTAGCTCACTGAATATCTAATCTTCCACTGGTTGTGACAGAGAAGGCAGATAATTTATTTACCGTATGTGCAGGCTCATTGTACCGGGGAATATCTCCTAGCTCTTTCTGACTAGGACCATGAGCAGTGGACCATATAGGGCTTGGCGCATCGTCCTCAGGCCGGAGCCTCACTGCCAATGATCTTCGGCCGAATTTGTCGATCGTCAGAAGGTCATCGAATGTTAAAACTGGCAGGGAATCGAGCCTACAAATCTAGCTTCTTTAATTGAACGCGGCTGACGCTGAAGCTAGGTGTTACTGGTTCACTGCGCACTGAAGCTATATATATATATATATATGAGTGCTGCTGGTTCACTGTGCACCGAAGCTATGTGTTACTGGTTTACTGTGCACTGAAGCTAGGTGTTACTGGTTTACTGTGTACTGAAGCTAGGTGTTACTGGTTTACTATGCACTGGAGCTAGGTGCTACTGGTTTACTGTGCACTGAAGCTAGGTGTTACTGGTTTACTGTGCACTGAAGCTAGGTGTTACTGGTTTACTGTGCACTGAAGCTAGGTGTTACTGGTTTACTGTGCAATGAAGCTAGGTGTTACTGGTTTACTGTGCACTGAAGCTAGGTGTTACTGGTTTACTGTGCACTGAAGCTAGGTGTTACTGGTTTACTGTGCACTGAAGCTAGGTGTTACTGGTTTACTGTGCAATGAAGCTAGGTGTTACTGGTTTACTGTGCAATGAAGCTAGGTGTGCACAGTGAACCAACCAGTCATAGTAGCCCCGATGAAGATGACAAACGGTCATCGAAACGTCGGCTCTTGTTAAAAATAGTGGTTGTGAATAAAGACCACACTCACCAAACTGACAAATTTATTTACGGATGTTGTTCGTATTGGTTTCCTACAGGTGAGCAGCATGGATCGCCGCATGGCGGAGGTTTGTTTGGCCCTCGCCCTGGTGTTGCTGGCGAATACAGGTAGGGACGTGTTTTATAGTTATCAGCTCATAGAAATAGATTAACCAACAGGCCGTCTGTATACAGAATCGTGTACAATTGTACAATATTCATGCTGACAGAAATACTAAGTAAAGAGTTATCATCAACACAGTTTTTGGAATGGCTATAACAAAGGGTTACTACGTTTTGCGACAGTGGCGCTAAATTAAAATGCGATGTCACTGATGGCAAACGGTTGCTTTTTGTATTGTAGGTTGGTTCTAGCTTATGGCAATATATCTATATGGCAATATGTCTGTGTAAAAAATACGGAACTTAATATGTGACCTTTTTGCTTGATTTATGTCACATGCGACGTAAAACACGTCACGTTCGATCTATTACAAACACGTCACACTTACGTTCGACATATGTGACTATTACCTAAGTAAGTGTCACGTCCTTCTATCGATACCCTAGTTAGCGATTAGTGGCATTAACTTTAGGGTTTTGACACGGAAATGATGCCATATGCCGTGACTTTCCACAATGCACTGGTGACTATAAACGAGCGACACCTAGCGGAATTTAGGTGCGGCGGAAACAGGGACTTGAGTGTCCCAACACAAAGTAGGTGACGTCGGGCGTCCTCTAAAATATGTCACGTCCGACCTACCACAAACACGTCACACAACAGGGTATGTGACTCACGCGACGTCCAACGTAAAATAGTCACGTCCGACCTACCACAAACACGTCACGTCCAACGTAACATACATACTAGACTAAGTACGTCACGTCCGACCTACCACAAACAAGTCACACAACAGGGTATTGTGACTCACGTCACGTCCAACGTAAAATAGTCACGTCCGACCTACCACAGACACGTCACGTCCAACGTAACATACTAGACTAAGTACGTCACGTCCGATCTACCACAGACACGTCACGTCCAACGTAACATACGTGACGTCCGACTTACCACAAACACGTCACATATATGTCACTCATGTCAGATCCAACATAAAATAGTCACGTGCGACCTACCACAAACACGTGACGTCCAACCTAATATACGTGACGTCCGACTTACCACAGACACGTCACATATCAGTGTATATGACTCACGTCACGTTCAACGTAAAATACGTCACGTCTGACCTCCCACAAACACATTGCATTTCAGGGTATGTCACGATCTTTTAAAACACGTCACATGTAGTATACGTGACGTCCGTCCCTAAGATTGTCCCGCATTTCTTGAACACGTCAAATTCCAACTTTTACATGTGACTACTATCGAGCAGCGACGTCTTGCGGACTTCGTCCGTGTGCAGAAGTCTCCTTTCCAAACATAAGTCTCCTTCGTAGTCGTGTCCAAAACACGGGGCACGGAGCACGTACACAGCAGATGAGGTACTTAATAACTTGTCACAAGTGATTATCAGTTGTTGACGATAAAACCACTCCTGCTGGGGGGACCTGTCAGGTTGACTACTAAATCACACTCAACACAACTTTGTCATGACCATATGCATAGTTGCCTTACTATAATATGCCAACATATAACAGCACATTTGTATATTATCATATTTTAGATATTTAAAATGACGATTAATAAAAAATTTAACACTTAGATAAAAAAGAAAGTTTAAAAGACCATATAATATGCATTTCCGATTATGTAGCCACAAACGGCCAGTGTGTGGTAAAATTCTCATGGTGCTGGCTCCTAAGAAAGCAAAACAGTATTTACTGGTTTTGGAATGACTCAATCTGCAATCTCCTGGATAGGAGTATACAAAATGAGCACCCGACCTGTGCACCTATAATTCGTTAATAGCAAATAAGTAATGAATTGGGTGATACTTTCATTTGATGCCCGATGTAATTCCTCTGTTATGTTCCCTTACGCAGGTGCAACCTTAGCCCAGGAGTGGCTTGGTTGTTTTCAGGACACTATATACGCAGACGCGTTCCCCTACGCGGGGATGGAAGATTTCATGTTGAAGAATTCGGTGTGCATTGGTCACTGTTATGAACATAACTACCCCTACTCCGGTAAGAAACTATAAATTATGTTTTAAACTCATGTAGATAATGCCGTGACTATTTATAAACTTTTATAACATGTGTGAATCAATGTATATAGAAGAACATATATATATATATATATATATAACATATGTTACATTACATATATATATATAAATATATATATATATATATAATTCGGTGGTATATTTAATTATATATATATATATATATATATATTTATATATAATATATATATATATATTCCAATAATATATATATTTTTTTTTCTCTGAAAACTTAATGGCATACAGCACTTATATATATAATGGCATACAGCACTTTAACAAAAAGCGTTTATGATAGAAAATTAAGATCTACTAAGACTTATGTTGCCCATAGCAACTCCAGTGACGGCATACAAAGACGTCATGCCATCTTGTCAATTTTTAATTTTAGAAAATGCTTTTTTGGTCAAGATAAAGACTAAAAATACAATGGAAATAGACTTAATAGGTTCCTAACAGCCCTTTTTGTAAACAAAAATTAAAATAAGAATGAAATTGTGAGGAAAATAGTCAGGATATACCTGATCTAATGATATGGTCCGCCATCTTGGATTTTGACCCATAACGTCATCAAATTAGCATAAATTATGCATAATATTGAATAAAAATTACATCAAATTACATAAGATGTTATTAATGTTATTAATGTTAGCAAGCATGTTTAACTTAACAAAGAAGCCTGAAAAGTTCATTGTTAAAGCGAAAATTACTAAATTTCGCAAAAAAATGCCTTTTTGATACCCGTTCCCATGGCAACTGGAAAAATTATTAAATTATCTCACTGTATGAAATTGTTGCCAGGTATATTTTATGAAAAGTCACTAAGTTTGGTGGTTCTAACGCAAGCTGTTCAGACGCTATCCGGCATCAAAGTTGGGGCGGGCACTTTTAGCCCCCCCCCCCCCCAGTCTAGATAGGGTTAAGACAGTAGCGCATTGGCTGTGGTTTAGATTAACACCTACACCTGACTATTGCTTTCCATCACTTCAACGTGAGGATGTCGTACACGTCTTGGTAGGTAATAATATGGTTATGCATACTTTTTGAAAGACATACGATATTTCCTTTCCTCCATAGGAACCCAGAATGGCCAAATATGCTCCTGTGGGACGGAGCAAGACTTCGTGAACCTCGGAGATCCACTTTCTTACGAAGACTGTGACGTTAATTGCGGGGGAGTGCCTCCTTTCTCTTTTAATCCCGACTTCTGTGGAGGTTATCATAAAATGACTGTGTCCAGCACTGGATGTAAGTTACTTTATTACCTTTACCGGAAGTTAATGTTTCCGGTTCGGCTATGGTGGATTGACTGTGAATATAGGTGGTATTATTCTGGAAGCCTTGGATGTTCATAGAATAAAGAGACTCTTTCTACACAACCAGGTGTTTTATTCAGCCGACGTTTCGGTGACCGTCTGTCACCTTCCTCAGGGCAATT
This sequence comes from Branchiostoma floridae x Branchiostoma japonicum, assembly GCA_013266295.2. Lineage (NCBI taxonomy): Eukaryota > Metazoa > Chordata > Leptocardii > Amphioxiformes > Branchiostomatidae > Branchiostoma > Branchiostoma floridae x Branchiostoma japonicum. Next base: position 3,056,909 of record CM023835.1, on the reverse strand, counting down.
CTGACTGGTTCACATTGCACTGCAGCATAGGTGTCGCTGCTTTAGATGCGTTCCCAAGCGTATTTACATATCTACAAGTACATATGCACTGTTTAGGGAACTGTATTTACAATGCGGTCCCAAACGTACAGGAATGGAAAAACCAAAATAGTTGTTAAAACAGTTACGGATAACAAACATATAGGACGAGTGATTTTTTTTTACATGACAGTCATTTACTTCTACTTCTTACGTATGCGGTCCCAAACGTGACTGAGTCTGTATCCCCCCCCTCATCCCGGTTCATGACAGGAGTAGATTTCCTGTTATTGCCCTGAGGAAGGTTACAGACGGTCACCGAAACGTCGGCTGAATAAAACACTTGGTTGTGTAGATCTAGAAAGAGTCTCTTTATTCAGTGACTTACCAACCTGATGAAACTATTCACGGATGGATGTTCATAATTTACACATTTTGCGTTTGTTTGTTTGTTTGTTCGTTTGTTTGTTTGTTTGTTTGTTTGTTTGTTTGTGAACACGACAATTCGAGATCCTGTGAATGGTTTGTGATAAAATGAGGTAAGCGTTGTCGATTAATCATGGAATACAGCTAAGGAAAGTGACAAAATGTCAACCTAGTCTTAAAGACATTCTTATTTCGTCACGTCAGAATAAGAAATATTGATCTTAAAGGGACATGCGACAATAAAAAAATAGTTTTGCCGCTCTGAAATCTGATATCTTTTTCAAGACGTAGTACATGCCACATTTGCTGGGAACAACAAAACCCCACTGTTAACGTTGTTCCCGAGGGGAAAACAGTCCGTCATGATCCGCTTTCCCACACTGGATTTGAATTCCCTTAAGAGCAGTTGTCTGTAAAAACCAAGCATAAGGTGGCCAAACTCAAAAAATAGAATTCTCTTAATTTTTGTGTGGTGGTAGGGTCTTGGCCCAAACCAACAAAAATGGGTAAGTTTCGGTTCATTGATTATTTGTTGCCATGGCAACGGCCATTTTTCAAAATGGCGGATTTTCACCCTGTGAGGCATTTTTCTCGCCCAAAATAGATCATCTTGGACCTACTGCAACTCACTCAAACTAACAGATATTTTATTGCTTCTAACATAGTTTGTTATTCATATTTTATCAAACAAAATGATATATAGTTTTGCTCGAGATGTTTTTGCAGTGAGCTGTAGCAGACATTTGAAGATGGCCTGTTTTTGTAAAATTCCAAAATTGAGAAAAAGTCTTTTTTTGGACGTTTTTAGCGATCGATGGCTGCTTAAAAGGCAGATAGAATTAGTTGATTTTTGGCACACTTGTGGCTTATACCTTTATATACATCATATTAGAAAAGAAGTTTGGGGTCTTCTTGGGGCGGACCACAGTGACCCCAAGACTGAACCATTGATTCCATTGTAGAAGAATTGCAACCCCTGCCTTGTAGTTGAAAAAAACATTCATAGCTTGGCTACAGGATTAAAAAAATAATAAATTTCAAGCTTTTTTCATGTGGCAAGCAAACCTACCTTGCACTTATAAAAGTTGATTCCTTCTGGACTGACAACGGGTTACCATGGTAACAGCCATTATGGGGAGGGGGGCGGTGTTTTTAGGCCCGCGCCCACTTTCTTGTTGTACATGTATATAACGTCTGAACAGCTTGAGCTAGAAACACCAAACTCAGTGTGGTTGTCTCAAATATATCTGGCAACAATTTCAAAAAAAGTGATTTGAATTCATAATTATTCATGTTGCCATGCCAACAGGTTGCTGACAGGCATACTCTACAAAATTCTGTAATTTCAGTTTTGATAATAAAGTTTCCGGCTTCTGGTTAAATTGCAATACATTTCGAACATTCACGGTTTCATATGTAATTTTATGTAATTTTTATGATTACAAATTTATAATTTATGGCAATTTGATGACGTCATCCCGCAAATCCAAGATGGCGGACCATAGGTGTAATGGGATTATCTTCCTTAAAGTTTTATCCCTTCTTTATATTTTTATATGAATGTTCTTAGTCCATTTTACTAGTATTCCTAGACTGTGTGTTTCTCAAATGATCGGCAATTGAAAAAGAATACTTTTCTTTCATTTTTAATGCTGCAAGGACCCTAACAAGGAAATACAACAAAGTAGTTTTCTGAACAGTTGACAACTACTGTAGTTGCCATTTGTTCTTAAATGCTGTATATTACCTTGTTAATGACATAGTTGGGCTTACATTGATACAACAATCTGTCTAACCTTATGCAGCCCAAACTGGTACATAAAGTTGGCCAATACTATTTGCTACAACTACATGCCTCTACAAGCTCCTCTAACTTAGAGATGTATGGGGCTTTTCGCCGAATAGTGATGTTCTCTGTGTCGACTCCAAAACTGTCGCATATCTCTCTTAGCAACTGCAGTCCTAGTGTTGACAGTTTATGCTTGCTGTAAAGATCACTGAGATTGTATGTATCAAACAGTATTGAATGGGTCAGACCAACTTCTTTAACAACTGTGCTATGAAGGGATTCCTGTAGAAGCTGCATCTCAGCTGACAGAAAGTCCTCTTCATACACCTGCTCTTCCCTTTCTCCTCCAACTTCCAGAGATTCTTCGCGTTGACATTTTCTCCTTGCGACAAGTCTTGAAAAGACACTGGAAATCTGTGTCGAAGTTAAGAACTCGGACGCTTCAAACAGTCGCCTGCCTCTAGTATTCTTAGCTCTCCTCATGTCTTTTGCCACTTGGCTTGGATCACATTTCCTGCCTGTTGTTTGGCCAATGTCAAACTTATCTTCCAGGTATTTGCACTGTTTATCACTGAACCTTGCCCTTGTCTTCTTGGCACCCTTCAATGCCCAACCCATTGGCAGAGGACAATGTTCAGCTTCATCCGTGATTGTGGCCTCATCATCAATCAGCTGTGGCACTGATGAGCCCCCCGTGCCCACCTTTTCTGCAATTCCTAGGATAGCTCTGTCCATCATAGTTTCTCTTTCAATCATCCTGACATGGACACCAATGTCTAGGTGCCTTTGTGACAAAAAGCGCTGATAGGAGTTGCTAAGAGAGATATGCGACAGTTTTGGAGTCGACACTGAGAACATCACTATTCGGCGAAAAGCCCCATACATCTCTAAGTTAGAGGAGCTTGTAGAGGCATGTAGTTGTAGCAAATAGTATTGGCCAACTTTTTGTACCAGTTGGGGCTGCATAAGGTTAGACAGATTGTTGTATCAATGTAAGCCCAACTATGTCATTAACAAGGTAATATACAGCATTTAAGAACAAATGGCAACTACAGTAGTTGTCAACTGTTCAGAAAACTACTTTGTTGTATTTCCTTGGTAGGGTCCTTGCAGCATTGAAAATGAAAGAAAAGTATATTCTTTTTCAATTGCCGATCATTTGAGAAACACACAGTCTAGGAATACCAGTAAAATGGACTAAGAACATTCATATAAAAATATAAAGAAGGGATAAAACTTTAAGGAAGATAATCCCATTACACCTATGGTCCGCCATCTTGGATTTGCGGGATGACGTCATCAAATTACCATGAATTATCAATTTGTAATCATAAAAATTACATAAAATTACATATGAAACCGTGAATGTTCGAAATGTATTGCAATTTAACCAGAAGCCGGAAACTTTATTATCAAAACTGAAATTACAGAATTTTGTAGAGTATGCCTGTCGGCAACCTGTTGGCATGGCAACATGAATAATTATGAATTCAAATCACTTTTTTAAAATTGTTGCCAGATATATTTGAGACAACCACACTGAGTTTGGTGTTTCTAGCTCAAGCTGTTCAGACGTTATATACATGTACAACAAGAAAGTGGGCGCGGGCCTAAAAACACCGCCCCCCTCCCCATAATGGCTGTTACCATGGTAACCCGTTGTCAGTCCAGAAGGAATCAACTTAAGTGCAAGGTAGGTTTGCTTGCCACATGAAAAAGCTTGAAATTTATTATTTTTTAATCCTGTAGCCAAGCTATGAATGTTTTTTTTCAACTACAAGGCAGGGGTTGCAATTCTTCTACAATGGAATCAATGGTTCAGTCTTGGGGTCACTGTGGTCCGCCCCAAGAAGACCCCAAACTTCTTTTCTAATATGATGTATATAAAGGTATAAGCCACAAGTGTGCCAAAAATCAACTAATTCTATTTGCTTTTTAAGCAGCCATCGATCGCTAAAAACGTCCAAAAAAAGACTTTTTCTCAATTTTGGAATTTTACAAAAACAGGCCATCTTCAAATGTCTGCTACAGCTCACTGCAAAAACATCTCGAGCAAAACTATATATCATTTTGTTTGATAAAATATGAATAACAAACTATGTTAGAAGCAATAAAATATCTGTTAGTTTGAGTGAGTTGCAGTAGGTCCAAGATGATCTATTTTGGGCGAGAAAAATGCCTCACAAGGTGAAAATCCGTCATTTTGAAAAATGGCCGTTGCCATGGCAACAAGTAAAGTGCAGTCCAAAACTTACCCATTTTTGTAGGTTTGGGCCAAGACCCTACCACCACACAAAGTTTGAGAAAATTTGATTTTTTGAGTTTGGCCACTTTTTTTCTGATTTGCTTGGTTTTTACAGACATCTGCTCTTAAGACATCCAAGATTCTCTTATAGCATGTACAGATATACACGGTTACAAACAAACAAGTGGATATATATCTATAAGTTGCCAGCTCAACATCGTACATGAATAGGTCAACATAATGTTTAGTTTAACTTCTTTACCTTGACATGTAAGCCAGTGTGAGCTCAGAAGAAAGTTGGCGCAACCCAGTAATCTTTCATATCGACAGGTAGTTATCATTCTATCACCACCATGAACCTACAAAAGAATCTCAAATACGGATCTAACACTGGGTATTTGCGTGAGGATGTATCATAACGAAATGAAACATATAATTGGCGTGTTTTGTTAAAGGTCTGTGCAAAATGCAATCAAGCAATTTCGCCACCCTCAAGATAACCTCCGGTTTGGGGCTTTCCTGGCATCCGCTAATCTATTACTCGTACTTTCTCATTTTCCAAACATCAAGGAACAAGACTGGCAATGAAAACATACATTGCCATGGCGACGGTGGTTGCTGTTAGGGTTATTATTTGCATGGCACTGCAGCCCTGCCATCATTTCAGACTTGGTACCGATACAGATACAGTGCACTCCTCCCCTAAGTGTATAGTGAACAAGCCCCGGGGTCACAGAA